>CM061539.1:191929718-193200968 GCA_030864215.1 Capsicum pubescens | reverse complement strand
GAATAAGGTTCGGAGCGAGGAGAACGAAGGAAGAAAGGCGCAAGCGACCTTACGCTGCATTCGCTTCAAGATAGAATGCCACTAGATCACTGACTGAACGACGAGGAGATAGAAGAGAAGACAGGATGTGACTGCAGTAGTCGCTCTCCTACTGAAAGAACTGGATTTGACGAGTATCGATAAGTAGATTCGGGATGGGAAGACTCTCTTAGAGCACATCGTTACTTAAATAGAAGTCAATGTGTTAAGCATATAGTAGCATTTGAATGCTAACTGACAGGATGTCATTTATGAAGTGGACCAAACTAATAAAAGTCAGATCAATAGTAGGGATAACAAAGGAGGAAGAAGGAAAGAGGAAGATCGGAATGAGCATAGAAGTAGCATACTATTACTACTCTTTAATTTTAATAAAAAGAATGAAGGATTGATGCCAGGAGAGTCCAGCCTATAACTGGAATGGATAAATCAGTCGAGCTACTTTCATCAAAGATTCGCGACTCTTTTATGAATCATTGACCCTCCTAAGATAGATTCGATCTTCAATCTATTCTCTGAGAATGAAATGAATCATGCGCTTAAATGAGATGAGACATGTTCAAAGGCGCAATAAAGTTCATCCTTAGCTCCACTCTCAATAGGAGTTCAGGGATCAAGCTTGTACTTTGATCGATTCGATTCTATTTATATGTTTAGGCTTTTTAGCTTCATGTGTCAAATCAAATGGGCTTGAGAGACAGTCTTGTGCTCTCTAGTTAGCAGCACGTACCAGAGCCTTTAGTTTAGCCGCTGTACAGGTCTCTATTAGATAGCGGGAAAAGAATGCATTTATTAGAGTGACCTTTGCAAGGATAAGAAAGATAATAAAGGACTGACTGAGTAGGCATTTGATCACTCTCTATACGAAGCTGGAGTTATACGCTCCAAGACAAGACATCCTACATCAGTCTGTCTATTTTCATTCATTGTCCACTCTTTTCCGACAAACTGCAATTAGGCAATCCTTTGTGGCGGATTCCGAGTCAGTTAAAATCTTTCGTTTCTCACTTTACCCTTGGAGTCGTGCCACGGCCCTGTACACAAATGATATCTCTCGATTCTCTAGTCTCATTTCTGAGTTAAAAAAGTCAAACTTTCTTGGAAGAATCCTTTTTATAGGTGAAAGGGCCGACCCTTGGACCTATTCTATTCAGTCCAAACAAAGAACAATCAATGATTTCTTTGATGGCATTTCTAAATGAGAATGAGTCAGAGGAGAGGGGTGGTTCTTCTTTATTCTTTTCCTAGAAAACGTCAAATTGAAATCCCTACAAAGGCACCGAGAGCTCTAATGATGAGTAGAAAAATAAAGTTGACCATAACAAAAAAAGATGTTGGAATGCACGAGACAGGAGGAGAGTGTCTCCTGCCTCTGAATGGCAAGATTGAGTTTGAACCTGGGCTATCTCATTGGTTAGCCAGTCCCATGGACAGAAAGAAACTGATAGAAAGATTCGGGCGATAAAGTCCGAGACTCTGAGCTCTTACTATGACTACGAGCAGTAGCTGTGGCCAAGACACGAGCAAGAGAATAGCCATTCTGTCGCACCTTCTTAACTGGACACCTTTCTGACATCAAGGCAACTCCAACTACCGGAAACAGCCGTTACATTAGCTCGAACATTCGATTTAGAGATGAAATTAAACTCTCACCTCCCTTCAAGAAATTGAATTGAGTCACCTGTCCCCTATTAGGGAGGAAGAGTGACGTTGTGTCCAGTCATCGTCTATTCACATTCAACTAAAATAACTGGACTTTCACTTAGAGTTTGATTAGCATAAAGTGCCAGCCCAGCTAGGCTGAGTTCCGTTCCATTGCTTTCCCAATAAGTGAAGTAGCGAAACCTCCCTCTGAATGAACAGAAGCGGAATGCAACTCAAAAAAAGTTCTAGGATCACAATGAGGTCCCACGAAAAAATGAGCTGAAACGGAGCAAAAGGGAAAGCCCGCGCGCGGGAAGCAAAGTACCATCGTGCACACTCATCAAACCAATGATCGCTGCCAAAAAGACGGTGAGTTTGAAGCCACTTCCTATATCCGATATCCGAGGAGATGGAATTGTGAAGAACCTTACGAAGATGATGATGTCCAAAACCCGGTAGAACTAAGGTAGTTAAGTTCTCCGAGGTTTAATCTCCTACCTTGCTTTCATTCTTTAATGGCATTCTGCAGTTCAATGTCGGCGAAGCCTTGTATTGAATAGGTTGTTATAAGCCTGACTTGGCTCTAGAAAGCAGATTCATTATTATAGCCTTATAATCTAAGAAGGTCAGGCATTGTGCTGTGGCATAAGCTTTGTCTTCCTCTACCTTTGGATTGAGAGTTCATCTGGACTGAGTAAGCACTTTAAAGAAAGGAAGTAAAAGATTCAATCAGATCAGAAGAAGACTGACTTCAGCTTTGACTTCCTCCCGAGCGAGAGCGATCAAAGGACTGGCGGAGGGAAAGCAAAATCAGAAAGAAAAAGGATCGAGACAGGACTCTCTTAGCATAGGCTTTCAGTCATTTCTTCCTATAGTAAGTGGAAGTCATAAATCCTATCCATCTTGCTCAAACCCTTTGCACGAGTCAGAAAGCAGTCTACTTATGGCATCGGAACCACTAATGCCGCATCTCTCGGTGAGAAGGAATCAAGGAAAGAAGAGAAACTTCTTCCTTCTTTGATCTTCTGCCCTGGAAATTGGAAACGTAAAAGTAGGCTGTGGGACTGATTCTTTTCCTTCTTTCAGGCAAAATAAGCGTCTGCCAGCGGTCAGAGTGTCAATTTGTACTCATGATTGCACATCGCAGTCTAAGCGTGCTTGCTTTGCGCACCGGCACAGCTGAATTCGAATCCGCTGGCTTAGATGAGTGGCTCTTGGCTTACTGAGAAGGGCTTTCTGTAACTAAGAAATGAGAATTGTTGATCCATATGATCTCAGGCAACTTTCGTTGATGAAACTGACAATTTAACACTTAGAGATTGAGCTACTCAGTCTTGCTTCCATGGATATCTTAAACAAGTTTGCTTACCCATCGTTATCTGGCGGGAAGTGAGCCACCTAGCCTACCTTCTCTCTTTCTCTTAAGCAATTTCATGTCACCTTAACTCTGCCCTTGGGAAACTTCTCTCCCTTAAGGTAGCATTCATAGTTTTGAGTCAACAAGACTTTGATTTTCTCCATCGCCTCTGAAGTTCAGGTCAAAATCAGAACTGGAATTTGAAATCCAGTAGGAAAAAGAAATGCAGACTTTTTCTTGACTTTTGAATCTATTAGAAAGAGAGTCGCTGAAGCCTTTGCTTTCGACCCTACTAGGATAGGACTTAGAAAGCCTCCTTGAACTACGGTTTACAGTTCACTAAGATCATTCTGGCCTTTTCTCTTCTAGCCTGGTTAGTTACTTCTATTTACCAAGAAGTGGAATTAGATAGAGGAGACCGAGCATAGAAGTAGAAAAGGATTGGATTGGACTTCGAATGGATGGTTCTCGCTAATCCCCATTTCTCAGATTGTGCTTCGTGGGGGGAGTCGGATATTGGTCCGTAAAAGGGTCAATAACCGAGCTGGGTTTATGCTCCGTTTTTCCAAGAACGGATCTAGTAAGGCGAAAGGTATTCCCCAATGCAAAGGAGTCTAATCAAAGCAATCCTCGAGTAAGAAAAGAGAAGTCGCTACTTAGCGCTATTAAATAAAGAATGAAGCTCCGTGCGACACCCGGCTCCCAAAGAAGGAAATGCTAACCACAGTTTCAATGGTAACGGGAATACGCCTGACGGCGAAACACAGAGAGTGACGCTTCCATCGCTTAGATTTAGGGCGATAGGGCGCCCCACAGATACGAACTAGAAAGCACCATTGCATAGGGAAGGCTTGCTCATACACCCTTCCGTTCCTTTTTCTCTTTAGATAAGATATGGTAAACTGGTAAGGTAAACTAAAAAACCCCATTAGGGTGCGGCTCTGTTATGGCCCCTAGTTCTGGATCGAGTCGCTGGACGATTAACTTGGAAGTCAGACCTAATGTTATGGTCTAAGCCCTTGTTTTTGTTTCGTGACTTACCTATGATTGCTGAATTTTGCAGTTCAATCAGGGAACTGCAGACCTGGGAACTTGTTTGAGAAAGTTCCGACTCTCCTGATAAAATCCAACTTGTTTTTATTAATAACGTCAACTCTCTTAAATAGAGGTTTACAATAGCAAAGAGTCCTAACAAACTAGAAATAGAAAAAGCCCCATAAAACTGAATTAACAATTGTTCTAATCCACTAAGGGAAGTTCTATTCTACTAACAAAATAATTCAGAAAATAAACATCATTATCAGTCCTATTAATCCTATTACTTCTTGCGTCTGGAATATTGTTTCCCGACAAAAGCATCAATAACAGGCTCTTCCCTGGGTCAGAGTGAATGTGGGATGCTTCAAGTACCAGGCTGGGCTGCTCTTTTTCAAGAAAACCTAAAACACCCTTCTCCTGTTCATTTAAATCTGATGCAACTCCTTTTTTCAAGTAAAAACCACAGTGGTTAAAGTCACTATGAAATTGCCGCGCTAGCCTAATATTCAGAAGTTAAAGAAAAGAATATTATTAAATATTCTCAATGCTTAAGATTTTTTTCTTGAAAATTGTCAGGGAAGTTAAAACGAGGAATCAATAAGCTAGTGAACTTTCTGGTGCTTTCCAGAAGAGAATCACGGGATTAGACCAATGGTAAAAAAAGACTAGGTAAGGCCAGCCAATGCAGCAGTTATCTAATTAGACCCTCCTCCTTACACTGCCCCCACAGTGAGCACTTCAAGCTTGTGGACTGCTTCTAGGCAGCAATGCAATCACAAAAAAATTTCATACATATAATAAAAATATTAATAATAAAAACACTGGTGCAGAAGGAAGTAGAGGAAAAGAGCATATACTTGAGAAAGTCTAGAAATTTCTGCTGCATTCGATTCAATGTCTCCTCTTCAATTTTTGCATATGCAAGTAACTCAGGCAATTTTACTACAACATCAGCAAACAAATTAAGTTAAGACTTTACAAATCTTAATACTTGGCATAATATATATATGTCAAATTCATATAAATACATGTAAAACATTGTGGAACACATTTG
Source organism: Capsicum pubescens (assembly GCA_030864215.1). Taxonomy (NCBI): domain Eukaryota; kingdom Viridiplantae; phylum Streptophyta; class Magnoliopsida; order Solanales; family Solanaceae; genus Capsicum; species Capsicum pubescens. The sequence goes on along the minus strand of CM061539.1, from coordinate 193,195,836 downwards.
GTAGAATTGAAACCCAGAGGCTTCACAATCTTGTAAGAAAAATATCTTTTGATCAAGTATAGATATACAAGCATACAAACAAACATATGAAGGCTATTATGCTTTATCCTCTGCAACATGATATTTTTAAGGTTCATATCTCTGTCTTGGGGTTATAATTAAACAACATAAACATTTAGTACTTCTTCATACCAAAAAGGCGCATCAGATGTTCAGCACCATATACACTAGATGGAGAGACATTAGCTGAAACTGCTTCATGATACTGTTGGCGCTCCTTCTTGTACAATAAAATAACAGGCAGTGCTTTGTCAAAATACAATCGAATTCCATTCAGTATCTCCGCAACTGGATCAGTCATCCTACGAGGATCAAACATTTGAAAGACAGGGAAAAGACATTTATATTAAATGGAATACACCTCCAAAGTCACTTTATGACATAGTAAATAGTAAATACATTGTGTTTGCATCCACTGCTCATGTGAAAATACTTGTGAGCAGAAGAGATGATGTACTTCTGCAAATAGTGTTGGCCTTTGATATTATATGCTTCTGCAAATAGTAGTCAACACTCAACAGAAGGGAAACTAGATCTATTCTGAAACTGTAGCAATTACCAATGACTTAGTGCACACACATAGGAGTTGAAGCTACCTTGTAGTATACATGAATCTGACAAGAAGCAGTTCAACAAGTTCACAAGTAAATTATTTTCTTAGTTGGAATATCCTCAACATTTAGCAATAAATCAAATACTAACTTGACATCTGGTAAGCATAATTTAGTGAATTGACAGCGTGATACACTAGTCTATATGTCCGTAAACATTCATGAGTTTTTCTAACAGAGTTAGAAGATAAGTTTTGAAAGAATCAATAGCACCCAAAGGCGTGGATGAGTGGTCCATGAAGCGGGAGAGAATCATGAGGCCTTAGGTTCAAATACCAATGGAAACAAAAACTACTAGGTGATTTCTTTCCATCTGGCCAAGCCTTGGTGGGCAGGGTTACTGGATATTTGTGCCGGTAGGAGGTAGCAGGTAGAATTAGTCAAGGTGCGCACAAGCTGGTCCAAACACCAACATCATAAAAAAAAAATTGAAAGAAACATATATTCCAACATTGACCATGCAAACTACAGGACGCCAGATCCCCCATAGAAGAATGGTAGGGATGGAAGAATGAAACAAAGATGCATAACCTTAGCTCAGCAATAAATCCATCTTTACATGAAAAGAGAGGGGCAGCGAACTTACATCCCGTCCTTTTTGGATCGGTATTCAAGATACTTGGCCAATATATCATCCACAGTGGGAGATCGTGGGAGCTTCACAAGCTGTTAAGAAGAACACAACAAATTTCATCACTGGCAAGAGTGCATAGCAACCAACAATAAGAACTAACGTAGTCGGAATAAAATGAAGAAAAAAATTTTGATCAACTCCAGCATGCCACTTGTAGGGAAGAATACAGATGGATAGCTGGACAGATCAGTGTCATATTATCCAGTATGAACTATTTTAATCCCAACAAATCCAGTTCAGATTAGCAGGGAGGAACTCGGTTTAGAAAATCAGCAAAGATCTCAAAAGCAATTAGGGCATCGCCATATCTATTTGTCTGTGCCTTTTTTTGGGTTTCAAGTTGAGATAAGATGAGTCAGGAATTCACTTCTGGTTGATTGCTCTAGTATCGGCTACTCATTTTCCATGACTCTGGAAACTCATCTATGCTCCAAACCAGCAGCTAACACAAGAAAACGATCAATCCAAGTTTTTTTTTGTGCGCTGAGAACTTCAGTTTCAATAAAGGTCTTGTGCAAGTTTTTTTTGCAAATTGGGTTTTCTATCAACTACAGAAACAAAAAGCCTATAGATAAGCAACAAGGAACCTTCTAAATGAATATTTCTCAATGTCACTTATTTGGGACTGAAGTGTAGTTGTTGTTGCCACATATGTCTTCAACTATTAATGAGCTTGTCAACAAGACAGATAAACCTTGTCATTTCTCTACATATATATATATATACACACACCTTATTCTGCTGTGTGATGAATTCCCAATCATCAACCAGTTGCTTCTTCAAAGTAGACGGAATCTGAATCTTCACAAGTTTCTCCGCAGATACATTGCCCTTCTGCAATCAAATGACCAAGTTACAAATCAATATCTTTCAAGCACTAATACCGTACAACTACTACTACCACTATTATGAGTCCCCCCCCCCCCCCCCCCAAAAAAAAAAAAGAGACATCCATACATATCTAAAACCTATACTTAACTAGTAGCTATCACCCATATGGATTTTTTTCTTCCATTGTGCCTTATCTTTAGTTAAGTCTGCATACCAAGTCATTGCAAGTCTCTTGAGACCACTTTCTTCAATGTAATTCAAGCACTAAAATTATGATTATCTAAAAGCTAATCCAGAACATAATCAACAACAAAAAACATCCCCAAGATGGAAAATAATGGCTGAGAAACATTTTGATAAAAAATATCTTCACAGGCAAACGAAGTGTGATTAGACTAAAATGTTGGTGTTAATGGAGTATTCTGCGATAAGTAAATACTCTACAAAGAGATTTAGGCCAACAATATTAGACGCAAGTAAACCTTGGGCCTCCCTACACAAGGTGAGTGTCAACGATAACCATAAGGAGAAAAAAAAAGGCAACATGTCATAGAGTCCAGAATTAAGCAAACCTCAGTGCCTGAGTCAGCTTTGCGCTTTTTCCCTTTTGGAACTGCAACAAAAGTTCAATTTCAGAGATAAATATCTTATAAGCAGATAACTAATAGAAACTAAAAGACTTAACAGACTATATCTGTTTGATTTGGTAATCCTGAGATAAAAGAAGTGTACTCCAGCATAGTATGACATGACTAGTAGAAAGTTGACACCTTGACCAACTCAAGGCTATTACATCTACAATATTCCACAGCGTCAATAGTAGACAAACACCAATGGCAAGTTAAGGAAAATACTGCTAGCTTTCTTTTTACCTTCCCATCTAGCATATGTTCCTAACAATCGTATCCACTTCACAAGGATGTTACCCATAACAGTGGGAGCATTTTGAGTGGAACTCCACAGTCATGAAGGACACATAATGTTTAACTGAATCTAATAACCCAAAACACTTTGTACAAGTTGTCATCAGGGGATAACAATTTGAAGTTTTGAACAGTACCAGACACTTTGACTGAGTTATACTAATGTTTCTGTACTGCCCAGATACAGCTTCACTCAAATAAGTGTCGAAAAGCCAGTCAAAGAGTGAAATCTTTTAATTAGATCTTGAATACCAAATTTTAAACTAGATAATGTGCACGTGCTAGCAATCATAGTAGTCAACACTCAAAAGTGATCATAACATACATTTCTTAGAGCATATTAGAAGAAAGAAGCTTGGCAAGCAAAGGCAAGAGGAAAGAAGCTCTCCCTTCTAAATGATAGAACAGAGAAATATGCACAAGCAAGTCTATCCGAAGAAGAAAGCAAAGGCAAGAGATTCTAGTAATGATCACTTTTCTTCCCTAATCTTTGTGTTTTTTATGAGTTATGAACCAAGATTTTATAAACAGAAAGATGAGTCTCCACTTTCTCTGAGTAAGCTAAAAGATAAATTGAAGATTGTCTCCCCTTACCTTCTTCTGTTATAACCAAAACCAATCATTAGTTCTCCTTTGCAATTACATCATGCTTCTTGGCAATCCTTCTGATTTTCCTGATTTTCTTATTTTTCTTCCACCAATGCTTAACATCCTAGTACTTGCATCACGTCTTCCCAGTCATGTGACCACTACTAAAATTGTCTTATCATGGCATCCATCAGACATGCTTCTTGTGATACCCTCATAAATGCAATTACCAGAGTTCTCTAATTGATTTACCAGGCAAATGAAACACTACTAGATAACACAGGGTTTCTTATACTTGAATGAAACACTTGATTTAGGCAGCCTAAACATGAGGGTAAAGTTTTCTGAGAAAAATGTACATTGCCTAAATTTATAATGTATCAAAAGATCGGCAACATAGTATAGTAGTATGGTATGTCAAAAAATACATATAACAAGGTTTGGGATAAGATTTCCAGTATATGCAAGAAGACTACCGTCTAACACATTAATTTAAAACTAAAAAAAAATCAATAAAGTAACACAGTGATAATTGTTCTAAAGAAGTTGGGTTTGAGGTCCAGGATACTTGATGATCCTTGATTCGTCAGTACCCCCTTTGAATGCAAGTTTCTTTCAATATTTAGGTAGCACATTCAGTTGAAACTTCTACTATGTCTGAGAGAGCTTTAACGCTACGTAATACAGAAGGTTAAAAATAGTCCTTGAAATTTATGTTTCAAATTAAACTAGTCTATTATTCGTTAACCGGAGAACTAATAGTCCTCCAACTATGCAACGCTAAAGCAGTTTAATCTAACTCTAACTGAAGCGCTGAATATTAACGGAACAACCCCCAAACATGCCCAACTCAGACAAGAGGGGGTTGCTTAGATGGTAAGCACCCTCCACTTCCAAACCCTAAGGGAGCAAAAACGTGGGACCTCCTAGGGAGGGGGTTGCTCGGATGGTAAACACCCTCCACTTCCAAACCCTAAGGGAGCAAAAACGTGGGAGCTCCTAGGGAGAGGGTTAAAAAAAAGGGCCAAACTCAGTCCACCCATCCCATAAAGTTATCAGCTTTCTTCCCAATCAAGAGAATGATTGAAGTCATACATAATTGCACAGCCAAAAAAAATGTACTAATTCCCAAATTCAACAATCTTTAAAAGGAAAACACATAAATTATGAATCTATGTTTCCTACTGAATAGAACCCATTAATAGAATATACATCAACAACATACCCAGTGAATTCCCACATAGTGGGGTCTGGGGAGGGTAAAATGTAGGAAGTCTATACCACTACCTCTGAAGAGGCAGAGAGGCTGTTTCGGATAGACCCCCGGTTCAGGACAAAAAGACAGTAAACAAAGATATAATAAAACATGAAACATGAGAAAAGGAAATTAAAAGCCAAGAAATGAAGACCTAATTGAGCTTTCGGAAAATTCATTTTGTTTTGGCGGGAGAATCGCATAAAAGGAAGAAACGATTGAATGAACAAGCACAACTCTGAGCTCGGTTTCTCACCACTCACCAGTGTTTTAAAAGGCAAGGGCGTGAGGTGAGGCGTTTTGCATAGCATGGGCCGAGGCTTAAGTCCCATGGATCTATGGGGTGTATCTTATATATCATCAATTTTATAATTTTATTACAAAGAAAATAAGTAAAAGTAAGATTTTCAATAATTTCTACAAATAACTTTAAATAAATCATCAATACAGAAATAATATTATAATTATTTTCTAAGAAAGTTGCTTTAATTTCTTTATTTATATTTAAATTGGAAAAAATCACTAAAATATGAAAACATGATAGCATAAAGTATAAATACCATTACACCAATAATTAAAAAAATATGATTAATAGCAAAAATAATTTTAAAATAACAAAAATAGAATTAACGCCCAGACTTACGTTTTTACACCAGGGACTTATGCTTTTACGCCTATGGACTAGGACTTACACCCTATGGATCTGCGTCTTTTGGTTAACCCCCCGACTCACCTAGAAAACGCCTTTGAAAACATTGTTTCTCACTACTCGTATGCCTCGGGATTTATAAAATCTTTGACCGTTGTGAACATGAAAATGTTGACACAAATTTAATTCAATCATACGCCTTAGGATTTATAAAATCTTTTCAATTTACTGTTCTAATTATAGAACCACAATGTCAGGCTTCAAAAGGACGATCTTCTTAGTCATTTTACTTAAGTTCTAAATTTTCACAGGACTTGGATTTGGTTCAATGATAAATTGAAGACAGACAATGAATTATGGACTTAGGTTGATGTGTATGAGCTTCGTACCCTTTCAATCGTAGTGGGCAGAGATAGATATGGTCTTCAATTTTGATAGCAACTATCATAAGTTAATGACTAAGGCTTGAATAAATGAATATTGGTTTAATTTGGAAAGAAATTGTGAGGTTTTTTAATTCCTTTTGAAACTGGTAGCGAGAAAAACGTGAGGTTTTTTTGAATGAAATATTTACCTTCGTTTTGAGGGACAAGCACCACATCTAGGTAAGCAACATCTAATTGAATTAATTCACCGGACCACCTATCTCAAATAGAGAAGTAGAGAACTACAGGACCCACCGCGACTTGCCTTGCCTGGCACGGCTTAGATCTGGTCTTCGAAGGAATCAAAAAAGGATATTGGTTTGTTCTGCCATAAGTACCTCCATATTCTGCTAAGTAGGATTTGACAACGGGTTTGAGACAGTGATTGTAAAGCTAACTAAGTGTTCAGTTACCATGTCCAAAAGCCCCATGCCTTTCTTGGTTGAATAAAGGAACCCAATGGTCTTTGGGAAGGGTGGGTTTAATATTGCTTTAGTTTGGGAAGAAAACTGTGAGGTATTCTGAATTGGGTGGTTTGGGTCTTTCGGAAAGGTGGATCTATGATAGAGTGGACTAAAACTGTGCTTACTTTACATAGTTGGAGGAATATTAGCGCTTCATTAAGAAAGGGGACTATTTAAATTCTAATCCCAAACTTAAGGATTATTTTAGGCACATTCTCGGTTTCCGCTTGTCTAAGTTCAAAATGGATAACGTTTTACATTCATTTCCTTTCCCTTATGGACAAGCATTTATATTTTTTTCCAAAAGATTTTGTTAAATGGAAATATTTCTTAAACTACATTTAGTTCAGCAAGGCTCTGGATAGAACTCCGGACTAATGAACTTTTATAAGTTCGATGCTCCCTTTCAACGCTGCAGTATCCTAGATTCCTAGGGCGGGGGAAATTAATGTGGGGAAAGGAGAAGAAGAAGAAGAAAGGCAGGAAGGAGAGTAATTTTGGAGGTAGATTTCCTGAAAAAGAAGATGAATCTGCACTTTCTTTAAAAACAAAAGTTAAAAGGAAGTGTCAAAAATCAGAAATGGATTTCCTTATATAAAAAAGAACAAGGGATGTTACATCTTCAGACCAACCTGCGTTAGTTATATGGAGGACAGCGGGCATCCCTACCTGTTGGCCTTATTATTTAACATTGGGCCTAAATTAACTCAAAGCAAACACGATTCTAAGAGGACTACTATCCAACCAGCATAATTAACCCCCACCCCCAACAAATAATGCAGAAGGGCTCAAAGAAAAGAATAAGGATCAAAACAGAAGATATCATACCATTGCTCTTAGTTTCCTCCTTATCCAGTTTAACATCTGCAAATGAAAAGTAAGTTAGTAACAACAATGACATTCAATCCTAAGACTTAAGCCTCCACTCCGTTATGTGATCCCTTCCTTAAGAGGAGACAAGTAACCAGAAGGCATTAGGTTTTGTAATTAATGTTCACTGTTAGATATGCCAAGAGAGCTTTTGAAATTGAAAACATGAGTTAGAACATCAAAAAGAGTTCATGTTGTTTTCTTTAGTTATACTAGGTATGATTTACAACCTTAGTTTAGGTGGCACTTTCATATTTTTACTGAGGCACATAACAAACATCTTTACGAAACTAATCTTTTGGAATTTAATTCAACCAATTATTATTTTGCAATTACCTAGTGCTCCAAACAGAATTTGACTTCAATAAAAGACATCAGGAGTTTTCCTGATACCATAAAAGTGTTATAAACTTAGATATTTTATGCAAGAAATTATTTCCATGACCAGACAAATATCTAAAATGATCATCCATAGCCTACATTCTAATATAAACCTAGAGAAAACACACCAGCTGAGCTTTTTGGTTTTGCCTGTGAACGTCCAGATCTAGTACTTTTTTCCATCCCTTGCTTCTTGTCCAGTGCCTGCTGCTTCAAGACGTTGTCTTCCGTGTGTTTCATCAAGCGGTCAGCTCCTACCCATTCATCCCAACTGTTGCAAGACATAGTTTCAGTAATTAGCCTTGCAGAGTACACTTACAATTAACAAATATTCAACTACAGCCTCAAAAAATCAGTTTGAATTAAACAAAAACTGGTTTCATATTTTGCTGATGAACCAGACATACACAGATATGTAATACAGCTATTACTCCCCGTCGCTGAAAAGAGTTATGGGGTTTGGAATACCAAATTCATAGAATCTAATTTTTATGAAAAAATTTAGCCATCAATTGCCGAAATTTTTGGCATAAATTTACATAGTTATAAACATTTGTAATGACTGTTTTGATTAAAAAATATCTGAAGAAGTCGTAGTCAAAGAAAGAGCTTAACTATCCAAATAGTAATAGTACCATGCACAATAAGATAGGGGGAGTACAATGAAATTGCTAATGATTATTGAATTAATCCTTATTACACAGGCAAAAAAGTTGAGAATGCTTGTATCCATCCTTTTCTATTAGGAAATCATGGTTTGAATCTATATGGTTAAGATAGGCTTATTTCAAATATTGAGCAAACGTTTAGTAGAATAACACAGCACATGCTTACGGATAATAGTAAAGGTAGATCCCATGTAAAGTATTAAATCTTCGAATAATTCCCATTTCGGAAATGGGCATTCACTCAAACAGATCAAAATGGAACGATAAACATTCAATTTGAAAGAAAAGGAGCATGTAGTTGAAATAATAGATATAAGACTTCACTAATAATATACAAAGTTCGAATCCATTGTGCTACCTGATGCTCTGCAAATCAAAATCATGCATTCACAATTGCACTTTACATCCAGAGCAGCACAACATTTTACATCTAGTTTGTAAGATAACTACCATAATCAACAAGTTAGCATCAAATTACATCCATGCATCTTGCTAAGGCCAAGCTCTTTCGTAGAAGGACGCTCAAATAAAAAAACATTAAGGCAGCTTATTCACGAAAAACATCGGTTGGTCAACCTTTCAATCCTTATGTGAATAGCAATTAAGATACTCTTGAATTGACAATTTTGTACAAGAGCTTTATAAACTCACTTTTTGTTCCAGCCCTGCAAATTAAAATAAATAAAAAGAGTATTATTTCTCCATATCATTAGGAATATTGAAAGAAATTTAAATAAACTAAAAATGTTAGGGTATGCTTCAATTTTTTCACATCTTTTAACTAAAGAAACATCAAATTTAATAGTCATATATAAAGCATAAGGTAAAAGATGAAAATTAAACTTACAAGGTAATGAACAAAGTATCTCCACTCACTCTTCCGAAGCTCTGCTTTTTGGACCTTCACAGTAGAAAAGCAAGGATCACATTGGAGGGTCGCAAAAAAATTGTCACATGCATTAGGTAACATGATTTAACCGGAGTGCTACAATTTGTAGAAGGCAAGCCCAATGTGACCGCACACATTATTATTTTCCATATAGAGAAAATGAGACTTTCTCTTGTAAGTAATAATGTATACACAATTAGTACTTTCAAAAGTCAAAAGCATAGCAAAACAACCAGATTTTGAGAGCTATAACCAAGAAGCAAAGTGCATGCATTCTCAAAGTTCAGTTCAAGCTTTAGAGAACATACAAAAGGTACCAACAACATTTGCAAACTTTGTAATATTTTTTTTTTTGACAAGGTACAAACTTTGTAATTCAATGGCCCAATATACACCGAAGACAAAACTAATCCCAACAACTCAAATTAAATATTCACTAATATGTAATTTCAATAAACCGAGTAGTACTTTTTTTAATAACTGCGAAATTTCCAACAGCTAGTGCAGTACGGTTCAAAATTCGGTGGGTAATCGGCCCACCCCTCTACCCTTGTCTACTTAAATACCTGGCCTTTGTCTATGGTAGGATTTCAACCCGTGATGCGAGTCTAACCCACATATCACGCACTATATCCCATCAGAAATACATTAGAACATAGCTATAAGAGGTGAATCTAGAATCCTGCGCACAAGAACCATATCTTGTGGAGAGTTGCATTCTCGTCGCACAGAAACATGCTATCCAGAGAAGGTCGAGTAACTGGAATAGGTTAAAAGTTGAGGTGGATTTTCCAGAATCTAATCCCCATACCTATACTCAGATCACTCAAAGTTACATGGATTAAAAAAATACAGAAACAGTGTAAATTTAAGACACTATTAATTGTTTCTATAATTGTGAAAACAATCAAACTAAAAGATTGCTATGGGGAATGGATCAGATCATCCAAATAAAATCAATTTAGGAACCCTTACACAATCTATATGGGAGATCTTTGTATATGAAACATCCTCCTACACTGCCAAACATGTAATGATTTCAAGGTTTTCCCAGGATCCCTAAAAATCAACTTAGGAACCCTTACACAATCTATATGGGGGTGTTTGTATGTGTAACATCCTCCCACACCGCCAAACATATAATGATTCCTAGGTTTTCCCAAGATCACTAAATCTATTTAGGAAACTCTAACACAATCTATATGGAGATGTTCGTTTACATAACATCCTCCCACACCACCAAACATGAAATGATTCAAACGTTTGCACATTTACCTTAATTTTGAGAAGGCTAAACCAGTCAGTAGAGCAAAGACAGTAGACTCCACAGAGAACTCAAAACATCAAATAGTAAAAACAGTATATAAAACAATGAAATTAGGCTTGTCGGTGACAGCACACGATTGCCATATCATTTGCAAAATTTAGCATCCAAGCCAGCCCAAACGTCATTAACGCCTCGTGAAATCACCACACGTGTATATCTCAAACAGCAAACAGTACATCAAAATGCTAAAATAATGACACACAAACTCTCAACCAATTCATTTACACAACTCCGAGAAGAAACCAAACAAAACCGACGGTTTTACTTACAGCTAATTAAAATAAACGATAAACGACAAATCCAAAAGGAGAGACGTGCATTAAATAGCATATAATCGTTCAATTTCAGCATTAAATTACAGAACATCCGAACTAAATTCTCAATTTATGTGCAAAGAGGAAGAGGATAAAAAAAAACAATTAATTAAAGAGAGAAAGGTGCGTGCCTTAGCTTCATAGATGCGAGGGCCATGATAAGCTAGAACTTTTTCTCCTTCAAAGTAGACACTAGGTTTAGTGTTAGGAATATCGCCGGAGGAGTTTTCGCTGTCGGTAGAAGATACGTCTTTCGAACTAACCATTTTTTCCGTTTATCACACAAGAGTTTGGGGAAGCGTGTATGACGGGGCGGGGGGCGGTTTTTCAAAATTGTGGATCTGTGTTGATGCGCGCGTGTTACCCTTGCAGTAACCACTAATCAGGATCAGGGTACTTTGTCACAAAAAAATAAACACCTCCATGTCGTGCCGGTATTTTTTTTTCTAAGTTAGTGATGTACTTACTATATGGATTTTTAAGTTATGCTGAACATATATTAGGTCCAAGTGCCACAAAACTTGCTAATAGATATTATTAAGACAGTATCAGAAAATAATGAACAGATGAGTAGAAAAATGTTATTATTATCTCGATCAAATTGCAGGGCAATGCCACTGAAAAGGCACTTCAATAGGAAATAATGAACAAACGAGTAGAAAGATCATAGTAAGTGGTCTCGATGAAATTGTAAGGTAATGTCACTGGAAAGGAACTTCAATGCTTGAGTTACAGTGTGTAATATAACAATTGTTCGTGATGAAAATTTGATGTCGTACGAGCGAGGGGAGGCGAATTTATAATGTAATAACCCTAAATAGCGTATTATGTACTATCGCAAACCCCTATAATTATCATTATCTGCATGACAGAGTTACGTACGTATTTACAAAACCGACAAAAAAAAAGTTTCAAATTCTTCGGAAACTGTTGCGGATCAAGCTTATCTTGACCGGTCGATGACACATTCATTAATGTTTCCCATTTTGAAGGTAGATAGGTGCATGTGCGTCATTTATTTCGAATTTACAGTGGATAAGAACATTATCTCTGAGTTTATCTTAACGCTATTCCTAGTGTCTGTTCTTGATGAGTTGAAGTTGAACAGATATCGATCGTTGTGTGTCATCCTTTAAGACGCTCCGCTGTCAAATGTGTATTTTGATCGATATATCTTTATATTAGGTAAAAAAAAAAAAAGTAACGAAGGCGCACAAATGAAAAAGCTTTTCTTCCCCTTCCTATTTGAAATTTTGAATTCTCTATTCTTTTGCTAATTTCTACCACTGTGGGAAGTTTGGTTGGTCGAATTTTTAAACAAGTGTTGTTGGTAATTATTTTTGTTAATTTTTTTTTACATATATGGAAGTATATTAGAGATTAGCCAATATTTATTAAAACAACTAGTTAAGTGTGCATGCTTTACACGTGTATATCACGCTAACTATAATCTTTGAATATCAAAAGAACAAATTATTATGGTTTTGACATATTTTCTTAAAACTACAATAACAAGTATTCATTAATCGCTAGGATGATTATTTCTCTTCTTATAATACGATGAGTATTGAATAGTATTCAATTGTAAATCTAGTTTTTAACATTGAATAGAAACGTCTTGTAAAAAGAATATTATTTGGTTTGAATTTTTAATTTGAGAAAATAGTTCTTCTTCTTACCCTATAATTTAGAACTCCTTAAATATTAATTCTCCTAATATTCATTACCATATATTTTTTTCTTACCAAATAATTTAGGGCTCTTCAATTTTTAAAATATATTATTGTACGTCTTACCAAAATATTTTAGGACTCCTTAATTTTAAATATTATAAAAATAAATAATAATTAAAGAAAATAAGTGAAAAGACAATTTTGTCTATTGCGGAGTCTTTTAATGAAGGACAAAAAGTTCAAGTCACTTTTTTAAGGATTTTCACATTTTTAATATATTATTATAGATATAGATATAGATATAGATATAGATATAGATATAGATATAGATATAGATATAGATATAGATATAGATATAGATATAGATATAGATATAGATATAGATATAGATATAGATATAGATATAGATATAGATATAGATTATAGGTTGTAGATATAGATATAGATATAGATTAAGTATATGTAGTATAAATTTATTACACATAAAAACAAATATTTATTACACATAGCCAATTAGCATATAAAATCAAAGAATCAATTTTAAATATTTATTATGAAAAACTTTGATTAAGTGTATCCAATATAATTTTTAAACCAATGGAATAATTTTGGATAAATGGTATAATTGCTTACTTATTACATGATTTAAAAATATCTCAAATCTTAAATAAACAGAAAAGTGCTTTTAGTTTCCCATAACTCAGCCAAACAACCATTTCAACTTCTTGTTGGCAATGACATTTATTTAGAAGACCAGATAATAGATTAATACGCATTGAAATTAATTATTAGTGAACTTAGTAGAATGAGGATCATGATTGATAATATGTACTATGGTCTCTTAATGTGAAAAGTAAAATATATATAGCTCATTTTTTTATCCATTCAAGCAAATATCAACTTTTTACTAGGTATTTTATAGAGGAAAAGACTAATTGCAATTTTTTTGACCTCAGTTAGGGCGTATGTTTCGTATATGAAAATTCGTTAATATGCAAGCATTTGTGGGAGTTTCTCACACGATCTATTTCAATGGCATAAAAATTGCATCCAAGTTTAAACATTAAAGACAACGATTGTACAATTTATACATGCTTCTTAAATAACCCAAATTTTAATGTTATCATCCTGTCAAATTTTAAATGACTTTGTTATATAAATTTTTATTGTTGATGATTTTGCTGCATACTTTCTCATAAGTAATGGCTGATTAATTAATTAATGCCTCAATTTGTGGACATTGTTGTTAGGATCGATTAGCAGTTCACACACACTAAATCTGTGGAGAGGATGAAGAAAACTAGAGAGAGAGTTCTTTAGGAGAGAGAGAATTAATTTCGTGGTAACACCCGTGGGTAACCTCCACGGCGGACAAGATATTTATATTAATGACTTGGAGTATGTACAATTACACAGAGAATGAGAATAAAAAAGGTACAACCTAAAATTTGGGTCGGGCCTCCGCCCCGAACCCCACCTTCAGGTGGGGGCCTCTGCCCCCGCACCCCCCGGCAACCTCACCGCGGAGGTTGAACTGCGTGAACATTAATATATAACAGTACGTCACATATTAATCAGGCTCCACAACCTAACAATTCTCCCACTTGGAGACTGATTCCGTCATCCAAGAATTACATTCTCAAAAAAAATATTCCTCCATCATCAATATGTTCGCCACACCGCAACATCTGTAGACATAACTACAGAAAGCCAACTAAGGTTTTGCACAACCTTAGTTTACCAACATCAACACATTTAGTCAACATATCTGCTAGATTCTTTGCACCCTCTATCTTTTTCAAACACATATCACCTTCTTCCACTGCTCTGCGAGTGAAATAGTACCATCTTCTAATGTGCTTCGTCTTCGAATGATAGACCGGGTTCTTCACCAACTGTATGGCACTCTGGCTATCTGTGTAAAGAATCTTCTTAAGCTGCTTCTTGCCCAGTTCTTCCAGATAATCTGTCAGCCATATCATCTCCTTTCCAGCTTCAGCTATTGCCACATACTTAACCTCAGTAGATGAAAGAGCAACGCACTTCTGAAGCCTGAACATCCAACTCACTGCTGTACCGCCTACGGTGTAAATGTATCCGGAAGTGCTCATGCTTGAGTCCACATTCTCACTAAGATCAGCATCAACAAAACCTTGCAGAATCACTTCACCATTGCCAAAACAAAGTGAAGTACTGGATGTACCTTTCAGATATCTTAGAAGCCACTTCACAGCTTTCCAATGCTCTTTCCCGGGGTTTGCCATGTACCTGCTAACAACTCCCACTGCATGTGCTATGTCAGGTCTAGTGCAGACCATAACATACATCAGACTCCCAACTGCAGAAGCATACGGAATAAATGCCACGTGTTCCCGCTCCTGAGCTGTCTTCGGTGACTGCTCCTTTGACAATTTTATGTGATTTGCCAATAGAGTAGTCCTGGGTTTAGCATCATTAACTCTGAATCTGGCCATCACCTTCTCGACATACTGCTCTTGGGATAGATTCAAAGTGCCAGCAGATCTATCCCGAGAAATCCTCATCCCAAGAATCTGCTTTGCTGCACCTAAATCTTTTATCTCAAACTCAGAAGACAGGCTTGCCTTCAGAGAGTTTATCTCCTTCATACTGGATCCTGCAATCAACATATCATCCACAAACAAGAGTAAAAATACATAAGAATCAGTGTATTTCTTGAAGTAGCAACACTGATCCTTTTCACTCCTGCGGAAGCCACTCTTGCTCATAAAGGAGTCAAACTTCTTGTACCACTGTCTAGGTGCTTGCTTCAGCCCATACAAGCTCCTGTTGAGCTTGCAGACCATGTGTTCCTTGACTGGAACTACAAACCCCTCTGGTTGTTACATATAGATTTCCTTGTCCAAATCTCCATGTAAAAACGCAGTCTTTACATCCATTTGTTCAAGATGCAAATTCTCCGATGCAACAATGCTCAATAAAAATCGGATAGTAGTTAATTTCACAACAGGATAAAATATTTTAGCATAATCAATACCTTTCCTTTGTGAATATCCTTTAACTATCAACCGAGCCTTAAACCTTCTTTTGTCATCTGGTTCTGCCTTGATTCTGAATACCCACTTGTTCAACAAGGACCTCTTCCCTGCAGGTAACTCAGTCAACATCCACGTGTTATTCTTCTCAAGTAAGCTCATTTCATCATTCATGGCTTGCTCCCACTTGATTGAATCCTCCACCTGCAGGGCCTCAGCAACAGACTTTGGTTCCTCTTCATCAGTCAGCAAAAGATAATGTAATGATGGTGAATACCTATCTGGTGCTCTAATGGTCCTGGATGATCTCCTCTCAGCCTGCTCAGGTGTCACTTGTTCCACCTCTGGTTCCTCAACGACAGTCTTTGGAGTTTGTTGAGTATCTGCTGCAACATATTTGGGTGTACTCTTTGGCAACTCAAGCTCAAATCCCACTTGCTTTGTAGTTTCTTGAACCTTTTGCTCTCTGTCCTTGTACAAGACATTTTCATCAAATGTCACATCACAATGTCTTAGGATTTTCTTGTTTCTGTCATCCCAAAACCGGTACCCGAACATGTCAGAACCATAACCTATAAAGTAACACTTTATAGCTTTAGCATCAAGCTTATCTCTCTTCTCTGGATCAACATGAACATAAGCAGTGCAACCAAATATTCTCAAGTGAGAATACTTGAGCTCTTTTCCTGTCCATTCTTCTTCAGGAATCTTGAACCCCAGAGGAACTGATGGTCCCCTGTTGATCAAGTATGCAGCTGTGCTCACAACATCTGCCTAAAACATCTTAGGCAGCCCACAGTGTATCCTCATGCTCCTTGCACGCTCATTCAATGTTCTGTTCATCCTTTCAACAACTTCATTCTGCCTTGACTTCCCGGGAATTGTCCTCATCAATCTGATTCCCTCAGCTGCATAAAATTATTTGAATTCTGAATTGTCATATTCTCCTCCATTATCAGACCTCAGGCATTTGATTTTCAAGCCAGTCTGATTTTCAACTCCAGCTTTCCACCTCTTGAAAGTAGTAAGCACATCTGACTTATGTTTCAAGAAGTAAACATATACCTTCCTGCTGAAATCATCAATGAATGTGACATAGAATCTGGATCCACCAAGTGATGAAACAGGAGATGGTCCCCAAACGTCTGTATGGACCATTTCCAGCCGTACTTGCTTCGGCTCTCTCGCAGTTTTCGTGAAGCTTACTCGCTTTTGTTTACCCATAACACAACTCTCACAAAGACCCATATCAACAGATTTCAGACCCTCTAAAGCTCCTTTAGCAGCCAGCATCTCCATTCCTTTGACACTCATGTGTCCAAGTCTGTCGTGCAACAGACATGAACCGGAAGCACCCTCAGCAACAACAACCATGTTTATACACCCTGCAGTGGTGTACAAAGTTCCAAATTTTATGCCACGTGCTACAACCATAGCACCCTTCACAATCTTCCACGAACCTTTCCCAAACTCTGTTGCTTAGCCTGTGCTATCCAACTGACCAACAAAGATCAGATTCTTCTTGAGACCAGGAATATATCTGTCATCCTCCAATGTCCACTGGTTTTCTGCTGGAGTTTTTATGCAAACATCCCTCTTTCCTTCAATCGCCAATGGCTTGTTGTCAGCAAGATACACTTTTCCAAACTTGAAGTTTTGGAACAATTCCTTGCTAGGAGATGAATGAAAAGATGCACCAGATTCCAATATCCAGGATTCAACCGGGCTGTCCACACTAAGGATTAGAGCATCCCCAATGTCTTCTGCTGAATTAACAAAATCATTATCATCTCCAGATTTCTAATTCTTCTTCTTCTTGGGTTTCTTGCACTCTGTCCGAAAGTATCATTTCTCTCCACAATTCCAACATGTCACGTTGGATTTTTGTGGAGATTTTTCACGATTCTTCGATTTTGATCTGTCATGTGTATTCTGACCCCTCGATTGGTCTCTCTCCCTTTGGTCAACACTGAGAGCACTACCAGATGATTCCCCAATTTCTCGTTTGCGAATGCTTTCGCTAAGAACAACATCTCAAATTTCATCAAACTTCAGTTTCTCAGATCCACGGGAACTGCTAATCGCAGCAACAACAGTATCCCAAGACTCGGGTAGAGATGACATCAAAATTAGTGCTTTAATTTTATCTTCAAAATTAATATCCACATAACACCGTTGACTAACAATCATATTGAACTCGTTTATATGATCAACAATAGATCCATTCTCAGACATCTGTAAATTGAACAATCTACGCATCAAATATACCTTGTTTATCGCAGATGTTTTTTCGTACATATTTGATAATGCCTTCAACAGATCGGATGTGGTTTTCTCCTTGACGATGTTGAACGCCACGTTTCTCGACAAAGTCAACCGGATCAGCCCTACAGTCAGCCGATCCTTGAGCTTCCAGTCCTCCTCCTTCATGGACTCCGGCTTCACCCCGGTCAAGGGTTCGTGAAGATCTTTCTGGTACAGATAGTCTTCGATCTGCATCTTCCAGAAACCAAAATTGGATCCATCAAACTTCTCGATTCCAAACTCCGATCCTTCCATCTTAAGTGATCGTGATGAACTTCCAAGCTTTGATACCAGTTGTTTGGATCGATTAACAATTCACACACACTAAATCTGTGGAGAGGATGAAGAAAACTAGAGAGAGAGTTCTTTAGGAGAGAGAGAGAGAGAAATAATTTCGTGGTAACACCCGTGGGTAACCTTCACAGCGGACAGACTATTTATATTAATGACTTGGAGTATGTACAATTACACAGAGAATGAGAATAAAAAAGGTACAACCTAAAATTTGGGTCGGGCCTCTGCCCCGAACCCCACCTTCGGGTGGGGGGCTCCGCCCCCCACACCTATTAATATATAACAGTACGCCACATATTAATCAAGCTACACAACCTAACAATTGTTCCTCTCAAAAGTTCAAATTTGATTTGGTTAAATACTGCATGGACAATATACTTTTCCATAGAGCTCTACCTTTTCCCTTGGAGAAATTTGTATTTAATTAAGATGTGAAAATATCACCATTCGTCACCTTGCACAGTAGTGTATATATAAGCGTGTTTGAGTATTAATATTTTCGAGTTTAATTTTAAGGAATTGTGACTGTTTCTTAGTTGATACATGTTGACTAGACAAAGTTAAAAGACTAATACCTAACTTTTTTTTTTTTTTCTTAAAAACTAACTAATACAATTTTGTCATATATGCTACTCTGTATTATCATTATTCATCATGGAGTAGTATTTTGTAGTTTATTTGGACCTGATGCTTTAAAAGCTGCTCAATTATGTGTAATAATATAATATGTCGTTCAAACGTCTAAGTTCTAACTAATACGGATGTATTTTAAGGACTATCATAATTAATCACATTGTCCAATTTGATTATTTTCATCTATTTAGCTATAGATGTATAATATTATAATGAAGATCAGCACAATATTGGATCATATTATATGTTAATTGGAGGCCATAAGCTATTTACAGTACATATCCACATAGATAACTGAAACCAGTTAAGAGCAACATGCTTTCCTTCATTATTCATAATCAAAGTCGATATACATACAAAAACAAGAACTGATCTACTGAAACTTCTTTGTATTGAGAAGGTTCATCGAATAAAAATAAAGACGTATATGTAAAAGAAATGCTAAAGTATATCGCGTTATTCCACGTTGTACATGCATGTATTCCCTTGCTAGTTGGTATTGCTAATTGAAAAAATGAAGTGATGTATATCTGCAAAATAATGCTAAATTCTAGCAATAAACGAATGACAAAAGTGATCAAATGCATATATCTCCCTCGTTATTAACAAAAAAAGAAAGTGAAGTTACGCTCAATTCTAGTGACGTAACTATTGATGATTGCTTGTGGTGGTAACTCCGTGTCCCTCTCCGGGGCTTGGGCCTGAATTCTTAATTCCAAGATATATTTGAGTGTTAAACTTATGGACACTTCCAACACTTAACCAATCAAAAGCCCCACCAGAACCTTGAACCTTCAAGATGTCACCAAGAGGCCTTGCTTCGGAGGCCAAAAGGTTAAATGAAATAGACAAAATAATAAGCAGGCTCATGAAGCTCATGCATTTAGTTGTAATAATAGCCATATTTAATTTGTTCAAGAAGAGAAAGAAAGAGAGAGAATGGGAAACTTTAGAACTTTTGGTTGAGTTGTTTAGTAGGTACGTATATTATTTGGTGATATATCCATGCCATATTTATACAAGTTCATGAGGGAGGCTAACATTTGACCATTCAATGGACTAATGGGGGCTAATAACATTATTCAAATGAACAGTGAGGAATATGACGTTAGATCAATTGATTTATCAAAAGTAGGAACTTGTCACGCAGTTTCGTAATTTTGGAAAATGAAAAAATAAAAGACGCTATGGTTTCTAACTTGCTTAGAAATATTGAATTTAACGGACTATAGTCCAATGTATAGCAGGGTTTAAATTTATTTGTGTTTCTTTGAATTTTAATTTTAATGGTCAATGCAGCCAGCTATATATTATAATAAAATCTCACCAAACTAATGTTTGACTTCCGAGGGTGAATGAAAAAATAAAAGACGCTATGGTTTCTAATTTGCTTAGAAATATTGATTTTAACGGACTATAGTCCAATGTATAGCAGGGTTTAAATTTATTTGTGTTTCTTTGAATTTTAATTTTAATGGTCAAGGCAGCCAGCTATATATTATGATAAAATCTCACCAAACTAATGTTTGACTTCCGAGGGATGATTTTGCACACGTAAATTCTATGAATTGATTGTATAGAGAAAATATTTACAAAATTAAATCATTCGGAGATAACTAATTAATATGTAATTTTATTTCATAACATTGTCATTAACGTGCTAAAATAGATATTAAGTGGCATGCTATAACATGTTAGATTACACTATTGATATAAAAAGAAATCGGTAAACGATCGGCGTTATAACTTGAATTAGGGATATTTGGGATCGGGGAATGAGAAAATACGATTTTCAATACTTTGCTTATGAACCTTAATTATTAGTACTTATTATTTTATTACATTTTAGATTAGTTAGTGATTAGATATTAGCTTCGATGAAATTTTATGATTTTTTTTTTTTTGATATCTTTATAGGAGTATAGGAGAGAGCAAATCTCTTTCTTTTTTTTGAATGTGAATTTAACACAACATAAAAGAAATCGTTCTTTATCAAAATTATATTATTATATTTATATTATTTTAACAATAAAAAGAACTTCCGACATATTAATATATAGTGAAATGTTACTGGGTTTCATAACGTGATGAACGATTTTAGTTTTGAAAGTTTCAGAGTTTAGTCAAACATCAATCCATGTGTAACAACCAAATCCACGCCACAACCACATTGGCTTTGGCACTTTTCAATATTTTAGGCTATTATGATCACTACTTGGGAGAAACTTGCATTTCATTGTTTGTTGAAAAATATACCAGATTAGCAGCCCTACACCTTAGACAATTAGTCAAGCTACTTTGCTAACTGTTTGGAGTCACAAAATGTATTTGACTATTATTTTATTCCTTTGCACACAACTATGTGAAATGTGAATATCTATTGACTATTATTTTATTCCTTTGCACAACTATGTGTGAATACCTATGTGTGCAGAGTTCCGAAATTGTTTGCATATGCTTAAAGTAGAAATGCTTTTTAAAAAATAAAATTGTATTTTTCTTGCTGGTAGATAAGTTCAAGCAGAGAATATAGTATAGGGAATTAGTAATGCAATGATGCATATGTATTTTCATCTCAACGTCTCAAAAGTGTAAGAACTTATATACTGAAATATATGCATGTAAATAAATGTACATATTAACTGCAACAAAATTTAGTGTTACCTTCAACCATGATGATCAAGTGTAAGAAGCGAAACCTGATTCATCAAGAACGAAAAAAAAAAACAATATTAATGGGAGTTTTAAAGAATGTATATCATAGTCTATAGATTATACAGCTAGCAAGTCGGGGACTTCTTATCCTTCCCATCAAAGGATAAAGTCATCAACCTCATCCTGAATTTTTTCTCAAATATTATCACCAAATAATTAATAATATAAAATAGCTAAATGCCATGATCTACGACTGATTATCTCACTAAGTCTAGAATGTTGTAGCCACTCGACTGATCCAACTGCATCTTTTTTTTTTTTTGGTAAACCGGTGGATTTGCATTAAGAAAAAACTAAGGCATGCAGAGTAGTTTCCCTGTCGTGAGCAGGGGTCAAAACATGAGAATTCCCAGTCACATCCCGGAATAGTAGGTTAATGGAATTGTTCTTAACAAGTCTGACAGAGGAAGTCTCCAATGTGTCTGCCTCCAAGGTTGGCTGGACGTACAAACACAGGGGGAACTTGCAATAACATAGTAATACCAAAAGTGCTGGCCTTCCTTCCTTCTCGTGTCAGTCGATCAGCAAGCTTGTTTTGTTCTCTCAACACGTGTAGCAGTTCTGCTCCCTCCAGTTCCATCAGTAGACATCAAGGGTTGGAGGTTGTGCTGCTTTGCCAGGATAAGGCCTCTCCTCAAGGCCAGGAGTTCCGCTAGGATAGGGGTGATTACTGATTAGGCATCTCTCCTTTGTATAGACATATATACACACTCCTCCCATTGGTGGGCTTTTTTTATTGATGGCTTTACTTACTAGTCTCTTTGTTAGTTTTGCCTATCTTTAAGAAAAGGAAAAGGACTCAATTTCTTTTCTTTACTTTGGCTGAGGTCCGTGTGAGAATTAACTTCTAGAATTATAGTTCCATTTTGTAATCATATTACTTGATTGTGGCTAAGATCTATAAGTAGTATATTGGTTCCCTTGTAGATGCATTCAACACTTTACAGAATGGAAATATCGATTAGCTTACTGAAATTTATGAATTTGATAAAAAGGCAGAATGATAAAAGTTCGTTGGAAGAGTTTCATATCTCCTTTCGCCACCGAGTCCCTCGCTTCTTTTTTCCCCGCTACTTTCCGTCTCTTCATGCAAATTTGAATATGAATTAGTTCTAAGTGTATATTTCAATTTTCGCTTCCCTTTTTTTTTTTAGCAAATCTTTCCAAATTAAAAAAAGCAAGGGAATCTAAAAGAAGTTATATTAAACCACTAAATACAAAATAAAAAGAACAAGTCCTGCTAGACCATTCGTACAGTCCTACTTCAAAACACTAAAAACAAATAGTGTAGTCCTATATAACAAAAAAAAATAAAAAATAATAATACATATCTTATCCTCAACTTTCAATGATCAAAATTTTTCATCTTGTTCATTGTCCCTGCAAGAATATTGCATTTGGGACATAACACTTGGTATCATCATGTATGGTGAATATTGTTAAGAATCAGAGAATTTGATGAAGGAAAAGAGGAAGAAGAAGAGAGAAGAGGAGAGTGATTTCTTATTGATGGAGAATGAAAAACTGTTTTGTACAATATGATCACTTGTGTATTTATACACAAGATAGTTATTAACTAATCACCTATAACTAATACTTTAACTAACTATTTTAACTTTATATACAAAGTCTGTTTTGCCCTTAATACTTCTACGTAATAGATGTAAATTTCTATGGCCCACATAATTAATTAATTTATTGGTTTAATAATAATTGAATAAGTTAAATCCTTAATTTATATGGAAAGTTACCTAGTAGGATAATTACTGTAGGATTGTATCCACAATTACTGACTCCTGGTAGGATAATGATTGTATCCACCAATCACGTTGATGGAACGTGAAAACATAACTGACTATTCCTATTATAAAAGGGGTCTCTCTCTGCCAAAAGAAGAATAAGAAAAGGGTCTCTCTCTGCCAAAAGAAGAATAAGCTCCATCACAATTATTCTGAAAGTAAGGTAAAGAGAGAGAAACAATTCAGTCCTTCTGCTATTACGCTTTTGCTTCCGCTAAAACCATAGAGAATTCAGTTAAGTAATTCTTTATTGAATTACTGTTATTATGTGTATGTGAAAATCATTAAGTTCAACGTTCCTGAATAATACAAAGGATTATGGATAGGATTGTTTATATATAAGATTATTTAAGTTTATATAATCCGTTTTATGCTTACATGTGGTATCAAAGCGAGGTTTTCGGAACTAGTGATTTTCCATTACAAATAAAGTTTTTTATTGATTTTATGAATCCTAATTATGAAATCTAGAAATTTAAATTTATTATTGTTTTAAAATTTCCGTTGTGAAAACACAACATGCCAATTTTGCTTTGGAACAACTGTCCCGGATGATTTAAGGTGCATATATGTGTCTGGTAACCAATGTTACTTGTAGTCACATTCTATAGTTAGTAATTAAAAAAAAAACGGACAGTAGAATATATGAATAGATATGCAATATGTGATTATGTGTCATGCATAATTGTTTTAATATTCATATATCACGTGTTATTTTGGCCCAAAAGACAGAAAGGAAAATAATTGTTAGTTAATCTTTTTTGTCTGTTATGTTTATATGGAGATTTCTGGGTTTGCTTATTAATTATTCATATCACGGAAACAACTATTTATTGTTAGAATAATGTAGTATTTAATAATAAAATTTATTGTTTCTTAATGTGACTTGGAATTATATAGGTAAGATTCGTTAATCACTAAAGTGGTCGAATCTTTATGAAATTAATTCCAAAATAAAGGTTAAAGTTTAAATTAATTACCCATTAATCTTGATGCTTATAATTGATCTAATAATTATGGGTAAATTAAATTTTTGGTCATAAGACATTTGTGGATCACCCAAAGGTTGATTGTTTGTTCGTATGACCAATAAATATTAAAGAGATAATTTTGATGTATCGTTAGTTTTATTTATTTATCCAAAGATGATAAATATTATTAATTGATGCATTAACTATTATCGTTTTGTGTTAAATATATTTTAAGCATTATTATGTTTAAAGTTGTATTTTGATGTTTCGCCCAAAGTAGAACATCAATATACATTTAAGTAAGTTATTTCTGAATTTGATAATGTGTTTAAACTCGTAACTCAAAGTATTAACAAATGAGCATGTTCTATTTCAACACTTACCCTTCATTCGCACTCTGCCTCTGTTACGACTTTTAATGGACTTAACTTTTCAGATTGGTGCGAACAGATCAAATTCCATCTTGGGGTTTTAGATCTTGGTGTTGCACTTTACTCTGAAAAGCCAACTGCTATTACTGAAGCTAGCAGTGATGAAGAAAAGTCCTATTATAAGCACTAGGATCGGTCTAACAGATTAGGCCTAATGTTCATGCGAATGAATATTGCGGGCAACATTAAGACTACTCTTCCCAAAACTGAAAGAGCGAAAGAACTTCTGAAACTTGTGGAAGAGTCTTCCCAAACTGCTGATAAGTCTCTTGCTGGGACACTAATGAGTACTTTGACCACCATGAAGTTTGATGGTTCACGTACTATGCATGAGCATGTCATTGAAATGACAAATATAGCAGCAAGACTTAAGTCATTGGGAATGGAAGTGGAACAGAATTTCCTTGTGCAGTTCATTATCAACTCATTATCGTCTGAGTATGGTCCTTTCCAAATGAACTACAACACCATGAAAGACAAATGGAACGTGCATGAATTGCATGGTATGTTAGTTCAAGAGGAAACGAGGCTGAAGAATCAAGGAACTCACTCCATTAATTATGTAAATCATCAAGGAGTTGAAAAGAAAGGAAAGAAGCATGGTAAGGGACAACAGAAGCAACTTAATGTTAATCGGTCCTCATCTCAAGTACATAAGAAAGGAAACAAGAATGAAAAGTGTCATTTCTGTGGAAAATCTGGACACTTTCAGAAAGATTGCCTGAAACATAAGGCATGGTTTGAGAAGAAAGGGATTCCTTACAATCCAAACCATAAACAAAAATGAAAGATTTATTTACATGAGGAATAGAGTGAAGGCTCTGGTTGAAGCTGTCGGGACTTATCGTCTGATTTTCGATTCTGGGCGTCACTTAAATTTAGTTGAAACTTATTATGTTCCTTCTCTTTCGAGAAATTTAGTTTCATTGTCTAAGTTGGATAAGACTGGATATTCCTTTAATTTTGGTAATGGATGTTTTAGTTTGTTTAAGAATAATTATCTCATCGGTACTGGTACTCTTTGTGATAATTTATACAAATTGAATCTTGATAATCTGTTTGCCGAAATACTCCTAACTCTGCATCCTAATGTTGGAACCAAATGAAGTTTCGTGAATGAACAATCTGCTTACTTGTGGCATAAACGTTTAGGTCATATCTAAAGAAAGGCTGGAAAGATTAATTAAGAATGAAATTCTTCCAGATTTAGATTTTACTGACCTTAATATTTGTGTTGATTGTATTAAAGGAAAACAAACAAAACACACAAAGAAAAGAGCCACAAGAAGCACACAGCTTCTTGAAATTATACACACTGATATATGTGGTCCTTTTGATATCACATCTTTCAATAAAGAAAAATATTTTATCACTTTTATTGATGACTTTTCACGTTATGAATATATCTATTTGTTGCATGAAAAATCTCAAGCGATTAATGCCTTAGAGGTATTTATTACTGAGGTTAAAAGACAACTAGATAGAAAGGTGAAAATAATCAGGTCTGATAGAGGTGGTGAATATTATAGAAGATATGATGAAAGTGGACAACACCCAGATCCATTTGCTAAATTCCTCAAAAAACGTAGCATATGTGCTCTATACACAATGCTTGGCACACCACAATAAAATGGTGTGGAAGAAAGGCGTAATCGTACATTAATGGATATGGTTAGGAGTATGTTAAGTAATTCATCTTTACCTCCTTCTTTGTGGATGTATGCTTTAAGGACTGCTGTTTACTTGCTAAATAGGGTTCCCAGTAAAGCAGTCCCAAAGACACCTTTTAAACTGTGGACTGGTAGGAAACCTAGTTTGAGGCACCTGCATGTTTGGGGTTGCTCGGCAGAAGTTACAGTTTATAATCCACAAGAAAAGAAACTATATTCAAGAACAATCAGTGGTTTCTTCATTGGTTATCTAGAAAAATCAAAGGGGTATAGATTTTACTGTCCTAATCATAGTATGAGAATAGTTGAAACTGGAAACGCTAGATTCATTGAGAATGGCGAAGTTAGTGGGAGTGAAGAACCACGTAATGTGGAAATTAAAGAAGTTAGAGTACGAATTCCTCTATCCTGTACTTCTTTTAAATTTGTTGTTCCTGAAGATGTTGTACAACAAAGTAATCAACAAGAACAACAAATTAATATTCCTATTAATGAAGCCATAATTGATGAACCTGTAATAGATGAACCACAAGAAGTAGCATCAAGAAGATCTCAAAGACAAAGTAGATCTGCTATTTCTGATGATCATTTGGTATATCTACATGAGTCAGAAACTGACTTGGGAATTGATGATGATCCAGTTTCATTTTCACAAGCCATTGAAAGCAATAATTCTGATAAATGGATAAATGCTATGAAAGATGAGTTAAAATCTATGGAACAGAATGAAGTTTGGGACCTTGTTAAATTACCCGAAGGTTGCAAAAGAGTTGGGTGTAAATGGGTATTTAAGACCAAACACGACTCAACTGGAAACATCGAACATCACAAGGCCAGACTTGTTGCCAAAGGTTTCACTCAAAAGGATGGCATTGACTATAAAGAGACATTTTCACCCGTCTCTAGAAAAGATTCACTCATAATTATAATGGCCTTGGTAGCTCATTATGACTTAGAGCTATATCAAATGGATGTGAAAACAACCTTTCTGAATGGAAATTTAGAGGAAGAAGTTTATATGAATCAACCTGAGGGGTTTTCTATTAAAGGAAAGGAACACATGGTGTGTAAACTTAAGAAGTTAATATATGGACTTAAACAAGCTTTCCGACAATGGTATCTTACGTTTAATGAAACGATTGTCACCTTTGGATTTAAAGAAAACACTGTTGATCGGTGTATATATCTGAAGGTCAGTGGGAGTAAGTTTATTATGTTAGTCTTGTATGTTGATGACATCTTGCTGGCTACTAATGATCTTGGTTTGTTACATGATACCAAGAAATATCTCTCTAACAACTTTGAAATGAAAGATATGGGTGAGACATCCTATGTGATTGGAATAGAAATATTTCGAGATATATCACAAGGGTTGTTGGGATTGTCTCAGAAAACCTATATTAATAAAGTATTAGAGAGATTTAGAATGGAAAAATGCTCATCAAGTTCCATTCCAATTCAGAAAGGAGATAAGTTTAGTCTCAATCAATGTCCAAAGAATGACTTGGAACGAAAGCAAATTAAAGATATTCCTTATGCATCAATAGTTGGGAGTCTTATGTATGCCCAAACATGTACAAGACCAGACATCCGTTTTGCTTTTGGAATGCTGGGTCGATATCAAAGTAATCCTGGAATGGATCACTGAAAGGCTTCAAAGAAAGTATTACGATACTTACAAGGAACGAAAGATCATATGCTCATTTATAGAAGATCTGATCATCTAGATGTGGTTGGATATTTAGATTCAGATTATGCTGGTTGTGTGGATACAAGAAAATCCACATTTGGATATTTGTTCTGTTAGGTGGAGGAGCAATATCATGGAAGAGTGCGAAACAGTCTGGTATAACTGCTTCCACTATGGAAGCTGAGTTTATGGCATGCTTTGAGGCCACAGTCCAGGCTAATTGGCTGCGAAATTTTATTTCAGGACTTGGACTAGTCGACAATATAGCCAGGCCGCTGAAAATTTATTGTGATAATACCGCTGTAGTTTTCTTCTCTAAGAATGATAAGTATTCAAAAGGTGCTAAGCATATGGAATTGAAATACTTTTCGGTTAAAGAAGAAGTCCAGAAACATAAAGTGTCAATTGAACATATTAGCACTAAACTTATGATTGCTGATTCTTTGACGAAAGGATTACCGCCCAAAACATTTATTGAACATGTTGAAAGGATGGGTCTTATTGATAGCAATGAATGATTTTATGTAAAGACTTTATTATGTTTATGAAATTGACACTTTGAGCTCAAATTATATATGTTTCTGTTGTTACCTGTTTTCTCTTGTATACATAATATTGTGAATAATGATGATAGGTTCTGACTTAGATAAAGGATTCTAAGTATTATCTTTGGACCCATTATGTATTTGAAAGGTTATGTTAGGTAATAGACTAATATTGTAGTACATGGAAGGAACTATGTCAAGTAAAGGGACGTACAATCGCCATGACTCATTTTAGTTGATTTATTTAACGATGACAAATGATGTTGGATTTAACGTTAATAGTGCGCATGATTGACGTACCTATTTGTCACGCCCCAAAAATCCCATCGGGCCGGACTGGCACCCGAAGCCGAGAAGGCCCGGGAGAACCCGTTCAAATACCTGTACTTTCACTTATATGTCACCAAAAATTTGAACAGCACTTCGTTGCATATAGAAGGGTCTAATTACCTGTATCAGCACAACACGCACAAATATATATATATATAATACTTGGCCGTCGGGGCCACCACATATACAAATATAACATCACTATATAAACTTCCATGACTTTATCCTTCCTTATGTCTACAAAGCCTCTAGGATATACATGGCATAACTAGGGTCGGGACAAACCCTCGCCCACACATGACTCCTGTACAATAACAAAACATAAGGAACCGACTCGGAAAGCTCCGAAGCAAACTGGAGCTCACCAACAATAGCTGTATGACCTGGATCCTACTTGTGCGGTGTATGAGCTGAGGTACCTGTGCCTGAAGCATGAAATGCAGGTCCCCGTAGGGGACGTCAGTACGAAATATGTACTGATTATGTAAAGTTGTAGATAATCACATATGATATAGGAGCTCAATAGAAATCAGAAACAAGTGAATAAATCGTAATAGGAGTGGACCACACTTACTAGAACTTGTGACAACCTGTACATTGTATTTATTCAATCACTTTACCTTCGTTCTTATCGTCTTTGTAATCATTACTGTACTGTACTGTGACCATTAGGCTGCCTCCAGTACATATCAACTGGGATCGACCCATGCTAGGCTTATGCCCCTGGGATACCACCCATAAACACATAAATAGGGATCGACCCATGCTAGGCTTATGCCCCTGGGATACCACCCGATAAGAGAGAACTTCCATCACTTAGTTCAATTAATTTTTGAGATTGTTATTCCGGTCGCCACCACATTTTTGATACTTTGAAACAATGATACATCAATAGGAACAAGTAATAGACCTTCTATACAATAACGATGTAATAAAGACTCATTGGTACATCAATAATGTGTTTCAGAATCATCAATATCACAACAATGAAATAGGAACCTTTTGGTATATCAATGAAACATTTTGACACTTTATAGGATGGAAACAACTTCGTTGGTAACGTAGAACAATAGATGTTTTTGGACAACCTCGGAATCTTACTTGATGGAACATTGGTGTTTTCATGCCAAAGAACATTGTTAGAGTATGCTTTACATACCTCGTCGTAGATTCGGATACCAATTCAACACAACTTCCTGCCTTTACAAATCACTTATCTACAATGAAATGTTTGCCATCTAGTATTAGCAACCCAACACCACAATTCTCTTCCATAATTCCATACAACCAATATTTGCATAGCATTCCAAAAACCAACTTGAACAATAGGTTTATGTGTGTATATATATATATATATATATATATATATATATAATCATCATTTCAATACCACATCATCACACCAAATCCCTTCACAATTCAACATAATCCAACCATGCACAAGAATAATCCAACATCATTTCCAATCATCTTTCAACAACAATCAAATAACACACTTCTTATGCTTACATGCATATATATACATATCCATATAAATAACACCAACATAATTTACATCCTTACCATAAAATGGCCCTTTTGATTTCGAAGTCCTGTTGGCACAAATAAGGGGTGCTTCTCGAAGCCCTCGAGACGGTGAACACAACTACGAAATCAATTTGGATTTTCTACGGTTGAATCACAAGATAATTGGAGTTGAAATTTGGCTAGGGTTTCTTATTCTTCAATAATGGATGATAAATAATGGATATGAGGATAAGTATATGTATATAATGACCAATTTTCGTTCATGAGGTGATGGAAAATGACCATATTGCCCTTAAAATTTTTAGTAAATCCGAATCTGTCCATGGTGGACTGTTTTGACAAGCTAAAGTAGATCGACCATAACTCTTTTCTCCGATATTGTATTTGGGTGAAATTGGTATCTTTGGAAAGATAATTCAAAGGGATTTCATTTCATATAAAGTAGGCCACCCAGTTCGTCCTGTACAAGGAGTTATGATCGTTTGAAGTTGACCCTAAAAATCTGTTTTGAGAGGCTAAAGTAAAACGAGTATAACTCCTTGCTCAGACGTTGGATTTGGATGAAACCAATTGCATTGGAAAGAAGACTCAAATATCTTTCTTTTTATAGGTCTTAGCTCTCCCAGTTCATTATATTAAGGGAGTTATGATCGTTCAAAGTTGACCCAAAAAACTGGCAGACCTAAGTAGTTTGTGTGCAGGAAATTTTCCTGCACATTTACTATTCACCATATCCCGGCCACCGTTTTATAGTTTCGAACGTGCTCAATTATATCCGAAACTTATCCGTTTTTCGAAATCTTTATATCGTTGGAAAGCTTATTCAATAACCTTCGTATGAAACCATCGACGGGCAAATTCCGGTATAAATAAAATAAAAAAATTAATTCCATATAAATAAGACCAATACACGTACTTGAATACGCCAATACATGTACTTGAATACGGGGTGTTACATCCTCCCCCCCTTTAGGACATTTGTCCTCGAATGTTAGCGTAGTTATTCAACCAAAACAAGTTCAAGTCCACCATTAACATTCACATCATCACATAAATACTATGCATATATAAACAAAAACTTACTTGTTAATGTTCTAACTCCGTTTCTTGAACTTCCTCTTCATCTTTGAACAAATGAGGGTACTTAGATTTCATTGCTTCCTCAGCTTCCCATGTAATCTCTTCCCTTTGTTGATTTCTCCAAAGTACTTTCACCGATGCTATTTCTTTATTTCTCATCTTCTTAACTTGACGATCTAATATAGCAATAGGCATCTCCTCATAGGTAAGATCTTCTGTTACTTGCACATCTTCAGTAGAAGTAATAAAGGACGGATCTCCGATGCACTTTCGAAGCATCGATACATGAAATACTGGATGCACTGATGAGTGTTCCTGGGGTAGCTCTAATTCATAAGCAACTTGCCCACATCTTCGAATAATCTTATATGGGCCTATATATCGTGGACTCAACTTTCCTTTCTTGCCAAATCTCATCACCCCTTTCATTGGCGATACCTTCAAAAATACCCAATCGCCTAACGAAAATTCTAGCCCTCTTCTTCTACTATCCGCATATGACTTGTGTCGAATTTGGGCTATTTTCAACCGTTGCTGAATCACCTTGACTTTTTCTATGGCTTGATACACAAGATCCGGTCCGAACATAAGAGTTTCACCCGCTTCGAACCATCCTTTTGGTGATCTACACTTCCTCCCATATAAAGCTTCATATGGTACCATTTTGATACTTGAATGATAGCTATTATTGTAGGCAAACTCAATAAGAGGTAAATGATCATCCCAGCTGCCTTTAAAATATATAACACATGCTCGTAGCATATCTTCAAGTGTTTGAATGGTGTGCTCTGCTTGTCCATCCGTCTGAGGGCGAAAAGCTGTACTCAAATTCACTTGTGTTCCCAAACTCCGTTGGAAAGACTTCCAAAAGTTATGCGGTAAATTGAGTTCCCCGATCCGATATAATAGAAGTTGGTACTCCATGTAATCAGACTATTTCCTTAACATACAACTTCGAATATTCTTCAACTGTGTAAGTGGTCTTAACGGGTAAGAAATGCGCGGATTTAGTAAGCCTATCCACAATCACCCATATAGAATCAAATTTCCGAGCTGTACGAGGCAAACCTGTAACAAAATCCATGTTGATCATGTCCCACTTCCAAATTGGAAGATCTATGCATTGCATATAGCCTCCGGGTTTTTGGTGCTCAACTTTAACTCTTTGACAATTTGGACATTCAACTACAAATTCTGCAACGCTTTTCTTCATGTCATTCTACCAATACATATCTTTCAAATCTTGATACATTTTTGTTGATCCTGGATGAATGGAATACCTTGAAAAATGTGCCTCTGTCATAATCTTCTTTCTTAGCCCGTCTATATCCGGCACACACAATCGGTTTTGGCACTGAAGTACTCCTTCTCGCGTAAGCTCAAATGCCTTGGTCGCACCACTCTGAACGTTCTCCTTAAGCTGTAATAAAATAGGGTCTGCATATTGCTTCTCTTTCACTTCAGCTACTAATGAAGATTCCGCAGCATTATGTACGATAAGCTCTTTATTCGGAGTTTCAAGAAGGCGAACTCCCAAACTAGCTAACTGGGGAAGATCCTTAACCATCCCTTGCCTTTCTATAGGCGCCATCATAGCCTTATGACTTAACGCATCAGCTACCACATTTGCTTTCCCTGGATGGTACAAGATATCAACATCGTAGTCCTTTAATAGTTCAAGCCATCTCCGCTGCCTTAAATTTAGATCCTTCTGATTAAAAATATATTGCAAGCTCTTATGGTCAGTATATACATCAACATGAACCCCATATAAGTAGTGGCGCCATATCTTTAAAGAAAAAATAACTGTTGCCAGCTCAAGATAGTGTGTAGGATAATTTTTCTCATGTGGCCGCAATTGTCTAGAAGCATATGCTATTACCTTACCATGCTGCATCAATACACATCCTAAACCAATTCTGGAAGCATCACAATACACTGTATACCCTTCGGTGCCTTCTGGAAGTACCAACACGGGTGTAGAAATCAACTTGTTTTTTAAATCTTGAAAACTCTTCTCACAGGCATCATTCCATTGGAATTTGGATGCTTTATGGGTTAGCTTGGTTAAGGGTGATGAAATGGAAGAAAAGCCTTTAACAAACCTTCTATAATAACCAGCCAACCCGAGAAAACTACGAATCTCCGTAGGCGTTGTGGGCCTTGGCCAGTTCTTCACAGCTTCTATCTTTTGAGCATCAACCTTTATCCCTTCACTAGATACAATATGACCCAAAAATGCCACCGACTTTAACCAAAACTCACATTTAGAGAACTTTGCATAAAGCTTACAATCACGAAGAGTCTGCAATGCCTGTCGTAAATGATTGGCTTGGTCCTCTTCTGATCTAGAATAAACTAGAATATCATCTATAAAAACTATCACAAATACATCCAGGAATGGCTTAAACACCCTATTCATCAAATCCATAAAAGTTGCAGGTGTATTAGTTAGCCCAAATGACATAACTAGAAACTCATAATGACCATACCGTGTTCGGAAAGCTGTATTGGGTATATCCTTCTCTTTGACCCTCACTTGGTGGTAACCTGACCTCAAATCAATCTTAGAAAAACACTTGGCGCCCTGTAACTGATCAAATAAATCATCAATTCTTGGGAGAGGATATTTATTCTTAATAGTCACCTTATTCAATTGCCGATAATCAATACACATCCTAAGCGAGCCATCCTTTTTGCGCACAAATAACATTGGTGCTCCCCAAGGGGAAATACTAGGCCTAATGAACCGCTTTTCTAGAAAATCTTTCAATTGCTCTTTCAATTCTCGTAATTCTGCTGGGGCCATTCTATACGGAGGAATGGAGATTGGTTGGGTGCCTGGTATTACATCAATACCAAACTCTACTTCTCATTCAGGAGGCAAACCTGGAAGATCTTCAGGAAATACATCAGGAAATTCATTTACCACCGGAACAGCGTGAAGAGTTGGTGGCTCCGCTTCTGTATCCCTTACTCTAACGAAATGATATATGTATCCCTTGGAAATCATTCTTCTTGCCTTAAAATAAGAAATAAATCTACCTCTTGGCGCGCTAATTTGACATTTCCATTCAAGGACTGATTCATTTGGAAAATGGAAATATACCTTTTTCGTTCAGCAATCAATTGTGGCATAACAAGACGCCAACCAGTCCATACCCATTATAACATCAAAATCTACCATTTCTAACTCCACAAGATCAGCCATCGTATCACGACCACAAACAATTACTATGCAGTTTCGATAAACCCTTCTAGCTATAATAGATTCCCCGACCGGTGTGGACACTTCAAATGGCTTAACTAACAGTTCGGGTATTCTTTCGAACTTTCCAGCAACCAATGGAGAAACATAAGATAATGTAGAACCGGGATCAATTAAGGCATATAAATCGAATGAAAATATAGACAACGTACCCGTAACCACATCTGGGGAAGCCTCTAAATTCTGTCGATCCGCTAGAGCATACGTACGATTTTGAGCCCCGCTAGAACTCGTGGCTCCTCTATCACCTCTAACATGACCCATTGGCTGTGCACCCCTTCCTGAATAAGGCATCGATGATGATGATGCAAAAAATAACCCCGTAGGTCGTGCCATACCCCCTATGTCCCTTCGTGGGCATTCCCTCATCATATGCCCCGACATACCACACCAAAAGCAAACATTGGTCCCCAACCGATATGCGCCCAAATAATACCTTCCACATTTATTGCATGGCTCTCGAGGAGGTCTCGATTGGCTCATATTCCCTTGCCCTTGGTAACCCACTGATCGCGAACTATGACCCTCACTTCTTTGCCCAAATTAACTGCCTCTAAACCCCTGATGCTGTGGTGGAGCACTAGCTGCAGAATAAGAAAATAATGGCCTAGGTGGTCTAGCAGAAAATTGAGGTCTAAAACCTCTCTGTGGCGCCATAAACTGCCCTGTAGATCTGGCCCTCTTAGAAGATCCGCTTTCAAATTCATGTGTTCTTCTTCTTTGCCTCTGATCTTCCATTTTCTGTGCAAATGCTTGGATCCTATCTATATCCATGTCTTTATTCAGTGCAGCAATAGTACAATCCCTAACCAAATACGGATCCAATCCAACCACATACCGATGAACTCTGTCATCCATAGTAGCTATAACATTAGGAGCATATCTGGAAAAAAAATAAAATCGAAGACTATACTCCCTCACACTTGTATTACCCTATCGAAGATTTAAGAATTGATCCGCACGGGCCTGACGAGTCTCATATGGAAGATAATGATCAATAAATGCCTCTTTGAACTCTTTCCAAGTAGCTGGGGGTGCATCAATGCCCCTTGACCGTGTCCAGTCTTCATACCAATATATAGCCTCACCTTTGAATCTATACGCGGCTAACTCCACTGTCTCTCTGCCCAATACATGCATCACCGCTAGGGCCCTTTGGATCTGATCAATAAAGTCTTGTGGGTCCTCGTTAAGATTTGATCCAGTAAAAGTAGGAGGATCCATCTTAAGAAAATCCTGTGTTCGAAGGCTAGCCGCCCTATCTATACCACTAGGACCTGCAGTAGGAATGGCTTGCCCTTGAGCTTGCCCAACAACTATACGAGTCAAAAGTTGCACTGTATTTCTAAGATCTTGATCAACAACATTAATAGGTGGCTCTGGGGATATAGTTCTCCTCCCCCTTATTTCTTCCGGACTGGGGAAAGTTTCTGATGCATGCTCAGCTGGAGCCTCACTTTGATTAGCTGGTATAGTGGGTGACTTACTAGTCCCCTCTACGGCAGCCACATCTACTTGTTTATCGGTATTCTTGCTTCTGGTAATCGACATCATTACTATAATAAGAGAAACAAACTGATTCAGTGGTTAACTATGACTTCATATACAATATAAGCTCTATCGCACGATCTAAGACATGAAGAAAAGAAACAATTCCTAAATGTCCATAGCCTCCTGTTTATACATGTGGTGCACAACACACCGATAAACAAGACTCTACATAGATACGGTTTTGTAGACTCACTAGGACGAACCGCGCTCTGATACCACTATTGTCACGCCCCAAAAATCCCATCGGGCCGGACTGGCACCCGAAGCCGAGAAGGCCCGGGAGAACCCGTTCAAATACCTGTACTTTCACTTATATGTCACCAAAAATTTTGACAGCATTTCGTTGCATATAGAAGGGTCTAATTACCTGTATCAGCACAACACGCACAAATATATATATATATATAATACTTGGCCGTCGGGGCCACCACATATACAAATATAACATCACTATATAAACTTCCATGACTTTACCCTTCCTTATGTCTACAAAGCCTCTAGGATATACATGACATAACTAGGGTCGGGACAAACCCTCGCCCACACATGACTCCTGTACAATAACAAAACATAAGGAACCGACTCGGAAAGCTCCGAAGCAAACTGGAGCTCACCAACAATAGCTGTATGACCTGGCTCCTACTTGTGCGGTGTATGAGCTGAGGTACCTGTGCCTGAAGCATGAAATGCAGGTCCCCGTGGGGGACGTCAGTACGATATATGTACTGATTATGTAAAACTGTAGATAATCACATATGATATAGGAGCTCAATAGAAATCAGAAACAAGTGAATAAATCATAATAGGAGTGGACCACACTTACTAGAACTTGTGACAACCTGTACATTGTATTTATTCAATAACTTTACCTTTGTTCTTATCGTGTTTGTAATCATTACTGTACTGTACTGTGACCATTAGGCTGCCTCCAGTACATATCAACTGGGATCAACCCATGCTAGGCTTATGCCCCTGGGATACCACCCATAAACACATAAATAGGGATTGACCCATGCTAGGCTTATGCCCCTGGGATACCACCCGATAAGAGAGAACTTCCATCACTTAGTTCAATTAATCTTTGAGATTGTTATTTCGGTCTCCACCACATTTTTGATACTTTGAAACAATGATACATCAATAGGAACCAAGTAATAGACCTTCTATACAATAACGATGTAATAAAGACTCATTGGTACATGAACAATGTGTTTCAGAATCATCAATATCACAACAATGAAATAGGAGCCTTTTGGTATATCAATGAAACATTTTGACACTTTATAGGATGGAAACAACTTCGTTGGTAACGTAGAACAATACATGTTTTTGGACAACCTCGGAATCTTACTTGATGGAACATTGGTGTTTTCATGCCAAAGAACATTGTTAGAGTATGCTTTACATACCTCGTCGTAGATTCGGATACCAATTCAACACAACTTCCCGCCTTTACAAATCACTTATCTACAATGAAATGTTTGGCATCTAGTATTAGCAACCCAACACCACAATTCTCTTTCATAATTCCATACAACCAATATTTGCATAGCATTCCAAAAACCAACTTGAACAATAGGTTTATGTGTGTATATATATATATATATATATATATATATATATAATCATCATTTCAATACCACATCATCACACCAAATCCCTTCACAATTCAACATAATCCAACCATGCACAAGAATAATCCAACATCATTTCCAATCATCTTTCAACAACAATCAAATAACACACTTCTTATGCTTACATGCATATATATACATATTGTAACACCCCGTATTCAAGTACATGTATTGGCGTATTCAAGTACATGTATTGGTCTTATTTATATGGAATTAATTTTTTTTATTTTATTTATACCGGAATTTGCCCGTCGATGGTTCCATACGAAGGTTATTGAATAAGCTTTCCAATGATATAAAGATTTCCAAAAACGGATAAGTTTTGGATATAATCGAGCACATTCGAAACTATAAAACGGTGGCCGGGATATGGTGAATAGTAAATGTGCAGGAAAATTTCCTGCACACAAACTGCTGAGGCCTGCCAGTTTTTTGGGTCAATTTTGAACGATCATAACTCACTTAATATAATTAACTGGGATAGCTAATACCTATCAAAAGAAAGATCTTTGAGTCTTCTTTCCAATGCAATTGGTTTCATCCAAATCCAACATCTGAGTAAGGTGTTATACTCGTTTTACCTCAGCCTATCAAAACAGTTTTTTAGGGTCAACTTCAAACGATCATAACTTCTTTTACAAGACGAATTGGGTGGCCTACTTTATATTAAATGAAATCTCTTTGAATTATCTATCCAAAGATACCAATTTCACCCAAATCTGATATCGTAGAAAAGAGTTATGGTCGATTTACTTTAGCCTATCAAAACAGTCCACCATGGACAGATTCAGATTTACTTAAATTTTTAAGGGCAATATGGTCATTTTCCATCACCTCATGGACGAAAATTGGTCATTATATACATATAATTAGCCTAGTATCCATAATTCATCATCCAATTATTGAAGAATAAGGAACCCTAGCCTAATTTCAACTCCAATTATCTTGTGATTCAACCGTAGAAAGTCCAAATTGATTCCGTAGTTGTGTTCACCGTCTCGAGGGCTTCGAGAAGC
This sequence comes from Capsicum pubescens, assembly GCA_030864215.1. Taxonomy (NCBI): domain Eukaryota; kingdom Viridiplantae; phylum Streptophyta; class Magnoliopsida; order Solanales; family Solanaceae; genus Capsicum; species Capsicum pubescens. Next base: position 193,156,802 of record CM061539.1, on the reverse strand, counting down.
ACCCCTTATTTGTGCCAACAGGACTTCGAAATCAAAAGGGCCATTTTATGGTAAGGATGTAAATTATGTTGGTGTTATTTATATGGATATGTATATATATGCATGTGAGCATAAGAAATATGTTATTTGATTGTTGTTGAAAGATGATTGGAAATGATGTTGGATTTTTCTTGTGCATGGTTGGATTATGTTGAATTGTGAAGGGATTTGGTGTGATGATGTGGTATTGAAATGATGATTATATATATATATACACATAAACCTATTATTCAAGTTGGTTTTTGGAATGCTTTGCAAATATTGGTTGTATGGAATTATGGAAGAGAATTGTGGTGTTGGGTTACTAATACTAGATGCCAAACATTTCATTGTAGATAAGTGATTTATAAAGGCGGGAAGTTGTGTTGAATTGGTATCCGAATCTACGATGAGGTATGTAAAGCATACTCTAACAATGTTCTTTGGCATGAAAACACCAATGTTCCATCAAGTAAGATTCCGAGGTTGTCAAAAAACATGTATTGTTCTACGTTACCAACGAAGTTGTTTCCATCCTATAAAGTGTCAAAATGTTTCATTGATATACCAAAAGGCTCCTATTTCATTGTTGTGATATTGATGATTCTGAAACACATTGTTGATATACCAATAAGTTCCTACTTTATTGTTATGGCATTGATGACTCCAAAACACTTCATTGATGTGCCAATGAGTTCTTACTTCATTGTTATTGCATTGATGGTCTATTTATATGTCTCCTATTAATGTATCATTGTTTCAAAGTATCAAAAATGTAGTGGCGACCGAAATAACAATCTTAAAGATTAATTGAACTAAGTGATGGAAGTTCTCTCTTATCGGGTGGTATCCAGGGGCATAAGCCTAGCATGGGTCGATCCCTATTTATGTGTTTATGGGTGGTATCCCAGGGGAATAAGCCTAGCATGGGTCGATCCCAGTTGATATGTACTGGAGGAAGCCTAATGGTCACAGTACAGTACAATAATGATTACAAAGACGATAAGAACGAATGTAAAGTGATTGAATAAATGCAATGTACAGGTTGTCACAAGTTCTAGTAAATGTGGTCCACTCCTATTACGCTTTATTCACTTGTTTCTGATTTCTATTGAGCTCCTATATCATATGTGATTATCTACAACTTTACATACTCAGTACATATTTCGTACTGACGTCCCCCACGAGGACCTGCATTTCATGCTGCAGGCACAGGTACCTCAGCTCATACACCGCACAAGTAGGAGCCAGGTCATACAACTATTGTTGGTGAGCTCCAGTTTGCTTCGGAGCTTTCCGAGTCGGTTCTTTATGTTTTGTTATTGTACAGGAGTCAGGTGTGGGCGGGGGTTTGTCCCGACCCTAGTTATGTCATGTATATCCTAGAGGCTTTGTAGACATAAGGAAGGGTAAAGTCATGGAAGTTTATATAGTGATGTTATATTTGTATATGTGGTGGCCCCGACGGCCAAGTATTATATATATATATATATATATATTTGTGCGTGTTGTGCTGATACAGGAAATTAGACCCTTCTATATGTAACGAAGTGCTGCCCAAATTTTTGGTGACATGTAAGTGAAAGTACGGGTATTTGAACGGGTTCTCCCGGGCCTTCTCGGCTTCGGGTGCCAGTCCGGCCCGATGGGATTTTGGCGCGTGACACATATCCATATAAATAACACCAACATAATTTACATCCTTACCATAAAATGGCCCTTTTGATTTCGAAGTCCTGTTGGCACAAATAAGGGGTGCTTCTCGATTCCCTCGAGACGGTGAACACAACTACGGAATCAATTTGGATTTTCTACGGTTGAATCACAAGATAATTGGAGTTGAAATTTGGCTAGGGTTTCTTATTCTTCAATAATGGATGATAAATAATGGATCTGAGGCTAAGTATATGTATATAATGACCAATTTTCGTTCATGAGGTGATGGAAAATGACCATATTGCCCTTAAAATTTTTAGTAAATCCGAATCTGTCCATGGTGGACTGTTTTGACAAGCTAAAGTAGATTGACCATAACTCTTTGCTCCGATATTGGATTTGGGTGAAATTGGTATCGTTGGAAAGATAATTCAAAGGGATTTCATTTCATATAAAGTAGGCCACCCAGTTCGTCCTGTACAAGGAGTTATGATCGTTTGAAGTTGACACTAAAAATTTGTTTTGAGAGGCTAAAGTAAAACGAGTATAACTCCTTACTCAGACGTTGGATTTGGATGAAACCAATTGTATTGGAAAGAAGACTCAAAGATCTTTCTTTTTTATAGATCGTAGCTCTCCCAGTTCATTATATTAAGGGAGTTATGATCGTTCAAAGTTGGCCCAAAAAACTGGCAGGCCTCAGTAGTTTGTGTGCAGGAAATTTTCCTGCACATTTACTATTCACCATATCCCAGCCACCGTTTTATAGTTTCGAACGTGCTCGATTATATCCAAAACTTATCCATTTTTCGAAATCTTTATATCGTTGGAAAGCTTATTCAATAACCTTCGTATGGAACCATCGACGGGAAAATTCTGGTATAAATAAAATAATAAAATTAATTCCATATAAATAAGACCAATACTCGTACTTGAATACGCCAATACATGTACTTGAATACGGGGTGTTACACTATTAAACCATTAAATTAACATTGTGTGTGCCAAGTGGGAGAATGTAAATTTCTATGACCCACATAATTAATTAATTTATTGGTTTAATAATAATTGAATAAGTTAAATCCTTAATCTATATGGAAAGTTACCTAGTAGGATAATTACTGACTCCTAGTAGGATTGTACCCACAATTACTGAGTCCTAGTAGAATAATGATTGTATCCACCAATCACGTTGATGGAACGTGAAAACATAACTGACTATTCCCATTATAAAAGGGATCCTCTCTCTGCCAAAAGAAGAATAAGCCCCATCACAATTATTCTAAAAGTAAGGTAAAGAGAGAGAAACAATTTAGTGCTTCTGCTATTACGCTTTTGCTTCCGCTAAAACCATGGAGAATTCAGGTAAGTAATTCTTTATTGAATTACTGTTATTATGTGTATGTGAAAATCATTAAGTTCAACGTTCCTTAATAATACAAAGGATTATGGATAGGATTGTTTATGTATAAGATTGTTTAAGTTTATATAATCTGTTTTATGCTTACAATAGACTGCTCAATACTCCCCCTCAAACTAGGAGGTGTAGGAGGTGAAAATACATTTAGTACTCCTAGTTTGGCACATAGGTATTGATGTTGAACTCTGTTTAGCCCTTTAGTTAGCAAGTCTGCCTGTTCTTCCCTTGTAGGAATGTACTGTGTCTTGATTATGCCCTTTTAAATCTTTTCTCTTATGAAGTGACAATCGATTTCGATATGTTTTGTTCTCTCATGGAACACTGGGTTGGCAGCTATTTGTATTGCCGCTTTACTGTCTATTTGAACCTGTATTGGTTGAGTAATTTGAATTCCAATTTCCTTGAACAATCCCAGTATCCAAATCAATTCTGCAGTTGTAGATACTAAGCTTCTATACCCAGCTTCTGCTGAGCTTCTTGAGATTGTGTTCTGTTTCTTTGATTTCCAAGAGATCAAAGAATTTCCTAGTTTAACAAGGAAGCCCGTTACTGATTTTCTGGTATTTAGACATACTGCCCAATCAGCATTACAGTAAGCACTAACTTGTTCTTGACTCTGACTTGACAAAAAAATTCCTTGTCCAGGCTGCAATTTCACATATCTATTTATTCTCACAGCGGCTTCTAAATGAGACTTTTTTGGCTGTTGAAGGAATCGACTTAGTGTTTACACACCATAAGCAATATTTGGTCTTGTTGTGGTGAGGTACAGTAACTTTTCAATGATTTTTTGATACATGTTAACATCAGCCAAAGGATCTTTATTCTCCCCCTGTCTTGAGCTTGTCTTATCTATCATATCTCTTAGTTCTTTGGTTGTCAACTTTGCATTCATTTCAAAAGGAGTAGCAACTGGTTTTGCAACACCTAGACCAAGCTCAACAATTAATTCCAAAGCGTATTTTCTTTGATGCATCAAGATTCCAGCTTTAGACTTGGTAAATTCAATCCCTAAAAAGTATTGTAACTCTCCAAGGTCTTTCATTTTGAATGCTTTATGTAAAGTTGTTTTTGTTTCTTCTATCAGTTTCAAGTTGCTACCTGTAACCAATATGTCATCAACATAGACAAGAATAATCACTAATTCACTTCCTGATTTCCTTATGAATAAAGAGTGATCATGTTGACTTTGGATAAATCCAAGTTGAAGAACTGCTTCCATAAGTTTTGTATTCCACTGTCTTGGAGCTTGTTTAAGCCCATACAAAGATTTAAAAAGCCTACACACTGGCCTCTTCTCCCCCTAGCTCTTAAATCCTTGAGGAAGATCCATATATATTTCATCTTCTAGGTCCCCTTGAAGAAAGACATTGTACACATCCATTTGATGAATATGCCAATGTCTAATAGCTGCAATAGATAGAATTGATCTTACGGTCACCATTTTTACTACGGGAGAGAAGGTTTCCTGATAATCAATACCTTCTTGTTGGTTGTAACCTTTGGCTACTAATCTTGCCTTGAATCTCTCTATTTCACTGGTAGCTTTATACTTTATTCTATACACCCATTTGCATCCAATTGATCTTTTCCCTTCTGGTAGTGATACCACTTCCCAAGTGTTGTTACTAGCCAATGCTTCTATTTCTTCCTTTATAACATCTATCCACCTTGGATCTTGTATAGCCTCTTTGTAGGATGAGGGCTTAGTTTCTTGAGAACTAGCAGCAATAACAGACTGATAAGAGGTAGGTAGGTGATCGTAGGATATGTAGTTTACTAAATTGTAAGGAGTTTTTGACTTTTTTTTTAGTAAAGACAAAGTCTTTCATCCAAAGAGGTGGAACTTTAGTTCTTGAAGACTTTCTGGACTCTGTTGGATTAGATGTTAAATTGTTACTTGTAAACACAGGCAACTGATATATAGCAGCAGGCATCTGAGGATTTGGATCAACTGATGTGGATGGAATTGAATCTTGATTAACTAAATTCCTGCTTACTGAATCACCATTTTGATCAACACTTATTGAAGCTGGTACTTCATCATTGTAAAGTGGAATTTGATTGGAGAAAACATCTAAAAAAAGAAGCAAAATGAGTTCCACTGATCCACTGAAAACATCATTGTAAAGTGGAACTAAACAAGTTAATATACATGTTCCACTGATCCGAGAAGTTCAGAAGTGCAGTCTACAGTATAAATAATTAAAAATCAGACTGAGTTAAATCAGTGCAACTAAAAACTTCAACTTACTGATCACGTAGGGAATAAAACAAGTTGAATCTGATTTAAGCACTTGATGATAAGGGAAAGCAAGTTGAGTTGAAAGAGGAGTCATATGTGAAGAAGGAGTTTTACTTTTGACCATATTCTTAAGAGTCCTATGTGTAGAAGGAGAAAGAATCTAAAAATTGCAGAAGTTTATGCAAAACGTATAATTTGAAGGACTCTTTAGAGAGTTGGAGTTTGACTACAACACTAAGGAGACAAGAGTTGGAATTGAAGAAGGAGTCTCACTTGAAGTAGAATTCTATGCAATGAGAGTTTTGATTAAAGGAGGAGTTTAAAATAAAGAATGACTCTTTGGAGAGTTGTGCTTAAATAGAAGATGTATTATTCAGAATAACTCACGCACTTACAAAGAAGAAAAGAACAATCGACAGATTGACTTCACGAAGTGCTACTCAATCACTGAAGAAACATATTGAAGAACCTGGTCCTAAGTATAGAATCCAGCTAAGAGTTTTAGCGTTGATTTTTAGAGTTGTTCATTGTGTTTGAACTATTGATATAATATTAGTTTCAGTGTGTTATAAATTGAATTAGGATCTAGTCTTCGAGTTGGGAAAAATTCAGAGACTTTGGGAAAGCATACCTTGGGAGGTGTGTGTGTAGTTAGGAATTAGAGTTTATAATTCCTAGTTGTTAAGTCAAAGGAATTAGAGTTTATAATTTCTAGTTGTTGAGTTATAGAGATTAGAGTTTATAATTCCTATTTGTTGGTTACAAGAGTTTTGTAATCAGTCGTTGTTGAGGCTCAGAGTTATTTAGTGAAGTTGGGGTTAAATCCTGTAGAGGTACATGTCGTGTTTTTTTACAATTTTTTGAGCCGGGTGTTTTCCACGTAAAAATCATTGTGTTCTTACTTTCTATTTTACTATTTCCTTGGAACACGTCAGTGAAACACGTCAGGCAACCCATTTTATCGATAAGCAATAGTTAGGCAAAAATAAGATAATCAGTAGGGCACGAATTCTTAACAAGTGGTATCAGAGCGAGGTTGTCTTAAAAAAGGCTAGAACCTAAGACAAAGATCAATATAATGAATTCTGCACCACCTACTGGTCATAGTGAAGGTCAATCCACTATTAGACCTCCACTCTTTGATGGTTCTCACTTCATTTGGTGGAAATCTAGGATGGAAACATTCATTCAAGGGGAAGACTTCGAGTTATCAAACAGGATCACTGATGGTCCTACTATTCCAATGAAGTTAGAAGATAGTGAACAGGTCAAGAAGGTAAGAAGTGAGTTTACCGCTAATGACTTAGTGGCATTAAAAAAATGCTAAGGTTAAGAACATCTTAGTCTGTGGACTAGGACCGACTGAATACAACAGAGTGTCAACCTATACCACTGCTAAGCAGATTTGGGATGCACTGGTCAATACACATGAGGGTACCTCTCAGGTAAGAAAATTCAGGATTTCTCTTCTCTTTACTGAATACGAAGCTTTTAAGATGAAGGAGAATGAAACTTTGCATGAAATAATGACAAGGCTTACTGCCTTGACAAATGAGTTGACTTCTTTGGGAAAAGTCATCACTGTTGAAGAACAAGTTGAAAAGGTGTTGAGGGTGCTACCAAAATCAAAATGGAATATTAAAGTGACTGCTATTAGGGAGGCAAATAAGGATCTCACAAGCATGACACTAGATGAACTAGTAGGGAATCTGAGAACTTATGAAATGGAAATTGATAGAACTAAAGAGCTAGCAGCCCTTGAGGATACCTTATCTCTGAAGGCATCTGACAGTGATGAAGAAATTGAACTTGATGAAAAACAAGTTGCCTTTATAGCTAAGAACTTCAGCAAATTCTTCAAAAAGAAGAAGGGAACAAGTAGCAAGAAATGGTCCAATGAAAATCCAAATGGATCCTACAAGTGTGGTAAGACTGATCATTAGATCAGAGATTGTCCTGTCTGGGAAATAAAATGGAGAAAGAAAAGAGCTGAAAAGGAATTGAAAGAAAAAATCAAAAAGAGGGAAGAATATGCAATGGTAGCAGCATAGGGATCTAACTCAGATGCTGATGAAGTTGATGAAACAACACTCATGGCTCTTGGAGATTCAAACTTGGAGGAAGAAGATGATACTTTTGAGGTAAGTATACTTGAACTTAAAGAAAAGTTGCATTTGTTTTCTAAAACAAGACTTATTTCCTTAATGAGTGCTCTAATTGATGATTTCCACGAATTAACTTCTTATAGGGATGAGTTATTCAACAATCTTGCAAGTCTCAAGTTTGATTTTATTGATCTAGAAACTTGTAAGAACACTGTTGAAAAGGAAAACTGCACTCTTAAGGAACAAGTTAGCACACTTGATTCATCAAACCTGACCCTCAAATCTGAAATCTTGAAACTGACTCTTTTTAAAAAGGGAAAAAAGGTCAAAAGTAAAGAACAAGAAAAAATTGAGTCAGAATTGATTAAGATTAAACATGAATACTTTTGTGAAAAAGAATAGGTTAGTCAATTGAGTCAAGAAGTTTCTAAATTGAAACTTGATCTTGAAAGAGCTAATAGATGGACACATTCTTCAAGAATTATTCATAAGTTAGGTCAAAGAACTCACAATGAAAAGGCTGGGTTGGGCTTTTATAAAAGTTCTAATGCTATTAAAGATCTGTGTTATATTTGTGGTAACCAGGGGAATCCAACCACTGAATGTCCAGTTGTAGCAAAAAGCAAATCAAGAAGCATAAGCCTAGCAAAAAAATCTGATTCCATGTTAGCACAAGCTAACAAGAAGGTCAAATATGGTCAGAGAAACAGATCACATAACCTGTTGCCTCGATAGGTTAGAAGAAACCTCATACATCCCTTTTCTCATAAGAAAAGACCCAAGCTTGTTTGGGTGCCTAAAGTTAACCCCTAATTTGTTTTGCAGGTGAGAGTGAAAGGAGGCAAGCAAACTTTGTACATGGATAAAGCTTGCTCAAGGCATAAGACGAGAAAAAAATAAAGTTTCTTTCACTCACCATATTTAAAGGGAGAATGGATCATTTGAAAGATGGGCCAGATTTTTAGTGCTCGTGTAAGGGGAAAGCAAGAGAGATTTAAAAAAAATGAAAAAAGAGGATGACTGTGAAACTGATGAGCATGCACAGAAACATGTTGTACCACCTGGTTCAACTGTTCTACAGACTGAGGGCATATTGACAGGGGGAACAACAAATTAAGAAATTGATGCATCAATAACACCAATACAAGCTAATGATAATTTTGTTGGTAATTCATAAGAATTGGTGTTGTCACAAGAATCTTAAGATATCTTATAGGAATCAATGGCTTGAGACTATGGTACTCAAATGAAAGTAATTTCACTCTTGAGAGCTATAAAAATGTTGACTATGTGGGGTACTTAATTGACTGGAGAAGCACCAAAGGCACTAAGTAGAGAGTATTTTGAAAAGAATAGGTTAGACTTGGGGATGATTAAAATTGCATGAACTCTCCTCAATGATTGACTAGAATAATCATTTTTCTTCTTAATCTTATTAGCTAAAAAGTTATTCTATTCAGTCTTGCACATTTAGTTGTGTGTCCCAATTCCAGATTTTTGACTTTTCTAACCTAATTTTGTATTAGATTGTGCAGAAAAATAGGTACAAGCAAGCAATTGTGACCACAAAGTTCTTCTTATCAGGTATATTCTACACTGACATAAGCATAGGCTGTCTAAGTTGAAACAGTTGAGCACACCTGTTCAATTCCACACACTTCATCCTCTCATTGTCTAATAAAGCTAAGGAATTGGTTGACCAAACTTTCTTTGATTCTCTCCAAATGGGTGTGCACAAATGTGTTAATCCTACACCAGAAAATTCTTCTTCTTTCTCAACCAAAATATCAGTTTTGTACCATGGATTTGCCAAGTTTGATCATCAATCACATGCAACATATGTTTCTGAAGAACGCAAAGGGACATGCTCTCCCTTTTAGTTCTTAATTGGCTCAGATCTTTTAGGATTTCTCAGTCCTAGTTTAGGTTTGACTTTTCAAAAAATAATGGATGTTTTTGAACAAATGAATCATGCTGCTCTACCTGGTTCAATAAGGAGGGCTAAAACTCATTGTAAAAATAAAAAAAAAAAGATAAGAAAAATGATTTAGCTGAGATAAATTCTGAACTAGAAGCTGCATCTGACAGTCATGAAGCGGAATAAGTGGTCCTTTAGGCTAGGATCATGACTTTGAAGCTTGACCTTGATTGAGAAAGGGATGAAAATATTAAAGTCATTCGTCAATTGACACAGTTGATAACACCTGTTCCACCTTCCTCATTAGCTCCTCACTATTCGTATCCTTAGCCATGTCCCACTTTTATACCTTTTTAATTCTCATTAGTTTTGCTTTGTTCAGTACTAGCTTAGATTTAATGTGGAACATGCTCTGGTAGTTAAATGGAATGGTTATCTTTGCTATATTGACTCATATTTTGCTCTTTTTAATACATTACTATGTTGGCTAAAGTCTTTGTCTGATTGTTTTAATGATAGCCCCAGTGACCATGAATAGCATAACAAATCACTTTGGCTAGTATTTTATTGCATTAAAATGGTTTTCGATGATTCCAAAAGGGGGAAGATAATAGGGTTGTGAAATATTTATAACCCATTGACTAACTTGTTTCATTCTAGTGTTTTATACTTTAGTGCCTACAGGTGAAGACGTTTGAATGCAAAAAGACAAGAGGTTTTTCATCATAAAAAAGGTGAAATTTGTTGGAACCTTGGAGTTTTGATGAATGACAATATAAATGAAACAAGTTGATATACATGTTCCACTGATCCGACAAGTTCAAGAGTGCAGTCTACGGTATAAATAATTAAAAATCAGAATGAGTTAAATCAGTGCAACTGGAAACTTTAACTTACTGATCACGTGGGGAATAGAACAAGTTGAATTTGATTCAAACACTTGATGATAAGGGAAAGCAAGTTGAGTTGAAAGAGGAGTCATATGTGAAGAAGGAGTTTTACTTTTGACGATATTCTTAAGAGTCCTATGTGTAGAAGGAGAAAGAATCTGAAAATTGTAGAAGTTTATGCAAAACATATAATTTGAAGGACTCTTTGGAGAGTTGGAGTTTGACTACAACACTAAGGAGACAAGAGTTGAAATTGAATAAGGAGTCTCACTTGAAGTAAAATTCTATGCAATGAGAGTTTTGATTAAATGAGGAGTTTAAAATAAAGAATGACTTTTTGGAGAGCTGTGCTTAAATAGAAGATATATTATTCAGAATAACTCACGCACTTACAAAGAAGAAAAGCACAATCGACAGATTGACTTCACGAAGTGCTACTCAATCACTGAAGAAACACATTGAAGAACCTGGTCCTAAGTATAGAATCCAGCTAAGAGTTTTAGCGTAGATTTTTAGAGTTTTTCATTGTGTTTGAACTATTGATGTAATATTAGTTTCAGTGAGTTATAAACTGAATTAGGAGCTAGTCTTTGAGTTGGGAAAAATTCAGAGACTTTGGGAAAGCATACCTTGGGAGGTGTGTGTAGTTAGAAATTAGAGTTTATAATTCCTAGTTGTTGAGTCAAAGGAATTAGAGTTTATAATTCCTAGTTGTTAAGTTATAGGGATTAGAGTTTATAATTTCTATTTGTTGGTTACAAGAGTTTTTGATACAAGTACGATCGTGATTGTGGACCAATACGTAAAAACTCGAGCTTGGGTGTCTTCCCAACCAATGGAACAAGATTTGAAGTGTAGAGAACAAGTCCCAACACTTCAAATTCATCCAATATGCACACTCCAAGGCCTCCCTTTTGTCTTGGCTCATTAAGGGCATTCTAGTCATTTTGTATTAAGTTGAAACCTAGGCTATAAATAAAACATGTTAGGTCATTTTGTCATAACTTTGATAATATTTTGGGAGCTCTAGAGAGAGAGTCTTTCAAGGTGAATTCCTTGTAAACAAGTGTGGATATCACTTGTTTTGGTGCTAGTTTTGAAACGTTGGTTGCTTGGAAATCCCGTTCCCTTGAGGTCACCCTAGAGCTTGGTGTTACTTGTATGAATTCTTGGGTATTTGTGTTTAATATACACATAGGTTCATAGTATTTGTACATTTGTATGTCAAGTTACCTATCTATCTATCTATCTATTTCATTGTTGTTGTTGTTCATTCTCGGACTTGGTGTCCCAAAATCGAGACTTTGTGTTCTTCTTTTTCTTGTGCTTGTGTTGTTAATCTAGTTTGTTGTCTCACTGATTTTAGAGGTTTTGAACACCTTAATATCTTCTTGTTATTGTGTTTTCATTGTTGTTGTAGTGAATCCGAGAGTGGTCACCAAAGGGGTCCTCGGTTCTTCCAACTTATGGACTATTTTGGTGTTTGTTTTGTGTCTCCTTTATCGATCTTATATCATTTGGTATCAAAGCCTGTCTTGATTTTGTTCCCACAAGATCAATCTTGGGCTAGTTTGCTTGAAAATACAAAAAAAATAGTATTCTTGAGTTTGGATCTTGGCCGAAAGTTTATTGTGTTTGGCCGAGACTTGAACATTAGATCTAGAAGTCATTTTGTTTGTCTTGGTGTTTCAAGTGTTAGTTTTCTTCATCACTAACACTCTTGAGTCAATATCTAAATTTGAGCTTGCATTTGTTGAAGTGTTGTTGTGAACTTAAAGCCTTAGCCGGTTGTGTTGTCATCTTGGTGGACTTGGCTGTGATTTGTTGGCATTGTTGTTGTTAGAATTGGTTGTTGGGATTGTTGTGTTTTTGGTGATCGTTAAAGTTGTTCTTGATGTTCTTCATCCCTTTCAAGACTAGTTAAAATATAGTGAATACTAGATCTATAAAGTTGAAGAGAAAAAGATGAAAGCTTGTTAGTCTTGAAAGACTTACCATCACCCATCAACTAGTCAATCACTTCCCAACAACTTTCCTTGTTTAAAGGGGGATGGTGCAAAAAAATCAAGTCTTCTACTTTTGAATTTGACAATAGGATTTCAAGACTTGTTTCCCTCCTAAATCAATTCCCACCCATTCCAAATCACAAATTGTTCAAGACTTCCAATTTTGAAAAATAAAATTTGTTAAGACCGCAACCAATACGTGGCTGCCACGTCACGTTTTACTGTTCACACTAAAAATTTAGGCTCAAATTTTTTATTTCTTAGTTTCTAATCTTTGTTTCTTGGTTGCAATTTGTTGATTCTATTGCTAATTAACAAACTAGTAATTATCTACTAGGTTGTAAATTAGTTTTTGGGTCCATTTATTCGTGCTTACATTTCTTTGTGTGCTTTTATCTTTTTGAAATTCGTTGTAGTTACTTGGTTCAAGTCCGTACGTATTTTCTTTGAGTTGTTTCAAAAGAGAATCTATTCCAACCTCGAGCTCCAATTGGTACCAAGTAATCTCCTTGGAGTATAAACGAGTTACCAATACTTGTGAGGCCAATTGAGAGGCATTTCAAAGTGTGAGATCTTGAGAGCTTGTGAGGATGTTTTCTTTTCTAACATTAACTAGTTTGTTGTTTTTTGTGTTTTTATTTTAGAATTTCTTTTGTTAGGAACTATGGCATTGGAAAAGGTGACCATGAACGATTTGATGGCTTCCATAATAGGTATGAAACATGACCTTAGTAGCCGAATGGAGAGAATGAAAAAAATAATGGACCGAGTGGAAGGAAGAATGGAAGGGACTAAAAGCTCTCTTTGCAAGGAGTTGGATAACTTGATAGAGAATCCAAGCCTTCCTAATCAAGTTCTTGTGAGTGGACATGCTATACATGATCTACAAGGTAATCAAACTAACTCTTGCACTCTAGTGAATGAGGCTAGTAGCCAACTAAGTGTGAATGGTAGTTTGTCTTTAGGTGAGCCGAATGTGCCTCTATTTGGTGATGATAATATACAACTTGAGATTGTGGATACACTAGTTGATCCATCTAGTGTTGAGGACATTGTGGCAAGTAATAGTACATTGTCTTATGGAAGTCATGAAGACCAACTTGTGTGTGAAAATGGTGATGTTGAACATGTTGGCCGAATGACTATGAATGACCCTCTAGTTGTTTTTGTTGTAGACCATGCTAGAATATATGGGATATATGATTGTACTAGTGGTAGTATTGGGAAAAGAAAATGCATCCTAAACCCGTGTCCATGGACAATCCACCCATTTGATCCCGGTGATCATTTAAAGTATGGTGATGAGGATGTCTTTTGGAATGACTTGAATGCGCATGGAATTTATGGCCTTCCTATCTCAGCTTTCAATCCTCTTTGTTGTTTCAATAAGAGTCTATGTTTTCCACTTGATGAGCAACTCTTGTTCCTTATTTCTTGTCACATTTATATAGATAGACTAGTTGACTCTTTCTTGGGAGGGTATTCGGGTAAGAGGGATGTTTGGGTGTATGTGAAGTTTGAGCCACCTTGTCAAGATTCTATGATTGATTACACTAATCCTAACCCTCATACCTTGAGGAACTTGTGTTTTCTTATCCTTCCTATTGTTTTGCAAGGTTCGGATTCGAGGTCGAATCCTTTTTCAAGAAGGGGAGGATGATACAAGTACGATAGTGATTGTGGACCAATACATAAAGACTCGAGCTCAGGTGTCTGCCTAACCAATGGAACAAGATTTGAAGTGTATAGAACAAGTCCCAACACTCCAAAGTCATCCAATATGCACACTCCAAGGCCTCCCTTTTGTCTTGGCTCATTAAGGGCATTCTAGTTATTTTGTATTAAGTTGAATCCTAGGCTATAAATAGAACATGTTAGGTCATTTTGTCATAACTTTGATGATATTTTGAGAGCTCTAGAGAGAGAGTCTTGCAAGGTGGATTCCTTGTAAACAAGTGTGGATATCACTTGTGTTGGTGCTAGTTTTGAAACGTTGGTTGCTTGGGAATCCCGTTCCCTTGAGGTCACCGTAGAACTTGGTGTTACTTGTATGAATTCTTGGGTCTTTGTGTTTAATATACACCTAGGTTCATAGTGTTTGTACATTTGTATGTCAAGTTACCTATCTATCTATCTATCTATCTATCTATCTATCTATCTATTTTATTGTTGTTGTTGTTCATTCTCGGGCTTGGTGTCCCAAAATCGAGACTTTGTGTTCTTCTTGTTCTTGTGTTGTAAATCTAGTTTGTTGGCTCACTGATTTTAGAGGTGTTGAACACCTTAATATCTTATTGTTATTGTGTTTTCATTGTTGTTGTAGTGAATCTGAGAGTGGTCACCAAAGGGGTCCTCGGTTCTTCCAACTTGTGGACTATTTTGGTATTTGTTTTGTGTCTCCTTTATCGATCTTGTATAAGTTTTGTAATCAGTCGTTGTTGAGGCTCAGAGTTATTTAGTGAAGTTGGGGTTAAATCCTGCAGAGGTACAGGTCGTGATTTTTACAACTTTTTGAGCCGGGTGTTTTTCACGTAAAAATCATTGTGTTCTTACTTTTTGTTTTACTGCTTCCTTGAAACACGTCAGTGAAACACGTCAGGCAACCCGTTCCATCGATAAGCAACAGTTAGGAAAAAATAAGATAATCAGTAGGACACGAATTCTTAACAGCAGCAGTAAGAATACAGTGACCCCAATATCTTATTAGAATATGTCCCTGAAAGCTGATAGCTCTACAGACCTCCAATACATGTTTGTGCTTCCTCTCAGCAACACTATTTTGTTGAGGAGTGTAAGCACAAGATGTTTGGTGTAAGATACCAAGTTGTTCAAACATAGAAGCACATACAGAGTTAACAAATTCATTTCCATTATATGATCTAATGATCTTAACCTTTTTCTCAAATTGAGTTATAACATAAGTCAAGAACTGTTTAAGTACAACACACACATCAAATTTGAGCTTAAGTAAAAATAGCCAAGTCATTCTAGAAAAATCATCAACGATTGTCAAAAAGTATTTATTGCCATCATATGTTGCCACTTTGTAAGGTCCCCATACATCAAGATGTAACAATTCAAAGCACCTAGTACTCTTTATACTACTCGCAGGAAATGGTAACCTTACTTGTTTAGCACAGGGACAAGCAATATAATTTTTGACAATGCTACTACAATTATCAAGAGTAGAAGGAAATAGTTTGTGCAAAATTTAGACGATGGATGACCAAGCCTCTTATGCCACAATTCAAGGCTAGTTTTGGTTTCATTAACAGAGTTTACAGAGATTTTAGTAGAGTTCACATAGTTCTTAGCAACTAGAGAATGTAAATCCTTTGTTGTGCTTCCAGAGCTTGAAGATAAGAGATATAACCCATCCTTTTCTCTACCAATCGCTTTCACCTTCCCATTGTAGAGATCCTGAAAGATAAAAAAGTTTGGAAAGAAATCCACTAAACATTGTAAGTCCTTTGTTACCTGAGATACAGATAGAAGATTGAATTTGAACTGTGGAATGTGCAACAGATTATCAAGTTTTTGTCCTCCGAATATTATACTAGATCCAACATGAGTGACATATGCAATATCACCAGTAGGTAGAAAAACTTTTCTCTATTTGTTATTATCTAGTTTAACAGTGTCTATTAGCAGACTTTCATCAGCCGCCATATGGTTTGTAGCTCCTGTGTCTACAATCCATGTATTAAGATTGTTAATAGCTAGTAAGGCATTAGTCATACCTGCAGTGTTAGCTACTGATGTAGATTGAGGTTCATTTGGCAAATTCAAAATTTGAGCCTAGTGATCTGGAGTGAAGAAATAAAACATCTGAGTTCTGACAGACTTTGAACTTATATTAGGACCTTGACAAGTTGTAGCTTGTGAACTGTACTGTCCCCTTTCACCAGAAGTAAACTCAGGAATTCTACTATTCTTGACTGGATTTTCAGCAAGCACATTGTACGCAGTAGATTGGGGAGTGTAACTAGTAGAAGCTCCCCCTTTTTTCTTGAACCTTGAGTCATTAGGATACCCAACAATCTTGTAGCAATTTTCCCTAGTGTGCCCCTTTAACTTGCAGAAATCACATTGTAAATTGTAGTTTTCTTGATTTTTTTAGAATTACTTGTTCTAGCACTGTATAGGGCAGTTGATTCATAACTTCCTAAATTAATACTAGGATAATTTACTGAAGTAACACTAGGAGATGCACCAAGAATTCCAGAATTAGCAGCAGTCATACTCTTCTGATTTTCATCGCTAACTAACATTGCATATGCCTGATTAACAGTGGGCAATGGGATCATGAGCAAGATTTGGCTTCTTGCTTAATTATATGAATCATTAAGGCCCATAAGAAATTGATATTACTTTTGTCTTTGAAAATGATTCAAGAAATCCTTAGACTTATCACAGTTGCAACCAGGTAAGGGAATCAATGTTTCATACTCATCCCATAAATCCTTTAGCTTTGAGTAATAAACAGGAATTGACAGAGTACCTTGGGTCAAAGTTGCAATATCTCTATGAACATTGAAGGAGCGGGATTCATCGATTTTATCAAATCTTTCACGAAGATCTTCCCAAACTGAGTGTGCACTTGAAGCATAAGCCACGCCACTTATCAAATTTTGAGCTACTGAGTTCATCAACCACGAAAGAACAATCGCTTTGCAACGTTCCCATTGATAACCATATTTTTTATGAAATTTCTTTTTTTTCCATGACCCATCTACAATTCCCAGCTTGTTGCGACCCAGCAGTGATATTCTCATGGATCTTGACCATAATCCATAGTTTTCAGTGCCCACCAGTTGAAATAAAATCAACGATATACCACTTGTGTCTCCGGGAGCCAAATACAATGGATGGGTGGCTTCAATAGTAACTCCAATTCCAAGATTCTCATCAGTTGAATCGGAATTAGATGTTTGCCCCAAATTTTCAGTTTCTGCCATTGTTAGCTCTTTCAAGAGACCTTATCGAATACAAGAATTTTGAAGAGTTTGAGCGGAAGAAGAATTAGACCATCGTTGGCTTTGATACCATATTAAGAATCAGAGAATTTGATGAAGGAAAAGAGGAAGAAGAAGAAGAGACACTACTAAAAAAAAGGGGAAAACCGATCACAAACACCGACCACGTGTGGTCGGTTTTCCCCAAAAATCGACCACAAAACCGACCAAAATGTATGGTCGGTAAAGTTGTGGTAGTTTTTTAAAAACCGACCACAAGTGGTCATTATTTTTTAAATATATATATTTTTAAAATTCATTATTATTTTATTAAAATTGGAAAAAATAATTTTAGGAAAAAAAAATGACCACTAGTGATCGATTTTTTAATAAATTAAATAATTAATTTATTATAAAATCGACCACTCGTGGTAGGTTTTCTGCAAAAAAAAAATCAAAAAATCAACCACTTGTGGTTGGTTTTTCTGAGAATTTAAAAAAAATAAAATCAAAACCCAAATCCAGCATGCAACAACAACAATGCAATACAGCAATATCAAATCAAATACAGCAGCAATAACAACCAAAAACCAATTGTAAATACTTTAAAAAATGTACAAGACATACAAAATGTCCAACAAAAGTGAGTATGAAAATACTACAACAATAGTTTCATACAAAAAAATGTCTAAATTCAAAGTAAAACACATACAAAAATAAAAAAACTAAAAGTCATCCTCTTCGAATTCGTCCTCGTCTTTCATAGCATCATCCGTGCTGAAATCATCCAGGGGGCCTAGACCCTTTGCATCCCGAACTGCATCACCAGAATACGGAGGAATAACCCCCGCAGTCCTAATGAAAGAGCTCATCTGCTGCTGCAGCTTCTTGAATTGTGATGTTGTTGCCTTCTCTGTCTTCTTCTGTCTCTCTCTGTTTAGCAAGCTCTTCAGTGAGTTGAGAAATCGTATTTTGTAGTCTTTCAATCGTTTCTCTATCAACTGAAGAGCTAGAGTAAGAAGGGCCGGACGAACACCTAACATTATCGCCAAAAAGTTCTTGTGGTATCCGACCAAATGGCCTCTATTTGCAGGACCCACAACTTTTACCCATAACTCCTCCTCTACATGTTGGGGTATTGGGTCACTCTGACTTTCAGGAGGCTGACTACTACGATACGCACCAACAAGACACATATATTCGTCCTATATTCAAAGTAAAGTTAATACTAAAAGTAAAAAAATATTAAAGTAGTTATAATTGAATAATATCAACTTTAAGAAAAAGATTCATAAATTCAGAATTTATTTCTTACATGGATAGCTTTTGCACGAGCTTCAACCCAGACATCTTCATCAGTTGGATTCTTTTTTTTTCATCACATGAGTCTCCTCGTATAGCTCATAATGTGGTATTTTCCTACCCTTTACTTTTTCTGCATATGGAAAAATTATCAATATTCAAATAATAAAAATTCTAATATGAAAAAATTATTTACTAATATGAACACATGAGTAGTTTAGTTAAAAATTCTAAATATCTAATATTTAAAATCTAAATTTTGTATTATTTAAGAGAAAATAAAATCATAACCAAGTGCTATACAAATCTGTTTTCTATTAACATGCTTAGGAAAAGTAAATTACTACCGAAATGTTCGAAGGAAAAGTAATGATGGAAGAGAGGAACGCTTATTACAAAAATAAATAAATTACAAACAGAGCAAGATATGATTAATTAAATATTATAAATCAATTTTTAGATCTAATGACTTAAGAGCATAAAATAGTTTTGAAAGACTTAAATGTTTGTTGTTTATAGGGATGACAACAATATTATGAATCGTGGTCTACAAACTAAACAACAATTATTTAAAATCAGTCATAAGTTAAACTATATAATAATAGTAATAATTTTAAAACAAGTAAAAAATTTACATGTTGAATATAGACACATAAAATATTTACATATAAAGACATATGATCTCTTCTACTTCCCCACGGACAGTATTTATATGCAAAAAGAATCAAAAGTACCATGTTCAGTCCAAAATTCAAACTCTGAAAAAAACGAAATTGAACAGTGGCTTTGATTAAGAAATGAAAGTAGCTTTTGACAATTGTTGAGTTTTAAAACATTTGAATGTAAATAAATAAAAGAGGAGTAGGAAACTGAGAATTAAAAATAGGAAAAGAAACACAAATCACACATTTTCCCAATCCCTCGAGCAGCCCTTGTTCCGCTTTATCACAGAGATTATATAATAATTATTACAAATCATGAAGAGAAAAATAAATCTTATTCTATAGGCAAAATATGCTGTTTAACAAGGAAATACTACTGGTAGCATGATGTTATTGTTAGGACCGAAATAATCAGATGTCATGGCATGCAGAAGCTAGCAAAGTAAATTTTGAAAGACACCATATAAGAAGTTAAACGAGAAACACCAAAAGAGACACAATATTTAATGTGGTTCGGTCAACCTACATCCACAAGAGGAGATGAGCAATCCGCTGTAGAAAAGAGAGTACAAAATATCGAGAGACACAACTAGGGGTGGGCATAAAATACCAGAATCCGAATTACCGTATCGAACCAAAAAATTTGATAATTGATATTCGGTAATTTGGTATTTGGGATGGTATTTGGGAGTAAAATTTTAAAATTACGGTATTTGGGTTCGGGATTGGTAAAAAATATTACTACCGTTTGGTATTTGGTATTTCCCAAATATCCAATAATAGTTAAGTGACCCATAGGCCACATACCTAGTCCACACTCCAAAGGCCACATACTTGTGTGAATATTGCTCAAGCAAACTTTGAACTATTAAACATAGACATAAAGTAGACTCTTAACTTTATACACCAGACTTCCTTGCAACCAACATATGACAACTTTTGACGAAAATATCACGCTAAGAATGAAAATCAGGGCATGGAAGGGAACAACAGAAAAGAAGTCTTCATGACATGATACATAACACCATTGATGACCGCACTTACCCAACTCTAATATTCCTAACATAGGTCGGAATATGGCTTTAACCAAGGAGACTTGGTCAAGACTTCTTAATCCTTGTGTTCACATGTCAACAGAAGATGAAAATTATCGAAAAACTCAGCACTTGGCAGACAACATAACATAAATTGCTCTCCATCATATTTAAAGAAGTAATATTATGACTTTGCATCACATTTACATCCAGTTCGTGTTACATTCAGTTTGATGTAAATGTTATTCGTGTTACATCCAGTTCTCCCCTTCTTGGAGTTGGATCAAACTACAATAACATAGGTTTTAAGGTGTTTCATTAATTGAGCCACACATATCAACTTGTAACAAGACCAAACAAAATTGATTTATTCTGGTGTAAAACTGTGTATTCAGAGGTGTAAAACTACCATACAAAATTGAATTTTTCTCAAAACGTTGGCTGAAAAGCACCACTATTATCACCAAATAGTATCACTATAAGCATGTCCAACTTTAATATGGTAATACCGAATTCCGTACCGAACCAAAATTTAATTTACCGATTACCGAATTACCAAACCAAAGTTTAATGGTATGGTATTTGGTATTTACTTTCATTTACCGATTATCGAATTACCGAACCCGAATTATGAAAATACCGAACCGAATACCGAACGCCCACCCCTAGATACAACTCACACAATTCAGTC
Source organism: Capsicum pubescens (assembly GCA_030864215.1). Taxonomy (NCBI): domain Eukaryota; kingdom Viridiplantae; phylum Streptophyta; class Magnoliopsida; order Solanales; family Solanaceae; genus Capsicum; species Capsicum pubescens. Next base: position 193,135,900 of record CM061539.1, on the reverse strand, counting down.
AAAATAAAAAAAGGTTCTCATAAGTGACTCCGCAACATTCGTGTCTCACAAATTCTCCTCTCGAACAATACTCTCTAAACCCCGCTAGGACTACAAACTAAAAAAAAGTAGTCTCTATTTATTGTGTCTTTAACCTTTTTGATACGAGTACAATCACGTAGATGGACTTATGAGGGCGTACGTTAGACCCGAGGCTTGGTGTGTGCAATGAAGTGCAAAGGAGCACCTAAATGGACACCAAAACAGTCCACTACATACACTAAATAAGCCAAATCAGTCCACTACATATACTAAAGAGGCGCCCCTTCACTAAGGGGCCTTTTGATCATTTTACCTATTATTTGTAATACACTATAAATAGAATAATGTAGGGTTTAATTAGGGAGACTTTGATAATAATGGATGTTGTATAACATTGAAATACAAGTCCTCTTTCCTTGAGGCACAAATTTGAAATTGTAACTAGGGAAATCAACTTGAGTGTGGAATCACTCGTGTTGGATTCAAGCTTGGAAACGTTGGTCTTTGGGAGATCAAGATCCCTTTTGTGCATACGTAGGAGATAGGTTAGTGTTGTGTGTAGTATTAAAGGTCCAAGGGTGTAACAATTCTTGGGTTGTTAATATTATTCCCTCATTTGGTATATCTATCTATCTTTATCTTATTGCACTTTGTAGATTCATAGTGGACTGTTTTGTGTCCTTCTTGAATCCAAAATTTGATCTCATTGTGTTCATCTTGTTATCTTGATGCTCTCTTTGTTAGTTTGTGGTGGCTGTTTTGGTGTCAAATACACCATTGTTATCTCGTATTATTGTTGTTGTAGTGAATCCGAGAGTGGTCTCCGAAAAGATCCTCGGACCCTTAAGATTAGTGGACTGATTTGGACTGTGTTTTCGTGCTTCTGTTGTCTTTCTCGTATCATTTGGTGTCTTATGACTTACAACATTCTCCAAAAACTTGAGTCACAAATTCAAAACTTGTAACTAGGGTGATACTAGGGTGAAATCACTAGTGTTGCATTCTTACTTAGAACGCTGGGTGCTAGAGGAGGTTGAGGTCTCTCTTGTGCTCACCGAAGAGAGTAGGTGTTCCTATTATCATTGTATTAAGGGTCTAGGTGCTTGAATACACTTAGGTTCTTAGTTCACGAGATAGTGTATGTCACTCTATCTATCCTTTCTATTCTTGCAATCTTGTAATGTTTGTATCTCGTATTGTACCCGTTTGTGTTGTTGTTATTCCCATTGTTAAGTTCATCTTGTTCTTCATATTCTTGTTGTTAATTATAGTTTGGGTTGGCTGATTTGGTGTTGAAAACACCCCTTTCTATCTCATTATTGTGTAGTTATAGCGAATCCGAGAGAGGTCTCTATCTTAGTCCTCAAATCCTTAAGATTAGTGGACTGTTTTGGAGTTGTTTAGTGTTTTCGTTATTTTTTCCCGTATCATTTGGTATCAAAGCATGGCTAGATCTTGTTCCTAAAAGATCAATCTTGGGCTTGCTTGTTAGAAAATTAAAAAAAAAAAGTTGAAATCTGAAAATTCCAAAAAGAAGCAAATCTGTCCATTTTTGTGTCTTGGCCAAAATTGTGATCTTGTTGTGTCTTGGCCGAGATTTTTCTTGTTTTGAGTGTAGATCTAGGAGTCATTTTATTTGTTTTGTTGTTTCTAGTGTTATCTTCTTCACCTCTAACACTAAAGAAGTCTAGATCTAGATTTGAGCTTTAATTGTTGATGTTGTTGTTGTGAACCTAAACTTTGGTCGTGTGATTGTTGTTGGTATTGTTGTTGCGGATTCAAAGCTTGGACGTATGGTGTGTTGTTGGTTCAATGTTTGAATGTGTATGGTGGTTATTGTGTTGTATTTTTAATCTTGAAAAGATGTTGTTGATGTTTGGGGTCCAACTTGAACCTTAGAACTTCAAGATTCAAAAAAATGTGTTCTTGGTGTTCTTCACATCTTCCTCTATTGTTGAAGAAAAAGTGGATGTTTGATCTTGAAAGTTGAAGAAAGAGAGTGTGTATTTTGTTAGTCTTGAAAGACATATTTCCAAAATTTAAGACCACTCAAGACTTTTACAACCAATTCCAACCACTCAAGGACTATAACAACCACTTTTCCAACAACCTTCCATGATTTAAGGACCATGTCTTGAGGAGAAAAGTCAAGTCTTGCTTTTTGAATTTGAAAGAAGATTTCAAGACTTGTTTTCTCTCCTTAACCAATTCCCACCAATTCCAAATTACAATTGGACCAAGACTTGAATTAGAAAAAAAAAATTGATAACAACCGCAACTAATACGTGGCTGCCGCATCACGTTTTCACTGTTCACCGATAATTTTTAAGCTCAAATTTCAAATTTCTTAGTTTCATTTTATTATTTCCTAGTTCCGTTTGTTGGTTCGAACACTAATTAACAAACTAGTAATCTCCTACTAGATTGTAAGTTAGTTGTAGAGTCTGTTTGTTCGTGTCTACGTTTGTTGTGTGCTTTTATCTTTTGTGAATTCGTTGTATCTTGTTAGTTCAAGTACGTAAACAAATTTTCTTTGAGTTAACTCAAACGAAAATCTATTCCGGGCAAGAGTAGACTCGACCCTCAATCACTCGCGAAGTACAAGCCGACTTTCAACACTTGTGAAACCAAGTGTGAGGTAAAAATCAAGAGTGAGAGTGTGGTGAGGCATTTTTGAGCCAACAAGTTTGTTATTTTGTTGTTCGTTATTGTCTTTTATTTTAGGTACCATGGATGCCACCAATCTCGATGCCACGTTTGACCGCATCACTGACAATATTGAAGACATGAAAGGGCACGTTGAAAGGCTACGCCAATTGGTATCCACACTTATCCCAACAAATCCAAAACCTAAGGTCCAAACACCTTGCGGTGAGAGCTTCCCAAAGGAAGTTGCTGCCCAAACTTGTGAAGTAATTTCACACCGAGGTAAAGATGAACATACTCATGAACGTCGAGAAAAAATAGCTAACTCTTATACTTTGGTACATGTGAATGATGAACATGTGACTAATAAACCATTGAGTGTGAGTAGTAGCTTACCTACATATGAGTATATTGATTCCTTACCACTTGTGGATGATGTACATATTGTGCGAGCGGATACACTAGTTGATCCTATAGATGACCGAATCGACTCTTCTAGTATGATCGATTTGTGTCCACCTAGTGTTGAAGCTATTGTGTTGAATGAAATTACATCGTCATGTGAAAATTGTGTTGATCAACTTGTATGTAAAACTTGCCCACCACTTGAGAATATGTGTGATGTGATTAGTGAATCTCAAGTGAGTGAAGAATTTGAAGATGTTGGTCAAGGACAAAGGAGTGAACCCGTGACCCTATGTTGTTGTAAAGATTCTAATATTTGCTTGGCTCATAGGGTTAATCATATGCTTGACATATCTTTGAAAAATAATTTTTCTTGTACTCCTTTGCATGACACCCCACCTATGCTTGACAAATATGGCAACTTGAATTGTGATCCCTTTGATGTTAATGGTGGTTTGTGTCTACTCGAGGACCGTAGGGCAAATGTGTCATTGTCTCTTTGGGGTGTTGCTCATATCTGTGCATCCATGTTTGACACACTTGTATTTAAGTTATGTGAACCACAACTTGAGGATGCCAAGTTGTATTCTTGTTTGTGGAAGAGTCAAAGGATGTTAGAGACTTCTTGTCACCTTCATGGGGTTGGACAAGTTGAAGTATCTTGTGGGACTTTTGGGAGCGTGCTTCACATCATTTGTAGAGGGAAGCCGAGTTCTTGGGCAAACTACTTGCCTTGGATTGGATTGTTGCATGGTAGTTTCCATATTCTCCCTATTGGTATGACTCCCTTGATGGAATGCCTTCCTTCGGTAAGTGGTTGGAAGGAGAGAGGTCCTACATGCTTGCAATGTCCCTTTCTCTCGTTGTGTGTTCCTACTTGTGAATACGTCTTAGATGAGAATTGTGTCTTTGGTGCCTTTCTTCACTACCTATATGCATATGATGATATTCATGATGTTGTTGGATATACATCGTATGAGAGGCGTAGTCTTGGTTTTTGTCCCTTAATTCTTGATGTTCATCCGAGCCCTTTCATTTATGATGTTGTACAAATGTTTTTCATAATTAACACAAAGGACCTTTGGTTGTACTTCAAGTGTGTACCACCGTGGCATGATAGTGCTAATTGTTTATTTTGCTAACCCTAACCCTCATGCCATGAGGATGTGTACTTGTTTGTTTCCTCTTTGATTTTGCAAGGTACAGATTCGAGGTCAACTCCTTTTCAAGAAAGGGAGGATGATACAAGTACGATCACGTAGATGGACTTAGAAGGGCGTACGTTAGACCCGAGGCTTGGTGTGTGCAATGAAGTGCAAAGGAGCACCTAAATGGACACCAAAACAGTCCACTACATACACTAAATGGGCCAAATCAGTCCACTACATATACTAAAGGAGTGCCCCTTCACTAAGGGGCTTTTTGGTCATTTTACCTATTATTTGTAATACACTATAAATAGAATAATGTAGGGTTTCATTAGGGAGACTTTGATAATAATGAATGTTGTATAACATTGAAAGACAAGTCCTCTCTCCTTGAGGCACAAATCCGAAACTTGTAACTAGGGTGATACTAGGGTGGAATCACTAGTGTTGCATTCATGCTTAGAACGTTGGGTGCTAGAGGAGGTTGAGGTCTCTCTTGTGCTCACCGAAGAGAGTAGGTGTTCCTATTATCATTGTATTAAGGGTCTAGGTGCTTGAATACATTTAAGTTCTTAGTTCATGAGATAGTGTATGTCACTCTATCTATCCTTTCTATTCTTGCAATCTTGTAATGTTTGTATCTCGTATTGTACCCGTTTGTGTTGTTGTTATTCCCATTGTTAAGTTCATCTTGTTCTTCATATTCTTGTTGTTAATCATAGTTTGGGTTGGCTGATTTGGTGTTGAAAACACCCCTTTCTATCTCATTATTGTGTAGTTGTAGCGAATCCGAGAGAGGTCTCCATTTAGTCCACGGTTTGTTGTGATTTGTGGACTATTTGGAGTGTGTTTCGTGTTTCCATTGTCATTCTCGTATCACTTTTCCTACAAGAATAAGAATTAAACAAATATGGAGAATATATTTTCCTTTCCATAAAGAAAAACCCTATTATGATGACTAAAGAAAAACCCAATTGTAATAAAAAAAAGTCAGGATAAACGCCAACAACTATATGTACATGAAACTTATAATTGTGGTATCTAAGACATGAAATGATATTATTCCAAGTACATTGGTATATAGAGATTGGAATCAGAGAAACAAACTGTCAAAACTTGCACATGCTAGTCCAATGCCACTGATTTGAATCTTACATTAGTCAAGAAAACACACCTGCTTGCTTTCCACATAATGCTTTAAGGAACATATATAACTATGCAAATGTAAAAACTACAAAGAAACTATCATGTAAGAATTTTTTTTTTGGTTTCCCAAGGTATTCCCACAGCCGGCAGCCGTAAGACTAATCCTTCGTTCCACGGTCAGCGCACTAAGCGGTAGGAAACTGTCCACAGAATTTTCTCCATACACCAGAGGTGGGGATCGAACCCCCAACCCCTTGCTTAAGGGGTGAGGTACTGAACCACCCCCAACTATCATGTAAGAATTGGAATTACTTCAATAGAGGCTAATCAGTTAAAAACAAATTATTAGTAGTCCTTTGCTTTGGGTTAAGTAGGAGAGTTTATGAGTTTGAAAGAGTAGAAGAAGAGAAGGGAAGGGTGCTGGTTAATTATATAGTTCAAAATTATTTATTATTTTTCATCTTGACACAACTATTAAGAAAATAATGATTGATTTAGTAATTTTAACATGCTATCCCTATTAATTGATGTTTATATTATATTATGTATTGATAATCTAGTTTGGAGAATAAATATTTAATGCTATGGGTAAAATATAATTTTTTTTTTTGTCTTTTCTTAATGTGTCAAAAATAACCAGTAAAAATGAATGAAAAAAAATGACGAGAAATTCTAAACGGATGGAGCAGTAAAGACGGGTCAGCAGTAAACGAAGAAGAGAGTACTTAAAAAAAATCAATCAGACAGTCGGTCTTTCCTTAAAATAGAAAGACTCAATAATCTAGGTGTGAAATATTCAAAGTTTACCATAAATAATCAAGTACTAAAGGCGTACTACTAAGGAAAGATATTGATTAGCAGGCAGAATCAGTCCATGATTATTTACAAATCGAACCTACTAAGGGAAGATAGTACTAATTAGCAGGCAGAGTGACAGTCCATGATTATTTACAAATCAAAGTTCACCAAAAATGTTTCAAGCACCAAAGCTGTGAGGATTGTTTCTGGAAACTAACGAGTAAATCATCATTCAACAATCCTCAACTGTAAGAAATCACAAGAATGGAAGCAGCAGCTCGACTTTAGCATGTATGACAATGCATGCAGACCCATCAGAATTGTCCTTGTTGAACATGCCACTGCTTTATAAATTGGAGAGGTAGGTCTTGACTTATTGAACCAAGTTACTATTAATAATAAAGATGGAACCAAAATCAACTCTAGCATCCAATTTGCTAGGTAATATCCAAACTTGTCTAGTTATGTATATGAATGCACATATATATTAAACTAAATTTTAACTTGTGGAAGTTAAAGGTTCTTGGGTGAAAATGAAATATTTCTTAATTCCAAGTACAAATTAAATTCTGAAATAGTAGTAGTTGCCTGAATGAGAGATTGAAAAGAATTATTTTTTCTAACGAAAAATTTAATTTTATTACTAATATAAGAAGTTGACAGAAATTAATTTAAATAAATAAAAAAAGTAAAAAATAATCGATTGAATTGAAGAAAAATGACCTGTTGATGTCTTTCATTAAAAAAAAAACCATAGTAAATAAAATAAAAGTTGTAAAAGTATACAAATTACTCTTTCCATTTAAAAAAGAATGATCTACTTTGACTTGACACAAAGTTTAAAAGAATAAAGAAGATTTTTGAATCTTGTGATCTTAAATTGAAGTTGTATCAAATATATCAAAATGTCCTTTAATCTTGTGACCGTAAACATGATATGAAAAGTTGAAACGGAGGGAGTATGTCAATTGACCTTTTTATCATTTCATTTCAAACGTAGAGCATTAAAATATTCGGTGAGAGAGTGGGACGTGTCACTGGCAAGAGTCTAGAATGCGCCCATGGTTTTGTTGTGAAGTGGAATTGAACGTGCAATGTTGTTTAGTGCGTAAATATACTACCACTGGTAATATCATATCAGTAGGCGTTGACGGTTACACCGAATAGTTTTTTCACCCTCTGACAGTATCATGGATCGGCATGTAACGGTGAGGAAACCTAGCCGTAGCGATGAAGTTATTGACGAAGATGAGCAGCTGCGAATCGCCAATCAGGTCAAAGCTTTGTTCGATGCTCAAGCACCTAAAAGACTCCCAAAACCTAACCGAAGTGAACCTGATTCACTTACTCCGACGTCAACTTTAGTACAGGATTTCCCTATTCCTCAACTTGACAATCTCCGATCTCTTCAATCTCAGGTTCCAATTAGTCCTTTCAATTTTTTATGTTCATATTTTATATCCTCCTGCTACATACGTATTATTTTACTTTTTCTGATCAGGGCGGGAGTGTTTTTTCGGGAAGTAATTGCTCGGAGCAAGAAGAGTTTGTGGAAACTCAGTACTACAATGAGTTGGTTTCCATCGACAAACAGCATCACACGGTTCTCTACTCTTTTTCTTTCTTTAATACATGGGCGAATACAAATTTTAATTTTCTTTTTTTACAACAAATGTGAATATTGTTAATAGTACTCCCTCCGTCCAACAATGACTTGACACAAAACATTCAATACTTGACACAAAACAATAATAGGGATAGTTTTACTATATTATTCTTTGAATATTATAAATTTTAATGTCTTGAAAAAGGCATTAAGTGATAAATAGTATTTCCTCCATTTAAAAAAGAATGATCTACTTTTCTTTTTAGTCCGTTTTAAAAAGAATAATTCATTTCTTTTTTTGATAATACTTTAATTTCAACTTTCCACCTAGCATGTTTAGGATCACAAGATTAAAGAGCATTTTGGTACATTTGACACAATTTTAATTAAAGGCCATAAGATTCAAACTTTAAACTTAGAGGATAAGTATTGTCATATCTATTTTTAATATATTGAATAAGTATCGATGGACGGAGAGTGTAACTAATTTAAACTTAATGGTTCTAATTAGCACTTTCGAATTTATGAGTGCCAACATTTGATATTTGTTGAAATTTTAGCTGTTTTTTTTTTCATTATTAGCGTATATACGTTAATGATTAGCGTATCAAATTCTGGGTTCACTTGAACCATATTCAACTCGAAGAATCTCAGTAGCTCATTTGGTGGCTACATTGAATATATATGTATAGCCTACTTTTTGCATTAGTTCATATTTTTCATTGGGTTAATGTTCAATTTTTGGCAGACTGGAAGTGGTTTCATAAAGGTGGCCAATCAAACGAATGGAAACATTTACAATCTTCAATTGAATGGTGTTCGTGAGAATGGCAGGGCCAAAGAGTTCAAGACTAATCCGGCGACAAACGATTGGATTCCCAGCAGTGAAGATTATCAGGTTTTGTTATAACGAGCTCATTGACTCTCCATGTGTTTTATTACATTATAAATTTGTGTTCAGTTTCATATTTTTTGGTGCAAAACTTATTTAATCAGGTTGGATTCACCTCCTCAAAACCGAGCCGGAGCGAAAGTGATTAGATGTAAAGTCAAGAAAGCAATCAGATGGTGAAGGTGGTTTGTTCTGTTTTCCTGAATTTGTTTGTTAAATCTTGACTGATATTGGAGAGAGAAATGAGATGTGATATCACTGCTATGGTGTGATTATTTTAGAGGAAGACGTGGAGGTCGAGGATTAGCATTGTAGAAGGTAGACAGTGTCGCATGTTTGGTATTGCCTAGTTTGTTTTTTCTCCGGTGTGTATTAATATCCGTTGTTATTGTGTTGTCTCCTTTTCTCTCTTACTTTACTTTTAATTGTATGCATCAATCGATCAACTATTAACTGCTTCTCAGTTGCATATTAGTGGAGACAACTTTTATGCCGCTAGATTGTGTGTACTTGACTGTTCCACACTTCCACTGAACTTGATTGTGTGTACTTAACAATTCTATGGATACTATAATCTTTTGTATTTATTTTGCTGTATTCAGCTTCAGAAAATTCATTATATTTTGACAAGTTTTGCGTAATAAATAATATATTACAGCTATTCTAAATTAAGAGACACATAAATAGATGACAAGGGATATATTAGTTAAATTGCACTCCTAATTATTTAATTTTTTTTTAAGAGTTGTGCAAAATGTATATACATGCCAATTATTTTGAGATGCCGGGAGTACAGTACAATACAAGGAAAGAAAATAAGTCCTTGTTTTCAATTTTGGAAAGATTTTCATAGACCACTGTATGGAACATTTCTTATATAGGAAAAGATGATTCGAATGTTCATGGTAATAAAATTGGAGTTCCTTTCTTCCTTATTTTGTTTTTTATTTTTTTGAAAATTCTAATTCTTGAATGTGTTCCTCCAAATTACCTTGTTGATAAAGGAGTATTTTAGTTCTTGAAGCTGTTTGTGGGGATGCCAAATCCTACGTGAAACAGAAGCAAGGTTTCCTTGGGTGATGCAAATTCAGACAGTCTCTGTTTGGTAACCGAAATATCTCACACATTTGTCACACAATTCATCAACTCTGCTCTTCTTGTTTTCATCAATTCATGAAGATGTCAGGAGTAATGGTGTTGGTCATTTAATTTTGGCAGTTGCTCATGTTCTGCAGTCTGCACATTTCGATACCATTTGCAAATATATGCTCTTTTAGCTCTCTAGCATTGATATTTAAAACTCAAAAAAAACAACATGCCAACTATGCCGAAGTGATTTGATCAATGCGTAATTCGATTGATAGAAAATAAATTGCAATCACAAACAAAATACGAAAAACCTAATTTATTGATAAACAATATGGGTATAATTTTGTTTATGTCCTTAATTCTTTTCTCTTGATTTTCTTTTTGAAGGCCATAAGTAGCTTATCTCTCGAGCATAGGATGATTTGGACCTCCTAATATATTTGATCGCGAGGAACATTGGGCAGACTTTGAGAAAGACGGTATTCTCGTATTGCTTTATGAGATATAGAAGGTGTCTCTTCAACGGAGTATGACGTGAGTTAGGATTTCGCATAGAGTAGCATCCAAGCTAGTATTTAGGATTAGATTAAACTCCAAGAAATTTAACAGGCATTGGGTCTTTTCGTAGAGTCCTATAAAAGTTCAATGTCCATCATTCCCTAAATAGAATTTACATTACCAATTTTAATCCGGAAAAAATAAATTGAGAAAGGAAGTAAAGGAGGAAGCATTAACACCACCGTTAAATCAGCAATGAATAAATTTTCGTCCACCTTGTACCAACAGCATAAATAATCACTAATCAGACGAAAAAGGAGATTTTCACAAAGCTTATTCTGAAGGTAAGTGTTAAATGTTACAATTAGCGATAGATTATCCTATACAAACCCAATATTAAATTTAGCTAATGGCTAGGCATTAGTCAAATATTAGTGGCAAACCACAAAAATTAACTAAATTCAATTCCAAGGTGTTAATTATAGTCATTTTCTTCAATATTGGCCTGTGGAGAAACCGTTAGGGACATTAGTCCGAAGTCACCTACATTAATTTATTTATTCTTGTTTTTTCTGTCCCTTCAAACAAATGACTCTTCTCACGTAGTTGGACGCACGCATTGCTTGTTCATCTTGTTTTCTATTTCTCTGTATTCATTATTCAATATTCTCCCAACAAACAGTCTCTACAAAGAAGCCAAGTTCACTGTACCATTAAAGAACAAAAGAGCATACATACCACACTGCACATAACTTTTGGGTAAAAATCTTCTCGTATGATATTCATCGTCGTTCTATAGTTTTTTTTTGTTTACTAACCACATTGATTTTCTGCTTTGTTTGATGTTAGTTGAATTAACGTTGAGAGAAGGAGCGTCGCGAGTTATTCTAGAGTCATGGTTCTTGGACAGAAGAAGAAGAAGAAAAAGGGTGCTTCTTTCCAAATTGATTACATTGTACATATTCAGTTGATCAGGCCTTGGCCTCCATCAGAGTCTTTGAGATCCGTTCAATCCGTATTACTTCAATGGGAGAATGGTGATCGGAATTCAGGATTTGTTACTTCGTCTGTTGAGGATGACTATCTTGAAATCAACAAGACTTTTACTCTCTTCCTGACATTATGTCGCGAGAAGAAATCAAAAGATAAATTTCTGAAGAATAACTTGGAGTTCTACTTGTACGAATATACAAAGGATGATGCAGCTCAAGGTCCGCTACTGGGGACAGCTTCGATTAATTTTGGAGAATATGGAATTATCAGAGATACTTTAGCCATTAGTGTTCCTTTAAACTGCAAGAAGAGCTCGAAAAGCTTGCTGCAGCCATCTCTATATGTTAAGGTACAGCCAGCAAAAGATAAGCAAGAATCAGACATGATGATTGATGATGCGGATGATGATTCTGATTTTGCTTCTTACACTGATGATGATGTTTCGTCACATTCATCCTCGACTTTTTCTTCTTCTGTTTTTGAAGCTGCTTGGGGTTCACCATCTAACAATGTCAAGGTATTTCAAGTTCAATGAAATCCCATCATTCTGAATAACACTGTTTTTGCTTCTCCCTAATTTGATTATTCTCTTTCTAAGGTTGCACGGGCGTCACCATCTCGGCTTGAAAAGGTACTTATGGTTATTCAATTGGTTAAAAAGTAATCAGTTTTCTCAACCTCATTTCAATCCCATTATACTCTAACAACATTAAACATGTTCTGAGGTGTTTTATTGCTAAATTCTAGATAGTTCTCGTCGAAATATACCATCTCCAACTTGGGGATTGTACGAGTCTAGTTCAGATAATGCTTCTAGAATTAAACATGTAATTCCAGCTTCAGCTATCAAATGAAACTTTTTAACGCGGTCAATTGATCTGGTTAGTTGTATACAAGGTTGTGCTTCCTGTCCCTTGTAGTGTTATTTCCTGTTTAGCATTTGACTAAACTTAAGATGCAGAGTGACTTTCACGAAGAGGCAGGAAGTTGGACAAGCAAAAATGAAGAAAATGCTCAGCAAGCCAAAGAAAAATACATCGATAGATTGATATCAAAAATTACATCTTCACATATGCATATTCAGGCAGGTATGGACAGTCAAAATAGTCCGGATGAAACAACAGAACATGATTTTGGACAGGATAATCATCTCCTTGATGACACAAGAGACTTGTCAGAAAACAAAATAGCTAAAAGTATGAAAAGACAAGTCACAATGAGTTCCATTCGGAAAGCTCTTGGAGTTCAGATTACACATGGTCGACTGAAGCCAGTGAAGTCTGTTCAGATTAGAGACACTGCGACTCCAAATATGTTTTTGGGGAACACGGAGATTGTTAAGAATGAAGTGAAAGAACATACACCCATTGAAACTAGTAGTATTGCTGAAAGTACTGCAGTGGAGAAAAAAGAACCAAAGAACGCCGTGGAGAAAAAAGAACCAAAGCATACTGTGGAGAAAAAAGAACCAAAGAATAATACCAATACTACTTCAGCTACTGAAAAAAGAGTTCCTGCAAATGTTTTGTCGAAGAGTAGACCAGAATCAGAGTCTAGAATTCAGATGCTTGAGGAAGAACTGAAAGAAGCTGCAGCTATTGAGGTTGCCCTTTATTCTGTAGTCGCTGAGCATGGAAGTTTGATGAACAAGGTTCACACCCCAGCCAGGCGTCTTGCTAGATTTTATCTCCATGCTTGGAGAACAAAATCCCCTGCTAGACAGGCAAGTGCTGCCAGAGCCTGTGTCTCAGGATTAGCTTTGGTTTCTAAAGCATGTGGAAGCGATGTTCCAAGGTACACTCATGTGATTGTTTTATAACATACTCAAGTTTCTTGATAGTTTGAATTTGGCAGCTTCTAATTAATAGATCATCGTAAATTAAGTGTATAGTGGACTCAAGAAGACAACTTAGAAACTTAGATAACCTTATATCTACATTAGCACTCATCTTTCAGGGACTGACCATAAATCTTATCAATATGGTGGAACAAATATGTTTAAGAATAGAAATAGAAGCTTTATAAGATTTATTTAATTTATTTTCTTCACAAGCAGGTTGACGTTCTGGCTGTCAAATTCCATTATGTTAAGAGCAATCATCAGCCAGGCTGCTGCCGGACTGCAATTTAATGAAGGGGCACCTACTGAAACTACTGTCAACAGAGGTAAGTCTGCGTTAGAGAAAATATATATGCAGCAAAGCATCAAATACATCTCCAACCAAGGGAACAAGAATTATTTAGTTAAGCAATCTTATAACTGGGAGGATATCGAATCATTCACTCAAGCACTGGAAAAACTTGAAGGCTGGATCTTCTCCAAAATCACCAAGTCTCTTTGGTGGCAGGTTGATCACCTAAATTTTCTCTCTGCTCTTCTATCATGACAAATTGTTGCATTATTTACAGAGCACTCACTTATTTTGGCCTGCAGACTCTGGCTCCACATATGCAGTTTGTAACTGCAAAAACTAGTAAGACTAAGGGCTTAAGGGTGAAGAAAACACATGGGAGTAGACATTCTTTGGGTGATCAAGATCAGGGTAAATTTTCTGTAAAGCTTTGGAAAAGGGCTCTAAAGGATGCCTGTGAAAGACTTTGTCCTCTTAGGGCAACAGGGCACAAATGTGGCTGCTTACCTGTTCTGCCAAAGTTGGTGAGATTTATAGTTACAGTTATTAACTAATTTTCCATCTTATTTTTTTCTCAAGAAATGTCTTACAATGAAACGTATTCACTGTGTTTCTAGGTAATGAAACAGCTGGTGAGTAGATTGGATGTGGCAATGTTCAATGCTATTCTTCGTGAATCCTCCGAAGAAATGCCAACAGATCCAATATTTGATCCTATAAGTGATCGTAAGGTCCTTCCAATTCCTCCTGGAAAAACTAGCTTCGGAGCTGGTGCACAGTTGAAAAACGCCGTGAGTAGAAAAAGCTAGTTTAAGCATGATCATACTCGTTTTTAATTCTTCAAGTATTTATTTATATGAGGCACGTTCATTATTTAAGCAAGGTTAAGCTACTAACAATGCCCAGTAGTTGTGCATAATATATAGCACTGCCTGAGAAATATTGTTGTGCATATGTGGCTTCCGATGATTAAATTATTTCCTGAAACTCCTTACTCTCTTGCTACTTGAGAGTTATGGTACACCTTTCTCTCTTGAATCCATTGTACTAATTTTGAGAGAAATATTGAGTTTCAGTTTTTTCACATGTATCCATGTCAAGATCTCTGGAAATGAGAACCAATTTGGTTTGTTGATAGGCTGGAAGCTGGTCTAGATGGCTTACAGATCTTATTGACTTTGAAGATGAAGATTCACCAGAGTATAGTAACATCTTTGGAAATGATAAGAAAACAGAATCATTCAAGGCTTTTCGTCTCCTTAATGCATTGAGCAACCTCATGATGCTTCCATTTGAAATGCTCATAGATGCATCCACAAGAAAAGAAGTTAGTCCCAGTTTTCCTTCAACTTATCAACAGATCAATCTCTAGAAATCCATTTTCTCCATACTTATTGGTGAACTTGATGTTGCTAGGTCTGCCCAATATTTAGTCCAGCTTTGATCAAAAGAGTCCTCGCTAATTTTGTCCCAGATGAGTTCCGTCCAAATCCAATTCCAAAAAATGTCGTTGAGACCCTGGATTCCGAAGTAAGTTATCCCTCTCATTTGTTTATTTCCAGCAGATTTACCATCCATAAAGCTTAGTTGCGATTTACTCTTTTTATGGAACTCATTAACCATCAAGTCACATACCCTTTCTTACACTTTTTTTCCTGATTAATGATGTGAAGGATGTACCTGGAGAACACCACACTAGCTTCCCGTGCACTGCAACATGGACGGTCTATACACCTCCTCCAGCATTGTCTCTCACCACTTTTATAAAGAAGGTTGAAAATCAAGTTCCAAAGAGTACAGGTTCATCTGTGCTAAAGAAATCATACACCAGTGATGTTGAGCTTGATGAGCTAGACTCACCATTTACTTCGTTCCTTTCTGATAGCTTCAAGGATTATCCAAATTTAGCAAAACCTGCAAGGAATGTTGTCAGATACCAACTTCTCCGTGAAGCATGGAAACAGGTTCCACAGTGAGAACACCGCCAAGTTTACATATTGGAAATTTGGTCAGTTCCGGAGAAGTAATGTGTTATTTACAAAAAATTCCAAGTACTTGCTGCAGTTGGGAGTTGTAACTGACTCCAAAGGCGTATAGCCTTGTTTCTGCTTTTTACCACTGATCCATTGTACATTTAAAACTACGGGTTCTGAATTAGTAATTGACATTTTAGTGATCTTTTACATGTTTATTGCTTTGTGTCGAAATGATGAGTTCAATTGAATCCATCAAATCCTCAGTCAATCTGCCTCTGTTTAAACTATTAAAAAGAAGTAGCACCTCATATGTATAGCTCCAAGGTTTATCCAAATTTAGGAAAATCGCATAGCATGGGAAGCCGCTCAACAGTGAGGATACCAGCAAGTTCACATATTGAAAGTTTGATCAGTTTCTAGAAAGAAATGATGTGTTTATTTTCCTTTTCATTGAATAACAAACATTTCCATGTACTTGTTGGAAGTGGGAGTTGTAATCCACTCCAAAGGCTTATAACATTGTTTCTTACTCCTTACCCATTCATTTATTGATTCAACTCACTTTTGACTCACTAAAATTCAGCACACTCTGCATTTCGACACCCTTATTTATACTTTTTGCACCAAATTTATTTGATCTGAAATATCTGATTGACAAATGAGAATTCTAGATAGTGCATATTATAGGAGAGAATGAAACTTTCTAATAACGGTATGGAGCAAGTACAAAATACAAGAAAGACGCTAGAAACATTAGGATATTTGTGAAAGAGCTTTGTGAACAATGTCACGAGCTTTGCACCTAGCCATGAGTGGCTTGGCTTTTGGCATAGTGATACCTTTTCCTTCCTTCAAATCAACCTTTTCTTCGCTTACCCTTTCCCACTCAAAACACTGCACCAAAGTTCCTAAAGCTAAACCAACCACACGTTGAGCAAGTCCAGCACCTGGGCACGCTCTCCTTCCCATTCCAAATGGCAATAGCTTCCATGATTCCACTTCCACACCTTCGAACCTTTCTGGCTTGAAGCTATCTGGATCCTCCCAAAGTAAGGGGTCCCTGTGGATGGCCCAAGCATTCACCAGCAGCATCGTGCCACGAGGAATTTGGAAGCCAGCAACCTTGCAGTCCTCAGATGATTGATGAGGCACTAGCATTGGTATTGCTGGATACAACCGGAGTGTCTCCGAGATGATACACTGAAGGTATTTCAGCTTAGGTAAATCTGCTTCGTCCACTAAACGATCCCTACCCACATGGTTGTCTATTTCAGTTCTGGCCTTCTCCAACACCTCTGGATGGTTGAGTAGAAGAGACATTGCCCATTCTATTGTCACCGATGATGTTTCAGTCCCCGCATTCAACATGACCTGCAGTTGTTAGTTAATGAGAAAATTGTCTACCAAATGCTTTTGTAAGCTTATATCCTCATGCAGAGGCGGATCGGGATTTAAATATGACAGATTCAGCTTAGAAAATTCTTCGCACTAAACTCATTGCACTTGAGAAATTATAGGTTCAAAGTATGATATTTTTGGAGTTCAGTTGAACAGATCAAGTCTATATTCCATCCGCCTGTATTCTCATAGTTCTCAAAGCGGAGACAGATCCAGAATTTTAAGACAGTAGATACCAAGGCCTATTACACCATCACTTTCATGTAGTGACCTCAATAGAGACACAGCAATATAAGAAAACTAGATAAGTAAGGAACAACTGGAATTGGCACAAGACTAATGACTTTAAGCAACAGGATGTAATAGCTCTAATTTTTGTTTTAAAAAAATTCCAAGAAATCGAAGCTGCCTTGTGTATACATCAATGTAGGGCTAATTGAAAGAAACTAAGCTTACCAATATAATTCCTTTAATGATTTGATCAGTGTAATATTCTGGTTGTGATTCTTGCAAAGAGAGCAAATGATCAATCATGGTGTTCCTGCTTTTATCACGACGGTGTTCATCAATCAAACGTTGCAAGACCGCGTCCATCTTTTTACCAATCCTGGCTAAATTCTTCTCCATACTCCTGAAAAACAATTTAAATATTGCAGGCATGAAATCCGCAGGATTTGATGCACCCCCATAAGTAATAGCCTCTTCAACAAGCTCCCGAAAATGATTTGCCTCCTCCTCATCTACCTCTTCACCGTAATATCTCTTTCCAGCTACCATTCTCATGATGATATTGTACGACATCTGAAAGAACTTGGAGTGAAGTTCAACAGGATTATCGCCAGAGCTGTGAAACACTCTGTGAACTAGAAACTTGATTTCATGTTGTCTAATGGGCTGAAAATTGTTGAGACGATTAGTGGAGAATATTTCGAGTGCGCAGAGGCGGCGAAGGTTGCGCCAATGATCACCATAAGGGGAAGCAACGAGAGTAGTATAGTTATAGCCTATGTACTTTCCTATAAGTAAGAGAGGGCGATTAGCAAAAACGGTGTCGTTTTTGGTGAAACATTCTTCAGCAGCAGATGAGGAGGAAACAACCACAACGAGACGGGTACCAGCTTGAAGGGAGAAAACAGGGCCATATTTAGTTGAGAGCTTAGCAAGAGTGCGATATAGAGGAGGTTTAAGGAGATAGAGATGGCCTATTAATGGGAGTTTAAGTAGTGGGCTTGGTGGGAGATTCAATTTTCTTCTTTTTGAGGATACAAGTTTCACAACTACAAGTAAAAACAAAATAGAGAGTGAAGTACCACCATTCAACCAAGTTGCTTCCATTTTTATCCTCTTGGGATATGTATCAACTTGTTGCACTAGCGTGGTTTATATATTGATGGGGTTGGCGAATCAACATTGACTTCTCAATTCATTGGTCCTACTCCAGTCCAGAAAAAAATCATACATATACAGTATGTTTTATCAAAGAAAAATGTTTTTTTCAGTTTTATCAAAGGCTGGACCCAATGGAATGGTGACCAAGCAAAAGCAAAGTTCATACCAGTGTTTTACATAGGACATGTATCTTTAAAATTTTAATTTATAAATTAATGTAATAGCACAATAACACAAAAGTATGTAGAAGAAACATTAAAATTTCAAGAAAATTAAAAAGAATTAAAGAAACTTACAGTAAACGAAATATCCTACATGTTTTACAAGTAAAAATAATGCCATAGTGCTAAAGTTGATGAGATACTCCCTCCGTTTAAAGAAGAATTACATACTTTTCTTTTTAGTTCGTTTAAAAAAGAATAATTTCTTTTCCTTTTTAGTCACTTTTTAATTTTAACTTTACACATGGTATATTTAAGACCGAAGGACATTTTGATACATTTGACATATCTTTAATTTAATATCACGAAATTCAAAAATCTTCTTTATTTTTTTAATGTCAAATCAAACTAGGTCATTCTTTTTTAAACGGAGGGGATATAAGCTAACTATATTAAAAATAACAATTTAAAAAAAAATGTTCATCAAAATCCAAAAAAAAGAAAACTGATGAAATAATGAAATAGCGGCCCATCTAACCCAAATGCTTTCCTTGTCAAACATAGCGATGGGTCACAGCAAGCTCCATAAAGTACTTTGGCCCATGTCGTGTAAATTGAGCCACTCAAATTTAAGACTTCAAACAGGCCCTCCCAAAAAAAATGAGAAAATACATCATTTTACTCATTAATTTATTCGCGTAATTTATTTTAAATCTTAAACTCACGGATAATTATATATTTTTTACTAATTTTTACGTAAATTTTATACCACCCTAAAAATATTACATCACTTTCACTAGAAAAAATGCATTACTCACGCGCCACATTGAAGCCACGTCGAAGCAATGTAAATTTTTTAAAAAAATACTTCACGCACATATATATATATATATATATATATATATATATATGTATGTATATAGTTGATCATTTTGAAATTTCATTGCTATGCTGTAGAATATGCAATAGACTGATTCTTTTCAGCATAATTTTTTATTAAACTAGTCAAATATGTTGTACTAGTTCTAATTCAGATAGTATATATATACATATATATATAAATTAAAAAATAAAATAAAAAGTCCTCATACCCTCCTTTCTTTTCTTCTTCAACTCTCAACCCCCACTCCCATCCCGCTTCTTTAACTCCACTCCCCCACCTCGCGGCCCACCCCACCCACCATAAAAATTGTTTCTTCTTCAAGTTCCCCCCCCCCCCCCCCCCCACACACACACACCCTCCGCCTGCTCTGTAATCTCTCAATTTTTATTTTCCCTTCCCACGAATGTGAACTTAACTCATTTTTTGAGATTTATTATTTTCGATTTTAAACCCAAAATTGTGAAATTTGTGTGTTTTTCATATGAGTTTTTTCAATTTGTTCATCAAAACAAGAATTCGATCAATATGGAGTTAATTCAACTATTGATGAAAATTGATTTTGATGAAATAAATTTAATTTTCTTTAAAAAAAAATCATAAGAACTCACACAAAATTGAATCATTTTCAGTTTTGGTGGAATCAATATCAAATTGAAGTTCTCAAAATTTATTTGACTGAAAAATTCAATTTATTTCAATTATGGTGGAATCAATTTATTCCAATTGTTGGTGGAATCAATTTATTTCAACTGTTAATTGACTTATTGCATGAATTCACGCAAAAAATAATTTTGATATGTATTTGATTGGAGTTGGTTGATATATAGCAGTGAAAAAATATAGAGAACAAAAAGAGGGGGTGATGGGGGTGTGAGGAAGATGATGGAAGGAATATTTGGTAGATGAAAATAAAGAAATGGACCCATTTTATTTTATTTTTTAATATTTTTTATCTCAACATGCGAATTTTAATAAATATTGTCACGTTAAATGTTGAGGTTGTGTATAATTCACTTGAAAGTTGTTTAGAAAGTAAATAATTACCCGTAAAATTAAAGTGCAAGTCAACGCTCAAGGGCGATCCCGAACAAGTTTAAGGGGACGTTATGTATATTCCTTTTGATTTATCAACCGATCAATGTTTAGCAAATCCATTCCATTTTCTCGGTACACAATTGTGAACTTTGATTAAAGAGTTGTCGCCTATTTTGTTCTAGATGAGTTTCGTCCTGATCCAATCTCAAGAAATGTCCTGCATGCTGAAGTAAGTTTTACCTCCCATTTTGTTTATCCCCAGCAGATTGACATCCCTACTTTAGAAAACATACACCAGTGATGTTGAATACACGACGTTTACTTTGTTTGTTCCTTGCTTATGACCTCAAGGATTATCCAAATTTAGAAAATTGTGAAGCACAGAAAGCCGTTCAACAGTGAGGACACCAGCAAGTTCACATAGTGAAAATTTGATTAGTTGGTGGAAATGATATATTGTTTTTTCCTTGTCATTGAATAACAAACACTTCCAAGTACATGTTGGAATGTGGAGTTGCAATCGGCTCCCAAGGCTTATTACATTGTTTCTACTTCCTTACCTGTTCATTAATTGATTCAACTGATTTGGATTCACTAAATTTAGCAACTTTGGCAGCCTTATTTCTACTTTTTGCACCATTAAAAGGTAACAACACCGAATTTATTTGATCTGGAGTCTGATTGACAAATGAGAAATCTAGATAGTGCATATTATATGAGAGAAATGAAAATACAAGGTACATCACTGATCCAAACCTTTTTAACGATATGGAGCAAGTACAAAATGCAAGAAAGACACTATAACACATCAGGATATTTCTGAAAGAACTTTGTGAACAATGTCACGAGCTTTGCACCTAGCCATGAGTGGCTCGGCTTTTGGCATAGTGAGACCTTTTCCTTCCGCCAAATCAATCTTCTCGTCACTTACTCTTTTCCACTCAAAACACTGCACCAAAGTTCCTAAAGCTAAACCGACCACACGTTGAGCAAGTCCAGACCCGGGGCAGGCTCTCCTTCCCATTCCAAATGGCAATAGCTTCCATGGTTCGACTTCCATACCTTCAAACCTTTCTGGCTTGAAGCCCTCTGGATCCTCCCAAATTAAGGGGTCCCTTTGGATGGCCCAAGCATTGACCAATAGTATGGTACCTCTTGGAATATGGAAGCCAGCAGCCTTGCAATCATCAGATGATTCATGAGGCAATAGCATTGGTGCTGCTGGGAACAACCGGAGTGTCTCAGAGATAATACTTTGAAGGTATTTCAGCTTGGGTAAATCTGCTTCATCCACTAAACGATCGTTACCCACATGGTTATCTATTTCAGTTCTGGCCTTCTCCAACACCTCTGGATGGTTGAGTAGAAGAGACATTGCCCATTCTATTGTCACGGATGATGTATCAGTTCCCGCATGCAGCATGACCTGCAGTTATTAATGAATGAGGGATGTGTCTACCAACTGCTTTTGTAAGCTTATATCCTCGTGTAGAGGCGTATGAGGATTTAATTACGATGGATTCAACATTTAAAATTATTAGCACTAAAATGATTGTACTTCTAAAGTTATGGTTCAAAATATAATATTCTTAAAAATTCAGTTGACAGTTTTGGGACATTAGATACCGAGGCCTATTGCAATACTACTTTTCTGTAATGACCTCAAATACACACAGGGTAATGCAATATAGAAGCAGGAAACAACTGGGAATTTGTTCTTATATATCTGTAAATTGAAGGCAGCACAAGATTAATGAACAGTAAGCAGTAAGAAAGGAGATGAGAAAGAGAGAAGAGGATATTGTCTAGCTCAAACCAACTGTCCAGTTTCCTGAGGCCCACATCGGGTATGGTTCTAATATCATGTCAAATTAGGCGTTGAGCCAAATTCACACCCCAAAACCTAGCTCAAAGGGAGGATGATTGTCTGTCTTATAAGCAGATCAGAATTTCATTTAATCATCGACGTGGGATATTCCATTCCATTCATCAGATACAGAGAGAATAGATCAGGCATAGAGACAATAGAGAGAAGATGGGGCCTTCTATATACATCCGCATATAGCTAAGTGATGGAAAGATTATCAATTAACATAGGGTGGGAGATACAGGAGTGAAGAAATTAAGCTTACCAATATAATTCCTTTGATGATTTGATCAGTGTAATATTCCGGTTCTGATTCTTGCAAAGAAAGAAAATGATCAATCATAGTATTTCTGCTTATATCTCTACGATGTTCATCAATCAAACCTTGCAAGAGCGAGTCCATATTTTTACCAAGCGTAGCTAAATTCTTCTCCATACTCACGGTAGACCAACGAAATATTGCAGGCATGAAATCCGCGGGATTTGATGCACCGCCGTATGAATTAAACTCTTCCATAAGCTCCCGAAAATGATTTGCCTCCTTGTTGTCAACCTCTTCACCGTAATATCTCTTTCCAGCTACCATTCTCATGATAATATTGTACGACATCTGAAAGAACTTGGACTTAAGTTCAACATGAGTCCCGAAATTTCCACCCGAATTCTGAAGCACTCTGTGAACAAGAAGCTTGATTTCATGTTGTCTAATGGACTGAAAATTGTTGAGACGACTTGTGGAGAAAATTTCAAGTGCGCAGAGGCGGCGAAGGTTGCGCCAGTGATCACCATACTGGGAACCAGCGACAGTAGTATTGTTATAGCCTATGTATTTTCCAATCATTAAGCAAGGGCGATTGGCAAAAACAACATCGTTTTTGGTGAAACATTCTTCAACAGCAGACGAGGAGGAAACCACCACAACAAAGCGGGTACCAAATTGAAGGGAGAAAAGAGGGCCATAATTTATTGAGAGCTTAGCAAGGGTGCGATGTAGAGGAGGTTTTAGGAGATAAAGGTGTCCTATAATTGGAAGTTTAAGAAGTGGGCTTGGCGGGAGATTGAGTGTTCTTCGTCTTGACGAAACAAGTTTCAGAACTAGTACTAGTAAGCAGATAGAGAGCAGCAAAGTTGCTTCCATCTTTTTTTTTTGTTATGCCTTAGAACATATCTCAACTTGTTGCACTTGATTGGTTTATATCTGATGTGGTTGTTAAGCCTACATTGTCATAGACTTTTCAATTAGTTGGTCCTACTCATAGTGAAGGACGTTTTATCAAAGAAAAATGTGTAAATCGCAAAAGGAGTGTGTTGGAACCTGCCCCGCCTAGACAGGTTCAAACCCGCCCTGCCCCACATATGCTCCGGCACATTGCCATGCCTAAAATCTCTATACTTGATTCTGATCTTTGTTGGTAGGTCTGCCCAATATTTGGTCCATCTATGATCAGAAGAGTTCTCGCCAATTTTGTTCTGGATGAGTTTCCTCCTAATCCAATTTCAAGAAATGTCCTTGAGGCCCTGTATGCTGAAATAGGTTTTGCCCTTCCATTTTGTTTATCCACAGTTAGATGTTGCACTTAATGAGCACGACATTTACTTTGTTCCTTGCTTATAGCTTCATGGATTATCCTAATTCAGAAAAATCTGCAAAAAATGTCGTCAGGTGCCAGCTTCTCCGTGAAGCATGGGAAGCGGTTTCAACACTGAGGACACCTGCGAGTTCACATTTTGAAAGTTATTTGATCTGAAGTATCTTATTGACAAATGAGGAATCTAGATAGTGCATATTATATGAGAGAATGAAAATACAAGTTACATTACTAGTTCAAACTTTTCTAAAGGTATGAAGCAAGAACAAAATGCAAGAAAGACTCTGGAAACATTAGGAAAGACTCTGGAAACATTAGGATAGTTTCGAAAGTACTTTGTGAACAATGGCACGAGCTTTGCACCTAGCCATGAGTGGCTCAGCTTTTGGCATGGTGACACCTTTTCCTTCCATCAAATCAACCTTATCTTCGCTTACCCTTTGCCACTCAAAACACTGCACCAAAGTTCCCACAGCTAAACCAACCACACGTTGAGCAAGTCCAGAACCTGGACACGCTCTCCTTCCCATTCCAAATGGCAATAGCTTCCATGATTCCACTTCCACACCTTCAAACCTTTCTGGCTTGAAGTTCTCAGGATCCTCCCAAAGTAATGGGTCCCTATGGATGGCCCAAGCATTCACCAACAGCATCGTGCCTCGTGGAATGTGGAAGCCAGCAACCTTGCAATCATCAGATGATTCATGAGGTACTAGCATTGGTGCTGCTGGATACAACCGGAGCGTTTCCCAAATGATACTTCGAAGGTATTTCAGCTTGGGTAAATCTGCCTCATCCACTAAACGGTCCTTACCCACATGGTTGTCTATTTCAGTTCTGGCCTTCTCCAATACCTCTGGATGGTTAAGTAGAAGAGACATTGCCCATTCTATCGCCACAGACGATGTATCAGTCCCCGCATTCAGTATGACCTGCAATTGTTAGTTAATGAGAAAATTCCTCATAACTGCTTTTGTAGGTTGATTCTAACAAATCCAGAGGCCTACTATACCACTAAATATTTGAGACTTTTGTTTTTCGAACTTAGTCTCTCTCTCTCTCTCTCTCTCTCTCTCTATATATATATATATATATATATATAATTCCAAGAAATGGATGCAGCCTTATGTAGTGGAGATGCCAGAAGTGAAGAAAGTCTTACCAATATAATTCCTTTTATGATCTGATCAGTGTAATATTCTGGTTCTGATTCTTGCAAAGAAAGCAGATGATCAATCATGGTGTTTTGCCTTCTATCATGACGGTGTTCATCAATCAAACCTTGCAAGAAAGAGTCTATCTTTTGACCAAGTCTGGCCAAATCTTTCTCCATACTCCTGAAAAACCAACAAAATATCGCTGGCATAAAATCTACGGGATTTGATGTACCTGCAAATAAAGTAATCTCATCTATAATCTCCTGAAAATGTTTTGCCTCCTCGTTGTCTTCCTCTTCACCATAATACC
Source organism: Capsicum pubescens (assembly GCA_030864215.1). Classification (NCBI taxonomy): domain Eukaryota; kingdom Viridiplantae; phylum Streptophyta; class Magnoliopsida; order Solanales; family Solanaceae; genus Capsicum; species Capsicum pubescens. Next base: position 193,110,761 of record CM061539.1, on the reverse strand, counting down.
TCTTTCCAGCTATCATTCTCATGATAATATTGTACGACAACTGAAAAAGCTTGGACTTAAGGTCAACAGGAGTCCCAAAATTGTCGCCAGAGTTGTGAAACACTCTGTGAACTAGAAGATTGGTTTCATGTTGTCTAATGGGCTGAAAATTGTTGAGACGATTTGTAGAGAAAATTTCAAGTGCACAGAGGCGACGAAGGTTGCGCCAGTGATCGCCATAAGGGGAATCACCGACAGTAGTAGAGTTATAGCCTAGGTATTTATTGATCATTAAACGAGGGCGATTGGCAAAAACAATATCGTTTTTGGTGAAGCATTCTTCGGCAGCAGATGGTGAGGAAACTACTACAACAAGACGGGTACCTGAATGAAGGGAGAAAACATGGCCATATTTAGTTGAGAGCTTAGCAAGGGTGCGATATAGAGGAGGTTTTAGGAGATAAAGGTGCCCTATAATTGGAAGTTTAAGTAATGGGCTTGGTGGGAGATTGAGTTTTCTTCTTGACGAAACAAGTTTCAGAGCTAGTACTATTAAGCAAACAGAGAGTAAAGTATACAGCAAAATAGTTTCCATTTTTTCCCTTAGGAGTTAGGACATAGGTGAATTGTTGCACTTGCGTTTAACGTATATACTATATTATATGACTGGTTGCTGTGTGAACACATACTTTTCGAATCAGCAGTTGTATTTCCTCCAATAATTTACATCATATTTTCTTTGATTACTAATTCTCTAATTATCAATAATTACTGGCGGGTCAAAGTTTGTTATGATTAATACTGTATTAGCATAATCCTCAACCACTCTCCGGGAGAATCTGATATTGGATTTAGCTTCATGTACGCCAAAATTTCTACAGCAAGCAACGCAAACTCGTGGGGTGGAAACTCTCCTTCAAACAGCTGTTTGCATTTTCTTTTTCTCTCCCTAACCAAATTAACAATTCTTCTACAGTACAAGCTAAGCGATGGTGATATCTTACAGTAATATTTATGATTTGAGAAATTCCCGACTTTGAAACGATCCTCTAATTAATTTTTCTGGAAAATCAATCCATTTATATTAATGTAGTTCTGGGTTCCTAGTATATGATCTTTTGAACATTACTCTCCATTTCATAAACTTATTCAGCAGCTTTGTGAGGATATTGTAAAACCAGGAGCGGGGCAAGAAAATAGCTCGAAGGTTAGGAACAGAGAGAAGATAAGAGAAGAGAAAGATGAAATCATTCGCATGGACAATGAAGAAACTATTGCATGTAACTAGTAGCGGCAATGGATTTGAACTAAAATGAACTGATTTTATAAATCTGGGTTGAAATTGCCGGCTCTACGCGTTACTAACTAGTACAGTAATTAACCAAATACTTAATTCAACGAATATAGTCATGATTATGCCACAGCTAGCTCAGCTCGATCGGCACATGCAGTGTGATCAACAAATTCATGATACCAACTGAAATGATGTCAAATCCATCTCTTGTGCTTCACTATTAATTGAACTTGTTGCACCAGAACAAAGATCATGACTATTAGATGATTACAATTCCATTTCAAAATCAAAAAGACATATGGAAGTGATGGAATATGAAGTTGAAAAGATCTGTTGCAAGGAATTACTTGATGAATATCTATAGCAATTAGCAGCTACTGACTGTTCTGGAAAAGTTCAAGCTTATATCAAACAAATTAATTCCACTTCTGTTAGAATTATTGATTTCATTTTACTTTATTATCCCTTGCCTTTTCTTTCACAACCTCAATATTTTCTCCCGAATGAAAATCTCAATAACTACTCTCTACTCCGTCTTGCCTCTTTGCCTTCTAAATGTTCTACCAAAGCTATAAACACACTTAAGCTACCAGATAGTTGAACATTACATTCAGTGCGACTGTAGAATAGCATAAAATGCAACAATAACTAAGCTTCTTACAAGCTACCAAATGAAATGTCTGCATTAAGTCGGAAGTAATAAAGATGAATAACAAGATGAAATGTTGATCTATATGAAACCTTATTTCAGTTCATGGAACTGAAAGACAAATTCAGAAAAGAATTGCCAAAATCTGATCAATATAACTTCTTACCGGCAGATAACAACACTTGAACCTCACTTTTCCCTCTGATCTCAACACAAATCTCTAAAAATATTTGATAATATATGTATAAAATCAGACCTCTCCATCATCCAGCAACCTAAACTGATTCTGAAATCTGAGAATCGTGGCACCGGCCAAACAGAATTACCCGTCTGGCTTCAAACTTAGTCCCTGTATTTATGACAGTATATGTATATAGATTCAATCAAGTGAAACATTTATACACTTCACAATATTCATCAAATCTCCCAAACTACGAACTCATCATCTTCAACTGTGTAAATCAACGTACTCCTTCCATTCGTTTTCGTCCTTGACCCTCTTCAATACTCCTTCAATTGCAATATCAAATGCATCCTTCACAGTCCCAAGACCTCCACTTGGCCTTGCATACACTATTCTTGGAATTGTCTCTACTACTTTTTCCCTCATTTTCCTCACTTGATCTTTACTGTAACTCTTCAAAATATCCTTAATGGAAACCGTCCCGTTTCTCACTGCTTCCGGGTCTATAAACACTGAATAACTCCCCGGATCTTCAGGCAAAAACCACTGGTACTGAGTGTAAGCCGTTCGCCGCCAGAAAAAAACCGGCACTGAACCGGCCACCATGCAATCGAAAACAGACCGCCGAGTCAAGCTATCTCCTTTCGGCTGTAAACAGAAATCCGAACTCAGAAGTGCTTTTTGAATCTCTGATGAACCGTTAGAGCAGGGAATTACTGCACAGTCCACAACTCGGCACGAGTCCGACTCGTTCCTACAGTAACTCATTAACCTCGATCTGAAATCACTGTCAATATCTCCACGCGCCGCACCTATGAAGGTGAAAAGACTCGTCCTGTTATATGAGAGCGCAAAGTTTTGCCATTGCCGGAGTTCTTCCACAGAGTGAGGGTGGAATCCAGTAGGGTAAGGTACACTAATATCATTTGCATCCCATGGAGCCTTCTCAATTGTGAAACGGGTAACATTCTTCATCTGTGGTTGATTGAGAAAAGTGGACCCCCACAGTTTCTCTGGATCACCTAATCGCCGGAAATCCCACGTTATCCGACCAAGAGTTAGGAAATGATCTAAACCCTTATACTTTTTCCAATACTTTTGCCTTTGAACCCATTTCAGTAATTTGTTACTAAGCAAATCACGATTTTCGATTTCATCAGTCCAAAGGTATTTTCCAACAGCCTGTCCGGCGTAGAACGGAATATAGAAAGCCGTAGCAGATTCTGGGTCGTTAGTTCTACATCTATAGTTTAAAAGCCGGTAATGAAATATTACCTCCGATGAGAACTGATTTGTCCGGTACCACGCTTCGGAGAGATTTCCGGGCAAGATTCCGGCGAGCTCCGTCGATTTCTTTCCGTATCCGTCATTGGTCACAAGGCCGCACTGCCACTTCCATGGGTCTAGATCGTCACAGGTTAACAAAGCTAAATCTTTGTTAAATTTGGATGGCAAATCATAGACATAAACCCGACCATACTCGCATTCAGAATCACCGAAGGGATAAATCACATTTCCGCCTTCATGGGGTCTCTGAATATCGGCAAATACAGAGATTTCTGTAGGGAAATGAGGGAGAGGACTAGGCGGAGAGTGAACTGAAAAAGGGAAAGGAGAATTGCGGGTGAAAATGAGAACAACAAGTTGGAAAAAGAGGAAGAAAGTGAAAAGCCAGAATCTTGGGTGAGTAGAAATCTGGTACTGGAAATTGGTTACAGCATTCTTGATAAAGTCATTGTTGTTGGATTTGGGAGGTTTACGTAGGGTTTCATCGGCGTCCGGCGACTCGCCGGAGTAAGGAGGAAGCATTTGATGAGAATTATTATACTGAAAAAAGCGATTGGAAGAATTGTATAATAAACAATAAATGGCTGTAAAGCAGAGAACTGAAGGATAGAAAATGGTTTTAGCAGCAGAGTGGTTGCTTCGCTTATTGTAACTGACAGATTGAGTGTAAAATAAACAAATGTGAGGTTCTTTACTTACTACTACACTACCGACACACCCAGCTTTTACTAATCCTAATTATATTACAATTTATTATTTAATAGATAGTTTTAGAAATTAATTATACAAAATTATTGTATCCAAAATAATACTACCATCACGGTTTTAGTCTATGAGGCACTTTTTGCTTTTTGCAAGTCGGGCCATTTAGATTTGTTGGGCACAAAATTTTCTAGTTTTGAATAGAATTTTTACATTTGAAAATTATATAAAAATTTAGCCAATTCAAAATAGTATTTAAAAGATCCAAGATCGACTTCTTTGAATTTTAAAATTCGAAAGTTACAACATAAGTCGGGACGGTGTTTGTTTTTCTTGGCCACCATTGAACCGAGACAATATAATAACGTTGAAAATCTAAAATTGTTTACAATGTAATATTACGGGGTCGTTTGGTACGGATAAGTAAGAATATTTCATGAGGTGGGATATTCCATGAGATTATTTATCCCCTCCTCGTACGATAGTAATTCCACCATTTTAATACAAATGGTGGGATAAACGTTATAGGCTTATACCAAATATGAAATAAAGTTAATATCAAACTTTATTCCGAAAATGTTTTTCTTATATCTTTTATCAAACTATCCCTAAAAGTAATATAAAAATAATTTACAAAAAAATGGTATGCTAAAATAGACAAAGTAAATAAATTAAATTAAAACAAATAGAGTATTCTATGGTTATAAATGGGAAAGTTAAGAAAGTAGATCATGTAATCACGCAAAGAATTGTTAAGAGCTAACAGACGAAAAAGTGGAGGGATTTATGAGTCATCCGGATCTAACTTTATCAACTACCAAATCAAGACTTCAACGGAGGCCCCGTGAAATAGGGAGTAATAATTTTGTTACGGTTAATATATCTCTTCAATGATACCTATCCCCTTCTCTAAGCTATGGACTGAGCTTGTTAGTTGTCCCTGTCCCTAGCGATTTCTAATGGAACAGAATAATTAATGTAGTGAAGTTAGACCTACCATCTTTAAATCCTTTAACTTGAATTTTAATTCGCTAATTGCTCAATAGTACGGAAATATTCTCATGAAATTCCTTTTAGTATTGTTTCCAAATTAGGTGGCAAAATAATTTTCTGTATTTAGTAGTATATTGAAGAAGTAAATGGTGGTAATTTGTGAATCTTTATGTTTTTTTAGGGTTCACATAGTTTGTGTTTGACAAGTTGACAGCGTACAAAGAGGAAAAGGGACAGTTTAGATGCCGACCTAACTGCCACAAATTAAGGCGCGAGTGTGCCCTGTTTTGGGGAAATGCTAGGCAAAAGTTTCATTCGTTCGCGGTTTAAAACTCCGATGCCACTAAAATCTACGTCCAATAATATACTACTCCCTTCGTTTCATAATAAATGAATTGTTACATTTTGACACACATATTAAGAAAAAAATATTAAAGACATAAATTTAACACAACTTTTCATTTTTACCCCCAAAAAAGAAAAAGTTGACCTTGTAATACATTTTCAAAAGTTAATTGGTTGTCAAATCTTAAGGGCAAATTTGAAAAAAAATTCAATGATTCACTTATTTTGAAACAACAATAAATACTCCAACAAATCACTTATTCCGAAACGGAGGGGTATGAATTTTGTTTAATACTCCCTCCATTTAAAAAAGAATGACCTACTTTCTTTTTTAATTCATTTTATAGAATGACATCTCTTTTCTTTTTTGGCAATATTTTAATTTCAACTTTCTACGTGGCATATTTAGGACCACAAGATTAAAAGGTATTTTGATACATTTGACATAACTTTAATCTAAGGCCACAAGATTCAAAAGTATTCTTTATTTTCTTAAACTTTGTGTCAAGTCAAAGTAGGTCATTCTTTTTTAAACGAAGAGAGTACTTTAAGATATTTTTTTAATTATATTGATACTAAAATTTGCAACTTAAAAGTAATTTTTATAATTTTTTAAATATTTAAAAATATTAAATTAATCTACTTAATTTAATTGAAAAAATTAATTAAATTGATTTTTATGGAACAGAAAAGTTAATTTAATCTTTAGCTTTATTATTTTAGACAAAGTCAATAAATGCGATGCATGTTCCATCGCTCGGGAAAGTAATACTTGTCGGCTCTTCTGCAAATGGACCAACTCTTGAGCAATTGTGACCTATTCATATTTAATAAAGTGAGTAATTTTTGTCCATTTTTACTTGTGTATTTTTTAAATTTTGAGATGTACATTAATATTTATTTAATTTATAAAATTAATAAATAAATTTTATTTTTTTTAATTTAATTTTAGCATTAATATGATTATGACTTTTCCTATGATTATTATCTAATATATTTATTAAAGTATTAAATTTATATTTAAGATAATATGATAAAATTACTTTTATCATTTACTACTTTTTAATTCATGTGCTAATAGAAAAGGAAAAGTTTTTTGGCCACAATTTTCTTGCCACAATTTGGCCACAATAGAAAAAAAATTATGTTCACACTATGAACTAGTTATCTTTTGGACATTTTTATCCTTTTATTTTTAAAAATTAAAAAACTTTATCTATTTAAAAAAAAAGGGTAATATAATTTTTTTATTATTGTGGCCAAATTGACCATTTAACACAATTTGACCACAATAGAAAAATGGACAAGTAAAAACAGACGGAGAGAGTAGTTTTATTATTTAACAAATTTAGGGTGTTGTGTTTAGGAAAATATTTTCCATCTAAGATATCTTTTTGTAAAATGTTTTTAAGAAAGTAAGTGATCTTTTACTAAAATTTTTTCTGTAACTAATTAACCAAAAATGTTACTCCGAAAACATTTTCATATAAATAAACATTCTAAAAAGATAAGAAAAACGTCTTTAAAATATGTGAAATTCATAATATTTGTCATTCATTTAATAATTTGGTATAACATGCGTCGATCACTACTTATTTAAGCTAAAAATGCATTTATTTCACACACAATTTAACTTTGCATAATTAATAGACTAACAAAAATATATTTGGACCTACACGCATATTATGGGCAGAATTTGATCGAATTTAGTTTTAAAGTACAACTATATTATGTAATAGCACCTTGTAGAATTTCGTTTAATGAAATAAAATATAGTGAATTTCTTAGCTCATTGTCCTATAATAACTATAAAGGGTTATGAGAACATATGGTTGAATGGAATCCAGTAAGAATTTCTTTTTTCTTTTTGCACAAATGTTCGCCCGTCAGTGATACTTTCCAACGCTCTGTCAAGAAAAAGATGTGTCAACTACTGCTTTTGATGGAATTTAAACAATTTTAAAGAACATACTATTAAGGTCAAATCTGTTGTTACACTTGTTTGACTAGAATATTTCATTAGATAGAGATTGATGACCCTAATGAGTTTTTAGTACAACAATGGCATGATGTTGTGCGAGACCTCAATAATACTAAAATATTCAGGTTGGGATCTTCCACCAAATGAAAGTTTCAGGTTTGAAACAACTCCTTTTTCAGTCGAGCTCGTCGTGCTTGACTAGTGTAGTTTACCTTTTTCGTGTTTAACAAGATTTACCTTGTATATATGTATTCAAAAGATAACAACTGTGAGTTCTCCAATCTAAATTTTTTTTATCTATACAGATTTTGGTTTACGTATCATGTTGTGTTAAAAAAAATTCCTATATCCATTAAGGATAAGTAGCTGATGCTATTTGGTTGAAGTTTTAAGAGAAGTATATATACTTTTTTAAAGTTGAAGACTAAAAAAGGTGTGTAAAGTTTAAATTATGTTAATAATTATATTTAGAAAAAATCTCAATGTTATGAATAAAAATCATTGTTTCATTTGAAACACTCCTGAACAAATTTTCCAATTTTCAAATATTGAGAAAAAACGCTTGTTTTTGAAGTTTCAGTTACTTCAGGACTAAAGAGGATTCAAGATTTAGGGATCATTGGTGTTTGTGTTGAATAAATTGTTATTCACGTTTTATTTGACCAAATCTTTTGTTTATTCTAGTCTTTGGGTTAGTTGCTGATTATTAGCAGATTTTTTTAGTCATTCAGTTAGTTCCTATTTTACTGTTATTTAACCGTTGTAATCTAGCTATTTAAGCAAGTCATATGCTACTGAATAAGATAGAACTTTGATCTTCTTTGCTTCACATATCTTGTTTTTGCTGTATTTAATTTTTCCTATCAGTGGTATCAGAACAGAGTTAGGAGAATTAAACACGTGAGGTTTGAGTAAAACATGTAAAGGAGAGAATTTGAGAGTTTGTTGTAGCAAATGGCAGCAGAAAATTTTATGCAACCTGCAATTCCTCGCTTTGATGGTCATTATGATCATTGGAGCATGTTGATGGAAATTTTTCTAAGATCAAAGGAGTATTGACAAGTGGTTTCTGAGGGCATTTCAGAACCAACACCAGGCACAGCAGTGTCTAAAGCACAAAAACAGAGATAAATACAGCGAAATTGAAAGATCTCAAGGCGAAGAATTACCTTTTCCAAGCAATTGATCGTTCAATCTTAGAAACTATTCTTTCTAAGGATACTTCTAAACAGATATGGGACTCCATGAAGAAAAAAATATCAAGGATCAACAAGAGAAAAGAGGCAGCAACTTCAAATACTTCGTTCCGAGTTTGAAACACTTCGAATGAAATATGGAGAGTCAGTGACAGACTATTTTTCCCGGGTGATGGCAATCATCAACAAGATGCGAATCCACGGTGATAAGACGGAGGAGGTTACAATTGTTGAAAAGATCCTCCGTACAATGACAGAAAAAATTAACTTTGTGGTTTGTTCTATTGAAGAATCTCATGACATTGATTTGTTTTCAATTGACGAATTACAAAGTTTTTTGTTGATTCATGAACCAAAAATTGCTCAACAAGACAAAGAAAAAGTAGCGTTGAATGCCTCAACTGACTTTCATGGAGCAGGACGAGCAAGAGGAAGAGGCAATGGCCGAGGGCGTGGTAGAGGTAGAGGCCGAGGCAACAACGACCGTAGAATAGGAACAGGTAGCTACACCTCAAAGTTTTTTGACAAATCCAATATTAAATGTTATCGATGCCACAAGTTTGGTCATTTTCAATATGAATGTCGAACTGATTTGTCAAAACTGCACGGAGAGGAATCAAAATTTGTTGAACATGATGAAGAAGAGATTTCTTTGCTTATGGTTTGTCACGTAAAAGAAGAAACAAATAAGAATCTGTGGTTTCTTGACACCGGGTGCAGCAATCACATGAGTGGAGATAAGTCAGTTTTCTCTACTCTTGATGAATCTTTTAAAGATAATGTGAAGTTTGGGAACAACTCCAGAGTTGCGGTCATGGGGAAAGGACAAGTTTCAATTCAAGTCAATGGAGATTTTACTCACGCTATAGCTGATGTTCTTTTTGTTCCAGAGTTGAAGACTAATCTTCTTAGCATTGGTCAGTTACAAGAAAAGGATTATGAGGTCTCCATAAAAGGTGGAATCTTAAAAATTCTAGATGACAAACAACATTTAATTGTTGAAATCAAGATGACTAAAAACAGGTTGTTTCCTCTCTATCTCCATAACATTGAGCATACATGTTTTACTGCAAAATTAAAAGATGAAGCATAGTTGTGGCACTTTCGATATGGTCATCTAAATTTCAATGGACTGAAAATGCTGTATCAAAAGAATATGGTGACTGGTCTTCCTCAAATTGCAGCTCCTACTGAAACTTGTGAAAGTTGTGTTCTTAGCAAACAATCACACAGTCCATTTCCGCAAGGCACCTCACGAAGAGAAGAATTGGTTCATTCAGATCTTTGTGGTTCGATAAAACCAAACTCCAATGGTGGTAAATGATACTTTATAACGTTCATTGATGACTTCAGTAGAAAAACGTGAGTGTATTTTTTGCAGGAAAAATCAGAAGCATTTGATGTTTTCAAGCGCTTTAAAGTGCTTGTTGAAAAAGAAAGTGGTAACCCCTTAATTTCTCTTCGTACTAATCGTGGAGGAGAGTACACTTCTCATGAGTTCACAAAATTTTGTGAGAAAAGTAGAATCAAGAGGCAACTAACAGTAGCTTATACGCCTCAACAGAACGGTGTTTGCGAATGGAAGAATTGTACTATTCTCAACATGGTACGAAACATTTTAACAAGAAGTGTTGTTCCAAAGACATTCTTGCCTGAAGCAGTCGCATGGAGCATTCATATTTTGAATAGAAGCCCAACTTTGTCTGTTCAAAATATGACACCAGAGGAGGCATGGAGTGGAAGAAAACCATGTGTCAACCATTTCAGAATATTTGGGTATGTTGCTTATGCACATATTCCTGATGAGAAAAGGAAGAAGCTGGATGATAAAGGAGAAAATGTATTTTTCTTGGTGTTAGTGATCAATCTAAGGCTTATAAGCTATATAATCCTAACACTAAGAAAATTGTAAGCAGCTGTGATGTTGTTTTTGATGAAGAAGTTTTTTGGGCGTGGAATGAAAAAGTTGTTACTAATGAAAACTCTGTTGTGTTAGATTTTGAAGAGGAGCAAATTCTTTCAAATGACTCTTCTGAAGATGCTCAACATGGAGTTCCTACTGCTTCTGAGTTTTTGCCAAAAGTGACAGCATTTGATGAGCAATCCAGTGAACCATCAAGTTCGTGTTCTCATCATGTTAGACGCAAATCAGCATGGATGTCAGATTATGAGGTAACTGGAGTTGATCAATCCAAAAATCATATCACTCACCTTGCTCTATTTTCAGATTATGATCCTACTACCTTTGAAAGTGTTGTCAAAGAGTCTAAATGGTGCAAGGCCATGGATGACAAGATTGTTGCGATTGACAGAAATCAGATATGAGAGTTAACTGAGCTTCCCAATGGAGTCAAGAAAATTGGAGTAAAGTGGGTGTATAGAACAAAGCTCAAGGAGAATGGTGAAGTAGACAAGTTTAAGGCACGCTTAGTAGCAAAAATATATAAGCAAGAGTTTGGAGTGGACTACACTGAAGTGTTTGCGCCATGACACAATTTGGTTGTTGATTGCAATTGCAGCTCAAAAATCGTGGCTCATCTTTCAGCTGGATGTGAAATCAGCTTTTCTATATGGTGACTTAAAGGAATAGGTATTTGTTGATCAACCACTTGGTTATATTAAGAAAGGAAGTGAGCACAAAGTTTACAAATTAAAAAATGCCTTGTATGGATTAAAACAAGACCCACGTGCTTGGTATAGTAAAATTGAGGCTCATTTATTGAAAGATGGTTTTCACAAGTGTCCATATGAACATACACTTTTTGTGAAAAGTGAAAAAAGAAGATTCTTATTGCTTGTTTATATGTGGATGACCTCATATTTACTGAAAATGATACTCTCATGTTTAATAATTTTAAGAAGTCAATGATGGATGATTTTAAGATGACTGATTTAGGCATGATGCATTATTTTCTTGGTATTGAGATGGCTCAATCTTCTGCTGGAATTTCAATTTCTCAAAAGAAATATTTGCGAGAAATTTTGGACAGGTTCTCAATGGAAGAATGTAATCCTGTGACTACACCAACAAAATTTGGAGTAAAGTTAAACAAGGATAAAGAAGGGAAGAAAGTTAATAGTACACTCTGTAGAGTAGATTGTTGGTAGTTTAATGTATTTAACTACTATAAGGCTTGATATTATATTCTTTGTGGGTCTGATTAGTAGATACATGGAGAATCCAACAGAGAATCATCTCTTTGCTGCTAAGGGAATTCTTTGTTATTTGCAGGGAACTAGAGATTTTGGATTATTCTATAAGAAGGGTGCAAGGTCTAATTTAATCGGTTTTATCGACAGTGATTTTGCAGGTGATCAAGATGATAGGAAGAGTACTTCAGGTCATGTATTTATGATGGGTTCGACAGTTGTATCTTGGTCATAAAAAAAGCAACCAATTGTTACTTTATCAACGACAGAGGCAGAATTTGTTGCAGCAACCTCTTGTGCATGTCAAGCAATTTGGTTAAAGAAAATTCTTGGCAAATTGCAGTTCATACAGGAAGAAGCAATTGTAATTTACTTTGATAACAGAAAATGGGTTTGCTAAAGATTGATCTGTTGATAAATTAAAAGGAAAATATATAAACTAGTCCCTGATTTCCAAATAGTTTCCAGAGTTCCTATGACCCATCCATACTCTTTGAAGTGATATTAATCGCCCCTTTTAGAGTTTGGAGCCAAAACAAACACTTTTTCAGCATTAGGAGTCAAAACGGACATTACTTTTAGTTTGGATACAAGACAGACAGTTTGCCTATTTTGAAGCAAACTATATGTAACACCCCGCATTTCGGGCTAGAACGAAAACCGTGCGTTTCTATGCGTAGATGATCCAAAAGCCATAAATCCTATGCAAATTTGGTATGTTAAACAATTATGTAGTGTGGAACCTATTTGAGCATGAATTGAGATCTCCCCAAACCCAAGGACGAGTTGAAAGTTTTCCTATCGTTCGAGTTTGAGTGAGCGTCGAAACTTGGGTCAATTTCAATCAGACATAACTCTTTGTATATAACGAATTAGGAGGCCTACTATATATCAAATGAAAGCTCTTCGAACTAGCTTTCCAACGCCATCGGTTTTGGCTTTAATCCGATATCGTAGTAGAAAGTCATGCTTATTTTACTTCGAAGTATCTGTCTGCCAAAACGTGACGACGAGGCTGACGACCTATCAGCTGTGTGACGGCCCGTCAGACCTGGTCGTCAGACTAAGGCAATGAATGGTGAAAACCAGCCCAAAAGTGACGACCTGGGTGACGACTGATCACCTGAGTGACGGCCCGTCAACCCTGGTCGTCAACTGATGCAATTATGCGATTTTTTTGGGTTCCTTAGAGGTATTTTGGTCTTTTCCTCACTCAAAAAACCTTTCACACGAATTAAATTACCCCCTTAAGCGTTATTAATCAATCACTATCAGTTTTACAACATCAAAAACTTCCTCTTCACTCTCAAAATAAGATCAAACTAGGGTTTTCTTCAAGAACAAGAAATTCAAGAAAATCAAGCCTTAAGTTCAAGATTTCCATGGAACGAATCGAGATTCGAGTTCTTCTCTTTAAACTAATTAATATAAGGTACGTGAGGTTTATCCTAAAACTACATGGGCTTGTTGAAATATTCAAGTATGATTTGAAGATCTATCAAGAATGAATTTAGAAAAGTATGCTTGATGAATGTTTAATTGTATTGTGATTTGGTCTTTAGGCCTTTCCCCCTAAATTGATTTACATCTATATGTACATGTATGATATTGAAAATTTGATTGAGAGCATTATCATTGAAATTCCTCTCTTTGGTGATTTAGAGTTTATGTAACGGTTGAGAATGATTTGAAATGCATGATTTTTGGCTTGAAAATATTTTACTCAATACCATAGTATTCTGAGCATGGCTTAGAGATTGATGAGAGGGAGTTTCTTGATATAAATATGTTTTGTTTAAAAGAGAAATATTTACATGAGATTAAGGACTTTGACATGACCACCTTGTATCATTGAATATTGACAAAGAGATTTGCATACATGTGTTCACTTGAGTATTTAAAGAAAGAGTTCTTGAAATGATTTATTGATATGGTGGTCCTAAACATATGTTTTGAAAACAGAGAATATAATATAATATTAGTGGCTCAGAGATGTGACTTGCAAGTCAATGGTATGGCGATACCATATATGTGTATGCCATGACAGAGTTAAGATTTCAGAGTATGTTTTTAGAGAATGCATGTTTAAAGAATTAAAAATGGGCATAAAAGAGTTAGGTGGTTACCCAAAGAAGGCATGAGTTCAAGTAACTCTTAGCCTGAAATCGTATTTACCGATACGGATAGATTATTATTGTACGCTGGCCACGGCCGTGTGGTGTAGTAGAGACAGAGACTCCGACCCTTGCGGCACACTTGGGTTGGGGGTTTGGCTGCCGAGTTAATGGTAGATTCCATATAGCCTGTGGAATTACTTTATTGTAGGGTATACCACCTAGCGCAGAAGTAATACAAAGAATGTCACAGAGTTCAGATGATTTCACAGAGTCTTTTAAAATTGCCCTTGTGATTTCTTACTATATGATATGTTTATGAACTGTTTTAAACTGCTCTCATATATGTTGAATATAAATGATTATTTTGGATTTGCTCTGCGTACCAGTACATTTGTATTGACCCCCCTCCCCTACCTCTCAGGTTCTGAGGCTCAATCTAGGGGTCCTAATAAGCAGTAGATTTCTCCAGACAGAATTGCAGAGTTCAGTTGGTGAGCCTTCTATGTTTCAGAAGGCTTGTTTATTTTCAGACATTTATTTATGGTTTTGGTCTACTGGGGGCCTTGTCCCAGTTTTCAGACATCTTTGCTTCATATGTAGTAGAGGTTTCACAGATGGAGTCAGATATTATTTTAAATGTTGTTGAATTGTAGTCTTTGATATTATGTTGTTTTCAAAGCATGACCATGATCCCTTATTCAACATTATTTCCGCATTTTTTCTGTATATGAATAGTGTATGTGTTACAAGTTAGATGGGCGTCCGGGCCTTCATGGTTCGGATTGCTCGTCACGGCCAGGGCCTTGGTTCGGGTCGTGACACTATAACTAACACCGTTTGGGGTGAAAAATTGCTATTATGGTTTGTCCAAAAATGGGAAAACTATTTTTCATAAACTTATGTGAATTGCTGAAAAGATTCACTTAGAGATTTGATAGATTTCTGAAAATATTTCAAAAAAAAATTGTAACGTGAATCGCTAAAGAGATTCCTGAAAATGTGAAAGATTTGCCATTTCTATAAAACTTTTTCACTTATAAATATGTGTTGTTGTTAACCATTCTATCTCATTCATCTATCATATTTTCTACTAATATTATCTCTTTTGTACTTTGAGAATCCCTTCATAATTATGTCTCAACAATCCAAAATGTCTTTATTTTCAATTGAACCGTATGTATATAAATACAATGAATAATGTAAAATGAAAACATCGAGGACTCAAAGAAATCTTGGTCGTAAGTTTTGGAGCTGTGCGCTTTCTAAGGTAAAAATTTTAAGTTGTTCAATTAAAAATAATGTAAACAACGTAAACCCCAAGCGTTTCCTATATAATTACCATCTCTCCAAACTTTTATAAAAATTACTTAAAATCCCGTATATGATACATTACTTGATTATATGATACATTGAGATATGATACAAAATTACCCTAATTAATGCGGTGAAATATGCAATAAGCGGTAATTAAGGATTATGTTGTTAAATGAAATCCCATAAATATAGGAATTGCTGTTTTTAATACATAATTAACTCAACAGTAGCATTTTTTTAAAAATTTGAATGTATAATTCATATTCCTTTCATCAGTTTGCGTTAAAAAATAACTAGTTGTTCAATCTTTCATACTATTTTTCGTCATGAATATTTTGATTTTGTTGAGACATTTTGGAATTTGGCAAAGTGAAATTATTTATGAAAATTACAAAAGTGATGGAATTGTAGTTAGCGAAAGTGTTTTGTATTTTAGGTTGATTTTTGCTATTGCCTCGGAACTTGATATTGATCAAATGAAGAAAAATATTGATGTTCGTTATATTGTTGATGGAAATACGATGCCTATGGTCATTAGAAACGACAATGGTTTTAAGGTGTACGTTGAGCGAAATCAATTTTCTTGAGATATTTCGGAGTTTGGCAAAGTGAAATCGTTTATGAAAGTTATATAAGTGATGGAATTGTTGTTAGCAAAAGTATTTTATATATGAGATTGATTTCTACCATAGCAGTAGAACCAGATATTGATGAATCAAAGAAAAAATTGATGTCTGATACATAGTTGAAGAAATACCTCGCCAATGGTGATTAGGAACGATAATGGTGTGAAGGTTTACGTAGAGATGAAGAAAAAATTGAGTGGAAGAAAAAATTTAGTGAATTTGTAATGTATCTAGTCTACATACCTACAACGAATAAATCGAACGAATAGACAGAAATTGATGCAAATACTGAAGTTGTGGTTTGTGTAGAAGAAACAAAAATAGATGCACTAAAACTTTTGTTGTTGAGTCGAACGAGTACTTCTTTTACATATCGAAAATTACAACTACAAAATTCACTACTGATTGCAAAAATAAAAAAGTCAAGGTGATTTAGTTCTACAAGAATAACAAAATTCTTGTATTTGTGACTTCTTTTCGAAAGAGAATTGATATTTATATTTCAAGATACATAGCATGTTTCATGTATTCTGATTAATTTGTTGCTTTGTTTTTAGCTTGTCTAGCGTTGAATATTGTTTGAACAATATTGTAGTTGAAAGACTCTTTATTTTTTTAATGAATTACTATTTTCAATTCATTTCATGTTAAGTCATTAACATTAGATAAGTTTGATTTGTTGTACTATGGAGTGGTTAATTTTTCATAAAAGCTGCACCTTTTTCATATGTTATGATACGTTATGTTCAAAATAATGTTATATTACTATTATTACTGATACATTATAGTGAGTGCAATATATATAAACTAATACATTACAAATGTAAAAGATACATAACTTTAATAAAACTTTGTACACATTGGTATATTAAGATTGTTACTGATATATTACAAATGGCACTGATAAATTATCAAGTTTGAAAAAGTGATGTAATAATATATTTTATGATACATCATCTATGATACATTATATAATACATTTGTAAACTTCAATTTATGTCATCAATTGTATGATACATCACATATGGTACGTTATATGATAAATCTGTAACAAGATACATAACTTGATTTAATTTTACAAGAATATGTATTGTTTAGTTAGTAGAATCTGATACATTTTAATTTTTGAATTTACAAGCTTAGTATGCATTGTCTAGTTAGTAGAATCTGATACATTTTAATTTTTGAATTTACAAGCTTAGTATGCATTGTTTAGTTAGTAGAATTTGATACATATTTATATATGATTTACGATGCAGAGATGAATACCTATGTGATATATTGTGTGATATGATACATTACTGAAAATTGTATTAGAAGTTATGATACATTAGTATGATATATTACATTGGATAAAGAAATGTACCTCGTATATTTCATTTAAGACCTAGTACATTTTGATGTATTATAGAATTTAATTTTATAATTTATTATATATCAATGTAAGTGTTGCAAGAAAGATAAACAAATGATGAGTGAAACATCCAACAACTATACTTAATCAAAAAGTTTCATAACTTCTCTGTCCAAAAAACAATTGCATATAACTTAAAACAACAATTCATGTCGCTAAGATACTACTGTTCACAAGAAAGATGTCAGAAACTTTGTAACTACTCTAAGGCAACAATAGTTGATTCGTCAGTCGGTGAATTTGGTCTTAGTATTGGTGGGTCTTCATTGCCGCTAGCATATCCTTTCCTACCGTTGGCGACTCCATAGATTCATAAGAGTGTTACGTATCTCTTCCGATTATATTCTGCGTTAAAATTAGATGAAGAAATCGAAAGTCCAAGAAACTCAGCAAAACTTACTATGAAAACTCCAAAGTCCCTGAACATAAATGTATCTTGAGTTATTTAGTATAGTAAGAAAAGAACATAACAAAATAAAATGGCAGATCGAGTAAATTAGGAACTTATAACAACCATCAGTGACAAGACTAGAACTTAAATTACCAATCTATCAAGGGAATTCTTTATCAGGATGGAGTGTTTTCCTCTTTTCGTCAATTCATTTGACAAACTTCGCACACGTTGCTTCGCTATATGCTGCAAGAAGGAAGAAGGAATAATGAGAAAATTTCAATAAAATCAAATTACAGATCTCTATTGCAAAAACTATCTGGAGAATTTAAGAAAGTGAAAAAGTGTGATATACTATGACTTTTTGCTTCTTTAATCTTATAATAAAGCTGCACAGGTCTTGTGTCTCCTTTTACTGTATAGATGCATAAATTTGTATTCTTTTCCTTTCTATCTCAATGACTACTATGGACTGTGAATATGAATGAATCTCTCTCAGAAGAGTAAAAATGATAAAATTTAACTAGAGGTAAAGAACAAATCATAACTTCCAGCACGATCAATAACTTTACTCTTAACTACAACAATGATGTTGCTTGATTACCTTACAGAAGCGGTACTTCTTTACACCTGCACCAAAGATGACCTACTTCACCACCTTATTTCCATCAATCTCTTGCTTATTTCATATAAAAGTTACTCAAGGCCAACATATAGAGACTACATTGCCATACATTATGTAACCATATTGAAAAGCATCAAGATTGCTATACTAGGTATCAAAAATGCAACTCAGCACTGAATAATACTGGCACTCATCTTTCATACCATTTCAGATCGAAGTTTTTCCTTGTAAGGTCTATCCACTCCAGTGACTCGCAGAAAATTTCCAATGATTCACCAAGAACTTCCATGTCAT
Source organism: Capsicum pubescens (assembly GCA_030864215.1). Taxonomy (NCBI): domain Eukaryota; kingdom Viridiplantae; phylum Streptophyta; class Magnoliopsida; order Solanales; family Solanaceae; genus Capsicum; species Capsicum pubescens. The sequence continues at coordinate 193,092,220 of CM061539.1, read as the reverse complement.
CTCTCTATAATACAAGAAATTACTCTTATGCCAAAGGAAAAGTATCACGGTATAACAGAAAGCATGCAATGACTAATTGACCTTAGATTTATGTATTATAATCAGTATATTAAATGTATCAGGATTAAATGATAGCCAAAATCACAAATAAGATATCTTATGCCTCAGAAAGCATGAAAAAACTAATTGACCTTATATTTATGTATCATAATCTATATTTTAAATGTACCAGGTATAAATATTAACCAATATCACAAATTTGTTATCGTATGTATCAGAAAGCATGTAAAGGCTAATTGACCTTAGATCTACGTATCAGACATGGTATATTGAATGTATCATGTGTGTAAAGAACAAAAATCACATGTAAATCTTAAGATGTATCAGAACGCGTCGCTAAAATAACAAAAATTCATAACGCGTCGCTTAAAATCACAAAAATTCGCGTCGCTAAAATAACAATAACTTGTTTTGGAGAAATTCATCAATCAAATTATCACGCCCCAAAATAATAATGACGGACAAGAACCGTATACACTTACTCTACAAGCACTTACGACGTACGTGAGGTTATAAGATAATAACGAGCAGGATATTCAACAAGCGTTGCATATATACACAAGGGAGTTGTATTAACAAGACTGTACAATACAATACTACATGATGTCCATGAAGCCTCTAGCCAATTTAACACGCTATACTACAAGTGACTAGTTGGCATAGAGCCCGTCATGCCCAACTAGGGACCTGTACATGTAATCAAAATACTATGCATAGATCAGCTCCAGAGAGAGTTGGAGATCACCAAAATATCAGCTGAAAATGGCAATAGAGCCTAACGGGGATGTCTGCTATCCTGAGGATCTAAGCCTGCATTAATAAAACATGGTGGGCCCAAGACGTCAGCATATAAACAACATGTACTGGTATGAAAACAGACAGAATAACATTTGGACAAATACAAAAGCTCATATGAGTCAAATGGTAAAGTGAAAAACGTATGAGCCGACCAATAACACATATACGATATGAACTGATAACTTTTGCACCAACCTTATTAGTATCGTATATAATATTTAGAAAAGCGTTCATCATAACATAGGACCTATACTTTGCCTAGGTGATGCACTTATCTTATAAGTCGTACCAATGATAATAAGATGGCCTTCCGAAGGCAATCTGAGGCAAGTATAAAGCATATGTTGCTCACATACTCATTGCTATGATTCCATATGTGTAACTGTACTCGCAGTCTGTATTCAGGTACGCCCCTATGAGGGTTTGCCCGCAGGCCATATATGTCATATGTTGGCTCGAGTCAGGGAAAACTTACACATGACGTTCCCACTAACTTCAAATACAAATGATGCCACAAATGCGGGTACGCCCAATGGTTGGACTCGCTATAGTGATCTGGTCTCGATCCTGTGCACAGAATCACGTCGAGCGATATGCCAAGCCAAACCTATGTACCCTCCCGTCATTAAATGTTTATCAAATAGTGCCTTGAAGGCCTGCAACATATGAATTGCTAAAATAATCGCTTAGCTAACATATACAGGTGCAACTATGCTATTACCATTTAGTCTAACTTCTAACGTGTGATATATCTAAATTGTGGCCTAAGAGCTTCAAGTAGAGAAACTTATGATAATATGAAAGTATCATAGAACTTAACACAAAGAGGAAAAGATAGATACTTATATAAGCTTGACGGTAGAACGAAGGAATAAAATGTAAGGCAATATAAAGATTCTACTCTCGTATTTCATGAGAATCATACTAACATTGATAGGAGGAGGTACATGACATAGGGTGGTGCCTTAGCGAAACCTTTACATACCTTAATGATTTATTAGCTACGATAGTAATTCGAGCCTCAAGTAATTCAACCCGCGATATTGAAGCCTTTAACCTTCCAACCTCTATTTCTTGCTATCCAATACGCAATTCACTAACTACAAGAAAAACATATATGTCCATAAGTAATCCGCAGGAGCATTTAGTAACTTATTTCGATAATTTTCACTTATGTCCGAAATTAATTGAACTTCTTATCAAGAATTCGGAGTAAATTCTAACTTTGCCAACTTATACAATTCAAGGGTAAAACTACCCAATCGATAGAAATTCCCAAAAGCTCCTCTTTAAACAAAATTCTCCATTTTTTCCCTTTTTCTTTCATGAACCCAATTCAAGTAGTAGTGCAAAGTTACAAATTAAACATCTTCAAGATACTTATTTATAGTCAAATTCAAGAAAGGGATAAAGAATTTACCTTTTAAAATTCAACTCCAACTTTAGGTTATTGAAGTCACCCCTCAAAGATTATTTCAAAATAATTACAAGAATCATGTCCTCCCTTTCTCTTCTAATGAATTCGTGGATGCCGAGAGAAGGAGAAGAAGTCGAGTACTAGTAGTAAGAAGTCGAGTACTAGTAGTCCAGCTGCCGCCTCAAGTTTTCTCTTACGGTTATAATTGATTTTCTAAGTTGGTAAGGAAAAGAATGAAAACAAAGGGAGTACCTCACTTTTTGGTTCCCTGGAATCAATTTCCAGTGAACAAAGGAAATATTTGACCCTTTTGATTACTATTAGTTAAGGAAATTATTAAAAAAAAGGTGCCCCACAACTGCACACTTATCACATATATAATATAACAATACTTCCAAGTCTCTACCTTAGCAGCAATAATGTACAAATAACATTTATACATAAATATTCTACTCCATTTGTTTTTCTCTGTACATTAATTTCTGTATAGATCAAAACTATACTTAATTTAAAATTTTCTCGAGGTACCACACAAATACATAAATAACATACCTTTAGTAATGGATCTTTTTTTACAACTTTCTTTCTTTTTCCCTTTGAAAATAGCAACAACAAGCTTCTTCCCTTTAGCACTAGCAGCATCCCGTAACTTCTTCATGATTGTAGGATCGTTCCGATACTTAGATCTAATGATTGTAGGATCGTTTCGATACTTAGATCTATTTTAATGAAAACCAACGTCTTTATAATCGAAGTTACCAAAAATAAACCCAGATATATCAATTTCATTAGAAGTTGACTAATATTGAGTAAGCCCCAAACTAAAAGAGGGTCTTGACTCCATTAATGTTGTTATAATGTTTAAAGAACATAAAATTGAAAAAGAATTTCTTAAATTTCTAAACTAATAAACAAAATCATCAACTAAAAACAAACTAACCTCCAATTAATTTTGAATAATTAAGTTAATGGAGTAATTGTAATGAAGAATAACAGTTGCTGCTTCAAGATCGAATTTTGGCATAATCTTCACCACTAATGCCGTGATTTTAGGCTACAAAACAATAGTTGGGTATTGTGTTGAGCTGTAGGTTGTAATGTATCAGTTTAAGCACGTGTGTTTACTATTAGAAGAGATTTTTGTAATATGTTTAGTAGGATGGTATTTAAAGTAATATAGAAAAGTTAAGGTGTTGAGTTATGTAATTTTTTCTTAAAAATATGTGTATGTTAACCTTGTTCCATATTTTGTTGTTTTAGGAAAATGGTAGATGTGATTATTTTCGGTGGATAGAATGAAACACCATTATATCACAATTGAAGAGACCCACATTTGATAGTGATACCGTGATTTCACAGAACACTATGAAGTTTGACACGCTATTTAATCTCAACGAAGTCATACAAGATGGAGATTTTCTTAGGACATTGCTAAAAGAATTTGAAGAAAAACAAAATCATTTGAAAGATATGCTTAATGAAACTGAGCAGGAAAATCGCGTTTTGAAAAGGAAATTGAATGAAGAACAGTAAAAAAGAAACTATTGGAAGTTTTTCTGTGAATTGTTGAAGAGATTCACTCAGAGATTTGATAGATTTATGAAAATATTCCATTTTTTTATAACGTGAATTGTTGAAGAGATTCCTAAAAATGTGAAAGATTTGTCATTTCAATAAAACTTTTTCACTTATAAATATGTGTTGTTGTTAACCATTTTATCTCATTCGGTCGGTGAATAATGAATGTTTTTAGCCTTATAAAAAAGTTTTCAGTGAATAATGAATGTTCCTCGTGATGAATGAGATAAAATGGTTAACAACAACACATATTTATAAGTGAAAAAGTTTTATTGAAATGATAAATCTTTCACATTTTCAGGAATCTCTTCAGCAATTCTCGTAACACAAAAAAATTAAAATATTTTTAGAAATCTATCAAATCTCTGAGCGAATCTCTTCAACAATTCACATAAGTTTATGAAATGTAGCTTACCCATTTTTGGGTAAACCATAATAGCAATTTTTCACTCCAAACGGCTGACAAACGGTGTTAGTTATAGTTTGCCTCAAAATGGGCAAACTGTTCGTTTTGTATCCAAACTTAAAGTAGTGTTCGTTTTGACTCCTAAGGTTGATTTTGGCTCCAAACTCCCTTTTTACGCTGTAGGTATGAACAACGTTTTAAAAGGCTTTTTTTGGGATTCATTCGGTGTTGTCCTTGAGCGGGGCAGTTGCAAAATGCCCCGAGACTAGTGAAAAGTAGTATATCAAAGACAAGTGTCTCTTACGAATTTGAAGAAAATCTAAATTTTAAAATATCACGCATTTTAATGTATTAGTGTAAAGCAGTAAAGAAATTAGACTGTACAAATAAAAATCAATATGAAGGTCAAAGTGGTGAATTTGTGCCGCGTAAGTGAGATATACGCGAGACATAATCGAAACCTGCACCTAGCGAGAAGTTTAGTGTATTGAACTCCCTTATTATCTTTATAATCACAACAATTGTGAATTGATAATACTTGTACACCATTTGATTGGGAAAAAGTTATTCCGGGTAATTAATCCCAGAATTAGTTATCCCACCATAATGGTGTAAATGGTGGTATAAGTAATTCCGATATTAACTAAAATCTCCAACCAAACATAAGATAAAATAATCACTCATTTTATCCCGAAATTATTTATCCCTTATATCTCACACCAAACAACCCCGTACTAGAATAAGCCCAAATTCTAAGTACCCGTTTCATAACAGGCCCACAACCCGAGCCGAGATTTAGTCCTAGTTTATTGGCCACTTAAACCCTGAAATCTGAATCTCACAGTAGGACAAAGCAAATTTGAGTGATGGCGAGGCGGTGTATATCGATATCTCGAACTCTTCTCTCCACCGGACCATCAACCACACTCAGTTCCTCTCCAACTTTACAATCTCTTCTCGGCCAGCGCATTCAATCTCGCCGTTCTCTTTCCACTATCCTCACCAGGTTCCCTTTCCCTTTTTTATATTTCGCTTAATAATTTGGACTGAATTTTACTTGCTTTCTTATTTATAAAATGTAATAATGTTCAGGACTAACGGAGTACTTGGCTGCGCTCAATCCCTGCTACCGCTTCACAGCGTGGTGGCAGCTACCCGTCTGACATCACACATCCAAATGGAGGCGCGCACTTGTTGCCAGTTGTCTCAGGGTACCTTTTTCTGTCGCACTTGCCCTGATCGGTAGTTTTCAATTGTGAGTCCTAATTTTCCGCACCTAATGCTGATAAAAGTCGCATTTTTGCTAAGTAATTGTTCCTGAGGATCAGCATTTTGAGTTCTGTTCACCTTATATGATTGCCCGCTTTTGGCTCTTCGAAGTTTGTGTTTCTTTACCCTACGAGCGTTAAACTTTTAGTTGGAACATAGAAAGACGTTTACATCAGTTAGAACTGATGACACACTTTTGGTGCCATTTATAAAACTAAGGGTGATAATTCTAAAAAGAGCAGAAGAACATGATAGTATAGTTAGTGATTGAAAATAGAAGGGAAAGAAGTGTGTTTGATACTAGAGTTGTTGCCAAAAGATTTGGTCAAAGGCAGTAGTAGATTTTTTTGACAGATATGCTCCTTTGGCCGGTGGAAAATATAGAACATAAATAATGGGATTCATATGAACCCAACATTTTCAAGAAAATATAAAAATATATGAAAAATTACTAATATTAATAGATTATAATATGGAGTAGCTTCAGCTTACTGAGGACATGACCCTAGATAGGAAGGTGTGGAGGTAGCGGATTAGGGTAGAAGACTAGTGTGAGTGTGTGGGTTGTGGCTAGGGGTTAAGAGAGTTTGGGTGTGGTGGGTGTCTTAGGTATTGTGAGAGTGTGTCACTACTAGGTGAGTATCCGTTTTCTTATATTTATTGCGTATTGCTTGTATTTTTTCTTATTTCAGAATTCTCTGATATTTATTGTTATTATTTCTTATCTCTTATTTCTGTTTATGTTATCCACCATGTCTCATGTTTCATTACGGTCCTGGTATACTATTCTCATTTTTGAGCCGTGGGTCTATCGGAAACAGCCTCTCTACCTCTTCAGAGGTAGTGGTATGGACTGCGTACATTTTATCCTCCCCAGACCTCACTTTGTGTTAATACACTGGGTCTGTTGTTGTTGTATAATATGTGGTGGACAAGATGAAGCGGCGAGATTGAGATAGTGTGGGCATGTGAAGAGAAAATGCACAAATGCCCCTTTGAGGATCTGTGAGAGGTTGGATATAGTGGGTATAAGAAGTAGAGGTCGACCAAAGAAGTCACGGGGAGAGGTGATTAGACATGATGTGACTCTTGATGAAAAGATATGAAGGTCGGGGATTGTAGTAGCAAGTTAGTAGGCAGTTGATTGTTGTCTAGTTCCTTTATCAATATTGTTATTATTACGCTCTTACTATTTTATTCTTCGATTTTAGTATTACCCATTGTTTCTTTTGTTGTACAACAACAACAACAACAACCCAGTATATTCCCACACAGTGAGGTCTGGGGCGGGTGAAATATACGCAGTCCATACCGCTACCTCCGAAGAAGTAGCGGTAGTTACTGTATTATTTGTTGCTTGTTACTTGTTCTCTTCTTAATTATTTTCAATATGGCTTCTTCGCTACTTTCTTTGCTTTACATACGTGATTTTTGATGTGTTTTATTTTAGCCAAAGGCTTATTGGAAATAACCTCTCCGCTTGTGAAGATACTATGCAAGTACTAAATAGTAATCTTACTAATAAGGAGAAAGGAGAAGAGGAGACTACGCCTCTATCTCTCCCACATAAAGGTGCTACAACACTCAGCTACCCACTAACCTTCTATCCCAATCCTTAACCTCTAAACCTTTTTATCTAGGGTTTTGTCCATATTAAATTGGAGGTGTGGTACAACACTTGGCTACCTACTAATCCTCTATCCTAGTCCTTGTCCTCTAAACTTTTCTATCTAGGGTCATGTCCTCAATAAGTTGGAGGTGTGTCATGTCCTGCTGAATCACCTCCCCGAGTTCTTCTTGGGCCTGTCTCTACCTTTCCTAGCATCCACTAGTGTCAATCTCTGATACCTTCTTATTGGTGCATCCACACACCTCCCTTTCACATGTTTGAACCATCTCAACCGCTTTCCTCTTCTTGTCCTCCATGGAGATCGCTCTCACCTTACCCCATATAGCTTCATTTCTAATTATATCTCTCCTAGTATGCCCATACATCCATCTGAGTATCCTGATTTCCGCTACCTTCATCTTCTGAACATGTGCATTCTTGACAGGCTAGAACTCTCCTTTGTACAACAAGATAAAGATGGAACACATCAAATCAATGTTGTGGATCCATCCCTTCCTGTGGCAAGATTGCCTCAATAAAAGTGTTGGTTGCATTCACATCAATATATGATTTAAATGTCCATCTAATAGATGATAAAATAACATTCTTAAATAGTGATCTTGATGACGGAGTATATCTGAAGCACTGTATGGATTAAAACAAGCTCTAAATAGTGGTACAAAAAGTTTGATAGTATTATATTATCAAGTAGTTTTAAACATAATGGAGCTGACAAATTCATTGAATCGAAGTTCAATAAGGGTTATGGAGCGATAATATGTGCTTAGGTTGATGACATGCTAATCATAGGAACTAAGCATAGATGAACTAACTCCTTAGAAGTAAATAGATAAAAAGTAGTTGATGAACTAAGAAGTATTTAACTTCTCAACAACAACAATAACAACAACATGCCCAGTGTATTTCCACATAGTGGGGTCTGGGGAGGGTAGAGTGTACGCAGACCATACCACTACCTCAGGTGAAGTAGAGAGGTCGTTTCCGATACACCCTCGGCTTATAACCGATAACAGTATAACAAATACAAAAGATAAGTGCATATAAACTAGTACAGTATGCAAAATAATACTACAACCACAAAATAATACTAATAACTATCTAATCGAAATCATAGACATCACACAACACCACGAACAAGAAACTACAGACACAAAAGAACGCTCACTTACTGTTACCGACGCACTCCCACCCCCTAACCCTCTACCCTAATCCGCGTCCTCCACACCTTCCTATCAAGGGTCATGTCCTCCGTAAGCTGTAATTGCTCCATATCATGCCTAATCACCTCCCTCCAATATTTATTCGGTCTACTTCTACCCCGTCTAAAACCATCCATAGCCAGTGTCTCACACCTCCGCACTGGAGCATCCGAGCCCCTCCTCATCACGTGCCCAAACCAACGTAACCTCACTTCTCGCATCTTGTCTTCCACCGAAGCAACTCCTACCTTCTCCCGAATAATCTCACTCCTCACCATATTTTTCCTGGTATGTCCACATATCCATCGCAACATTCTCATCTCCGCCACCTTCAATTTTTGGATGTGGGAGTTCTTAACTGGCCAACACTCCGCTCCATACAACATAACCGGCCGAACTGCCACTCTTAGAACTTACCTTTAAGCTTCGGGGGCACCTTCTTATCGCTAAGACACCCGAAGCGAGCCTTCATTTCAACCACCCTGCCTCAATACTATGTGTGACATCCTCGCCGATCTCGCCATTGCCTTGAATCATAGACCCCAGATACTTGAAACTCTCCCTCTTTTGAATGGCCTGAGAGTCCAGCTTCACAACCGCTCTCGCCTCCTGTGACACATCACGAATTAGACTCAAGCGTCTGTCTCCAAATCTCCAAATTATCATTAACTCCTCCCCTAGTCTCGTCAATCAGTACCATATCATCCGCAAATAACATACACCAAGGCACCTCTCCTTGAATATGTCGCGTCAAAACATCCATCACCAAAGCAAATAAAAACGGACTAAGAGTCGATCCCTGGTGCAACCCTATCAAAACTGAAAAGTGCTCCGAATATCCACCTACCGTCCTCACACGAGTCTTCGCCCCATCATACATGCCCTGAATCGACCTAGTGTACACCACTGGCACCCCTCTAGTCTCCAAGCACCTCCACAAAATCTCCCTCGAAACTCTATCATATATCTTCTCAAGATCAATAAACACCATGTGCAAGTCCTTCCTCTCTCGAAACTGCTCCACTAATCTCTTCACAAGGTGAATGGCCTTAGTGGTCGTGCGACCTGGCATGAAACCGAACTGATTCTCAGAAATATGCATGATCCTTCTCAACCTCAACTCAACCACCCTTTCCCAAACCTTCATAGTATGACTCAGCAACTTAATACCCTTATAGTTATTGCAACTCTGGATGTTACCCTTGTTCTTATATAATGGAGCCATCGTACTCCACCTCTACGCTTCAGGCATCTTGTCCGCCCTAAAAATGACGTTAAACAACCTTGTTAACCACTCCAAAACTGCCCCACTAGTGCTCTTCCAAAAATCCACCGGAATCTCGTCTGGCCCTGTCGCCCTACCCCGCCGCATCCTGCGAATAGCTCCCTTGACCTCCTCAACCTTGATACGCCTACAATAACCATAATCGCGACACTCCTCAGATTTCTCTAAGTCCCCTAACACGAAACCTTTGTCTCCCTCGTCGTTCAAAAGTTTATGAAAATAAGACTGCCACCTCTCCTTAATAAGGGCATCCTCGACCAACATTGTACCATTCTCTCCCTTGATGCACTTCACTTGGTCAAGGTCACGAGCCCTTCGCTCCCTGGCCTTGGTAAGCCTATACAACTTCTTATCCCCGCCTTTCTCATCTAAAGCCGTATACAAGCTCTCAAAAGCTGTTGCCTTAGCTGCCGTAACCGCTAACTTAGCCTCTCTTCTAGCTACCTTATACTCCTCTTTATTCGTCTGCCTTTCCTCATCATCCTTGCTCTCCTCCATCTTAGCATAAGTCGCCTTCTTAGACTCCACCTTCCTCTTAACCTCTTCGTTCCACCACCAATCTCCTCGATGCTTGCCAGGTTGACCTCTCGAGACACCCAACACCTCCTTAGCGGTCTCCCTAATGCAACTGACAGTCGTCTCCCACATATTATCCACATCCCCTCTACTCTCCCAAGCCCCCTTACTCTTCAACTTCTCAATTTTCAAAGCACTAGCCAAAGTCAAGCTATCCCACCTAATCCTGGGCCGAACCTCCACACTTCTCTTCTTTTTGCCCTTATTGATAACCAAGTCCATCACCAACAACCTATGCTGAGTCGAACGATTCTCGCTAGGTATGACTTTACAGTCCTTACATAGCGCTCTATCACCCTTCCTAAGAAGCAAAAAATCTATCTGAGTCTTGGCCACTAAACTACGAAATGTAATAAGGTGATCCTCCCTCTTCGGAAAGCTCGAGTTCGCTATCCACAACCCAAAAGCCCTAGAAAAATCCAAAAGAGAAGCTCCTCATTCATTCCTCTCCCCAAATCCGAAACCGCCATGCACATCATTATAACCTCTCGACAAAGACCCAATATGCCCATTGAAATCTCCTCCCACGAAAAGCTTCTCAGTGCTCGGGGCGCTCCTCACCACCTCATCCATAACCTCCCAGAAGCCCTTCTTCTCCACCTTGTCCAAACCTACTTGCGGGGCATAGGCACTAATAGCGTTCACCGTAGACCCCCCAATGACTAACTTAATAGACATCAACCTATCACTAACTTTCTTAACCTCTACCACCTGCTCCCTAAGTTCTTCATCTACTAAGATACCTACCCCATTTCTGTGTCTCAAGCTACCCGAGTACCACAACTTATATCCATCCACATCCCTTGCCTTAGTGCCTACCCATTTAGTTTCCTGGACACACGAACCCTCATCTTTCTAAGAATCTTCACCACTTCTATAGACTTACCTTGAAGCGACCCTATGTTCCAGGACCCAACTCTCAACCTAGAAGCACCCTTATCCTACCTAGCCCTACTCCCCCTCGCCCCCAGCCCCGACCCCAACCTATGACATGACCCTAGTCCACCATCTATCACCCAGCCACCACTCAAACGAATACGATAGAAGAAAACAAGGAAAAACACAACGAGCAAAAGGGTACGGCTAAAAGCTGCTAAATAGGCAAACAAAAATCAGAACAGATGAAAAATATATATATCAAACGATACAGGATGTATCCGCCTTCAATAGTCAAGAAATCTAGACCAACTAAACTAGAAGAGATGAAACAAGTGCACCTGATCCGAGGAGAAAATGATGAAGTGAGTACCTGTTCTTTGAATCCCTTTGTCGGATTCCGGCAATTTGATGTAGAAATTGGTCGCCGGAATTGCTGTCATCGCCTTTATCTACTGCTAATACCGGCCCTTAACTCGACTGGAAAATATACTGTTCACCGAAGAGTGTATGTCGTGGCAGATTGCCTGGGCTTCACGTACTTGCAAGGGGTTGAAGACACAAAAAAGGGAGCCGAGAGAAGAAGAATGAGTCAAAATCTGGTCGCCGGAGGACTCTACCGGAAATTCTATTCCGACGAGATGGTCGGAAATTCTATTCCGACGAGATGGTCGGAAATTCTACTCCGACGAGATGGTCGGAAACCGAGTGTTTGAATTCTTGAAGCTTCTTTGGATCAAGTTTTGGGATCGTTCTTTAATGGGTTTTCCAGCGAAGGATTCCACCACCGACCAACCAACCCGCCACAATAGGGTGTTAAGTCAAGTATATCACAAGTATTTAACTTCTCGGTTTAAAATAAAAGATTTGGTTGAAGTTGACACTATCTCAAGTTTTAAACTTAAAGTGTAATTGTTATTTTGCTTAGGTCAATCTCACTTCATTAACAAAGTGTTTTTGCCAAGTTCAATCATTTGGGTATTCAATATTTTTATACTCCATTTATGATTTTTGATAAATTGGTTAAGAACTTGGGAAGACATGTTACTCTATTTGATTATATCAGGGCAATTAGCAAGTTAATGTATACAATGCATTACGCTAGGATGGATATTGACATTGTTGTTTGAATTGTTAGTTATCATCGTATACCCATTGTCAGAGTAGTAAGCATTAAAGAGATACATTAAGAATGCACGATTATCCTTGAATGACAGTCTTTTGCATTGTTTTATAACAATTTTTTTTTCTTTGAGAGGGAATTAGGAGATTTCTTCAAGTATTGGAAGGATATGGTGATGTTAGTTGGATCACTTGTGTAAATGGTTACGAGTTAATGTTTGGTTGGTTTTTCACCTTAATGAATGAGCTATCCATGGGCTTCTAAGAAACATTTTTGCACCACTCGTTCCATAACGGAACTTAAGTTTTTTGCATTAGTAACTGTGGGAGAAAAGATAAAATGATTGAAAATTTTATTGCCAGATATATAATAGTGGCCACAGCTTATGCCAGTTGTCCAATTATATCGTGACACTGAAGCAACGATGTTCACTACATTATGCAAGGTATACAATAGAAAGCCTTTGCATATTTCTTTTTGAAGTGAGTATGTAAGACCCTGTGGAGTTAGTCAAAGTGCGCGCAAGCTGGCCCGAACACCACGGCTATAAAAAAAAAACTCAATTGATTTGTTGTAGAATTGTTACAGTTTATTAGGTTTAGAGAAAACATCGTTCTATAGACTGAAGGACTCGAATGATATGATTATGAGAACTACAAGGGCTATCGTCTAAAGTAAGTTCAGAGCCTAAAGGAGACTTTTTTCAAGCAAACCAATCAAAATGGGTTGAAAAAATTGAGACAAACCAAAATGAGTTTTGAAAAATACTCTAAATCATGCGAGTCATACACATACCTTACAATTTTTTCCCGAAACAAAAAAAGATTGAGGCCCACAGATAAATGTCCATTTGGGAGCGTCTTCCAAAGCTTGTTTGTCGTGAGTGAAAATAGAAACAAACTCATTTTGGTTTGTTTCAATTTTTGAACTGTTTTTGCTGGTTTGCTTGAAAAAGATGCCCTTTAGGCTTCTGACTCGTTCTTAAACAGTTTTGATTTGTCAAAAGGTAAAGCAAATTATAGTTGTGACAGTTTGTAAGTACTGGGAATTTCAGTAATTAGAAGAAAAGGATGGTGATCACTAAGTTCAAAGTTACTCTTTACTCAAGATTAAGGTTAATTAAATCTTCACCAATTTCTCTTATTTTTCTTAGATAAAGGAAAGAGCACACAAAATTTTAATCAAAGTTTGAATTTAAAATTTTGTAAGTGTTTATGAGTGTAGGGAGGTAGCCCAAAACTATATAGAGGGTATTTGGATGAGCTTAAAAGCCAGTCAAATAAGTTTACTTTTTGGCTCATTAGTGCTAAAGCTCATGGCGCACACATTCTTATACGTTTAAAACATTTTGTCTTGTCAATGAAGGAATTATACTATTCAAAAATAAAGGATAGTAGAAAATTATCTTAGCGTCAATCTCGACGAGGTCTTAAAAAGTTTGTACAAGTAGTTATCAAGTTGAAAGACACATACTATATGCTTGAATGATTTCATCAATCATTGAATGCATGATTTTTTAGTGTAGTTGGTGATTGAGAAAAAAAGTTAAGACAAGATGTCCCTCATTGGTAGAATACAAATGAAAAATAAAATTATTGGAGAAATTTTTTGGATTGGAAGTCAACATTGAATATGTAATATGTATAGTCAAATATGGGAACTTGGACGTTGAGCATCCGGTTTATAGGTAGCCTGATTAAATGTTTTTTTATTTCAACCATCTTATTAATTATTATTATTTATTTTAAATATTCTGAATTTTAAATTGGATAGTTGTTAGTGTTTCCAGAATAGATATGATTGTTTTTAAAATTAATGTCTTAATTGACTTCAAAGGCGCTATAACCTTCAAAACTAAATAATTACTATCAGATTATCGTTCTCTTCTCCACTCTAAAATATTCACCTTGTCCTCTTGTTGAATAAATAAAAATGATGATAATAATATTAAAATAAAAGTAAATAGGATGATTGAAGTAAAATATGCAATTTTGGGCTATCTTTCAAGTCTAAGGCGCAAGTGCTTAAGTTGCACATCTTTGGCTATATATATTAAATTTGACACCTCCAAATTTCTCTTCCAAGTATTTTATTTCAAGTGTTGCCAGAAGTGCTTAAAAACACTTCTTTCCTTTTGTATTCTATTCTACTAATGAGGAACAACTTGTCTTATCTTCTCTTTTCGATTACTAAATACATTAACATAACCTTAGTCAAGCAAATAATCATGTAATACCCCTGGAAGTACTTGATTTTTGTACAAAAAGTTAGGGGCGCGAGTAGGCGAGAAAGAAATGTTAAAACTAACACGCTTGAGGTAGAAGAGGAGTAGGGATAAGGTGAAGTGTGTTAAAGATTATTTTCAACCAAAATTGACAGGAGAAAATGAGATCAAGGAGAGATGGGGAGGATATCTTCTAACCATGTATCTGTTAATGAGGAATATTAGTTGTCTGAGTAGCTTATTGCCTGTCATTCTTGTTGTGATCGTGTTCAAGCCTTTTGTTTCATTAGAGCTAATACTAGTGTGGTCTTCAACAACAACAACATACCCAGTGAAATCCCACAAGTGGGATCTGGGGAGACCTTATCAGTATCACTACCTCGTGGAGGTAGAGAGACTGTTTTCGAAAGACCCTCGGCTCAAGTGCAACAAATACAAGTACAAAGAAGAAGAAACTATTGAAGGAAACATAAAAACTAACAAGGCAAGCTGTGCAAAGCCTACAAGAAAGGAACAAGAACAAGAAGTGCAAAGCCTACAAGAAAGGAACAAGAACAACAATAAAATGAGATAATTGAAATACAATAAACAACAAACAATGAAAGATATCAAAAGCAAGAACTATAATAATGCGGCTAGTACTACAATGATAAACACCAACAAGCCTAAACCCTCGAAAAGCAAGACAACACTCCACTACTATCATTCTACCCTAAAACGCGTCCTTCAAACTCTCGTATCTAGTGTGGTCATCATTGAGTATTATTCAATTATTAATTAGTTCAATGATTAGTATTCGTGAGATCTTCACTTCTGTCATAACTCAATACAACTTCTAGCAACATCACCCTCTTTGTGGTTTACTTTTGTTTGTCTTGATACTTTCTATTAGCAACTTGTACAATAATTAATAGTTTGCTTGATCAGTCATCTGGTGGTATTCACAGCTCAGCAGGATTGGGGGGCAGGGGATTATCTTGGAACAAGAATTTTATTTGATTTAATTGGCTTACTGCTAGTACTGGTTTTCTACTCAATACAGGCTTGATCTCTAATTTTTATCTGCCATAGGTACTTAAGGATGCATTACATATTAGCTGGAAAGGCTGCTGCACCAAACATTTTTGAGAATTTTCCGTGAACTTTTACGTGGAAGTACAAAGCTGTAAGCTCTAAATTCAATTTGCTTTCCAAGTTATATATGGGTTGATGTTGGAAATTCCAGAATTCTTGAAAGCCCTGATAATGATATTTCTCTAGGAGATACTTACAGCAGTCCTTACAGTTTTATGTTGATAGAGAACATCTCTTTCTTTGAAGTACTTAAATTTTTTGATTAGCTATCATTTATGGGATAAAGATCCTGAAAGCTATGTAATGATTTCCGAAAGGTGATGCTTTTGCCTGAGAATCCTGATTCTGGGTCATATTAATGTTCTGCTCTACCAATTAAACTGAATATACATCTTTCTGAACTTCTAATTTGATTAAAGCCAAACTACATTTTTCAAAAAATTAAAGCCAAACTACTAAAAAAAATTGGGAGAAATTTCTGGTTATGCATGATGCATTGGGATAAGTTGTCGATGGAAGCCTTTAATTTTGCGCCTGGCATTGGCAACATCTTCGTATGTACAATAGGTGAATGATAGCTGTTTGTTTGCATTGCACAGTGGACCATTCTGCTCGACACTATAACTTCTGCAAGGGAAAAGTGACAAAGTTAGCAAGCACGATTAATACGTGCAAATTGTTATCCAGCTGACGTTGGGCCGTGGGATGGGTATGGACGTTATCTACCCAGTAGCTTGTGTTCACCTTCAAATGCTTTGCCCCCCATTGCTGAGGTCAAGGGACTTGTGACTTTGATTACAGGTCGAGCCTTGCAACAAGTGAACTAAGTCTGGTATTTAAGTGGAGAAGGGTAGAGGGACACCTGTCCTTGAGTTTCAAAGGGCGTGGTTTGCTCCAAACAAATTTCGTGCTCATCACAAAAAAAAAAAAAAAGTTGATGATCATTTTTGTCCACTTGGATGAAAAACTTCTTTGGATGAAAAAACATTTTTCTTTATACATTTTTCTAAAAAAAAATGAAAGACGTTCTGGCGTGAGGTTTCTATCGGCGAATTCCGGAGCTGAAATCTAACATATGCAGCTACCTAACTATGATGCTGAAATTGATACAGATGCTTTCTTGGTCAACAATTGATGAGTTCTTTAGTCTCGCTCGGTTGGTTCAAAGTATTGGGCCTTTGATTGTGCTTCCACCCATTAGCTGAGTAATCACTTTCCACAATATCTGGTCAAGTGTGGCTTTTTCATGTGTCATTTGACTCAAAAACATTTGACTTGTTAATTAATGCAAGGTACACGTTTTGTCTTTGAGCAACATTGCCTGTCTTTTCGAACCTCACGTGCGACAATTTAGACTCCTTAATTTTTTGTTATTAATTCTCATGTACCAACACACTTCCTCACCGTATTGACACTGCAACCAAATTGGATGTTCTCATTAGAACTTAGTGTAAGAATGGACAATTTCCTAAAAATAAGAAGTATAAGAAACTTGTTTGTTGACGTGGCTAAACTTTAGGATGTATATGGATCACCTAGGAAGCTTGTGGTCATCGTCGTTCGTTTAGATATTCATATAGCATAAGCGCCTCTATGAGAAGTTAATTCATTTGGGCTTTGTTATAGGGATTTTAATACGGTGTTTTCCCATCATTTCTACAGAAGACGGATACCCCAGATTTGTAGTCATATAGTAGTAGTATGTTTATTAGTCACCTACCTAGGTGCTTTTTCTTAAATTTTGTTTCTACTCGTGGTGGGGATATTTCCTGCATACAAATTAGCTATAGTTGAGCACATACACAAAGTTATGGACCCTACAGATGTCTGAGTGGCTGAGTTGAAAAAGAAAAGAGTGTCATGATCGGCAAATAAACAAGCAAGGATGGGGAAATAAATGCAAAAGCCAAAGTAGATCCATTTTTAGTGACAAAGTAGTAGTTTCTCCACTTAACAAACACTTTTAAGGGATAAATCAATCTGCTTTTTGCAGACAAAGTCATTTCCCATGTGCTTTGCCTCACTGCCACTTTGGTCTTTATAGACCAGGGATTCATCACCTTCCCTTTGTGTTTCTCTCTGTGCATTTTCATCCTAATCTCGCTAAACAGTCAAGAATTCCAGTTTGAACCAATTTTTGCAAAATCCTGAATGGAAACTATTTAACTTATATATAATGACAATATAACTTTTTTTAACCTTATTAGTGTACTTTAATCTTCTTTCTTGAGTTGTTTGTCTTATTTTCTAGGTAACTAGTTCTACTCCAAAAAAAAAATTAAAAAAAAATTACTTATACTGTCAGTCAGTGTGTAAAAGTTAAAATTACTAAAGAAGTGGACAAGGGGGTAGGCAGATGATGGAAAAGAAGCTAGTAATTGGCAAACAGTAAAGATATGTGTGATCAAGTATTGCCAAGAAAAGGTAAAACACATCAGAAGAATGAGCAGAAAGCAAAAAGTTGAGTATGGAGACAATCTCCTTGAGTCTTTTACCCACTTCATCATTTATTCAGGACAGTATGTACAGTTTAGTTCCCAGCTGAAGGGATGACAAACTCAAAAAATAATATTGCAATTATTGGAAATAATGGAGCAAAATAGCAAACATCTCATAAATGTCTTGTGGATATTTATAACCTGAATTAGCATTACAATCAACATGATTTTCTTAATCAGCAATCCGTTTCATTGCAAGTTCCAAAAGGTTCAGAAAAGCTGTCAGTTCAAGTTGTTTTCTTGTTACTAAAGATAAAGATGCTGGGCTATTTAGTAGGTGTTTGGACATGCGATTTCATGTTTGTGATATGAAATCACGAGACGAAAGAAGCTTTTGGTCATGTGATTTCATCTCATGATTTCACATCATGCCATGAAATCTCAAATTCTCCAAAAAACATGATTTGAGATTTCAAATCATGATTTGGGATTTTCAATACAAAAATTAAACTCACAAGTTTATATTTTGTAAAAAGAATCCCATCATTTATATCCACCAACTATTTATTATTTCATATGTAAATAAAATTATCATTCATGTTATTACTCTTTAAACTATTTATATCTCATATAACCATTACTCTCACAAACATATAAAATTTATTATTACTTCAAACCAACTCACACGTTACCATTATTATTCACCAAATTCATTTTTTTTTAATCAACAAACGGCTCAAAGTAACAAAGTTAGTTTGTCTTCTCAATTATTTGATCGAGAAATGCAAATTCAGCATGAGGAGATTGTCCGTATTATGTGGATGGATTATAAAACAGTAATACACTACAACTCATGTTCAATTTTGGTCAATAAATGTATTTTTAGATTAGTTTTGTGATAGTGTCTTATGCTTTTGTTATCAACTTTTGCTTATCTTATAAGATTGAACAAATAATTAGGACAATTTTGATAGTTTTCAAAACTTACGATATGTTTATGATTATAAAAAAATATACAACACAAAAATTTCAAATTGCATGTCCAAACAAAACTTCAACTTCATCTCATAATTAATTTCAAATTATGATTTCATATCATGATTTAACAAACAACCCCTTAATTTAAAGTACTTTAGAACTTTCATGCAATTTTAATCGCATGTATGGTACCTATACCTGGAGTGGAGCCCTCACAAGGTTCAATTATTCATCCGTCATATAAATAAAAAGATGATTTATTTATTATGATTTTAGCATATCAGATGATAAATTGAAAATAATTGCTCAATAACATTAATTCTACCCCACCTTTTTTTATAAACATGTTTTCTTGTGGGGTAAATGGGTAGGCTGTGAAAGTGGTCCGCAAATAAGTAAGGGATAGTTATGCATGCTTTTCAGCCAACCAGCTTACCAACATATTTGGATAATACACAACATATACACTAATATAAAGAATACATAATCTATATAATTTGTAAATTAGTTGGCCGAAGTGATTACGACTCATAGTCTCAAAAATATATTAAATGGATATATACACTTTTGGGTGAGAGACTTAATTTTATTAATGGATCGGTGAGTAATTGAGTCTCCTTTTTTTGACAAATCAAAAAATAGTGATGTTTCGACAATAGTCTAATACTTCCTGTATTTTGTGACCGGCCTCGTCACCTGTGTATCGATCAAAAGATAGGGCGGCACTAACGATCATCCATGAAATTTCCCCATCAATGGTGCTTTGCCATTCTATCCAAAAACAAATGTGGGATAGAAGTGCCAGAAATGTCGGCAGTTTAAGACAGGAAACAACTATAGTTTGTAATTCCCATAGTACTTAGCTTGTAACTTGTGAATCATGAGTCACATCCTTTAAACTGTTTCAACATATTGTTAATTAAATTCTACTAGACAACTTTGAACACTGGAATCGACCAAAAAGATGTTCCATCCCATTCAAGCTTTATGAAAAGTGTACTATATATTATTACTGCTTTCCTTTTAGCTTCCATCAGTCATGTGCTTCGTTTCTATGCTAGAAACATGTATTATGCACAATCTCTTTAAAGTTTAAAGTGAAAAATAATTCAAAGGGCAATATAATGACAATATATCACCTTTTAGCTGTAGATTTCCTAATCACTTTTATCATCATCTTTCAACGATTAATTAAATCTAATCAAATGTTAATGAAAACCTTTTCTTGCCACTTCTTTCTGTTGTCAAAGTGATCTTTTTGTCCTGCTTGGTGCTTTTAGTGTCTGTATAAGCAGAAATTAAACAACATGATCGTTTAGAAAAGGTGCCATACTAGTAGAGATGGGATTAGAAATGACGGTATCTTGGACAAGGTGCGTGGGAGTGGCCTTTTGTGGTGAATAAGATGAGGGAAGCGACACTAAAATGGTTCGAGCATGCGAAAAGGAGATGCCTAGTGAGATTTAAGGAGAGTAGAGGTGGATTGAAGAAGTATTGACGGAGGTGATTACACATTACATGCCACATCTTCAGTTTAACCGAGGACATGACCTAGATATGAGAGTATAAAATGTTGCGAATTAGGGTAGACCGTTAGTAGATAGTTAATCATTGCCTGACTTTACTAGGATAGGCTTAGTGGTAGTTTGGGGCACGTATGTGCTTCTCCTTTCTTACCAGTAGTTGTAGCCTTACTAGTTAGGATAGGCTTGGCGGTAGCTTGGGGCCGTATCGCTCTTGTAGGATAGACTTAGTCACGATTATAAATAAAGTTGGAGTCAAAAGAACTTGGGTTCTGCCAAACTTGCAGGTTCCTATATTAGAATCTACCAAGTACATTTGAAGACAATTTTACTATGCATGCATTTTCTACTGGAGATTGTAGTACTGTAATGGATTATATTGTCTACTACTCAAGGAACAAGAAGTATCAACTACGGAGAAATTAACATTTGTGGACCATATAGGAAGTTAGAGCCACTGGTGAAAAATAAAAAAATTAGTAAAAATATGACAAGTTTCTAGGACAACTCCGGTCCATTTCGTCATATATCGCTATTAAAAAATTAGTACTATTTTCCCATTAAAAGTTTTCACCAAAGAATGTTCATTGGTCATTTCCATGTGACTGAATCAGAAAAGAAAAAAATCATAGTGTTTTCACACGGAAAAACTAAAAAATATCCAAGTATTTCAATGAGAATCTATTTGTACTCCTCCTCCGTTTCAATTTAATTTGTATGTCTTAATTAGTTAGATTGACACGAAGTTTAAAAAAATACTTTTGAATCTTCTAATTTAAAATTTCATTTAACGTATTAAATATATTATGTATGATGGTAGAGTTAATCACTTGTTTGTTAACCGAAACAGGGTGGAAATATCTCCTTCGGTAATCTATCAATATTTCTTTGCCTTGTCTTCCTTGAACTCCCCAACGAAAAGTCTATGCTAAGACTTTTTCTTTTTCAAATCCTAATTAAGATTAATTTCTTTGCTTCTAGATTTTACGTACGTATATTAGGATGATTAAGTAAGACTAGTCTTAATTAACACTTGCAAAAGTCACACAGAAAACCAGCTGTGCCTAATTACCGGTATATATGTGATGACTGATGCCAAACAAATTAATTAGCTAAACTGTGGGTACGCAGTTGACTTTCACATTTCGTACTTTAATAATTAATTTGATACGATTCCAGAATTTACATACTTTTATTTTTCAACAAATAAAAACGCATCATATTATCTATCTATGTTCAAATGAACATATAAAACACGTTTTAAATCTCTGTTGAATCATATTCAGGGGCAAAACTAAGGAGCGCAAGGTGTTCATTCAAATTTCATTTGTCAAAAAATTACATGAAATTATTTTATGAGTTCTATACTAATAGATAATGTTGAACTACCTTTAACTTCTTCTTGTGTATTTACTTGTATCTTAGTTCAACGACAGACATGCATTAAGATATATTGTCTAGTCGTTATTAAGGAAGCAAAATGAGACCACAACACTGCAGTTGGAAATTAAACAAATTCATGAACATGTATCTTTAGTCAAAAATTTTATTTTTAAAATATCTTCAACTGTAACTATATATGTAAAGTCTATGCTTGCTGTTAAATTTCCAGTTCAGCTGAGACAAACAACACCCAAGAATGCTTTGTACACGGCAAGGCTCTTAAAGAAAGTCAATGGGATTAGGGAAAATAAAGGTTGACTTCGTCTTACCTGTTTTAGAATTATTGATAATTAAGAATTGAGTTTAGGTTTTATACGTTATTGTAAAAAAAAATTTACACTATCAAGTCATTCAAAATATGAAATTTGAAATCTTTAAAAATAAGATATATTACTTGTTACAATAATGACTTAAAGGTGTAAAAATTGTTTAAGCTGCGTTTTACTTAACACTCCTCTTAAGAATTAACCACTCCTCCCCTCTTAATTACATGCTAGCTAGTATCATCATCATCTTCTTTTTTTTAAGCATTTCAAAACATTTTGAATTCTATATGATAAGTATTTTGATACCAATTCTGCCGAATTTTAAGAATTCAAATCTATTGACAAAGAAAATTTCAACAATTGAAATATATAATAGTTTCATCTGAATCGTTTTCAGTATTATTTTATTTATATAATATTATAATACTTAACAGATAAGATTGATCACCCATGAAATGGGACGAAAAAAATACTTTAATATGCGTAACCAGGTTTGGACGCGATCGCTTTCGAAAGTAGACATGATTTTGTCTAGACGCATGATTATTTTTTCGTAGTAGTTTTGCGACGTTCAAATTGATTTATTCCAAGTACCCACACAACGATGCGTATAATTTAAATTCATGTCTAATATAATCTTTTTGATAGGTCAATTTTTACGAGGTATTAAACGCATCCACCAAGTATATGTGATCGTATAGGCAATATCGAATAAATAGAGTATCTATCATGTCAATTGTAATTTACGATAAATTAACATTAGCTAATGACTAAGGCAAAACACTTATCAAGCCAAATTAGAATTGGTTTTTTGAAAATACATAAGAAAAAATAATTTAAATGAAGGAATAATTGAAAAAATTCGCATAGAAAGTTATAAAGTAATCAAATCATGTTTAATGAGAATTAAATTCTTTACAAAAAAAAAAAAGAAAAAAGGCAAGAGCTGTGGAGGGTTTCTACTTGATTCTAATAAACCATCACGCTATATTAACATAAGGTGGTGGGGTTTAAACTTTAAAGGGGGAGGGGTCCTGGAACTTTACAGGAGAGGCACCAAAACATCTAACCATTAATATTTTGGAAAGATTTCGACAAAACAATTTTTTCTTTTTCTTTTTTTTTAAAAAAAGGAAGATGCATGCATGGTTTCTATTCACAATTCTATCTTAGTCAAAGAAATTGATTTGCATAGAATTATTAACATATGGGATCTTAAGCATTGATACAAATCTTCCGTTTCTTATTCGCATAATGCAAGTACTCTCTATTCACTGCTATATTTGTAGTTGAATAGAATCTGTAATTACTAAGCATTATCATCTCCATAATTAACTGTCTATGTAAGGTTGCAAATACATATATAATTCTACTTAATCCAGTTAATTAGCACTATCATCTCCATGATTAACTAGCTATGCAAGGCTGCAAATTAATTAATATAATTCTATTTTATCCACGTATCAGTTTCTAAAACATTGATCCTAACCCAAGTAATCAATCAATTAAGTATGACACTGGATTGAATAAATAAATAACTAATGGAAAGCAAAATAGTCATTAAATACATGAGATAGAAAGTTAGAAACCATAAAATTAACTGTCATCGATCAATATATGACTAACTAATGTATGTAGACCAACATATTAAAAATGAATAACACAATACTGTTTTCCAGCTTATACAATAACAACTTATTCGATGTAATTGTAATCTCACAAATAAATTTTGAAACATTTGATACACTTGTTACGAATTTTAACACTATAACGTTAATTAGGTAAAATTTCAATTACAAATTAAAATTTGTCTATAGGTGAGCAGGCAAAAGGACATCAAAGTACAAGATTCTAGGTCCACCGTACTGTGTTTTCATCATCAATTGTTCCCTCATTATCATGAGATATATAATAGTAGCAATTTGCAATAAGGTCCATTTAGTCTTAGTGGCCACGACGATATCAAACCATAACTGAAGAAACATTAACATTATTTATAAAGTTGGTTTCTCCCATTTCAGAAATTCTCAACACACACGGGATTCTCATCTTTTTGTTGATTTGACCGTTCGAAACCCTAATGACTGTTAAACGTGCTCGTTTTTCAGCATTTACTCCACTATCATACCACCCAACAGTAGACGAGTTTAGGTTATATATATCGTCAATATTATAATATTCTTCTTACATGCAAAGAATATTTAGTAATAGTAAAATTACTTACTAGAAATGATAAAAATAACCTTTTAGCGTAGAACTTTCTTATGCTGACAACAACGTATATAATTTGAACTCTTAATTGATATGCACCCACCCATATCTACCAAATTGGACAGATTTCACAGTATGAAAATTGAAAGACAACATACTTAAATTATTAGTATCGTAAATGGAAAGGATTATACCAAAATCGTGTAACATAAACACCGAGAAACATGATATATGCACGCACACATGCACACAAAAAGAAAAAGAAAAAGAAAAAAAAAGGTTAACTACCCTATTTGAAAAAATACGTAAATGTCATCTTTCTGATTTGTTCTTATCTAAAAACAAACTGATTCTTGATATTTGGTTCTTTTAATATATTTAAAATATGGGTCCTCTTGTGATGTCAAGATTTTTGCTTTATTCTCAAAACTGCTTCTACAGTTGCTCAGTTCTGGACTTCCTTGGTAGCTGGCGAACCTAAATAAGTTTGCTGAATATAAATAAATTAAGTTTATTCTTTAAAAGAAATCGCATATCCCTGTCAATGAAAAAGAATTAACACGTTGATTCATATTAAACCATAGAGTAAAAAAATTAGAAAATTATTTTGTATTTTTTTTCTTTTTAATTGATCAAAGGAGGGAGAGTGAGAAAAGTGGACGCATGTATTGCTTGCTACTGTTGAAGAGTCCCATATATGTGAAAATGAATGGGTGGTCTCCTGAACTTGGACAATCTCCCCTTATGAGTATCAATGTATCCCAATTATTGTTACCTATGTTGAAAATAAGCTTGGCCAATTAGGTTTAAGAAAATATTCCATATTAAATTATTGTCGCAATAACCCATGGTAAGGAAACCATTCAAATATGAAACACAAACACACGTTGAAATATGAAAGAATTCAACGCAAGCCCTTTAAACTAATGCAAATCATATAGTAAAAAACTAAAAATAAACAAATTTTAGGAATCAAACATTTCCAATTAATTAAATCAACAGAATGACGAGACCATAGCTATAGCAGACAAGGAATTGACTAGGCGATGAAAACAATGGCAGGAGCATCCTGGTGGAAGGCTGGCAGCTATACTAGTAGACAATTAACAAAAGAACAATGCAGGAATACTAGTGATAACCCCGACCCGAGGATATGATGTTCATGTGATTGCTACACAAATATATTCTTTTCACCCACTGATTAATTATCTTTACATAATATATTATCATGATAACCTCATTAATTTCTTTAATCTCCTGACATTTCTAACCAAAATAGTCCATTTAATAGTTAATCAAGTGGAGGTGAATATCAACATGGATTGTCGTAGACTGATCGACTGAGCTCCACCTTAAATAAAGGTCTCGCGATTAAACTATGAAAATGGAGAAAATTTTGTTGGGAGGATTGCCCCTCAAATGGGTCCTGTCAAAGGCGAATCCATAATGTTAAGCTTGTGACTTCTTATAGTGAAACAAGCTAATACGTAATAATCGTCTTTATTTGTCACTGAATTGATGGCTACTATATCAATTTCTTATATTATTAATGGATGATTGGGTTCTCAATACAAACACAGGGTTTGGGCAGGATCCGCGCGCTTGTAGACCTGCAACGTGCAATTCAAAATTTAGTTGGATTACAATATAGGTGTCGCACATCGGCTGAAAATAAATAAGCAAGTGATAGTGGACTAATTGGTAGTTAACTCCTAAGAAATAGGCTTTGTATCAGTTCAGTTAAACAGTGAATTTTGCTCCTTCGCCGGCAGCCTATGTTTGTCCGTGACCAACAAACTCACCAGAAAGGGTTTGTCCATTCTGACTCCATGACAAAAGAACCCTAGCTGGACTTTGCTGACGTGCCATACATACTGGCCCCACACGTTCTGACCTGAGCAGACAAGTGACGTTTTCTGGGGCCCACATGTTCCCTCTTCAACAGACCAGAACCCCGACAAATAATATTACAAAGTCGATGCACGGCAATCCATCGTCCAAGTCCATGCCTAAAATTACCAAAGATTTTTATTAGTGGGACTTCCACGTGTACATCCTTACGTGGAAAATGACGTGGATTAATGCCTTGCCTTGCAGTATAAATAGGTTCCCTTCTTAAGCAACCAAACCACACACAATTGAAAATTAACAATACTCTCTTAAGAATTATATATTCTGCTTTTATATTTTTTCAATTATGGCTGTTGATTCTGGTGTTTCATCTCCTCTAGGTCCTCCGGCATGTGAAAAAGATGTCAAGGTCCTTCAGTTCATAGAGGAGATGACTAAGAATACGGATTCGGTACAAGAGAAAGTATTGGCTGAGATATTAACTCGAAATGCTAATACTGAGTACCTTCAAAGGTTCGAAGTTTTTGGTGCTGTTGATCGTGAAACGTTTAAGTCAAAGATCCCAGTTGTTACGTACGAGGATCTTAAGCCTGATATTGATCGTGTTGCTAATGGCGATCGCTCGCCAATCTTCTCATCTCACCCTATCACTGAATTCCTTACCAGGTCCGATATATAGTTACCTTTCTAAGTCAAATATTACATTATAATCTGGCATATATACATGTTCTAACCATTATTACTCCTTAGAGTTGTAAGCTTATAATATTGAGATGTTGTTTTGGTTGAATATTAATAGTTCTGGAACGTCTGCCGGAGAGAGAAAACTGATGCCCACAATTGCCGATGAGTTAGAACGCAGACAGAAGTTGTACAACCTTCTTCAACCCGTGATGAATCTGTAAGTGATGATCTACACCGAGCTAGGGTTGGTATGCTATAACATATTTTGACCAAAAAAAACGTATGCTATAACATGCATGAATCTTTAATTAAGGAAATGTTTCTACATGGTAATTTAGTCAAGTAAAATCATGACTAATTGAGTGTTTGGATTGACTTTTAATAAGGAGCTTATAAGTCAAAAGACATAAGTTGGTAATATCTTACTTTTAGCTTTTGATTTATTTTGACACTTTTAACTTAAAAATAAGTGCTTGCCAAAGACCACCTAAATAAGATGTAGAAACATTATGGAAATTAATCATTCTTAAATAACCCCCACTAAAACAAATATTTTCTTCTGAAATAATTAACATGCTATTATGGCCTAAAGTACTGAAAATTTGTTACCAGAGAATTGATTATGGATTTTCCATGGACTGTTAAACAGGTATGTCCCTGGTCTAGACAAGGGGAAGGGTTTATACTTTCTGTTTATCAAGGCAGAAACCAAGACTCCGGGTGGCCTCGTTGCGCGTCCAGTCCTAACAAGTTACTACAAGAGTGAACAATTCAAGAAAAGGCCATACGATCCATACAATGTGTATACAAGCCCCAACGAGACCGTTCTCTGCGTCGACTATTACCAAAGCATGTACGCGCAAATGCTTTGTGGCCTTCTCATGAGAGAAGAAGTTCTTAGAGTTGGCGCTGTTTTTGCCTCTGGCTTACTCCGGGCCATCCGTTTTCTTCAACTCAATTGGGAGCAATTATCTCAGGATATTGCGTCTGGAACTCTAAACCCTAGAGTTTCAGACCCATCTATCAGAAAATGCATTTCCGAAATGCTCAAACCAAATCCTCAACTTGCTGAGTTTGTTGTTAAGGAATGTGAAAGTGAAAATTGGGAAGGAATCATTACTAGAATTTGGCCAAACACCAAGTACCTTGATGTGATAGTCACAGGTGCAATGGCTCAATATATCCCTTTATTGGATTATTACAGTGGGGGTCTACCAAAAGCTTGTACAATGTACGCATCATCCGAATGTTATTTCGGACTTAATTTGAAACCAATGTGTAAGCCTTCTGAAGTTTGTTACACCATCATGCCAAATATGGGTTACTTTGAATTCATCCCTCATGACCCAGTCAACCCGGTACAACTCTCCCGTGATTCACCTCCTCATCTCGTGGACCTCGCTGGTGTCGAACTGGGAAAAGAATACGAGCTCGTGATCACAACTTATGCCGGACTATGTCGTTACCGTGTTGGCGACATACTCCAGGTCACTGGGTTTCACAACTCAGCTCCTCAGTTCAAATTCGTTAGGCGTAAAAACGTGTTGCTGAGCATTGACTCTGATAAAACAGATGAGTCCGAACTGCAAACAGCGATTGAAAATGCGACAGCACTTTTGCTTCCATATGATACTACTTTGGTTGAGTACACGAGTTTTGCAGATACTAAAACAATCCCAGGGCATTACGTTATTTACTGGGAGTTACTTGTAAAGGACCCGTCTAACTCTCCAAGTGATGACGTGTTGAACCAGTGCTGCCTCGCGATGGAAGAATCATTGAACTCAGTTTACAGGCAGTGTCGCGTGGCAGATAATTCAATCGGGCCACTGGAGATTAGAGTTGTGAAATCTGGGACATTTGAAGAGCTGATGGACTATGCAATTTCGAGAGGTGCATCAGTTAATCAGTATAAGGCTCCAAGGTGTGTCAACTTCACACCTATTGTGGAACTTCTAGACTCCAGGGTGGTTTCTGTGCATTTCAGTCAAAGTGCACCTCACTGGACCCCGGAGAGGCGACGTTGAAGACGAGCAGTCAAGTGATGTTATCAAGTCAATTAGTAGTGTTAGTGTGGGAAAATAAACATGGTTGGACATGGACCAAAAAGAGAATATATTTTTTTGGTTGTGTCCTTGCTTTAAATTTACTTTTTTCTATATCTCTGTTGGATGTTTTGAATGTATGTTCGAAGTTGATTATGGTCTTTGTTTATGTAAAGAGTTGTTTTAGTATATGCAATTAAATTATATATGGATGTTTTGCTTGTTTTGATTTGAATCCCAAGGCATATGTTTTTCTTTTCTTATTTTAAAATTTTATAATGGCTTAGGAATAGGCCATGAAAAAGACGTCTTGTTTTTGTTTCAGCAGGTGATCTTTACGTGCATGGATTTTATTGTACCTGGTGTATATTCTCTTCCACTTCTTTCTTTTAATATCCCCTTTTTCTGACCAAAAAAAAATAACAAGCTTTATGCTAGTCTTTATAAATTGGAAAATTGTCAGTCCAGATTGGGATTTCTTCTTAAATTAGTATAGAGGCTAGTGAAGATATATAGTAAATTTAATTGATAGTTGGATCATGTTAGGTTTCATATATTATAGTAGGCTTTGGCAGTATATAATGAAACTTTTAGTTAATGTATGACTCTGCTTGTATGAAACCCCTGATCCCAATACAATTTTTAATGTTGCAAGAATAACGTCGTCAGCACCACGTATATATTTTGATTACTAGTGTAGTACTCCATCCATTTCTATTTATTTGTCTCAACTCTTAATTACTATTTGAACAGTCAAAGTATATTTTATTTGATCATAATAAATTTTTTCGAGTATCTTTGAATTGTTAACTATTTTAACATATTTTTTTATGTAATTTTTAAATATATAAATTTTATTCAAAATAATCGAAAGCTCTACGTCCAAATTCAGATCTAACACTAATTTAACCCTCGTATGTTGAATCAAGTCTAATAAACTAAAATATTAATTTGACTCTCATATTTCGAATCGAGTCAAATAAATTGAAACAAAAAGGAGTATTTACTTTTATCTCATCTTCTTTTTCTTGCCCCATTTCTTATATATCTTGTCTTTTCCTTTGGACTTAAGTTCAAAGTGGATGAAATTCAGTCAAAAAGAGATGGCGGCATCTACAATTATTAGTCAATTAAGAAGATGGAAATTTGAGAATGGTCGTTTGTTCAACGTGATGATTTTACCACTTTAAACATTCAATAATTTTGACTTTTTAAAGTGACTAAATTAGCTTGCAGTATATGGTTGTTTTATTTGCTATTTATAACAATCATTAAGTTGTTTGAAATCGCGTCATAAAGTGGAGGACTTCATAATTCATATATACATGGATGAATGTATGATACTCTACGCAATTTGCACCTTTACCATTTTGGTACATTGGTCTACCGTGCATGCATCTTCATTAACACATGATAAGATTTCAATGCGTACAAAGCATTTAATCATATCATTTATGAATAAACTAGTCAAGTGTACGTGTTTCGCACGTATATATAATAATAATAATAATAAGTATATACAAACGAATAAATTACTATGATTTATATCGAATAATATACTTAATCCGCCTTTAAAAATCCTGTTATTATGACTCGGGTTCATTTAAAGTCATTGATAGAGAAAAGTTAATCCTTCAAAAAATCTCTTATTTCTATCTTTCCATACCACCCACGTCAAAGCAAGTAAAATCACATTTCATGTCATGCATCTTCTCATCCAAGACTAATAATTATAAATTATGAAACAAATATATGAACAATTTTTTAAAAAAAAATTGAAACATTGAAATACCAATTATTTAATATTATACTTTGAAAGGAAAAATATGCTTTTAGAGCCTTGATGACGAGATTAAAACATAAATTGAGTGATTTAAATTATTCGTAGCATTCATGTCTAAGAACCTATAGAAAAATGAAATCGGATATAAATTTGATTTGCTCACTCATGAAATCTTCAATCCCCATTATGTTTTTATCTTCTAGCCATCTAATGACTTTGTTTAATACTCCTTTGACACTATAATTAGTTTGTTATCATGACAAATCACAATTTTCACTTTATTTTTCTCTCAATAGTTTTTTTTATGTAAGTATGATTCTAATAAAAGAGTATTAACTTGAATTACGCCTTAATAAGAAATAGAACTAATATGAATAATACATAAAATTAAAAATAGAAAAAACATATCTTAAATCCACTCGTAATAGGTACGAATTCTCATTCGCACGCTTCACAAAAATCTTTCTTCCTCTGCACAAATATATTAGAGAATTAATCAATAATGTTTTATTTACCGAGAAAAATATAAATATTTAAGATTATGAAACAAAAAAATTTTAAAAATTAAAGAATCTTCAATTTTATTAAACTTAATTTAAACCAACAACAAAAGAACAGAAATTTTTTTTGAAGGTAATTTTTTTAGAAAAAAAAAAACATCAAACAAAGCTCCTTTTTAAACCAGAAAAAAACGTGGAAAAAGGTAAAAGAAAATTGGGATCCTATGGGGTTGGAACGTATATATGTCCACCATATATACTTAATTACAATAAATGTGATTTTTTACCTACTGTTAATTTTTTTCCATATATTTTAGGACTCATATATAATTTAGAATTTATATATTTTACGTAGTTTAGGATTCTTATTTCTTTCCATATATTTATTTTAGCAGGATTCTTCCCATATAGTTTAGGAGTTCTTAATTTAATAATATAAAAAAAGAAAAGTGAAAAGACGATTTTGTCTATTGTAAAATATTTTAATGAAGGGCAAAGAATTAAAATCACTTTTAGATTATAGATTATAGATAATAGTTGGTAAGTTTTTTGATATATATTAATTGATAGAGCAATAACTACTACACTCAATGTAATCTTTCAAGTGAGGTTTGAAAAAAGTAGAATTCATGCAGGCCCGCCTTATTCCTTACCTTTATAGGATAGAGGTATTATTTTCAATAGACTCTTGATTCAAAATAAAAGTATTCAATTCAAGAAAATATTTACATGCATTATTAGTGCTTAATAAAATTATGAGGTATTTTAAAAGAATGCGACTTAACGAAGGAAAGAACGCCGTAAAGAAACACTAAACTCATAAACAAATATCAATTGATAATTTGGTAAAAATAGTAGTAACTAACTTAGTTATCACTTGCCAAAAATTCACTAGTAGTGTAATTTTAACATGTGTCCCAAGTTGTACATTTTTTAGGTAATAAATTCTCACTTATTGTGCACGTTTACTTGTAATTATCTTGCATATAACCTAATATTATAAATAAATAATATTACCTTTAAATTCATAGTGACATTTATAGTACTTGCGCCCTGCATTAATCATATGCGTATGAGGCACTCCTACAAAGCATCCTGTTCACTCAATATTATTCTTTGATAAATAATTATATCTTGCGCCTCACTTATAACAATAATATAATCAACGTAATAACACAAGTAGAGTCTAGGGAGAGAGAGGTGCACACACAACCTAACTACTATTTTGCGACCACTCATTCTTAAAATTTAGTTTGGACTTTTAAAAGAATTTCTAAAGTTGAATGAATGAATACATGAACCCATTCTTATAAACTTTTAAAATTTGACTCCTGGATTAATACATGCTCCTATTATGTTTAACTAACAAGTATGACACAAACTTCACACAAAGGCCCAATTAACAACCAGAGATTGATCTAGGAAGTGGAAATGAAGTTCATACACAAAGGCCCAATTAACAACCAGAGGTCGTTCATTCATAATGGGCCGAGGCCCAAGATATATTGGTTTCGAACTGATGGGCAGTCTAGCTTAAATGGGCCATATGGCATCCACGTCTAACTAATCTTTTTCCATTATCAGACCTTGAAGGTATTACTTCCAAAACAAAATAGATCCATGAAAGTTGATACACACACATATATCTTTGATGGTGACGATCGAAGAATATATAGAACTTTAGTTTCTTATTATTGTTGATGATGAATGACAAATTAATCACGTTGCAGGATCAAATAATATTTTGGCACCACTTGTAAAAAGAAAAAAAAAAACTCAAATGAGACTTTCAATTTCGTTCGCTTCAGTTTGAAGGACTACTCTTCTTTTCTTTTTTTTTTATAGTGAACTTTTTCATATTTAGTGATTTAATTCATGGAATAGTTTTTAAATTCATTTTGTTTGATGTTTTTAAGTATACTTAGATTATTATAGTAATATTATATTAATATTAAATATTTTTATGTATCTATGTATATAAATGTTGATTGAAATTTTTTTACTACATATTTTAATTAAATAAAAATTAAATTAAAATATTATAATAGATATTTAAAATAAATTATCTATATAAAATGATTTTAGTAGTAAAAGTCCATTGATACATGTTTTTTTTTCGTCATTTGTCTCTCAAAAGCACTTCTTGAAAAAGATTAGCCAAATATAATTTATTTAACAAAAGCACTTTTTAAAATGAATTTGCCAAACATAAATTATCTTTTTTTTTTTAAATTAATTTTTGAAAAACTATTTTATAAAACTATTTTTCAAATAATAAGTTTTCTAACAGCAATTTCGAACGGATTATCAGTTTGAGTCAAATGTTTACCAACTCCATTTATTAGATTTGACAAGAATTGCGAAATTTGATTTTAATCGCAGTTAGAAGAAAAATGCTTGGTGACTTTAGCCTCTCGTGTTTTCTCGATGCCTTTGGATAATTTATTTAGTTACTCCCACAAGCATCACCTTTTTTCAGATATTAGGTTTGAGTCGTTGACTTCAAAAAAAGAGTCTCAAATAAATATGTATAAATAACATAAGTAATACTTTACTCTCTCTCCCTATTAATATACATAACATAACCGATATATACATAATATTTTGTGTATATATGTGAAATTTTTGTAATATATTTAGGAAGTTGAAATTTTTTGTAATATTGAAAATATAAGTTGTGTATTCGTGTAATTTTTAGAATAAATATATGTCTCATTTATGCAGTACAATTAAAATTTTGAGATTAAACTTTTAAATCTTACAATGGATTCGAATATTCAAAAATTGCGCAAACAATAATAGAAATTATAATAATTAATAAATTTAAATATCGTATAAAAAATTCTGATAAAAAAATAATTCGATAAATCTTGAAATTTTAATTATGTTACATAAATTAGGGGAAAAAATGATATCGTGTATTGTTAACTTAAAAAGTAGAATTGCATTGTGTCACATGAATTAAAAAGGAAAAGAAAGGACTTAAAATTAATTCTGAAAAAAGCTTTGCGGATGGGGGTTGACACGTATATAGTCTCATAAATACCTATTCGAATTAAAGATGCTGCTTTTCTTGACTAATGAATAAATGAAAAAGGGTCTAAGTTATCCTTTAAGTATTGAAAATAATTTAAATATACTAAAAATTATAAAAAATACACAACTTATATTTTCTATATTACAAAAAATTTCAACTCTCTAAACATATTATAAAAATCCCAACATATACACAGAATGCTATGTATATGTCGGTTATGTTATTTATATTATTAGGGAGAGAGAGTAAAATAATTAAAAAGGTGGAGAGAGTGTAATTACTTTAAAAAGGGTTGATATTTATGTTATTTATATTTAAATATACTCTTCTTTCATCTTTGGGCTCTAAAATATCCTTTTCATCCACCTTTGACTTTAAAATGTCCTTCTCATCCATTCGTAGCTCGATTATGCCCTTCCCCTGATAGAAAAATGATTAGGATTTTCATTTAACAAGTGACATTTTTTCATTGGTTGAAATTTTAATTAACCAAAACATGTTAACATGTTAATCTATCAATCAATACTCAACCCACCTAATCCCAATAGCTAAAGCTTTCAAATCAATTTATTTTATCTACTGCCTCTTCTTCCTCGATTTTCTTCACCTCTGGTTACTGGACATCTTCCATAAAGAGATGTCTGCATTATAAATTAAAAATATTTATCCTGTAAGAGTATATGATAACTTAAAAATCATGTTTAGAAACACAGAGAGATGGGGAATGGAGTTTTACACTTTTCCATTTCATAAATTTGTCTGATTGGATGATGTATGTACTAGGAGTAATTTGTTTCTTGGTTATAAATCATAGCTTGTTGAGTAACCTTTTGATCTTAAAAAAAATGTCAGCGATGGAATTGATTTTGTACAATATAAGAATATTAGTATACATTAATTGGTTACTGTGACTAAGTAGTTGCGGAGGTCCTCCATTACTTTTTCAAAATCATTTTATTTTAGAATCTGCAATATTAGCTACTCTTCAAGTTTGGATCATGAGAGCAACATAACAATATTATATGATAAGTTCGTGAGAAACGTATAATTAATAATGTTTGTTCTAATGTGATTTTAAGACATGTAGCGGTATCCTCTTCTAAATTATGTTATGTCTGCTCAATATGTTTATTTGTAGAAGATTATATATTGAAACTTTTGTTTTGCACTGTTATTCTCACCTCTAATTTGCAGATGTTGAAATGAATTGATTTAAGAGCTTTAGTTATTACGATTTGGAAGATTCCGATTTGGTTGATAGATTAATAAGTTTTTGGTTAATTAAAATTTCAACCAATGAAAAGATTACACGTATTAAATGAAAATTCTAGTCATTTTCCTGTTAAGGGGAAAGGATAAAATACGGTTCAAGGTTGGATGAGAAGGGTATTTTAGAGCTCAAAGATGGATGGGAAAGGCATTTTAGAGCCCAAAAGTGAAAGAAGGATATATTTGAACTATTTTCAATACTTGAAGGATAATTTAAGCCCTTTTTCGATAAATAAATAAAGTACTCGAACAAATGCATTCCATTTTACTTCTAATGTGTTTTTATGGGCCCCATCTTTAATTTTTTACATCCCCCGAAAAAATATTAACTAAATTAAATTTAATTATTTTCATTTATTTTTTTCCCCTCAATGTAATATTACTAAAAAAAATTCATCGCACCAATCTTTCTCCTCGTTTATTATAATTAAGAATGAAGGTGGAAACTAATAATTTCTTTGTTCGCTTTTACTTGTTATAATTTGACTTAGTATATTTATTAAGAAAAATAACTAATAATATGACTATTTTATTATAGTATTTCTATTAAATGATATTTACATTATGTGTTGAAGTTAATTTGGAGAAAAAAAAACATTAAAGATAAAATAGGAAGAAGTTATCTTTTCTTGATATGTCAAAAATGACAAATAAAAATAGAAATACAATTATAAAATTTGTGACAAGTAATATCTCTCCACATTTATCACCAAGGGCAAAAATGAAAAGAAACAATTAACTATATCTTAATTTTCTAAAATGACAAATATTATGAAATATCTACTTTTAGTAAGCACAATAAATATTTAGGAATAGAAGGAGTAATTAATGGTATTTTAGTTTTCTAAAATGACAACTATCTTCTACATGATCCTCAAGAAAACATTAATTAGGATTTTTCTTGACTATTTTACCCACATTGATGTCTTGTTAAATATTTTTATATTGAGGTATTTTTGGTCTTCAAGAATACTTTTTTTTTTTTTTTTTTTGGTTTTTCAAGGTATCCCCACAACCGGCAGTCGTGAGATTAATCCTCCGTTCCTCTGTCACGCACTAAGCGGTAGGGAACTGACCACAGAATTTGCTCCATTCGCCAGAGGCGAGGATCAAAACCCGACCTCTTGCTTAAGGGACATAGCGCTGAACCACCATGTCAATTCTAGTGATTGTATTCAAGAATACTTACTACTCCTTTCGTCTATCAATAATTACTCACTATTGACTCAGCACACAAGTTAAAAAATGGTAAATGATACTCCCTCTGTCTCAAATTATCCGTCTCAAATTGAGATGATACATTGATTAAGAAAAATAATTAAAAACATGTCTAGTTTACCACAACACCCCTATTAAATGATGTTTACATTTTAATTTGAAGAAAAAGTAATTAATGCAAAGGGTAAACACATGATTTTTTTTTTATTATCTCTTCTTGATTAATGAACAAAGACAAGAAAAATGAGAAATCAAATTAGAAAATTTGAGACGGGTAATTTGGGACGGAGGGAGTATGAGTAGTTTTAGCATATTATCTTTTGAATATAATAAGTTTAATATTTTGAAAAATATATTTGATAATGAACCGTATTTAATGCTAAGGTAAAATAGATAGAAATGAGTAAATTTTCAATTGATTTTTCAAATTGAAGAAATATGGTTATACAGATAACTCTATCTACTAAGATTAGAGCTGATGAAAAGAAATCACCTAATATTTGTCTTTATTTCAAAATTAAATATGAGATCTCATGATGCTCAACCTAACTTCACTAAATTACTAGATAACAACCTTGATATATCTATCGAGACCTTTAGGACATGACATTGTTTTTATTTTTGCATTAATATATGGTTGTTTAAATTAGTTGAAGATTGCTTTGCGTGCAAACTAATTGATCAGCTATTCACGATGGGCACCATCATTAGTAACGTGCCTTAATTATTATATTCTGTTGGAGAGGTTAAATGCTCTTTTCCACTCACGATGAAGTTCGATTAATTCAAATTTACTTTGAAAAGTTTCACTATAGGAAATAAAAGGTTTCATACTAACGGCGATTAGACATTCAACACACAAATTTAAAACTTCTTATTAAAAATGAAGGAATACTTATCACTCCATCACAATCGTGATACGATTAACTGCATTTCCATTGTCAATAAACAGAAAGTAAAGTTGTAGAAGTTATATTATTTGATATGGTATCTATCATTTGAGTCAAAAAATTATTACTTTTTCATCATTTCAAGAGATTTATTTTCTTAAAATGATTTCTTCATATTTTCTTTTCCTTTTAAACATAGACACAAAACAAAATAACATTTTCTTAACCTTAATTTACTTTCTTTTTTTCTCAGGATTAGATGACTTCCCACAACTTCCTAACATCAAATGAAGCCGTACAGTTGTACAAAGAAAT
Organism: Capsicum pubescens; assembly: GCA_030864215.1. Taxonomy (NCBI): domain Eukaryota; kingdom Viridiplantae; phylum Streptophyta; class Magnoliopsida; order Solanales; family Solanaceae; genus Capsicum; species Capsicum pubescens. The sequence goes on along the minus strand of CM061539.1, from coordinate 193,054,254 downwards.
TAAAAAAGTTATGCTACTATTGAAAAATGTATGACGCTCAGCGTTTATAGCAATATAATGTATACATGATACATGTTTTCATAAACATTGTTATCACTAAATTATAATTATTCACATTCATATCTTAGTTCCTTACTTAATTATGCTAAGGTAGTATCACTAGGAGTAAATTTGAATGCGATTCCAACTGCAAACATACTAACCAAAAGAAAGAAAAAAGGAAACACAACAGCCTACTTTATGTTTATATTAAAACCGATCAAGTAATATTCTCTCTGTTTCAATTTGTTTGTCTCTTTCTGAATTGACACGGAGTATAAGAATATTAAAAAAGCCCTTTTGAATCTCGTGGTTTTAAACTAAAGAAACTAGAACGTATTAAAATATTCTCTAATTTTGCGACCTTAAACATATTATGTGAAAAATTAAAATTTAAAAATTGTCAAAAAGTAGAAGATAATATTTTTTGAAATAGACTAAAAAAAAAAGTAAGATAAATAAATTAAGCGGGAGGGAATAGCTTATATCTCCAATGCTTTTATTGATTGGAGCATCGACACAAAAAATCTAGGCATTTCGGCCCTATATTATCTTGGTTTAAATTGAACATTGATGTTGGAGTAGGACCATTATTATTGCTTTCTTTTTTCTGTTGTACGAAAAGGAGAATAAAACTCCTCTGTCTTTTTGTTATTTGATAGAATTTATTGATTGGGCCAATCTATATGGTCCATTTATTTTAAGAAATATCAAATAAAATGTGAGTTCCATGAGTAATACTTATAATAATTGATATAGTCGTTAATGAAAGTGATCTGACATGAATAGTCATAGAAAAAATGAAACTATCTTTCTTTTTTTAATATACTAAAGTAGATGAGTAAAATTAAAAATTTATCTTTAATATAATAAATAAGTTAAAGTGAACAAATGGAGAATTAAGATGAAAAATAAATTGGTCAAAACTATAACTTGGTGGTGTAATTGATTTGTTGCTAAAGTGTGGGGGCCATAAATAACAGGTAACTTCATAAACAGAAAAGATAAACGGGGGGGGGGGGGGGGGGGTAGCGGGTAGGACTCAAAAAGTCAAAAATATTAAACAGAGTTTTCCACCTAAAATGGAGGCATTAAGAGTATAAAAATAGATTAATGTGTTACGTTGGCTGAAGAATGATATTTAAATATATTAATTAAAGGTAATTAGTGAATATTATTCTTTTGATTCTTTCCAAATTCTTTTTTAAAGTAAGATATTCATTGTTTAAGATTTAAAAGTAGTTGAATATTATATTTAAATAAAAAAGGACAATTCTGAAAAGATAGAATTAGCACATTTTTCAACTTAGAATAATTCATTAATTTTAGACTATAAAAATAATAATAATTTACTTATACTTAAAAAGTAATGTATTAATTATTTTGATTAAATAATTACTCTGTTTGAGGAGGGGAGCTTTTTTTTTGGTCAAAAGTTTTTTTTCTTCGAAGCTGATGTAAAGGAATAATCCAGAGAAAAGCAATATTACATGTGCTTTGTCTTTTTCCCTCCCTTATAAGTTTTTCCATTTTTAATTCGATGTTTGATATTGGTATTGAAATTCGATTTTAATTGAATTTGTAAAAAGTCTCATAAGAGAATAAATTATTCCCTTAAAAAAGTGGTTGTGGTTCCGTACGCAGTAGACTTAAATTCAAAAATTTTATTTAAAAATAAAAAAATATTTATCACTCCATGATAACATTGATTTTGCCTTATTACGGTCTGTTGATATTTGACAGAGACATATTATCTACCATTCCTAATTATAAAGGCGCCTCTGCGAAGTAACGTATGCTTCCAAGTTGCAATTTTGCCGTTTTGCTACTCTCGTTTTCTCTATGGATTTTGGGTGGTGCCATTTCATTTTATAAAAAACCCAACTCAGGAAAAAAACATTCAGGTTTGGATTCTTTATAGTATCTTAAAGTGGAGCTGTCTGCTTTTCTTCTTTGGTTTTATATATTGCTTTTCGTAGAAGACATTAAACTTTATCTGTTTTTTCCCAAGGAGAAGTTTCCTAATTTTAACTTTAAGTTTATCATGTCTTTTTGTTGAGTTAGGGTGAATTTTTGGGTAATACGCAATCCCTTTGCTTCGATATTATTTTTGAAAATCTAGTCATGCAGTTTCATTAGTACTTGGTTTAGTAAAATACTTTTTTTTTTAATCCCTTCGTAGGAACTTTCACTTTCTCGCTCTTGTCTGGTTTAATAAAATACATCTTCTTCTTCTTCTTCTTCTTCTTTTTTTGTAAAATCAATAAAAGCCGAATAAAATCAAATATAGGCAAAATGACTTCCGAACCCTTGTAATATGTTGGTTTTGTAAGTTGGACACTTCTATTTTACATGTTTATCATCTGAACCCTTGAACCCATTAAAAAACAACATTTTGCACCCTTTGATCGTTGACCTTGTCAATGTAGCTTTGAAACGGTGACTAGGATAAAGAGCACTAGCCACTCGCCTGGGGGTACGAGTGGGGGTTAATTTTTGGTCAATTTTACATTAAAATAATTTAAAAACTAAAAAATATATTAAAATTAAAAAAATAATTAAAAAGGGTCCTTTTTTTCCCTCCGTCTTTTTTAATTTAAAAATATTTTTTCCCTCCCCACCCCACCCCGTCCCCACCCCATACCCCACGCAGCCCCATCCCACCCCACCCCCACCCCTCACACCTCACCAGCCCCATCCAGCCCCTCCCCACCCTAGCCCCCACACCCCTCCCAGCCCGTCCTCACCCCCAGCCCCCACACCCCACCCCAACACTCTTCCAGCCCCCACCCCCACCCCCACCACCTTTATTTTTTATTTTTTATTTTAATTTTCCCTCAATTCAATTCTTTTCATTTTTTTTGAATAAAAATTTAAATTTAAAACTTTTTTTTATTATTAAAATTTAAATTTGAATTGAAAGTGGTGATAGTGAAGATTGAAAAAAATTAGTGAATTTCGTTTGAAAAAAAATAAACTTTTTGTGAATTTTTTAAAGATATTCAAATTTAAAAATAAAAAATTTATTATGTTTGTATATATGAATTTATAGTTAAAAATTTAAATTAGTTGGAGAAGAATTTTAATTATTTGGAATGAATTTGATGTTTAATTTGTGAGCAAAAATAAAAACATGATTATTCTAATTTTTCTACAATTATAAATTTTTCTTATTTAATTAAATTAATTTTAATATTTAATTTGTTATTTAGCATTTTAAAAATGACTTGAAATTTAATGTAATACTTTTTTTTTTTTAATTTTTATTTTATTTTTTAATGACGTGACAGATGAGGCGGACATGACAACTGACGTGGGGAGAGTGTGTTACACTCACCAAAAAAGGGTTTAAAATATTACTTTTTAGTGGGTTCAGAGGTTCAGATGACAAACATGTAAGTTGAAGTATCCAATTTACAAAACCGACATAGTACAAGGATCCAAAAAGTCATTTTGCCTAAAATATAATGCATGTTACTTGTTACTCCCTTCGTTTTATTTTAGTTGACTCTTATTTGTTTGATACTCTCTTAAGAAAAATATTTAATAGAGACTTATTTTTCTAAATTAATTCTATTAATTATGCATTGAAAATATAAATTTGAATTTTTATACTTTACATAATTATTTAATGATAGGCATAGTACAAACAAAATATAATAAACTTCTTTTGATTTTTAAACTTGAATAATTAAAATAAAATAAATATTTTTAATAATAGGATCAACTAATATAAAACAAGAAAACACTTCCCTTTTTCTTTTCGAGGGAATTTCACTTTAGCTAGTGCAAACCAAGACTGTGAAAGTGGACATAAAGAAGGCACAACGTTCTATATTATTACAAACTTCCATCGAAGTCATTGAAGAATAAGTGTTTCCGTAATCTCTACGAAAGCTGCAACTGTATTTCAAGTCTTCTCTTTTTTTTCTCTTTTTTTTTTTTCAAATTAATGCCTTGAGTTGCACTTAATTACAACTCAATCAACTTATCCAGATAGAGGCAAATTGTAGTTCACCCTAGAAAAAGCAGAACCTTAAAGAAACATGTCTCCAAATCAACTAGTACCAAGTCCAATTCAACTCAATTTCAGTCAATACCACATCGTGGTTTCTTTAAATCAGGTAAGGCCCTTTTTTTTTTTCTTTTTTTCTACCTACCTTACACCGCTCTTCAATTATGTGACCGTCTCATCTAAAAACTTCGACTGTTACTCAGTTTTATCATCTAACAATCTTATTTTCTTGATCTTGCTGAAATATCACAGGAAGATCAAGATATACGACAGGCTGCAGTAGAGTACATTCTTAATGTGGTTGTTTACTCCTCTGTTATCCGTAAGTTTCTATAGTCTTTTTTGCAAGACACAAAAATCATATGCTAATTTAATACTATTGTTACTGTGTGGAATTAACATTCTAATTTGAAATATCTTTTTTCAGTGGTGCTGCTGATGGTTGTGGCGTTACTAATTAAATTACTTGGAGTTTGTGATCGCGAAATGACAAGAATTGATGATACTACAAGAAGAGAGACGGACAGCTTAATATCGAAAGCAAGTGCTTCTTTAACATATGGAACGTGTGATGAAGATGATTTGGAATCAGGAAATTATTGCAGTCGTTCTAGTTCATCAGATGATTTGTATGATGAAAACATATGCATAGTTTGCTATGACGAGAAACGAAACTGCTTCTTCATTCCTTGTGGCCATTGTGCTACTTGTTACTCATGTGCCAAGAGGTAATATATATATATAGCCGGAACATTTAAGTTATATGCACTGTCAGTGTAAAAAAAAACTTATACGTTGAAGTGGGGATTAATGTTTTCTCTTGATATGCAGGATAACTGAGGAAGAAAACAAGAATTGCCCAATTTGCAGGCAACCAATTCGGAGAGTAAGAAGAGTGCTTCTTGCATAAACTCAATGTTTCCCTTGGGTAATTAATGTAAACAATGCCCTTGGATCTTTTTAAATCAACAATGTTTATATTCATTCCTATACCTTTTTTTTAATTGCAAATTGCTGACTTGCAATTTCCATAGGGAATAGGTAAAACATGTTTGTCTGTGGACGGACACTCGTTGTTGTTTTTTTTCCGTAAAGGAAGATTATATTCTATATAGCAAAATAGAGTTAGAAGGGGAGCAAGCGTCTGAGATATCATATTACTGCATACATCTATTATGTTACAAATTACAAAGACGTAGGAGTAGTTTCTACATTGAGTTCTGAAGTTACAAAAATGTTGTTTCTTTTCAAAACAAAGTGAAGATGTTGGAGGCAGTTGTTGTTGAGATTCCATAGAACTGATTTCCTGTGTGTGTGATGTGGACACTCATTGGTACTAATTTACTTGAGTGTCATTTGGAAATGCTATAAGAAGAATTGTATAATAGGAGGAGGTAAATCCCAAGAACACATTACCAGAGTGCTTAGCTATTTAATCCCGCAATGATTTTTCATCATGGGCCTTTGGCACGCTGCCCAAAAGTTAATGGGAAAAGATCGAGAAGTTAACACCGTATGATTAGTTGGTCCACTAATAGTAGCATAAAATAACTCAAGTTTATGAATTTGGCACCTCATTTTTATCTTACACGCACCCTCGACAAACTCCACAGGATACTGCCATCTCCCACCAGCAATAGGTGTCGAGTAACGACTCTGTCGACCAAGACTATAACAATATGAGAATTTCGGCACCTCATAGTTGATATTCATGTTTCAAGCTTAAAATTTGTATCTTATAATCGAAAACAATATTCCCTTAAATAGCTTTAAAATTTCATTCTCTCTCACTCTTCTTAAAATTTTATCCAATTTATTTCTTCACCCAAATTTCTTTATCATTATACCTTTATCTCTCTCAACCTTTTCTTTTCGTTTCGTTTCTTTTACACTTCAAAAACTTGCGACGTGGAAATCTTCAAGACAAATTTGGGAGATATCAACAGTGACAGGGTTAGCAAAAGAAGACAATGTTTGTTGGTGCGAAGTTTGATCAGTAGAGCTTCAACGATTATGATTGTAATTGGGTCTTAAGTTTTAACCATTTTATCTGCATATTCGCATTCTTCATGATCCAATTCAGTATTTCAATTTGTTTTGATTGTTTCATCCTGTATACATTTTTATTTTTATTTTTTTTGTGAATCAATAAATATACGTTCAGATATACATCTTGTGAATTAACAAATATACACCTAGCTATACTTTGTCTCTCGAAACACTTTTCTCTTTAGTTAATCTCAAAAAAATTATATATTTCTATTTTTAGTAACAATTTAACTTTAAAATAGTTAATAATTTCACCCTAATGAGATGATCTATAGCAACACAAACATCTATATACACATACTATTGTAAATATACACAGGCCATTATAATTTTCTTACACTCAGCAATTTATTTGTTCAAGTAAACCAGTATTGGTTTATGTATATCAAAATACATCAAAATAATACCATGCACGACACACAATATATGCAATGAATCAATTTCCTATATAAAAAGGTGAACCGAAGTTGAATTATGTTACTATTGTATTTTTACTAAAAATTACTCAAATACATAATTTATGTTTCAAATATTATAAAAAATCCTAACTCCCTAAATATATTACAAAAATCTCAATATAAACACAAAATGCTATGTATATGTCAACTATATTATGTATATTAATTGAGAGAAAGTGTAATTACTTCCAAAATGATTGGTATTTACGTTATTTATACTATATTTTAAGTATGCCTAGTATAGCTTGATTTTACGGAAAAACATATTCTGCTCAACATAAATTTAGGGTAAAGAAAAGGAAAAATTACAGAAAACAACATACTTAAGACTATAATTATAATAAATAACAACACTTTTGTAAAATTACAGTTTATAGCAAGAGTAACATTATTTTACTCATTAACTAGGCAAGTGCATGTTTTTACTCTCACTACTTTACATTTTCCTATTTTCACTCCACTATTTCACCTCCCCCAAATATAGTCATATCTTTTACCCTCTTTTTTTTCATCTTATTTTCATTTTTTTTTATTTTCACTTTATTTTCTCTCTTATATTTCTCTTTTTTTTTTAAATTTTTTGTTTTCTTTTTTCATATTTGAAGATAATTATCTTCATGATCTTCAACATTTTAGAATAAAACATCATTACTGTCTTTCACTATCTTATGTCTCTGTCTTTTTTTTTCTTTTTAGTTTTTTTTCATTTTATTTTTTGATTTTGATTTTTTTTTCATTTCCACTTTATTTTCTCTCTTCTATTTCTCTTTTTTTCTTTCCTTTTTTCGTTTTCTTTTTTTTTTCCTTGCTCGTATTTTTTTTTTCTTTTTCTATTTTCGTTTTCTTCTTCTTCTTATTTATTTCTTTATTTTGTTTCTTTTTTTCTTTTATTTTTACACTTCTATTTCTCTTTATTTTTTTCCTTTTCACTTCTCTTTTTTTTATATATATATATATATTTTTAATTTTTTTCCCTTTTTTACTCTTCTATCTCTAACTTTTCTTTTGAAAAGACAAATATGTATATCACATACACATGTTTAAAAAACATATAAAATGCATAGTCATACAGATCTGGATATGTATTTACGGTACAAAACATACGTATGTATTTACGCTATACATATCATATTCATATTAAACAGTAACAAACATAACTATACTATATATCTTCTTATATATTTGCGAAATGCAAAAATGACTCATATAAAATAAGAATATACATATGGATCAGGAATGTATTCTGTAAATACATATGTAGAGCTATATGTATTTTATACGGTGTTGGATTTATCTTTGAACTGTACATACTATGTCATTTTAGATATTTCTTTTACTATTTAAGATATCTATCATGTATTTTTTTATTACCTTTATGTATATGTATATAATTGTCATTTTATTATAGAGATTTTGTGTCATATATGTTTATATATACATGTGAGTCAGATATGTATTTCTTTAAATACATATGCAGATCTGTATGTATATTTTTTGAATATGTAAATATCATATAGATATTTGTCTTTTAAAAATAAAAGATAAAAATAGAAGAGTAAAAAAAAAAGTGAAAAAGGAAAAAAAAAAAAGAGAGAGAGAGAGAAATAGAAACTAGAAATAGAAGTATAAAAATAAAAGCGAATTTTTTTTAAAAAAAAGAAGAAGAAGAAGAAGAAGAAAAATGGAAAAAAATATGAGAAAAGGAAAAAAAAGAAAAAAGAAAACGAAAAAATAAAAAATAAATAGAAAACGAAAAAGGAAAAAAAAAAAGAGAGGAGAAGTAGAAGAGAGAAAATAAAGTAGAAAGAAAAAAATGGAAAAGAAAAAGAAATAAAAAAAAGATAAAAAAAATGAAAAAACTAAAAAAATAAATAGTTAGAGATATAAGAGAATGATATTTTGAAATTTTGAAGATCATAGAAATAATAATCTTCATATTTGATTTTGATTTGGAAAAGGAATCTACTAATATAAATAAGAGTAATTTATGGAAATTTAATTAGATGGGATAATTATTTCTTTTTTAACTCAACTAATTTGAGTAAAACAAGGGCAGTAAATCTTGTTGTATATGTATTTGTATAGCAACAGTTTACTTAAATACAAAATACAATTTGCTATTTTTCGTAATCATGAAACTGTTGCTATAAAAGTTGTAATTAAGACTCTATAGTTGCTATTTTTGAAAATTTTCCAGAATATTTGATTCACAAAACTAAAGGTGATCAAAATAGGCTTTTCCAGCCCTCTAGGGTTGTGGTCCTAAACGAGTTGGGATGGGCTAACCTTTTCACTAACAGACCATCAAAATGTTCGTCCAACCCAATTTTAAGAGGACCAAGCATTAATTAGAATCTCCTGCCCTTTATTTATTAATCATTATTATTATTTTCTATTATTACATTTTATATTATTGTTGCATCATAGCTAGATTTATATATGAAGCGCATGTGCAACATTGTAGATATGGACCCAAAAATTAATTAAAGAAAGAAAATCATGAGGGTAAAGTTTCAAAGAAATTAATAGAGGAAAATGCGAAAGAAGGAAGTCGAATAAATGAAATAAAACATCTGTTCGATATTTGTATTGATGATAACTAACAAAAAATATTGGAAAATTAATCTAAATTATACGCATGAATTTGTCGAACGCCACAACTATAAAAAAAACAAATGCTACTCCTATTACTTAATATTTGGAACTGTTGAGCATCTTGTTAATATTTTTTCAATGAAGTAGTAAAAGGTCAAAGACATCGATAGACACTCAAACTTGTTGTCAAAATTCACTTAGACACCTAAACTAAGGTTTGTTCCTATCAGACCCCTAAACCCCCCACATTTTATTCCAATTGGACATTTTTTTTCCTACCAGCTAAAAGTTAAAGTGTGTGTTACCCACACGCGCTGACGTGGATAAATTAACAAATTTAAAGGTGACACATGACATTAAAATTAAAAAATAATTTAAATTTTTTTTATCACTAATTAACTTATAATATAAAAAGAATTATAATATCTTAAAAAAAATAATCAAAACCCCCCTTCTCCTCCCCCCCCCCCCCTCTTCTTCTTCTCCAGCCATCCCCCCTCCCCCGCCTTCATCTTCTTCTCCAGTCACCCCCACCCTCCGCCTTTACCTACTTCTTCAGCCATCCTTATTCTCTACTCCCTTTCTCCTTTAACAAAGTTATCATCTTCCTTAGACGCAAATGGAATAAGAACCTCAAAACTTTAAGTTCTTTAACAAGAACCTCGAACAAGAACAAGCAAATGGAACAAGTTTCTTTAACATGAAACTTCAACAACCTCGAAACAATTTCATTCCGAGAGAAGAATTCTCCCAAAGTTACAAACTTTAGTTCCAAATCCAATCATACACCACACAAACACCAGAAAACACACACATAAACAACGTAAAACTTCAAGAAGCTCCTAACAATTCAGTGGAATTAAAAAATTAATTTTTGAAAAGGGAATTAACTTAAAGTTGAAAATTGATCACCTAAGAAATTGATTTTTTAAAAGGAAATTAAAGCAATGTTTCATTGATTTAAGTTTAAAAAAAAAAGGGGGGGGAAGAAGATGAAGAGGGAGTATCGCGTAGGGGGGGGGGGGAGAGAAGGAATGGTTCAGTTCTTTTTTTTACAATTTTTTTTGCTTTATTAACGATTTTTGGGCTTCATTGATTTAAGTTTAAGAAAAAAGAGAGAGAGAGAGGAAGAAGATGAAGAGGGGTTATCGGGTAGGGGGGAGAGAGGAAATGGTTGAGTTTTTTTTTTTACAATTTTTTTTTTTTTTAATTAACGATTTTTAGGCTTCATTGATTTAAGTTTAAGAAAAAAAAAAAAGAGAGAAAGAAGATGAAGAGGGGTTATCGCATAGGGGGGAGAGAGAGGAAATGATTGAGTTTTTTTTTTTTACAATTTTTTTTTGCTTTAATAACTATTTTTGGGTTCCATTGATTTAAGTTTAAGAAAAAAAAAAAAAAAGATGAAGAGGGGTTATCGGGAAGAGGGGGAGAGAGAAAATGGTTGAGTTTTTTTTTTTACAAAAAAAAATTGCTTTATTAATGATTTTTGAACTCCATTGATTTAAGTTTAAGAAGAAAAAAAAACAGAGGAAGAAGATGAACAGGGGTATCGGGTGGGGGTAGGGGGTGGGGGAGAAAATAATTTTTTGCTTTATTAATGATTTTTGGGGCCCCATGCCACTTGACATTTTTTTATTTGGAATTTACAAAGAAAAACAATTATTCACGCGCCCCTGCGTTTGCACAACACGTGCAGTGCCATGTAAACAAAAAATATCCAATTGGATCAAAATGTTTGGGGGGTTAGGAGTCTGATAGGAACAAACCTTAATTTAGGTATCTAAGTGAATTTTGGCAACAAATTTGAGTATTTATCGATGTCTTTGACCAGTAGTAAAACATACATCTCACGAGAAGAAAGTTGCAAGCTAACCAAGCATTTGTCTATAATGATGTAAAAAGAATAGCAATGCTTTAGCACGCATCCATCCAAAAGTAGTGACGGAGCTAGGATATTTATTAAGGGGTTTATAAGTGAACAAATGAATTAATCGAAGGGGGTTCAACATCTAATATATATACATAAAATATAATTTTAATCATGTATATATAACATAATTTTTTACCGAAAAAAATTCGAATGAACCCCTCGACAAAAATAGATCCGCCACTGTCCAAAAAGAGTAAAAGAGAATAAAAAGTGATGCTCATATGCACTTTAATTGAGTGGTACGTATTAACTACTAACTAGTGGAGTTATGAACTTTGTGCTACAAGTCTACAAGTCTACAAGTCTACAACTTCATTTTTCACCTTTAATTATGTTCTTTATTACTTCCTCCGTTCTAAAATAATTAAATTATTAGAGTATTTTTTAGTATTTAAAATAATTAAATTATTCATGATTCAAGATAGATATTAAAAAATCTTTTTAATTTTACCCTTGTTGAATTAAATTTTCAATGATCATTATTAATATTTTGAAGTTAGAAAATAATGAAAATGAAAAAATATGATCAATTTATGTCTTTTGTATTTTTTCTTTAACATGCGTGTTATATTTTAATAATTTAATTATTTTAAAATGGAGTGAGTAAAAGCTAAGGAACATGAACATCAATTGAAAAGACCCATCGAGGAACAAAAAAAAGCCCTCGTAGCTGTCAGTAAATTAGTGCATTAAAGAAGCAGGCATGAATTGTACGTGAAGCGTAGTGAGAAAAGAATATATATTTGGATGGACCATTGCAACTTTATACTTTGTTTATCTCATATGGCGTATATAATTACGTTAGTGGGATTAGGATTCTTCTTTAATGGAAAAGTAGTGGCTTAGATATATAATTGGAGGATGGTTAATTGAACGTCTGTCATATATAGATAAAAAAATGTTCTTTAGATATATACGTATTTCAAAAAAAAAAATTAATAAGCTCATCGAAAATTCTGACTTTGTATTGTGGCTCTGATATAGCCCATAAAAGAGGGTGAAGCTAAGCATACTAAAGCTATAAGACTGTCTTTTTTTTTCGCCCTTTGGCTAATAATGCTATACGTATATAGTTTAACTTGTGGAATAAAAATTCATATTGCACTAGCTGGTTAGTATGGGTAAGAGAGTGTTCCGTTGGTATTCTCAGTCTTAATGCAACCTTTCTTGGTCAACAATGAATTTAAAATAAGCAAGTTCTCATCTGATCTCATACTCAAGTCTGGCTTCAATCATTGCCTCCCATCTTCACAACTATAGTTATCGAAGGAGGTTCAACACCTACTATAACCACATAAAGAATAATTTTAATCATATATAAATAATATATTTTTCCATCGAAGGGGGTTCGTAGGGCTGGCTCCGCCTCTGGTTGATGCTGTGTCATAGTGTCAACACGATAGTGACTTAAGGTTGTAAAAAGCAGCATGGGCCAGCACTAGCTAGGAATTAAGAGCACGACATATAGTACTATTACTATATATATGTATACATTTTAGTCTAATGGATTCAGAAATTTTAGGAGTAAATTCTGCAGTGCTTTTCATGCCTTGTAGTAGACTGAACAATTGTTTCTTCAATTCTTTTTCAAAAGATTCGGTGTTGGTGAGCAAGAAAATGATCAAAATGATTACTTAATGTTTGAGAGTAGGTTTAAAATAGTTTCTCGAGTGTTATTGAATAACTTTGACCATTTAAATTTGGCAAATGTTTACACTTTTCGTTTTGTCAAGTATTTACCTAGTTTAGATTTGGCAAAATTAATGTGGGGCTAGAAAGGGGGAGGAGGTTTGTTATGAACCAATTATCCCACGTTGAAAAAATAGAGAAATACTAAGGGGATTATAAGTCAAATGGATTCTCCCAACTATTAGACTAGTCTTTTAAGTTGGGCTTTTCCGTTTGTTTTATAACATTGGTGCTTTCATTGAGAGTTCCACGCGTTGGGCCGTGACTCGGAGTGATGGCCTGCAAGCTAGGAGTGGGGGTGGCCTAGACTCGACCCAAAAGGGGTGCCAACTGTGACCAACGAGGATCGATCCACGTGTGGGGAGCCGCGCGTTGGGTCGTGACTCGTAGTGATGGCCTTGGACCCAAGAGGGGTGCCAGTCGTGACCAACTGGGTATAGCCGTGACCAACGAGGATCGATCCATGCGTGGAGCCACGACTCGGAGTGTGGCCTGGACCTAAGAGGAGGGGTGTCAGTCGTGACCAACTGGGCTCAGCCGTGACCAACGAGGTCGTTGATTCTCAAGCGGAGACGATTGTTATGAACCATTTGTCCCACATTGAAAAAATAGAGAAATGTTAAGGGGCATTATAAGTCAAATGAGTCTCCCACCTATTAAACTAGTCTTTTGGGTTGGGCTCTCCCGTTTAATTTTTATTTTTAACAGGGTTAATCACAAAACATTAAGAAAGTCACATTATTAAATCCATAAACGACACAAAAGGCTGCATTAGACACTAAAAAGCTGTAAAATTGTTTTTAGAAAATTTGCCTTTAAAAAGCTTCACTGGACGCTAAAACAAATCAAAAACAGCACCAACTACAAAAACTATACCTCTAAGTTCTCTGAGTTCCCGCTGTGTTTATTTTTATTGTTCCCTTCAAACCTAATGGCAGCTTTGTAAATTTTTGATGGAGACTAAAAGTGTCTTCCTCCATCCCAATTTATGTTAATGTATTGGAGTACAAGGGTCCAAACACTAAATTTTGACTATCAAATTAGGTATAAATTCTTCAAATTTTAAAAATTAAATGACAAGTACTACGAGTCAATATAACTAATGACTCAAAATCATTTTTAAAAATATTTTGTCGAAGAAAAATTATTTGACTCCTTGAACATTAGCACTTTCTCATAAAATGAGGGTTGGATTCTTCACATGTAATTTTATTAGTAGTTATTATCTCATAATATCATTTTATTTTCTTAATTACAATTTTTCTTAATAAAAAAGTAATTTTTTGAGATGATAGCTATTAATTGAGTCACCAGTGAAATCAAATCAATAATATGACACAAAGAAACTTTCGCCTATTAGCTCAACTGCCCGGAAAGTATGGCTCATGATTCTAACTCTCCCAACTCTCTCAAATAGGACCAATGCCCCGTTAGACGTTTAATTTTGTTAATATATTATTCTTATTATAAAAAAAAGATTGATCAAATACAGACATCTAAATTTGACACGATTATTTTCTTTGATATCTAAACTAAATATTGTTTAAGCAAACTTAAAGGACTAAAATCATTTGTCATTTTGTAGAGTGCATAAGAATAGTATTGTACAAGATGTATTAGTAATATTGAAATTAGTAATGCTGTGATTAGTAATACTGGGATTAGTAGTACTTTTCTTATCCCATATTTGGTTTGATGTATTAAAATAATTTATATTGCTATATTTCTTTAAAAGTATTATTTGTTTACAAAAATATCATCCATATTCTATATTGTTGTGTATTTTCTTTCCAAAGCTCTATTATTATTTATTTTTAAAAATAATTTTTTTATATCCCCATTTAAATTATTTGAGGGTAAATAAACAACACATATCAAATATTGAATCGATTGATATTAAATTTTATTTAGCAACCGATAATTCTCTTTAAATAATAAAATTTCTAAGCTAATTTATTTAAATAAATTTATTAGTACAAATATAAAAAATAAAATTAAGAAAATAATTTTAAAAAATGCTTAAAAGAATTTGAGGGATGTTTTTGTATTTACATATATTAGTTCCACGGTATTAAATCTTATATATTACTAATACCACCAAATGAAAGGTATTAGTTATACATCCTATAATACCATGTAGGGTGTATAATCTAATATATATATTAGTTATACATAGATCCAAAATTCTACTAAACATAATACTAAATAACATCATACATAATACATCAATTATTTCTTCTAATACACCCTACCAAACGACACTTTCAATCTTCATGCACTAGAAGTCTAGAACTATTTTTAACCTATCCTTAATTATAGTACACTTTTGTTATTTTCTCGTTGGTGAACACTTCAATTTATCCCATAATCTCTTAATTTTCTCTCAGAGAATCTCTATCTCTAATAAAACCAATTCACAACGTGAAACCCGACTTCGTTTTAACCTTAAATAAAGCAAGACAGTAATCTAAGGGATGATTCACAGATTCAGGGTAAGATATAAGTTATAATAATTTTAAAATAAAATGTAGAATTATTTTATTTCATGTTTAATTGAAGCTATTAATTAGTTAAATAATTGTCATCCCATCATTTATGCATTAGTAATGAAATAAGTTAATCTATATATATAATGAGATAACTATTTCTAAAATAGTTAATTTCAAAATTTTAAAATTATATATTACTTTTAAAAGAGATTGATATTTATGTTATTTATATATTAAAATAGCGAAAGGAAAAGTGCGACGGGGCGAGTGTGGGGGAATTTTGTCGCGTATGGGAAGCGGAGAAGCTTGTGCAGCCTCGAAAGTGACACACACAGGCTCGCACTTGGCGACGCCAAACACGGCTTCCCCGTAGTTTCCTCTTTTGTCCCTGTCTACATAAAATTCTTCTATTTCTACTCTCTTATTAGAGCCACGTTAATTTCTTGTTTTGGCAAATCAAATCAAGTTTGGATTTTGGGCATGTGACGGTTAGGGCCGGACATTCGATTTGTTTGATTTGATAGTTTAATATTAGTTTGATTTTTAAATTTTTGGATTAACAAAAATGACAACCGTAACCAAATCGAAATAAATTTCGTTCGGTTTCTACAAATTCGGTTCGGTTATTTCGATTTTAAAGATTAAAGTAGTGAATCTCTCTTTGTTATGACTGAACATTTAAAATTAATATTTTTCTTTTAAAAAAAAATTCAAATCTATTTTTCATTCTCAGATATAAATAACTCAACATGAAAGAAACTAATTGATATAACCATAAGTCTAACATAATATATAACTTCATTATGCATAAGTTTACATAAATAGTCGAAACTCGGAAGAATGATCGCTGCCGGAAAGACCATAATCAGCACTGCGGGCTGCAGCCCCCAATAGTCGTCTAGTCGCCGGCTCTGGTGTTGTTGTACAGAAGACGATCTCGCCGGCGGTCTATGGTTCGATCGATTGTACGACAATTGGACATATGTATGTTGTTAGTTGTATGCGGCGTGCTATTACTTATTAGTTATTAGGGTTGCTATTATATATTTATATTACATTATTATATATTAAATATTATATATATATAATAATAAAATATATATATTATTAATTATTTATAGAATTTCGATTAATCGGTTTATCCAAATTATTTTTTTGAAAAATCGAAAACCAAATTATTTAGCCGAATTTCAAAAATAAAAAATCAAAACCAATCCCAAAAAATAAAAAACTAAATCAAAATTAAAATTTCAATTTAATATTTTAATTTTTTCCGATTTAAATTAAAATATGCCCAGCCCTAGTAACGGTAACATATTATTGGAGGATGATGAAGAAAAAGAAAAAGAGTACTTACTTACAAGAGTCCTTTCAAAAAGTGGGGGAGGAATGCATGCTCTTTTACAGTCACCTGCTGTCCTCACAGATTCTATCTCTTGAGTTTATAAATGTTAATTTTAAATAATATACATATCTTTATTTATTAAATTTTCAATATATTTAAATTTATATATATCATGTTAAATATTTTTTTTAACACATATATACAATCGTCAAAACTATTGAGTTCTACTAAATTCATAATTTTACTTTATTAATTTGATATTTTAAAAGTAATTGTATTTTTTAGACTTATGTGTGCGCCCTTGAACTATTTCAACAATATGCTTATGCTAGATTCATCTTGAAATTGTACAAATCTGTCGCATAACACCATAATCTTGATGAGAGAGTAGCTTGTATAGATGTCCACATTAGTCCTTTCAACATTGCATCACACTTAACTGTTTTCGTAGACTTATGAAACGGCTTATTCAGAAAGAGACGGATTTAATCATTTATATTCATTTCATTTTACTTAATATTTGTTGATCTTGAATATTTCTTAAGAAAATTTTAATTAGGAATATATTTTATTAAATTAATAATACTTATTTTGAAATCATAAATTTATTACTTTATGTAGTTATTTAATATCACAGGTAGAAAATGCAAAAGTATAATATATATTTTTTTTTTATAAATTAGACATCAAATTAAAATAATATATAGGAATAAAGTAAAACGAAACGGAGGGAGTAATATAATGAAAGCTACTTATGTTATCTTGTTACAAAATTAGGAAATTGCAGAAACAATTTTAATTTGGTCTGTGTTACTACTCATCTTTGTAAGGTATCCCTTCGTAAATAATAATTGAAAGAAATAATTAATTCTTTCCTAATTTACTAAAATTGATAAATAAAAGAAAATTATTTCTAATATCTGGGTAAATAAAATTAAATAGGAGTACCTTTATACAAGTCCCGTTTGACTGTAAAAATAATAATTTTTCGAAGTTGGAGTTGTGTTTGATCATGAATACAAATTGAAATTGTTTTTAACTTTTTTGAGAGAAGTGAAAGTGAAAAGGAGTGAATTTCAAAAACAGTTTTTACTAAATTGAAATAATTTTTATGGCCAAACACCATTAATTTTCAGTTTTTACCTTTTTCATTAAGTAAAATAATTTTTCGAAAAAAAGTGAAAAAAAATTTCATGCCAAACGCCTTCATAGATTTGACTTTATCTTGTATTTAAATCTTTTAACTAAATTAACAATACTATTTCAAAGGGGCGAAAAATAGACATAAATGTCCCATTTAAATGGACAAAGAGATCATCTTCATATATATAGGTTTAATAGAAAGTTGTGGCGTGATGGTATTTTTGAAAGCATAATTGGTCCTTATCGTCTGAAAACGAAAACAAGAAAAAAGATCCAAAGCCTCCACTATAAAGGCCATTAACTTCCCCACGAACCGAACCCACCTGTAACTTTTAACCGCAAAAAACATCCTTGTTTAACCCATTTTGTTTTTTTTTGTTTTGTTTTCTGTAGTGTCTTAAAATAAATGCCTCCGCAAGAAGATGAACAACACCAGCAATTGCTGGCCAATCGATTACTTGAAGAATCAGCCTATGAATACTCCGACAAAGTCCATATTATCGGAGTCGACGAAGAAACCAACGATGATGATTTCATCAAAACACCACCCTTTTCATGGAAAAAGCTATGGGCTTTTACGGGGCCGGGTTTCTTGATGAGTATAGCGTTTTTGGATCCGGGTAATCTTGAAGGGGATCTTCAAGCAGGGGCCATAGCTGGGTATTCGCTGTTATGGCTACTCTTTTGGGCTACCGCTATGGGGTTGCTTGTTCAGCTTTTAGCGGCTCGTTTGGGTGTGGCCACTTCAAGACATTTGGCTGAGCTTTGTAGAGATGAGTATCCTAAATGGGCTAGGTTGCTTTTGTGGGTCATGACGGAACTGGCGCTAATTGGGGCTGATATTCAAGAGGTTATTGGTAGTGCTATTGCTATAAAGATTTTGAGTCGAGGGTTCCTGCCTCTCTGGTCTGGTGTTGTCATCACTGCTCTTGATTGGTAATCTATTCTTCTTTTGAATTCAAGCTCTGTTTTTCATGGGAAGATTTGATTTTTAACTTATTCAGTAGAATAGTACTCCCTCCGTTTCAATTTATTTGTCACTTAAAAATACGTGGAATGTACATAACTGTTATTTAATCTCGTTGTTTTAAACATAGACACGTGAAAAGTTAGAATGACATGTGATAAAGAGATAAAAAAGTGATTTTTGGAAAAGAAGACGAACAAATTGAAACGGAGAGGGTAATTCATTTCAGCTTTTTATTAACAGAGGCCTCTGCTTGTTGCCTCTTTCCATTGTTTAACTTCTTGTGGCTACTTTTATATCCTTAAATATAATTAATGGAGAAGTAAAGGACAGAGGGGAAGAAATAGTTATGCTTCTGCTAGGTCAAATAATTTAATAGTGATACACATAGTATTCAGTTTTTTTTTTTTAATAGTGATCCGTGAAATGGATAAAGAGGATTCATATAGCTGACCTAATTAGTTTGGATTGGAGTATAGTTGAATGATTGACCTTTTTAAAATAATCATCTCCATCCAAGCTTGAATTTTATATTATCAAGACTTGGAACCATGTTTCGTTCTTTCATTTATTTTTCGTTTATTTAAAAACAGTTTTCACTTTTCCTTGGAGTAAAGAAGCAGAATAATTATTCAGTCGGCTGTTTAATTGCCTATTGAGCTCAAGAACGGCCTTTCCAATCCTTTTCTTATGCAGCTTTATATTCTTATTTCTTGAGAACTACGGAGTGAGGAAGCTGGAAGCACTCTTTGCCGTCCTTATTGCAGTTATGGCGGTCTCATTTGCATGGATGTTTGGAGAAACGAAACCTAATGGAGTTGAACTTCTTGTTGGTGAGAAAATGCAGCACAAAAAATAACTGCAAAACTAAGATTTGCTACTTTTCAAGTGTTCAAATCATAAACCATTTTATATGCATGGCCTTAAAAATCCTGACCTATTGCAACTGCAGGTATGGTGGTTCCAAAACTAAGCTCAAACACAATAAAACAGGCAGTGGGAATTGTAGGGTGTGTAATCATGCCACACAATGTGTTTCTGCATTCTGCTCTAGTGCAGTCAAGAGAAATTGACAACCGTAAGATTGGCAGAGTTCGAGAAGCACTTAGATACTACTCCATAGAGTCGACAGTTGCCTTGGCAATTTCATTCATTATCAATCTGTTTGTTACAACAGTGTTTGCGAAGTCATTTTATGGTAGTGCAATAGCCAATAGCATTGGCCTAGAAAATGCTGGTCAATATCTTCAGGAAAAGTATGGCGGGGGAGCAGTCCCCATCCTTTATATCTGGGCTATTGGATTATTGGCTGCTGGACAAAGTAGCACTATAACTGGCACTTATGCTGGGCAATTTATTATGGGAGGTTTTCTGCACATGAGGTTGAAAAAATGGCAGAGAGCTTTAATAACAAGAAGTTGTGCTATCTTTCCAACTCTGATTGTTGCTCTTGCTTTTGACACATCTGACAAATCATTAGATGTTCTCAATGAGTGGCTTAATGTTCTTCAGTCTGTCCAAATCCCTTTTGCCGTGATCCCACTTCTTTGTCTTGTATCCAGAGAAGAAATCATGGGTGTTTTCAAGATTGGCGCTACTTTGAAGGTATGTTTGTATCTTCAAAAGTTCTGCTTGAGTGAACTGATTTTCTTACAGATCAGAATTGAATCTATTTCTTGTTCTTTTCATCTTAAATTTGGAATTTATCCACAAAAATATCAAGCCACCATTTGACAATAGCTCTGGGATCAGAATTTCTTGATCTTTAACTTCTTTATATCTTCTACTTATTTTGTCACAGTCACACCACATAATGTTATCATTTATAAGGGAATCTCTTAAACGATAAGGAGTACTATTAATTAAGTTTCAGTTTTAAAGGGTACTTCTAATTTGGATGTGGAAAAGGGATTGAAGTTGGAGGTGCCTTTGGTGCCACTCTGATATTTGTTTTTGAAGTGATGCATTTCTCTACTGAAGTTGTGGTATGCCCAAACTTATTCCAGTTTATATGAAATCCAAGTACTCTTGGACCTTGACAGAATCTGCTAGTAGTATATTTTGTTAAGAAAATATGTTCATTGATAGATCTTTAGGAGTTGGAGGACCTTCTTCTTTCTGTCGTTTGTCTAATTGTGTCCTGTCTTTTCACTAACCTTCATAGAGTATCAGAAAAGTGCAGTACAATATGGGAATTGTCTGATTCACATAATTTCACATTTTAAGTTATCCGCGTAAAAGATTAAATTTCCTACATTTTGTGTTGGAGATCACTTGATTTGATTGAGCGAATAAATTCCAAGAAACTGCTGAAGGCGTAGTCATGCAGATTGGGAAAGCCTTGCATATTAATTTTAGCATCTTTCAGGATAAGAGAGAAAATATTAATCTATGCCTAGTTTTTGTTAGACATAATCCATCCAAGCTTTTCATTATCTGTTAGAATTGATACTCTTGTTAGGGGAGTGTAGTTTCAGTGTGATTTAATTTTACATACTTGATGGTTCGCGTACTGGTTACATCTTCTATTTCTTCTGTTCTTTTTAGGTGATATCATGGCTTGTGGCTGCGCTGGTTATGCTGATTAATGGCTATCTTTTGATGGACTCCTTATCTTCTGCAGTCAGTGGTGTGCTGCTTACATCTGTTGTAGTTGCATTTACGTGTGGATACGTTGCTTTTATTGTATACCTCATTTCGCGGGGGATCACTACCCCCAATTGGTTTGTAAAAAACAAGGGTATCGCGAGCATAGATAAATGATAATATTATAAGCAGAAAGCTGAGATCATGATGCACCCTTTTATTCTGAGCTTCAATAAGCTAGTCATCAAGCTTGCGATGTCAACATGTAGAGCCTTCCCCGTTTCTTTCAGTTAAGAACTGTTGGATTGTTGGGATTGCTGCTCTATGAAGCATTAAGCTGTAAACAGCCAGGCTGAGAGTGTGATTGCAGCTCAATTGGGTATTTGTATATCATAAATATATCAATGATAACTGTTTGCCTTCTAACTAGGAAAAAGAAAACCACTAGTACTTTGTTGTCTGTGTTGGAAGTTGCTGTGATTACATCCCATGTTTTTGGGTAACTTAGTGTTATGGGCCGAATTGCGACAGTGACTGTAGTTAGTAGCACGTGCATTAGGAAAATTAGTTAGAGCTTGTAATAATTCCTTCTTGCTCCGTTTGTCCACTCTGAAAAATCAAGAGATAATTTATCACTTAGCTCTTAATCAACCCTTATCATCAACTATATTCACTACCCAAAACATTGAATTTATTATATTTGAAGTATGGTATAGTAAAGTTGTTATTTCATTTACACGGAGAGAGTATTAAATAAGCCAACAACTGTACTAATCTGGCAGTTCTATAGTTTGGTGGAAAATAAACACACTTGACACTCTTTATCTCAGTTTTGAGCTTTGGAATTTCGTTTAGGAGTAGATTTTTTCCTCCTTCAGTATTTCTTTATTTTCTTCCACTCACTTCTGCTGATCATATCAGGCTGAAGTCTGTGGACCAGGAATCATTTGTGATTGTGTCCAAAAGAATCTTTCTTAGATAAACAATTTAGAACCATTTAATTTTGATGGTTCACCCTTCAAATAAATTGGTTTTCATTTTTTGCCCTTAGCAACTGAAATTTGGGTAGCGGGGATAATTTGCAAAATATTATATGTCATGCAAACATATAAGCTTATGTCTCACGACATGTTATTTTCCTTGAGGTGCAAAATTAAAGTGCAAATAACATTTAGATAGACCACGGGCTTTGTAGTATATTATCAATTCGAATTCAAATATCGAAGCTATGTTATTAGCCCCGTGGCCCTAGTCCATTCCCCTTTAAATCCCTGCTTTCGATCAATTGTTGAATTACAATGTCAGTGGTGTTTTGCCTGTTCTCGTCAGTTGTTTCTTCTGTTGTTTTATGTTCTCTTTTATAAGACGCGTAAAACAAAAGAAGTGGTGATGGAGAGTAATGTATAAAAATAGACATAACAAAGGGAAAACGTATTGCTAAATTCAAGAAACATGATAAGAATCGTGTTTGAACTTCTTACCTAAACCGAATATAAAAGGTTTTTGTTTGAAGCCTCATATTTTTCGCCATCGCATGACAAAGTTAGATATGTACAAAAGACATTTCTGGTTAAATAATTACGGTTTTATTCTTATGCATAAAGTAATCAACAAGTTGCTTTAATTTACTTTATCCCAAGATCGACACAAAGTTCAATCAAAGACAAATTTTTGAATTGCTTGACTTGTTCACAAGTAGGGGCGTACAGACCAAACCATCAAGTCAAATCAAATCAAATCGAGAAAAAAAACCGACTTATGATTTGGTTTGGTTGGTTTGACGTTTGAAAAAGAAACCCGACTATTCTTGATTTGGTTTGGTGTTAACAAAAAAAAAGTCAAACCGACATAATATATCTATATCTATAATCTATAATGTATTAAAAGTGTGAAGACCCTTAGAAAAGTGATTTGAATTTTTTCCCCTTCATTAAAAGTCTTTACTTTAGACACAATTATTTTTTTACTATTTTTCTCAAATTATTATAATATTAAATATTGACTATAATTAATATATGGGGAGTTTTGATGTTCCTAAATATATAAGAAGTAAAACTCCTAAATATATATATGGTAAATGAAAATCTAAATATATCATATATGGTAAGTTTTTTAACCGTGACTTTTGTATATATACTCCATATATATTGCATGCGGAACCAAAATTGGATTTTGAAACTGTGTGAATAAGATAAGAAATAATTGTTTGATTGTATATTACTTCCTAGACGATACTACAATTGTTGTCTAATTGCAAAACAACATGTTTTCCTGTTTGTTGATGGCAACAAATTTAATATATTAAGTATGTATTTTTTTTATAATTTTTTTGATTATGATTGCTTAAGGTTTCTTTATTAGCTTTGACATGTCTGTTGTTTCAATCTCAACATGTCATAATTTCAGTATATTCATATTCTAGGCTAATATCAAGAGTTCGGACTTACAGGATGACATATAAATTCTCTTTTTACCACCCAATTGATAGAAATAGGTTATGCAATATGTTTTAAAAAATAGAAATTCTCTTTACATATATGATAATATATATATATATATTTTTAAAATTTATTGAGTGTGTAATTCTATAGATTAATATAATTTAAATACATTATTATTGTGTAATTCTCTTGCTTAGAAGGAGATCACGTTGATTTTCGTCACATATTGAAAGAATGATATTGCTATTGATATAAATTTGTCCAAGTCCCTATTTGCTCTAGCTAGGATTCTCTTTAAACAATAAATTGAAGGGGGAAATGGGTATAGAAACTTGCAAATAGATTTTTTTAGCTTGATTGTCTGCTATTGAATATGTCATCTGATCCCTTCCTGAAGCCTTTTTGAAGCTAAACTTACATATGTGCTTAGTTGACCTAACATCCTTATTAAACGAACAAAGGAGGAACTATTAAATACAGAACGTGCAACTAAACTTCTTCGAGCTCAGTCATTTTCTATTAATTAGTATGTCATTCGTTTTGTGAACCCCCCCCCCCCCCCCCCCAAGATTGTAGCTTTCGGCGAGATCGTTTTCTACTAAAATTTTGAATTACTTAATCAATAAGGAAAAGATTTTAATAAGGTAATGATATATAGTATTTTTCTGTATTTGTTTTCATATGGTTTGTGATTGTTCTTTTTTTAATTATTAATTTGGCAGGGACGAGGGTTGGGGATATATGATGATTATCTTTTTGTAGTTAAAATTTAGAAATTAGGTTTTAAATATTTGTTGGAAAAAAAAAAGGTTTTAAATATTTGTTTGTATTAGTTGGTGATAAACCAAGATTTTGCTAGAAATTAAAAATTTGAAAGTCAATATAAAAATTAGAATAGAATTGCTTAAAGGATGGAAGAAATTTAGAACAAAGAAATAATTGATGTTTTAGGAGTAAATAAAATTGATGATTTTTATGCGGATTGTTGAAAAGAGAATGTAGCCATTTAATTCAAGCTGAAGCTCTATTGAAAATAGTCTCCTTACTTTTTAAGGTAGGGATACTAATTACTATATTCCTAAATCACACTTTGTGGATTATATTAAATATATTATTTTTTATTTTTATTTAGAATATCAACCTTGGACTCAAAAACTTATATAAAGTAATATTATGTTCTATAATTATTAATTACATGTTTTTTTTTTTTTTTTTTAATCTTTCCTTATTTAAAAGATGTTTTAGCTTTCAAGTAATAGTACTTTATTCATTCACTTTTACTTGTCATATTTAGACTCGACATGCTCATTAAGAAAATGATGTTGGCATGACTACTTTACTGCACTATTCCGATTAATTAATGTTTAGTATTACGTCTTGAAAAATAATTTGCATAATAAATAATTAATTCTAGAGTAAAACATGAAAACATAAGTGTCTATTCCCGATATGTTAAACATGAAAATCTATTTTTGAAATAATGAATAAGAAAAAGTGAATAGATGGAATATCAATGGACGATATATTTTGGTTGCCTTGATGAGTGTAATGTTTAAGTTCATTGTTTTAGAAAGACTAGTATAGAAAAATAGCATGAAAAAAAGTCCTAAAAATTTTGGATGAGCAAAACTAACATCAAAAGAATTATAATTACGTTAAATTGTTCAAATCAATTGAACACAATAGCTCCTTCCGAAATTGATTGAGACATGTGTATATGTGAATTTAAGGAAAAGAGAGAAGATAAAAAAATTAAGAATATTTACGA
The DNA here is from genome assembly GCA_030864215.1 of Capsicum pubescens. Lineage (NCBI taxonomy): Eukaryota > Viridiplantae > Streptophyta > Magnoliopsida > Solanales > Solanaceae > Capsicum > Capsicum pubescens. The sequence goes on along the minus strand of CM061539.1, from coordinate 193,028,740 downwards.
GATTCAAAATATAATAAATATAAATAATTGAAGATACTATTAGTTTTATGAATATTTATCAAATTCAATGTGATTTATAGATTACTATAATGAAAGTCAGAAAATCAAAGGCCTCAAAATATTCTTAGCTAATTTACAAAAATATTAAGGAGAAGTAACAAAAAAATGAGAAATATGGAGGTTGACATTTGTAGAATTTGCATGAAGCAATTGCAATAACAACAACATACGAAACATATTTTCACAAAGTAGGGTCTGGAGAGGGTAAGTGTACATAGTTTGTACCACTACCTTAGAGATGAGGTAGAAAGGTTGTTTCCCATAAAATCTCGGCTCAAGATAAAAAAAATCATAAAAGACATAGTGTAGGAAGAATAGATATTAACTCCACAAATAATAACAGAAACAATACTACCACAAAGTAATGCTCCAATCGTTCTATCTGAAATAATAAACATTATCGAAACTCCACAAACAAGACATTACAAATATAGCACTGTAACTACTAGCACAAATACAAAATTAAAGCACTCTTATCTACCAGAACAAGGATACACTATCTGCTAACCTTCTGTCATAATTTACATCCTCCACATCTTCCTATCTAAGGCCATATCCTTGATAAATTGTAGCTGATCCATATCATGTCTAATCACCTCTCCCAAATATTTCTTCAACCTACCTCTTAATTCTTTGCATGAAGCCATGAACTTATAATACCTTATTCCAACTCTCAATTCTTTTAGATAGTGTCTTATACATAGGATTAAAATTTCATAGTCATGACCACTTATTTCCTTTTTCTGAAGGATCACATTCTGTTTAAATAGCCACCAAAAAAATCTTCATAATGAAGAATTTCAAAAGGCAACTAAAATGACAAAGGAAGTTGAGATAAATTTTTTTACATGTAGCTTAATTATTACATAAAATCCTTTTTAATATATGTATATGTAACACCTAAAAAAACAAGATTTTTTTGTGCAATAAAATAGATTTAGAAGTCATTATTATTTGTTATATAATTATAGCCAAATAATGTTTTAAAGTCTTTATAATTTATTTATTTTTTTATAAAAAAGAATTAAGAAAAACTCAAGCATATAGAGGGCACAAACTTATTTTTGGTCAATGAAAGCTTTATACCTTATTTATCTACTTTCAATACTTTCACCGTTTTATCTTGACAGTTGACATACATTTTATGCTTTTAAAACAACATATATATTTTTTTCGTTCTTAAATACTTGTCATTTTTTATTTTGCATATTATTTAAGTAAAACTTTAATTAGAGAGTAAATTGACTAAATTATCCTTATTTTTTGTATTCACTTTAACTTAACATAGTACTTGATCCTTTTGCACAATATTCATGACGAAGGGCAAAGTAGAAATGACCAAACTAATGATATCTTTGTTTTCTAAAATGATAAAAACTTCTCCATTTTTCTTTAGTTATCATGATAAGATTTTGCACAACTATTAAGAATAATTAGAAGTGTAATTTGACTCATACACCCTTTATTAATATTTATCTATTTATGTGTATTAATTCTAAAATAATTAATACTGAGGACAAAGTTAAAAAATATAATTAATTCACTCTTGATTTTTTAAATTGACCAGTATTAGAAACAACAATTTTCAATACATAACAATTAAAATGAAACAGAGAGAGAGTATTATGAGTCATCTATTTTTAGTAAGGAACAAGTACAGTATCTAGGAACGAAAGTCATATTATATTTTAAAAGTTTTGTACTTAATAATATAACAAACACATAACAATTTAATTTTTTATACGTTTATCATTAGTAACGTTATATACACGTGCAAAGCACGTATATTAAACTAGTATATATATATCTATAGTATATTAAAAGTGTGAAGACTCTTAGAAAAGTGATTTAAATTTTTTGTCCTTCATTAAAAATACTCTGCAATAGAACAAATAGTGTTTTTTTAGTTTTTTAAATTATTATTTAATTATTTAATTATATTTAATATTTTAAATTAAAAAATCCTAAATTATATGGTAAGTTATAAAAGTTAAAGAGTCCTAAAATATATGGTACAACTAGCAACAAAATATATGGTAAATTTTAAAAATTAAAGATTCCTAATATAAAATATAGGCAAAATGACCTTCTGGACTCCTGTACTATGTCGGTTTTGTAAGTTGGACACTTCTACTTACATGTTTCTCATCTGGACCCCTGAACCCACTAAAAAATAATATTTTAAACACTTTATGGGTGAGTGTAACACACTCTCCCACGTCAGCTGCCACGTGTGTCACGTTATCTTCCACGTCATTTTTATATAAAAAATATTATATATTAAAATAAATAAATAAATAAATAAATAAAAAGAAACCCCCCCTCCTCTTCTTCCTCTCTCTTCCCTCATTTCTTTCCATTTGCTTTTCATCTTTCTCCATTCCCTTTCCCCATTTCTTTCTTTTTGTTGTTTTTCTTTCTTCATTTTTTTTTTCTTTTCTTACAAACGAACTTTTTTCATGGTCACTCTCAATACACACCATCACACACACTCACAATAAGCTTCCAACAATCATCTTCCACGGATTTTACACCCACACAATAAAAACGCATACACACATAGAGATTCATGGCTTCCTGATATAGAGAAAACAATACAAACACACCCAGCTATCGAGAAAAACACACACACTCAACTCACACACACCACACATTCTTCACTGATATCGCGCATACATACAGATCTGAGAGAGATTGAGCAAGAGAGAGCTAAACAACGAGAGAGAGAACAAAATAGAGGGGGCGTGAGAGCTGAGGAAACGACCAAACGAACAGTCATTTGATAACCAAAATGGAAATGGGACAAATTCTCTAACCAACTGGACAACTCAAATGAAATGGATTATGTTGGCGGCTCACTCGTAGATCACCGGTGATGGTATTTCGCGGGTGATTTTGACCGCTGGTGACAGGTTTTCCTACGATGGTAAGTTCTGAGTTGTTTTTCGGTGAATATGGTCGATTCCTGTGAAGAGCTTGGTCGCCAATTTTAATGGGTTATCTTCGCACCTCGTCGAAATTCGATCACACTCTCTCCGCTTTTCTCTCGATCTCTCCCGTTCTTGCCCTTTTCTTCATTGTTTTCTTACTTTTAATTTCTCCCTTGATCTCTCTTTGTGTGTGTGTATGTGTCTTTTTCAGTAAGGGGTGCGTCTGTGTGTATGAGTTGCGGAACAAAGGAAGATAGTGAGTGTATCGTATATTGATGATGACGGGTAGAGAATTGTTGTTGTGTAGTTGTTAATCCATAAATAAAATAAAGGTTTTGTGTGGGTGGGTGTTGAGTGAATATGTTGTGTGATTGTGTTTTGGTGTATGAGAATGATGCGGGTGGGGGACGTTAATGGTGGTGGTGGACGGGGGATGGAGTGGGGTGGAGTGGGGGGACGGGGAGAGGGGGTTGGGGTCGATGGGGGAGGGGGTGAGATGGGGGAGGAGGCTGGGGAAAGGGGGATTTAAAAAAAAAAAAAAAAAATTTAATTTTTAAAATATTTTTAAATTAATAAATTTGAAAAAAAGTTGAGTGGCCTTTTTTATTTATTTTTTAATTATTTTAATATAAAATTGACTAAAAGTTGATCCCCACTCGCACCTTAGGCGAGTGCCTTCACGCTCTTCGTCCTACTCAGCAATTTCAAAGCCACGTAGGCTCGGTCAACGGTCAAAGGATGCAAAATATAGCTTTTTAATGGGTTTGGGGTCCAGATGACAAATATGTAAGTAGAAGTGTCCAACTTACAAAACCGACATAGTACAAGGGTCCATTGAATCATTTTGCCTAAAATATATGATGACAACTAGCACAAAATATATGGAAAGAATATTAGAAATGTTCCATATAAAAACAAACGAACATTTGAATCAATTTAGGATTTTCTTTTTACCTTTTTTTCTTCCCAAATTGTTTTTTAGGACATTTTTCAAACAAAACTTTTAGGATTTTTTTTTTATAAAAAAGTCGGTATTATTCATTATTTAAATTTTTGAAACTAATTAAAGTATTTATTTGATGTAGGTAAGAAATCATAAATTTAACACTTCTAAATCAATGAGAATCTTACCATATGTAAAAAAGATTCTACAATTCTAATAAGTAATATGTTCATCAAATTTTACAAGAAACATTCAGCTTCTTCTACTTTTATATTTTTTTTAATGTTGATTTTAATTCAAGTCATCTTCTTGTGTTCAATATCATCATGCATTATGTCTTTCTTTGTTTTTTTTAGTTCATAGTTTTAATTTGAATTATAATAATCAATAATTGATAATGAATTCTCCTTTTTTTAATAATTTATCATATTTTCTCTTTCAGATGAAATTCAGATCAAAAAATTGAATTGAAACAAATATATAGTCGCTGAATGAAGTAGCCAAAAAAAATTAAGATTCTTCTCCTCTATTTGAATTAAAGCAATGCAGATAAATCGAGGTATTATTCGACAAACGTTCTTGGTATAATTTTTTTTTTGTGTTATAATGAAGCTCAAGCTATCAACTACATTATCAATCATATATATAGTTAACTAATTATCAATCATATACAGTCTGTTTAGGTTTATAGAAGGATTTAAAACGTAATGACTTTGACATAAAGTAAATGGCGATGGTGAACAAGTATCTTCTCTATAAAATTTGACTTGGACAGGAACATTATTTTGTTGAGATAAGTATAAATATTTAGTTCTAAATAACCTTAATTTGCCTTAAATTATTTAGTAAAAAAATAAAATTGACCTGAAACGACCTTTAGCAATACAAAGTGTTCATGTAGCTTGCTCCTTCTAAATTGAGATTAGAGGTTAGTTAATTGATTGACTGCTTATTGACGGACCAGATAATTTTTATTGTTTATAAATGGTTAGATATCAACAAAATGCGACATGAGATTTATAAAATATGAGATTTATAAAATATAACTTTTTTCTGGACAATCAAAATATTTTTCATTATCAAATTGATCTTTTGGCCAGTTGAGTAATCAAGGATCCTTTGAAGAACACCTCTTGTACTCTCTTCATTGTAACTACCTGAGGAAGAGAGCTTTTCTTCTGAAAAATTCTCTGATTTCTTAGTCTGTTTTTAATTTTATTAGTTTAAGAAAGTGAGAATTTTTTTTGAATCATGTGTCTTAACTAAAATATGTATATAAAAATAGACAAAAAATGATTAAATGAAAACAGGTTGCAGATTGAGTTATCATCTCAGAGATATGAAAATTTTAACCCTATTCTTTCAGTTGTATAGTTTGATCAAGTAGTGCAAATTTAGGGTAAAGAAAAATAATACATCCTAGAAAATTATGTATCTATATCTATATCTATAATATATTAAAAGTGTGAACAGACTTAGATATATTGTTTGAACTTTTTACCCTTCATTAAATTAAAAGTGTGAAGGGACTTAGATACATTGTTTAAACTTTTTACCCTTCATTAAAAGTCTCTGCTTTAGACAAAATTGTTTTTTCACTATTTTATAATATTTATAAATTTAAAAATTAATTAAATATTTATAGTAAAACTTTCTTTATTAGAGAAGTCTTCAGAATTAATGACAATTAATATTTTTTTTCATTAGTTTAAGAATTTTAAAAATCTATTTCATTACTTAAATTAAATAAGTGGATAACAAAGTTCAACTTAGAAAAGGTAACAAACGTTCTTTAAAAAAAAAAGACAAATTTCACCTAGAAAAGATAACAATTTTTTTTTAAAAAAAAAAACTCCCGAATAAAATTTGACATTAAAGATTTATCTTCTTAATATTTAAGAAAAGAAAAATAGAAGTTTGAGTTGTATCGTGCATCTATTTCAAATTTTCGATCAGTACATTCTTCATATTTACTGTACATTCAATTCTTTGATTCGTAATTACAAATATTTTTGGTTAGATATTTCAATTTGATTTTCATATTATTGTTAACTTAACTTGGTCATGATGTGATTTTTTTTTCTTTCTTTCACCACTTAAATTTGATGTAGTTGTATTTGAGAAGTGATTCGAACTTTTTGCACTTCATTAAAAATATTTGCAATAGACAAAATCGTTTAATTTTAATAATCAAAAGTTACACATGTGAGGCATGTGCGGCTAAACTAGTATATATATGTGTGTGTGTGTGTGTATGTGTATATATATATGTGTGTGTGTGTATATATATATACTAGTTTAGTCACATGTGCCTCGCAGGTGTAACGTTTGATTATTTAAAATTAAATAATTTTATCTATTGCGGAGATTTTTAATAAAGTGTAAAAGTTCGAATCACTTTTCAAAAATCTTTCACACTTCAATGTAATAATGTAAACATAAACATATACACATATATGTTTTCCAATTCCAAGTAGTTGATGGTATCACTTTTACATTTGTGTACCTCTTTCCCTTGTTGCCACAGGATAAGAGAGACGCATCAATTTAAATCATATTTGTGTTACGATTTATATATATATATTCTACAAATTTATTGATTCATTTTACAAATTTATTGATTACATTCTATTACGTACTTAAAACATTTAAAAATCTGGAACTTCTTAATTTTTTCTTATTCTAATAGTTTTATATTTACTTTTAGATTTTTCAAATCTTCTTAAAATCAAATTTAGTTAATTTAGAATTCTTAAACTACTAAAATTTTTATCAGTTGTATGACTTCAAATAAGGAAAGAATTACCATAAATATATGTAATTAATTTTTAATTCTTAAATTAAAAAAAGATATAGAAATTCTTATGTCTTCTAATAAGGATTTTTTTTACCATAAATACATTTAAATTAATTTTCAACTCTTAAATATTAGGACGAAATAGAGAAAAAGACGATTTTGTTTAAATATTAGGAAGAAATAGTGCAAAGATGATTTTGTTTAAAAAAAAGGATTTCAATGAAGAGCAAAAAGTTCAATTCACTCTTACAAGGATATTCACACTTTTAATATATATATATATATATATATATATATATGCATGTATATAATTTAACTTTTTATACATAAAATATTAATTATAATCTACTTTTTAAATACTTTTCAATTAGTTTTATTAATTTTCAATATTTAGAAAGTAGATGTGTGTGTGTGTGTGTGTATATATATATATATATTCATATTTGGGCCTTTAAGTTGTAATATTTATCTATTAATTGCTAATAAAATAAGGAAAAAGGACACTCTATGACCTTTTAAAAAAATAATAGCCCAATTATAGCCCAAGTTTGACATTTGGACAAATAATGTCCGGTCGGCTAAACAAATGCCATTTTATGGCCATTTTCTAATCTTTTCCAATTTGGATCATTTTGATCCACGTAGTTCATATACAGTCCATATACGATACCGATACAGTCTACATACAATACTGATACAATATTCAACTTGGGCAATTCGGCCCTTTTAAAAATATTTCAATTTTTTTTTTACTATAAATTTTTAAATTGATCAAATATTCTGCTTTTTTTTTATTGTTTAGAAATAATAATTAAATTATATAAAAATGATATAATTATTAAATAGAATATGAATCTATATAAGATATATGTATAGAAATTGTATAGTTCTATCAAATATGTATATGTACAATATATAGAAAGCGTATACAAATTATATAATTGTTGTATAAAACGTGTGTGTGTACAATATATAGAAAGTGTATACAAATTATATAATTAGGTTTATTAATTTTCAATATTTAGAAAGTAGATGTGTGTGTGTGTATATGTATATATATATATATATTCATATTTGGGCCTTTAAGTTGTAATATTTATCTATTAATTGCTAATAAAATAAGGGAAAAGGACATTCTATGACCTTTTTAAAAAATAATAGCCCAATTATAGCCCAAGTTTGGCATTTGGACAAATAATGTCCAGTCGGCTAAACACATGTCATTTTATGGCCATTTTCTAATCTTTCCCAATTTGGGTCATTTTGATCCACGTAGTTCATATACAGTCCATATACGATACTGATACAGTCTATATACAATACTGATACAATATTCAACTTGGGCAATTCGACCCTTTTAGAAATATTTCAATTTTTTTTTTACTATAAATTTTTAAATTGATCAAATATTCTGCTTTTTTTTATTGTTTAGAAATAATAATTAAATTATATAAAAATGATATAATTATTAAATAGAATATGAATCTATATAAGATATATGTATAGAAATTGTATAGTTCTATAAAATATGTATATGTACAATATATAGAAAGTGTATACAAATTATATAATTATTGTATAAAACGTGTAAAAAAAAGTACAGTTATTATATAAATTATGTATCAAAATTGTATAGTTTCCGTATAGAATATTTATGTATAAGATTTGTATAAAACCTGTATAAAAGTTGTGTAAAAAAGGTATAGAACCAATCAGTAAATTAAAATGGCTAGAAAGTGGAATTTAAATTTCATGGCCATTTTCAAGGAAATAGTTTAATTTTAAGTGCAAATGTACAGTTATTATATAAATTATGTAACAAAACTGTATAATTTCCGTATAGAATATTTATGTATAAGATTTGTATAAAACCTGTATAAAAGTTGTGTAAAAACCGTATAGAACCAGTCAGTAAATTAAATGGCTAGAAAGTGGAATTTAAATTACATGATCATTTTCAAGGAAATAGTTTAATTTGAAGTGCCGTTTCTGTCCTTTCCCCATAAAATAATCCAAAATCCAATATAAACTTAAAACCTGAACTTTTCACTCTTCATCTTATTTTTTAGTTTCAAGAGAGTTTTTCGCTCCTCAATTTTTCATAATTGTGGTTTTTCATTAGCGCATGAGTGAAAACATACTTGATCTAAACTTCAATCACAATATAATTGTCAAAAATAAATATTATAAAAAAAAAATTGAGAAGAATCGAAAAAATCGAAAGAACCGACTAAAACCTAAACCGGAAAAATTGATTTTATGTTGGTTTGATTTGATTTATAGTTTTAATAAACCGACATAATTAATAACCAACATAATTAATTTTTTTATTTTTTTTTTAATAGAAAATCAAACCATCCCGACCTATGTACACCCTATTCACAAGTATAAGAGTTGTCGCAATGTCCCCACTACTTACTAGTTAACTAAACTTGAATAACTTAGATGAATATCTGCTAGGACTAAGTACCATATTTGCACTTCATATAATAAACTATTTACACAGATACCCCTTCACAAATCAATGACCGAAGTTAGAAAATTGGAAAATCGCTAAGTGATATGACTTGGCCGTGTAGTTACTCACTCTCTGTCTTATTTTCCTTTAAAATATGTTTTAAAAAAATGTTTCTTTCTTAATTTGGTAATTCTTCAATCAATGTTTCTTTCCAAATTTGATAATTTTTTAATTTCATAAAATCAAAAGATTAAAAGATATTTTGATACATTATGCATATGTTTGATTTAAGATCAGAATATTTATTTTTTAAAAAGACTTTTATTATCAGGGTCCAATTAAATTAAGACAAATCAATTGAAAGGAATAGTTTAATACTCATAACGAATCATGTTCAAGTGCATTAGTGAAGAATGTAGAGTAACTGGTGACATCAGGAATAGACAAATAAACAAATGAAATCTATATAATAGAAGAAAGTGCGAGTCCAAAAGGAGTAAAAGTAGTAAAGACTGAGGACTAGTACAAATCTCTACTCCACGAAAGAATATAAAGAAGGAGCCAATGTGGCCAAATCTATAAGCAGATCCAAATCAGGACCCCCTGACCCATAAAGCACCAGAAATTAAAATAACAAAAAGATAAATTATACATGTCAAATATCAAAATACTGGACAAAATATGTTTGACAAAATTAACAATGAACTCTTTAGAACAAGAGCCAGCTCATCACAGCCCATCCAGCTACCAAGCTACCAAGCATCTTCAATTTCTCTGCTCCACTCTGCATTAGATCCACAATATATTAAAAATCTTATATTTTTAATATTTAAATAATTAAAGAATCAGATCCACTATACATATTTTGTTGTGATAATAATGCCAAAGCACAGTACAAGCCGTGCATGAGCATTGATCATTTAATCGACCCTACCATATGTGTGTTGCCTCGTGCTTAGCGACCCTTAATGTTTTTTCGTCGAACTTATTGTATTACTCTGTGGTCTTAATATATCTACGCCATTATAACTTTCCCACCGACACTGTATATGCTATTGTGTACCCGGTTGAGCAATACAGAAATACTTTGTACACTTGGGTAAGTCAATGTGCAAGTGTGTGGAGTGTGAACCATGATGTAAAAATTATAAGTCATCATTGATGGACACGTATCTAAAAAGACCAAATTGTGAAGCTGTAAAACGTAAATGTCTTCTAATCGACCGACAGATGCTAACATAGGCTACGGCACCATTTCATAGAAATTAGTATGCAGAAGTAAAATGTAATTTTTCTCTAATGCACCTATATGCATGTAACAACTACAAATTAATGCAATAAAATGTAAATGTTCTCTATGAATTTTAAATTCTAAAAGAGGCAGCTTACTTGGGTTTTAATAAATTGTTTTCTCACATTGAATGAATTTCTTATATAAAAATATGTTATTTGCGCAAAACTAATGAATTCTAGTGAACCGCATGTGGAAATCTACAACTAGGGTAAATCACATTTACCCCGAATTGCGAGAATACTCCTACTAGATTATGAAGTTGGTTACATATATTACTAGATCTGGATGCGGATCAATGATCTATCTTCTATCATATAATAAACAACAAAAAAGAAGATTAACACTTTAATTTAAAAGAGAATTTAATGAGATTACGTACCTCATCGTTAAGAGATGGGCTGGGAGAGTCGGAGTCAAGGCTAGGTCCAGGAGCTTCAGTAGGAGGTGCAGGTGGGCTCATCAAATCGGGAGAAGGTGCTGGTGATGCATTGTGTTTCTTTCCCTTCTTCTTTCCCTTGCCCTTTCCCTTGCTAGGAGCCGGAGCTGGAGTTGTCTCCGAAACCACAGGTGCTGCAACTGGAACTGGAGCAGGTGGAGTAGAAACAGCTGGTGGTGTAGCTACCTCTGGAGCTGGAGCTGGTGGAGATTGTACTGGTGCAGCCACTGGTGGTGGTGGTGAGCTTACTGGAGCAGCTACTGGTGGAGAACTTGCTGGTGCTTTTGCTGGTGGGGAACTTGCTGGTGGGGATACAGGTGCAGCAACAACAGGTGTAGTGGGAGCAGCAACTGGAGCGCTTACTGGCGTAACCGGAACAGCTGTAGGTGGGGCCGAGGCTGGTGCTGTAGCTGGAGCAGGAGTGCTTTTGGGCTTACTTGGGGCAGCCGCGGGCGGAGTACTAACCTTAGCACCAACGGGTGCTTTGGCTGGTGCTGCTGCAGGTGACTGACCCGTGACACTTGCCAATACAATGCACAAGATTGACACTAGTAACACAAATTTCCTATCCATGGCTAGTAATAATCAATAAAAATGTAGAGCAAAAGGAGAGAGGTATTATGGAAAGAGAAAGAAGAGTGCGTGTTATTGTGTCTAAAGAGTGTGAAGTTGAGTGCATATAAGTAGGCAAGTTAAGGCATAACGGCTAGAGGGAGGGTGGACATCTAGGTGGGGGGTCATGCAATAAAATACAAAGTTAACCTCTAACAGGCTGGATTTAGAAAAAAAAATGGGCCCAATAGGCCATGTGAGATTAGGTAATGGGGCTAACCACGTCAGGTGTTTTGGGTTATGCGGAGTCTAGGTGATATCTCTAGCTGGAGGCTTCATTTGTTGTCTTCGATGGCATGCAAAGTTCACAGCTGGAACATGGCTAGATGTAGGACCTATTTAGGTCACGAGTAAATCGAGTCCATACGCGTAAGCGATGATTGTGGAAAAGATTAACAAGTAATAGGCTAACTTTAGCTGGACTTGCTCATTCCACCGACAATTGTAGGACCCCTATCGGTGGAGCTACTTCTGCTACTATTTTCTCGTCACCCTTAACATTCTTTTACAAAATCTTTTTGAAAACGAAACTAAATTTCTTTATACTTTACCATTTTTTCCTGACTTAAACTTCACAAAAATATTTATTGGGGAGTTATTAGAAAATATATTTCCGAATGTCATTATCTCACCTTGTATTTAGCGTGGCTCTTCCATTTATTGATCGTAATATGACCGTTTCCTTGTTCTTTTTTCCTTGAAAAACTTATTATTATTATTAGACTATTATATAAGTTTTAAAAAATATTTTCACCTTCTTATTTAATGAATAAAATTTATTTATATTAAGAATCAATGTTCTGAGGACTCAGCATTAAATTTTAAATTCCACCATTATTGGTGAGAGGCTGAGCTACGAGGCATATGCTTTCTATGTAGTGCCCAATTAATGACCAAGGAACTATGCAGGATAGTAATATTGACCTTGCTTGATGAGGGTTCGCACCATTAAGAGAGAACACAATATTAAATTAAATTGAACCCACTTTTACCCAAAATGAACAGTAAAATATAAATCAAGTATACATCTTTATATTTGTCATCTATTGATCCATAAAAGTCCTTCGTTCTCTCTTGTTTTAATATACTCCTTTCCCTAAAAAATTTCTACCATGAAAAACATGGATAAGATTTAGCTGATATGATGATAGTTACTAAAGGATATGTTTCAACCTTAGTTTATTCAATTATTCATAAGTATATTTGAACCTTTAAATTATCCAATTACATGCTTCAAATTCTTATAGAAGGTATATATAAATCATTTTTGATAAATTAGGAATAAATTTGGATTATTTATTTATTTAGGTTATACTACTATGATTAGTGTCAGAGTTAATCTGGCCGGATAACAACTAAAAGGAGAACAATTTGCAATAGAATTTTTCATGGATCGACAGACAAATATATTTTTCCTGCAAAAATAATGTATGATATTTTTATACTGTCATCTTTTTCCTGATTGTTTCCGTATTGGATGAACCTATGGTCAATTTTGCATTTTGAGTTATAGGTTATTGAACCAATGGAGAGCAAAATTTTCATATTATGAATTGTTCATTAGCGTAATTGATCTTTTTTCATCCAAGTTGGTTGTTAATTAATGGAGTGAGTATTTTTGAGCTATTTAGCTAATTATTACTACGAAACTTTTGAGCTAATAGAGTACAACAACAACATACTCAGTGTATTCCCACCTAATGGGGTATGGGGAGGGTATATTGTACGCAGACCATGCCACTACCTCAAGAGAAGTAGAGTAATAGTAATACTCCCTCCGTTTCGAAATAAGTGAATTGTTGGGGTATTTATTGGTGTTTCAAAATAAGTGAATCATTGATTTTTTTTTTCAAATTTGCCCTTATGATTTGACAACCAATTAACTTTTGAAAAGGTATTGCAAGGTCAACTTTTTCTTTTTTGGGGGAAAAATAGAAAGTTATGTTAAATTTATGTCTTTAATATTTTTTTCTTAATATGTGTGTCAAAATTCAACAATTCATTTATTATGAAACGGAGGGATTAGTATTTGTGCATAAAATTATCTCATTTCAAATATTTTTAAAACAAATAGTCATATTTCCCAAAATATATGGGTACTTAATCATGGATGCCCGTGTTCTCGATGATATGATGGCTGGGGTAACGGTAGTATTTTATGACTGCTGGTTATGGGTCCATTGACAATTCGTTTGTCCCTCTTTTTTCTTGGCATATGCAATAGAACCACAGAAGTTCAATTTTACAGTTGGCCTCCTAAACTTTGAATTAATAACATTGGAATTGAGCAAAAAGGTTGCTAAGGACAGACAAGGAAAGAAATAGACAACTCACCCAATAGTAAAATAATTGGATGATATAAAAGTGGGGAAAGAAAAGGTACAATCAAAATACCAACCATATTTATTATAAGGATTAAGCCTTTTTTTTAATCGATTTTCATATTATAATTTTATATTTATATATTCTCCTGTTGCTTTGATCATCCTTTTAATTGGTTGTTGTGTTTGCTTCTTTCACCTGATCTTAAGCTAAGGCTTTGAAAAGAACCCTCCTATATATTTTTACAAGACAAGAGTAAGATTTGTGTTGATTTTATTCTCCCGGTCCTTATTCATGAGATTTTACTAGATTTGTTTGTTTGTTTATCATATGTATGTATTCGCTTTAAGAAAAAGAAAAAAAAAAATTATCATATGTTATCAACATATAATAACAATTAATTTTTTATTTTATTTTTAGAAATGTGAGGCACATAAACATGGGACACTATTATAGAAAGATTTGACTATAATTTATCTGAATGCGTGGCATATATTTATCGCGAATAATGAATGATGATTGATATGATGGGCTTCCAAGAAACTCCAAATGCTATTATTTATATATATACGCGTGAATCCCAATTTGGTTGCTGTAAGAACCAGCTGCTTTGTTTATATCCATTTACAAGATATTGGCAGAAGGGATAATGACCATTCCCCAACTCTTTTTAGTCTTTTACTACTACTATATAGATTATAGGGGGAAGGAAGAATAAAACACGGCGTTTTATATGAAAAGCTGCAGTATGTTTTAAGTTTTAATAGACAGTACCCAATCTCGATTTTCTAGACGTTATAACAAACACGATCAATGGACACATCTGGACATGAAATTTCAGGATAGTGGACTATCATTGAAATTTTAATTGTAAAATCTCGAAAAATAAATAAATTATGATAATTATTTTGCAGTTATATGATTGAAAAGTTATTAGTCTGGACCTCACTTTTGAGTCGAGGATCCTATAAAAAAATAACATCTCTATCTCAAAAAGATAGAAATAACGTATGTGTACCTTTTGTCATTTTTAGACCTCACTTATAGAACCACACAATGTGACTACACCACACTACCTATACTATATTTCTTCCCTTCCCGGCGAACTTATCCTTTCTTTGCTAGAGCATTTCGCAACTAAAGAGGCTTGACGTAAAAAGTTATGTTGGAAAAAGAAAAATAAACCACAATAATACTACTAGTCATCCAAATTCATAGTTTATTTATATACATAATTGCAATCGCTAGAGAAAAATATACTGTCTTCTAAAGTGTTTTGTATTGGTAAAATTCGAACGAAAACCAATTAAGAAAGTACCTCGTGAGTCCCACCATAATGTTAGTGGTAAATATACTTATACTGGTCCTATTTCATAATGAATTAACAAAAAGGTACTTCCATCATTCCTCATTATATAAAGTACTTAGCTTGTGCAATCTTTGGGGGAAAAAATATGAGACGTGGCACGTTAATTGTATAAGGTCCTACAACTTGTTGAAGAAGAAAGCAACTAGGGATGGAATAACCATATCCCTTATGTCTCACTCAAGAGCCTTATTCTAATTTTTCCAATCATAATCTTGCCTTTAATTTCCTTTGCTTGCACCTGCAATCTACTACCTAGTATATTTATCCAAAAAAGTTTCTGCTTTTGTTTTCTTTAAATGAATAAAATTGTAATGCGATTGGGAGCAGTAAAACTAGAAGAAAAAAAAGAAGAAGACTTTACTTCATTTGGACTTTAATATGATGCTATCTTAGATACTTTTATAATCTCACACTTCTTTTTCTCTATATATTGGACTTGATCATTCCTTAGGTTTCACTAGGTAGAATTTCACTCCTTTCAGGTTTGAGATTTTACTTTTTCATTGTTCATTTGATTCTTTTAATTCTTTATGTAGAGATTAGATCAAATATACTATAGAGCGTGGATCAGGGTTATAACTAATTAGATGTCGTCCCACTATAATTACTGAAGAGAAAATATAATACTATCAAAGTTAATTTAAAGTGACGTGTATATCTCGAATTATGATAAATGATACACATATATTCTCCTTCATATTTTGGGTATATATATGTCTCTATTGTTAATGAAATGATACATATATGTTCCTCACACTAACGATAGGGGCATATGTGTATCCAAAATATGAAGGAGAGTATATATGTACCATTATTATAATTCGGGGGTATATTTGTCTTTTTTTATTTTAATTTTTTTATCGCAAATAATTATCCCGCATCCATTATCCCCGACCCAATAATTCACTACCCGACCCGGTCTCAATTAAACCCAAGAGACACCCCTTATAACGATAATACACACACAGTAACACCCACCAGGAATAACAACCACCCTCTTCTAATTTTCCATTAACAATAACAACAGTACAATAAACAACAACTAATTACACCATCTCCTTCATTTCAATTGAAAAAATAGACCCACAAATTTAACTTCACTATTATCAATTTATTTTTAAAAATCATTAACTCATAACACTAAAAAACAACACCAAGGAAATTGGACCCCATGTGTTTCAGTTTCCAGTGAAATCCCTTTGAAAACACTACCCACCAGCGGTCAAACCACATAGCCACCATCTTCGTCGAATCGAAAATACTCTATCGACAAACCATTGGCAAACCCGTAGCTCCGAACTAATATCCACTCTCTCCAACCCGCAAATACCAACTATCAGCAGCAATCAAGCACTGCAATTCTGATTGGAGTACACGGTTAATAGAAACACAGAGGGAGTATCGGGTTTGAAACAAAAAACAGATATCGAGTTGAATTGGTTTGAAATCGGGTTCGATGGGTTTATTGGATCGGGTAGTGGGTTCGAATTAATTATTTGGGATAAGAAATTAAAATGAAAAAGGGACAAATGTATTCCCGAACTATGATAAAGGGTAAGTATATACCCTTCGTCACAGGTACACATATGCCTCTACCGTTAGTGCGAGAGACATATACGTACCATTTCATTAACGGTAGGAGGATATATGTATCCAAAATCTATAATATATTAAAAGTGCGAAGGCCCTTAAAAATGTGATTTGAACTTTTTGCCCTTCATTAAAAGTCTGTGCTTTAAACAAAATCGTCTTTTCACTATTTTTTCTAATATTTAATATTTAACAATTGAAAATTAATTAAATATATTTATGGTAAAACTTTTTCATATTAGAAGTCATCATAATTAATGACAACTAAAACTTTTTTCATAAAACTATTTGAGTAAACTATATGGTAAGAGAAAATAAAACTATTTAAGGAGTAAAATATAGCTTCCCACGATTTGCTTATGTTCAGAATTATTCTATACCATAAATAATATAGACAAAATACTGTTCTCGACCCTTGTAATCTTCTCGATCCTATGTCGGTTTTTGTAAGTTGGACACTTCTACTTACATGTTTGTCATCTAGACCCCTGAACCCACTAAAAAATAATATTTTAAATCCTTTTTTGGTGAGTGTAACACACTCACCCCACGTAAGCTGCCACGTCTGTCACACCATCTGTCAAGTCACCTGCCACGTCATTTAAAAAATAAAAAAATAAAAAAATTATTACGTTAAATTTCAAGTCATTTTTTAAATGCTAAATAATAAATTAAATATTAAAATTAATTTAATTAAATAAGAAAAAATTATAATTGTAGAAAAATTTGAATAATCGTATTTTTATTTTTGCTCACAAATTAAACATCAAATCCATTCCAAATAATTAAAATTCTTCTCCAACTAATTTAAATTTTTAACTATAAATTCATATATACAAACATAATAAATTTTCGATTTTTAAATTTGAATATCTTTACCAAATTCACAAAAAGTTTAATTTTTTTCAAGTGAAATTCACTAATTTTTTTCAATATTCACTATCACTCACTTTCAATTCAAATTTAAATTTTAATCTCCAAAAATAAAAAGATTTCAAATTTAAATTTTAATATAAAAAAAAATAAAAAGAATTGAATTGAGGGAAAATTAAAATTAAAAATAAAAAGTGAAGGTGGTGGGGGAGGGGGGCTGGAAAAGTATTGGGGTAGGGTGTGGGGGGGGGACGGGGATGGGGTGGGGTAGGGTGAGAAGAGGCTGGATGGGGCTGGTGGGGTGTGGGAGGGGGACGGGCTGGGGTGGGGTGGGGAAGGGCTGGACGGGTGGTGGGGTGGAGTGGGGAGCTGGAAGGGGCTGGGGGTGGGATGGGACGGGGTTGGGTGAGGTGTGGGTGTGGGGACGGGCTGGGGGAGGGATTTTTTTTTTTTTTTTTTAAATTATTTTTAAATTTTTAAAATTATTTTTAAATTAAAAAAGATGGAGGGAAACAAAGGATCCTTTTTAATTATTTTTTTCAATTTTAATGTTTTTTATTTATTTTTAAATTATTTTAATATAAAATTGGTCAAAAATTGACCCCCACTCGCCCCCCAGACGAGTGACTACACTCTTTTTGTCCTAGTCATCATTTCAATGCCACATAGGCAAGGTCAACGGTCAAATGATGCAAAATATTGCTTTTTAATGAGTTTAAGGGTCCATATGACAAACATGTAAGTAGAAGTGTTCAACTTTCAAAACCGACATAGTACAAGGGTTCAGAAGAGCATTTTGCCAATAATATATTAACATTGTGTCTTTAATTTGGTTTGGGGTTTTGAGTAGTTAAGTTTAAATTTTTTATACCGTAAATCTATATCTACCTATAAGCTATATCTATAATTTATATATATATATATATATATATATATATATATATATATATATATAATCTATAATTTATATCTATAATCTTTATCTGTAATATATTAAAAGTGATTTGAACTTTTTGCCCTTCATTAAAAGACTCTTCTTTAGACCAAATTGTCTTTTCACTATTTTTTAATTTATTATTTAATTATTTTTTATTATAGTAACCAGACTTTCTAAAATATATGGGGCTCCTAAAATATGTAGTAGGAGAATTAATTAAGATTTTTCTTTTTACTAGACTTCCTAAAATATATAGGACTCCTTAAATATATGGTAAGTGAATTAATTAATATTTTTCTTTCTACTATTCAATTAAGAAAATTCTCCTAAAATAAGACTCTATTAAGAAAATACTTCTATAAATATTGAGATGTACGTTAAGCTAGAGAACAAATCGATTTGCCTATTGGGAGAATATAATTGATGTTCATCTAAATTGATTCGATTGCATGTCTAGATTGCTAGATGCTTGATTTTTCAATCCTCAACTTCTCCACAGTTTTTGTCAGCATAATAGAATTCAACATGTGTGTGTGTATGTGTGTATATATATATATATATATATCGGTTGGTTTTGAAGAATTTCTTGTGTAAAAGTTAGGTTTAATTGTATTATTTTGATATCTTTATTATCTTATTGTTTTATTTTAATTTACATATGTTAGGTGAATGTGGGTCGGCTTTGAATTTTTTTTTAGGTAAAGATTAGGTTTAATTTTATTATCGTAATATCTCTAATGATTTGTTATTTTGTAGTAGATTACTGTTCGTAGATGAATCTCGATCATCTTTGAGAAATTTTTGTGTGTAAAATTTATGTTTAATTGTATTATTTTGATATCACTTTTATCGTATTATTTTGTTGCAGTTTATAGGTGATAGATAAATGTTGGTCGACTTTGAATTTTTTTTTTATGTAAAGGTTAGGTTTAGTTGTATTATTTTGATATCTCTATTATCGTATTATTTTGTCATTGTTTTCAGATGGTAGATGAATGTCGGACGACTTTGAAAAAAAAAATTGTGTGTAAAGATTAGATTTAATTGTATTATTTTGATGTCTCTATTATTGTATTGTTTTGTTGCAAATTACAGGTAGTAGATGAATGTCGATAGGCTTTTAAAAATATTTTTGGTAAAGATTAGGTTTAATAAATAAACTCTTCATCTTTACATACTCAAAAGATATTAAATTTAATTATTATATTCATCTTTATTATTTAAACAAATATCCTATTTAATGTAATGTTTGAACTTACTAAAATAAGGTACACGCGCAAGGCGCGTACGTTTAGTATGACAATATATATATATACAATTTATCATAGTTTAGAATATATTTATTCGTTTTCCATTTCAAATATTACCAGTGACGATTGAATTTCTTTGCCATGGAGATTTAACAACTTACCCGGTATTGTTAGACTTTGTCATGGAGATATACAATACACGATTCTCATTGATCATGGAACATTGAAAATTTGGATCTATTCTCGGTTATACGTATTAAACTTTGTCCCTTATTTTTGAAAAAAGAACACTGTGTAGCACTTTTTAAAATAAATAATCTAAATTTGAGAATTTGCTAAAAAGTGGCCTGTCGTGTCAGCTATTTCTACTTTATAGTCATTTCCTAATTTGGATCATTTTGACTCATGTAGTTCAGACATAGTCCATATACAATACTGATACAATCCATATACAATACTGATACACTTTTCAACTTGGGTCATTCGGCCCTTTTAAAATATTTCAGTGTTTTTTTTTACTATAATTTTTTTAACTGAAAAATATTCTTTTTTTTTGTTATTGTTTAGAAATAGTAATTAAATATAATTATATAAAAACGGTATAATTGTTATATAGAATATCTATCTATATAAGATATATGTATAAAAAATATATAGTTCTATCAAATTATTATATATTTTTTCAACTTATATGTTTTGTTATTCTATAAAAATATATAGAAAATGTATAAAAATTATATATTTGTCGTATAAAATGTGTAAAAAATAATACAATTATTATATAAACTGTGTATCAAAACTGTATAATTTTCGATTAGAATATTTATACGTATAAAAATTGTGTAGAAATGATATAGAACAAGTCAAGAAATTGAAATGACTAGAAAATAAAATTTAAATTTCATTACTATTTTCATGAAAATAGTTTAATCTGAATTGTGGTTTCTGATATTTCCCGCTCATCTTTTTGGTTGTTCAGGCCCATAGATTCCTTGGGCTTGGCCCCAATGGCAAAGACCAATAATACAACAGAAAGTTTCGAAGTTGAACTTTGAAACTTCCAACTATAATTGGGACAGTATAAGTCGAACTACCAACTAGGCTGTTCATGGTTTGGTTTCGCAAAATCAATTAAAATCAATACTATTTGAGTTTGATTTGATTTTATCCTAAAAATATCAAATCGAACCAATAAATTATACATATAAATTTTTTAATAATTAATACATTATTTGTAATTTAGATATAAATATTTTGTTACAAATTTCTTGTGATAGTATTCTAATTTAGTTAATATGTAATTTTTTCTATTATATAGAAGCAGTGGTTTTGACATGCCAGCTTCAGCAAGTTACTTGCTCCGTATTATATCATCCCTAATTAATTATTCGAAGTTATTTATATATTAAAAAATAATAATATTTAATGAACAATTAAAATAGATAGTTATGACATATCTGCTGCAATCGTAATTTTACTGTATCACTCTAATTAATTATTATAAGTTATTTATATATTGAAAAATTAATAATATCCAATTCGTGATTTTATTATATCCCCCTTAATTAATTATTATAAGTCAATATGTATTAAAAATTTAATAATATTTAATTTTAAAAAGATAAAATAAATATTTATAACATGTCTGTTTCAGCTGCTTCAACCGTGATTTTACTATATCACCCCTAATTAATTATTATTATAGTAATTTATGTATTCAAAAATTAATAATATTTAATTAAAAAGGTAAAATAGACATTTATGATATACTTCAGCTACTTCAACCATAGTGTTACTAAATATCACCCTAATTAATTATTATAGGTCATTTAAGTAATAAGAAATTAATAATATTTAATAAAAAATATAAAACAGATACAAAAATGATAAATTAACTCTTGATATTTTAAATTAACTTACGTCATATATGAAGCCCACTTAAATTTTTTTCACGAGTATTTTTTATAGTTATTTTGCTATGTCACTTTTAATTAGTTGTTGTAAGTCATTTAAGACACTTATGCTTCGCTGCTTCAATTGTGATTTTACTATATCACCCCTAATTAATTATTATGACTATCTAAACATTGTTCCACTTAAATTAAAATAGAAAAAATATTATAAATTATAATAATTAAATATTTAAATTATTTAAAAAATATAATTGGCTATCGATGACACAAAACTCTGGACAAGAAGAGTAACATATATTATTAAAAAAATTACATAAAAAATATTATAAATTACCATAGTTAACAATTTAAAATATCTAAAAATAATTTAATCTGTTATTGTCACACCCCTTTTCCGCTCGAAGGGAGTCAAATCGAAGGGTTTTTCCAATTAAAGTGACGGTATTGAATATGGATTAATTTAATTTATAGAGTCGCCACTTGAAATTGAGTTATGGTGTTCCAAGTCACATTTTTGAATCCCTAATCAAAAGGAAATGACTCTTTATTTTGGTCTGCGAAAACAAAAGACGGGTAAGGAATTCTGTTGACCAAGGGGAAGGTGTAAGGCACCCCTCGAGTCCCGTGGTTCTAGCACGGTCGCTTTTATTGACTTATCCTGACTTAACTTATTTTGACAGATTATATTAGTAGGCCCTAAAATCGCTCATTTTATTATACTAAAACTCGTAAATTATTTCATATTAAATGATCGATGAAAGTTGAAAAATATTTGTCAAGTTAATTTTAGAAAACTATTTGCCAAGGTGTATTGTTGCATCCTTGAATTTTAAATGTCTCAGAAAAATGCGTACGCCGCATTCTTAGTTGAGACGATTATTTTGAACGTGCTTAAAAATTACTTAACTTTTAAACTTTGATTTGTCACTTGTAAACTCATAACAATTTATTCATTTAAAATAATTAATCTTAACTAAAACCATTAAACAAAATTTATTTAAAGCAATCACTTAATATAGTAAATAGTTAATAAATTTTATTAATGACAATTAATAATAATAATAATAATAATAATAATAAAATAATATATTAGTAATTTATTATGTAAAATTTTAATATTATCTCCCAAATTTATTATTTAAAAAATTTCAAAGCACGATGCCCATTTTTTTTTTTCAAAAAATATATATGTACTTTAATATAATGAAAACACTACAACTTTCATTTTTTTTTTCAAGTATAATAGAATTAATTATTTCTATATAAAGTATTAGAATATTAATACATCTGGAAAAACGTGAGAGACATATTATATTATATACATATATGAATATATATATATATATATATATATTAAAATACTAATATATCTTGGAAAACATGAGAGACATATTATATTATATACATATATTAAAGTACCAATATATATCTTGGGAAACATGAGAGATATTATATTATATACATATATGAATACATATATACAAAAAGATGGTGCAGGCGGAATAATAATTTTTGACAAAAATTAAATGAGAAGGGTGTCATCGGTGGAATTTGACGGCGTTGCTGGGTGCGCCGGCTGGTAGGGATTTCGCCGGTCAGATTTGACCATTTTTCCGGCATAGAGAAAGGGAGATCGGCACTGGGGAAGGACTGACAGCGCCGGTAAGGGAAGTGGAGGACGACGGTGGCGGCGCTAGGTTTCGCCAGCCGTTTAGTTGCCGACTTTAATGGATTCCGAGGAAATTTTGGGTTGTTTCGATGGATTTCCGGTGAAGACCTGCCGGAAAAAATTGAAAAATATCTTTTTTTATCATCTCGTTCAACTCTCGATATCTTTTGCTCTCAATTTCTTCCTTCTTTTTATCGATATCTCCTGTTTCACTTTTTTTTTACTGTGTACATACATATTCGCTGTGATTGTGATGAATATTCTGTATGTACAGTATATGTGCATGAATGCCAATTTATATAGATGTTGTATGTTTTGAGACTAAAATAAAAATAAGAGTGCATGATCAGTGGAAAATTAGTATGTGTATGTGCATATGAAAAGTGGATTCATATAACTGCATGTAAATGGATACGAGTAATTCTTACTCTGTTTTTGTAACATACAGATGAAAATAAAATTATTTAACCATTTTTCATTCATACTTTTATACAATAAAATTTATGAAAATAAATAATACATAATTGAACATAACCTGTTAATGGATTAAAGCAAAACTTTAAATTTCGTTACCAAAAACTCTTTCACTCCAACTTCCTTCTTTTCTCTCTTTGTCTGATTTTTTTTTTGTTATTTTTTTTCCTTCTGATGTTTCTCTCTGTATTTTTTTTACCATGTAGATGAATGTGTCCAAAAGTACGTATATCCTTCGTCTCGGGTGGGAGAGTTCTATAAATACAGAACTTTAGGGGAAAAAACAAAAAGAGGGAACAATTATTTACAAGATAAGATAAAGGGGAGATTTAAAATTCAAATTATTTTTTTTTTAAATAAAATAAAATAATAATAATAATAGATAGATATAATAATAATAATAAATAAATAAATACAAATAATAATAATAATAAATATAATAATTAATTAATTTTATATTTAACAAAACAAAAAAAGAATTTATAAATAGACAAAAACAAATATAATAAAATAATATTAAAACTATTAATTTATTTATTAAAATTTATAAAAGAAAACATATATATTTTAATTTTTATATTATTTTTTTAAAATTAGAAAAAAATAAAAAAATAAAAAAAATATATGATTAAATATAAATATAAATATTTAATATTGATAGACAAGTTAAAATTTAGGGAGGGTCAAAAATCACGTGTCTACATTTTTTACCCTATTTGTGTGAAATCTCGAAGAGTTTTCATACAAAGAAGTAGACAAGATATGATTTTTGACCCTCCGATTATTTGAAAGGTAAGAATAAAAGGAAAAATGTGACCGAGTCCTGCTTTTTAGACATCCTACCTATCCCGGGTTATAAGGGAATCAGGTCACAAGTAGTTCAAAAGTAATTGGGTGAGAGAAAAAGTTAAAGCCGAGTGAGATTCTGTCGAGTTTCCGACTAACGACTTCTGCTTTTACATTCAACTGACTAATAAAAATCAAAAAATGAAAAATACAAGTAAAAACTGCAATCTCTAGAATCTTGATTCAAGCCTTCACGACTTAAATTTGAAAATTCACCCTATTCTTTAGGTGGGCTCCTGAACTTTCTTTTTCTTCACCATATTCTTCAGGCGGGCTCCTGAACTTACAATTTCTTCACCCTGTTCTTCAGGCGGGCTCCTGGACTTGCAATTTCTTCACCTTGTTCTTCAGGCGGGCTTCTGGACTTACAAATTCTTCACCCTGTTCTTCAGGCGGGCTCCTGGACTTGCAATTTCTTCACCCTGTTCTTCAGGAGGGCTCCTGGACTTGTAATTTCTTCACCCTGTTCTTTAGGCGGGCTCCTGGACTTGCAATTTCTTCACCCTGTTCTTTAGGCGGGCACCTGGACTTGCAATTTCTTTATCCTGTTCTTCAGACGGGCTTCTGTACTTGTAATTTTTTCACCCTGTTCTTTAGGCGGGCTCCTGGACTTGCAATTTCTTCAACCTGTTCTTCAGGCGGGCTCCTGGACTTGCAATTTCTTCAACTTGTTCTTCAGGCGGGCTCCTGGACTTGCAATTTCTTCACCCTATTCTTCAGGCGAGCTCCTGAACTTACAATCTCTTCACCCTGTTCTTCAGGCGGGCTCTTGGACTTACAATTTCTTCACCCTGTTCTTCAGGCGGGCTCCTGAACTTATAATTTTTTCACCCTGTTCTTCAGGCGGCCATCCATGACCGAGATCCAGCATCGGATGTTATAACCGTGCTTCTTGCGTTGACAGAAATATGAAATTGCATCCTTTATCTGAAAACAACATTCCATCTCTGTCCCAAACAAAGAAAAATTGTGTGTTTTAAAACATATGGTGGTTGGTTTGTGGCACTTGGCTCTTGAAATGACGGTTCTTGCAATTTCCATGCTCAACTCCTTTTCCATCCCTTGATAGATATCCATTGACTTGTCATATTTCTGACCTAAAATTCTGACTACTGAGACTCTCAACTCAAAACATATTTCTCTTGTATAATACCTCAGAGTTTAACTTTTCACACACTTTTTATCTTTTCACGAGTCAAAAATTATCAAATCACAATCATTCTGAGTACTTTATACTTTGAAATGTTGTCTTTGTGCATTGACCCTTTGTCTTGCTTCGTACCCTTAAAGGAGTTGGTAGCAAATTTGAAATATTTTCTCACTTGACCTGATGTGAATTTGACTCAAAAACAGATAAAAGACAACAAAAATTTCCGTTTGAAGACGAGGACACAAAAATAAAAAATCAAAATAAAACAAAAACAAAAGGAAAAAGACAACAGACATCTCTTTTTCAAAACAAAAAGGCAAACTTATCAGAATGTGGAAACTGATTCTGGTGATTATGACATGCATTTTGAATCAAACAATCAGATCTACCCACACCAATCATTACAAATTTTGTCCATTTGTTGAGCTTGAAATTAAGCCAATCTTAAACTTGTTCCTTCAGAACAACAACTCTGCTTCGGTTAGTGGCACCTCAATGGGTTATTGCCAACGAGCCTATCTCATTTTCATTTCTTTCTCAGCTCACAGTCGCCTTATGGTGCCCAAAAAGGTTTTCACCAATAAGACTCTCTCATTTTTTTAATTTTTTTTTTATAAAATAACACCCAAACTATGAAATATCATGCACCCATAATATGTTTAGCCTTGACATTCTCAAAGACTGATCTAAAGGTCTTTCTTTGGTTGTAACTTAGCTTTTGGAAAGGGTTAGAAGAAAGGGCGGCATGAGGCTAAAAAATTTACACAACATTGAGCGAAACATACAACTTTTGGAATCGACTCTTTAAGGAAATAAACTTTTTCCCCAGCTTTATTTCATTCTGGGTAATTTGAATTTTATTTTGGTTGGACCGAATCCCAAAGTAGGGCTGCCGACGTATCTTGTCATGGAAAGAATTAGGTCAAACGTAGTTCAGGCATCTTGTTCTTTTACTTGATTTTCTTTTTTTAAATTATTTTTCTTGATTTTTCTCTCTTTTTCTTTTTTTTTGAGAGAGAGGGAGATTTTTTCCGACTCTATTTTTTTCTTGACACTTTTCTGACTCTATTATTTTCTTGACACTTTTTTTTTTGAATTTTTCTTTCAAACTCTATTTTGATTTCAAAAGAGGGGTACAAAAGAAAATAATACTAAAGCTCAAAAGGGGTAACAAAGGATGACACAACATTTGGGTAGTAGAATGAAATGCTTTCGTCATATCAATCCTTAAAAATGGAAGAACATAACATGTCATCTGAGGGTGAAACATGAGATCATACATATCTTTTCAACATTGACTTTCACTAAGAACGTGCACATGTGTCACTTCTGTCGTGCTTATGAAACATACAAGTCCATTTGTGTTGTACTTTCTCCACACGAATGACTCATGTCTCTTTGGGAGATAACTTTCTTTCATTTTTCTTGACGATGGAGATTATATATCCTCTGATTGATCCCATTCAAAATGCTTGAATTAGATTTTTTAATAGATGATCAAGTCATTTTTTATTTGTAAAGTGATTTGCCCCAATTTCATCCATATTGGGATTTGACTTACTCTCAAACTATTTGAAATCTTTGCTTATATCCTCAAATGCTTCTTCTCCTTCGTATTCAACTTCTTTATTCATTATTTCATAGTTAGATTGGGTTTTTAAATCTGGTTGACAATTCTTTGTGCATGTCATATCATTAGAATCAGCATAAAAAGAACTATATAATAGAAAATAAATAAATAAAATCAGACTCAAAATAAAACAAAGAGAGACTGCACTTTTATTAAAAAAAAAGGTAGAAAGAGTTTTAACCTAAAATACCAAGTTAAAGATATGAATTACAATCCTAGAATGATTCAAATTACAGAAGGAGAAATAAACAAACTACCAAGACTGAAAAACAAAAAAAACAAACTACCAAGACTCCTTCATAGTATAGAGTGAGGTGGCCTCCCAATTGTTAAGCTGGATATCAGGGCCGATAAACTGCACATCTGCATTGCTAGTACCTTCCTCAAATTCAACCATAAAAGTTTCGATGAACATTTTCTAGAAACGGCCAATCAAATTTGTATCATCATCATTCATTGCTACAGAGGACCCAACAACACTAACTTTGATGAAAGACTCGTGAAGTGACGGTATCGTCTTGGTAAGTGACCATGACTCTTTCTTATGCTTTTTAGACCTTTTTATGTCCTCAAAAGTAGTCTCATATCCCAAACCAAAGGTACCAAGGTTCTCATAGAGGTTTACTGGATGAACCCTGCCTTGCAAAAACATCCCTAGACCTTTTCCTGGTTTGAAACCATGTTTCAACATTTCATTCACTACCATAACAGATGCAGAGGACAATTGTGGTCTTACGATGAGATTCCCCTCAAGGATATGCTCAACAACCACTATCTTCTCTTTCGCAGTTTTTTCTTTTGTCAAATCCATTATATTTGCTGATTGTTCCAAATCAGTTTTAATTTTAATGATCGGCTTGAAGGAAATCACAACATCTTCACCATTAGGTATCACTTCAAACATGTTTTTTTCATTATGATCTAGCAGTGAATTTTGATCGACATTTGGAGCGTCTGGACTTTGTACCATGATCTGTGGAGTGTCAATCAACTCTTGAATGGCTCTTTCTAGATACCAACATCGCTCTGTGTCGTGCCCTGGGGCATCAGAACAGTATTCATATCGTCTAGAATAGTACAAATTCTTCGGAGGAGGATTAGGGATCCTTCTCTCAATTGGGTTTAAAACGTTCATTTTTCTCAACCTATGAAATAAACTGGTGTAAGATATTCCAATAAGAGTGAAATTATTTTTGCCCATGTTATTCCTTCTGAAGTCTGTGATAACGCTCAAACTACAGCTCTCGTAAGAGTGTAAACGGTCGTTGTCAAATATAGAACCCAACTGGGTTGAGTGTCGAATCCCACAGGAATACTTGGTCACTAAGTATGCAACTATTATTAGACTGTTGGTCGAAAATTCTACAGATAAAGGGGGGATTTTATGCGTGAAGCAAAAGTATCAAAATAGCAAAGTAAAAACGGAATGCTTGGTAGGTTTTAATCAATGAGAATTGTAAGTTAGGGTTATGTCCACCTTATGAGTTCTACGTATCTATTGGCTATGAGTTATGCGGAATTCAGACATGCATGCGCTTATAGAGATTCGTATTCTATGGTAAATCCTAGCGTCTTTCGACCATCAAGGATTATATCACTTTAACTCTTTCGAGCTTAAAGCGTATACTAATGGTAAGAATTCTCCAAAAGGTTAATCCAGTTACAACACTAACTTTTAAACAGGGGTTGGTAGCCCTATTTCCTTGTCATTCTCTCTTTTCCAGACATGTAACTTTTCTTTCGAACAAGTTAATGCTATACTGGCGTATTCTATATGTTTGCAACCACAAGAATTCAATTAAGATGAAGAGAGTAATGATATAAGCAGCATACGTATCAAGAATTCACAAACTCATAGCAATAGATAGTGTCTCATAAGGCTTCCATAACCCTAACAGAGAAGTTTAGCTACTCATGAGTGCAACAGAAATCACAATAGACATCATCATCATACCAAAACCTAGAACAAGCTTGACGATTTGGATGATTTTTGGCGTAAAAAAGGTTTGACATTTTTCTTCCTCTATCCGTGCCTCAAGTGAGTCGTGTTTCTCTGTTAGACTTACAGAATATTGTAACGCGAATTAGGAGCGGAGGTTGAATGAAAAAGACTTGAATTAATGAATGAGTGAATAATAAAAAGCTTCGAATTAATGAATTACTGAATGCTGAAAAATTCAGCAAAATAGGGTTTTTATAACATCCTTGTCCTAGTCCTACTGAAATAGGGTTGTTATCCTTGTCCTAGTCCTACTAAGTTACTGCTGATCCCCCAAGTCTTTAGAAATGCTGTTTTTGCCAGGGACCAGTTCTCCATGCATCACTTTCAGTCCACAAGCTTCTAGAAGCTGCCTTCCTTCTTACGTGAAGTTTCCTTTGGCATCCAACAGTCCATAAAATGCTGAAATCTTCATCATTTATTCCTGAAAACTTGCTAATCACGTTGGTTAGCTCACTTACAGGAAAAAGGACTAAAAGTGCAGGAATTATATACTTTGTCCTTTAAAACTTAGCTAAAATATGGGTAAATTAAGGTGCTTTAGGCGTGTAAATACGCCTAACATCAACACCCCACACTTAAAGCTTTGTTCGTCCTCGGACAATATATCATGTCCATATAAACATCTACTTAGGGTTTCACAGTAACAACACAAAATATTCATCAAGACAGGCACAACAATTATTAACAAAGAGTAGTTTTCTAATCACTTCTAGAAACAATTCAACCTCCAACATAGACTCGTGATGATGGTTAATTCGTATTCAAAAGTTAAGGCACAAAGAATCATACAAGACTACCCAAAACTCATCAACCATGTGTGTCTCACAATATATCACCCATAATTACTCACAAGTATTTCATTTTTTAAAACATGGGTATAAGATTATCCTTGCTCTCACTCTCACAAAGAATTCATATGTTGCAACTGATGACCATAGGCTTGCCCTTAGTGTAATGATCTACTAATATCAGAATGTTAAGCTTAGGATCAAATAGGTCTTTACAGGTTGTAATGTAGGCTAAGGGACGGGTAGGACTATTTTGGCCAGAAATAGTGACTAAGTTTCCTAAACGCTTTAATACATCACATTATGCCATTTACACTTTCTTTCAAACGACCTTTCTACTTTCTTTTAATCTACCACCCCTTCTCACCTCTTTTGTTATTCAATTTTAAATAGAATCAACTTTGTATTTTTCTTTTTCATTTCATTTTTGATTTTTTTTATAACACACCTCTATAATAGCCATTTTTTTTCATAACAAATTCAAGTACCAATTCACTTTAAGGCATCACTCTCACCCAATTTCCTTTTATTTTGTCACATGACTTTACAATTTAAAGCGCTTAGGAATTTGGATCAAATTATGGTCTTAAAAAATGGATTAGGCTACATATGAGGCTTGTCAAAGAAAATAGCTAAAGGCTCAAAGGGGGTTAACTAGGAAAATGTCCACGGGTAGGTAAAAAGAAGGTAAACAATCACAAGCTGCCAAAGAAATGCCTAAATCATCTCCTAAACTCACACTCTTTATTTCGCTTTACACACACACCAGACAAGTTCTAGCATCAGTCACAACACAGAATATACTATAACCTCACACACACAAGGCACATGGTTAACTTTATTGGGATCAGTATAGACTCTTGACCCAACAGATGAATGAATTAAACCACACAAATATCACACAGTGAGTCACACTTGGAGCCTAAACGTCTCAATAGCAATGATTTTAGCACAAACTCTTGTCATAATACCATGTCGCCTATCAGAACAATTTCATGCAAAATCTAAAAAAATCTAAAAATCAAAAAATTTAACTACAAACGAGAATAAATGTAGGCAAAGAAGTACGCTACAGCATACAAATACCCTCACCCCACACTTAGACAGGACACACTGCCCTCAGTGGAAATAAGTAAGGAAAACCTGATTAGTCAGACTCCTTTTCTATGTCTGGGGTCAAACCCCCTGCGTCGGAATCATCATCAGAGTCGTCATTATCAGAGTTGTCCTTCACATCGTCATTCGAGGTATTTGTAGAGAGAAGGATTCATCTTGCTCTTTTCTTCCCCTTTTCTGACCTTTCTGTGAGGTGGACGCTTTTTCTTTTCCTGGTCGACCTTTTGGTGCCATTTTACCTGAGACTAAAATAAATTCATGCTAGCTCATCTCGAAAGATTTAATCGACAAACAGTCAATAGTGGCACCACCCCACACTTAATTTGTTGTGGCAAACTAATTAAGTGAAAGATGTCGATTACTCAGACTTCATCGATATACGTTTAGGTGTTATGTTCCAACAATATAATCAGTGCAGTCATACTTTTCTTGTCATCTTAACTATCCTTTTTGATTCTATTTCATGAAATCTTGGCAATACTTTCATGTTTGGATTGATGTACCTTTTGAGCAAGACTACTACATAGAGATTGAATCAAGTTATGACATTAGAAATAATCACAACAACGTATGTTTGTAGTCAACCATGATTTTTATCTCGATGAACAAGTCATTCCAACATGTAAGCTTTCTAGTTACAAGATTATGCAATTTTCTTGACCATGTCAATTCCGCAAAAGTATGACAGTGTATCAAAATCAAATACAAGTTGGAAACAAGTCAAGAGCATCCTTACGTATTCTTTCACTCACTTAGTTGTATCACAACAAATCAACCATATTCAAATCACCAATACTACTTCAAGATTTAACAATTCATTATAGGCGTAGTAGTGTAGTACTTACGGAATATAAAAAAAGAACAAAGAAGTACTTACTTGGTTGATGGCCTCGAAAGATGTTCTTGCAAAGTAAAAGAGCAAAAGGAAATTTTTTGAGAGATTTTGGAGAGGTAGGCGGCGCCTAGGTTGAAGTTGCAATGCATTTTTATTCTAAGACTAAGGTTCTATTTATAGGACAAGCTTGGGTCGGGTTTTGACCCATTTGGAATCAGATTTGGAGACCAAAAGTGACCATAGGCGGCGCCTAATGCTTTGCCTATGCTTGGCATAGGCGGCGCCTTTTGCAAAGCCTTATTGAGCATAGGCGACGCCTATGCTATGGCATTGTTAGGCATAGGCGGCGCCTATGCCATGGCATACTAGATTCAGAGACAAAAGGCTTTTGCATAGGCGACGCCTATGCTATGGCATTGTTGAGCATAGGCGGCGCCTATGCCATGGCATTGTAGAATCCGAGAGCTTAGGCCATAGGATAGGCCTTGCCTTGTTCGTGGCCTAGATTTACATAGGCCTTGCCTTGTTCTTTGCCTATATTTTCATAGGCAATGCCTAACCCATAGCCTTTTGCTTCTTCATTCCTAACTTACCACCTTCAACATGCAATACTTCCAAATCAAAATTTGAAACCAATCTCCTCCTTTACACCTCTTGCACCTACATTTACTCAAAAACAACAAAAACGATTAGAACGATGGGTTGCCTCCCATCAAGCGCCTTAGTTTTGGTCGCGGCTCGACAAAATCTTAAGAAAACAAAACAATTAAAAATGATGGGTTGCCTCCCACCAAGCGCTTGATTTATTGTCGCGGCACGACATAGCTATCTCGATTACTTAGACTTCATCGAGATAGATGGGGCATCGTTTTCTGAATGGATTCAGACGACGCTGATGCTTACTTG
Organism: Capsicum pubescens; assembly: GCA_030864215.1. Classification (NCBI taxonomy): domain Eukaryota; kingdom Viridiplantae; phylum Streptophyta; class Magnoliopsida; order Solanales; family Solanaceae; genus Capsicum; species Capsicum pubescens. The sequence goes on along the minus strand of CM061539.1, from coordinate 192,995,540 downwards.
TAGGCATGCAATCTTCTTCGATATGACTCTTGTGCATACACATCCCAGGAGGGATACCAATTATATCATCAATAGTCCAACCCATAACTCTCTTGTATCTCTTCAGAGCAGAGATGAGAGCCTCTACGTGCTGTTCACTTAAATCATCCGCCACACTCACCGGAAGTGTATTTCCACTTCCCAAGAACACATACCTTAGATAATTGGGGAGCTCTTTCGATTCTAGCACTGGGGGCTCTTCAATGGAAGTCTTCGCTGTTGGTGATGGTTGATTTTTAAGATCAAGGTCCGACTGCTTAGGAGTATGAGAATAGGACCCTATTTCTGTTAGAGCACACATTGTTTCTTTATAATCTTCATCGTCCTCATGCTCAACATTCAGCAGCGCAGCAGACAATGGCTCAACAGTAAGCTGTTTCTCTACAGATAATGCTTTCTTATCCTCATAATGAACATCAGCTACGGAGAAAACATTCATATCGCTGGGCTGCTTCATTGCTTTGCATATATCAAAGCGGACAACTTCGTCATTCAACCGAAATAAAAGCTCATTAGCTCTCATGTCAATAAGCACACTTCCTGTTGCAAGGAAAGGACGTCCCAAGATTATGGGAACTTCAAAATCCACCTCGCAATCCAAAATCACAAAGTCTGCAGGAAAAATGAAGGTAGACACCTTCACCAACACATTATTCAAGATACCCACAGGTCGTTTTACCGACCTATCTGCCATCACGAGCCGCATATTGGTTGGTGTAGGGTCGCCCAACCCCAACTTTCTGTAGACGGATAGTGGCATCAAATTGATGCTAGCTCCCAAATCGCACAATGCCTTAGCAAAATTCATAGATCCAACCGTGCAAGGAATAGTGAAAGCACCAGGGTCTGCCTTCTTCTGTACTAAGGACCTTGTGGCAATTGCACTGCAATGATGAATATTATCTGTCGGCTCATAGCTTACTGCCCACTTCTTTGTTAAAAGATCCTTCATAAATTTTGCGTACCCAGGCATTTGCTCTAGCGCCTCCACTAAAGGGATATTAATAGTCAGCTGCTTCAACATCGTCATGAATTTACTGAACCTTGTATCATCCGTCTTCTTCTTCAGTCTCTATGGAAAAGGTGGTGGTGGAAGGGGAATAGTTTTCTCCACCACTTCTTTTGCGTCGGGCTTCCGCTGATCAACCTTTTCTGGCTGTGGATGTTTCGGGGTGACGTCATTACCACGTTGTTCGGTTTTTTCAGCTTCATTGACGTCTTCTGGTTCTGCCTTATCTAATATATCATCGGCCACTTGCTTGCTTTGGGATGAGTTTTCCAGCACCTTACCACTCCTGGTAGTAATAGCCATGCATGATCCGTCCTTCCTTGGGTTTTGCACCGTATCGCTGGGTAGTGTTCCAGCTTTTCTTTGGTTGAATGCCGGAGATAATTGACTCAATTATTGCTCCAGCTGTTTTATTGAAGTGGAATGCGAGTCAACCAATTGCTTCATTGAGGATAGATCATTTATTACCTCAGTTACTTCTGTGTTGGTTGCCTCTACTCCTTTCAGCAGCTTAGCCATCATATCTTCCAAGGACATATTTCCAGAACCAGATGCAGCGGCGTCACGTCTTCCAGGAGGAACATACAAACCACTCCTGTCGGTATTATTTTTCCAACTTCCTTGATCACGGTCCTTGTTTCCAGATTTATCATAATAGTTCCGACCTTGGTTTCCTTGGGCATTGCCTCGAAACCTCCCCTGATTGTTCAAGTAGTTGGCTTCTTCCTCGGAATCGGATTCCTCTCTTCCTTTTGACGCAACAGCTTTGATTTTTTCGGTCTTCCCTGATAATAGATGCTTTGTAAGAAGATCCATTTGTGTTTTCATGTGCGCCATAGCTTGATCACGTTCTTCCTCTCTTCGCCTTTGTTTTGCTGTCATGCCAATAGATACAATAGGGCTTGCTACCTCAGAATCTCTGGTATGCCAAGCTCTACTTTGCTTTGTCATACGATCTAGCATATCACTTCCCTGAATAAAAGTGAGGTCCATGAATGATCCACCTGCTGCGTTATCAACCACTGGCTTAGTAACCGAGTTGAAAGATCTGTATAATATCTCCATCAAGTGGACATTGGTCATATGATGGTTTGGGTATCTCATAATCTTCTTCTTGAATCTCTCCCATATTTTGTGGAGAGCTTCAGTTGGAAGCTGTCGAAAATTGCTGATCTCATCTCTCAACTGCGCTCTCTTGGATGACGGAAAGAATCATTCTAGGAAAACGTCTTTCAATTGCCTCCAATTAGTAATAGAATCAGGAGTCAGCCCATTCAACCATAGAGTTGCCTCCCCAGACAAAGACAATGGAAATAAGCGTAGTCGAATTGCATTTTGTCCAACGCCAGGATTGTCGAATGACTTGCATGTAGAAATAAAGTTGATCAGATGCATATTCGGATCATCGCCTGCTAGTCCAACAAATAATCCCTTGAGTTACAATAACTGAATCATGGTGCTAGTGATATTGAACATGGTTCCGGGTGCCAAGGGCGGCGGAATAATAGCTCCTGTGGCACCAGCTTCGTCCAGATCATCATCATCATCATCAAAAGGAGCCTGCACAACTCGACGGTCAGGTCTCATTCTAGCTTGACGATCTCTCCTGTACATAGGTGCTGCCACTTCATCTGCATGCCTAGGATTCAGTAACTCATCATCACCCAGGTCCTCATCATCAAGATTTGTTGCCCGACCTGGGTTATCAATATTCTGTTGATGCACTTGAGCAGCTGCTAACACAGCTAATCTAGCCTGCTCCTGTTGAGCCGCCCTTCTTTCAATGTCATGTTGTGCATCCATTCTGCCAATAAGTTGTGGTTCAGGATTGATAGGTAATAATGATTGACCTGAACTTCGCGTGTTTGGTATGCACTCAAGCAAACCTGAATAAAACAAAAACAACAACTAAAAGTAAAATTCAAGAATCTTTGACCAAAGGGTCTAGTAACTATCACAAACTTAGTTGACAACCGTATTCCCCGGCAACGACGCCAAAATTTGATAACGCTCAAACTACAGCTCTCGTAAGAGTGTAAGCGGTCGTTATCAAATATAGAACCCAACTGGGTTGGGTGTCGAATCCCACAAGGAATACTTGGTCACTAAGTATGCAACTATTATTAGACTGTTGGTCGAAAATTCTACAGATAAAGGGGGGATTTTATGCGTGAAGCAAAAGTATCAAAATAGCAAAGTAAAAACGGAATGCTTGGTAGGTTTTAATCAATGAGAATTGTAAGTTGGGGTTATGTCCACCTTATGAGTTCTACGTATCTATTGGCTATGAGTTATGCGGAATTCATACATGCATGCGCTTATAGAGATTCGTATTCTATGGTAAATCCTAGCGTCTTTCGACCATCAAGGATTATATCACTTTAACTCTTTCGAGCTTAAAGCGTATACTAATGGTACAAATTCTCCAAGTGGTTAATCCAGTTACGGCACTAACTTTTAAACAGGGGTTGGTAGCCCTATTTCCTTGTCATTCTCTCTTTTCCAGACATGTAACTTTTCTTTCGAACAAGTTAATACTATACTGGCGTATTCTATATGTTTGCAACCACAAGAATTCAATTAAGATGAAGAGAGTAATGATATAAGCAACATACGTATCAAGAATTCACAAACTCATAGCAATAGATAGTGTCTCATAAGGCTTTCATAACCCTAACAGAGAAGTTTAGCTACTCATGAGTGCAACAGAAATCACAATAGACATCATCATCATACCAAAACCTAGAACAAGCTTGACGATTTGGATGATTTTTGGCTTCAAAAAGGTTTGACGTTTTTCTTCCTCTATCCGTGCCTCAAGTGAGTTGTGTTTCTCTGTTAGACTTACAGAATATTGTAACGCGAATTAGGAGCGGAGGTTGAATGAAAAAGACTTGAATTAATGAATGAGTGAATAATAAAAAGCTTCGAATTAATGAATAACTGAATGCTGAAAAATTCAGCAGAATAGGGTTTTTATAACATCCTTGTCCTAGTCCTACTGAAATAGGGTTGTTATCCTTGTTCTAGTCCTACTAAGTTACTGCTGATCCCCCAAGTCTTTAGAAATGCTGTTTTTGCCCGGGACCAGTTCTCCATGCATCACTTTCAGTCCACAAGCTTCTAGAAGCTGCCTTCCTTCTTACGTGAAGTTTCCTTTGGCGTCCAACAGTCCATAAAATGCTGAAATCTTCATCATTTATTCCTGAAAACTTGCTAATCACGTTGGTTAGCTCACTTACAGGAAAAATGACTAAAAGTGCAGGAATTATATACTTTGTCCTATAAAACTTAGCTAAAATATGGGTAAATTAAGGTGCTTTAGGCGTGTAAATACGCCTAACATCAGTCTGCTCTAGGCCGAAATTTAGTCCTAGGAGGGCATCTTTGAACATGCGGGATCGGTGGATGATTTTGGATAGCCGGTGAATGCCAATGCGGGTAAGAAGAATCCCGAGCATATGGTTGTGCATTGTAAATAGGATATTGGGGGGATGAAACAAAATATAATGGATTTTGTGTGTATGGTTGACACGCACCTCTTCAATTTTGTCGTGTACCTGGCACAACAGTTGCTACATCCTCTTTTCTTTTCTTTCCCTCGAAACTTCTCGCACCACTTTGAATTGCCTGTGTTATTGCTTTTAAAGCGGCCTAGCTGATAATTTTTTCTGATTTTATTCCATTCTCTACTATTTCTCCAACTTTAATAACTTCAGCAAATGTGCTTCCAATAGTAGAAAGTAAGTGATGGAAATAATCGGGTTCTTGTGCTTGTAGAAAGATATCGATCATTTCAGATTCCTTTATCGATGGTCTGACTCTTGAAGCCTTCTCTCTCCATCTGATAGCATATTCTCAAAAACTTTCAGTAATCTTTTTTCTCATGTTAGCAAGTGTAGTGTGATCTGGCACTATCTCAATGTTATATTGAAATTGTTGAATGAAATCCCGAGCCATATCATCCCACACGTGCCAACGGGAAATGTCTTGTTCAATAAACTATTCAGAAGCTATTCCTGTCAGGCTTTCTCCAAAGTAAGTCATCAATAGTTCTTTTCCTCCTGCTCCTATTAATTGATTACAAAACTTCTTCAAATAAGCTAAAGGATCGCCTTGACCTTCGTATTTGGCAAACTTTGGCATTTTGAACCCTAACGGCAAATGGACGTCAGGAAACATACATAAATCTTTGTATGAAACACTTTTTGGTCCTCCCGATCCTTGCATATTTTTCATACTCTGCTCCAAGCTTCTAACTTTCCTATCTATCTCCTTCTGTTCCTCATTCTTAGAAATCTTATCAATCACGATAGGAGAATCATGTTGATGAGCATGATAATGTGGATTTTGGGATTTGAAAGTCATTTAAGGAGGATATAACAGATCATGACTTGGTTTTCTCAAATTCTTCTGCATTGTCGATTGATAGCCCGTGGTAGCTGGTGCTACAGAAGTGAAAAATGGGTTATTTGTGACAGACAAATTTGGTTGGCGCATGGTAGAAGTACCAGCAACGCCAGACATATTAGCAACTGGGCCAAATCCTGGTGGGTAAAATGGATCACTAGTTTGAGTTGGTTTGAAATTTGGATCATTCATATTTGAAAGTCCAGGGATTGAGGAAGGTGAGGCTTGTCCATTCAACCAAGCTCGATACATCTCCACCATCTGTTGTTTCAGTAACTTAATCTCTTCTTTTGATGCTAGTTCTTGCGAAATCAACTGATTTTGCTCCTCCCCACTGTCAGACCCTACACCCTCCTTGTGGGTCATTTTTCCTTTTCCTTTGTATCTGATGTTGTATGGATATGATGCTAGTTTAAACCACAAACCAACCACCAACTACTTTATCTTTCTGTGACCAAGTAGCAAACGGGTGAGTGTTATACATTTAACACATTATAATGTCACGTTATATGTCATGCTTCTATATGCATTTTCCAACTTATCATGGAAGGCTTTGTGTTTCATCTCGGCTTTTATAGGCATATATATTTTTTCAAAAATTATGATCAAATCCTTTAGAGGTTGCCTACGTATCATGCCAGGATATGAATCAGATCTTGCGTAGTTCGGGAAACCGGAGCTATGAAGAAACATACATTTTTCTTTTAATATGAGAAATGAGAAATATTTTTTATTTTTTTGAATTCATCAATATTGATAAAACACATATTATTTTCAAAAATGAATTAATTTATTTTATATATAAATCAAAAACTCTCTTCCTTATTTGTTTAGAAGGAAACACAAATATATATTTGTTCTTTAAAATTACTGAATCCATGAAGGACTGCCTACGTATCTCAATAAAAATGTGCGTATTTCTTGAAATATATGTCGTACGAAACCCAGCCTCAAGACCCCTAAAGGTTCAAGGCTGTGAAGATTTATATTTATTTTTTATTTTGTAAAAACTAAGCCTCATGATACCTAAAGATTCAGGGTTATTAAGATATATAAAAATTGGACTTGAGCGGCAGGGTGGTGGTTTTGGTGGTCGATTAGCGACGGAGAAATCGTAGGAGACGGGGGGAGATCAAGATTTGGAGGTGTTTGTAGAGAGAGAGAAGAGACACTTTACCGTGTCTTTTGCCTCTACTTTTTTCCTTTCCTAAAATCTTCTTTCTGTCACGCCTCAAATCCTATTGGGGCCGATCGGCACTCGTAACCGAGGAGGCCCGGGAGAACCAGCTCATAACCTTATATTTCCCATGCATACCTCTATGACAACCCGAAATTCGGACAACATCATGTCGCATATAAAAGGAAATAATCACCTGTATAAGCTCGAGCACACATATATATGTATATACAATACTTGGCCGTTGGAGCCATCACGTCTATTAACAAAATACCACCTTGATTGTACATTAGGTCTACAAAGCCTCTAGACAATACACAGAGTTTAACTAAGGTCGGGACACACCCCGCCATATAACTAACTTCTATACAATACCAAAAGTGACTGGATATGACACGGAAAGCCCCGAAGCAAACTGGAGCTCGCCAAAAGCAACTGGGTATCCTGGCTCCTACTTGTGCGGTGTATGAGCTGAGGTACCTGTGCCTGCAGCATGAAATGCAGGTCCCCCGTGGGGAACATCAGTACGAAATATGTACTGAGTATGTAAAGTTGTAGATAATCACATATGATATAGGAGCTCAATAGAAATCAGAAACAAGTGAATAAATCATAATAGGAGTGGACCACACTTACTAGAACCTGTGACAACCTGTACATTGTATTTATTCAATCACTTTACCTTCGTTCTTATCATCTTTGTAATTATTACTGTACTGTACTGTGACCATTAGGCTGCCTCCAGTACATATCAACTGGGATCGACCCATGCTAGGCTTATGCTCCTGGGATACCACCCATAAATACATAAATAGGGATCGACCCATGATAGGCTTATGCCCCTGGGATACCACCCGATAAGAGAGAACTTCCATCACTTAGTTCAATTAATCCTTGAGATTGTTATTTCGGTCGCCACCATATTTTTGATACTTTGAAACAATGATACATCAATAAGAGACATATAAATAGACCATCAATGCAATAACAATGAAGTAAGAACTCATTGGCACATCAATAAAGTGTTTAGGAGTCATCAATGCCATAACAATGAAGTAGGAACTTATTGGTATATCAATGAAACGTTTTGGAGTCATTAATAGCACATGGATCTTGTTTGAGTAACCGGATACCTTCTGACATTCATTAGTGCAATAAACATGTAAGATTTGGAAGACAAGTAAGTATCGGAATGTCTTGACATCTTGTAGGGTGGAAACAAATTCATTGGTAACGTAGGACATCATACAAAATCATTATGGATCACATGTTACTGAATAACTTTGGAAACTTTCTTAATAGAACAATTGTTCACTTTCATGCCAAAGATATGGTATAGAGTATGCTTTACATACCTGACTGTCAACCTTCAATACTAGTCCCAAATGGACTTCTCGTCTTTTCGGATTACTTATCTACAATGAACATATATAGCAATCTAGTATTAGCGACCAAACATCACAATTCAATTATTTGAACTCACCAAACTAGTGGTTAAGTAGTAAGCCTTAATTACACCATAAAGGGTGTCACTTTAACCCTCTTATACTCCAATTACATTCACATGCCATGCATATTCATACAACATCCTCCAATATCAAGTTTGGATTCATTTATCCTTCCAATCAATCCATTAAACCAAATTGAGCCATAGACATAAATAATCATCAATTCAATAGTATATCACCATATCCACCTTCCATAACTCAATCAACATATCCACCCTCCACAATTAAATACAACCAAACCATGCAAAATAGTCCATAACTCTATTTTCATCATCTTTCAATAACAACCAATACATATAATCCTCTATCACACATATACATATGGAAGAGAACAAAGGCAAACAATATTCATACCTTAGAATTCACCTCTTGATTATGCAATCCTGTTTGCACAAATAATAGGTGCCGTTCGAAGCTCTCGAGATGACAAACGCAGTTATCGGATTACTTTGGAATTTCTACGGTTGAATCAAAAGTAATTTAAAGGTCAAATTTGGCTAGGGTTTGTTCTTTCTCAATGATTGATGATGAAAATAAGTTTTTGAACTCATATACATGTATATGTACACATATTCCCGTCCATAATATCATAGGGAATGACCAAAGTGCCTTTAAAATTTAAATAATGTTAAATCTGTCCTTTGGTGAACTGTTTTGATAAGTTAAAGTAGATCGACCATAACTCTTTGCTCCGATATTGGATTTGGGTGAAATTAGTATAGTTGGAAAGATAATTCAAAGGGATTTCATTTCATATAAAGTAGGCCACCCAGTTCGTCCTGTACAAGGAGTTATGATCGTTTGAAGTTGACCCTAAAAATCTGTTTTGAGAGGCTGAAGTAAAACGAGTATAAATCCTTACTCAGACGTTGGATTTGGATGAAACCAATTGAATTGGAAAGAATACTCAAAGATATTTCTTTTTATAGGTCGTAGCTCACCCAGTTCATTATATTAAGGGATTTATGATCGTTCAAAGTTGACCCAAAAAATTGGCTGGCCTCAGTAGTTTGTATGCAGGAAATTTTCCTGCACATTTACTATTCCCAATATCCCGGCCACCGTTTTATAGTTTCGAACGCGCTTGATTATATCCGAAACCTATCCGTTTTTGGAAATCTTTATATCGTTGGAAAGCTTATCCAATAACCTTCGTATGGAACCATCGACGGGCAAATTCCGGTATAAACAAAATAAAATAAAATTACTTCCATATAAATAAGACCAATACACGTACTTGAATACGCCAATACACATACTTGAATACGGGGTGTTACACTTTCATCTCCATTTTCTCTATTTTTCCTTTTCTCCACTGTATTCCCTACGCACCTTGACACCAAAACACAAGCTTCAAGCAAAATTCATGTTCTTAATCTCAATTTTCATTAGTCCATCATGATTTATTTTTGGTAAGTGCATTTTTGATGGTGGAGCAAGTTTTCGAGCAAGTTTTCATTTGATGTTTGTTATATATATGATACATGATGCTAACTATTTTATGCCTTAATCATTTTATTTCAAATCTGTTATTATTATTGTTCTATTATACAAATTAATTAATTCAAGTTTTAATCTATTTTCTCTAAATTTGTAGTTAATATTGTTATGGTACTAACTAATTCAATTATCCTTTGGATATCTTCTTGTTTTGCGATACTAATTAATTAAAGTTTTGATCTTTTTATATTAGGATCTGCAATTAGCTTTGTTTTTTGTGACTTAAATTAAAGTTAAACCCCTGTAATTGCTGTTGTTTTACTTTTCCTAAAGGTAACAATAGATTTTAGAGCTAATTTTTGGATTAATCACTTTATTTTTATTGATGAATTGCCGAGCAGGAAGTGGAGAGGAGTCAAAGAAGTTGAAGCTCTATTCGTATTGGAGGAGTTCATGTGTATTTCGTGACCGAAAACCACTCAATTTGAAAGATTTTTTATTTTTTAAATTTTTTACGATTGCTTTCTTGTTCAGAGAAAAAAAGAAATTAACCCTTTTTCCTGTTTGTCGTCGTTAGACAGTGTAGTTATAGAAAAGCTGTGTTTAGATTATGTAGAGAGTTTGTTTAGTAGAGTTCCACCAGTTCACTGATGATAACTTGTAGACGTGTAAATGTAGTAAGTGGTGTTTTTGCATCAGTAATCTGGAAATTCGAATAGTTGGTGATGAAAAACAATTGTCTTGGTGTTAATGGTTCTTTTTCACTATACTAAAGAATGATGATTTCCAAATTGTTTTGTTCCTTTTTACTGAGTGAATATCTCAAAGTTTATTTTGAAAGTTAGATGTCCAACAGTATCTTCTTCGGATTGATGCAATAAAGTGATATTCAGACCATTCTTACAATGCATTTCTTTTCAAGTAGTAAAAATGTGTGACTAAGTTGCTATCGCATTTCGACTGCAGATATACGGATATAGAATGTCACTGTGGGCAGAGCACACGACAACTATAGAGCAATTTTTTGAGTGTCCAGAGAGTCTTGAATGCGTGAGACGGATGGGAGTATTTGGTGAACACAACCGGCTACAATACACGGCTGATAAAGTCACTGAAATGATAGGCCACCTTCTTAAGTATCCTGTTGAAATTGATCGAACGGGGAAAGTTAAGTTGCTTCATGGTAAGTTTTTTCCCCTCATTCTAAGCTTGTGTGGGGATATTGTTCTATCCTTCCCCTTTTAATAGACATGGACTAGGAAACAGTAACTTGTTTGGATAATGCATTACAACTGTGTTTCTGGAGCTCACTAATAACATAGTTCTTAAGTCTTAACTATGTAAACATCACTGTCAAGTGTTTAGAATGTTCGCCTTCCGTTATAATTCATAACAAACTCTGAATAACATATAAAGACTTAACTGGATGAAACTACATAATAGAGATATAAGAGAGTGAAAGACAGTAATGATGTTTTATTTTAAAATCTTGAAGATCATGGAGATAATTATCTTCAAAAATAAAAAAGGAAAAAAAAGAAAAAAGAAAAAAAAAGAAATAGAAGAGAGAAAATAAAGTGGAAATAAAAAAATGAAAAGAAAAGAAAATAAAAAATAAAATTCTAAAAAAATAAGGGTAAAAGATATGACTATATTTGGAGGAGGTGAAATAGTGGAGTGAAAATAGGAAAATGTAAAGAAGTGAGAGTAAAACATGCACTTCCCTAGTTAATGAGTAAAATAATGCTACTCTTTCTATAAACTGTAATTTTACAAAAGTGTTGTCATTTATTGTAATTATAGTCTTAAATATGCTACTTTCTGTAATATTTTCATTTCAAAATGCAGAACTGAGGTGACCAGGATCAAAAGGACATTGCAAACATTGTTCTCCAAAATAAGCACACCTAAGTTGATTATCTCTGAATATATCTTGTAGCAAGGAGGATTGACTATATGTGTCCCCGGTAAAAACTTTTCCCCATTCTGTAATGGCAATATCAACAGGAAAGTACGTCTTTTGTTGATACGAATGTACCCCTCTGTTCAACTCTATAATCACTTGGTATAGAAACATTAAAGTCTTTCTAGAATCATGCAAGAGACAAATTATTTTCATGAATTCGCTCCCCTTCTTCAGGCTAATCAATACACCACCCGGATCAAAAGTGAGTGGCGAATCAATTGCCACTTTGCTGACCCTTGCAGCTCCACCCCTTAGAATAGCAGAACTTGTGATGTTCGACAGAAAAATATGTAGTCCAACTGCAACCCGGATTGTTGTAACCAAGCTCCTTACAAATTCTACTAAACCAAATATTCCTAGACCGAAAATTTCTATTTTGACTCGACTGTTGGTTGACCAGTTCACTGCCAACTATGATAGAGTACCTTGGAACCATGTAACTTGGCCATTTGCAAGTCTACCATAGAAGTTAAGACAACTTGAACATATTATCCTGCAGATGTTGCAGTCCAACAGACAGCTTAAAGACAAGGTGATAAACAACCTTTTCCACAATGGTATGATACTTTAGAATGGTACCACCAGGATCAAATAGCAATGGTAAGAAATTATGCATCATAAGAACTCTCCTTGTCTTTGGAACACTCAACTTCATGTCGAACCAGATAGTATAACCTCTATTTTCATACACGCCACAACTCTTATTTAATGCCATAAAATAGAAGTTTTCCTCCTCATTGACAAATATGACATATAACTCTTTAGATAAAATCATACCATCATGCATTATTTTGTTGCTCAAGCAATATACCTGAATTAGTACTCGCAGAGCAACAACAATAGGCAGAGGCTCCATGTATTGTCCAAAGGGTATTAGCATGTTATCTATATTCCTTTCGAATATTTCTTGAAACAAGACGCATATAACACAATCATTATAATAAAGAAAAACAATCCCCACATCTTCATATTCTACCCACTTCTCTACCAGATCTGATTGTGTACCGGGGTCTTTAAGGCCAATATTAACAAGAAGGTACAGTAGCTTTGAAGTCCAATTAACCTCAACACTAAAAATTTGTCCATGAACTTTTGACAAAGTATTCACTGTTTTAACTCTAAAGAAACATCCTTGAGCACTACCTACTTTCATTTCTTTCATTTTCTTTTCAGTAATGCCTCTGCCATTTTGCGAATTTGAAAAGGTGTCAGAATCCTTGACGATGCTTCCACATCTACATTTTGCTCCTGTTTCTGATTGTCCGACTGCTCTAGTGTGGCTTCAATACAAAAAATTTTGGTGGTTTTCACCCATGCCTCAACTATGATACTATCAGTCCACTCATTGCACCTTTCAGTGAGACATACACACTCACTAGATTTATCTGCTGGTTTAGAAATCTCAGCACCTGTAATTTTAATTAGTGCTGATGCACACTCGTCCCAATTCTCTGATTTCACAACAGCTGGTGTTGGTAGCTTTGCTTAAGCATTTACAACATTCAGAAATAGAAATCCATCGACAAAATTGAAAAGCAGAACTCGACTAAATGAATACATACCCAATTTCCCCCTATCATATAAAGCCCAAAAAACCTGCCCAGTATAAACCCAATTATAAATGAATAAAATCAAAACATGTGGGAGTGAACCAATAGTTGCATGAGGAACCCAAAATGAGACCAAAATATCCCTCTCCGCCTTTATATCGAATAGCGTGGAACCAATCTCCATGTCCAGAAGTACCTTAATTAAAACTGATGAAGGTGCATACACAAGGTGTTTCACGACATTATAATAACCGGACAGATCATTGAGACCCATCAATTTCGGTATGGTATCCTCAATAGTAAGCACATAAAGTCGTGAATCTAGATGTGGGTTCAGGATCTCGGTTTTCGTGGTGTTTTCATTTTGGATGGAGTGAAGTTCAACTAGAACTTCAGATTCAACCCATTGAGGACATTCGTCGAACGCCTGGTCCTCATTGTATTCTGAATCAATCTTACTTCTATTTACAATCTTCAGCAGTTCAGCAATAGCATAGTCATCTGAAACCACCTTAGCTTGTATTTCCTCTACATTCATTTCCCTCAAACATACATAAAGACAAAAGCAACATTAGCAGTCAAGGCTACGCACACACCCATAGACGCAAGAGTTGCATTGGCAGTCAATACTGAATGTGCAATCCTTACACCACCTATAAAATTGTTTTAAATCCACAACTTTTCCTGAAACTTCATCCATAGGTTCCCTTCTATTAGCATTGTTTCGTTCAACCAATTTAACCAAAGTTGATGATTCCATAAACATCTTCTTTGAATTACTACCCAAAGTCGAGACAGATTCGTTTCTCTGATAACAATTGTTATGATCCTAAATCAAATCATAACAAAATTGCAGTAACCAAACAACCAACATAGTATTTTTTGAGAAATTTTCTGTTTATATCGAAAAATAGGGAAATGAAACTTAAAATAACAAGAAAATCCTATTTATGAAGAGAAAACAAATTTATAGAGAACTCCATGAATGAGTCGATCTGCATGGAAAGAAGATGAGAAGACAAAGTTAGATTTAGATGGGGATAGAAAGGAATTGGCATCATCACAACCGTTGCGATTCTTTTAAACTTGAGTAATCTCGACCCTTTATTCTCAATCTCGCGCGTTTCTATTTGCTTTCTATTCCCAACTTCGAATCCAAACAACTAACATTTGATCTACTATTATTGAGATCATAACAATCAGTACCTGATTTTTCATCAGCATTGAGGAAGGAGAATCGAAAGCCGCCGCCTACTATGCTGCCGACTTTGAAGGAAAAGTCAGCTACTCCGCCTCCGTCTGGTGCAAAAAATGGCAAGTTTTATGGGGTTGTTGGGAGTATTGGAGGTAGCAAATCGGTGAATTCAGCGGAGAAGAGGATTGGGGGTTTGATGACTAGGAAGAGTTATGCTAATGTGGAGGAACTGAAGGGATTGACTTCTGTTGCAAGGACTACCATTAATTGTGAAAACAGAGTAGGAAGAACTAACAGAGTTGCTGGCAGGACTGTCACACCCCTTTTTTCGCTCGAAGAGATCTAGTCGAAGGGTTTTTCTAATTAAAGTGACGGTATTGAATAGGGATTGTTTTAATTACAGAGTCGCCACTTGGAATTGAGTTACGGTGTTCCAAGTCACCTTTTTGAATCCCTAATCAAAAGAAAATGACTCTTATTTGGTCTGCGAAAACAAAAGACCAGGTAAGGAGTTTTGTTGACCGAGGGGAAGGTGTGAGGCACCCCTTGAGTCCCGTGGTTCTAGTACGGTCACTTTTACTGACTTATACTTAACTAAAACTATTTCGATTCATTGTGTTAAAGTCTAAAATCGCTCATTTTTATTATTCTAAAAACATGTCTATTATCTTACATTAAATAAATGGATAAAAACTAATTTTTAATAAAATATTTATCAAGGTGCATTATTACATCCTTAAATTTTCAAATATCTCGAAAAGATGCGTATGCCACATTCTCAATTGAGACATATTTTAAACGCGCCTAAAAATTAATTAATTATTATTTTTTAAAGAAAAAAAATTGATTTGTCTTTTGTAAACTCGTAATAATTTTTCTATTTGAAATGCTACTTAAATTTAACAATATATTATATTCAATTAAAAAAATTAATTAATTTAAAAAAATTTATTAAATTCTATTAATAACAAAATAAATAAAAAATACATAAATTTACCCATATTATGTGAAATATTATCCCAAAATTTAATCTCTTTAAATTTATATTAACCCTAATCATATATTATAAAACACATTAAATATGAAAATTTCTACACAAATCTTCAAAGAAAACAAATAAATCTAAGACGAACGACAAACGATACCCATTCAAAACAAAAGAAGACTACTCAACGATTTACATATGATTTTAGAAATAATAGAGACATTATCTTTATTTTTTATTAATTGTATCACACACTACTGACTTGTAAAACATATCCAAGAGTATAGGCATGTCAAGAAAACATAGACAGTCAACTTCATAAGACAAATTGTCTTTGTAATTGAAATTTAATAATAATAATAAAAAAAAATTATACACTTTATTAAATAATAAATAAATTAACACTATTTCCCTAATTATTGAATACAAAAAGTCTCAAGATTATGACGCATGGATGGTTTGGCTCTATGCACTGTTATATTCAAGCTTTCCGTTAGGCTTCACCGTGAATTACAGTAATTTATGTGTGTGCAGTGTATGTTTCCGATGAATGTGAGTATGCAGATAACAGTGTGAAATTATAACATGCTTATTTTTACTGCTTTTCTTAATATACATGATTTCATATTCATATAAACACTCAATAATTTAAGATACAATACATAATAACAAATAGATTCATATAATAAATCGAGAACACATACTAAATAATACATAAAAATTATTTAAATAAATTCCGTTCATGTTTTGATTCCTGATAAACTTTGTACAATACGTTATTTGTACAATACATAACGTAGGATTAAAAAGGAATCTGTGTGATGAATTTAAGCAGAAGAAAACATGAAATCATCACTGATAACTCGAATGAAACTCTCACTTTTGAATCCTTACTCTTTTGCTTCACTTGTTTTCTCTTCTCTGATATTTTTGGTTTTCATGCTCTGATTTTCTTTTTCTCTGTCTGTGTCTGATACAGTGTTTGAATAATGATAGTATACGTTGTAGGAGTGAATGTACGTCTATGTGTCTGATACAGTGTTTGAATAATGATAGTATACGTTGTAGGAGTGAATGTACGTCTATTTTTCTTCTGGGGTAAAAGTCCTTTTATACAAAGATTGTTGGGGGGAACAGTTACCTTTTTTGGGAGGGAAAGTGATTAACAGATAAGGGCCAAGGTAGAAAATTTCAAAATTTAAATTAAAATTTTCTTTTCACTCTTCTTCTTCTTCTTTTTTTAATAGAAAAAAATAGTAATAATAATAAATAAAAATAAGAATGAATAAATAATAATAATATAATTATAATAAATATAATAATAACTAATTAATTTTATATTTAAGAAAAATATAATAAAATTTATAAATAACCAAAATACATATAATAAAATAGTATTGAAACTACTAATTTATTTATTTATTTATATTTTTAAAAAAATTTATATTATTTTTAAAAATTGGAATAAAATAAAATAATATCCTAAAATTAACTTCATTTAGTTATTTATTTTTTAACTAAAAACTTTTAAAAATAAAATAAGAAATAAAATAATATAAAAAAAAAATATGTATATCTATATTATACTCGGGATCATTGAGACCCGTCAATTTCGGTATGGTATCCTCAATAGAAAGAACATAAAGTCGTGAATCTAGATGTGGGTTCAGGATCTCGGTTTTCGTGGTGTTTTCATTATGGATGGAGTGAAGTTCAACTAGAACTTCAGATTCGACCTATTGAGGACATTCGTCGAACGCCTGGTCCTCATTGTATTCTGAATCAATCTTACTGCTATTTTCAATCTTCAGCAGTTCAGCAATAGCATAGTCATCTGAAACCACCTTAGCTTGTATTTCCTCTACATTCATTTCCCTCGAACATACATAAAGACAAAAACAACATTGACAGTTAAGACTGCGCACACACCCATAGACGCAAGAGTTGCATTGGCAGTCAATACTGTATGTGCAATCCTTACACCACCTCTGAAATTATTTTAAATCCATAACTATTCTTGAAACTTCATCCATAGGTGCCCTTCTATTGGCATTGTTTCGTTCAACCAATTTAACCAAAGTTGATGATTCCATAAACATCTTCGAATTACTACCCACAGTCGAGACAGATTTGTTTCTCTGATACCAATTGTTATGATCCCAAATCAAATCATAACAAAATTGCAGTAACCAAACAACCAACACAGTATTTTTTGAGAAATTTTCTGTTTATATCGAAAAATAGGGAAATGAAACTTAAAATAACAAGAAAATCCTATCTATGAAGAGAAAACAAATTTATAGAGAACTCCATGAATGAGTCGATCTGCTGGGGAAGAAGATGAGAATACAAAGTTAGATTTACATGGGGATAGAAAGGAATTGGGAGGGAAAAAAGAACAATTGATTTACCAGATTTTAGTTATGCTCTTCTTTCTCCTATGAAGTGTGTATATAACCACCTTGCCACGGGGCATCATCACGACCCTTGCGATTCTTTTAAACTTGAGTAATCTCGACCCTTGATTCTCAATCTCGCGCGTTTCTATTTGCTTTCTATTCCCAACTTCGAATCCAAACAACTAACATTTGATCGACTATTATTGAGATCATAACAATCAGTGCCTGATTTTTCATCAGCATTGAGGACAGAGAATCGAAAGCCGCCGCCTACTATGCTGCCGACTTTGAAGGAGAAGTCAGCTACTCCGCCTCCGTATGGTGCAAAAAATGGCAAGTTTTATGGGGTTGTTGGGAGTAGAAAATCGGTGAATTCAGCGGAGAAGAGGATTGAGGGTTTGATGACTAGGAAGAGTTATGCTAATGTGGAGAAACTGAAGGGATTGGCTTCTGTTGCAAAGACTGCCATTAATAGTGAAAACAGAGTAGGAAGAACTAACAGAGTTGCTGGCAGGACTCTTTTTGGTTACAAACAATTATGATTCTCACCTCTGAAGAATGGAGGAGAATCATTCTTCATGTGGTTTTGATTCTTCAATCTTTTTTACATTTTATTTGCCTACAAGGGAGTCTTGGTGTAACCAATAAAGTTGGCGTAACCGATAAAGTTGCTACCATATAACGAGGATATTTCAGGTTCAAGCTATGGAAACATAATCTGCTTACAATAGACCCTTGTGGCCCAAACCCCGCACATAGTGGGAGTTTAGTGCACTGGGTGGTCCTTTTTACTTGCTTGAAAGATTGGTTTTTGATTTACATTTTCTTTTTACAGAAGATTGATTTTATAAATTTGTCTTAAGAGTTGTATAGAGCAATAGGTTTGAATCGGACCGACTCATTGTAACCTACTGGGAACTATAGAAAGTAATTTGCTTATGGATTGATGAACATTGAATATCATAATAATATATTTTGGCATATGCATCCATTTAGGCTTATTGGGTTTCCTTTCAAATTGTTCTTACATTTCAACCATTTTTTATTTTGTGCTTGTAATGTTCTACTTCAAACAGATGTTCACGAAGGGATTGTTCTTAATGTTCATAAATGCAAAAGCGCAAGTACAATAAGTAGAATTAGATGCAGAATCAATGATTTGTACAAAATACTTTGCTTGACATTATTGAGGCAAGAGTTATCACATGAGAACAACACTGATAGGCTTGCAACAAAGTCTCAAAAAGAGGAGCTACTAACAGTTCCATCCAAATTTTAGCTAGAACTATAGAGGTCTAAAACAACTTCATCTACTAATTCTTGGAGAATATGCCTAGCAACTTCAGTGCCACATTCATATTCTTCAATCTCGAAGTCCGTGCATTTACCCAAAGAATGGCTGATATCCCATTCTACTAGCTCGTTTGGGCTCAAACCAACAAATTCTGTCCACTCTTCGACCTCTTCAATAATATCAGCAATCAGAATCTTTTTGGTCATACTTGATGGTAGTTTGGTACAGGTTCTGAAACCAAAATCAAAAATCTCTTTGGTCATACTTGATGGTAGTTCGGTACAGTTTCTGAAACCAAAATCAGAGTATCGAGAAAATTTTGAGTCTAGGTACTCTAATAGACAATTAAAGGTGAATCCTTTAAGCTGATTCATCTGTTTTGGGTCGTTACAGCCAAGCAACTGACCAAAAGTCATCCACAGAAGACTCAAAAACATTTCATGTTCATTGAGGAAAAAATGGCTCACAGAGAACCCATCCTCTACAGATAGAGCCTGTTGTTGAGGTGTAGTTCCAAATATGAGTTCGGTATTCAAAATGACCTGTTTTGCGTAACTGAGTTTGCTTCCTTTTAACTGATCAATCTTACGTAGTACTCTAGAAACGTTATTAAAATGGTCTGTGATCAGTTCTCTGCAACTCCTCCTGGTGGATAATGAGGTCTCACAATCCGAAAGATATCTATCAGGTTCTGGAAAGAGTGGTTCATCATCAATAGAGTCCACTGATTCAGCAAGAACTTTGCCCTCTGGAAGTAAACAAGCATCATATTTATTAGAAGCATGGATGCATGCAATTCAAGTTCAGAGTTGTCTTATTTTTTAATTTATGTATTTGAGGGAAAGAAAGGAAGTATGCAAATAGTAAAATGTGGAATCAAGGACCATACTTGAGCTACTATTGGGACTGCAGGAGAGGTAGCTGTCAGTTGAAAAGGCAGCTTCAAGAACACATCCTGAACTATGGTGATCAAGTGAATTCCCAACTAAATCTGTTGCTGCTGAAACTGGTATGGCCTGAGCACGAATTCAAAAGCAATAATAAGATTCAGACAAATAACAATAGGTTCATAACTGAAGCAAGACACACTAAGAAATTTTTATGCACTTGAAAAGAAAGGGAGGGGGGAAATGCTGAATAATAGTACAATAACTAAACTTTTAACTAATTCTCTTTGGTTGAGTGAGGAAAGAAGAAAAGGACTTCTCAAAAGCCTAGTCTACGTGATGACAACTGAAAAAGGTTTCATTTGATCTTGGGTGTCAAAATTTTGTGAGGCAGCTGCTAAAAATTTTACTATCATGAATCAGGTGCCTAACCTGGTATATAGACTTAAAGGAAACACAGATATACTGAGTTTTATGCATTAAGGAAGACAGTAAGAACCGTTGGCATCCTGAAATACTATTTCCCGAATACTACTAGTACAGTTCCAATGGTTGCCTATGTTTCATATTTAAGCCAAAAACAGTTAATATTCTAGCTTTGAGCCAGATGATACATGGACTTAAGAAGAAATATACTTATAAAAAATTGGTCATAGTAAATGATGTGGATTTCCTGATAGAGTTGATGCTAAATTTGCGTAATCTATAACTTTTGATGCACTAGGCTTTGCTTGATTTAGTCGTTCTAAATTTAATCAACCATTGGCTTTTTCTCTGTGCTCTGATTACATATTATAAACCTACTAGAAGTGTTCTTCTGTTACATAGTGTGTTGTATAAGTTATCTTGACTGCACATGCACCTAGTATTAGTTTAGTATGATATGATGCACAAAGGCAGGAAGAGAACCAATTTCATCAAATGAATTTTATGACTATCCAGAAGTCCAAAGTTGTTTACCCTCTTAAAAAGTCATAGGTAATTAAGTTGCTTCAGCTTTAAAAGGGAATATATTTCACAAGAGATCATTCAGTATTTCATTCGTTGCAACTTCAGATAGATAACATTTAAGCAACTTACCTGGAAATTCATGCAAGTATCTCTAGAAGATACATCACCATCATCACACAAATCTTCTTTACTGCTAGGCCTTTTATTCTGTGCAACAAAATTTTGGGTATTATTCATAAATTTTGCAGCTGTTAAAACTCTGTTGCTCTGCAAACTACTTGGCTTAGACTTCATAAGACCCCTCTCTCTATTCTGAGATGTTTGATTTTGCTTCTGATTAACCACATGAGTGACAGATGATGCATTCTTCTTCACATTGTTCCCTTGGCGGGTTCCATGCATCTCCATTCGAGTTCTGCTAGTAGATTTTTTGCCCAATATAAGTTCTGCACAGTATGATACATCATCGATTTCAGAAGTGGCGTCTGAGGACGAACCCTCAGAAACTCTCTCTAGGGTCTCTAGTTGATCCCTGCTGCTGAAAATGGGCAACCTTGGCATATTTCTTCCTGGACCTTCACAAGGAGGTCCAGAGTCACTAGAGACAGGTGACAAGACAGACGATGACTACTCTTCCATATTTGGTGTACCATTCTTACTATGAAGAAAATAACCACAATTTTTACATGAAGGCACAGATGTTCCTTTCAAAATCTTTGAATCCACACAAGGATTAGGGCTTTCCAAATGATGAGGTGCTCTAAACCTTCACAAACCCGGTTCTAAGCTCTTTATTTCGGCCATCTCAAAATCCATATCTTCTTTATCAAATCCACCAGGTCGAGCACCAAGTTTGTCTGTCACATTGCTCCAAGTTTCAGAAACTGAAGCCTTTTAGGTCTTACTGCCTGATCCTGCTGGCATCGATTCCAAACCCATGAGCCTAGCAACCAAACTTGGAGCTTTCATTCCGCGCTTGCTTTCACAACGTGTATTGGTCATTCCATTATTCTTTGCATTTGAAAAAACCCCACTATTCTCATCAGCAATCTACATTGCTCATACAAGAACCAAAAACAATAAAAACAAAAACTTTCCTGTCAGGCTAACATCTGAGATAATAAAAGAAAAAGAAAGCTAAATGTGGGAGTATAGTTCAAGAAATGAGTACCAAACGAAGCTTTGGCTGCTTCTCATCCCCTCCAAACTTTTTAAAAACTTGTTTCAAGCGAGCTATAAGAATGCAACACAAAAAAAGAAATAATTTAGCCCTCTAGCTAGAATCACCTTAAAAAAATTAACCATTCTGCTTTAAAAATGAGTGGAATGTAGTAGCAGCTAACCTGGTGAAAGAAGTTTCTTTGGAAACAGCTTCTTGGCAAATCTACGGTTCCGATCAAAGAGCTGAAAGAAAATGCCCACACAACCACAAGGCCTTTGAGGTTTTCTCTCAGTAATAGAGGCTAAACTATCATTCATTTCTCTAGTTGAGCTAACATTCATCCTTCAAAATTCTCTCTTAAATTTCTTCACCTTTTCTCCCACTCTGCTGAATGTGATTCACACACTTTGTCTTCCCAATAAGATTCTATCAAACATTATCTTCACATTAATTTGGAAAGAATTAAAAAAAGACCTCCACTGGCCCCTCTGCCCACCACATCACTCACCCTCCTTGGCCCAAAAAAAGAAAATGCGGAAAAAGAACTTACATTTTCATGCAAGAAACAAAGCAAAAACCCAACAAAATATCAGAAAAAAAGTAGAAAATAGCTATGAAAAGTAAAACCCTGAGTTGTGTTCAATTATGACAAAACTTTCACAAGAAACCACAGTCAAACAAAGTAAACACAGAACAAGAAAATACAAACATCAATACCCAGAATGTCTTCAACTTACACCAAATGTGCTACCGTTCAAGAAAACAGCTAGAACTGGTTATATTACACTCTAGTCAGCTATTCTTTTCTTTTTTAAATCTTCTTTATGACAGTGAAAAAAGCAAAATCATTTGTACACTAGAGGCACATGCTAACTTACTCATGCAAAAAATAGAATAAAAATCCTTTCTTTAGGCTATTGAGTAACCCCAGGAAGTGAAACCTTCTGAGGTTTATACAATATAGACCAATGAATAAATAAAATGAAGTTATGAAACTAAACTAAGAAAGAAATAAGAAACCACTCCCAAGTCCCCAACGACTCTTCCAATACCACTTAATACCTGTCACATACGAGCAAAAGAGTGGTACAAGCACAGAAGGAATACTTGACTATACCAACACATTGTCTTATATAGAGGAACAAAGAAACACAGGCATAGCACGCAAGCATAACATAATTATTTTAAATTAGTTCCTATAGACATGCTTTCTATGCTTTGCTATCACAAATGCTACAGAATAAGAAAAGAATGCGTCGATAGAGACTAACCGATTAGGCACCAAAAAATAATAATAGAACCCAAAGCAATTGCAGCAAGGACAAAACCGAATGTTTTTCGAAATCCAAAGTGCCAAAGAACTTCAAAGTACTTTTAAGAGAAAATAGAGGGAGTAATAGCAGAGGAGAAGTTTGTCCTCTTAGAGAAAGAGAATGGTGAGTTTATATAGTGAGGAGGGTCGTCCACAATCCCAAAGAATGAAGGAAGAATAATATTTAATGAAGGAAGAATAACATATAATGAATCAATTAAGGGGATTGTTCCCTTAAATGGAATGGATGGGGGTAAATCAATCCGTTCCATCAATCATACTATAGTTGCCATAAACAAATAAACAAGGGTATGTCAAATTATAACATTTGAAATTTCCATGAATAGAACAAGTAAAAAGAGATCCTTCCTACTTATTAAATAAAATCAAGAAGATGTATCTAAATTTACCATAATTAACGTGTGAGGGGATGTCTGTCATCCAAGTAAGGCAAGAAAAATCAAAAATCAATTACTGAGATGCTTTTCTCAAATTAAATTGGTACAGGATCATACCCAAATAGTCAAAACGTGCACATATTAGCCTTATTAAAGATTTACGAACAAATCCTCGAATCGTCACATACATGCTTTTCCCATACAAAATTAAATTAAGCAGAAACTAACTAGACTGATATTACTGAGGCTCTTCCCATTAATACTTGTGGCAAACCAATTAAAGTGAAAGAATATATCAATCATACACAAATTTCCTTTTCAGATTATATGCTAATTAAGGGAAATATAAAATCACACAAAATTCAGTCAAATCCAATAAAGGAAAGATCGGTTAAGCAAATCAGTCATACAAATTATTTATTTATCAAAGAAAAGAAGAACTACCATATAATGATCACATAATCAAGGCAAATGATAATTAATAGTACTTAATTTTTAGAAGAAAATTGACACAAGACTCAATCAAAAGTAATTACTTACCATAAACCATTGTTAAAGTAATCAGCCACATCCCTCAATTAAAGATAGTATATAAATCAATCAACTGTAAATTCTCAATTAGGCACAGTCAAGAATTTTAAAACCCGTCACAAAGGAAAATAATCATTCGTTTAACACGATAGTAGTACCACAATTACAATAAGGCGATTACAAAATCATAAAACATGCCAAAAAAATAGTCAATATTAGCAAGCAACAATCTACAGTGATTAGTAATGAGTATCTTGTCAGAAAGTTAAAACCAAGTCACAAAAGAAGTTGGGATTTTCTTACCCGTATTGACTAAGAGGCATAAAAAATGTGAAGTTGCAAGAAGTTAGGCGTGTTTGCACATACCAGAGAGAGACGAACAAATTGACTCACCATTCAAGTTAAGCGTCACGAAATTTCAATCAAGCAGGACATGCAAATAGGGTCAAATAAAAATAACACTTAAAATCAACACATTTATTCAGCAAAAATCAAACGTGGCCACACTCGATTCAAAGAATCTTTCTATGAGAGACATAGATGAAGAAATAGTACTAAAGTTCACACACATATTTTGAACACGGGATCAAACCTAAAGATGGATTCTCTCAGAATCCGTCATTTTCGATGAGGAAGAGTTGCATGGTTGGAACGCCGAAGGGGTTTGCCGGAGGTATCGCTGTGGGGGGAGGAGTCGAGGTTGTGTCGCGGCTGTTGGACGTTCGCCGGAGGGGAGAAATAAGGCGACTGGAGGACGGAGGATGGAGCGGCGGCGTGGAGGCTTGGTTGGCCATCTCTGTCGATGGCTGCGCCACTGGTGGCGCTGTTCGCCGGTGGAGGACGAGAAGGGAGGGGGCTGGCCATCGGAGCAGCGGCTGGACTCGCCTGGGGTAGGCGCAGGCGGCGCGTATGGAGAAGAAGGAAGAGGCGACGGCGAAGGCTGTTCGCCGGAGATGGCGGCCTGGCGACGAGGACTCGGAGCGGCGGGGTGGTGGTTTTGGTAGTCGATTGGCGACGGAGAGATCGGAGGAGGGGGGGAGATCGAGATTTGGAGGTGTTTGTAGAGAGAGAGAAGAGAGAGGCGGAGAGACAGAGGCGGAAGTTGGGAAAAAAATTAGGGTTAGGGTTTGTAGATTTTAAATATGGAAAGAGAGATCTTTTGATCTCAATCGTTGGATTGGTTTTTGATCGACGGCTAAGATTTAATGTCATGGGAAATTTAAAATGTGGCTAGGATGAAAAAAAATAATGGCTGAAATTGTAAGAATTTGGGTTAAGATTGTAATCGATTAGGTAAAAATAGGCTATAATTGTAAGAAATTAAATAAAATTGGATTAAAAGGTAAATAAAATCAGGCAAGGTAATTTTGATTTGGCTGTTATTTAAATTAAAGTAGGAATAATAATAATATATGATAATAGTAATTAAATAATAAATAACAACATCAAATAATAAAAAATAATAATAATAAAAGATAAATAATAATAATAATAATGAAAACAATAATAATTAAAAAATAAATTATAATAATAAATGATAAATAATAAATAATAGTCATATATATAATAACAATGTCAATAAATAATAATATCAATAAATAGTAGTATTAAACAAAGCAAAACTAGACAATGTATTTTGCAAAATTGTGAGTGTGCATAATTACGTGAAAATAATTTAATTAATAAAATTATAAAAATATCATTTTTAATTTTAAAATATTATAAAAAAAAAAATTCTAAATGATAATTGATGATTTATGCATTTTCTAAATTATGAATGTGATATGTCGGAAATCTGTTTGATGCAAGAAAATATGCAAAAATACTAATGTTTAAAAATTAACGATTTTGTTAAAATAACAGCTTAAATGTAGTGTCGGGAGGTCAAAATTGGGTGTCAACATCACAGTGTAAGGAAGAGACTCTTCGTGTGAGGGGAAATGGGACAAGTTTTGATGTGTAGGATAACAAAGAATGGATAAACTAAGGTTGTGTTTGCCTACGCGATTCATAGAGCACATAAATCCACGCCCCCCAAGCAGTCCCAATAATTACCATTACATCAGTGAGGTTTATACAATACAGACCAATGAATAAATAAAATGAAGCTATGAAACTAAACTAAGAAATAAATAAGCAACCACTCCCAAGTCCCCAGCGACTCTTCCAATACCACTTAATACCTGTCACATACGAGCAAAAGAGTGGTACAAGCACAGAAGGAATACTTGACTATACCAACATATTATCTTATATAGAGGAACAGAGAAACACAGGCATAGCAAGCAAGCACAACATAATTATTTTAAATTAGTTCCTATAGACATGCTTCCTATGCTTTGCTATCACAAATGCTACAGAATAAGAAAAGAATGCGTCGATAAAGACTAACCGATTAGGCACCAAACAATAATAATAGAACCCAAAGCAATTGCAGCAAGGACAAGACCGAATGTTTTTCAAAATCCAAAGTGCCAAAGAACTTCAAAGTACTTTTAAGAAAAAATAGAGGGAGTAATAGCGGAGGAGAAGTCTGTCCTCTTAGAGAAAGAGAATGGTGAGTTTATATAGTGAGCAGGGTCGTTCACAATTCCAAATAATGAAGGAAGAATAATATTTAATGAAGGAAGAATAATATTTAATGAAGGAAGAATAACATATAATGAATCAATTAAGGGGATTGTTCCCTTAAATAGATGGGGTAAATCAATCCGTTCCACCAATCATACTATAGTTGCCATAAATAAATAAACAAGGGTATGTCAAATTATAACATTTGAAATTTCCATGAATAGAACAAGTAAAAAGAGATCCTTCCTACTTATTAAATGAAATCAAGAAGAGGTATCTAAATTTACCATAATTAACGTGTGAGGGGATGTCTGTCAACCAAGTAAGGCAAAACTTCAGCACGACCAATAAGATTGGGACTGCAATCTTTAGATCAAACAAGCTCATGTGTTTTATCCCATTCCGATGTCTTCTAGTAGAAGCAGAAATATACCCTGCTAACAAATTGACAGAAAAGGCTATATCGAGCCTTGTAGTATTTGCAAGATACATGAGTGCACCAATTGCAATAAGATATGGTACTTCATAACCAATCTAATTCAATATATTTCTCATTTCAGTAAATAATCTATTGCTTTGAAAACTCTCCTAGAGTTTCAATAATTTTCAAGCTATAAACTTATACAATATAAGGACTATCAATAAGTTTTCCAGAAACTTTTATATTTTCAATCCTTAAAGAAGTTTTCATATAAATTTTGTCAAGTGATAATATTCAACATTTCTTGTGTGACGTCTTCAAGTGTCTGAACTGCAAATCAAATAATTTTTACGCTTACCAAGATGCATCATTTCATGTCACTTGATAAATGTTTCTACATCAGCATGCTTAAATTAACGTAGAATTCAGATACTCATAATCTTTCACAATAGTGGCCAATATTGAATTAAAGCTATCGTCGACGATTTCTCATTTTGTATCGGTTCACAATGCGACATAACATTTTGAGATCTCATTACTTCTTTATTTTCAGGTACCTGAACCTCTCATAAGGTTTCATGAAGTGTTATGTCGTAGGCTCTTCAAGAGCACATTGCCTTCGTATTATAATTATTTTCTCCTTATCTTTTTCAAGGATTATTTCATTTGAAACTGATTGGTCTACCATGCTTCATGCATGCATAGACTTTATCCTTTAAGTAACCAAAATAGGAGCATTCGAAGCTTAAATATGAGATGCTTTCGATATTTGACTTGAATTGTCTTTTGAATGAGGATCTGGTGATAATTCCTAATATATTTCATAGCCGCTTATAATCTCCCCCTTATGTTAGGAAAACTAACACACATCCTCCATATTCTTTGAGGAATCCATCTTTGTGCATGTATATTCATTAATCGTATACCGCACATCAAAATTAGTAGATGTAATAATTGATTCCCGACCTTAAACCAATTGAGAGGGAAGAAATAATCATAATTTATTGATCTAATACATACAAGTGTTATTGTATGCAATATATCATATTTCAGACCAACACATGATGTTATGTTCTCATTAGCAATGACTTTGCTATTTATAGAAGGCATTCAATGTCAAACCATCATCATCAAGATAAATTGTCTTGATTATACAATTTGAAAGTTATACTTTAACTCAATTTTATTGATCAAGCAACTTTATAAATGTCAAATGGCAGGTTGACAATGATTGTACATGTGATCATCTTATATCGATGCATTTTAATAGATCACATGACAGGTGAACGGACCCATATTCACCTTTTATACTTTTCAGATTTAAGGAATTCAATCCCAACATTAGTTGGGCCAACCAACTTATAATGAGAACAAATGACATAAACAATTCTCGAAGAATCTTCTAGTTCTTCAATATATGTCTAATACTCAATATGCATATCTTCGAGATATCACAATCGTTCATATCAATTTATGAATTTTTATTCTAGTAAACTCTAAGTTTACCATGACATGTACTTTTTACTTTAGTAAATTTCAGATTTACTATTACATGAATAAATTTCAGATTTACTACTTTAGAAGTAGATTTCAAAATAACTCTTTTCAGTTATTTTGTCTCATTTGGAGGTGAGTTGTGATACCATCACAATCAAGTACACGTTTGTATTGAAACAATTGAAATCCTCATTCCCCAAGAATGAAATATAATCGTGTCCTAAGTCTATCAAATTTTGATAGCTTATAATCTCTTTCATGATATTATTACTTCATGAGCAAATTGAGGCATACATATAATGTAGAGAACTGTTCTCTAACATATCTTATAGTCATAATAAACGTGTGAAATCACTTTTGATGATGTATTCATACATTGTCTTCTTTCAAACATATTATGCACTGCTATATAATATCCCATTAATAAGGAAAATATTTTTATAAGGGTAGTGGGAAGTGGGCTGCCATTTCACAAGATAAAGTAGAAAAAGGAAAAGAAGAAGAATTTGGTTTATGACTTATTCTTCCAACTTTGTGGAGTGGGATTTAAAACAATTAAACCTAGGCCCACCTGCCACTAACTATATAATATAGGTTTAAAGGGCTTAAAAGCCCATTTCATTCTCTTGAGGAAGAAGAGAAGCTGCAGTTGTTGTGCAAAACCAAAAATAAAACTTTCAATCTATAAATCTTTTTCTTAGCAAGAGAAGCTTAAGGATTTGATCGGAAAAATTCTTTGGGGTTTAAGGTACATTTGTTTTTATATGTTTATTGTGATTTCTAGTCTAGATAATTTATTTTGGGTAATAAGATGTTTTGGATACAAAGTTTGAGAAATTGAAGGTTATCATAAAATCTTAAGGGTTGGGTAGTTTAATTTTATCACGGAATTAGTTCAAATAAGAGAATTAACTTGAGATTGAAATGATATGATTTTAGATTCGATCGAAGGGAGTCCTATCAATTGTTCGAGGTGACAAATTGGTATTTCAAAAATTGTACAGTGAGTAGTAATCTTACCACGATTTGTGTTTATTAAATTGCATAATTATACATATTTTTGATGAAACAATGAGTTATGATATACTTTGAAATTGCATATGGGACAAGTCCTTTATTTGATATGATATTGAAATGGCTATTTAAGATATGATCTTGATATGATATTGAAATGGTCATTTGAGATATGATATTGAAATGATTATTTGAGATATGATCTTGATATGATATAGAAATGATTATTTGAGATATGATATTATTAATGTGAATATTTTCACTTACATGAGAAATAAGTATTTTTGACATGTGTTTTTATTCAAGTATATATGTAACACGATTTGATATGAACTTTAAATGACATGTGTTATTCAGAAAATGCTTTCATATGAATATCCTATTGTATACAAAGAATTTATAAATGGGAGTAGACCTTGATTTGAATCCCGTAGCTAACGATGGGATCGTTAGACCTCGTGCACCTTGTATTTATTGATGAATGTTATAGCCCTCGCTAGTGGGAAGGTAGAACTAGCATACTGATACTGATATGAATTGACTCCTTTATGAGGGGTCAACTGTTATGGGTTATTCTTAATGAAGAAGAGTGGTCACACTGATTACATGATTCATTCTTGGAAACCTCCCAAATATGTAATATTTGATATGATACGGTTTTTTTTTTAAAATTTATTACTGAACTATTGGTTAACTTGGCTTACATGAAAGAATGATATTGTTTATCGTTACTGTTTTCTGAAAGAGCATTATTTCATGATATTTTATGACTTGTCCCCATTTTAAAATGGTTGTGGTTAAGTGTTATTACACAATGAGCTAGCGGCTCACTCCTCGCTATTATTTTTTTTCAGAGAACGCAGGTGACGGTGAGGATTGCGTTGGCTAGAGGATCCGAGTAGCATATTCCTGGTGAGTCCCACAATTATTCGCGTGGGCTATAGTTTATTTATTCGTTATGTTTTTTTTTCTTGAAAACTCTTAGTTTGCTCCATAGTCATGTCTTTAGAGTTTTGAACCTTTCGTTATTTTGGATTTGTGGAATATTGAATTTCCTCTCATGTTTTGGAGATGGATTTTATGTTGTCATTTGGTGGTATTGGTGACTTCTTACGTGGCAATGATGTGGCAGTGATTTGGCGTTGATGTGTAGGCGAGTGTAGCACACTCTCCATTGTGAGAGTGGTATTCAATTTTGAGGGGTGAAATTAATACACTTTAAAGATGTTAAGGGGGATAAATAAACAGAAGTTAAGTTTAAGTGCTAAAATAAATTGAGCGGACAAGTTTGAGGAAAAAAAGATGACTTTTCTCTAAAAAATAAGATGAAAAAAAGGGTAAAAGACATGGCTATATTTGAGGAAGGTGAAATAGTGGAGTGAAAATAGAAAAATGTAAAGTAGTGAGAGTAAAACATGCACTTGCCTATTTAATGAGTAAACTAATGTTACTCTTGCTATAAACTGTAATTTTACACAAGTTTTGTTATTTATTATAATTATATTCTTAAATAAGCTACTTTCTGTAATTTTTTCATTATAAAAGGGCCTTAGATTTCATTTTTCATTATTGGAATGGAAGAAAAAAAATGTGTATTATATGTAAAGTCCATTGCTATTTTTCAACAAATTATTTTTATTTTATATATTCTATATTAATTAACGACTTGACATAAAACACGTGTGAATGCACACGTAGTGTATAAAAGCTATAAAAATATTTAAAATATATTTCAAATTCATTTATATTAATTAAATAATTGTATTCTTGCGCAGATTAATAGGTATATCACATTAAACACTAACTCTAATTTTGAAAATTTCAAATAATTCATGGATTCCTCTTTTTTTATATCAATCCCAATCAACATCGGATTATTTTAGTACCAATTAGTAGCCCTTAATTGGTCTTTCTCCGCATATAATAATAACTAGTCGTATCTTACGCGCCTCGCGCGTGTATCTCGCTCAAGAAATTCAGTCAACAAAATCACTTTGATTTTATAAAATTAAAATATGCTTGAATTAAGAAATAAATTTATTTATTTATTTAATACGAAAAATACTTAAATATAAAACTAATATAATCATACAAATCATATAAAAGACATAAGAGAGTATCACGTTAATTAACAATAAATGTATATGAAAAATAAATTCATGTGTGTACTTATATTATTAAGTATGCACTTTAAAAGATTGGTGTGAATTATTAACCTAATTTACGGTAAATTTACAACTCTAAATTATTGGGTTTAGTATTAAACCAAATTAACTTGTATTAAAATATAGTCAATTTAGACAAATTTTGATAGTCGTTTGTATAGAATTCCTATGTAAATATATTTATTTTGTAAAATAGCAAGTTTTAAACTAAATTTGTAGTTATTTTGATTTGTAAAAATTATTTTCTATATAAGGTATACCTAAATCAACAAGAACTTTAATTAATTTTAAATTCTTTAATATTTCATATAATAAGTAATAATAATTATTTAAGGGAAAAAGGTGAAAAATAATTCTTTATTTCAGAATCTTAGCGAATGACAAAAATCTTGAATCACTTTTCTAAGAGTGGTGTACGTGATAAAAAAGTTCAGCATATACATGATAATATATTATTGTAAACTTCACAAATATACTAAAATTTTAGAAAACTTACTTCAAATCACAAACAAATCCATCTCTTTGATCATAAATACTAATAAGATTGTAATCATCAATAATATATTAAAAAATTCAAAACCTACCTCAAATCACAAATAATTTGTGTCTTCAATCATGTAAGATATATCAAAATTTCACTAAAACACTTCTTAATTAACAATTATCTATCAAAATACATGATAACTTATTTGTTGTAAATTTCAAAAATATACTAAAATTTTAGAAAATTTACCTCAAATCATAAAAAAATTTATCTCTTCAATCAAACAAAATAAATGATAAACTAAACAAAAAAAAAATCATCACATGCTATAAAACAATATGAATATAGCTTAAAGAACTCACTTGATTAGGAACAATCAATTGTATGGAGAACAAAAAAAAAAAAAAGATATTAATAAAGTTTTAAAACTTCTCTAATATAAACACTAATATAATAAGTTTTCTACTTATTCATATTTTTTTTTTCTTTTAAACGTAAGTTAGTCTTGAGCCGGGGGTCTATCGGAAACAGTCTTTCTACTTCTTTAGAGGTAGAGGTATGGATTGCGTACATCTTACCCCCAAACCCCACTAGGTGGGAATACATTGGGTTTGTTGTTGTTGTGTTGTTGTTTTAAATGTAAGTTAATTAGGTCTCTTCTTTTATATGAATATAAGAATATTAGTAAAGATTCTACTTTAAAGTTATTACTCGTGTGAAGGGAAAAAATAAGTAAATATCTATTTATAAAATTAGTGCTAATTTTTATAGTGAGCATCTCCTATGCAACGCAAATTTAAATTAATCGTACTTCAATACGAATACCAAACATTAAATGACAAACAAGGAAAATGACCGGACATTATTATTTCAAGGCATTACTCTTTTTTAGGAGTTAGTGGCATAAGATGTAATGCCATTATTCAACATGTTAACTGCATCCGTTTGCAGAAGTACTCTCCCATTTGTTGTTGGAATTCAAGTCTATTACTCTATTGCTATGAAACAAAAAAGAATAAAATTTCCACCCTTCGGTTTGAATAAATTTTGAGTGATATAATTATAATAAGTTATAATTTTTATTTAAGGTAAAGTTATGATTAATTAAAATTATTTTTTCTCATATATTTTAAAACTTTTAATTTTAAATTTTTTTTTTATCATATATTTTAAATTACTGATCCCATATATTTTAGAAGATAATATTATAAATAATAATTTTAAAAAAATAATTTTATCTTTAGAAACTTTTAACGAAGGATAAAAGTATCACAAAATTATAAATATAAATATAGATTATAGATACAGACATAGCTGTTCTGGATTAACCAATTACGAAATTACGCTGTCGATAACAAGGTAACCGTCTTCTCCGACCATTAAAATTAGTTGACGGAGCTTAGTTTTTTTCTTTATTAAATAAATTAAAAACGTAGGTTTTCCTTTTGATACCTGCGAGCGATGAATCCGTTGACACTAGCGAAGCGTATTCAGAATATTAATGCAAAAGAAGCATCTTTGGGAATCTCCGATGAGGCATCCTGGCACGCCACATATAAAGATTCAGCGTATGTATTCGTTGGCGGCATACCTTTTGACCTCACTGAAGGTGACGTCCTTGCTGTTTTTGCTCAGTATGGGGAGGTTGTTGATCTCAATCTTGTTGGAGATAAAGGTACAGGAAAGTCTAAAGGATTCGCTTTTGTTGCTTATGAGGATCAAAGGAGTACAATTCTCGCTGTGGATAACTATAACCGTGCACAACTTTCGGGTAGGGAAATCAGAGTTGATCATGTTTCCAACTATAAAAAGAAACAACAACAAGAAGAGGATGAAGACACGGAGAGGAGAAAGAGGGAGGAGCGAGGGGTCTGCCGCTCTTTCCAGAGGGGTGAATGGAATCGCGGTGCTGCATGCAAATTCTCTCATGATGAGAAGGTCTGTTCTTGCCTTTCCCTTTGTTCTTGTATATCATTTTCTACGTATGTAAATGTTTTTAATTATCTTATTTTGTGTTGTGATTGTATTTTGGAAAGTGTTTCCTGCTTTATTTGTATAAAGCATGTTGCCTGTGGCCAGTCTGTCTGTATTAGTTTGTGTAAATTGAGTTCAATTACAGTCCAGCCATATGCTTTACCAGGAAGTATTAGTTGCAATGTCCTCTTTAAGCATAAAAAGCGGAATGTTGAGGATGGGTAACACATTCCTCTGTCAATTGTTTTGTCTTTGGCATGTGTACTGGGACTCTGGAAGAATGATGGAATATCTCTTCAGTTTGTGTAATTCTACATACCGTGGCATTTAGGTGGGTAACATTCCCATCTATAGAACTTCAGTATGAAATGTACTGAAACTCCAATAGTCCTACTTTTAACTAATATCTTGAGCAAGGTTGAATTTTGAATTGAGAGTTATCTGTGCTTCTGCACTCAAGGGTGTGAGAAGTGTTAGCAATCAATGAAGTGGAACGAAAACTACTGGAGACGGAATTTAACTTCAAGTAGAGGCAAAAATAGGTTAGTTGATTTCTTTCTATTTGCCTAAATTTTGCTAGGTAGAGTTACTCATTAGTCTGGTACAATTGCTTGTTAGAGGTAGCAGGTACCCAATGGAATAGTCGAGGTACAAGCTGTCCTAGGAACCACCCTTATCAAAACAAGACCATCTTTCGTTCCATAGTTAGGAGTTCGTTTCATTAGCTCATTCGGAAATTGAGTTATTGCTTTTATGGTCATGATCTTAGGCCTTAGTTACTGCTAGTTGGCTTGTATAGTGCAATTTTCCCAGTCTTTTGTGGTGGTTTAGTAATGTAAATTTTATTGAAGACGTGCCAAGAAATTGGTACTTAGAGATAAACATGACTGTGGAATCCCTTCCCTTAAGGATGCAGAGTCGATGAATTCACTATGTTTTAAGGATCATCAACGAGCTTTATGTCACACGGAAGTATTATTCTGCATATATTAGAAATCTGCATAAGATAAGGATAAAGCTCTATCCTCAAAGCATCTATTTTTCCTTGTAACCCAACTGTCCTAAAACGACATTAAGGTATGACAATCCAAGATTTTCAGTATCATTGACCATTGGAAATATGTTTGCTGAACAGGGAAATTATTCTTAATTTTTGAAGTTTCCGTAGGTGAAAATACAAAAAGTTAAAGCAATTTGTCGCTTCTCAATGAAGCAGAGAAGCAGCGTCATTTTTTTCAAAATTGTCGACAAATTCTTTTCTTGGTGCCTTACTAATATGTTTGCTGAACAGGGTACATTGTTGTTGTTCTCTGTGTTTTGTTATTTCTTGACCCTCTTTCTTCATTTGGAGTTTCCACCTTTCTAAACTTTAGGATCTGTTCATATCTTATTTTTTTAGGGTACTTAATTCCTTTTGATTTTTTGTCTTTAGAGAGCTGCAAACACAGGCTGGGGTGCCGAGGAAGATCGAAGCTCGAGATGGTCACATGATAAGGTTGACGATTCTAGGAAGGATAGGAGATCTGGCCAATGGAGTCGGCTTCCACGTCCTGATTACCGGGAAGAGGTCAAAGTCTCTGATAAATATCCAAGAAATTCTAAAGCAAAAATCAGTGATATGGAAAGGAATAATGATCAGGGAGATGTCAAGAAGCACAGGTCGGAGCAGTAGGAAAAGAGAAGTAATTACAAAGAAGATGTCGTGGAGAGAAGATCTAGGAGGTATGATGACGTACAAAACTCGGGGGAAGCTACTCAGAGAAAATCTCTGAGGCGTGATGATATGACTTCAAAGGAATATGGTGATAGGAGAGATGAAAGAAAACAAAAAAGATATGAATCTGAATTTTACCATGCAGAAAAAAGAGAAAGCAGGGAACGGGAGAAACGAGCTCGCCTCCACCATGATGCAAGGGATGAAGAAGATCGGAGCCAAAGATCACGTGTACATGTATCACAACATTGAATCCTTTCTCGTGGAGCGTATGTCTTTTATCTATATCTATCGAAATCTCTGTCTTTTTATATTTCGAACGCTGGATGTTTGAGTAAGGCCCTTATTGATTGATTGATTAAGAACATGAGGAACTTTACCCATTTACTTCATGTGTCAGGACTCAGAGTGGATAAATTAAAGAGTAACTTTATTAAATAAATTAAAACCTGAGGTTTTTCTATTGATACCTGCGAGCAATGAATCGTTAATGCTAGTGAAGCGTATTCAGCATATTAATGCAAAAGAAGCATCTTTGGGAATCTCCGATAAGGCATCCTGACACGCCACATACAAAGATTCAGCTTATGTATTCATTGGCGGCATACCTTTTGACCTCACTGAAGGTGATGTCCTTGCTGTTTTTGCCCAGTATGGGGAGGTTTTTGATCTCAATCCTGTTAGAGATAGAGGTACAGCAAAGTCAAAAGGGGTTCGCTTTTGTTGCTTATGAGTATCAAAGGAGTACAATTCTCTGTGGATAACATAAACTCTGCAAGGCTTTCAGGTAGAAGAGGGAGGACTGAGGGGTCTGCTGCTCTTACAATAGAAAATCTGATGCGACTTCATGCCGAAAAAAAAAAAAGAGACAGCAGGAAACGGGAGAAACGAGGTCGCCTCCACCATGATGGAAGGTACGAAGAAGTTCGGAGCCAAAGATCACGTATACACGTATCACACACTACTGACTCCTTTCCCATTGAGCGTTAAATAGTTGATATGGGTGGGTTGCAATTAGTCCGTCCAGTTTGGTTTTGTTGAAAGGTTCTCCTAAGAATAACCATATATATACCTTATGTCTCACTCGAGAGCCTTATTCTAATTTTGTCTATAATTTCCTTTGCTTGCGCCTGCAATCTGGTACCTAGTATGTTTAAAATTTCGGCTTGAATGCTCAAATTTAACTTGGTATTAGAGTAAAATATTCATGAGTTCGATTGTACGCATACCTTCTCTTTGAGCGTCCTATAGCCTCTAATGAGCGTCTCTCTCTCTCTCTGTAACTAAATTTTGCTCTTCAAGTCATTAACAATATTGCTTCACACACTCATTACCTGTTATACAAGTCTAGTTCGTCTCTTTCTATTCCAGACTAGACTTAAGCTTACGTTGTTCAGGCCAATAGAATCCTTGGGCTTGGGCCCAATGATAAAGACCAATAATTCAAGCGATAGTTTCAACAACAACAACAAACCCAGTAAATTCCCACATCATGGGGTCTGGGGAGGGTAGAGTGTACGCAGTCCATACCACGAGGTTGTTTCCGATAGATCCCTGGCTCAAGACAAAGGACAGTATATAAAAGAGATAGTTTCAAAGTTCTAAATCATTTATGGACAGTAGAAGTTGGACTTCCAATCCATTTCCCCATTTTTGGTTTGTAACTGTTCACCTGTTACTTGTTAGTATGACTGGAATTTCTTTCCAACTAATTCCACCCTACTAGACATATAAAAGGACTTAAAGAAGCAAAGAAAAGTAAAGTTAGCAATGTAAAAATAATGTCTTAGAACAGAAAGATCTTTTCTAAAAAATACATTACCTAGTAAGGAAGAAACATGTAAAGATATACTCCCCTCCTCTGATTTAATTTATTTGGCTTGATTCAAAGTATGGGGGTCAAACTAACTAATGTTCGATGTGAATCCTATTCAATTAATAGTGATTGAAAAATTATTATTGATTTAAAATACTTAAACAGTACTTGAGAAAATCATAAGAAAAAAGTATTACTGGTATTCAACTATCCAACGAATAGAAATTAAGATAAGTACTAATAAATTAGAAGGGAGGTAATGCTTAACTAATACAGACGTAAAGACACATGTTGAAACCTGAACTAAGCATGTTAGTATTATTATATCCCACCCAGATTTGTTATGATTATTTTTGGCATCAAAAGCAATGCCCCTTCAGTTCAACTGAGTTCAACTCAAAAAGATGCTTTAATTAACTCATTTCATAGGTTAGCCGCATTTTCTTGAGACCAACCCCATTTGTACTTGTGTTTCATTAAATAAACTAAACTACTGCTTTCTTTGCTTTTCAAGTTAAATCTGGACACCACGAGGCTACTACATTTTGTGGTTAAAAAAAAAAAAAAGGTAATGCCTTGGAGCCTCTGCTAGGGCTTTATATGCTTAATATCATAACCCTGCTATCATAAATTCTACCACTCATGCTTTGCTGACCTATTGCCCAGTGAAAAAAAAGAAGAAGAATTGACAGAGCATACCGTCGAATTAATGATTCCGAATCTAAGATGTCTCACTAGTAGTCCAGAAGAAGGAATTGAAGAACGGAAATGAAATAAAGAGTTTGCAAGTGGAATATATTAATTTGTTGAAATATCGTTTATAGTAAGTACATGGATCTTCTAAGTAAAATGTGTTCAAACTATGCGGCTAGTTTGTGCTAATTGAACTTTTCGAACTCAATGAATTGTGATTCCATTTGGTAACGGTGAGGTAAGAGTGCATCGGAGTTTGAAGAAAAACCAAACGTGAGGTTTCTTCAATCCCAGCCTTCTCCAGTTCTCCTTCCCAACCGACTATATTGACCGTGATGGGAGAGTTCATTAACAAAAAAGAAAAAGTTGGGTCATTCATACACATACATTTTTCGTTGCTTTCATGGTCGTGCCTATAGGTACTTTTAGTGGGATATCTTAGGTACAATCGCTCCATTTTATTCCTTCATCCCCTATTTTTGTCTATCTACAACTCGAACTTCTGGTCAGAGTTGGACCAACTGGTCTCATGATTTAGCCCACCCGTTTGTCAAAGTACTTTCTTTTTCTTTTTTTGGGTGTGGGGGTGGGGATGGGGTTTACAACTTGTTATTTAGTAAGATGGACCAATATGAATAACGACAAAACACTTTGCTGACTAAGAGTTAACTTCTGAAAATGAACCCCTACCTGCCCCCCAGCCAGTCCACTAAAACTAATAGCACCTCTACAACCTGCCATAGAAATTCCATCAAGAACATTCTCTGACTACTTAGAGAGCTCCAAGAAAACAGCCAACAGCAACTCTGCCGTGCATTTCATCAACATGAAATGCACCAGTACTGGTCGTAGTTGCTTGTTGTGCAGTACCATGGAAGATAAAGATCCATCACTACGAAAAATATTAATAGCTCAATGCTTCAAAGATTTGCATCTCATAGAAGATATGGAACTTGTTCCCACCTTAAGATGCCTTTGGAATATCGCTCTGGCTCAACCTGATGATCCTGAATTCCCGTCCCTCGGTGTCTTTAATTGCATGGCTAAACTTCTCAGCAGGTGCACCCGTGACCAAAAATGGCTTTCAAGAGGCAAAAACGTGTATGTTCCTTATTATGCAGCTCACGTTATTGGCTCCTACACCATGAACAAAGCTAGATTCTCTGTTTTGGCTGTTAAATCAGGCGTGATTTCGCCATTAATAGAGTTATTAAGAGGTAAGATAACTTGGGTCGAGCAAAGAGTGGCGGTTAGAGCACTTGGCCACATTGCGCGACATAGAAGGACATTTGAAGACATTAAGGTACATGAAGTGGAGATTATAAAACTGACCATGGACATAGCTTCCAAATGCATTTATACAATCTGTAGTGAGTTTGTGGGCAAGAAAAGCGAAGACAGAGTCGAATATCATTGCTATTTGATGACAAAAGGACTCGGAGAATTGGAAATGGAGAATAAAAAAGCAGAGTCTTGGGCTTGCCAAATGCAATGCTGGTCTCTCTACCTTCTCAATTGCTTCGTTAGAAAGAAACGAAGCATAAACTTGATATGCAAAGAAGAATTTCTCAAGAATTTGTGTGATGTATGGGGTGGATTACAGAACCAAACTTCTTTCTCCGGCATTGGCCTAATCAGAAGTCTCTGTGACAGTGAAGATGGCCGAAAAAACATAGCTCAATTCGAAGAAGTTGTAGTCAATATCTGCAACTTATCGAGGTCATCAGACGAATGGCAATACATGGCAATTGAAAGTCTTTTGTCACTTCTCAAGGATCCAAAAACAAGGAACACTGTGACAAATATTGCTGCTCCTTTTCTTGCTGATTTAGTAGAGCTTAGAACTATCAAAGGAAGACGAAAAATGGGTGACATGATAACACAAGTACTCTTGCAAGATTATGCTAAAATCAAATATGGTCTTCCGGGGTTCTACGAAGAAGGATCACACAAAGCAATCGAAGAGATTTGGGACTTGAAGGTGGAAAAACGGAAAAGGGATAAAATCATGTCCGAACGAGAAGTGAAGGAAATGGAGCTTTTGGTTTCCATTTTAAAACGTGAGGGAAACAAGAAATTTTGGTCAACTGAGATTGAAGCAGCTGTTAAAGAGTACACAAAGGCTTTAGATTTGTGTCCACTAAAATTAAGAAAAGAAAGGATCGTTCTTTATAGCAATAGAGCTCAATGTAATTTAGTTTTAGGAGAAGCAGATTTAGCTATTAGTGATACAACTCGAGCGTTATGCTTATCAGGTGAAATGAGGCCTCATATAAAGAGCCTGTGGCGAAGATCGCAGGCTTATGACATGAAAGGATTGGCCAGACTAAGTATAATGGATTGTTTGATGTTCATCAATGAACGAAGCAAGTTGTATGGAAACAGAAGCAGTAGAAGGAAAATCCCATACTATGCAATGCGCATGTTGAACAAGCAGATGACAGCCACGTGGACTTTTGCGGGTGCTGCAAAGTCCAAGGCAGATGACTTTGATGATGATGGAACTCGTACATCCAGGGTCCAGCATGGCTTTGCAGGTGGAAAAACGAAAGGGACAATAGAAGAGGCGCTACTGAAAAGTAAGTACTGAATTATTTTCGTTTTTCTTTTTTCTTTGTAGCTAACAACGTATAATAAGAGCGATGAGTATCTTGAAAATAAGGCAAACGCCCTGTTACAACATGTTAAATTACACTAGCAACGTTAGCGCTATAAATTCTTTTTTGGTGTGCGTGCTCTGGCACATGTTGACTATGAAGTTTTAGTTCACTCAAAATTCTCAAGATTAGTGATCTCTAATAAACGTATTTGGGGGTGTCCGCAAACAGGCATGCCAACCAAGGGGAAAGACAAGGAGCAACGGCTCTTGAAAAAGGGATCGATTTGGAGAACAAGCCGGAGAAGCAAAGGC
The DNA here is from genome assembly GCA_030864215.1 of Capsicum pubescens. NCBI lineage: Eukaryota > Viridiplantae > Streptophyta > Magnoliopsida > Solanales > Solanaceae > Capsicum > Capsicum pubescens. The sequence continues at coordinate 192,954,067 of CM061539.1, read as the reverse complement.
GTTATTGAACCATTACTGAAGAGTATCAAAGGAAGGAAAAATGTAAAAGTACAAGAAAAATGTGATAGCATGGTTAAAGATTTAGAAACTTTTAAGTTCATATAAGGGTCTTTAATCATGTCCGAATAAGATTTTGCTATCTTTTGTTCACAAAGGATGCTAGAGCCATTTAAGAAATAAATACTGTCCCAAACAGTTAGATTTTGGAGCAGCTTATGTCCAAATGTGGAATTAAAAATATTCCCCAGCTAGATCGTCAAGTGTCCACTGAATCATCCTGTTTACCTTTCTTGTAAATTGTTAAACGATATAAGCTTGAGTTTTTTTGGACAAGATACTAATAATTGTTTCCCCTTGTTCTATGTGGAAACAAAATAAACTTTGGAAGTTAATCATATTTGGGTATTTCTTACTAAAGAGTGAAGGAAAGATAGGAATTTGTTCATCTTATCAGTCCTTTTCAGACAGTACACTTTTTGGTTTGATATGGTCGTCCTCGACAAGACAACTCAACAAATTCACCATAAATGGATACTAAATAGACAAGATTTATAGAAAAGATCTGCTGAGGTATCGTATCATACCTAACCCGCTACCAAGGTAGATTTTGTTGGATCCAAATGCTGAAAACTGGAGCGCATTTGTGCGTGTTTATTTATTTAGTTTTTAAAAAAATATTATGTGTTAGAGTTGCCTCACATTATCTGTCTCTCTGCTGACTATGCCTTCCAGCTTGGTTCTTGACAGTTGCCCAATTGTAGGAAAGTTGAGCAGATCATGTGCCTATTGTGCAGTTACTGGTCACCAGTTTTTCTTGGAAGTGCAGCCTATTTCTCAGGGGCATTTTCTGTATGTTGGTGATATATATTTTCTCTGTAACTGCTTGAGGCAGTGTCTTTCTTGTACTGAAAATTAAAATCTTCTTTATCCTCATTCCTTCATATTTTGAATTCTTGAGGATTTGATTGTACTCTACCTTCCATATAGTGAGCTCGTCGTTGCCCGTGGTTTTTCCCAACTTGGGTTTCCACGTTAAATTTGTGTGTCATCTATTTTATTTCCAGATTTCTTTCTTGATTTTATATGTGTGTTGTTCCTTGATGTAAGTGAGTTTCTAACAAGTGGTATCAAAGTCAGATTCAAGGATGTCTACTGTAACCAAGTTTGATATCGAGAAATTTGATGGAAAAATTAACTTTAGTAACTGGAAGATCCATATGAAGGTTGTTCTCACACACAACGGTTTGAAGAAGGCTTTAGATGGCAAGTCTAAGAAGCCTGATTCTATGAACGACGAACAATGGGAGGAGTTGGATGAAAAGTCACTTTTTGCAATTCAACTTAGCCTTTCCAAAGAGGTTTTGCGGGAGGTTATTCGTGAGACTACTGCTGCAAGTCTCTGGTTGAAACTTGAGTCTCTTTATATGACCAAAAGCCTTGCAAATAAGCTCCGTCTCAAAGAGCGTTTATACACGTTTCGTATGTCTGAAGGTTCTTCCATTCAATCTCATCTTGATGCATACAATTCAATTATAATAGATCTGGAAAATTTAGAAGTTAAAATTGAGGATGAAGACAAGACTGTCTTGTTATTGTCTCTCTGCCATCTACCTATAAACACTTTAAGGAGATTATGTTATATGGAAATCATGAAACTTTATCTTATGAAGATGTTAAATCAAATTTGTTGTCCAAAGAGAAATTTGATCTTGAAGTTCATCCAGAAGATAAAACAGAGGGCTTGTTTGTTAGAGGTAGATCACTGAACAAAGGGCATTATTCCAGCAAGACATGTCATTACTGCAAGAAACCTGGGCATGTTATTTTTGAATGCGAAAAGCTGAAGAATAAAAAGGAGAGAGAAGAAAATAACAAAACGTTGCAGAAAACTGCTGAAGCCGGAGTCGCTGAATATGATTCCGAAGGTGATGTTTTGTTAGTTGTCTCTGCTGATAAGAAGAACTCTTCTGAATGGATTTTTTATACTGGATGTACGTATCATATGTGTCCTCGTAAGGACTGGTTTTCAACATATGAAAAAGCTGAATTAGGTGTTGTCCTAATGGAGAATGATGTCCAATGCAAAGTTGTTGGAATTGGTACTGTACAAATAAGGACCCATGGTGGCGTTATTAGAACTTGACCAACGTTCGTCATATTCCTGACCTGAAACGCAACCTGATTTCTTTGGGTACTCTTGAATCTTTTGGATGTAAATATTCAGCAGAAGGTGGAATTCTCAAGGTTTCAAAAGGTTCTCTCGTCTTGATGAAAGGAATAAGACGTGGGACACTATTATTTTCAAGGTTCAATTGTGACAGGATCTGCAACAGTTTCCACATCATTATCTGATGATGATCTCACTCGTTTTGGCATATGCGCCTGGGTCATATGAGTGAGAAAGGTATGACTCTTCTTAGCAAAAGAGGTCTTCTCGGTAATCAAGTTACTGGGAAATTGGTTTTCTGTGAACATTGCATATTTGGAAAACAAAAGAGAGTGAGTTTTTCAGCAGCTATACATCGCATGCATGGTCTTCTTGATTATATTCATTCTGATTAATGGGGGCCTTCAAAGGTTACATCTCTTGGAGGAAAACGCTACATGATGACCCTTATAGATGATTTCTCTCGCAAAGTCTGGGTTTATTTCTTGAGACAAAAAAATGAAGCTTTTCTTAAGTTCAAGAACTTCAAGGCTCTTGTTGAGAATCAAACTGGAAGGAAGATAAAAAAACTCCGGACTGATAATGGCTTGGAGTTTTGTGAGTCAGATTTCAATGAGTTCTGCACGAGTCATGGTATTGCTAGACACAAGACTCATGTTGGGAAGCCCCAACAAAATGAAGTTGCGGAACGTATTAATAAAGCTCTTCTTGAGAGAGCTCGTTGTATGCTCTCTAATGCGGGACTGTGGCATCGTCGTGATTTTTGGGCTGAGGCAATTTCTACAGCTTGTTATCTCGTCAACCAATCTCCTCACTCATCCATTAACTTCAAAATTCCAGAAGAAGTTTGGTCAGGTAATCCGGTGGATTTCTCTAATTTAAAAGTATTTGGATGCCCTGCTTTTGCCCATGTTAATGATGGAAAGTTAGCTCCTAGGGATGTAAAATGCTTATTTCTTGGCTATGCTTCCGAGTCAAAAGGGTATCGTTTATGGTGTTTTGATTTGAGAAAAATAATTTTGAGTAGAAACATCACTTTTAATGAAAATGCACTGTTGTGTTCTGGAAAAGAGTCTTCTGTATTATCTCCTGGTATAGGTGATCAACAAGATACCAGTGAGAAGGTGGAGTTAGAAATGAGAACTACGTCTCAGAAGGTTGACCCTATCTCTTCTACAGATCCACAATGTAGCGGTGATGTTCATGTTGATAAACAAGATTCCAGTACCACCCGTCCCGTTGAGCCACAAGTGATGGATGATTCTTCTATTGCTCATAATAGACCAAGGAGAGTTATTAGAAAACCCAACAGATACAGTGATAATGATGGCCTGATTGCCTATGCACTTACAGTTGCACAAGAGATTTCTGAAGGAGTTGAACCTACTTCATATTCGGAGGCAATCACTAGTTCTAATTCATCCCAGTGGCTGATAGCAATGCAAGAAGAAATTGAAAGTTTGCATAAGAACGAGACATGGGATTTATGTGAACTTCCGAACGATCATCGTGCATTAAGCTGCAAATGGATCTACAAACGGAAAGAAGGAATTCCTGGGCTTGAAGATGTAAGATGGAAAGCTCGTTTAGTTGTTCGAGGCTTTGATCAAAAGGAAGGCATTGATTTTAATGAAATTTTCTCTCCCGTTGTTCGTCATTCTTCCATTAGAGTGCTTCTTGCCTTCGTTGCACTATTTGACTTGGAATTGGAGCAATTAGATGTTAAAACGGCTTTTCTACACGGAGAATTGGAGGAAGAAATTTATATGAAGCAACCTCAGGGCTTTGTTGTTCCGGGCAATGAACAACGTGTTTGCCGTTTGAAAAGGTCCTTGTATGGACTTAAACAAACACCTAGGCAGTGGTACAAGCGATTTGATGTTTTTATGGTTGGTCAGGGCTACACATGAAGTTAATATGATAATTGTGTGTATTTTCAAAAGTCTTCAAATGGTTCCTTCATTTATTTGTTATTATATGTGGATGACATGTTGATTGCTTCAAAAGACATGTCTTTGATCAAGAAGCTTAAATCTCAACTAAGTAATGAGTTTGAAATGAAGGACCTTGGTGCAGCAAAGAAGATTCTGGGAATGGAGATTTATAGAGAACGACAAGCTGGAAAGCTATACTTGTCTCAGAAAACATATGTTCAGAAAATCCTTGACAAGTTCAATATGAGTAAGAGCAAGTCCGTCTCAACTCCTCTAGCAGCTCACTTCAAGATATCTTCTGAATTCTGTCCTAAAACAGAGGAAGAGATTGAAATAATGTCCAATGTTCCCTACTCCAGTGCAGTTAGCAGTCTCATGTATGCTATGGTCTGCACTAGACCCGATCTTGCATACGCGGTGAGTATGGTAAGTCGGTATATGCACAATCCTAGAAAGTACCATTGGGATGTGGTGAAGTGGATTTTTCGATACTTGAAAGGTACGGTTAATCTTGGTTTGGTCTTTGATAGGAACAAGGTGACATCTAATGATGTTGTTGGGTTTGTTGATTCTGATTATGGTGGTGATCTTGATAGACGCAGATCTCTGTCCGGGTACATCTTCACTTTATGTTCTGGTTCTATTAGTTGGAAAGCATCTTTGCAATCTATTGCAGCTCTATCCACTCTAGAAGCGGAGTACATTGCGGCTACTGAAGGTGTGAAAGAGGCTACATGGTTACGTGGTCTTATTCTTGAGCTTGGTGTTTCACAAGATACTACTGTCGTGTTCTCAAATAGTCAGAGTGCAATATAACTAACAACGAATGATGCTTATCACTCCAAGACTAAGCATATTAGTGTGAAGTATCATTATATAAGAGATACAATGACTGCCGAAGAGATTGTAGTTAAGAAAGTACACACTTCAGAGAATCCGGCAGATATGCTTACTAAGCCACTTCCCATTGCTAAGTTCAAACATTTTTTGAGCTTAGCTGGTGTTTACAACACTTGATTGCCCTTCGGGGCTTTGGGGCTTTTATGGTAATGACGAGAATCTACTAAATGTGAGTCAAGGTGGAGATTGTTAGAGTTGTCTCACATTATTTGTCTCTCTGCTGAATATGCCTTCCAGCTTGGTTCTTGGCAGTTGCCCAATTATAGGAAAGTTGAGCAGATCATGTGCCTATTGTGCAGTTACTGGTCACCAATTTTTCTTGGAAGTGCAGCCTATTTCTCAGGGGCATTTTCTGTATGTTGGTGATATATATTTTCTCTGTAACTGCTTAAGGCAGTGTCTTTCTTGTACTGAAGATTAAAATCTTCTTTATCCTCATTCCTTCATATTTTGAATTCTTGAGGATTTGATTGTACTCTACCTTCCATATAGTGAGCTCGCCGTTGCCCGAGGTTTTTCCCAACTTGGGTTTCCACGTGAAATTTGTGTGTCATCTATTTTATTTCCAGATTTCTTTCTTGATTTTATATGCGTGTTGTTCCTTGATGTAAGTGAGTTTCTAACATTATGTTTATTCCACTGGTAGTTATTGCTTCTAACTTCACAAACGTCTAATATGACAAATAGCCTCGGAATGAAAAACCGAAAGGAAGATGAAGTGCAAGGAAGGAGATGGTGGAGGAAGTTTGCCTATTGGCAAGCAGGATAGGAAGTTCAAAACCACTAACTTCCAGTGGTTATTGTTGTGGGCTAAAAAGTGTGTCTCTGGATTTTAACCTCCATTGTTCATTCGTTACAACCCTGCAAACTACAGAAGAAACGAGCTCGTATAACAGCACACAGAAACACAAAATGCAGAGAGAAAAAGAGACTAGAAATCGTCTAAAAGTATTTATTTCTTTTTAAATAATCATGCTGAAATCTATCAAGAAAGGACACAATGACAAGGCCGATCATACACTACAACTAAAATACAACATTTCACAAGTAATGGTACAGTTGGAAAATTGCAATAATGTAAAACATCTCCCCTCAATTCATCTGCTGCAGGATCAAGTTCGGTAATGCACCAGCAAAATTCCTCCAGATAAATTGTCTCATATGAAACCTATTTGCAGCAAATAAATGGGAAAGTTAAGACGTTAAATGGAAGCAATCCACTCAAGTAGTTGCACCCTCACATTTCATACAAACATTTCACATTGGTCTCACCAATAAAAAAGCATTCAAAATATCCTAACAAGTTCAGAGAAGCTTTATGGTTGTGAACAGGGAATACAAAAGCCAAATTGTATTCATGTCCTCGTGATTAAGTTGCTAGTACTGTATTCCATACTTTCACCACTTAAAATTTCAGTAATTTCCTTTGGTTTCAATTCCAATGACGCTAAAGCTGACAGAGACCAAAAATATCCAGTTGACTGAACAATCCTCGCGTGTAGCACCACCGCCCCCAAATGAGGGGTACTAGTCTTTTTAGCCACCAACATTCAAGCCTATGATGCTGGTGGCTTAAAAGACCAAGGAGAACATCATTTGAGACTATTGTGCATCCTTAATCAAGTGAATGGTCTTAGCATTATTGAATACTCCTATTAAAATTGGAGAGGTGAAATACAAGGACGGAAACCATTACACACAAGGACGCGCTCCAAAAGTTTGCTGAACTACAAACAGCAAACATAAACAACCAGCAGAATAGAGTAGAGAAGTTTGTTTTCTTCGAATCTAGAGCAACTTACTGATAAATGACGTATCTCCCTTAGTCTGAATAGGTGCTCAATGCAGCAACAACTGATCCAGTCGTCTCAAATGTTGATGTGACATCTGGGTAGTTTTTCCAGGATGTGCCAACTTTTAGAGATGGGTACAACCATCTCTTTACAGAATCTACAAAGGAACTCGGGTCAAACTCCAAGATGGCTTCCCAATCCACCTGCAGACCTTTTGGAATGCTTCCTGTGTACTCCATATTAGCAGCGAGAAGTAATCCAAGCAAAACTATGAACCCGACAACAGCAGTTCCTCTAGAAAGCGGCATGAAATTATACCTGCAAAAATTGTCAGCCAAATTTAAGAGAACCATATACTTCCCTTGAGATCAACCAGATAGAAGATAAGTCTTACCAGTAATATGTCATTCTTAAGACTGCATCTCTCACATTTTCAAGCACATCAAAATCTGTTGACCCATAATTCTCACCACAGTAAGCATCGCAAAGAGCCTGAACAGTACTGATATTGTTAATGCCATGGTTTACTATGTATAAAAATAGTATTGAATAGGGTGTATAAGCAATACTGGTATTAGTTGTACATAGGTGTGCTACCAAACATTATACTAAATTTTAGTACTAGCATTATTCTACCTATTACACCCTACCAAACGACCCCGAAAAGGATTTTTGTGTCTACTAATTTAGATTGACGTTATATTGCTTTTAAATATCCAAAAACAATGTCTTGGCAGTAGAAAATGGCTTTCTAGATAATAAATCTAGGGGGATACCTCCCAGGCAGATGTCATCTCCACATCAAAGTCATCCCATCTAGCAGGTGTACAAGGTGTTCTAATTGCAAAGTCGTAACCGATCTCACCCCTGGAAGGAACAAGAAAAGTTTACAAGAATAAGGAAATCAGAGCTACTATAGGCAATACTTTAATCAAGTCACTCCCTCCTTTCCCCACACAAAAGGTTCAATTCCAATAAGGTTAGATGGTGTGCTACATTTTCACAACAGTGATCCTTGTTCCTTCAAGACGTTTCCTGATCAGGCAATAAGAAAGGAGGGAAAATTAGAAACAAGACCCTGGTGAGAGAAAATATCTGAGAGTAACATACTGTTATACAGTATAAAGAGGACTAAAATGAAAAAGTACCCCTCAAGTGCTGTACTATTACACCAGGTGGCCAACCAAAAGTCTTGACCAACAACTCTGTAAAGATCAGAGCTGGATTCTGCAGCCATTATCTGCAAAATACAGCTCAGGTGTTGAATACCACAATAAGAGAAAGGGCATGCCGACATAATAGTAACCCTAGCAAGTGGACTTCTAGTTTGATTTCAGAGAGCCATCAGATACATAAGGAAGAAAAGTGACCAATATAAAATCAGCTAATAAAGATTTCTCAACTTAATGGTTATATTGTCATGGGAAATGCTATAAATTCAGTATTTTGACAAGAAACAAAAAAACAATTATCAACCACCAAAAACTATACAACAACAACAAGCCCAGTGTATTCCCACATAGTGGGTTCTGGGGAGGGTAAAATGTACGCAGTCCATACCACTACCTCCGAAGAAGTAGAGAGGTTGTTTCCGATAGAACCCCCGCTCAGGACAAAAAGACAGTAAATAAAGTCGTAATAAAACATGAAACAAGATGAAACAACAGAAATAAGACACCACCAAAAACTATACAATGTGAAAAAGGGGACAACGGTGCATAAGATTGAACTAAGATCATAAGCAAACAAACTCACTTCTTGCAATTTCTGCTGTTCATAAAGATCAATTATCTTGTCTTCCTTGTTGTACACTGATTTCTTCTCCTTGATGACAGCCTTGGCAACAGTCAAGGTTCTGAACATTGACAGACAATAAGAACCTTGAGAAGAAGCTAATACAAATCAGAAAGGTCATCTTTTTGACTGTTAAAAGGAATTTTAGTGATGGCCAGCAGCAAGGTGTTGTAAAGGAATTACAAGGGTAGCATCAATTACAAATGCTGTAACGAGCTCAAAAGGCCAATCTTGGCATCGGTATCATTTGCAGTAGTCATGTTACACAAAAGATAAAACTGTAAGCTAATACATTTGTACTTAATCAGAAAGGTAAAGCTATTACCTCTGAAAATTAGGATAGTAGCGAACAACTTTGGCTTGACCGAGAACAAGAGGAGTGTGAGACCCAAATCCAGTATTGAATTCCTCACTATGCAAAAAAGATGAGAATCCTCATCAAAAAGTAAAGCTAAAGCAGCATATCAGAATTTTAGTCACTTTTAATATCCATACTCATGCTACAGCAGTCAGACAAAATATATGTATATAGTTTTTTGATCAAGTAAGGGAAACCTAAGCAAATATAACAAGGATTCCATCCATATATTGATGCATAAGGCTAAAATCATGACCTTTTGCATATAAAATACATAGTTGATAGTACCAAGAGAACACAACCAGTGTTTGGATTTGGTTTAGGTTTAGTTTCTTAAAACTCTATTGGACAATTTCGGGAAATTTAAATCTGGAGTAGGTATTTGAAAACGTCTTTGGAGAAGATTTGTGTTATTGTGAAAACCTGAAATTGCGACTTTCGGAAAATAAAAATCTATTTTCTAAACCTCTTGGCTTTGCTTTTGGTTTTTGGAGAAGATGTTGAAAAATTTTCTAAACCAAAATGTTTGTGAATTGTGACTACCACAATACCAGCACAGAGATTTGAAGAGAACATAGAATCTTAAATCTTCTGGATGAATAGAGAACCTCAAAAGTAATCTCTTGGATAACAGATTTTTTAATAACAAATCTCTTGGATAACAGTGTTAAGATCTCCTTCTCCATCAATAACTTATTCAGCCTTCACTTTGTTGTTTTAGCTTACAACGGTCAACATCATTTTCGGCTGTTAAAATATTTTCTCCTTTCAGTTTCATGATAAGGTTTCATTACATATGATCCATGTCAATAATTCATGGTTCTGCACCACCATCTAGTGAGTGAGGCCTAAACGAGGGGTTTCAACGCTTTGATGAAGTCAACTTGTCTAGCACCTATCAAATTTTACAATTAGAACTAGAATCCTGCACTGAAATGGAACAAGGAGCTTTATCTGTACATAAGCGAAAAAGAGATATTAAAGCACCCCATGAGTCATGAGAAGCTATTTTCCCTTTAGGGAAGTGGAGATATGTCACGACGGGCATCCCGAACCACGAAGGCCCGAGAGACCCCCTTAGCCCAGCCCACTAGTGATATTGTCCGCACTAGGCCCAGGCCCGCACGGCTATAAAACACATCACTAGGGAGTAAGGCTTACTTACTTATATATCCCACATCCCTCCAGTGTTTTGCTTATGTGGGACTCTCCTTATCCTAAGTTGGGGTATTACATACATCCCCTAATAAACTCAGCATCCTTGCTGAGGTTTGCCCCACCGAATGGGATTAGATTAAACTCAGTTTGAACTTTGGCCCACATCGACAGGGCTGACACAGGAGCGGCTTTGATAGCGTCCTTGCTGAGGTTTGCCCCACCGAATGGGATTTGCCTAAACTCAGTTTGAACTCTGGGTCACATCAACAGGGCCGACACAGGAGTGACTCTGATACCATTCTTGTTACGACCCGAGCCGGGGCCCTGGCCGCGACAGGCATCCCGAACCACGAAGGCCCGAGAGACCCCCTTAGCACAACCGACTAGTGATATTGTCCGCTCTAGGCCCAAGCCTGCACGGCTTTAAAACGCGTCACTAGGGAGTAAAACTTGCTTACTTATATACCCAACATCCCTCTTGTATTTTGCTGATATAGGACTCCTTATCCTAAGTTGGGGTGTTACAATATATATACAAAAACATGGACTAAGGAAGAAAGGCAATGAGAGAAAACTACAAATGTAACAAGAAACGATGGCCAGGAGGTTCAGTGAATTGATGTTTTTATGAGAGAAGTTGGTGGTCCCAGTCAAAGTATCTGAACTGCAAAATGAAATATGTTTAACCACACATGCAATGTTTGCTTTAGAAGTGTTGCTGAATTCGAGAAGGAAAAAAACAAGGATAAGCAGTCAAATGCTAAAAATGAGAATCAACTTGACACCAGCAGCATAAACAAGACATTCATTTCCATCAAACTTATTGATCCTGTAGCATTTCTTGAATATCTCCTCAACTTCTGAGAGGGGGGTCTCTTCATGCTCTAGCATCTAGTCCACATGGTAAGTAGTATGTGATATTCTGGTTGTCCTTGCTTAGATACGAATTAATGGTTTTAGTCTTAAATGAGCCAAAGTGACATTAGTCTTTAGTCCTCCGAAAGCTTCAACCAAACTTCAAGTCATATATGCTAGAATCCTTCTTTATTTTGGTAAGTCAAAAAGTATCACAATCTATGAGTGCTCCAAATGAGAGAGAAGCACAACAACTCCAATACAAACACAGACAGCTGAGAATAATTCCACAGAACTAAAGGATCAAATGAAGCAAGTTAAGCAAGTTGAGGGAGGGCTTTTATCATGCTTGAGGTGAAGGGAATGATGCTTATAATATTTATGTCGTGTGAGAATATCATTGTGTACTCAATTAAATTCGAAAAGACTTAGGAAAATATAGTAGCTATTTGTTAAAATGCTGAGACCAGGTATAGATTTCAATGACCTTTAATAACTAACTAAACTTCACTACATTAATAGAAAACAAGGTGGAGTACCTTAGCTTGTTAATCCACACCACTGGATCACATGGTTCAGATATTTGTCTCCATTTGACAGCCAATGAATACAAGTGGTTCCATGACATCATGGAACGTCCAGTTGATCTATCGTCAATCAAACTGTACGAAGTAGATGTTTCTGAGGAACTGCTAGTGCTGCAACCAGCTCCACCTCTGTTTAAACTAATGGAATTTAGTTTTTCTCTTCTCCTGAGTCTCTTCCCAGACTTTGTTGTGCCTTTGGTAGAGTTTCTCCATTCAGCTTGTAAGGCACGCCAAGCTTTTGAGACTTTTTGTGCTATCTCAATAGCAGCTAATCCTGCCATGCGGTGCTGATAATTGCAAAAATATCATCAGATATGAATTAAAAAATGACAACATTGTAGGAAGCATGTTTGTAGCTAAAGAACAGCATATAAATTAGGGATAATACCCACGAAAATATCTGAAGTTTAACCAAATATTACCCCCTATACTTCTTTAATTGGAATTAATTCCCCCCGGACTTTTTTAAAGTGGAATTAATCCCCCCTCAAAACGTATACCCAGTTTTTTCGGTGGAAAGTGTGGTACACGCGCCGTTTCTTCTCCATTTTATCACTTTTCAACATTTTTTCACCATTACAATCATATTAAATATTCCAAATGATTCCATTGAGTTTATGAAGAAAGTTTTTTCAAATAATTGAATGGAATCTTCCATTAATTTTTCATTGAAACTCGGAAGATTCAATTAGTGAGTTCCATTAATGGAAGATTCAATGAAACTCGCTAATTGGATGGAACTCGCTAATTGAAAAATCAATGGAAGATTCAATTTCCATTAATGGATCTCGAAAGATTCGAAAAATTCATTAATGGAACTCGAAAGATTAGGAAAATTTAATTTCATGATTCAATTTCCATTAATGAAACTCGGAAGATTCGAAAAATTCATTAATGGAACTCGGACGATTCGGAAAATTTATTTTCATGTATGAAGCTATTCAATCTTCCGTTAATGAAACTAGGAAGATTCAATTTCCAATAATAGGACTCGGAATTAAATTAGCGAGTTTCCGAGTTTGAATCTTCCGAATCATCCATTGAGTTTCAATTAGCAAGTTCCATTAAATTATAACCATTGAGTTCCATTAAATTTCAATTGAACATTGGAGCAACCATTGTTGAAGAAAAGAAAGAAAGAAGAAAGAAGAATGAAAAAATAAATAAAAATATAAAAGTTTAAATAATTATAAAATTAAAGGGCTGTTTGGCAAAAAAAAAAAGAGTTTAAAACGTTTTTAACACTGTTCACGTGCTCAATGCACGTGACTAACACGCAATGTGCCAACTGGCAGATATATGCCATTAAAATACGAAAAAAGAAGTCTGGGGAGTAATAGGACCCCCGCAAAGTTCAGTGTGCTCAACTGGTAATCCGGTCAAACTTCAGGTATTTTCGTGGGTATTATCCCTATAAATTACTTATCAAATTAAAAAAGATAGTTGACTTCACAAAAATTTACAAAATCTGCAGTAAAGATATTATATCACCTTTAGGGGTCGTTTGGTAGAGTGTATTAAAAAGAATAATGCATGCATTAGTCTTGTGTATTACAAGTACCTTATTTGGTACATTTTTTAGCCTATGTATAACTAATACGTGCATTATTTATACACTCTATTGTGTATTGAGGTGTGTATTACTAATACCTCTAAATTTATGGCATTAACAATGCAATGGATCTAATGCGTGCATTAGCATGATTAAATACATAATTATTCCTCAAATTTTATTCCGCATCCTTTCCAACATATATATGGAGGGTATTTTTGTAAAAAAAATAATTTTTTTAGAAATTATGTAATTTATGTTATTTTTAATGCATCAAACCAAACAATGCATAAAAAAAAATACAAGCATAAGTAGTGCAAGCATAGCTAATATAAGCATTACTAAAACACCATATTTTGCATCTTATACACTACCAAACGATCCCTTAATGCAAAAGAAAGGAATATCAATCAGAAGGTCTAACAGATACACTCGGTGCAATCGATCATCTTCACTAGATAAGTAAAGATAAATTTTGATCATAAAAAACCAACACAGGTTAGGAAAGAACAAATCCAATACTACAGTATTCTACCATTGCACAAACTAACTAAACTAAATAACTACAAAGAGCATCATGTTAACAAAGGAAATTGTTTCACAACATAGATCCTCTTCACAAGATTACTAGAGAGAATTTTTTATCATGAAAAAGAAACACAAGTAAGAAAGGCACAAATCTAATACTACAGTATTCTACCAGTACACAAACTAACTCAACTAAATAACTACAAAGAGCATCATGTTAGCAAAGGAAATTGTTCCACAAAATACAGAATTAGAGGCTGAAGCCCAACTTCTTCTTACAAGTGTCTCCCCAAACTTGAGACAGAACCAATCATAGACATGGCCTTGTAATGACCCTTAAGGTCATTTTCCATATTTATGCTAATCTTCACCGTTTGAGCTTCTCTATAGCTACCCCAAGTCATTTATGACTTGCTGGGACCGACGGTTCGGTTACCGGGCAGTTCGTTTGGTTTTTAGAGTCAATTCCCTATTTAGAAGTCTTCACTGGTTCCAAATGGCCACTGAGTGAAAACTTCAACGAAACGATCCCGTATGCAAATTCTGACTACGCCAACAGATTCGGAATATCAATTTTAGTTTAGGTAGACCTTTGGTTCGGGTCCCAATGCATCGTAGCTCATTTCGACCTATTGATCGGAAAGTTGAAAATTTGAATGAATAGGTGTGGGACCCACTTTTGATTGAAATGATCTCGGATGAAAGTTTTGATGATTCCAATGAATTTGAAATGTGGTTTACACTCAAATTTCACTATTGGATCATATATTTTGGTTTCCGAATGAGTTTCGAAGGTTAAAAATAAGTTTTTGACTTTGCTGATGGCCCAGACAGCGACTACGGATCTCCAAAGCTGGTATGGGTAATTAAGCACCCTATAGCCGCGTTTATCACCATTTTTCACTCATTTTTGAGAGCCTAAAACCCTAAATGGGTATGATAACTCAAAATTAAGTCTTGTGGGTGTCTAGGGAGCTTGGTAAACATCTTTTATCATGATTATCTCATCCGGATTAAGGTAAGATTTTATCACTTTATTGGTGAATTTCTTAGTTCTTAACCCAAAACCCCAATTTAGCTTAGGGCTTGATTTAGCCCTAAATTTGGTTTGTTTTCACCAATTCATTGAGGGTTATGATTTCTTGGTGATGTATGAGCATTGGGTTGACCTCGGAAACGCGATTTCCGTACGTGGGACCCACTTGGGGTTTTTGGTGTCGTTTTTGGACCCGAAGCACAATAGTGCAATATGGGTATCGTTAGACTCGCATTGATGAGTAGATTATATTTTTGATAGTGTGATGCAATTTTGGGGATTGTGAAATGAAGACGAGCATGTGGTGCTTGAAGTGTGATTTTGCGGTTTAGCCTTGAGGTAGGCTTCTATCTACTCTTCTTCATGGATGATGTATGATATATATTGCGTGTGAATGTGAATGTTAAGATTGATATTGAATAGAATGACTTAGTATTGATTATACATATAAGTTTGGGGATTAGATGGGGGTTTTGACCCGTAGGTTGAATTACTTAATACCCTTGTAGAATCCTATTGCCTTCTCCCTAGTTTGGGTAAGTTTGTAGCATGGATATGATATAATGCTATGCTTGGAATATGGTTTTAGAATTTGAAGCATGATTTGTATATTTAGCCTTATTGGGCTAGTATGATAGTTTTGGAACCGTAAGTTTAGTAGAGTTGACTTGAGTACCCTTATTTCTAGTCGAAGTTACTATCTTAGGCTTTAATATGGCTTGCTTGATATCTAGAAGATGAACTAGATACCTTAGCCTAGTTTGGGGCATAGTATGCCTAATTATGGAAATTATGGATTAGAAGTGGGATCGTTCGACCCACTTAGGCCTAAGCTTATGTTAAGTCTTGTGGACTTAGTTGCGGATGTTAGACATAGATGAGGCTAGTAAACCTTAGAATAAGGTTACTTCATAACTTGGTAACTTGTATTGATGTTTCAAGATTGTGGCTATTTAGTTATGGTTATGATACTACATGTGGAAGTGATATTGGGCATTTAGAGGTGATATTCCACCTAGATACATTATGTGGCCTATAGAGATGCTATTTCCTCTTAGACTTGATATTTGGCCTATAGAGATGTTATTTCCTCTTAGACTTGATATTTAGCCTATAGAGTTGCTATTTCCTTTAGTCATGATTATTGGACCTATAGAGATGATGGTCCTTTTGGATATGGAAATTGGCCTAGAGAAGCGATATTCCTCGTTGTCTTGGCGTATGACCTATTGATATATGATATCCTATAGACAATTACACGTCTATCTATATTATGCCTCCTAGATGTGAGATGTCTCTAGTGTGAGAGATGATAACATATTTATTTATTATGCCTCCTATATGTGAGATGTCTTCTATATGTGAGATGATTAGAGGTATGCTACGGCTTATACATATGATTATTGATATGAGTTCCGGAAGTATATGGGCTTAAGGTCATGATTATGATGTTGTGATTATTCCGAACAAATTAATGGGCCAAGGGCCGTGTTATAGTACTGATTAAATATCCAAGAAGTGTTTATAGTTGTGAATGATATGATTGTGATTTATGAATATGTATATGTTTGTATACACATCTCTCCGGTATGGGACGGAGGAAGATGCAGTATGATGCTTATTATTCCACTGACTGAATATTGGTGATGGCATGCATAGGTTTGGTACGTTCATGATTATTTACCATTTTAAATCATGTTATTATAGCTGAAATATGATCTTATGGTTGTTCTTCTTGTTATACGGTTAAGCTATGTGGTAACTAGTTGTCTAGTAGCTGAATATTACACTTGATGGCTAGGAAGCTAATGTATTAGTTAATGAATCTTGCTTAGTTGGAACATGGTAGCTAACGATGGGCAGTTAATGAATGATGTCATTTAATAAAAGATGGTTAGGCGACAAGTAGTAATGTGTTGTCTAGTAATGATAACAAAAATAGGATGAATAGTTGATAATAATGAATGGTGGATAAATGACGGTTTTGGTCTAATGATGAACCTAAACTAGATGTTAGATGTTGACTATTAAATGAATAATGGTTAGTTTTTATCCAGTGAACAAGGATTATGTGAAGGATAATGTATAGGCTAATAACTAGAGGTTATGTGATGACTAGCGAACTAGCGGTTTAATAATAATAAGTGTTGGTTAGCTAATAACGAGTAGTTGTGATGTATTGATAAGATAGACATCTTTACGGTTATGAGTATATCGGCTTGTGTCTGTGCACCTTATATGCCTATATTTATGTGTCGAGAGTTATGATGATACACTGGTACCCGGCAAGGCCGGAGGATATTGTGATGACATACTGATACCCGGCAAGGCCGGAGGATATTATAATGATATTGATACCCGGTTCGAGTCCGGAGGATACTATTGAAATGATATTGATTCCCGGCAAGGCCGGAGGATATTATGATGATATTGATACTTGGTTAGAGTCCGGAGGATACTATTGAGATGATATTGATTCCCGGCAAGGCCGGAGGATATTATGATGATATTGATACCCGGTTCGAGTCCGGAGGATACTATTAAGATAATATTGATTCCCGGCAAGGCCGGAGGATATTATGATGATATTGATACCCGGTTCGAGTCCGGAGGATACTATTGAGATGATATTGATTCCCGGCAAGGCCTGAGGTAAGGCCTGAGGTTGATTATGATGATGATAGTCCTGATGAGGACAGTTATTATGAGTTGTGATATTGATGGTATACTTTGCATTCATTCCTGCATGTGCATTGCCTATCACCTGTATGCACCTATGTCTATCAGCCGGTATGGGACGGTTGCATAGATATGGGTGAAGAATATGCCTTGTGTTGTTATATGTTGATTGAACCTTTCGAGTCTGGGGCGATGGGGGTACACATAGGCTCGGCTAGGTATTTGATTGTCCGGAGTAGCCGGTTATTTACGATGTTATTGATATTGTTATTATCATTGTTATGATCATTATTATGGCTAGCCTATGACAGATTGGTCATGGATCCGGTATTGGGATTGAGGTATGTCTTCGACCTTTGCAATCTTATGATTACATTACTATGCACGATTATTCTATGTCTAGCCATATGGATTAGAAATCCTGAGTATGTTGGTATTAAATCCTGATAGTATTATAATAAGGTCTTAAAATGAGAACATGACGATCTAGGTTATGTTTGAGATGACCTCCTGTTTATATGTATTATATATATATATATATACATATATATATATATATATATATATTATATATATATATATATATATATGTATGTATAGGTGTTCCTTCGCCTTGTATATTACAATATATCTTTCTTTCGCTCTTTATCTGTATATTGACCTGGGATATACGGTATAGCTTTGGCATATATTGAATGTAGCTGGAATAAGATAGTTCACCTTGATACTTCCTTAGTCTTATTATGTTAGACTCTTGGACATGAATAGGATAGTTGTCCCTTGTTATTCTCATTGGCTTGTTACATGATTTATGGACTCTTGGTTGTAGTTCCCATTCTGTTTATATGTTGTATATATCTACTTTATCTTTGGAGCTTAGTTGGCAGTTACCTACTGAGTACCATTCGTTTGGTACTCATACTACACCTCCGAAGCCTGCAGATCATAGTACGAGTTATTGCCGTTGATGTGTGCATCGTATGGAGTAGCCCTGATTCGGAAACTTAGAGTGAGCTCCTGACGTTCGGAGTATTACTTATCTCTCTCCTATGTATTAGACTAGCCTCTAAGTTGTATTCAGAGGTAAGTTGAATCAGTGTATTTCTCCTTAATATATCACTTTTGTACTCTTATTATGTTTAGAAGCGTTTGTACTGATACCACCAGGTTTTGGGATTCATCTATGTATTGATCTTTATCTCATATATTCCGCATTCTTTTCCTTATGTTATTGAGTAGTTCGTTACTAGCCGTTCCGGACTACAGGTTGGCTTGCCTACTAGTGGGTTATGGTAGGCGCCATCATAACCTGAAAAGTTGGGTCGTGACAGGCCTGTAGCACAATATGAACCTTCAAGGGGTCGTTTGATAGAACGTACAAGAATAATGCAAAATATAGCGTATTAGTAATGCATGTATTAGTTATGCTTGCATTTTTCTCATGCAGTGTTTGATTTGGTGTATTAAAAATAACATGAATTGCATAATTTCTAAAAAGTATATTTTTTTAAAATATCATCTATATATATGGTGGAAAGGATGTGGAAATTTTTTTAAGGAATAACTAAATCTTTAATAGCATGCATTAGAATCCATTGCATTACTAATACCATGGATTTTGAGGTATTAGTAATACAAACCTCAATACACAATAGAGTGTATAACTAATACAAGCATTAGTTATACATAGGCTAAAAATTCTCTAAACATGATACTAGTAATACACAAGACTAATGCAACATTATTCTTTTTAACGCACTCTATCAAATGACCCCTAAATGTTTAACCACCCCCCACGGCGTCACGTATCAATTAAACTTACAGCCTAAAGTGACATATCTGGATAAAGCGAACAATGCAGAGTGCCAAGTCAAACCGCTCCAATGGTTATTTTGTTCCTCCACCGAGAGACTAACTCAAGCGGTTTACAAGACATTTTGATAATACTATCAAAGGGATTACAGGAGGGAGACGATCCAAATTTAGAAGGTTGAGGAGTTGCCAATTTTCTTGGGAACTTTATTCCTTCAAGTTTGTAATGTAAATTATGGTGAATGGTGCTTTGAAAACAAAGACCTACTTAGAAAACCAATCGACTATATATACTAAAAGTTATTCCCAGAACTTATTGCCTTGAAGAAATTATGTATATTTGCAGTTTGTCCTCTGCTCATGTTTCTAATAGTTGGCATTTAATATTTGATGTGTGTTTTCATTACTCATTTATCTTCAATGGTTGATATCTATGATGAGACATGCCTATGCCAGTACAAAAGCCCCATCAATGGTTTAAAAGTCAGAACCAAATCGACATTTGAGAAAACATCCAATACAACTGATTTGAAGGTGCTTAGATAGACTAGCTAAAAGGATAATAGAACATTTTAAAGAGCCACTTTTTTGGTAAATATATGGTTAAGAGGTCAACTCAAAAGTGAAGGGAATAGAGAACAAGGAAAAGAAGTTCCCAAATTCTCTCTTTTCCTTGGGATGACTAGGCAGACGCTTCACAGCAACAGTGAGGATTGCTAGAGATATTGATAAATATCAACTTTGACTCAAGTAACTTGTCTTCACCTCTTTTTACACTAAATGAATATCAAAACTTGGAAATTTTTAGCATAACATCATTTGGTGGAAAATATTCACCTCTATAAGAATTATTATAAGTTGCATGTTATTCATTTGACATTTTCACAAGAAATGTAGACTTGACAGTCACCATTATCTTATTTGACATGGTTAAAAAGTTATCATTCGAACTGTGGAATATAAAATGTTAAACTGCCTTTACAATCCAAATCTCTTTCTCTGTGCAAGGAGAAGATAGAACACTAGTCCACAAATAGTGAAAAAGTTCGGTTGACAAATAACAATAGAGCATCATCTCATTTGAGATGAATTCTATCTTTTTCTTTTACGATAACCTGATTTGAGATGAATTCCTTAATTTTTATATTTCCTGGAATGTTACGCTACAAATTGAGGGTAACATTCCTTATACAAGAACTTACTCTTCTTATTTGCATATCAGTCCAAATCCCTCAATCACAAGGCTAACAACTCAAACAAAAGCTTCTGGTAATATTTTCATATTCTTTTCCTTCAATTATCTCATCATCTATATTAATATAACTCCAGTGGAGATGTGAAAGCAATGCATAAAAAGGCATTTAAGCAAGCAATGGGAAATCACAATCAGGTTTCTCAAGGAACATGTAGAGCTCTGGGGTTAAAAAGAAAAAAAAATCACAGTTGACTTAAGATTCAACTTTTTTAATGTTACCAGTTATCAAAAAAAAAAAAAATTCAACTCTTTTAGAATATACCTGGCGCTTATTATGCAAGAAACCAGGGCAATGATACTGGATATTCCTGCCGATAGAATCTGCAGCCTGTAGAAGCGCAGTTCTTTGTTTGGTGAAAGTAAATTCTTGCTTTCTTTGTTTTCCCTTTTTCAAAGATTCTTTTAAAGGAGGTTGCCTGTAGACCTTTTCGCAAACATTTTTTGGGTGCAGCCTTTTGCACCAATACTCCTGAGAACAGAGGGAAAGAAAATGGAAGAATTGAGAAAAAGCATAAGAACACGAAGCCAGTGGAAATAAATAACTTTTATGAAAAGGAATTTCCTGCCAACAAAAGCGCTTTTCAGATGACAGTTCACTTCATAGAGGTATTTACCACTTTAGCTCCCAGAGATTTACAAAAAATGATTATTGGCAAATCATCATTTCATATCAAAGACTTGCCCCTGACAGTTAACTTTGTAAAGGTGTCACCCTGGACCCTCCAGGTGTATAAAAGTGATTAAACCACCGCTAGGTTTATGAACTGAAGCCTATATATCACTCAAGAAAACTGTCACTAATATTTGCATGTGCTCCCTCATTGAATATCTCCTGACTGGAATCAGTATTTTGTTCTACCCATATGGATACTAGTAACGTTTTGCAAAACTTTTGGCATTTTCAAGAATCCGCACTAGATACCCACACCCATTCCTACAGTCACCTCTTCTACATTGCAAGTTCACAACTCAACTTCGGGAACTTTTTCTCAAGATTACCAGTCTTAGTTGGACCATGCCAGAGCACACAACAGATTTATTCAGCTGTTGGATCAGAAGAGGGGGAAGTACGACTCAAAAGAGATGGTGGAATGATACTGTCATCTGTAGGGTGGTCCGTGTGGAGAGAAAGGAATGGAAGATGTTTTGAATATAGATCCAATTTCATTCACAAAGTAAAATGGAATTGTTTAATATCTTTACTTTTTGGGTGTAAACAACTATGTATGGAGGATGTAGATCAAATTGTTGACTTGATGGGAAATCTGTAATTTTGTGATGAATATTTGAAGGTGGCCAGCATATCCTAATGCCGAAGAATACAAAATTACCAATTTCCAAAAATATTAAAAATACCCACACCTATTCGACTTGGATCAGCAAAGGAACATTGGCAACTAACTATGCAGGAACAATATTATGCACTGAATAAAGCACATAATTAAAGTGCAAGCAATGTTTATGGCAGCAACTCAGTGACAATAACCTTTACGTTTCTAGATAGTCCTTGAACCCATGGTCACTTTACTCGTGCATGATAAAGTTATTGCCATGAAGCTATGATAGCAATCTTATGAGACAAATGGTTCACAAGATAGTAAATACCATTTTCCAACCATTTAGCCGAGGGTTAGGAAATGATGGGGACTCTAATGTTTAAAGAACGGTTTGAAGCTTAAAAACGAGAACTCTAAATATTAGTGTCTGAGCACGTTAAAATGATATGATAAAATGTACAACCACTTTGACAGAGTGGTGCTTTCACGTGATTTCAGGGTTAAATCCTTCAGGGAAGCTTACAATCCAATTCAAAACTAATCAGTAAGGCCTTATTTCTTTAAACAACCATTCCTTCTCCCAATTCTCTGCAAACCTTCAAAGTTCTATGTAATTCCCACCAGATTGTACTTTTTGCTATACCAACAAACTTCATTCATTCTCCCAATTCTCTCATAAAGAGATGGTACGGATGCTATCAGAATATTCTCTTTTGTTTCTAATGAGTGATGCTGTCAAAATATATCCTCAGGCTCTTGCTATCACAATATTCCCTTTTTGTTTCTAATGAGTGGTGCTGTCAAGATATATCCTCGGGCTCTTGAAATTATAGATTAACTAAAGCAATATATTCTCTTTTTAGACATTACCTTGAAAAGGGGATCGATATCTCCATCGATATCAAACCAACAAAATTCGCTGTTTATCTTTGATGCTGTGTATAATGCAATTTCTTTCTGCAAAAGAAAAATAAACGGTAAAACATATGCTATTCAAACTGAAATAGAAATCGACAAATGCTTACAGAGATAGAAAATCAATTGGTGTCTCATGATAAGGGTTGCGCCTGAAAGCCATTTTGTCGCAGGGAAGAAGCAGGAGGTTGTTCGCAAGAACTAGAAGGATAGAACGCAACTAGGATGAAAAGAATTTCCACAGGATTGATAAATGGGACAGGAAGGAAAACACTAGCCAATTTAACTAGGTTTGCAAGCTAGCATATGTCGACTTGATCTTTTGGTAGGGATATTTGTGCTAGGTTTGAATTTGCTAGACACCTAAAACTCAATAATAATCAAGCTTAAACAAAGTCAAGCATGGCTTTGCTCACCTGCACCCACATCTGCTGCTTTGACCTACACTGTCCCACAGTGGCTTAACGGAACAAAATGACGGTCAGAAATTTCGACAATGCTTGGACAATATGTGGGAAACGTAATATTGCTAAATTTCTGACTACTAACTAAAGTAGATGTAAAGCTAACTACCCAAAAGGCAAATCTAAAATTTCTGAGTTGACCAGTTGATTTTTATGATGTATCATTATTAGTACAACAGAAGGATCTAGAAATTTTCCAGCAAGGTAAAAGCTAGACGGTTATGAAGATGCCAAGACTTAGAAAACAAAAAGAAATCAGTGCAACAACCAAAAGAAAACAATATTAAGAACAGGCATAACAGTGAACCGGCTTGATGGACGGATATTTGGATCTCCAAATACTTATTTACCTGATAGAACGCCAAGCATTGAAGCACAAACTTTTCCATAGAATCTAATTCAAGATCTAAAGCGGAATCATAATCCTTCACCTACAGCATAAATTCAGAATCAATAATCCGAAATTGGAGCCAACAAGTACCTTAAAATATTTAATAAGAATATTCAAAGTCACAAGAGAAGAGTTTGAACACTCTCATACAGCTTCTTTATATAATCCAATAGCATGATAGCAAGAAGCTCGCAGATACAAGCATTCAATATTTGCACTATCAATAGCCAACCCCATTGATAAGTCTTTTATAGCATTCCTGTAACAGTATACATAGGCAGTTAATTCATGTTATATTTTTCACTGAAGGAGGATTGCGTATAGCAAACTTGAAAAAGAGAGAGAAAAGAACTCAGGACAAAGGATTTTCAGAAGGAAAAAAAAACAAATTGATTCATAAGGAAAAACCCACAAATCAATTCCTTAACGATTGAGATATGTACCTATGCTCTCCCATTCCATGAAGTAGCAGCCCACGCAGGTGATATGCTTTTGCGTACCTTTCAACAAAAAAGGATAAATAGAGGACGGATTACCAGCTTTTTCTGATTTAAGGATAGGTTTGCACTTCAGCATTCAAATACTCAAGATTAGATAACTAAAATAAGTAAAAAAATTATTTATCAGTGACAAATATGTAACTATCAACATGAGATCCTCAATTATTACCTCCCATCTATTTGCAAAAGCTGATGAAGGCATTCCAAGGCCTTCTCTGAATTTGCTAGGTCTTGATAAAACTGCCACCAAAGATAAAGATTCTTCAATTGTCAATACACCATTAGAAGAATATCTTCAAAGAAATCTCATTGTTTTGCCCACATTTAGAATAAGTTAAAAACCTCAACCAATCAAGAACTATTTCAGAACATCTCTATTTATTTATTTTTGGACAAGGTTCAGAGCAGCTCTAGAGTCTTTGAAATTTCTAACTTAAAGCAACAGACATAACTACCTTTGTCTCAAAAAAACTTAAAGCAACAGATATTCTGTAAACATCTAATTTGATGTTGTAAACTAATAATCTCAATAACATCAACCAGCTAATTAGGAAAGCCCATTTGAAATGCAACATAAGATATTACAATAAATGAGCATTGCACCCAGAAGATGAACGCTGGCACAATATCTGAAAACAGAGAGCGACGCTCTTCATCACTGGTTAGGCAGTTGACTGTGTGCTTCCCATTTAAATCCCGATTCCTGAATTTCATAACATATATGGAGAAGTATATATTTACCTCAACCTTGAGTTTTACATGCCGGTGAAAAAAGAGAAACATAAACAAGAACTTGGTAAAACAAAGGGAAAATTTTCAAAATCAAATGGCAACTTCCTCATGAAGGGACTCTATATCATTAGTTCTACCAATAGAAGTATTAGGATTCCGTTTGGCAGGAAAAATAGGATTAAGTGTATTCAGCATATATTTGGAGATACCTGTGCAAGATGAGCCCAAGCCTCAAGGAAATTCCTTTCAATTTGGATTGCTTTTTTATGTGCCTCCTCAGCCTTTCTATATTCTCCTAGAGAGGATAAAGCCAGGCCCTGATAATTTTCCAATTTTTTCGACCAGCATTATATCATTATTTATCAAAAAAAATCTGAAACTCATGCGGATAAACATTGTTAGCTCATTCTACAACAATTAGTCGGCTCAAGGTCATAGACTCACCAAATATGTATACGCAGATTTGTTATCCTTATCAAACTTTACACATGTAGAGAGGTCTTCAACAGCACCTTTGAAATCTTTAAACTTAAAATTGACAATTCCTACAGTAATTAAGCAGAGTGAGTGACTCCCATGTCAGATTGAACATCCCTTGTCCAATGAAATGATATATTTTGGACTCTCAAGTAATTATGAAACATTCAGCTAGAGGTCATTCAATGCAAAATAGTTACAAGATAAAACCACCTATATGCCTTAATAACTAATCTCGGTCCTGTAAGAAAGATGAAAGTGAACCTTAATATATTGGAAGTTTCAAATGACGCACATAATCTATCAACCATAAAAAGATCTACAGAAAATAAATATGCCTTTTGCTATTATAATTACAGGAAGACTATGTCTAATACGTTACTTGGACTCTTCAAAAATGTCAATGGCTGCATGCCGGATCCTCCAAAAATAGTGTATTTTTGAAGGATACGACACGGGTGCGGCAACATTTTTGGAGCGTCTGAGCAACTTAACGTCTAACTACTTTAACAACACAAATCGAATTAATCATGAAAGATTTCAGTCTCGTCACCTCTTTCATGTAAGATATCGGCAGAGTCTGGCTCAAACTCCAATGCTTTGGTCAGGTCTGTAATTGCCTGGTGGAAATCATTTTGTTAAGATACACCACTATGAATCATACTACTATTACTGTGAAACTAAGCCTTTTAGGGTGTAAAAAGCCTTTAACCGTAACTACTATCACTTTCCATGTGATCATTGGAGCAAAAGAAACTGAAGCTAAAACCATCAAAGTTTTAAAACTATGTACTAAACTACCAAGAAACTCCCATGATTAAAAGCATGCAGCTGAAAAATTTTATGATCCTGATTTCATTTTAAATGTTGACTTCTACTGGAAGATGGTCATAAGTTGTGATATAGCTCAAGCCTTAGCTGCTAGACCACCCAAAGCCATTTCATCTTCCATCATTGAATCTGAAGGAAAATGTTCAAGTGCATCTTGATAATATTCCTATTGGTCTAAATGGAGTCTGATTGCTATTCATGAAAATTTAGTTTTAGAATCTGATAGCACAAATGCTTAAATTCAGCAATTCCACAACATTTACATTGCGCATCACATCCATGGAAAAAATAATTGAAAGTTGACATCGAAAAAAAAAATTACAGAAAAGAATACCATGAACACAAAGCCCAAAAGACAGCTCAATAAATAGACAAATACGAGTTTCATACCGCAGCAGATTCACCTAAAGCAGCACATGCTTGCCCTCTGCGTTTCCAGGCCTCACCAGCAGATGGATTTGATTGTATAGCCTGAAACGCAAATATGTACAACAGGGGTCGGTGTATTACCTCAATTGGTACTTAAATGGCCAAATCAATGCAAACCTTTGTAAAATCAGAAATAGCTGCATCAAGTTCTCTTTGAAATGCCAACGCTGTTCCCCTGCCGATAAGTGCTTCGGGATACGTAGGGTCTTGTTCTAGTATCTGTATTTTAGGTAGAAGAGAAGAAGATCTGTAAGTAAGTTCAGCATGCCACACACAAATCTTCCATTGAATCCACAAATCAGACATGAAAAGGGGAAAAATAAAGCACAAGGTCTATCTCGTAGACAAAATTAATAAAATAATGAAAGCTGCAAGGCTAATGCTAACCTTGTCAAAGATGGACACAGCATTACCATATTTTCCTTCATTAACCTGAAATCACCAGAAATATTGTTTCACTTCTATGTTTGGTACAAGATGACGAGTATAACAACTATTACTACACGCCTCAATAACAAGCGAGTCAGGGTCGGCTAGATGAATCCTCACTGACCATATTTCTCGATTAAATACAATGAAGAGATGAGTAAATATAATGGACTTATCAGGAAGATGGAAGAAAATCTATCATTACCCACGAATAAATACTTAAGCAGAGGAAATTAATTTTGCTAGCCAGGACATGGGAATAGAAAGAAATAATTTAACTCAAGTCCTGGTTAATTATATACATTGAATCTCCGCATGGGTGCGATTGCCTTTGAAACTTCTTTCAAGTAAGTCACGTTTTGAGCCTCGCTCGAGGGCTTAGGCGCGCTTTAAGCACACCTTTGATAACACTGACTTAGATTAGGAAACATGTATAGAAATTTTCGGAATATTGCATAACAGCAACATACCCCGTGTAATCCCACTTGGACTTTTGTAATTGGTCTCTTCTTTCCCCTTATTAGATAACGTTTTAAAATAAAACTCCCTTTGTTTTAAATTAACAATCACTTTAGCTCAAAAAGATAATTTCAAGATAATTTTTAACACAAATTAAAGTTTGTAATGACTTTCAACTACACCCTTATAGTTCTTTATAATATGGTTCAATTCTCAAAAACATATAATAAATAGGGTAACTGGATAAATAATACCTTGTATTTATTATTTTTCTTAGTGGACATGAAAAAAGATAAAGCGATAACTAAAAACTAAGTTGCGCACTCTTCTCTTTCGATGCCCCACCCGTGTCGGATTCTCCAAAAATACACTTCTTTTGGAGAATCCGACATCCACCGGTTGACATTTTAGAAAAGTCCAAGCAACATGGATTAAAAATGGGATGGATAGGGTATTCTTTTCAAGGGCACATAAAAAATAAACATGGCAACTAAATGGACCAAATGAAGTAGTTTAGTAATATAGTTTGATTATTATTTAATATCCTTATAGATCAATACTAGGTTAATTTGTGTAAAGGATCTAAATAAGGTATTAATGAATAATTATTATAGTATAAAATTAAAGTCATTGAAATATTTTGTTGTATTAGACGATTCTATAAAATAATAAAAAATGAATTTTACAAAAAGATCTAGCCACATGAAATTAAGAGCGCAGTTAAAACTTAATAAGTCTAAAAATAAATTTATTTCTATCTGTGACTAAGAAATTACACACTCACAAATTCATAAAAATTGTCAACAGATTTCGATGTATGATCTTCGCCGAATCGTAACTATTTACATATTTTAAATCATGTTATTTTATAAGATATTGAATGACTTGTGGTTTTTTATTTTCTACTTTTTCGGTTTCTTTCTTCCTTACAAATAATTTTTTATTTAAAATTATCCACTTATGTGATTAAGAACTTTTTCTAAATTGTTTTGTCTTGAGCCGAGGGTCAACCTGAAACAACTAAGATAAAGGTAAGGTCATTATACCCTCCTCAAACACTACTTTGTGGGACTACACTGGATAAAGGGTATGTTGTTTTTGTTGTTTATATGATTAAGAACTCGAATAATTATGAAGATTAGCAACAAGACATGTTTAATATACCATTAAATTATATTAATTATAAAGTTAAAAAAATTATATAAATTTTTTTAAATTTTTTTTTTTTTTAAATATTGAGTTTAGGCGGCTTAGCATGGGCCTCTGGACACTAGTTAATGTCATAAAGGAAGTATCCTAAGTTGCTCCGACTCTTCAAAAATGTTGCCGAACCCGTGTCAGATCCTTCAAAAATACACTATTTTTGGATGATCCAACACGCACCCATCGACATTTTTGAAGAGTCTGAGCAAAATAAGAAGTATCCACCTGATATATAGGAAGAAACAAGGTATACTAGATTGCAAACTTATTGATATTTCTACGAATCCAAATGTTGAAACTGGTTTTCAGATGGACGTCTCTAGAAGGTCTGGATCAATATTAAGGAACGGTTGGCATACTCTAGTATTTCACAATTGCATGACACGTCATCTAATTGGTAGCTAGTGTGGTTAAACAGCCTTTGTAGGCTCCTAGTGAAATACCATAATCAACATTCTAGTGTAGTACATTTAAGGGATTTTTTTTTTTAAGCTGGTAACTTTGTATATTTCTCACGAACAGTACATTGAAAAACCATAATTACAACATTTTACTTCCAAATCCTGCTAACTCCTAGCTAAATTGAATCTAGAAAATTAATTAGGGAGATAATTTGATTTGAATATACTTGATTACACTAAAAACAAAGTAACAAAAGGTAGTTTAGCTTAATCTTTTGCATACTATTCTCTATGCTATCAAAAGGGATTTTTGGAACAAGTAGTATTGGATTACGACAGCATACACATACAAGTTTTTGGATATTCTAATGTAAACCGGGCAACAAGTTCCTCAAATAGATGAACCAATTTAGAAAAACTATGCTTTAAATCATGATAATCTAATCTCTTTGAAAAGTAAGCAACAAGACGTGAATGTCAGAACAATTGCAAAGCAGAATAGCAAACCATGATTTCAGTCGCATCTGAGCATCTATTGTTGAAGAAGAGTTTTCTAGAATTGGAACTAGAAGAAAAATAATATACCATCGTTATAGACCGAACCGGAGATCCCAACCCAAAAGACTAGCCAGGTGAGCGAGCCCATTTAGTCTATAAACCATTAGCATTTCTTTTCTTAACCAATGAGGGACAATTGACACATAACACAACCAACAGGCATCTCAAGTATTCTAGTGGGTCTCTACATCCATTGGTGCAAATACCGAATAACTCTACCCACCACGGCTTAGGGGCATATGAAAAAAATAGACCCATCAGCTTGAAGAAATAATCAAGCTAACATTCCCACAATTCTCTTCTTTTCTCTTTTTTATACCACTCTAGTACGGAGTTGTGAGACTAGAGAGAGAAACAATAACCGGTTATCACAAACCTTTATTGACATCTTAAGTTTAAACAAAGCAAAACTTGCAATCAAGCATACTGCAAATATGTTATTTAACTCCATAAATTTATAACAAATATAAGGAAAAAAAAATTGACACATAACACAACCAACAGGCATCTCAAGTATTCTAGTGGGTCTCTACATCCATTGCTGCAAATACCGAATAACTCTACCCACCACGGCTTAGGGGCATATGAAAAAAATAGACCCATCAGCTTGAAGAAATAATCAAGCTAAACATTCCCACGATTCTCTTTTTTTCTCTTTTTTATACCACTCTAGTACGGAGTTGTGAGACTAGAGAGAGAAACAATGACCGGTTATCACAAACCTTTATTGACATCTTAAGTTTAAACAAAGAAAAACTTGCAATCAAGCATACTGCAAATATGTTATTTAACTCCATAAATTTATAACAAATATAAGAGTTAACAAAAAAAAATTGATAAAAAAAAATCTAAATCTAGTTTGAAATTAAAATTTAGCAACTGAAGAAGACGAGTTCTAAATATAGAGTTTAGTTGTCCCAAGCTTCAACATATGCAGTAGCTTCCAGTTTAGTTCACAAAAATAAAAGTGGGAGTGTAATCAGCATATTACAACTGACATAGGCAAAGTGAACATAACAGAGATAAAGACTGTAGTAGAAAACTTAGTCTGCTATGCATGAGCATGGAACCTCGGTACCTAGCAGATGTCTCAAGAAAAATTTCATTTCTCTACTTAATTTGAGAGAAAATACAATAACAACAGCAAACCCAGTTTATTCCCACGTAATGAGGTCTGGGGAGGGTAAGATGTACGCAGTCCATATCACTACCTCCGGAGAAGTAGCAAATTTGAGAGAAAATACTCTCAATTTGACACTTGCAGCTGATCCTTCACATATATTAGAAGTTAAAAATGTACTGTTATTTCAATTTCAATAAACAAGAATAGCATATTTATGATCAACCGCACTAACAGAATTATCAGTAGATGGACTATTTCTTCCTGTCTTCATTGTAATACCACAAGATAGGCAGTGTACCTGTGCTATTCCCCTTGATAGTCGGAAATCAACATTAATTGACTTGGTCTTGCTATTAATCCTGGCAACACAGAATTTTTTGTTTCTCTTGCCTTCATCACTCAATTCAAGGCGAACATCGCATTTATTATTCGACTGACTGAGAAATTCCGGAATATCATTTGGTTCTGACTGTTCACTTGATTCACTAGTTACTGCAGATGATTTCCTACTGTCTTCAGATGTATCACTTAACTCGCTGCAAACCAGAGAAGGATAACCCACTTTTTTGCAATTGTTGTTGGTTCCATTTGCTTGTCTCTCATGAAAATTATTTGATTTACGCTCGATCTTCTTATGCTTTTTGACATTCTTACTTGAGGAATTTTGTAAAACAGAGCTATTATTTGATTTCTCAGAGTTGTCCAACATCCCACTGCTGCATTCCTTAAGCTTCCTATCTGAGGCCTTACTAATATCACAAATTTCAACAGATTTGGCAGAAAGCAGAGGCCCAGTATTGGACTCAGGGCCAGATGACTCCACCAAATGATTGTCGTTGACAGCTGAGGTGTTCTGCCTTGCAATTTTGAGCAGCTCTTCCAGCTC
Source organism: Capsicum pubescens (assembly GCA_030864215.1). Taxonomy (NCBI): domain Eukaryota; kingdom Viridiplantae; phylum Streptophyta; class Magnoliopsida; order Solanales; family Solanaceae; genus Capsicum; species Capsicum pubescens. The sequence continues at coordinate 192,922,584 of CM061539.1, read as the reverse complement.
TAACAGTTGCTTTAAGTCTGCAGACTGATGTACAGCATACTCATGCCCTTGCTCCCAAATTAGAAGAGCTTCCTCTTTCTTACCAAGAGCAGATAATGCACGTCCTAAACGACAAGTATCAAGTAACTTTGTTACATAATGCTTCAAACTCAAAATCAGTTTAGCATAAAACTATCAGTTTTTCAAGCTTTAAGAGCATTGAAATTTCTGCAGCACATCCTAGAACCACATCTACGGGAAATCCACAGACGTCACACGAGAATAATTGCCGATACAGATTCTTAATATCACAAGATAGGCAATGTACTTGTGCTCACTCTGAGGTAGTGGTACGGATTGCGCACACTTTACCCTCCCCAGAGCCCACTTTGTGGCAATTTATTGGGCATGTTGTTGTTGTTGTTGTACAGATTCTTATGTCATTATTTAAGGGATATGTTACACACAAGAGAAAAAATGTATTTGAACTTTTTATTTGATCCAACAAAGGTGCAGCGATGAAGTCAGGTGGTCACATGTTCATGCCGTAGAAATAGCCTTCTATAAACAAGGTACTTAAGGCACTAAGGTACAATAGACACAACATGATCAAACCCTTCCCTGGACCCCGCGCACATAGAATTCAACCATCAACTTCTGAATGTATAAATCTTGAGGCAGTTAGATTGTAAGAGAGGTAGTAAATGACCCTTCCATTCCAATTATTCTCGGTGACCTGTTGGAAGTTATTTACTTTATCAGTTTAACATACAATATATTTGCTTAACTAAGGTTTTCCACATATGCATAACACAGTGTTAACTCATAAAGACCAACTCTGGTAACACATCCAGAAATCTACTTTATTTTATCCTTTCTAATCGGTCCACTCAGTGAGAAAAGTAGAGAATCAACTACTAACACGGTGACAATACCACAATTCAAACTAGAAAACTGTACAAATTATTGTGAAGTGTTTGGAAAGCCTATTCATGCATTGAACTTGTTCAGTAGTCAATCTAAGCAGGTTAGTCCTCCGGCTCACAGAGAACAACCTTGACCATTCAGGGAATGATGCTAGCGCGCTAAATTCATAATATATCAGTATCAATATATGCACTGAACTGAAGAACATCCCTTGGAAGGATAATCATAGAACACTGTTAGGTGAGTTCCAATAAGAACATAGGTCTCAACACTGTGTTTGGTTCAAGGAAAGGAAGGGACGTGAAACACATCAATTAACTCTCCACCCAGAACTATTTATCTTCGTCTTTAGCTTCACTGGAATAATCATCTAGTTGACTTCACTGGCCCATAGGGATGCCTGACCAGAAGATATCCGCATTCAAAATTGACATTCCAAATGTGATCGCTAAGGTCTAGATTTTCTTTAGCTTTTCTCATACTCCCTCCATCCCAATTTCTGTGGAGCCTTTTGGATTTCGAGATTCAAACAAGTTTTTCTTTGACCGTAATTTTTATCATATATCTTTTATAAATTTTGAACTGTCAATTCTTGTGACTTAAAAGTACATTTTACCTAGTTCCCAAATACGTAAATTTTGTTCTTTAAAAAAAATAAAAATTCATGAGCGAATTCACTGTCAAAATTAAACTCTTTCACTCTGAAAATGCGAATTGGTGCCACATAAATTAGGAATGAACGAACGCACAGTAAAAACAGTTAATTCAGAAATGCAAAAGGAAAAACGAACCGAACCGAACCTTTAAGTATATAAGCTTGAAGAAGCTTAGGATCGAGCTGAATTGCCTTGTCACAATCCTTAATAACATGCTTGTGTAGCTCCAATTGACTATAGCAAAACGCTCGGTTACTGCCCAAAGGAAAAAATCTATCAGTTCATTCATAAATCTCCCAAAAAAAAAAATGGAGGTGCCCGGACACCAAGCTATCAGAAAAGGAAAAAAAAGGGATGGAACAGTGAGAAAGGTAAGAGACCAGATGTCTTGAATGACGCAGGTTTGAGCAAGAAGTGAATCGAGAATTCGAATAGCTTTAGACCACTCTTTAGAGCTACAAAGCTTGGCTAGTTCAATCCTATCTGTTACTTTCGACGTCATCGCCGGCTTTAATGGATCGGAAGCACCGCCTTAATTTATGCGCGATTGATTTTTATTTGTGTTTCTGATCTTGCGGCTGTAAAATAAAACTGTATGTATATTTTAATTTGTGTTGTATGTTTTACGATGTGGTGGTGGTAGAAGAAAGAGGAAAGAGAGAGGAAGAAAGAGAGGGGGGGGGGGGGCGCGAGGGGAGGTGGTGGACTTTTAAGCAAGTGGTGTGAGAGGGATTAATTATGGATTACACGTGTTCAATTACCCGACTGCCTATTGGCTCAATTTACTTGACATTGCTCACCACATTTCTATTGTCCAAGGACTCAAAAATCAAGATGCTTGTGATTCACATCATGTTTACTCCCACCGTTTATTTTAGTTGATCATCTTTCTTCAATTTAGCTATTTCAATACATAATTAACAAGACTAATTTAGTAAAATAAATTTTTAATAATAATTTTTTTTATAGGTGTGTCAAATCTACAAGGGTCAACTAATACAAAATGAATAGAATATTTATTTATGCACTTGCATCGGTGCTTGAATTCATCATAATTATTTGGGATATTATTCCTCACATTTTGCTTTTTCGAAATCGAATTATTGGGATTTTGGTTAGTATTTTAAATATGTAATTTTTTTTTATTTTATTAACATGAAAGGAATTGTTACTTATAATATTTTTATATAGTTTTGAACATCTATATTTCAGTTAAACTAGTAAGTGAGATTTCACAAATTCGTAACCAGCAAAATAAATTGGTGTATGTTATTTGCAGATGATGTGGTTCTGATCGACGAGACACGGGGTGGAGTTAATGATAAGTTGAAAATTTGGAGACAGACGCTTGAATCTAAAGGTTTTCGATTTAGTAGAACAAAGACGGAGTACTTGAAGTGTAAGTTCAGTAATATGTCGCAAGAAGATGAAGTGGTTGTGAAGCTAGACTCTCAGGCCATCCAGAAGAGGGAGAGTTTCAAGTATCTAGGGTCTATAATTCAGGGTAATGGTGAGATTGACGAGGATGTCACGCATCGTATTGGGGCAGGGTGGTTGAAGTGGAGGTTCGCTTCGGGAGTCCTTTGTGATAAGAAGGTGCCCCTGAAACTTAAAGGTAAGTTCTACGGAGTGGTAGTTCGGACGGCTATGTTGTGTGGAGCGGAGTGTTGGCCAGTTAAGAACTCTCACATCCAAAAAGTGAAGGTGGCGGAGATGTGAATGTTACGATGGATGTGTGGACATACCAGGAAAGATAGGGTGAGGAATGAGATTATTCGGGAGAAGGTGGGAGTTGCCTCGGTGGAGGATAAGTTGCGAGAAGTGAGGCTGTGTTGGTTCGGACATGTGACGAGGAGGGGCCCTGATGCTCCAGTGCGGAGGTGTGAGACTCTAGCTATGGATGGTTTTAGGCGGACTAGAAGTAGACCGAAGAAATATTGGAGGGAGGTGATTAGGCATGATATGGAGCAATTACAGCTTACAGAGGACATGACCCTTAATAGGAAGGTGTGGAGGACGCGGATTAGGGTGGAGGGTTAGGGGGTGGGAGCGCGGCGGTAGTAATAGAGGAGTGCTCCTTTGGGTCTGGAGTTTCTGGTTCGTAGTGTTGGGGCTGTAGTTTTTGGGGTTAGTGGTGTTGGCTTTTTTGCATCCCGTACTAGTTTATTATGCACTTATCTTTTGTGTTTGTTATACTGTTAGTTTGTTTTGTGTACCGTACTAGTTTGTATCCGCTTACTTTTTGTATTTGTTATACTGTTATTGGTCCTAAGTCGAGGGTCTATCGGAAACAGTCTCTCTACTTCTCTTAAGGTAGTGATATGGTCTGCGTACATTCTACCCCCCTAGACCCCACTAAGTGAGAATACACTGGGTATGTCGTTGTTGTTGTTGTTGTGTAACCAGCAAAATAAATTATTTTTAATTTTTTTTTAAAAAAAAATAATTTAGTTTCAATAATTAATGTTATTGACTTTTAAAAGACGAAATGTAACACGTAAAAATAAGCGAATGAAATTACTACTATATAGAATTATTAGTGAGTAAACAGCTAAAGCAGAAGATTGTCATGTCTGTTTTCAGTTATCTACTTCTCGTAGAGGATATTTTTATATATATTTTTTTAATTTAATTTAATTATTTTATTTTATCTTTAATTTGTTATATATTTAAAAATTACATAAAAACTATTAGAAGTTACAATCATTAATAATTAAAATTATTTGAAGGAACATAAAAAAATTGTTGATTCAAAATTTTGTCAATGCAACATAAATTGAGATAGATTTTTTGAAAAATTTGTGAAAATTAATATAAATCACAATAATTATCGAATTAAAATATTTTTAAAATGTATAAAAATTTTGTTTGAGCTTCCAAATTCTAACAATGTCATATAAATTGTGATAGAGGGAGTAGCATATATTTCTTGAAAATTATGTAGAAAATGTATAATCATAATAATTAACAACTTAAAATATCTAAACTTATTTAACAAATTTGATTGACTTTCTCAAATATTCATCAGTGCCACATCAATTGGGACAAAAAAGTAACATTTAGTATCTGAAAAATATAAAAAAAATATAAATTAATAATTAATAACTTAAAATATTAAAAAACTCAAATATTCATCAGTGCCACATCAATTGGGACAAAAAAGTAACATTTAGTATCTGAAAAATATAAAAAAAATATAAATTAATAATTAATAACTTAAAATATTAAAAAATTATATAAAAAAAAATCATTGACTCGCCAAATTTCACTTGTGTCACATGAATTGAGATAATTGGACATGTGTTAAGTAACATACATTGGACATGTGCTGGCACATACTTCAATATTTCTAGTAACTTAATAAGTACTCCCTCCATTTTATTTTAATTACTATATGAGACCATACAAAATATGGTTATATTGTTAATTTTTTAAGTAAATCTAAATATAAAATTTTAAAATTCTTAGAATAATTTCTACATATAAAAATATTATAAACTACATCACAGCTTAATTGAAAGGGCATATAAAAAACATGAAATAAAATATTTTGATCTCCAAACAATAGATGCATAACACAAAGCATGAGACAAACGCCATAAAGATATCATGAAATTTAAGTATTCTTTCATAGTGATAAGAATGAATTTAATAGAAATTATGTAAATCTATAAAAAATAAAATATAGATTATTAAGAAAATAAATGCATTCCTACATATTACTGAAAATTAATCCTTCCATTGATTCATGCCAATTAACTTTATTGATTCATGTCAATTAACTTTGTGTTACATTTGTAGAGAAAAGAGGAAATAACATTAATATTGTTTTTCATGTTTAATAAAATGAATAAGTGATTACACATGCTGTACTCCCTCCGTAAAATTTTACTTTGACCATATTATTATATTAAATATTCAATAATACTTCCTTCGTCCCAAATTTTTTAATTTAATGTCCGATTTTAGTTGTCCTTTCTCACTTATCAAGACAAGACAAAAAAATTTTCCATTATAACCTTAGTGTAATTGATTACTCCTTATTATTAGCATTCTTGAAAAAAGTTGTAAAAACTTTTTGAACTAATACCAATAAGAGTATACCATTAAGAATATAAATGGTGTTTTGGTATTAGCCATCCATCAATATTGAAATTAATAACAAGACAAAATTAAGAGGGGCAAAATGGTAAAGTTACATTACCAATCATTGTTTTCTTAATAGTTGTGTCGTCCCAATTTGGGACGGGTAAAATGGGACGGAGGGAGTACTTGTTAAGTTTGAAAAATCAATGAGTAATTTATCTATTTTATCCTTGATATTAAATGTTATTCATCATCCAATAAATTTTCTAAAGGATTAAATTTATTATATTAAAAGTATTATATAGTATTATTTATTGTTTGTTAAGGTGTGTCAAATTAATAATGAATAAGTATTGTTGGCCGAAAAAAGTAGTTTAATTTGTTGTTTATCTATACTTTCAATCTGTTGGTGAGAATTCGATTTCGCACTTTATTATCCTCATTTTTTTTAAAAAAAAAGTGAGCTTGGAAAGAAAAAGAATTTGCTTATTTTGTGCAAACAAAAAGAAGAAGAAGAAAAAATCGCGCTTATTTTCATCTATATTTGCTTTAGTTTCAAGGGAGCTGCGATGATTTTATGCCATTAGATTACAACGGGTGACTTGGGATTTCTCATATTCGAATTTCGAGGGAGTAATCTCCATTTAAATATAGACTATTTGACCATTTTCATTTTTTTAACATCCTCTAACACTAATAATGATGAAGTTTGTAAATTATTCGTTATTTATTTATTATCTTAATTTAATGTTGCTTTCAAATTATTTGTAGTAGGTACTAACTACTAACTACTTCCTCTTCCCAACAAAAAAATGCTTATTTGGGAAAGACAGTGTCACATGGAGTCATTTTACATACATCCGATTTAATATTAGTCTATATTATTAGCATTCGAAAGTGCGTTAAGGAATTGTACTTGAGACTTCAAAGCACGTGATCTACCACTGGTACTTCACTCTCTATTTTCCACTACCAACTTTTCTCCTTTAAAAAGTTTAAAATTGTTAGGGGGCGTTTGGTGTAAGGTAGTTGTCACACCCCTATTTTTTACCGCTCCAACCCGCTAGGGAGTTGGTTTTAGAGAAAATGGATTTTCTAATTAAAGTGATGTTTTGAGAAGAGATTATTTATTTTACAGAGTTGTCACTTGAAATTGAGTTTGGGTGTTTCAAGTCACCTTTTTGAACCCCTCTTCAAAAGGAAATGACTCTTAATTTTTGGTCTGCGAACTAAAAATTCGATAAGGAATTCTGTTGACTGAGGAAAAGGTGCTAGGCATCCCTCGAGTCTCGTGATTCTAGCACGGTCGCTTTAATGACTTATGTCTGACTTAAATTAATCTCTTATTGGATATGTAATATTTGTTAGCCTAAAAGTAACTTTCATCCCGCTTTTATTTATTTTTTAATATATTTAAAACTGTGTTGATGCGTGGCTTATCGATAATAGTACTTTCCGGCCTTACCACGAGTTTGATATATTTCTCACGCCTTTGAGGCATTTATGAGTCGTCCCCATTTTTCTAGTCTAAATAAACACCTAATAGGTTTAAAATCTACCCAACCCAATTCAATCAGCTTCAAATGGTAGGTCAATTTTATTATAACGAATGATCGGTAGCAGGGCTTTCCAACTTCATCGTTAATTTTCACTTGTATATTAAATCTTAATTTCTTGAAGGTTAGAAACCTAACTCATTATTTTACAAGTTCACTCCCTTACAGAAATAGTTTTTTCCTCTCTTTTCCTTTTTATCAAATATGGCGGGTCTTGAATAAGAATTTAAAGTCATAACCCATATGAAGACGAAGAAGATTTCAACTAGGGGATGTTGGGGTACCATCCCTTAAAATTTTTGATGCATCATTTGGTTGTCGTTGATTTTCACTTTCACACACACGCACGCACGCGCACATACATAATGGCTATTGACTAATGACATTTTAAATAGAAACCTTTGTTGCATGTTGGTGAAGGTGCCTAATCTTGGAGTTGAGATCGTGCTTCATTAAAGGATCTAACGAGGATCTCATTGAAGTCCTTTTTGGTCTCGCTAGGGATGTTTTGGAGGTATGTTAGTCTCTAGTGACTGCAGATGGTGTAATTTCCATCGCAGACTTACCTCTGAATAATGTTCATTTTGTTTTAAGCTTCTCATGGAGCTGCTCATCATGAAGCATATCACATTCTCTGTTGGATATTGGAATTTGTTTTTTCCTTTGTTTCGTGGTATAAATTATAATTGCCTGATTGACTCGAGTTTATGTTATTTTGGCGGAAACATTTCTGGTTTCGCTCTTCACATTTTGCTCTGCTGATGGGTTTATTAGTTAGTGTGAAGCCTCAAAGAATGCAATAAATATTTTTTTTATACCACAAATCCAGTTTAATTATTGCAAGTCAATCCATTTCCGCAATTAAATATTTTAGGAACTATAAAAGGCTTTGCCTAGTTTTGATATACATTATCGTTTCAAATTATGCAACTATATTAATTGTAAAAAAAAAACAAAAAAAAAAAACTTCGCATGTATGCACACATAGTTGAACACACATAAAAATAATTAAGCTAAATAAGGTGAGGGTATTTTTGTATACAAATAATTTATTCTTAAAAAGAATGCAATACATATTATTTTTAGTGTCACAAATCAAACAACCACTACAAGTAGTACCAAGATAACTAATCCCAATATAATTAATTCTAGCATAACTTATTGGCAAACCAAACGACCCCTTATAGTATTCAAATAAAATATGATGGCAAATATGAGTACATAAAGAATAATTCGATTATGCCAATTTTGTGATGTGAACACTGAAAATATTAAGATGCTTTCCCCCAACACAAGCATAGAGAACTAAAAACACTTCCTTTTGCTAAGGGTGTCAAGCGGGCCGGGCTGACCCGGCCCTACCCGGCCTGGTTTGACCCGGCCCGCTAAGCCCTAGGGCTTTAGGGTTCCGGGTCCCGGGCCGGTTTTTTATTAAAATGGGCCCGGTTAACCCGGCCCGGATCAAGCCCGGTCCAGGCCCGCCGGTTAACCGGCCCGGCCCGGAAAAAAAATTGATTTTGGGCCAAACTAGCCGTTGGCCCAACGGCTATATAGCCGTTTTTGGGTCCAAACGGCTAGTTTGGGCCCATTTAATTAAAAAAAAAAAAAAACTTTAAAAAATATTTTTTAATCCCCCAAAAAAATCTATAAATACCCTACAACTTCAAATCATTTTTCACACAATTTTTCACTCTCTCAAATCTCATTCTCTCTCAAATCTCAATTCTCAATTCTCTAATATTCAATATATTTAATTTCTTAAAGTGTTCACTTTAATTTTTTAATTTTCGTTTACAAAGTACGAGCGGAAGTTTCTAAAGTCGCAATCTTCGGATACTTCCAAAATTTGGTATTGTCGTTCCATCTCTTACGTTTAATTTTTATTTATTGTATTAATTGTTTAATATTTAATTTTATTATATTTGTGTATTTTGAATATTTTTAGTTTAATTTAATTTATATTATGGATAAATTAAAAAACCTCGTTGCTAAAGGTGTTAAAATTTTTTGTCCCGGAAGCGGTAATGGTAGTAAAAAGCAAATTACTAGCGGTAGAGGTAGTTCAAGTAATAGATATACCCGGGTGCCTTCGCCTCCGGTACCGCTTGGTACACCTTTTGAGGAAGAAATAGGTGTAGGTGCTCACGATATGGATTATGTAGAAGCTCAGGAAAATTACGGTATAGAAGAAGAAAATGAAGTAGATGCAGTTAATTTAGACGAAGATAATGAAAATATTGCTGAAACACCTGCAGTAGGAGATGCTAACGTTAGATCTGAATCAGTTAATCTCCCTTCCCGTCCTTTCAGTGCCCCAAAACCTCGTAAAAGAACTAGTATTGCATGGCAATTTTTTGAACGTATATCAGATATTGAGGTGCAGTGCAATATTTGTCAACAAATATATAAGCATAGAAGTGGAGGCAAGCAAGGGGGTACGGGTACGTTAACGAGACATATAGCTGAAGATCACAAAAGAGAGTTAAATATTGCAAAAGGTGGTGGGGATGTTGGTGGGTCAACGCAAACTAGAATGGACCCAACAACCGGTCAAGTAGCGAAAAAGTATAATAAATTGAGGGACAGGGAAGAAATAGCTAAAATGGTAGTTGTGGGTTGTTTGTCTTTTAGTTTTCCTTCTTCTGATGCTTTTATTCGTTATATACAAGCAATTTATAATTCTATGTTTAATGGTATTCCTAGAACTACTTGTCGGTCTGATATTTTTAGACTCCATTCACAATATTGTTTTTATTTATCAACATTGTTAAAAAATATTCAATGTAGATTGTCCCTAACTTCTGATCTTGGTCGTGCTGTAAATAAAAATGATTATTTAACCGTTACTTGTCATTGGATGGATAGTAATTTCGTGATGCAAAAACGTATTCTTGCTTTTTTATATGATGAAGATCGTAAACATACTGGACAATTTATTGTTGATTCTATTGTTAAAATTGTCGGATATTATGGTATAGAAAATAAAATTTTATGTATTGCTTTTGATAATGCTTCTAACAACAAGACTGCTATAACAAAAATAAAATCTACGCTATCTCCACCCTTGCCTGAAATTCTTCATATTAAGTGTGCATGTCATATATATAATTTAATTGTAAAAGATGATCTTGAGTTTTTTGAGTTTTATATTGAAAAAATTCGTCTTGCCGTTGGTTTTATTCAAGGAAATAATCGTAGATCGAGAATTAGAGAATTTAAACTTAAATGTCAAGAAAATGGACTTACACCGATTTTGATGCCTGAGGAAATTGATACTAGATGGAATTCTACGTATGAATTTCTAAAAACTTGTTATAAATATAGAATTCCTATTACACTAGCTTTTAACCAACATTGCGGTTCATTTGCTGATTCTGCTGATTGCATGCTACATAATTCTGATTGGGTTGTAATTAATGATCTTGTTAAGTTTTTAGAAAAATTTTATGTAGCTACGGTTGAATTTTCCGGTGCTTACTATCCTACTGTTTGTAATATTTTGGCATATATAGCCGATATTTCTGGTTTGCTCCAACAATATAAAAATAAAGAAGGTTATAAAGAAGCTGTTGACGCCATGTTTACGAAATTTAAAAAATATTTTTTCCCGATTTCCCCTATTTACTTGGTTGGTGCTATGCTAAATCCGTGCATGAAATATAATCATATGTGTCACTTTAGTACTCTTATTTATACTAACTTAGAAATAAATACTAACCATGATTCTGAACAAGTACAGCCTGATTTGTGGACGGCTACGGCTGATGCAAAGGATTATATAGAAAAATTATATAATCACTATGCTGATTTATTTGATTCAGCCTTACCTACAAATATCACTCCAACTGTCGCTCCTCATCCTCCCGAAAGGCCATCATCTTCTAAAAGGCCGGCACATAGTGTTTTTTCTGATTCGTTTTATGATTTAAATTGTTGGAACAGTGTTGATGAGAGAACTTACACATCAACTTATCGGGAAGAGCTGAAATATTATCTTCGGACGGCACCAGAGGATCGCAGACGACGGATCAACACGCTGGATTGGTGGAGGAATAATGAATCACAATATCATGTGCTTTCAAGATTCGCTAGAGATATCTTGAATGTTTCAATGTCAACCGTTGCATCAGAGAGCGCCTTCAGTCAGGGACGACAGCAGCTTGGAGACAACCGACACTCATTGGGAAGCAATGCAATGAATGTTCTAATTTGCCTCAGAGATTGGATTAGAGCGGAAAGAAGAAACCAAGGAATGGAACCGGAGCCGAGCGACGAGCTGAAACTTGAAGAAATTATGACTTCACGGGAGAACTCCGCAGAATCAAGTCCAATGCATGGTTTTGCCCCCATTGACTTCGATTATCCTATGCAAGTTCCCATTAATATTAACATGAATGAGTTGGAAAAAATGATGCATAATTTATAGATTTTTCATTCATGTAAATTATAAATTTTGGATCATTTTGCAATCAATAAAATTCCCCAAATTCATTCACTCCTTAGTTGTTGTTTTTTAATTTTTTTTATTTAACGATTTAAAATTTTAAATTGAATTTCTAGTTTTCTACTTTAAATTAAAAATTTACTTCTAATATATTATTAATTTACTACCAAATATTATTAATTTATTATATTAAGTAGCATATGTTTTGTATATTTGTGCATATATCTTCTATAGAAGTGTATATTTAACGTATACATGTGTATATGTTTTATAAATTAGTATATAAGTATATCTATACATATTGTAATATATATATATAATGTAGTATATTTTATAAGTAGTAGTATATATACATTTAATGGTGCGTATACACGTGTATATATCTTCTATAGAAGTGTATATTTAATGTATACATGTGTATATGTTTTATAAATTAGTATATAACTATACAAATATATATTGTAATGTATATACATTATAGTATATTTCATTTAAAGTATTACATATACATAGAATAGAGTGAATGGATCTTCTATAGACGTGAATATTTAACGTATACATGTGTATATATTTTATAAATTAGTATATAACTATACAAATATATATTGTAATGTATATATATTGTATATATCTCATTTAAAGTATTACATATACATAGAATAGAGTGTATATATGTGAATAGATCTTCTATAGACGTGTATATTTAACGTATACATTACTTTATGTTTTATAAATTAGTATATATATTGTACTATATACTTTTTTTAAAGTAGTACATATATATTGAATGGTGCGTATATATGTGTATATATCTTCTATAGACGTATATCTTTAAAGTATACAAGTGTATATGTTTTATAAATTAGCATGTAACTATATATATATACATATTGTTGTATATATATATATATGTATATCACTATATTGTAGTATATATTTTATTTAAAGTAGTACATATATATTGAATGGTGCGTATACACGTGTATATATCTTCTATAGAAGTGTATATTTAATGTATACATGTGTATATGTTTTATAAATTAGTATATAACTATACAAATATATATTGTAATGTATATACATTATAGTATATTTCATTTAAAGTATTACATATACATAGAATAGAGTGAATGGATCTTCTATAGACGTGTATATTTAACGTATACATGTGTATATATATTTTATAAATTAGTATATAACTATACAAATATATATTGTAATGTATATATATTGTATATATCTCATTTAAAGTATTACATATACATAGAATAGAGTGTATATATGTGAATAGATCTTCTATAGACGTGTATATTTAACGTATACATTACTTTATGTTTTATAAATTAGTATATATATTGTAGTATATACTTTTTTTAAAGTAGTACATATATATTGAATGGTGCGTATATATGTGTATATATCTTCTATAGACGTATATCTTTAAAGTATACAAGTGTATATGTTTTATAAATTAGTATGTAACTATATATATATACATATTGTTGTATATATATATATGTATATCACTATACTGTAGTATATATTTTATTTAAAGTAGTACATATATATTGAATGGTGCATATATATGTGTATATATCTTCTAAAGTAGTATATATTTAACGTATACATGTGTATATGTTTTATAAATTAGTATATATATATATTGTAGTGTATATATATATATATATATATATATATATATATATATATATATATTATACTATTATAGCATATGTTTTATTTAAAGTAGTACGTATAGTCATATATAATTATATATTGAATGGTACGTATATATGTGTAATTGTTTATACTTTATATATTTTTTAAAAAATATATATTGTGTATTGGAGTGTATATAGTGTATATTGGAGTGTATATAGTGTATATTGGAGTGTATATAGTGTATATTGGATTATTTATTTATTTTTTAAACGGGTTTGACCGGTTTTTAACCGGGTTTGACCGGGTCTTGGTGGGTTTGACCGGATTGGATTAAGTGGCCCGGGTTCGGGTGGATTTTAATTTTTTTACTGTTTGGCCCGGCCCGGTCCGATTAACCCCAAACTCGGCCCGTCACCGGCCCGGAACCCGAGTAAAATGGGAGGACCGGTTCCGGGTTGGCCCGGCCTGGCCCGTTAGACACCCTTACCTTTTGCCCAACAAGGTGAAAAAGTACTAATCATCTGATTATTTATTTGGGGCTCATTGAAGCAAAAAGCTAGCCGAGTTATTGAGGATTTTATTAATGGGCAAAATTCAGAAATAAAATACTTATCCCCTTAGTTATGAGTTTCATAGCAACAGTTTCTTAATTACATAATAACAAGTTATATTTTGTATTTTTGCAAACTGTTGCTACAAAAATACAAATACATATTATTTTTACTGCCCTTATGATCGATATGTATTTTGTATTTTTGTAAACTGTTGCTATAAAATTACAAATACATAAGCTACAAAATGTAATTTGATAAAAGTGTTGCTATTTTTTGTAATTTAATACTTAAATATGCTATTTTGTGTATTTTTTTCCTTGAAGATATTCAAAGTAAAGAAGCTTTTGTGATTCTCCCGCAAACCTAACGTAATTCGACACATAGAATGCAACTCATAAAATGTCTCTTCACATCTGTATGACTGTATCCCACATTTGGTCTTGTCTAAGAACAACTTTCATCCTGATGGGACATGTAATTATTGGGCTAAATTCAACAGGATAATATAAAAGCCCAAACATGCCTAGAGGCTTTATCACCAAAGAGTCCTGTGCACCAATTAAAGTTACTTCTGGAAGTGTGTGCCAATATTTTCCAAGTTTGTTTACTACTCCAGTTTGTCCTATTTTTGACTACAGGGAGTTTGAAAATAGTGAAAAAAATTCTTACTAAATTTTATGGTCTTAAATTAAAAAATATGTTAAATATATAAGAAATCGTCTTTAATTCTATGATCTTAAACGTGTCACATGTGAAGTTGAAACTAAATAATTTCAAAAAAAAAAAGTAAGAAATATTCCTTTTGAGTCGAACTAAACTAAAATAAGACAAACATATTGAATCAAATTCCCTCTTATAACAATTTCTCTATCCGCTCATTTAATCCTCACTTTGCATTCAAACAAATAACTAAAGTTATTTTTAATGACCTAATTGTATATGATATTTTTTCAATGTATATAACTTAATCTCTATCCTAAATTAGAAATGCCTCATATTTTTGCAAAATCTTGCTGGGCTGAGCTCTGAATAAAAGCAAACATTAGTAGCACATAATATTTGTTTGTATGCACGTGGAGCAAAAGATTCCCAAAGAGAGCTTTCGTCTAGCTCAAAGAAAGAAGTCAAATTAAACATCTATGGGAGTGGGACCAAGCATAAATATCGTGTGGATTCAGGGCCTACGCAACCACTCGTTACCTTTAACTCATTGGTAATTTTCTGCTTCCTTGAAATAAATTGTTGCACACTTCCATTCACAACCTCAAATTAACAAACATCAAAACAAAATGAAAGTAAGAGTTCATATAGCTGATCTCAACTAGTTTGATCTAGGAGTATTGAAAAGGTAATTGATTTATTAATCAATATTATCCATCATCTTTATTTGAAATTTGCACACTTTATATATATCTCAAATAAATTCCCCCAAGTACTAGGAGTTATTTATCAACTCATGAAATCTCATTGCGAATATGCCTAAGCAACACCGGAATAACAACATCAGGTGAACTCAGCTGCGGCAGATGGCCCTCCGTGGACATCACCTCCACGATTGATTCGCCACCGAGGTTCTGGTGGAGATATTCAGAGACTACCACAGGCACAGCCAGGTCCTTCATACTCTGAATTATATGACAAGGAACAGTGACATGAGGCAACATATGCCTTAAATCACTTTGGAATATAATTTGTAACACGCTTAATGCTATGTCTGGTCTCATATTGAACAATGTCCTGCTGAATTCCTGTACTGCAACAGAGTCCATGTCCCCTCCTACAGCTAGAGGTGCAAAACCTGAACACCATGCCTTGTAATTTGATTTCATTGCTTCAAACAATTGGTCCAGGTCTTCTTGTTCGAATCCTCCAAAATAATCCACGTCATTCAAATACCTAATTGAAATTTTGATATTTTTAATTTTCTAGATAGTAAGACAAGCTGCCACAAGGTAAAAAGTTTTAATTTCTTTTAAGAAAGTTGAAATATACAAAAACTTTCCAGAATCTCTTAGAACTATTACCAAGCCAAATATAAAAAGGATCCAGCACTCCATTGTAAGTGAGAATAATAAAGAAACATAAGATCAGACAACTGTTGGCCCAATGTAGACAAGTGACAACAACCAACATGTTCAATAAGATATTAGAAGAATATTAGCTAATGATTCGCATACTTACCAGCTAAATGATTTGCTTAAATTATTATAGTAATCCGAAAACATGACTCGAAATTATTATACTAATACTATCTCTTTCTATGACTACGTACAAAGTTTACTATTCCTTTTTCTGGTTTTCACTCAACACGAAATTTTAAAATAGTTTTGAATTTTGTGATCTTAAACAGTCAAACGTTAATATCAGTAAATTATAAGAAGGTAAAGAGGGAAGAGGAAATTAACCTTGGAGAACCAGAGACAGCAACAAGTTTGGTGAAGAGATCGGGGCGGGCAACGGAAGCGATGCCACCAATCATGGCAGAAACAGAATGACCAACATAAATGCAACAAGGAATTTGTAGTTCTTCCAAAATAGCAATCACATCATAGGCATATCCTTCTAAGGTTGAGTATCTATCAAAGTCAAAGTAGTCAGGGTTGGTAGTACCAGCACCCATATTGTCAAACAAGACAACCTTAAAATCGTCAACTAGATGAGGAACAAGATGTTTCCACACAGATTGGTCTGTTCCAAATCCATGAGCTAACACTATGGTTCGATCACCTGTTCCTAGAATCTTCACGTTGTGTGCTTCTTCAACAATCCCCATATCTCACTTTTCCTTTAATTTTTTTGGAAATTGAATCAGAGAATTTGTATGGAGAAAAAGGGTGCAAGGGGAAAGAAAAAGTGTGGACTTGTTAACTCTTTTATGCTTTGTTTGAGTCTTGGTCTGGAAAATGATAGCATGGATGACTATAAATCTCATGCTTTGGTGTCTTATTGCGCTTCGTTGATTAGATATTTTTTTATTTCGTTGCACATTTGGCATCTGACGGCTATATTCTATAAAAATAAAATTTGGTATTACGTAACCCAAATGGACAATATTATTTTTGAGTTCTTTACATTTGGGCATCTTGATGGCTACATGTTTGAGAAAAAATATTGATATGACCCAAAATGGACAATAATTTATTAGTTAATGATTGTGATGCAAAACTAATCAACTACAAAATAATTTTAAGTAATGCGTCCTATTAGCCAATCTTAATTTTCCGAATTACCCTAGCACAAGATTAATATCATAGAAAGAAAAACCCTAATGTATGCAGATGAAGATGGTGATTACATAAAGAACTTTTTACTTTTTCTTTTTTAAAAAAAGTTTTATGTTATATATTTTGTGTATTTTTTTTTTTTATATCATTATGTTATCTTTACCTGTTAGTAACATGTAATTTG
Organism: Capsicum pubescens; assembly: GCA_030864215.1. Lineage (NCBI taxonomy): Eukaryota > Viridiplantae > Streptophyta > Magnoliopsida > Solanales > Solanaceae > Capsicum > Capsicum pubescens. The sequence goes on along the minus strand of CM061539.1, from coordinate 192,905,312 downwards.
TCTTATTTTCATGATTATATAAATTTCATATTTTAAGGATATTTTCTATAGATAGTCTTTGGATAACCTGATAGTGTAAAAGGTGTATTCTTTATATTGCCGATTCATAAAATAGGTCTGGAACTTCAAATGCAAATGCCTTTCAAACTTGACAAGTATATAAAGAAAACCTTCATTGAAGCCTTTTGCATATATTTCACCCACATGCTTTTAAATTTGGGAGTAGTACAATATCGACATGAACAAATTAAAAACTAAATACTTATAACGGAAAGATTTATTAGCTTTTCTTTTTTTTCTGTTACTTAAATCATGACAAGTTGTCAAGTCTGTCTTTATATGTTTCTGATCGATTTGAGACCAATTTTATGTTCAAAGTTCAATATCATTTTCTTTTTTTTTTTCCTTGTATCGTTAGATATAAAAATATTAAACAACTAGCGAAGAAGATGAAGCGGAGGAGAAACACTTTTATATGAAGATTACCTACATAGGCTATAATTAAATATTTTTAAAAATTGAGAACCTTGAGTTGGTTAATGACTTATAAATCCTTTTTTTCTTTGTGATTTCATATGTTCACAAAATGTTGGAGCTCTTTCAATTCTCGAAAGCAATTTATATTTTTTTAAAATGATAAATGAAATGAATTGAACAACCAACAACTCCTTGGTTGGAAGACAAACCTAGTGAGAAGTTTAGCAACTTAGCATTGCTACCCCAAATAATTCCATGATAATGATAGGGTTGGCTCATTATGTTAACATAGCTTATGTAAGGAAAAGAAAATGTTAGTGCATAAATAAGAAAACGTCCTGTCAAACCATGTTAGGTGGGAAGACTCCAAATACATCAAACTTTTTTCGAAAAAAAGAAATTGATCGAGAAGCTTTATTTAATTGCGAAAAAGAAAACAGGTCCCAACTCATGGGGTCCCGAATTTTAACATAGCTTTGGGCCAAACAGTTCTGTGCTGAGCATGTTCACTTGGCTGTATGCTCTAAATGCTCACTACAAAATCATTAAATCTGAACTTGGCCCGGAAAGTTCTACATTGGAGGTAAAATACTTCCTAATAAAGGCGATTTCGTATTTTAGGGTCGGAGACTCGAACCCAAGACTTTTGATTAAGGATGGAGAAGTACTTAATTATCACTCCATCACAATCCTTGTTGGAATAAGTTCTCCAATCGCACTGGAGAAAGGGAAAGGAAAGGAGAATTCGATAACAATAATAGAATTAGGAGTTATATATTATTTTGTGAAAGATTCTCTCGGCATTAGTAGACTTTTAAGTTTTTATTTACTGTTTGAAATGCTTAATTATTCACACAACTACATAACAAAGTTTATTCATACAAATTACTAAACTGCAACTATTTTCACGAGTAACAAACAATACCTCATCAAACGAAAAGCATATGCTACACCACCCATCTGAATTAAATTCGACAATCATACATATCGTCATTATTTTTGGTTGCTAGTTCTCATGTCCTTTAGCTCTTGCATCATTAATTCAATATATGTGTGTCCTTTAGCTCTTGCATCACTAATTCAATTTGTTAGGGCGTAGGAGTATCAATTCATTTCTGCTCCGTGTGACATTTACGACTATTGACGTTAAATAATGAGATTAAATAAATTATAGAACTTAGTTCATCGATAGCTTAAATTTATCATTAAATTTTATTTGAATACTCAAAATATGACATATGTCAATTGAGCACATGATCACGTGATAACCAGATTTGTCGCAGCTAATAATTAAAACCCACAGTAGTGTCGTCTGTCTCAGTAACAAACTGGGTAGCTTGTGTCTCCCAATTTAAAGTAGTTGGAGAAAAGATTCAACATGTGATTGGAAGGACCACTTTAAACTGACAAGCATACGTGGTTGGTTTCTGGATCTGGAGTAGAAAAAGAATAGGTACTAATTAATTATGTCATGACACTTGAGATTGGATGGAAGAGGAGGAGATTAATTAAGAGGCAATTGCATAAACAGTTATAGTTTTGGATCATAATTATCATTAGTAGTTATATTATGTCTAATTATTATTACTAATAGTCATCGTTTCAGAACTGTATTTGTCGCTCAAATTCTTTGATAAAGCGTCCGTAATTTGCTCAATTTCGCAATATTTGTGCTCAATTTTGTTGTACTTTCTCAGTTCAACAATATATTTTCACCACACATGTTAAGAAATAAGAAATAATGAGGACAATTTTATTATATTAATAAATTTACCTTTGGAAAATGCATTGAATAGTGAATAATATTTAATAGCAAAGATAAAATAGGTAGAAAATTATACATTGATTTTTCAAACTGAATAAATATTATTGGACATCTATTTTTAGTATAGTGGAGCATTAAAGATAAACTAAGGGGTTATCTATTTGCTTGATTTCGTTGTATTTATTCACACTCTGTATTTGTTATATATATTATATCAATCTAGTTATATCAACGCATACAATTTCGCTAATAGAATGTATCCATGCCCTAAGTGAAACACACTGTATCTCAATATTATATAGCAACGCTTCAATTTTATTTTTTTTAACCATTAACTCTATATTTCATCATACACATTTATATCATCGACCATCACCAAATATTCATATATGAATCCTAGATAAAAACCTAAAACATTTCTAAGTACAATCTAGTTATAACTTAAAAAATCATTAGATTTCTAATCACAAGTGTAGACTGTAGATATTAGAATTTTGTGGAACTCTATGAGACAAATTTAATTTCTGATAGAGTTCTTATAGGCTATTTTATCTTAAATCTAGTTTGGAGGCGATTCAACCTAAACACTAGAATATACGTATTTAAAGAATAACATATTCCCTTAAAGAGATATCTTGAATATCTCCTAAACTCATGAATACTCACAAAGAGATCACAAGCTCTCTTCTTCATAATCAAATACAAATCAAATTTAAATCTTCCAACGTTCGAGAAATGCATTACTAACGGTCCTCAAATCATGAAGAAAATCAAGAGAACCCTCCTTTCATGGAGATCGAATTCAAACCTTCCTATGTTCGAGAAATACATTGCTAACAGTCCTCGAATCACGAAGAAAAGGAAAAAAATTGTATCCACATTCTTTATCAATAAAAAAATTATTGTTTCTTCATATTTTGTTTGTGATCTATTTATTTTTCATCAATAACAAATTGACACACCCAATAGGACCAAATCTGCTCTTCATTTTTTCTCTCACAAATCAGATATGCAAATTTGAAGCCACGGAATTACTAAGCTGTAAGAGTACTTCAAGACCCGTCTTTGACTTTTATCAACTTTACATTCCGACAAACTTTGAAGTAGGGGACATATGTGGGCATTAAAATTTTATTTTATAAGACTCTACAAGACAAATTCAATTTTCCATAGAGTTCTTGGAGATTCAATTTTCAATAGAGTTCTTGGAGACTACTTACTCTAAACCTGGCTTGAAGGTTAATGTAACTAAACCCTAGTATACTCCTATTTAAAGATTAACATATTACCTAGATATCTCGAATATCTCATAAACTGATGGATATTCACAAAGTTCTCTTCTTGATAATCAAAAATCAAGATCCAAAAAATCCTCCTTTCATGAAGATCAAATCAAATCTACTATGTTCGAGAGAAGAATCAAGAGAAATAAAATTGTATCCATATTTTTTATTAATAAAAAAATATTATTTCCTTATATTTTATTTGCAGTCAATTTATTTTTCAAAAACTAAATTTTGTTGCAAACAACAACCCAAAAACATTTTAGGTACACCATATACAACCACAACTTAGAGAATCATACTAGATTCTTGAGGGCAAATATTTCAAGAATGAATCCAACGTGTTACATGATTTTACAATATTTGGCAAACTACCTAGTATTCAATGAAAATCTACTCCTCAGTCCTGATGAGATGCTGCATCTTGAAAACAAAGATTTTAATGGCTTCTACAATTAGATTGAGGCGCTAATCACTCACAAAGATAGCTTAAATGATAATAACTATATTTTTCAATAAGTGGCTATTTGTTAATCTAACTGAAATTTGAAGGCCATTTACAAACTCTAGAAAAGCCAAGCATTGTCCTATATTATTTAGAAATATAAGATCCGTTAATAAGTTGAGCAATTTGTATCAACCCCTATCTTAATTATCCAAATGATTAACAATCCAATTTCCATTTCTTCCTGAATTACCGCAAAACCACAAACTAAAAAATAATCCAATTGTGGAATATAAATATTCCAGCCACTTTTTATCCATCATCAGAGTATAATATATGGGGACCATTACTCCATGAGCTCTGATTGCCTCTAGAATATTACTGGAGCAAACAAGCAAATACAATGTACCTAAACCTCTAGCGCCTTTCACGGAATAAAGAAGAGTAGCAAGAAGAAAGCTAAATTTGATGTGTGCCCTTAGGCACCACACAGGCACACCTAAACAAGTATTTCTTGTTGCTATCAAGTGTGAATATATATGTCTAGGCACGTGTATATTTGTTTTACTAATATAAACCTCTAAATTAGTACTTACATTTTAATTCGTTGTGTTAGTAAGTCAACCACGTGTACTAGTATAGTGTTTCGGGTGTTTAAAAAAAAAAAAAAGAGACTGCACATTTTTATCACAAGTTTTAATTTTTGGAGCATAATGAATTGTTCAACAGTTACACTTTAAGGTACATTATAATAGTATAACAATTTCAGTTGAAAGGTTCAAATGAAAAACAAAAAATTGACAACTTAATATTAGAAGTAGTGTCTATATATATATATGGCCATTTTTTGACACTATCACGTGAGTAGTAGTAATTGAAAGGACGCCCCCAGATTTTCATTATCCTTTATTTGTTTACAAAAAGTTCAGAATAGTCCAGTATGCAGGAATTTAAGCATCACCATCAGCAGTAATATCATGCGCAATGTGTCGAAGCAATACGGGAATAGTAGCCTCAGGTGCGCTCAAATGCGGAAGATGACCTTCCGTTGACATGATTTCGACAATCGACTTCCCACCCAGATTTCTGTGTAAATATTCGGAAACACTGACTGGCAATGACATATCCATTGAGCTTTGTATGATATGGCAAGGTACAGTAACGCGGGACAGAAAATGCCTTAGGTCGAACGTGAAAACAGTGCGGAAAACGCTGAGTGCTATGTCTGGTCTCATGTTGAATAATGTCCTGCTGAATTCTTGTACTGCTACGGAATCCATGTCACCACCTACCACTAGTGGCGCAAACCCAGATATCCATGCCTTGTAGTTCGATTCCATCGCTTGACACAGTTGCTCTATCTCTTCCGTTTCGAATCCTCCATAATAGTCATCCGTATTTATGAACCTAAGAGAGAAAGAAGCCATGTTGTTATGAATATATTAGTAATTAATAGTCATATATATAGTATAGCTTTCCCTGACTCCATTCCCAGTTTAATGAATTTGATGGGCTGGTTAAGGAATTATTTATGGTTAAATTCTTCGCAACTTATCAATGGATACAACCCTTTTGGTATGAATAGTTTATCGGTTTGGGCATGGATGTTCTTATTTGGACATCTTGTTTGGGCTACTGGATTTATGTTCTTAATTTCTTGGCGTGGATATTGGCAAGAATTGATTGAAACTTTAGCATGGGCTCATGAACGCACACCTTTGGCCAATTTGATTCACTGGGAGAGAAAGTACTTCCTTTCTATTAGTGCCACCGGAAAGTTCAACTCACCACCATTTACTACATATGGATATGGCTATGCCACTCACAGGGAAATAAGAGTGATCAGTTTATAATCTCACCTTGGGGAAGCAGAAACGAGGATGAGTTTGGAGAAGAGGTCAGGACGAAAAATAGAAGCAACAACACCGGTCATGGAAGATAAGGAATGTCCCAAGTACACACAACAATTGATTTGAAGTTCCTCCAAAATGGCAATTAAATCATAGGCATAACCTTCAAGGGAAGAGTATCGATCAAAATCGAAGTACTCAGGATTCGTCGATCCAGCACCCATGTTGTCGTAAAGTACAACACGATATTCATTGACGAGGTAAGGGACAAAATGTTTCCAGACAGATTGGTCGGTGCCGAAGCCATGGCCGAGGACTATTGTCTTCTCGCCTGCGCCCAGAACTCTAACGTTGTGAGCTTCTCCAACTATTCCCATTTTTTTGGTCTGATGTTTTGCTGTTCCAATTTTTTGACTTTAAGGTGGCGTGTGGAAAATGGAGACGACGACCCGCCAACTATATGGACTATAGAACGACTTGCAGGGTTCACATTCACAAAACATAAGACTAATAAGCTAAGGCAAAGCATACTAATAATGGAAAAAGGACAAATTATTCGAATAGTGACGACCAAAATTGAATGAAGGCGTTACTAACATGTTACTTGTAAGCTTTGCTCATGTTTCAATTTGTTTGTCTGATTTTGACTTACAAGAATTGAAAATAAAGAATGTGATTTTAAATTAAAGATGCGTAGAAAGTAGCCAAATGCATTTTAATCTTGTGCTCTTGAATTAAATATGACATGTGAAAACTTAATTAGAGTTCAGTTGATAAGAGAAAGTAAGACAAATAAATTGAAATGGATGACGAATATCAATAGCTCAGTTGGTTGTGGTACTTATTGTTCAATCCAAACTATCAATTTGTTTAAGTGCACCATATAACCACTCTTTTCAAATTGGCCAGTCACTATAATCCAACGTGTTATAAATGTATATCCAACACCAGTTCAATTCAAATTCGTCTTCACTTCTATCCTAATCTTCTCACTTTCTACTTTGCTTGTCTTAAAGTTATGTTAATATTTCTGGGATGAATTCTCTATACACGAATTCACATACTTCTACAGATTTTATCTTTAAAATAGACCCTTATTTATTTTAAAAAGAGGTCATTTCCCAACTCAATTATTGTGCCCAGGCAAATTTCGTCCAATGAATAAACAAATGTTTCAAACCTGAGGGTCCAAGTCACGCTAGAGGGGAAGTGAGAACACTATTGATCCTCCCGCCGAGGAAAACAAATCCCAGAATTAAGGTGAATACTCATGGTTTATTGACTTGAAAAAACTGTAATTTCATTTCATCTAATAAACTTCATCATGCAGTTGTAGTATAATTGCCAGGGAAATACAACATATAGCTTTCAAGGAAAGAGTCAAAAACAGAAGTGAAAGCCCAAGCTCATTTTTCATCAGCTTAATCTATCAGCTACAATACAGAAGGTACATATACATTAAGATATACGTACATGGCTGGTCCTTCTGATTGTTATCTAAAAGTATATAAAGAAACTTTCCAAGTCCAAGATGAAGTATTTACAAAATCGTATACCGTATACATGTATTAGACACTATTCACGGGGAAACATAAGATGTGTTCTCTCCTTGATGACCTGAGTTCAAGGAGTATATGTCAAGAGGGATGTTCGTGCCCTTAACAATGTTCGATCGAGCATTTATGGACCTTCCAGGGTGATCCAAATACATCACTATAACTGTTATATCATCATGAATATGCCGCCTTTCCCCCTTCTCTAGTCGTGTGATGTCCTCGTATCTCATTTCTTTCTTCTCTGCAGCCCCCTCAAGGGCAGCTCTCACTAATCGTTTGGCTATTCCCTGGAGAAATGGAGAAAAAAATATCAGCTTAGTTAATTATGTCCAACATGGATGAGAAGTTTGATCACAGAATTGCTTCAAGTAGAGTAGTTATATAAGAGCCTAAGTCCAATTTACAGACAACAAAACGGTACTGCTTCTAGAAATTCAAGAACCTGATAGAACAGGAGGGGGTCGATACTCACAGTTCTAGGATTCTTCAAAACAATGTCCACAGCTTCTTCATCACTTAGTTGCTCCCATAGGCCATCCGATGCAAATATCAAAAATAAGTCTTCTGGTCTTATCTTCCGGATCAGTATAGAAGGCTCTGCTGACAATACAGGTCTTTTTAAAGGAATAGGATATCCATATTGTATGAAGAGAGGATCTCTGCTAAACTCAGGTTTCTTCAGATAGACATCACCAATTGATCTAGAAACCTGGTGCAAGCAAATAGGCAATCTTAGCTAGATGGATTTTCTCAATACATAGGATACTCCCCAGACCCCAAAATTGTCTGTTAGCGAACTTTTAATGAAAATAGTCAGCTTCAGAATTTCTTTGACATCTTTCAAATAACAAAGGAACCTTGCTCAAGTTAAAATGAAGGATGCAAGATGGAAAGATGAGCATCATGCAGCCCCTGCTACATATTCTAGTTACCAAGAGATAAAAAAATTGCTATTAAGTGGCCAAGGGTGAAGGGATAAAGAGGAAAGGAGATTCCTTTTTGTCCATACATAAAACAAAATTACTACTGGTGCAACAAAATGTTTGGGCCTTGATGTGAATCTCATAGGTGCAACTTATCAATCTTGACACTACCTGAATTGCTAAATGGATATGCATTGTACTAGACTGAAAAACAGAAATTAATTTTACACAAGGTTTAAAACCTTAAAAAGTAGCCAATAACAGCATATTTATCTCCGAAAACAACTTGACATACAACACTTTTAATGGATATGATCAACTTGATACAAGTTACCAACATAATCAGCATATGACGTGACAGTTTTTTTATAAGGATTGGTTTAGAAGATAAAAGGAGAAAATTTAACGTACCGTCTATAACCTCAGAAACAGTAGATGAAAGCATATTTTGATGCGTAAACACAAAAAAGGTACCCAAGAAAGACTTGACATACAACACGTCTAAAGGTATGATCAACTTGCTGTAAGTGCACAAACATAATTGGCATATATAAAGTGACTGGTTTAGTAGCCTCAACTTTGAGTTCCCTAGAGATTTTAGACCACCCTCATAACATGCTCTAGTAACAAAAAGGTGAGCTTTTTCCAACTAAATAAATATAAATGTTTGTATATGTGTGCGAGTACAAACCAGAGTTCAGAAAGAAAGACATTGGTCTTCTTTGTTGTCTAGCTTCCATATGTTTCTTACTTTTAGAACATATATTGAGCAGCCTCTTTAGCTTATCTTGATTGCTAAGAGGTAACAGCAGATCGCCCATTGTAAACTTAACGGAAAATCAGAACTGAGAATGAAATGAGATCTGATTATTTTCTCCTTCCACCATATGTCATTAAGATTGAATAGAACCTATTATCATATTGAGATATCGTCTAGTCGTAACAAAACCACATATCTGAAAAGGTCTAATTGGTCTTCATCAATTGGAGGTCTGATTCATTACCACTGCAGGTCTAAAAGGATGTATTAATTCTAGATAACTTAAACTGAATAACAGGAAGGCTAGTAAACAAAGTTAGTAACCTTGAATGAGTTAAAAAACTAATAAAATTGTCGACTGCATTAATAAGACAGTAGAAAAGAGCAGTTGATAACGGATACCTGAATTATACCCTTGATTCTCCAAACCCCTCGAGTGTACACCACGATGTAAGGATCATCTGGATGTAGTGCTTCTACCTCCTTCCTTACCTCCTCAACCCCAACATTATGATCTATAGACAAACGTTCTGCCAGAACTGTTGCAGAATCACCCGCCTCGCCAGCCTCCACTCTCCTGCCAAGCACTGCCCTGGAATCCCCAACGTTTGCCACATACAATTTATCTTTCGAAATTGCTCCGACTAGACAACAAGATCCTGCAGAAGCAATCCGAGGCTGATCCAGCCAAGACTGTTTCACCAAACACAAGAATCCTTCCTCAACGTCATCAAATGCTTTCCTGATCACGTCCTCGGACAATCCTCCTCCTTCCAATGCAAGCTCTATAATAACCGAAATAATAAGGAAATGAAACACAATTCAATCAATATCAAGTGTTTCTAATAACATTGATCCGGACATTCAAAAGGTGAACATTTCTAGTATTTGAACAAGCTCAGTTCCTCTTTACTCTTCCACTCCACACATGATCAAATTAGTTTTCTCTCAGTCTTCCCTGATCAATCTCATGATATTTCAACATAACAGAAAAAAAAAAAAAAAGCACCACAGAAACCAACAATCAAGAATTAAGTTACAAAAATTATATAGGTTAGAATTCTGCACCTAACAAATTAGAAAAATTGCACTAGCACACTTTTGCTATTAGACCTATATATGACTGACAAGAAACAACAAAAGAGTAAAGGTCCTACAAGACTCGGCAAAAAAGATGGAGATTGGAGTTTACTTTGGAGTTGAGGGAAGAGATTGTTGTTGATGAAGCGAGAAGCTTGAGGGCCACCATGACCATCATAAACACCAACATAAGTAGCACTAGGAGTTGTAAGAACTTGACCTTGATCTTCAAGCAAAGAATTCGCCTGAACAACAGCAACAGAATATTCACCAGTGGCATGTTGCTTCAAGTCCATATGCCATAGAAGACCATCACCACCACCACCACCAAAGCAACTCCCAAAACAGGACCTTAACATCTCAGACTACTACTGCAACTTTGCAGCTGTTGGCTGTAGACTGACAAGTTTTTTGAAGCAAAAAAATAAATAAAGAAAGACTGACGTATTTATTGGTAAGCGGAGATTTCTTTTTGCTTCTTCACTGCGCATTGGAACAAAGACTGATGACTTTGTTTTCCACAAGGAAGAAAAACAGGACGAGAGACTGGAACAGTAGAAAATGCCGTCAGTCGTGGCCCGCAAGAATTACGCGTGTGGAAAAAATGAACAAGCTTAAGAAATTATCAGCCGTATATTAACACCACTGTGTGGAACATATGGTTGAATTTAAGGTGCGACACAAAGTAAACAACTAAGTACACTATAAAGTTAGACTAGACATACCTAATTGAAGCAATATTGACAAACAGAAGTTCAATTAATTGAGATTTTTTGAAACATAATTGTTGTGGCCGGTTGTATTATTTTATCGTGATTTTAATAGATGTAGTTGGAAGGTTTTTTATCTTAAACTTTTACAAAGTTATATAATTTTCGTGCAATTTTGAGCAGAAATAATCAATAAAAGTTCGTCGATTCTTGCAAAAAAAATCATTGATTTTTCAACAGTGCCCTTTAATTTTTTTTTATGTCGGTTTTATCTCGTTTTAGGGTTTAATTAATGTAACTTTGTGTTGCATATTTTAGGATTTGATCGGAGTTCCTTGGTGTTTATAATTGAACCTTTCTTTCATAATTTTATCAAATTTAACAGTATACGTATTCTGCTGAAGACTAAAAGTGTTAGTTTTTGACAATTTTAAAGGACCAAAACTATTATGTGCATGTTTAATGGATGATTTTGAACTCACCCTCAAACAAAAAGGACCATATTTGTTAACTTGTCACAAACTTAAAAGACCAAAACCGTCTAATTATATTTAAGGGACCATTTTTAACGCACACTAAAAGGTAAGGATCATTTTTGTCATTTTTTCTGAAAAAGGAAAAAGCAACTTTTCTGTAATGTGAAAACGAACAAAAGAACATGCATTTACCGAAGCATTCATCAGTGGCTGCTGGTTTAATCCGACGAGCAATTTCTAGGGTTCAGTCATCATCACCGGCGCCGGCAAAACTACTAATTACCTGATCTCACACTTCCGAAGCTAAATCCCGACAAGCACCCAACCTCAAGTCATTTCAAATTAACCGATGGAATCCAGAAAACCGGAACTCCAAGAATACAAAATCGATTTAAAGGAATGCAGACCAATGGTATTAGACGCCTTAATCGAAATAAAAAACGAAATCGATCCTTCTCTTACATTTTGAAGATCATGTATGTGGTTCTTGTGCAATGAACATCGACGGCTGTAACGGACTCGCTGGGAAGGAGATACCTCAGAGTAAGAGTGATAGAGCTAAGTTGGATGGGATGTGTGAGTGTATTCTCTGTGCTTGTTGTAGTACTTCATGTCCTAGTTATTGGTGGAATCCTGAGTCTTATTTTGGTCCTGCTGCACTCCTCCATGCCAACCGGTAATATTCCTGTTTTGCCTTTACACTTCGTTTGGATGATTGTTAGTTACGTATTGTTTCATAATGTATCGTATTGCATTGTATTCTGGTTATGTGTGGATCAAATAATTAGTTAAAGGTACCTATAGTCTGTAGGTAGAGTTATGTGGTACCTCCTATGTTGATTGTAGCTGGTAGGTATCTCGTGAAGTTAGTGGAGTGACCACGTGTTGGTAAAGATTGTAACTTTTCTGGACAGGCTGGCGATAAATTTTGTTTGAATTGATTGTATAAGATTAAGAAAGTCGTGTTCCTTTTAGATAAGAAATGAATTTCATTTCTATGAGGTGAAGGTACATGTTGAAAACACTAACAACTTTCTGTAGAACTTTGATAAATCATATGGTAAAAAAGAAGGGCAGCCCGGTGCACTAAAGCTCCCGCTATCTGGAGGTCCAGAGAAGGGTCCGACCACAAGGGTCTATCGTCACAGCCTGACCTTGCATTTTTGTTGGAGGCTGTTTCAAGGCTTGAATGCGTGACCTCCTGGTCACATGACAACAACTTTATCAATGACATCCTGGTCATATGATGAATCATATGCTAAAGGATCTTATTGTATGGTAAAATCGTGCAACTTCCATGGAAGTCTTGGTCATTGGATCTTATTCTGAGTTTATCATTAGACAACTTTGAAACACAATAATTTTGTCAACTTACTAATCCCTAATTGGTTCATTTCTCTGTTGCTTGTTTCTAATCTATGAAATCTCGTTAATTTGACTCCCAAGTTTAAGAATATCTTTTCACCATCTTGTTTTACCAATACATCTTTCAGCTTTTTGATTGTCATGTGGTTAATTTTTTCCCTGCTCTCCTTCGCATAGAAAACATAACTAATGTGCCGATCTCCTTTGCATAAACATTATGCGCAGCTCTCTCATTCCCTCAGCTGCCTGCACCACCACAATTAACTGTTCTTCTTGGAGCATTCCGCTCCTATTGTGCGGATCCTTCCTCTTTAGAACAATCAGCTTTTTAACACTCAGCTGCATGGGTTGGCCTAGATTGTCTCGACTGATAGCCTGTGTTTTTATAGGAAATCAACTATATTTTGTACATAGAGACGCAGTCAGAGCACATGAGGGGTTGAGTGCAGTGGTTTAGAATTATATGTCAATTATTTTTACATAGATTCAGTGTGATTTTTGTTTTGGTTTGATGTTTTGATTATTCTTGAACATTCTGTTTGTAATGATAATATTAATTACTATATTTTTTCCTCTAAATCACCTTAAAATTCAAGTCTGTGGCAACCTACATTAGAAGGCCTTAGAGCATCCATGATACTAAAATCCTGGGTCTACCACTGATTTGCTTGTAAGGTTCAAAGAAATCGGCAAAGTGTTAGAAGTCCTTTGTTATTCTTTGTGTAAGTGTGAAAAATTTCACGCGAGGATGGAAAATGTTCAAATCACGTTCTAGGCTTCTTGTCATTCAAAAAGAATGAACGGAAAAAATAGATGAAAGGACCTTTTTTTCTCATTTAATTCAAAATTTGACTATATGTGTACAAGTATAAAGGACGTGTAAAAGAGAAATGTGACTACTAATATAGGACGGAGGGAGTTAAAGGGAATATTAGGGGGGTGCTAATACCTGGGGAAAATTCAAGGGATGTTTTAGGTAGCATCTTTCGCAAAATGCCTTTGGAGCTATATGTTTTATGTGCTCAGAGATGTAGAACATTGTTTACCTAGGTCATTTTCATGATGAGGGGATAAGAGTTTTAAATTTTTGTACTTGCCTTGATTCTCCTAAGAGTTTTGGATTGCTTATAAGTTGTCCTGCCCCATTAACCCTACTATCCATTGCTATGCCAGATGCTCCTCATTATTATCAGTACTGAAAAAAGGGGTTTTATTTCATCTTTAAATGTAGATGGATCATGGATAGCCGTGGTGAATATACTCAGGTTGTGTGACCCTGCGTATACTTGGGGTGTGGACCTTCTCATGACGCTGTGTGAACATGGTATGCTTTGTGCACCGAGCTACCCTGATTTGAGATGAAAGGTGCATCTCTTCTAAATATAACACAGTATTTAGGATCATCTTAATAATTCAATTGCTTCTAACAGGTTGCATTGATAAGTGAAGATTCTGAATAAGCCAATTAAAGTATGTATATATGGAATTTAATTTATTATAGCAAATCAATTTTTCTTTTCTGAATTATTTATTAATGCTGTATACAAAGATTCCCCTGAAATGATCTCATAAAAACTTCTCAATGATATTAATATTTTTATATAATCCATGGGTATGCTTTAGTTTGTTTCTTTTCCACCAAAGTCAAAGCACTAAAAAAAAATGAAAGGGACGGAATGAACGAGAGGAAAAAGTCCAAAGAAACCAGTATAGAGAACATACCAACTTTATATTTTTCAAATTCAAATTTGTTTAGCTGGTCAACAGTCTTCTGGCTGAACATTAGGTTCCGTTGAAATTCGATTTTGAAATAAAATTCTACTTGCAATTTGATCATTGCTTGGAAATGTTTTATTTTATGTCCGGGGGTCTATCAGAAACAACTCTTCTATCTCTGAGGTAGGGATCTGATTTACGTATAACGTAATTCTTCCTAGACCCCATTTGTGGGCTTACAATGAGTAACAAGTATGTTGTTGTTATTGGAATTTGATCATATTCTTTCTAACAAATGTAATTAAACACTAAAAATTGTTACTCAGTCTGACACCTTTCTCGGTTTAGTAACCCAATTGACTTACTAACCAACAATGTTAGTACTTGTAGTGGGATGGGTTCCCCCAATAAATGGGTAATGCGCAGCGTGAATCCAGCCAGATAAGTCAGGATCTCAATACGGGTATCGAACGCCGGATGATTAGCTTGAAAAATTCCAATTAGGCCTCAAAATGGAAGAACACATTAGTGTTTGTAGCTGAACAAAGTCCGAAGTGTAAGTTTGGGCCAGACGCCTGTAACACCAGGCCTGTAAAGCAAAAGAGCAACAGGTCAGTGTTGATGTATGGTATAGGCTTCAAAAAATGAAGATTGCTATAAATAATAGACTCTAAATATTATCTAAATATTAATCATACTATAATATTCTCATATATATACAATAAACATCGTAAATTACTGTTCAAGAACTTGTAAATCATTTTTAAAATTTTCTTTTTTAACAATTAGTGAAATGTGAATTGGTGTTTAGTTGTCAAAGAGCTCAACCATTGATTTTAAGACAATCGATTCGGAGAATGTTTTGAGTAACGAAAACCATATGTTTAGTAAATCCAATGACAGAATGCTTCCAAAAAATAACTACAATGACAACCAAGAATATGTTTAGGTTCCTGTTCAATCATAATCAGTCCTTGTTAGCCAAGTCTTTATTCTGGAGAATATATAAAATATCCCCAGGTACTATATACTAATTTCTAATGGTCCATTTCTCTTCTATTGCCCCTTTTAGTGCCACTCCAAGGTGGTTGTACATTTAATGGAAATCTATAAATGACACACACAAACATTTATGGTGCCTGAGTGCTATATGAAAATACATTAACCTGTGAATAATAAAGTTATCAATTAGAATAACCTTCCGGTCAATTTTACGTGTTATTGTGATTAAAAATAAGTGCTTTAAAATATTTTTTTGGTTTAACAAAGAATAATTGTTCATTATGGGCAAATCTAAGTGAACCAAGGGAGGACACGCAAAAACAAATATCACAAGTAAAATAGGTCGGAGGGAATAATTGTTTGGGGAACTTGGAAGAAATATCTCAATTTTCTTTTCATTTTTTCTTTTCTTGGCAAGATATTGAAAGTATCTCAATTTTCATTGGATACCAAACTTTCACATTTATGGTTACTTAATACTTAAATATCACAGCCTCGTGGTTGAACATAAATTTGAAATAGCACCCCAAAGGGACTGGAAATTAAAATCTCCCATACAAAAAGTAGTAAACAAAATTCATGAAAGTTCACACTTTAATCATGACGAGCAATAACATCATCAACCACGCCACAAAATTCCCACCTCTATTCACTACACTCACAGCTTTCCACTCATCACGGCCTTCCCATCTTCAATTATTAGTTTTACTCGATGACAAAAAACAATGGTTATTATTTAATCACAATTCACATCAAACGCTCTTCTCTTTTTCTTTAATCATAGACAAAAAGTTACCTGTAGTGTCCGGAGGAGAAAGATCGAACCACAAGATTCTATTGCTATATTCTACGAGAGCATGTTTACATGAGTTGAATTCATTGCCTTTTACATGAGTTGAACTCATTGCCTTTTGTTGCACGATAATAACTTTATCCACCTTCGGTGTCGGAGAAAGTGCGAATCACAAGATTCTATTGCTATATTGTACAAGAGCATGTTTACATGAGTTGAACTCATAGCCTTTTATCGCACGACAACAACTTTATCCACCTTTGGTGTCCGAACAAAGTGCAAACCACAAGATTCTATTGCTATATCTTACAAGAGCATTCACCTTTGGTGTCCGAAGAAAGAGCAAATCACAAGATTCTATTGCTATATTTTACAAGAACATCCACCTTTGGTGTCCGAAGAAAGAGCAAACCACAAGATTCTATTGCTATATCTTACAAGAACATGTTTACATGAGTTTGAACGCATAACCTTTTATCGCACGACAACAAATTTACCCACCTTCAAAGACAAAAAGCAATGATAATTATTTAATCACAATTCACATCAAACACCTTAGCTTTAGTACTCTTTCTTTTTACATGACAATTGCGTCCTCAATTACTTCAAATTCATGATTCCACTACTCAAAAAAGCAAAAAAGAAAGACCAATCTAAGCACGTAACAAAAAGTTACATTACATTACATAAAAGAAGAAGCAAAAGAAGAAAAACAACAACAAGGTAAGCATGCGTGATACTTTGAAAAATCTTTATGTTTCATCAGATGGACCTTCTAGTGAAAGTTGCTTTAACCACTCAAACGTTCGATGGCGTGACATTGCTTGCTTTTTTGTCGCTTTGATATTCTCCTCTGATGAATCTTTCTTATCTTCATGTTCATGATGGACCCCTGTTACCTTTCTTGTTGCATTATTCTTGTTTGTGATTACGACGTTTGAAGGAAGTACTGTTTCTACTGAATTTGCTGAACACTTGCAGCTGCCAAAAGAAAACCTCTGTCTCTTTTTCTTGCTTAGTATAATTCTCGTCGTATTATTATTATTCGTATTGCTGAAGCTGCCACTGCTGCTGCTACTGGTGCTGTTTCGACTTCCTGAATTGTCCCTGTTTCCTCTTTTTTTAAGATCTTGTAATGCAATTTCAGGTGGTGTTACTAGACCAACACGAAAAAGACTCCACAATGCTGATTTTTGACCTGAATTGTTAACGTTTGATCGAATATTAACCTTTGAAAATCGAACCTGAGGTGTCGGACTAGGATGGGAGTGGAACTGATTTCGAATCTTAGGCTTGTAGTATTTCGTGTTGAGATTAGAAGAACTGCCACTGCTAGATGAACGTTGGCTTCGAATACTGCTACTTCTACTACTTGAATTGGTTTCATGACAATTGCGCCGATCACTTGGCAAACTAATTGAATGTCGCAATGGCAACATTTGGCCTTGGTAGAAAATTTCATCTGCCGTACACATTTCTGACTCTCTCAACAAATTACCACCACAACAGGCAAAATCAAAATCTTCTAATTGAACTTCGCCAGTACTTCCAGAACCTTCTTTCTTCGTCTGGTTCTCTTCATTGTTCGGAAGATCACACAATGACAATGCTTCTTCTTCTTCTTCGTCGTCTTTGTCTTCTAATGCCTCTTCTTGTTCTTTAAGGAGAACAATTTCTTCGCTTTCTTCGTTTTCCTTAGTAATTTTCACCATGTTTTTTCTTGTTCTTGTTCTTGTTCTTGTTGTGGTCGATGTAGATAGAAAAATAGTTGAAAGAGGACAGTTATAATAAAGAGGGAGACAAATGGGAGGTAAAGGAATAAGGTTGCAGGCGACAACAGATTAAAAAAAAAAGTTCGTTTCTTGTTTGTAAGTCAAGAATACTATTGGGGTACAAATAAAGCCGGCCTTTTTTTTTAAGGCAGAGCGTGGAGCTTTTTAAGTCTCAACTATGCCTTTCAAATGATTATTGTGGAGAAAAATGAAGTTTGGGACTTCTGAATTACTACTTGGGAAGAGTGAAGATGGTGGTGGGGACTACTTTCATTTAACAATGCATGCATTTGAAAGGTATTAATATATAGATTTGGCTGCAATTTTTTTTGAAATTTTGAAAGGATTTTTTTTTGTTTCGACTTTGAATGGTGAGTTGAACCACTAGACATAATATTTGGTATGGCTATTGTCGTTATTAAGAAGAATATGACAAGACAAATCGCAATCAAGATAATTATATATTTATGCAATGCCACGCAACTTCCTCTATTTATGCTCATATAAATAGGCAGATTGTAATGTTTGATAGAGACAACTAAAATATTTGAGGGAAGGAATTTAAAAAGTTCGGTGAGTTTTTTTTTGTTGTGTCAAGGTTACTTTGTGAGTGGTTAAGGGGGATATGGTTCGGTGGTTGTGGATAGCTTTTTAAAGATACTTCGTAATGTTTTGTTTTTGTTTTACTATAAGGTATTGTTTTGTTTGTTGCACTAATAAAATAATTAAGGGCAAAACATAATCTTCTCTACAAAAAAAAAAAAAAAAAGATTGAGTATATTAGTAAAACTAAGATAAAGTATTTGATTTGGTGAATTGAAATGAATGTTCTTTCATGGAAAGCTTGTGATCTTAAATTGTGAATCTTGCTTGGTCTCTTAATATTCACTTGTCTTGTTTGCCTGCTCTTTAGGCAAGGTATGGCCACAGGTCACCAGCTTCTTTCTACCACAAAAAGAGCTTAGTGGTTCTGTCTAGCTTGTTTTTTACTTTTACTATTTCTGTTTTTATTTTTATTTTTTATTTTCCCAGCTAATTGAAATTTGTCAATTGACATATTGTGTCGGTCGAAAAAGACGATGCTCCTATATGTCTTTTTAATTAAGGTTATTTCCTTTAGTCTATCGAGTCTGATGGAAATTTCGTGAGCTTAGCAGCTAATCTTTATAAATTGAAATGGCCCAATACATGATCAACCTATTAAATTTGTCATAATACGTATTCAGTTTTAGACACTCGAATCAATGTTTTAATTGAACAACTCAATTTTTAATAAAATGTTTTAATTATATACATTTTTATTCAAATTTTGGAATTGATTTTGCGGGTTTTCTCATTTTCGTTTATTAGGTAACTATTTACTTACATAAAATATATCATGTTCTTTAGTTTATGTTTTCACCTGAACAAAAGAATGAAATCTCAAGCATTTCCTACTTGAGATAACAAAGTATTTTCATTTATTATATGATTAACTTAACTATCTAATGGATAAATAAAACATTGAACAAAGTATTTTCAGTTCTAAGTGTGTGTAAATAAAGTATTCCGACGAACTTATGAAAATATATTTATAGAGTTAATACATAAAAATGACCCTAAACTTGACATCAAATTATAACTTTGACCTTAAACTTTGATAGTGCACAAATAGGACCTTTAACTATTCAAAACCTGAACAAATATGACCTCCAATTTTGCAACCTTCATGCGTGAGTCTCACTCGCTCCTACGTGGAAAGGTAATCCAATCACACGGTACCACGTCGTTAAAAGGGTTAACTTGGAGAGAGGTCATATTTATGCAGTTTTGAATAGTTAAAAGTCATATTTGTGCACTGTCAAAGTTTTGCTTTTTGTGTTAAAACGACGTCGTTTTTTTTGTTTTTTTTAATTATTATTATTATTATTGTTGTTGTTGTTGTTGTTGTTGTTGTTATTGTTATTATTATTGTTATTATTATTATAATATTTTTTTTATTTATTTCTATAGTAGCAGCACCTAACTTTTTTTTTAATTTAAAAAAAATATTATTATTATTATTTTTTTATTTATTTCTATAGCAGCAGCACCTAATTTTTTTTTCTAGTTTTAAAAAAAAAATAGCCACTAGCAGGGATCGAACCTGCAAAGTAGGCTGAAGGAAGCGCCCAAGAAGAGCAAATAACAACACTGGGCTATCTAAATGTCTTGTTTCATGTGGTTCAACATTAATATACGTACATTTTCTATCTTATATATATACAACGTATTTTTTTTACCGAGGGGGTTCGGGTGAACCCCATGGCAACCACGTAGGTCCGCCTCTCGTTAATTTAATAACGTTTTAATAACGTTAATTTAATAACATTTTAATTACGTTAATTTGATAACGTTAATTTAATATACTACTACTATCCTTAATAACATTAATTTAATAACGTTTTATTAAAACTATAATTTTTTTATTATTAGTATAGTTTCATCTTTAATTTAATATTTAAATAAATAATATTTAGATATATTATATAACTTAAATTCGTCCTCTGCTTTATAATATATATACATACCCGCTCGATTTTTTCATATGTGGCTGACCCGCCTAATTAATAAATCTTCAATATTGCTCTTTTTCCGCAATGACAAAAGAAATTAGATGTCATTTTCATCTTTGAGCCGAAAATAATGAAAAAATAATAGTGAAGATTCATTTAAAGGTCATATTTGCAGTTTTGAATAGTTAAAGGTCATATTTGTGCACTGTCAAAGTTTAAGGTCACATTTATGTATTATGCCCTTAGATTTTAAGTTGGACGCTATTTGTGCACTGTCAAAGTTTAAGGTCATATTTATGTATTATGCCCTTAGATTTTAAGCTGGACGTGCCCAGTTTTGCGTGTTGAACACGCGTTTTGCCACGTAGGATTGGAGGTCATATTTGTGCAGTTTTGAATAGTTAAGGGTCATATTTGTGCACTACCAAAGTTTAAGATCAAAGTTATAATTTGGTGTCAAGTTTATGATCATTTTTACGTATTAACTCGTATTTATATATTGAGCTCGTATTTATATATTGAGCAAGTTGAAATACCACATATTTTCACCTGGACAGGAAGCAACAATTTCCAAATAACTAAAGATGGCCACTTTTAAGTCACATCAATCTAATTTAAGTATCGCTGAAGGTTTCTATTATTTGATAGCTTTCACTCTAGCTGATCAAATTGCAATATTAACAAAAGAAAATTCTAATTTTAGAATGTAGCTGGCAATTACGGGAAGATGTTCATAAATGAAATTTAGTTGATTTTAGGATGGATACCGACTCATATTTCTCCTTTAAGAATAGTGTTTTTTCAACTCGAAAGGCAAAAAAGGAAATAAATTACGAATTTGCATTGTAACTGAAGAAGATCAAGAACACTGTAAATTTAACTTGCTAATTCTCCACTTTTTAGAAAACGACGGACGAGACAACGTATTGAAGTTTAGGTGAAAAATGATTATCATGGATTGGGGCCAAAATTTGGACCATAAATGAAATATATATATATATATATATAAAGACTCTTTAAATGACAAACATCGGTACGTAACACTGTTTAGTTTTGTAAATATTGACGGCGAACGCAGCGTTCAATCATAGTTAGTGGCGTAACAAGAGCATAATAACGACGATTATATTATTTAGTGAATGTCACTTTCCATGATAACTTTACGTTCTTCTTTCCATTCATACATTTTTGTTCGTTTCTTAATGTGATGTTCAAATTAATTTTAGTAAGAAATGTATTTTCGTTTAACCGTGAAGGAACGTACTTTATTTCAGAATACCGACGAAGATTTACGAACGTACTTTATCATATTTATTTATCGCATTGCTTGTTATATTTTGATTAATGGAAGAACACCACACGCTAAGGCAGTAAGAACTTGTCCTTTACCCCTATCAGCCACGAACCACGACTTGGATTAATCTCAGGAAAACATAATTAAGAACCCCTAAATATGCAATTATATATATTCTTTAAAATAGATATAGTAAGTTACCAAGAAAATGAAACATAACGGAACAACGCAAACAACACCAAACAGAGATAAGATGTAGAACCGCTAACTCAAAACAAATATGATCTTATTATATGCCTAGACATTAGTTGTAAGTTGTAACACATGTTGTAGACATTAAGGAAATTAAGGGACACCCTGACGATTGATGTTAACAGTAGAAGAAAGCTGAGATTGAGCAGAGGCAGATCCACCACCAGCAAGTGTCGGGGCGTCAGTGGAACTGGCAGCACCACGCCCAGGATTTGGCTGTTGATGGCCTTGTGTTCCATACCCTTGTTTCTTGTAATCTTCCAAATCCTTATACTGTGTATAAGGACTTGTATCCACTGGCAATCCTTCCAACTTACTGTTATCTACACATCCCTTATTACTATCTGTTTGTTTCTCCATTTGTATAAATTTGCAGTTTTGCTTTTTATATCTCTGTCTATAAAATACTCTGTCAAATCAACTTTGGATTTGCATTTGTTTTTTATCTTTTCGAATAGTTTTGCATCATATATACTATAAGTTTTTGTGTTAATGATATGGTGTTGACGCGTGTTTGTTTTCGTGTCAGGAAGTTGGATGAGGTGTAAGCATTTCCTGAATGCTAAGCTAAGTCCATGTTCAGCCAATAAAATAAATTGTTTCTAAGCCATGTAAATTGCTACTCCAAAGGCAACATCTCTTTTTTTCATCTTGCAATGATTTAAAATTAAATCCAATATTTATTGTATTTTACTTTTGATTAGAAAAAAAATAAAATAAATTAAATTATTATTTTTTTTATATATTTCCAGGAAGAGATAGGAGGGCAAATTAAAAGCAATTTTGTTTATATTTGTTGCGGATAAACACCATTATCTTGTACACTTCACAGTTAGTTTTGCACCTACCGAAGGTGGGACTTAACGTTTTCTTTTTTAATAATTTCTAATGGAGGGAGGATATTGATGCCTTGTTTAGTTTCCTTTCGTTGTAATAAAATTAAAAAGTCATTGAGAGAAGTAGTCCACTGATCAACAGAATTGAGGTTGGGAAAATGAAAACATGAGTGAACGGGTAGGGGTTTGGAGGGGCAAAAAATTCATGAAGGGTAAAGATAGATAGATGAACTTTTCTTGTAGATATATTTACTGCAAAATTCGTTTCCAAACTCCTAGTGAGTTACTACACTAAATTACCAAAGAATAATATTAACACCACTTGGAGACATGTCCTCGTTTAGTCATCCATTTCTTCATCTCTGATCCACTTTGTGGCAACCCATTTTTCACCTCTGATAACTGGACAGCTCCCGTGAAGAGATGTCTGCATTAGAGATTTACAAATGTGAGAAATTGCAAGCCAACATGAGCAGTATGACATAATGTTGGTAATCATTATTATGCTTTGTAACCAGTAGAAGCCACAGAAAAATGGAACAGTAATACATGGCATACGACAACCAATATTTTAACCTGTATCGTCAGGATCCGTGCAATGAGACAGTACCTAATATGGGCTCCCATTCATACAGTAGCAGAAACGTATAGCAGTACCACAGCAATCCTCTTCAATAAACATTTTCATAGGAACATAGTAATAGGATTGATAAAAAATGGTTCCCGCAGAATACACACAGCCAGAAACAAAAAACAATCGCCAAAGCACACAGAGAGATATATCGGGAAGACGTAGGAATTTCATAACCCTTTTTTCACTTCAAATGCTGCAAGAACTGCTCTCCACATGATGTTATACGGCGCTGCTAAAGGGGTGCAGAAAGTTTACCTTGTGTTCCAACTAACCTGTTGCTGATAATCTCATTTGTAACAAATTTTCATAACTGCACCATTTATCCCCACTCTATACTATTCATTTCATCTTGATATCCCGATAATCACAATAAAGAAAAAGGTGAAATATAGTTCACACCAACACTTCTTTTTTTTATATATCAG
The DNA here is from genome assembly GCA_030864215.1 of Capsicum pubescens. Taxonomy (NCBI): domain Eukaryota; kingdom Viridiplantae; phylum Streptophyta; class Magnoliopsida; order Solanales; family Solanaceae; genus Capsicum; species Capsicum pubescens. The sequence goes on along the minus strand of CM061539.1, from coordinate 192,881,364 downwards.
CAAAATCCTCGAGACTAGTGGCACACGATTCAGTACTCGGTGAATAATGTACAAACCCCCACCCAAAACCCCAAAGGATCACACTTTTTTGTATGAAAATAAATACAACTTACATGGATAACATGGAATGTACAAGAAAAACTCACCGGATCAATTGTACCATTTGGTAACAGCGAGTAGAACAGTAGTCCATCCCCTCTACGCGGCTTCACTTTCAGACCAATACACTTACGGAAGTCATAATTAGCATCCATATTCTGCCCACTCTGTAGATTAACCAAAGGACTAGTTTACAGTTTACACAACACGAGAGGCAGAAACGCAGTCCATGAAAGAAGAATCAATTTTGAACTCACCTCGAAAGGGAACATGGTTTCTCCACCTTCTTCCACATCAGATAAATATAATAAAAAGGATGCAACCTAAATGAAAATGCATTATTTTTAGTCTGGACACCTGAAAATAATCGTTGCTCAAAATTAACTGCAACTTGAGCTAAATTTCGCATATCAAACTTCATAAGCTTTGTAGAGTCTATGTTTAGAACACTTGCTCTTAACACTTCCACATGATGGTTCCGAAGGAACCATGCCGATATCAGAACTTTTTCATCAAAAAGGGGGAAAAGAAAAGAAAAAGAAATGCATATCAAGGATAAAACTGTATTGCTTATCTGGGTCTGACAGCTTAGAGAGTAGTCAAGAAAAAAAGGTCTAACAAGAGGAACGCTAAAGGATAATTTTTTGTCTGTTTAGTCCAATATAATATAAAATTTTCAAATAGTAAAACCTGAAGAAAGCTGGTCGGCATGCTGGGAAAAATTTTGGTCTGGCAGTGGTAATTAAATTAAAGGGAGGTGATTTTACATGATAAAACAAGCAGGAAAATGCTAATACCAATTCTATCCCAGTACACAAATTCAGACCAACAATAGAAACTGGTCACAAAGATTATTCCAGATTTGGAGATATCAGTTGAATCCGGAATAAAGCATGTATTGCTTGGAGATCAAGACCATTTCAAAAGAGAATTCTATTTAAACGGAAAAAAAATCTACATAGAGAGTTCCACAAAGTACTAAATGGAAGGAAAGCTGCACGAGCTTGTGGATACCCAGACATCAGACCGTGGTGATTCCATGTAAGCAAATGAGTCATTGCAATGAATCTGCAAACTCGTGCCTTCGGAACCATAGCTTCAAACACACTTCTTTCCATCTTTTAAAATATTTTGGGGGGAGAGGGATTGGAAGAACCATGCATTTGAAAATAACACCATCTTATCCAAATAACGGAAATCTAAAATCAATGATCCATTCGTTATGCCAGTTTGTGTAAGATTAATTTGAGCTGCTAGAAAATCAACAAGTAAATTGAAAAAGTTAACAGCAACAATTTACCCAAAGTAGATTGTGCATACCCTTTGGCTCTTCTGAGGACCATATTGAACAGGATCGAACGCATCATAATGCGAATGATAACTCTGGCCAATTTCATACCGCAGCACATTAAATGCCTGAAAAACACACAGGTCAACTGATTCAAGATAAACAGCAATAACAATCACAGTACAGAGTACACCATACTTAGTGCTCTCATTAACAGAAAAATCATTCAGAATCAGTAATTGCAATTAAAAGAAAGTTCAGATACAAAGGGTTAACAGCCTGACTAGTTATCAAATTATTGAATGCACAAGGTACATAGCATATATTATTTGCATCATCGCATTTAACTTAAAGTCCAAGGGAAATCGAACAAATATCCCGGGGTTCCAGCCAAAGAACTCCATCATTTTCAGATAATATTCTGAAGACAGATTTCCCCAACTATAAATTAAAGTATACAACAGCAACAGATGCTCAGTTTCTCTAACCTTCCTGTTAAAATGCAGAACACCTTGAACTGTTGCCTCATGATTTTGTTATCAAAAAGGTCTCTTATGAAAATACACATAAACTATACCATGTGACAGTTGGATAGTTCATATAGAAGAGAACACAAACGCTCAACTAAATTGAATGAGCTCTTTTGCATAAGTAAACTTGTAACAAAAGAGATCCCAATAGAAATAGACATAGGATCTTTCACATGCATCGAACTAAATTCTCATGCGAAATCTTTGTAAGAAATCCATATTAATATATGATGTGAATGATTCGGACAAAAACTTATCACATCATTCCAGTCTATGATCATTGAAGTGTCCATTCATTTTCGCAATCGCTAACATATACTGGTCTGTCAAAAAAAAATGCCGAACAAATTCCGTTTTTCCACAACAAATGCATTTAAATTTTCAGATAAGAGGTGCAAAAGAATACAATGGCCATAATATATTCGAAATCACCTAACTTTGTGCTTGATATAAATGGCCTTGAATCTGGTAAAAAAATGTGATCGGACAAACAGTTAATATTTACCTCTAACACCAAAAGACTTGTTCTCTTCAGTATTGGACACTATCGGAAGGATGCATTGCCTAGTGGAGACCTACAAACACTAATATAATACTCTGGCATTTTACAAAAGTACTACCAGAGCTTGAATCAACTTAGTTTTCAAGGAAATAGAAGAGGAAGGAAGGATTCTCCACAAATAATACGACAAGTATGTCCTCCGTCAAGATCCTATTTCTCACATGTGGACGGAGTGATAAAACTAACTTACTAAGAATCGCTTCATGAGTTACATTTAAGATGTTTGCTTTAAATGAAATTTACCTCTCCATGTGTCGAAGGGATCATAGTTGCCTTTGCAATTTTCTCCTCAATGAGGTGCAAAATTCCAGTTTTGTCTTCAGATGCACTGATAAACATACCAGAACTGTGGAAAAGGCCAAAAATGTAAAGTCCATGCAAGAATCATTACTTCTTGTAAAACCCAAAAGAGGAGGCAAACTTCTATCAGATAGTTCTTTAAAATAGATCAAAGAAACATTTAAAAAGAAGACCAGAAAAGAGACAGAGACACATGACCAGTTCAAGTACCCTGAACAGCTTTATCTTCCAAAAAAAGTAGAAAATGTACATCAACACACCCAGATGCGGTGACCTATTGATCTTATCTACCAGAAATAGATATTATGAAAATAATTGAGTGAATTAAGAGTTAACCAAAGAAATTTTGCAACTCTTCATGAAAATAATTGAAGAAATTTTCAACCAAAGCTTGGAAAGAGTATAAAGGTTGCATTCGTGAAAAAACACCAATTTCAATCAAGACACATAGAGCTCTCAGAGTAGTGTTTACCTTGTTCTAATTCCTTTGGTATTCTCTGCTGTTTCTCCTTTGCGGAGAGCCAAAGATGATGGTTTCAATTCCGCCTTTGCCATCTTAATAATGGCTTGGCATTGTTCTATAGTTGCAAAATTGGGAAAGTATAATGCACGCGGGAACCAGCTTAAGACCTACCCAAAAGGTTGAAGTCAATGTCATATAAGATACACCAAAACGAATGAATACTAATGCAGAGCAGAGTCAATGAGTTCCATATATAAATTTTCTACCAGATTAGGGGTAAGTTTAGGAAGCTAACATGGTCAATTACAACCAAAGCTACTATGTGGATAGACTTAAAGACATGCCTACTAAGCTGGCTGCTTCCCCCTACCCCAACCCCCACCCCCACCCCCACCCACCCATAGATAAACAAATAAAAATAGTATATGAAATGGTAGAATAATAGAAATTGGAGGACGGGTATATTTTCTAAGTTTTCTTAATCACCCATTTGTCTTACCCAAAAAAAGAAAAAGAAAAAGAACATCAATTTGTTACTTCAGCGGTAACAAAAAGTTGCACCAGAGGCAACAAAATCAAGAAATGTTACTGTTGATTTATCAAAATACAAATTGCACATATCAACAAAACAAACGTGCAAATCCAGGAGACAAATTGCCCATAGCAACAACACACACATGTAATTATAAACTGGGACCAGTTCAAAACTAAAATCATGTCATTTTGAGCATTGATCATCACCATCACATCAAACATCTTGTTGAACTGTTGATCCCTGGTAGGTTTGAGAGGTGGGGTTTACCATTTAGTCAAATAATAATAATTGAAAATCTTGACGAACTAATATAAGTTAAAAATCCAACCTTTTGAATGCATAAAAGACCAGTTAGTTGATTATTCTAGTGTACAATTTTCCCTAACACAAAAGAGAATAGAACTGAAACGGACTATTACGGATATGAAAATAATGGTAAAATCTAATTCAATCGTCAATTGCCCCTATCAGAAATAGGATTGACTACCAATTCCGAAGGAACAAAAATTGATGCAGAAGCTATTCAGGAAACAGAAAAGAAATCCCCAAAGTGATAAATTTGAGAGTTGAGCAAAAAAAAAAAAAAAATACCTGAAAGGGAATGGAAGTGAGGGAATGTTCCCCAGTTTCACCATTGGGCAAAGGATCAAATTCTTCTACAGATTCAAGCACCCTCGACCTTGGTCGTACAGTAGGTACCTGTACATCCTATCACACCCAAACAACCACTTTGATTAGTACAATACAAGTGTAGAATAAAGAAATCCATTTGTTAAGAACTGCTCCACCGTTTCAGTTTTACTAGAAACGAAAATGTATTTTAATAAATTAATCTTATTCAATAAATCGAATAAATAAATTAAAGCTACTGTTTTAGTAAGTAAATAAATACAACAGAGGAGTTGTTAGTAAAAGAGTAATAAATAGGGGGAATACCTGGTGAGAGATGAGAGTAGAACCGAATAAACCAGCAAGGAAGAAGAAAAGGCATAGCAGAAATAGTGAAGGTAAACCAATGTTCCACCATCTTTGTCCCATTAATTTACCTCTGCTCTTCATCTTATGGGTGTTGGAAAAATCCATTGGTCGATCTTTTGTTTATTCGGAGTCGACTGAATGAAAGTGAGAGTTTCTCCGCACTATTTAATAGAGGGGGGAAATGAAGGGATTGTGTGAATACAGCCTTTGACTTCTACACGCGGCGGGAACTTTGCGTAATTTAATAGTGGGATAAGGATAATAATTAATGGTGTATCACTTTTATACTCTTCTGTTTTATTTTTAAAAATAATCTAAGTTAATTTGATATAATTTAATTTGATTTAACATGTAATTTAAAATAATTAAAAAAATAAATTATGATCATAAATTAAAGTTATGTTAAATATATTGGAATGTCATCTAATCGTGTGATTTTAAACATGCCACGTGGTCAAAAAAAGAAATGATGATTTTGGGTGTTGTTTGTGGTTTCAGGTAGATTGTTGGTGATATTATTTGATCATAATCTTGTGTTCTTGTTTGTTGTTTAGTTACTATTTTTTTCTTGTTCTTATATTATGATTTTTTTAGGTTTTGAGACGAGGATATATCAAAAATAGGTTATCTATCTTATCTCTGAGTTAATGATATGCAACAATAAATTCAGTGTATTCTCACAAAGTGGGGTCTGATGAGGGTAAGATGTATGCAGTCTATACCGCTACCTCTGAAGAAGTATAGAGGTTATTTCCGATATCAGATTTAATAATATGAACTGTGTATATTCTACCCTCTTCAAATTCACTGTAAAAATATACCGAATATATAATTATTGTATTTTTATTTATCACATTTTGTATACTAAAAGAGCCCTCAATGTTGAGGCAGAGTAAAGAAATCACGTTAGTAGTAGATGTCTAGATGCATACGAGGATTAATTACTCTTATTTTCGTCTACATATAAAGTTTAAATTCTATTTTATGTTGTGAGCTAACTTTGAATAATCAAAGTTAATTGCAAAATAACTATTATATTAGAGCATAGATTGGTGATCTGACATAGAGGCAGCCGATTGACATAAAAATTCGTGGTATTTTATACAGTAGATAAAAATTATATTCAATTGAATAATTTAAAATCTCTCATATTCCTAATCCTTACCAAAACATATAGTGCAAATTTTGCAGATTGTTTCGATGTACCATTAGCAACTTGCTTTCGTGTACGAAAACAATTTGGTTGTCAATTTAGTAATTAGAGTTGAAAAAGGTACTTTGAGCGGAATGTATTGACATATAAATTTCTTTGGTTTAGTTATAATTAACTAATAATCAATGGGAGTAGTTGTTTTATCAACATAATTAGTTATAATAAATTAATACAATTTGACTGAAGAATATATTGTTTGATTAGTACACTGGCAATGCCATGATTGACAGGGCCCCGGTGGAATCCACTGAGAATGCTTGGCCAAAACATAGAATTCAGAATGACTGGACTCCACCTACCACAACACAAAAACAAAAGCGCATTCATAGAAAATATTTCACTACTCCGGAAATAATTTTTGCTTTTATGTCAAATTCAATTTCAAGTATTTGGAGTTGAATTTGAAAAACTGAAGAAAAAAAAGAAGAAGATATTTTTCACTCTTCTTTCTATCTTCTTCTCTCACAAAAATTTAAAAACAATTCCAATTATATTCATGGACAAACACAACTTCAACAATTTTAATTTTCATGGCCAGATGCCCACGAAATATCTATCCACCATTCACTATGATTAAATTCATCACCTGCCCCTCATTAATAAGAAGCAAAGAAGTGAACTGTTGTTATGCAAATTTTCTAATGAAGATTTACTTTAATTTTGTTCCTCAAAAGATCTTCTCGAATCACTGTTTTACAATCTAAATCTTTCCAAGTTCACTTATTGGCAAATATTCATTCAATGGCATCTGATCTAGTGCTATCTAACTTTTGCCTGTTCTTTATCAAACATTTCACTTGGGATTGGGACATATGCCCTATGTTCATTTCAAAGACAAAAAGTTCAAGGAATCAACCCTTTTCGAACAGCTACAAGAATTATTCAATGTAGGACCGTTAATGGAATAAAACACCATAATAGCTGTATAATCACACATGGAAAAAATCAAGAGATGGAAGAAACCATCACATCTTAACTACGTGATTATTTGCGTTTGTGTGTATTAACTAAGATAAAAGTAATTTCTTTTCTCATTAGAAAAAACTATTGAGTTCGATAGAACTCATATATGGGTGCCTAGCTCCGCCCTTGAAAAAGAGTGCCACTCCTTGAGGTATACTAGGGGGTCTACTTTTATCTAAGTGGGATGAATGATGATTTGACTGCCTCTGGCTTAAAGCACACCATGTGCTCCTCTGCAAATTTTGTACATTGGCTTATCATGACCAATTTGTATTAATTTAGCACAACGCCAGAAAGTAAGTCATATTCTAAGTATAAGTTGAAAGGCTAAACAAGAAGTTAATTAGAAGGCTCTCTTCCTCTTTTACCAGAGTTATCGGTAAACTCATTAATTACGAGTACTAATACATTTAATTTCTCATTAGTTACTAGTACAACTATAATTAGAAGAAACCTCAACATTAAGCAAGACTCAAATGGACAGACAAAAGAAGATTGTTATTTGCTAGTTACATTGACATGTAGTTGCGAATAGACAACTATCACTTATAAAAGGTGTCATCCAATGCTATCATAAATTATTTCTTGCACATGCATGTATAATTAATAATAGTAGTACTATTGTCTTAAAAATAATATGTATGTATACATGCAATAGGTTGAAAATAATAAAATAAATATCCAATTTAGATCAGGAAGGTGAGATTGCTAGTTACATTGACATGTAGTTGTAAATAGACAACTTTCACTTATAAAAGATGTCATCCAATGCTATCATAAATTATTTCTTGCACATGCATGTAGAATTAATAATAGTAGTACTATTTTCTTAAAAATAATATGTATGTATACATGCAATAGGTTGAAAATAATAAAATAAATATCCAATTTAGACCAGGAAGGTGAGATTGTTAGTTACATTGACATGTAGTTGCGAATAGACAACTTTCACTTATAAAAGGTGTCATCCAATGCTATCATAAATTATTTCTTGCACATGCATGTATAATTAATAATAGTAGTACTATTTTCTTAAAAATAATATGTATGTATACATGCAATAGGTTGAAAATAATAAAATAAATATCTAATTTAGACCAGGAAGGTGAGATTGCTAGTTACATTGATGTGTAGTTGCGAATAGACAACTTTTACTTATAAAAGGTGTCATCCAATGCTATCATAAATTATTTCTTGCACATGCATGTATAATTAATAATAGTAGTACTATTTTCTTAAAAATAATATGTGTGTGTATATATGCAATAGGTTGAAAATAATAAAATAAATATCCAATTTAAACCAGGAAGGTGAGATTGCTAGTTACATTGACATGTAGTTGCGAATAAACAACTTTCACTTATAAAAGATGTCATCCAATACTATCATAAATTATTTCTTGCACGTGCATGTATAATAAATAATAGTAGTACTATTTTCTTAAAAATAATATGTATGTGTATATGCAATAGGTTGAAAATAATAAAATAAATATCCAATTTAGACCAGGAAGGTGAGATTGCTGGTTACATTGACATGTAGTTGCGAATAGACAACTTTTACTTATAAAAGGTGTCATCCAATTGTAGACACGTAATTTTGCCCCCCTTAGAAGTTCGATTTTATTCATTTCTACCTTAGCATATCATGCACCCTCACCCACACGATTATATCCCACCAAAAATACAAAAAAAAACAAATCTCAACAAAATTCCTAGCAAACTTTTATTCTTTTAACACCCTAACAACCCTCTCCAATAAGAAAATGACAAATCACCACCTCCCTACCCCTACCTAACCCTACCCCACGTCACACCCCCCTTTTTTTTCTTGTCCAAGAAGAAAGGACCCAAAAAAAAAGAAGATAAATACAATATATATATACACACACATACACACAAAAAGAGAGGGCAAAAGGAGAAAAAAAAAAAGAAAAGATCAGCATATTTTTGGGCTTTCTCTCTCTGATCTCGATCTCTCTCTCCTCGACTCTCTCTCCGATCTCAGCTCCGACGATGGAAACATCGCCGTCGTCTCGCTGTCGTCTCCCTCTCTCTCTCTCTCTCTCTCAGATTTCAGTTCTGACGACGGCAACCTCGCCGTCGTCTCTCTCCCTCTCTCTCAGATTTCAGTTCCGATGACGACAACCTCGTCGTCATCTCTCCGCCGTTTCTCTCTCTCTCTCTCTCTCTCCGACCTCTCAGATCTCAGTTCCGACGATGGCAACATCTCCGTCGTCTCTCCGTCGTCCTTCCCTCCCCCGCTGACAGCAGCCACCGACGACCTAAGCCACCACATCTTCGTCACCATCACCGGCGAGAATCTGGTCGGAAAATAGTGAGATCCACCGGAATCAACTCTTGGTTAGTCGAATCAGTCTTATAGTCGCGAAAATCCCTAATTTTCTTCCAATATTGGGATGAGATTCAGCTAGAATCCGGTCCGTTCCCATCTGTTTCGTCGTTGGAGCTCACCGGAGTTCGGTCAATGCCGAGTTTCAGCTCTTACGGTCAAGTTGTTGGGCTGGGTTCATCTATTTCTGTGTACTCATCGTCGATATCGATTCTCAGGATTTTCAAACTCAAAGTGGGTCGACATTTGTGATCTGAGTTAGTATTAAAGTTTGTTTTCACTGTTTGGAACAGTCCGTTTGATTATTTTCGATACCGAGTTCGGATTTGGGATTTGCGGTTGAGGTTCTCCGTTCAAGTTATTTTGGTGTTCGGGTCTCTTTATTATTATACAAGAACGTTCTATCGAGGTCCATTTCTTTAACCCGTCTCCTCGTTCTTTATTTTTTGATTATTTGAATCGTTTGTGATTATCCGTGGTGATTGTTGGATTTTTGGTTGATGTTATGATGTTAGAATTTTAACAATGTGATTTTGTTGATAAGCGGAATGAATCGGAGTAACTTTGAAGGTATAATTGATAAAAAATAAAACGAGTGGGGGGAGAATTAAAAACTTGGCATAATGGTTGAATTTTGATTAGTTTGATTCATTGGTTGTTTGGCTTCGAAATGAACGTTAATCGAACTTGGTAGTATCTTGATAGGACGATTGGTTTAGGCGAACATATTTTGGGTAGGCAAAAATTTAGGATTTGTGGCTTCGGTTGAATGTTGGAAATTCTGTGGAGTGTTTGAAATTTTGTTGAATAGTTTTTTTTTTTTTTCGCACTAAGAAATGTATTCATTTGGACGGGGGATGCCCTGAGGTACCTGTATATATTTATTCACCGGGGAATGCCCCGAAGTATCTTGTACCCGGAGGATGTTCGTGATGAAGGCCCGAGGCGTCGGGTAGAGCATTAGTCTCGAATTAATTTAGAATAGGATTTATTTTTATGCATTTTTTATTTTTGGGACTGTATAATTGGACTGGACACTAATTTTGGATTTGTTTTGTTTCATGTGTTTGATGGATTGTTTTTTATGTGTTTTTGTGTGGTTTATGCATTTGTAACGTCAATTTAGCCGATACGCTTTGCCAAGCGACCGTGGTTGAACCACGGGATCGAGGGGTGCCTAACCCCTTCCCCTCGGTCAACAGAATTCCTTAGCCGGAATCTCTGTTCGCAAACCAGTTTAAGAGTCAAATGGTTTCGAAAAGGATTTTCCAAAGGTGACTTGGCACACCGGATTATGCCAAGTGGCGACTCTGAATAAAAAAAAATGTGAATAATACTTTTTCCGAAACAAATTTTCATTCTTGTCACTTAAATAATGAAACCCTTTTCGAACTTTAAAACGAATTTTGAGTACGTGAAATAGGGGTGTGACAGCTCTGTCGACTCTGTTGGGGAGATTTTAGAATTCGAGCTTATTTTTGAGTCTATCGGCTTTGTTTGGCATTACGAGTGTATAAGCATTGTTTGTGATTATTGTTTTGTTATTGTTTTCACTTTTGTGCGTTTTCGTGCTCTTTGTTTATAGTATTTATCTTATGTGTTACCGTTTTATATCTGTCATCATGAGTCCACCCCTCGGCCTTCTTTCTGCAACTAGTCTCGGAGCGCACGTCGTGCGCACGAACTCTAGTTGAGTCACCTTTATTTTAGGGGGGAGCCGTTGGATGTATGGAGTAGGTGGAAAGCAAAGCAGCCCCCCGAACGGCCTTGTTAGTAAACCACAACGTAGGTCAGCCTTTAGGTCATCCTTACGTGCATCATATTGAGACCTAGCGGGGCCTACACGGTCCTTTGTAGGAGACTCACCTTTAAAGCATCCCTACGTGCTAACTGTTGCATATTTGAGAGTAACGTGGTCATTTGACGGACTGATTTAAAAAAAAGGGAAAAAAAGAAGAAAATATGGAAAGCGAGTCGAAAAGAATGAATCAAAAGGAATGTCGTAGTTTATTTTAGAATTCTTTATAGCTTTTGTTCTTCACGATCCAAAAACTCAAAAAAAAAAAATTACATTTTTGCATTTGTCTTCTCAAAGTACCCGTAAATTCAAAAAGAAAAAAAAAGTTTTTTTCTACGTATTTGTCAAAAGCAAAAATACCAAAAAAGATTTTTTTTTTCCATAATGGATGGTGTCAGTCTTAGTTAAAGTGTCTAATTGAAAAATTCAAAAAAAAGTTTTTATTTGTTTGTTTTTTGTTGTGTCTCTTAAGTTAGGGTCAATTTATTAGTTAATCGTTAATTGTCCAATTTGGACGAACTACGCATACCTGATTTTCGTCCCTCGGGGCGGGATACGTAGGCAACCCTCGGCGGGTCCGGTAACCTTTATTTTGGTCTTCGTCTTAGTCTTAGGCTAGGTCTTTTACTCCGTAACCTAGAGTTGTTAGCCAAGCAGGCTGATTTTATTCAGCATTACTGTTCGGCGATTTGGAGTCATGAGGCGGTCTGTCCCATCGACGTATGTCCGCATCAAATTCTCATTGGTTGGGAACCTTTTGCTCTTATCAAATTTTGAGACAATTTCTTATCTGCTACTACAGGATGGATCTGTCCACAAAGTCTAGAGTCCTTATGGTTGTCAAGGTACCCAAAAAGTTGATCAAGTGGTGGGGCACGTTCAATTACTCCGAAATGCACGAAGTGAGGAAAGTGTTAGGCAATCTTGTAACACTCATGGATCTCACGCCTCGTCCAGATTTAATAGAAGTTGCGTTGACTTTCTGGGATCCAAATAATTTGGTGTTTAGGTTCGGAAGTTGTGAATTGACTCCTACCCTGACAGAAATATCTTGTTTGTTTCGGTTGACTTACGTGGGCCAGCAGATGATTTTAGCCCGCAATCATACTCGTAAAAAATTCCTTCGACTCTGTGGATTAAAAAATAACAAGCATCTGGGATGTCTCAAACAATCTTGGATTTCCTTGGACTATTTGTTTGCTAGATTTGGGTCTTTAGAGGGTTTCGACTGCTTTTGGGATGAATTCTGTACTACCAAAAAAATCTGGGAACAACGTCGTCTGGAGGTTTTCTGTCTGGCTTTGTTGGGTATCTTAGTGTTCCCGTTAGATGAGAGGTGTATCAATACTCGTCTGAAATCAGTGGTGATAGCTTTATTCAAGAAAAAAGATGAGGTCACCATTGTACCAATGATCTTAACAGAAATATATAAGGCTTTAACTGAAGTAAAAGGAGGGGTACGATTTTTTGAGGGGAGTAATATGATATTGCAGCTGTGGATGATGGAGCACTTGCATACGCCTTCTTTGATTAGAGCAGATGTGATCGACCGTTGTCTGAATGATCGAGTGCAAGCCATGTAAGAAAGAATGAGTTTTGACAAATTTTCTTTTCCTATTGGAGTCAATTCTTGGATCGAATTTCTCGAATCAAGAACTCCAAACAACATTCTTTGGTGCTATATGTGGTTTGTCCTAAGAAAATCTTGATTGGATCTCAAATACAACTATTTCTAGTTTTGATAGGACTTAACTGCACTAGGCCTTACAGTCCAAGAAGGGTGATGCGTCAGTTAGGTAGGATGCAAGACGTCCCCCCAATAATGGACCTTCTAAAGGATGTAGAGTACTTTAAAGACCAAGCCGTGGGGTAAAGCAAATATGAGCAATTCTGGAATAACGCGATAAAGTTAGGTGTCGATACTTTCGAGAAAAATCCAGGATGCACTCAAAACTATGAAATCTGGCTACAATCTCTGCCCCATGGAATATAAGACCCTTACCAGCCCAACTTAGAGGGCGAATATGGGAAGCAATCATGGTAGAAGATGATGAGTAGGAAGATCCGGGTGCTAAGGTGGAGTTTTTGAGAGTTCAGTTGTCGCGTTTGATCACAACTGTGGATGGGTGTCAGAGAAACCTTTGCGGGTGTACTCTCCAAGAGGCGGGGATACGGGCAAGAAATTTGTTTCCGGGTATCAAAACGTCGTTGCAGGACATGTTGCAAAGTCTAAGTGAAAAAGTGGGGACTTCACAGATGGGTTCATCTCAGCCGGGGACATCACACAGAGCACCAGTTTGAAAGAACATGTCTTATCTTTATGTAGTTTAAGTCTTTTATGTTTCTGTCATTGTAGGTTGGTGTCTGTGTTAAGTCGGAGTTAAGTTGTTTTTGATATTCAGGTATTTATTGCACGCATATCGTTAGGGTTTTAAAGTGTTGTTTTGTATTTGTTGTTTAGTTTTAAAGTGGTCCTAAATTCGTTGTATGTTTTGCTATCTTTCATCGAAATGTTAGGATGTTACGTCTTTCTTTTGTTTACTTGTTTTCGTGTTTCGTAAAAAAAAAAAAAAACCTTCAATTGTGTAATGTTTATGCATAAGCTGCCCGAACTACGCAAGATTTGATTCATGTACAACATGATACGTAGGCAACCTACTTTTGGGTTCGATCCAATCATTTTGTTTCATTTGTTTTTCATTATTTTTCCTCTTTTAAGGAAAACAAAAGCCATAAAGAATGATAAAATAAAGGTAGATAACGTGAGGAAAAGAACAGATATTGATAAAAAAAAAGTGTGTAAATAAAAATCGGGATGATGTTGAAATGACCTCGCTACCCTCAGAAGCTGGTAGAAATGAACATGAACTTAGGGCAATTTTACCAATGTGATTCCCATGCTTTTGGTATACCCTAATCCTAACGGATGTCGTCTTTGATGAGCATGTTCTTTCAGATAACAGTGGTAGGTTTGCATCACTCTGGCTAGTCACCCATACTTCACTAGGTCCAAAGCAAAGCTCGCAATGGCTAGCAGGGAGATTGAAAATTCGCTCATTGACCCGGATCAGGATCACAGGGAAGAAAGTTCAGAACACAATGATGAGGTAGTAAGGCTCAGGCAACATTTGATAGATTTGCACCGGGCATGGGCAAGCGGAATGCCTCCTCCTCCGCTCCCTGAAGGTCTTGGGAATATCTCTAATTGCCCACCGCTCTCTCAGGCACAATTCTCTGCTCCTACTGAGTCACCTGAGCACGCGCCAGGATTCACTCCGCGATATTATTATCCTGGCAATTCTGGAGTGCCCTTGGCAGCTCCCCAATCAAGACCAGCTGCTCAGCCAGCGCCACCGATCACACCGGTATTCGTGGCCCCGTCACCACATGAAACTCCCATATATGTTGTGCGTCCCATAATGAGGCTTCCTCGGTCTTCCAGTGAGCCAGTACTGAAGGTTTCAGATGGTCAGTATTATGCTACGAAGACTACTCTGCAATTGAATGAACCGTATGGGTACACTCAACCGCCTGCATTTCCATTTGACACAGAGAAACCTGTCGCAACGGAGGAACATGATGTCATAGCCCGGAAACTGAAGAGTTTAGAGCAAGCTATGAGGAATTTGCAAGGAATCGGAGATTATAGAAGTGTTTCCTATAAAGACCTGTGCATGTTCCCAGACATTAACCTGCCCTCCGGTTTTAAGATGCCTAAGTTTGAGAAGTACGCAGGGCACAGTGATCCTGTTGCACACTTGAGACGTTATTGCAACTAGTTGAGGGCTGCAGGAGGAAAGGAAGAACTACTCATGACCTTCTTTGGTGAGAGTCTTTCAGATCTGGCTTCAGAATGGTTCATCGATCGGGATATCGATAAATGGAACAGTTGGGATGATTTGGCTTCTGAATTTGTTCAACATTTTCAGTACAACATCGACTTGATTCCGGATGAAAAATCTTTGGTCAACATGAAGAAAAAGAGCATTGAAGGTTTTAGGGAATACGCGATAAGGTGGCGTGAACAGGCCGCTAGGGTAAAGCCTCCAATGAAAGAAAGTAAGTTGGTAGAAGTTTTCATTCAGGCGCAGGATGAGACCTATTTTCAATATTTACTTCCGGCAAAGGGAAAGTCTTTTATGGAAGTCCTCAAAATGGGGGAGATGATAGAGAACGGGATTAAGACCGGTCGAATAGTGAGTTTTGCTGCATTAAAAGCTACCACACAAGCGATTCAAGGTGGATCTGGCGCATTTGAAGGCAAAAAGAAGAAAGAGGACGTTGCGACTGTCGTAGCCGGAACCCATTCTTATCCTAAAAGACCACCTCGCCCCTATCCCCAATCCCAAGCCCAAGTCTACGCCCAAGCTCCATATATTCCTCACCACCATTACTAACCTCCACAAAATCCTTTATATTCCATTCCACCACCCTCTTACCCAGTATATAGCGCGCAACCATATGCCCAAACCCCTTCTTACCCGCAGTGGCGCGCGCAAACTTCACAAAATCGCCCATTCGCTCCACCAAATTATCAAAACCCCTCCAGACCCAGTTTTCAGCCTAGGCCTGAGTATAAGCAGGAGAAAACGGTCAAAAATCAATTCACACCTCTTGGGGAGTCATATGCTAGCTTGTTTGATAGGTTGAGGAAGTTGAAGGTTTTAAAGCCAATTCAAGGAAGGCTTTCAAATCCACCACCAAGGAATCTCGATTATTCTTTAAGGTGTGCGTACTGTTCTAATATGCCAGGCCATGATATTGAGAAATGCTGGCATTTAAAGAGAGCTGTCCAAGATTTGATTGACACAAATCAGATGTTGGTCCAAGCCCCGGAGGGTCCAAACATTAACCAGAATCCGCTGCCAACCCATGCTGAAGCCAATATGTTAGAATTGATATATGATGGGAAAGAGTCTTCGAGGGGTTATAAGCCTATTGTCAAGATACACACCACCGAGGAGAAATCGGTGAATGTAGTGGAGTCTTTGAAAGCAATATCATTGAGCTAGGAAGGAATGAGGGAGGATAAATCCCGAGAAAGCACAAAGAAGCCCCTGATCACAGTACAAGGCGCTAGAAGGTATGGTGATTCGAGTCAGGATAAACCTAAGTTGACAGTGGTGGGAGCTTTGAGTCAGCCTATCTTGACGGTGAAAGGAGCACTGGCAGCGCCTATTATCCTTAAACCGGTGACCCAACCTCCGATAGTTGATACGAAAAGGATTCCCTGGAATTATGGGAGGACTGTGATGACCTATCACGGGAAAGAAGTTGTGGAAGATGTAGATGAGGTAGGAGGTTTGACCAGGTCAGGAAGATGCTTCGTGCCTGAAAGTTTAAGAAAGTCTAAGCCAAAGGTGAGTGGACCGTCGTCTATCAAAAAGCCTATCACTGAGGAGGAAGCCGAAGATTTTTCGAAAAAGATAAAATTGCCAGAGTATTCAGTATTA
Organism: Capsicum pubescens; assembly: GCA_030864215.1. Lineage (NCBI taxonomy): Eukaryota > Viridiplantae > Streptophyta > Magnoliopsida > Solanales > Solanaceae > Capsicum > Capsicum pubescens. The sequence continues at coordinate 192,864,830 of CM061539.1, read as the reverse complement.
GACCAACTGAAGAAAACCCCTGCTCAAATTTCCCTTTTATCTTTATTGTTGCACTCCAAGGAGCATCGTGATGTTTTGTTAAAGGTATTGAATGATGCATATGTTCCAAGGGTGATTACAATCAACCAGGTTGAGAAAATGGTGGGAAAAATCTTTGAGGTCAATCGGATCAGCTTTTCTGATGATGAATTGCCTGTTGAAGGTACAGGGCATAATCGGGGTCTTTACATTACAGTGAAGTGTGAGGATTTCTACGTCACTCATGTTATGATTGATGGGGGTTCAGGTGCAAATATTTGCCCTATTTCTACTTTGCAAAAACTGAATGTTGGTGCTGATAGGATCAAGCCCAACAATGTTTGTGTTAGGGCTTTCGATGGTGCAAAATCAAATTCCATTGGCGAAATAGAACTAATGTTGACCATAGGGCCTGTTGAGTTTGCCATAGAGTTTCAGGTATTGAACGTAGAATCCTCTTACAATCTGTTGTTGGGAAGGCCCTGGATCCACAAGGCCAAGACGGTTGCATCTACGCTGCACCAAATGATTAAGTTTGAGCATGACAGGCAAGAAGTAGTTATTCATGGTGAAGGAGATTTATCAGCCTACGAAGATTCTCCTTTGTCCTTTATTGAAGCAAATAACGTAGCGGAGACATTCGTCTATCAAATTTTTGATACAGTGCCAGTGAGTCGTATCCCTGAGTGGCAAGCTATACCGGGACCGCAATTGTCTTCTGCTTCTATCATGATGGTGAGTGAACTTTGGAAATATGGATTTGAGCCAGGAAAAGGTTTGGGAGCATCTCTGCATGGTATAGTTCATCCCATATGTCCGAGTGAGAACGTGGGCACGTTTGGTCTGGGATTTGAGCCTACAGCTGAAGATCTGAAGAAAATGAGGGGAAGGAAGAAGGAAATATGGTCACTCCCTCGCCCAATGCCACTACTCAGTGAGTCATTTGTTAAGAGCGATGTCGCGAAGCATGTAGAATCTGAAGTTGAATTGGTGGGTGACCTCCAGAACCTTTTTATCGAAGTTGATATGGTTGAAGCAGGAGAAGGTACCAGTATGGCAGATGTGCAATTCATAGGTCCAGCTGTCTGGCTCAATAATTGGGAAGTCACTCCTCTCCCCGTCAGGAGGGAGTTTTGGTAGTTTATTTTGTTTTCCTTTCTGTTTATCCGAGTTATTTCAGGGTTGTAATTCAGATTTTAGTTTGTTTATGTTATATTGGTGTCTGTGTTTAAACCCTTCTATCTTTTATTTAATGAAATGCAATGTCCCTTTTGTTTTGTGTCTAATATAGTTTGTTTTTCTTTTTTTTACACAGTTCTCTTTATGCTGATTCTAATGACATGACATGCATGCAGAATTTTCAGCCTGATCTTAAAATCCAAAATAATCCAGATGTAATGGAGCAGGATGAGGAATATGATGAAAAAGAAGCATTAGAAGAAATAAGCAAAGAGTTGGAACAATTTGAAGACAAACCGAATCCTAATTTGAATGAGACTAAGCCAATAAATCTAGGGGATCAAGAAGATGTTAGGAAAACTAAAATCAGTGTACATGTTTTGCCCCAGCTAAAAGATGAAATGATTCAAATGTTAATGGATTATAAAGATGTTTTTGCATGGTCTTATGATGATATGCCTGGTTTAAGCACTGAATTAGTGTCTCACAAATTGCCAATGGATCCCGCATTCCCTCCTGTCAAACAGAAGTTGAGGAAGTTTAAAACAGATGTGAGTATTAAAATCAAAGAGGAAATCATGAAACAACTTGAAGCCAAAGTAATTCGAGTGGCTCGTTATCCCATGTGGTTATCCAATGTTGTTCCCGTACCAAAAAAAGATGACAAAATTCGAGTGTGTGTTGATTACCGCGATTTGAACAGGGCAAGTCCAAAAGATGATTTTCCACTGCCCAACATCCATATTTTGCTAGAAAACTGTGCTAAACACGAGGTTGCCTCTTTTGTGGATTGCTATGCCGGATATCACTAGATCATTATGGATGATGAAGACGCGGAGAAGTCATCTTTTATCACACCATGGGGAACTTATTGTTATCGGGTGATGCCGTTCGGTTTGAAGAATGCTGGAGCAACATACATGAGAGTCATGACCACTATGTTTCATGACATGATGCATAAGGAGATTGAGGTTTACGTGGATGATGTGGTTATTAAGTCAAAAAGTCAGGCCGACCATGTAAAAGACTTGAGAAAGTTCTTTGAAAGACTTCGCAGGTATAATCTCAAACTCAACCCGGCAAAATATGTATTTGGAGTTCCATCTAGAAAGCTGTTGGGGTTTGTAGTCAGCCGTTGGGGAATTGAATTAGATCCCTCGAAAATCAAAGCCATTCAGGATTTGCCCCCGCCCAAGAATAGAATGGAGGTAATGAGTTTGCTTGGTAGACTGAACTACATTAGCAGGTTTATTGCTCAACTCACAACCACTTGTGAGCCCATATTCAAGTTGCTGAAAAAGAGTGTTGTGGTAAAATGGACTGAAGAATGTCAGGAAGCGTTCGATCGAATCAAAAGATATTTGTCAAATCTGCCCGTGTTGGTACCCCCGGAGCCTGGTAGGCCTTTGATCTTATATTTATCAGTCATGGACAATTCTTTCGGTTCTGTCCTGGGTCAACATGATGTCACAGGCAAAAAGGAGCAGGCTATTTATTATCTTAGCAAGAAGTTCACCGCATATGAGGCCAGGTATACTCTTCTTGAAAGGACGTGTTGTTCCCTAACTTGGATAGCACAGAAGTTGAAGCACTATCTCTCATCCTATACTACTTATCTCATCTCCTGCATGGATCCTTTGAAGTATATCTTTTAGAAGCCTATGCCGACAGGTCGATTGGCTAAGTGGCAAATATTGCTTACCGAGTTTGACATCGTATATGTGACTCGAACCGCCATGAAAGCCCAAGCCTTGGCAGATCACCTTGCTGAGAATCCCATCGATGAAGAGTACGATCCATTAAAGACATATTTTCCTAATGAAGAAGTGTCGTGTGTCGATGAAGTCGTTATAAATGCTGATCCAGGTTGGAGGTTATTCTTCGATGGAGCTGTCAATATGAAAGGAGTCAGAATAGGTGCGGTTCTTATCTCTGAATCGGGACAACATTTCCCAGTAACAACACAACTTCGATTCTACTGTACTAACAATATGGCAGAGTATGAAGCCTGCATCCTTGGTTTGAGGTTAGCTGTTGATATGGGAGTCCAAGAATTATTGGTGATGGGAGATTCAGATTTGCTCGTCCATCAAATTCAAGGCGATTGGGAGACGCGAGATTTGAAGCTCATCCCGTATCGACAATGCTTGCAGGAGCTATGTCAACGGTTTGTATTAGTAAAATTTAGGCATATTCCAAGGATTCGTAATGAAATTGCTGATGCTTTAGCCACTCTGTCTTCAATGCTCCATCATCCTAACAAAGCCTATATCGATCCAGTGCATATACAGAGTCGTGATCAATATGCTTACTGTAAAGCGGTTGAAGAAGAGCTCGATGGAGAATCTTGGTTTTTGGATATCAAGCGGTACATTCAGTCAGGAGAATACCCAACATATGCCACCAACGATCAAAAGAGGACTATTAGGTGTTTGGCTAGTGGATTTTTCTTAAGTGGGGGAATCTTGTATAAGAGGACCCCAGATCTGGGACTTTTAAGGTGTGTAGATGCAAAAGATGCCTCGGCAATCATGGTTGAAATACACTCTGGAGTATGCGGGTCGCATATGAACGGTCACGTCTTGTCAAAGAAGATTCTTCGAGCAGGTTATTACTGGCTTACTATGGAGAGGGATTCTATTCAGTTTGTTCGAAAGTGTCATCAATGTTAGGTGCACGGCGATCTGATACGTTCTCCTCCTGTTGAGTTGCATGCAATGGCCGCTCCATGGCCGTTCGTAGCTTGGGGAATGGATGTGATTGGACCGATTGAGCCGAAGGCATCAAATGGACATAGATTCATTTTGGTAGCCATTGACTACTTCACAAAGTGGGTAGAAGCAGTAACTTTCAAGTCAGTGACAAAGAAAGCTGTGGTAGATTTTGTTCATGCCAATATCATTTGTAGATTTGGAATTCCTAAGATGATCATTACAGATAATGCTGCCAATCTCAATAGTCATTTGATGCAAGAAGTATGTCAACAGTTTAAGATCGCACATCGAAATTCTACCCCATATCGCCCAAAGGCCAATGGTGCTATAGAAGCCGCCAATAAGAATATAAAGAAGATACTGCGAAAAATGGTACAAGGGTCTAGACAGTGGCATGAAAAGTTTCCATTTGCATTGCTGGGTTATCGCACCACTGTTCGTACTTCAACAGGGGCAACTCCATATTTATTGGTGTATGGGACAGAAGCAGTCATCCCTGCAGAAGTTGAAATTCCCTCTCTTCGAGTCATTGCAGAAGCAGAGATTGATGATGATGAATGGGTAAAAACCCGACTGGAACATTTGAGTTTGATTGAAGAAAAAAGGCTAACGTCCGTGTGTCATGGCCAGTTGTATTAGAGGAGGATGGCTCGTGCGTATAACAAAAAGGTCCATCCCAGGAATTTTGAAGTTGGTCAGTTGGTATTAAGACGTATCCTTCCTCACCAGGTTGAAGCAAAAGGCAAGTTCTCCCCCAACTGGCAAGGTCCCTTCGTTGTGAAGAAAGTGTTACCCAATGGAGCCTTATATTTGACAGATATTGAAGGCAAAATGGCAGAAATGGCTATCAATGCTGATGTAGTCAAAAGATACTATGTATGATATTTGATCCTTTGTTTGATTTTATTGCATGTTTAGTACTTGCATTTTTAAGATTGATATGATGAAGGTATTTTATTCTTCTATCCAAACATTGTGTCATCCCTTGTTTATCCGTTTGAGCTTCGTTTTATTTTTTCTTTCATATCCCTCTTTTGGAATCAAAATAGAGTCAAAGATAAATGTCGAGGAAATGAGAATAAAAGAAAGAAATTAAAAAAAATAATCAAAATCAAATCAAAACAAAGAACAAGCTGATGGAACTACGTGCGACCTGATTCTCCTATCTCGGGAGTGAGATACGTAGGCTACCCTATTTCGGGCTCGGTCCAACCAAATAAAGATTTAAGATTCACCCAGTCAACAAAACTGGGGCATGAGTTAATGCATTGTTTGAGTCGATTCCAAAAGTTGTAAGTCCCACCCCCACTTCAAGTATCGTTTGAGTCTCTTACCATCTTTTCTAACCTTGACCAAAAGCCAAGTTACAACCAAAGAAAGTCCTTCAGATCAATTTTTGATAGTGTTAAGGCTAAGCATACAATGGATATGATGATGAGAGAGTCTTATTGGTGAAAACCTTTGCAGGCACCATAAGGCGATGGTGAGTTGTGAGAAAAAAAAATGAGAGAGTCTTATTGGTGAAAACCTTTGCAGGCACCATAAGGCGATGGTGAGTTGTGAGAAAATGAAAATGAGAGAGTCTTATTGGTGAAAACCTTGGCGGGCACCTTAAGGCGATGGTGAGTTGAGAGAAATACAAAAATGAGAGAGTCTTATTGGTGAAAACTCTCACGGGCACCGTAAGGCGATGGAGAGTTCAGGAGAAAAGTGAAAAGTGAAAAGAAAGAGATTTGTTGGCGAATGTCTTTATAGATGTCGTCAGTCGAATGTGATGTATGACTTCAATGGATTTGAAGAAGCGGCTCAGCGACAAAAGGCACGAACTCAACAACAAATGGGGAGTTTGGATAGGAAGATCAGGCAGTTGAATCCAAAATGCATGTCATACTCATTGGAGTTGGTTGTCGTATTCAGATAAGTTTTCTTTTTGAATATGGGACATTGCCCTTTTCTTTCATTTACATATTCATGTTTTTGTCTTTTCTTATGTTATTTATCAAAACAAAAGTCACCATCATTTCTTTACATTTTTAAGTCAAGTCTGTGTCAACACAAGCGAGAAAGGATTTCAAAATTTACTACCAGTCTTTCCAATTATATGAGGAAAAGCCAAGGAACAGCACATGAAAGAAATATGATAGTAATTCAACATGAAGCAAAGGAATTCTATCAACCGACAGGCTATTGGATTCATGGAATCATTCAGATTTGGGAAAAGAGTGCACCTCAGGGACATGGTAAAATGAAAACCCATTATTTGAGTCAGAACTCATTTCCCTCAATCTGGATCTTGGTCAATGATGCGGTAAGACAGGGCAAGTGTTAGCAATTTGGGACAAAGATGAAAGGAACGAGTACTGGGGCAGATACCTGAGAAGCCAAGAGCTGCAAGCCACCACTAAGTTTTTAACTGACCAATTTTTCTTTGATTCAAACAGGGGCAAATTCGTTTCACTTGATTCAGCTACCATTGGAAATACATATCCAAGGATTTTACTTTATGTTCAGGACCCTCCTGAGAAATAGGATTTTACTTTCTGTTCAGAACCCTTCTGAAAAATGGGATTTTACTTTCTGTTCAGGACCCTCCTGCAAAATGAGATTTTACATTCTGTTCAGGACCCTCCTGGAAAATGGGAATTTACTTTATGTTTAGGACCCTCCTGAAAAATTACAATTTACTTTCAGTTCAGGACCCTCCTGAAAAATGGGATTTTACTTTATGTTCAGGACCCTCCTGAAAAATGGGATTTTACTTTCTGTTCAGGACCCTCCAGGAAAATGGGAATTTACTTTATGTTCAGAACCCTCCTGAAAAATGGGAATTTACTTTCAGTTCAGGACCCTCCTGAAAAATGGGATTTTACTTTATGTTCAGGACCCTCCTGAAAAATGGGAATTTACTTTCAGTTCAGGACCCTCCTGAAAAATGGGATTTTACTTTATGTTAAGGACCCTCCTGAAAAATGAGATTTTACTTTCTGTTCAGGACCCTCCTGAAAAATGGGATTTTACTTTATGATCAGGACCCTCCTGAAAAATGGGAATTTACTTTCAGTTCAGGACCCTCTTGAAAAATGGGATTTTACTTTATGTTCAGGACCCTCCTGAAAAATGGGAATTTACTTTCAGTTCAGGACCCTCCTCAAAAATGGGATTTTACTTTATGTTCAGGACCCTCCTGAAAAATGGGATTTTACTTTCTGTTCAGGACCCTCTTGAAAAATGGGATTTTACTTTATGTTCAGGACCCTCCTGAAAAATGGGAATTTACTTTCAGTTCAGGACTCTCCTGAAAAATGGGATTTTACTTTATGTTCAGGACCCTCCTAAAAAATGGGATTTTACTTTATGTTCAGGACCCTCCTGAAAAATGGGAATTTACTTTCATTTCAGGACCCTCCTGAAAAATGGGATTTTACTTTATGTTCAGGACCCTTCTGAAAAATGGGATTTTACTTTATGCTCAGGACCCTCCTGAAAAATGGGATTTTGCCTTCTGTTCAGGACCCTCCTGGAAAATGGGAATTTACTTTATGTTTAGGACCCTCCTGAAAAATGGGAATTTACTTTCAGTTCAGGACCCTCCTGAAAAATGGGAATTTACTTTCAGTTCAGGACCCTCCTGAAAAATGAGAATTTACTTTCAGTTCAGGACCCTCCTGAAAAATGGGAATTTACTTTCAGTTCTGGGCCCTCCTGAAAAATGGGACTTTACTTTATGTTCAGGACCCTCTTGAAAAATGAGATTTTACTTTCTGTTCAGGACCCTTCTGAAGAATGGGAATTTACTTTCAGTTCAGGACCCTCCTGAAAAATGGGATTTTACTTTATGTTCAGGACCCTCCTGAAAAATGGGATTTTACTTTATCTTCAGGACCCTCCTGAAAAATGGGAATTTACTTTCTGTTCAGGACCCTCCTGAAAAATGGGATTTTACTTTATGCTCAGGACCCTCCTGAAAAAAATGGGATTTTACTTTATGTTCAGGACCCTCCTGAAAAATGAGATTTTACTTTTGTTTAGGACCCTCCTGCAAAATGGGATTTTACTTTCTGTTCAGGTCCCTCCTAAAAAATGGGATTTTACTTTTGTTCAGGACCCTCCTGCAAAATGGGATTTTACTTTCTGTTCAGGACCCTCCTGAAAAATGGGATTTTACTTTCTGTTCAGGACCCTCCTGCAAAATGGGATTTTACTTTATGTTCAGGACACTCCTAAAAATGGGATTTTACTTTATGTTCAGGACCCTCCTGAAAAATGGGATTTTACTTTCTGTTCAGGACTCTCCTGAAAAGTGGAATTTCACCTTATGTTCAGGACCCTCCTGGAAAATGGGACAACGCTTTCAAAAATAAAATACTACTTATTTATAATTCTTGTTTGGGATAATTTCCGTTTTAGTTTTAATTTTGAGTTTCAGGAGCCCGCCTGAAGAACAAAGTGATGAAATAACAAGTCAGGAGCCCGCCTGAAGAACAGGGTGATGAAATAGCAAGTCAGAAGCCCGCTTGAAGAACAGGGTGATGAAATAGTAAGTCAGGAGTCCGCCTGAAGAACAGGGTGATGAAATAACAAGTCAGGAGCCCGCCTGGAAAATAGGGTAAAGAAATGAAAAGTCAAGCAACAAAGTAAAGCAAATTGAAAGTCAAGCAACAAGTTGAAAGAAATTGCAAGTCAGGAGCCCGCCTGAAGAATAGGGTGATGAAAGTCGAGTCAAGAACCAACAGAAGCTGTATAGATTGGATTTTTGTAATTTCATTTATGTTTTACCTTGTAATTTTCATTTTGATGTAATAACAGAGCCGCGGACCGGAACCTCGACGGAACCTCACTCGACTCTCCAACTCGGTATAGTCTATCTCCGTCCAATCCTTGGAGATACTTATAACTTGATCCCTTCATAACTTGGGTGGGTAGGCTGTTCTAATTCAAGACCTGGTAGTCCTTCTTTCTTCTGTTTCTTCCTTTGAATAATGGTCGGGACAAAATTCTGTCTCGTTGTCTACTTCTTTGTCTGAAAACACCGCGTGTTTATATTCAAAGGGGGCATGATGTAGACACGTAATTTTGCCCCCCTTAGAAGTTCGATTTTATTCATTTCTACCTTAGCATATCATGCACCCTCACCCACACGATTATATCCCACCAAAAATACAAAAAAAAACAAATCTCAACAAAATCCCTAACAAACTTTTATTCTTTTAACACCCTAACAACCCTCTCCAATAAGAAAATGACAAATCACCACCTCCCTACCCCTACCTAACCCTACCCCACGTCACACCCCCCCTTTTTTTTTCTTGTCCAAGAAGAAAGGACCCAAAAAAAAAGAAGATAAATACAATATATATATACACACACATACACACAAAAAGAGAGGGCAAAAGGAGAAAACAAAAAGAAAAGATCAGCATATTTTTGGGCTCTCTCTCTGATCTCGATCTCTCTCTCCTCGACTCTCTCTCCGATCTCAGCTCCGACGACGACAACATCGTCGTCGTCTCGCCGTCGTCTCCCTCTCTCTCTCAGATTTCAGTTCTGACGACGGCAACCTCGCCGTCGTCTCCCTCCCTCTCTCTCAGATTTCAGTTCCGACGACGGCAACCTCGCCGTCGTCTCTCCGTCGTCTCACTCTCTCTCTCTCTCTCCGACCTCTCAGATCTCAGTTCCGACGACGGCAACATCGCCGTCGTCTCTCCGTCGTCCTTCCCTCCCCCGCTGACAGCAGCCACCGACGACCTAAGCCACCACATCTTCGTCGCCATCACCGGCGAGAATCTGGTCGGAAAATAGTGAGATCTGCCGGAATCAACTCTTGGTTAGTCGAATCAGTCCTATAGTCGCGAAAATCCCTAATTTTCTTCCAATATTGGGATGAGATTCAGCTAGAATCCGGTTCGTTCCCATCTGTTTCGTCGTTGGAGCTCACCGGAGTTCGGTCAATGCCGAGTTTCAGCTCTTACGGTCAAGTTGTTGGGTTGGGTTCATCTATTTCTGTGTACTCATCGTTGATATCGATTCTCAGGGTTTTCAAACTCAAAGTGGGTCGACATTTGTGATCTGAGTTACTATTAAAGTTTGTTTTCACTGTTTGGAACAGTCCGTTTGATTATTTCCGATACCGAGTTCGGATTTGGGATTCGCGGTTGAGGTTCTCCGTTCAAGTTATTTTGGTGTTCGGGTCTCTTTATTATTATACAAGAACGTTCTATCGAGGTCCATTTCTTTAACCCGTCTCCTCGTTCTTTATTTTTCGATTATTTGAATCGTTTGTGATTATCCGTGGTGATTGTTGGATTTTTGGTTGATGTTATGATGTTAGAATTTTAACAATGTGATTTTGTTGATAAGCGGAATGAATCGGAGTAACTTTGAAGGTATAATTGATAAAAAATGAAACGAGTGGGGGGGGAGAATTGAAAACTTGGCATAATGGTTGAATTTTGATTAGTTTGATTCATTGGTTGTTTGGCTTCGAAATGAACGTTAATCGAACTTGGTAGTATCTTGATAGGACGATTGGTTTAGGCGAACATATTTTGGGTAGGCAAAAATTTAGGATTTGTGGCTTCGGTTGAATGTTGGAAATTCTGTGGAGTGTTTGAAATTTTGTTGAATAGTTTTATTTTATTTTTTTCGCACTAAGAAATGTATTCATTTGGCCGGGGGATGCCCCGAGGTACCTGTATATATTTATTCACCGGGGAATGCCCCAAAGTATCTTGTACCCGGAGGATGTTCGTGATGAAGGCCCGAGGCGTCGGGTAGAGCATTAGTCTCGAATTAATTTAGAATAGGATTTATTTTTATGCATTTTTTATTTTTGGGACTGTATAATTGGACTGGACACTAATTTTGGATTTGTTTTGTTTCATGTGTTTGATGGATTGTTTTTTATGTGTTTTTGTGTGGTTTATGCATTTGTAACGTCAATTTAGCCGATACGCTTTGCCAAGCGACCGTGGTTGAACCACGGGATCGAGGGGTGTCTAACCCCTTCCCCTCGGTCAACAGAATTCCTTAGCCGGAATCTCTGTTCGCAAACCAGTTTAAGAGTCAAATGGTTTCGAAAAGGATTTTCCAAAGGTGACTTGGCACACCGGATTATGCCAAGTGGCGACTCTGAATAAAAAAAAATGTGAATAATCCTTTTTCCGAAACAAATTTTCATTCTTGTCACTTAAATAATGAAACCCTTTTCGAACTTTAAAATGAATTTTGAGTACGTGAAATAGGGGTGTGACACCAATGCTATCATAAATTATTTCTTGCACATGCATGTATAATTAATAATAGTAGTACTATTTTCTTTAAAATAATATGTATGTATATATGCAATAGGTTGAAAATAATAAAATAAATATCTAATTTAGACCAGGAAGGTGAGATTGCTAGTTACATTGACATGTAGTTGCAAATAGACAACTTTCACTTATAAACGGTGTCATCCAATGCTATCATAAATTATTTCTTGCACATGCATGTATAATTAATAATAGTAGTACTATTTTCTTAAAAATAATATGTATGTATATATGCAATAGGTTGGAAATAATAAAATAAATATTCAATTTAGACCAGGAAGGTGAGATTGCTAGTTACATTGACATGTAGTTGCGAATAAACAACTTTCACTTATAAATCAACTTTCACTTATATGCAATAGGCTGAAAATAATAAAATAAATATCCAATTTAGACCAGGAAGGTGAGATTGCTAGTTACATTGATATGTAGTTGCGAATAAACAACTTTCACTTATAAAAGGTGTCATCCAATGCTATCATAAATTATTTCTTGCACATGCATGTATAATTAATAATAGTAGTACTATTTTCTTAAAAATAATATGTATGTATATACGCAATAGGTTGAAAATAATAAAATAAATATCCAATTTAGACCAGGAAGGTGAGATTGCTAGTTACATTGACATGTAGTTGCGAATAGACAACTTTCACTTATAAAAGATGTCATCCAATGCTATCATAAATTATTTCTTGTACATGCATGTATAATTAATAATAGTAGTACTATTTTCTTAAAAATAATATGTATGTATGTATATATGCAATAGGTTGAAAATAATAAAATAAATATTCAATTTAGACCAGGAAGTAACACCTAAAGAGTTCGTTTGGAATTGCTATTACAAAACTGCTTATTTGAGAAGCACTTTTATAAAATAACTTTTCAAAAAAGTGTTTTAAAAAAAAAAAATGTGTTTGGTAAATTAATTTGAAAAGTGTTTTTGATAAACAAATTGTGTTTGGATAATCTTTTTTAAGAAGTGTTTTTTTAAAACAGATGGACAAAAAGGGCATCTATCAATAGACTTTTATTATTAAAATTAATTTATAGAGAAAATTTATGTTAAATATCTATTATAATGTTTTTAATTAATTTTTTTATTTAATTAAAAAGTACGTACTTTGATACATTACTTAAATAATTCAAATATTACTTAAAAACATCCAACAAAAATGAATATAAAAATCATTTCATAAATTAAATCACTACATATGAAAAAATTAACGATAAAATAATTAGTCATTCATACATCATAAAAATTCTCAACGATTTCATTCCTAATTTTATTACGCAATATCTCCATACTAGTAGGAGATCTGTCTTATATTTCTGAAGGTATACCAAAAGGCTGGTCTGCTTCTTCGATCCTTGTGATGATGTCTTTGTTAGCATAATAGTTAAAATCTTTATCAGTAGTAGAGCGTTGTCGTATGAAATTATGTATAGCCATAATAGTTGTAACAAGATGAACTTGAGTGTCGAATTTAAAAGATGGCATTGAATGTAGGAGAGCAAATTTATTTTTCCAAACTCCAAATATTTGTTCAATTGTACATCTCAAACTGGAGTGAAAAAAATTGAAAGTCTTATTTGAATTTCATGCACAACATGTTACAAATATCTAAATGAGATTATATCTGTTATTTGTTCCCCTTTTTTTTAGATATATTTTTACTGTATCAATTCTAAATCTAAGTAATCACATTCATTACGTATACTACATGATAAAAAATATTTAAAATAAAATTCTATCTATTATTTGTTATTTGTTATTTTTATTTGGATATATTTTTACTGTGTCAAAATTTACTATGAATATGCAATCATCATATTCATATATATACACTACAATGTAACAAAAATGTCACTTTTCATGAATTATTTATTAAAAATTAAATATTCTAAAAAATTTATATGTGCTGCCAAAATACAATCTTGTAACGTGATTCATCTGTCAATTATACGTATACTACATGATAAAAAATATTTAAAATAAAATTCCATCTATTATTTGTTATCTTTTTTTTTTTTTGGATATATTTTTGCTGTGTCAAAATTTACTACGAGTAAGCAATCATCATATTCATATATATACACTACAATGTAACAAAAATGTCACTTTTTATGAATTACTTATTAAAAATTAAATATTTGAGAAAATTTATATGTGCTGCCAAAATACAATCTTGTAACGTGATTCATCTGTCAATTGTTATCATTAATAATAATAAAAAAAAATTATATATTCTTTAGTCATCATCATCAATGATATTTTCAAATTTATTTAAAGAAAATGGGTGACAATAAATAACAATCTATTAATCATAAAACATTATTGCATAAATATGAAATGTAAAATTTTAAAAATCAGACGTTAATCAAACTTGTAAGATATGTTAATTAATTAATAAGGAATATATATATTTTTTGTATGATAAGAATATTTTTGTCATAAAAAAATAATTTTCTGCTTCTGCTTTTTTTGAAAAACAGAAATTTTCTGCTTATTTAAAGAAAAAAAAAGTGTTTGATCAACTTGTAAAAGTGCTTTTAAAAATAAGCAGAAACAATTTTTCTGCTTCTGTTAAAAAAAAATATTTTTTTCTCAAAATAAGTGCTTATTTTGGGAAATAAGCAACCACAAACAGGCACTAATTAAGATTATCAAAGTTCCAAACTCAAATTAACTACACTACTTGGCTCTTACCCGAGTGAGGAAGCAGAAAAATTTAGACACATAAAATATAGTTATTTTCATAACTAAATTTTGGTATACGATCGAAGTTGTAAAAATTAATTCCATATTCAAAATTACTGTGATCAAGTTGTAATACTTATACAGTCATACATATTAGCTAGTTTTCTTCATGATGAGGAGGAGAAGAAGGCGAAAGTAACAGCAAGATGAGCAAAAAATTGTCAAACTCCTACTTGTTAGATAATTGATATGTTTGAGGTGGGCGGGAAGGATAGAGCCCAACTTATTATGTAGCCGCGAGAACAATCATCCTGATTGGGATTTCCGCATTTGAAAGTCCTCATACAACAAGTACTTTGAAAAAAAATCGATTTTGATAACTTAAATAGCCGTGTATAAAATGGCCTACTATTTATTATGAATTAATCAATGTTAATATTGTTGTTTTTATTAACACAAATAGGTTTCTTGCTGAAAAAAAATTCAAATTCCATACAAATCAATCGTGTTAGGGATAAGAAGCTTGCTCAATCCCAAGTCCTTAGATTATGACACTATTGCTTATCCTACGTGCTGTGTAACTAACCAAAAGGAAAACTATCTTTTTTTTTAATTGTACAAAAACGTATTGTGTTATTTCTATAAAATTACGTGCATGTCCAGGATCAGGATATTACAGTATTTTTTCTTCTTGTTTAATTTTTTTTTTTTTCTAGTTTTAACTTTATTTATGATGTTTATTCAATCTTTCTTCTAGGTCTCTTTAATGTTTAATAATGAAAGTAGCTCATTTGCTTCCAAAAAAAAAAAAGAAAAAAGGGAAAGGATCAATATACCCTAAAGTCCTACTTTGGGTCAAATCTATCGCCACTACATATTTTGGAGCCAAATTTATCTCTCTATTTTGAAAAGTTGGTTAGATATATCCTTCATCATATTTTGGGGTCAAATTTACCTTTAATGTCATACTTTGTGGTCAAATTTATCTCGTTAGTAAGAAACTTTTTACATGTACCGTTTCTTTGATAGAAAAGCCCAAATCAATGTTAAATATCTTTTTTTAAAAAAAAAAAAAATGCACCCTAATCTAACCTGCGTGATCCGAGTCGAGCCACAAAAAACACACAAGCAAATATACCTTCTTCTGATCTACTAATTAAATTTTTTCAACGAGATTAAGCCATTGAATATTTATCAGTGCATAAATCATGAAAAATGAATTTGCATAAATACAAACACAAACAAATATACCTCTCCCTCGGTTCATAGATCTGCATCAATGTAGAGCTCATGATAAATGTTATTTGACAGTCAAATGCAATAGATTTGACCCACTGAATATTTCTCTAGATGGTTGAGTTAAGGAGTTTTTTTATGTGTCAATCATGACATGTCTTCATTCTTATGTCTTTATATACAATTCGAATCTACGCAAATTTTTTATCATGTTATTTGCTCAAAAAACTTATCCATTGATTCTACAATCTATATGCATATAGAATTTCATATCAAATTTTGAAATTTGAACATAATTGAACAAGAAAAGATTCTGTAATATACATTTTTTCTAGATTCAAGCTTTTGTATTATTCCATTCTATTTTACTTTTTGTTTATTTGTAAACAACCTACCAGAGCATTGCATGTTGAAAGAGTTGAAGTTGTGTTTGACCAAGAATATAAATTAGAGTTGTTTTTGAATTTTTGTAAAAGAAGTAGGAGAGAGAAAATTTTATTTGTTTTCATTTTTCTAAATACAATTTTCAATTATATTTGAAATTTTCATAGTCAAACACCAACTTGAAATTGTATTTAGAAGAAAGTGGAGAAATAATTTCAAAAAAAAAGAAAAAAATATCATAGTCAAATAAATATTTAACAAAAATTATATATTATTACCTATAATTTCTAAGGATATTGCAATATTTCAGCAAGAAAATTTTATAAAAAATGATATAAAGATAGGAAGACAGAAAATAGTTGCAAACAATAGGTTGCACAAAAAATTATATTTAATTTTAGTTGCATTGACATTGAATTTTAAGAAGAAGAAAAAATATACTGTAGAAGATAAAAAATGGCCAAGATGCCAATAATGGTTCTCCACAAACCCACAAGCCACATGTGCATCAAACAACGGCTAGTCACAAGCCATATGTCCATCAAATAACGTGGGCTCATACAACTTTTATTGATGGTATGAGACTCAAAATAAATTTAGCTTAAATCATGGATAAATATTTAAAGTTTTTTTAAAAATTCGTTTACACCCCTCAACTAAGACATGTATCTATCAAGTATAAAATTAGAATCGTTAATATGGGTTAGATCCGTTAGATCGGGCCGAACCGGTCTGTAATTCGATAGAGTTGGGCTTCAATTTTTTTAGTCCATTTAAGAACAGGGCTTTTTAGCCCGGACCGAATAAACCCATGGCCCGTGGAGCTTGAGCAATGTGGGTTGGGCTAGCCCGTGGGCCGGCCTGTAAGTCAAATACATGCAACTATTTAGATTGCTTATTAGTATTTTTATTTGGTTCGAAGGATATCATGTCAAAAGTTATTTAATTTTGCTATTAAGAGTATTTTTTGGGGTGTTGGAGACTTGATTAACATGTACTAACACTATGTAATATTGTCTGGTAATATTTATGTTTATCAATATTCTAAAATGAAATTATAAAATATTATTTTTTTAAAAGTAGGTTGGCCCGTGAGGCCCGCAGCCCACAGAGTAATAGTGTAGACTTGGTGTTTTTGGGTCCATCATTTTGATGGGTCAGCCCGTCCTGACCCATCAAACTCAAAACCTGTGTGAGTTAGCCCGAATGGGCTGGTCGACCCGTATTGACAACTCTATACAAAATGTTGATTTGACAAGGAGAGTGTGTTACACTCTCCTTGGGCGCGTGAATCGAAGAAAAAAATAATATTTTATTTTTTTATTAAAAAATTTATACTTAAATTATTTTATTAATATAATTTTTAATTTAAAAAAAAGAAAAAAAAACACCTAACCCCCCCCCCCCCCCGTTTCATCATCGTCTTCACCCCACCCTCACCCTGCGTCATCACCAAATTTTGCAAAGTTTCAAGAACTTAGACTTGAACAATGAAAAGGTGTTAACATCAAATTTTACAAACAAAACACCAAGATTGAAGGCCAAGAACAAGAAGAAACCAATTGATTTATCAGAATTAGACAAGATAAGAAGATCAGAAGATCACATGAAAGAACAGATCAAATATTGGGCTAGAGCAGTGGCATCTTCGTTAAAAAATGATTATTTTTTGCAAATTTTACTTTAGAATATAAAGCTAATCATTTTGCTATCTGATTATAACAGAAACTTCCTTGTGTTTCTGTATCTCATAAGACAAAATTTATGTTAATTACAAGACTTTGTTGCATAAACAAGATATTCATTGTGGGAATAATTTTGTAAAAAGATTTGATGACAGCTCTTTGAAAAGATTTGGTTCTTTTATGCAATTTCTCTTTTCCATCAATAAAATCTCAAAAATTTACTTAAAAAAAATAGAGGGGAGTGAAGAAGTGAAAATGGAGAATAGAGGGAAGTGAAGAAGTGAAAATGGAGGAAAGTGAACAAGATGTCTAGTGGGAATGGGGCATGGGAGAGGAGGTGGGATGGTGGGGAGGGTTAAAATAATTTTCTTTTTCTATTGTTGCGGAGTAATATGTCTTAAAATAATTTTTGGACCCAGACTGTCACGACCCAACTTTTCAGGTCATGATGGCACCTACCATAACCCATCAGTAGGCAAGCTAACCTGTAGTCTGGAACGACTAGTAACGGACTACTTAATAACATAAGAAAAAAAATGCGAAATATATGAGATAAAACTCAATACATAGATGAATCTCAAAACCTGGTTGTATCAGTACAAGAGCTTCTAAACATAATAAGAGTACAAAAGTGATATATCAAGGAGAAATACACTAATTCAACTTACCTCTGAATACAACTTAGAGGCTAGTCTAATACATATGAGAGAGATAAGTAATACTCCAAACGTCAGGAGCTCACTCTAAGTCTATGAATCAGGGCTACTCCACACGATGCACACATCAACGTTGATAACTAGTACTATGATCTGCAGGTTGCAGAGGTATAGTATGAGTACCAAACGAATGGTACTCAGTAGGTAACTGGCAACTGAGCTCCAAAGATAAAGTAGATATATACAACATATAAACATAATGGAAACTACAACCAAGAGTCCATAAATCATGTAATAAGTCAATGAGAATAACAAGGGACAACTATCATATTCATGTCCAAGAGTCTAACATAATAAGACTAAGGAAGTATCAAGGTGAACTATCTTATTCCAGCTACATTCAATATAAGCCAAAGCTATACAGTATATCCCAGGTCAATATACAGATAAAGAGCGAAAGAAAGATATATTGTAATATACAAGGCGAAGGAACGACTACACAATATGAACAACGAAGAAAGGGATATCCGATAGTACCATGACTTCATATAGCTATATATATATATATATATATATATATATATATATATATATACAATATATAAATAGGAGGTCATCTCAACATAACCTACATCGTCATGTTCTCATTTTAAAACCTTATTATAATGCTATCAGGATTCAATACTAACATACTCAGGATTTCTAATTCATATGGCTAGACATAGAATAATCGTGCATAGTAATGCAATCATAAGATAGCAAAGGTCGAAGACATACCTTAATTCCAATACCGGATCCATGACCAATCTGTCATAAGCTAGCCATAATAATGATCATAACCATGATAATAACAATATCAATAACATCGTAAATAACCGGCTACTCCGGACAACCAAATACCTAGCCGAGCCTATACGTACCCCCACCGCCCCAGACTCGGAAGGTTCAATCAACAAATAATAACACAAGACATATTCTTCACCCATATCCTTGCAACCGTCCCATACCGGCTGATAGACATAGGTGCATACTGGTGATAGGCGATGCGCATGCAGGAATGAATGCAAAATATACCATCAATATCACAATGCATCATAACTGTCTTCATCAGGACCATCATCATCATCGTCATCAACCTCCGGCCTCACCGGATATCAATATCAACTCAATAGTATCCTCCGGACTCGAACCGGGTATCAATATTATCACGATATACTCCGGCCTTGCCAGGTATCAATATCATCTCAATAGTATCCTTCGGACTTGAACCGGATATCAATATCATCATAATATCCTCCGACCTTGCCGGGTATCAATATCATCTCAATAGTATCCTCCGGACTCAAACCGGGTATCAATATCATCATAATATCCTCCGGCCTTGCCGGATACCAATGTATCATCATAACTCTCGACACATAAATATAGGCATATAATAGGTGCACAGACACAAGCCGATATACTCATAACCGTAAAGATGTCTAACTTATCAATAAATCCCAACTACTCGTTATTAGCTAACCAACACTTATTATTATTAAACCGCTAGTTCGCTAGTCATCACATAACCTCTAGTTAGTAGCCTAAACATTATCCTTCACATAATTCTTGTTCACGAGATAACAACTAACCACTATTCATTTAACAATCAACGTCTAATATCTAGTCTAGGTTCATCATTAGACCAAAAAATCGTCATTTATCCTTTCATTATTATCAACTATTCATCCTATTTTTATTAATCATTACTAGACAACACATTACTACTTGTCGCCTAACCATCTTTTATTAAATGACATCATTCATTAACTTACCATCATTAGCTACCATGTTCCAACTAAGCAAGATTCATTAACTAATACATTAGCTTCCTAGCCATCAAGTGCAATGGTTAGCCAATAGACAATTAGTTACCACATAGCTTAATCGTCTAACAAGAAGAAAAGCCATAAGATAATATTTCGGCTATAATCACATCCTTTATAATAGTAAATAATCATGAACGTACCAAACCTATGCATGCCATCACCAGTATTCAATCAATGGAATAATAAGCATCATACAACATCTTCCTCCGTTTCATACCGGAGAGATGTGTATACAAACATATACATATTCATATTCATAAATCGCAATCACATCATTCACAATGATAAACACTTCTTGGATATTTAATCAGTACCATAACACGGCTCTTGACCCATTAATTTATCCGTAATAATCAAAACATCATAATCATGGCCTTAGGCCCATATAAATATACGGGACTCATATCAATAATAATATTTATAAACCGTAGCATATCTATAATCATCTCACATATAAGAGGCATCTCACATCTAGGAGACATAATATCAACAAGCATATCGCCTCTGTTAGACATCTCATATCTATAGGTTATGCATCATGACCAAGAGAAAAATCGTCTCTATAAGCTCAATAATCATAACTAAGAAGAAAATCATCTCTATGGGCCAAATATCATAACTAAGAGGAAAATGCATCTCTATAGGCAAAATATCATAATTAAGAGAAAAATGCATCTCTATGGGTCAAATATCATAATTCAGAGAAAAATGCATCTCTATGGACAAAATATCATAATTAAGAGAAAAATGCATCTCTATGGGCCAAATATCATAATAAAGAGGAAAATGCATCTCTATAGGCCAAATATCATAATAAAGAGGAAAATGCATTTCTAGGGGCCAAATATCGTAATAAAGAGGAGAATGCATCTCTAGGGGCCAAATATCATAATAAAGAGGAGAATGCATCTCTATGAGTTACTAATCATAATCTGACAAAAATCATCACAATTTATCAATTCACCAAGTAATTCTCATAAATAAGGCTCATTAGTCTCAGCTAGGTCTACTATCCGCAACTAAGCCCACAAGGGCTAACACAAATCTTGACCTAAGTGGGCCGGATGATCCCACTTCTAATTCATAATTAGGCATACTATGCTCCAAACTAGGCTAAGGTATCTAGTTTATCCTCTAGATGTCAAGCAAGCCATATTAACCCCTAAGATAGTAACTTCGACTAGAAATAAGGGTACTCAAGTCAACTCTACCAAACTTAAGGTTCCAAAACTATCACACTAGCCCAATAAGGCTAAATATACAAATCATGCTTCAAATGCTAAAACCATATTCCGAGCATAACATTATATCATATTCATGCTACAAATTTACCCAAGCTAGGGAGAAGGCAATAGAATTCTACAAGGGTATTAAGTAATTCAACCTACAGGTCAAAAACCCCATCTAATCCCCAAACTTATATGTATAGTCAGTACTAAGTCATTCTATCCAATATCAATCTTAACATTCACACGCAATATATATCATACATCATCCATGAAGAAGAGTAGACAGAAGCCTACCTCAAGGCAAAACCGCAAAATCACACTTCACACACCACATGCTCGTCTTCACTTCACAATCCCCAAAATGCCATCACACTATCAAAAATATAATCTACTCATCAATACGAGTCTAACGATACCCATATTGCACTATTGTGCTTCGGGTCCAAAAATGATACCAAAAAGCCCAAGTGGGTCCCACATACGGAAATCGTGTTTACGAAGTCAACCCAATGCTCATCTATCACCAAGGAAGCATAACCTTAAATTGATGGGTGCAAACAAATGAAATTTGGGGCTAAATCAAGCCCTAAGCTAAATTGAGATTTTGGGTCAAGAATAGTGAAATTCACCAATAAAGTGATGAAATCTTATCTTAATCCGGATGATAATCATGATAAAAGATGTTTACCAAGCTCTCTAGACACCCACAAGACTCAATTTCGAATTATCATACCCATTTAGGGTTTTAGGTTCTCAAATGTGAAAGAAAAATTCCCAAAATCGCGACCTTGGGTCTATTTATAGACCCCTTCGGCGAACAGACGCGGTACCCTGTAACAACAAAGTCAAAAACTTATTTTTGGCCCTCGGAACTCATCCGGGACCCAAAATATATGATTCAATAGTGAAATTTGAGTGTAAACCACAATTCAAATCCATTGGAATCATCAAAACTTCCATACAAGGTCGTTTAGGCAAAAAGTGGGGCCCACGTATATAGTTTCGATTTTATGACTTTCTGACTAATAGGTCGAAATGAGCTCGGGTGCATTGGGACTCGAACCATAGGTCTACCTAAACTAAAATCGATATTTCGGATATGCCCGAGATCGTTTCGCTGAAGTTTTTGATCGGTGACCATTTGAAACCAACGAAGACTTCTAAACAGAGAGTTGACTCTAAAAACCAAACGAACTACCCGGTAACCGAATCCTCAGTCCCAGCAAGTCATAAATGACTTGGGGCAGCCATGGAGAAGCTCAAACGGTGAAGATAAGCATAAATATGGAAAATGACCTGAAGGGTCATTTTATACAGATGTCATGTGTTATTATTTAATTGGATATTTAGGATGACCAGCCCACTTTGTATCATGACATTCCTTTTAGAAGAGTACGCCTTTATTATAGTTATTTTTTAAAAAAATTATTTGCCATGTTTTTTTTTTTTTTTATTGGTCATTTTTGCCACATCAGGCGAGCACATTCTATATCTTTAGCTGATTGACAAAAAAAGGCATGATAGGATCAAGTTTCGGTTAAATTAGGGGCTTGATAGGTACATATCTTAGTTGAGGGGTTAAATTATCAACAAAATAAATCGCTCTTATAAATTAAATATTAACATAAATTGTATTGCTCATGCTATTTTTGTGGTTGGTAATATTATGCCATTAATATTCAGAAAGTTAAGATCTATGTCGTGTTTTAAGAAACATTCGTAGTTAATGTAATATTTTTTCAAATTTTTCTTTGCCGCAGTAATCTCTTGTAATCTACCACTAAGTAAGATTTCAAAAACATTTTTCTACATTTTGATACATATGTTTCTCTAATTCTAACATTTTAAATGCTCAAATCTATTGTGAGAAATCATGCTAATTTTCTATGTATGCCTCTCTTTAGTTTTTGGGCTTTTTACTCTAAGTTGGTCCTTTTGTTCTAATTGGTTGTTGATTAAGGAGATTGGAACTGAGAAACTAACTATTGCTTGGGAGACCTTTGATCGAGGAAATCGAAGGTCCACTATATTGAGTTTGAAACTCTTCAATTTGAAATTTAAGGAGCTTATTAGAACCAAGGAAACAATTACTGGTTGATAGGATTTGAAATCCGTAATTTCAGACTTGAAATTTTGATGTTCGATTCGAAATATATAGATGTTACAAAACTTTAATTTTTAGTACCTTCAGGAAGTTCATACTAAATTTGGTCACATTTGGAGGTGCTTTGAGATCGAACGCTGGGCTGAAAACATTGTTGGCTGGGCATATTATAACTGCAATTGTATATTATAATAATATGTAGATGTGTAACAGCATATATTGATTTCGGTAGAGTTATATTCATCGATAGTGGAATAATAATCAAAATTTCAGTGATCTATCCTCTAAATTCTTGGCCTTTTTAGTATATTTGCTACGTTTTTGTAACACCCCACAGGAGAGATGCTGGGTATATATCATTAGTGGGTTGAGCCGTTACAAATGGTATCAGAAACAGGCCTTCTACAACAAATATGCAACTTTGGAATAGTATACTGCATATGCATACTCAGGAGCGTTTTTTTTTTTCTTTTGGAAAAATATTTTTAGGCAAGTGACCAAGAAAAATCTTAGAAGTGCAAAAAAATGTCCTTTTTAGTGTTGAGAGAACACAAAATAACCCGTGGAACAGTGAGAAATGAACGCAGCAGTGTCGTGTAAAGATGATCATTCCTCGTTGCAACACAAGTTAACCACGAATTTGCCTTGTATACCACAAAAAATGTTTCACATTTAGGGTCTATAATTTAAGATAATCCTGTGTAGGAGCCACATAACTGGACCACAAAGTTTCCAACTGGTGGTTAAACACAACACAATCCAAAAGTGTAGCCCTCAGTTGGCTGATTCTAATTGGACGAAAATAAGAAATTATAAAGACAGTCATATTTTGGCAAAAGATAACAGAGAACATTCAACTAGGGATCTATTTTCCATCACGTATAATGCATGGTCTTCAAGATTTTTTTAAAAAATTCCTTCAATAACAGGTTCTATCTAGCTACTTTTTTTTTTTCTTTCTGAATTCTATGGTTGCAATAGAATTCAGAAATGCTGAGGCTAAATTTATGTAGTTCCGTAGTTCCTAGTCCGATAGTAGTCAAAGAAATTGGCAGAAGCTGCCGTTCATGGATCATTTTAACCAACAAAGCGCCGATCCTATGTAGGAGGGACATTAGTGTCAAAGCCCTGAAAGACGGGATGAATGGTGGCACTAATGGCAGTGGATTAGGTGGTCGTAGTTGGGACCCTGGATTGGAAATTGAGGTGCCATTTGAACAAAGGCCGGTATGTATCAGTTTTTAAGCTCCAATTCCTTTGATTCATCCCTCACCTCACACATTTGATCCAATCGGCAGGAATCAATAGAAAAGACCTATCTTTCGCCACATAGTATGAAACTTTCTTTTGCTCTTCTCCCCGCACATGCCACTTGCAGACTAGTACAGATTAATTGCCCACATACACTGATACTACAAAGATTCTTTTATGATATCCGAATCATTTAACTTGTGATGGGACTTTTTCTTTAGCTTAATCGTAGAGATCATTTTGTAAGTACCTTATGTAAGTAACCTGATTGCGTGTCTTTTCCACTGTTAGTGCATAAAACTTAAACTTGTTTTCAGAAGGCCACGACACTCGCACAGGTGAGACATGCTATTATATGATAAAGCTTCTACTGCAGTCTGCCGGTTATAGCATTATTGAAATCAAACTGACTCAGTAAATACTTTTGACATGGTCTTAACTTCTGAAGTTTCTTAGGGATAGGGAACTTGATATGGAGATGAGTGAGAGGTTTAAAGTATTGACTAAGCTAATGCTTTTTTATCTAGGTGAATGAGTACTCATCTCTGAAAGATGAAACTTTATACTCTTGGGCAGAATTGGGTCCAGGGGGATTCTTCTTACGTCTTGGTGGACTTTGGTTAGTCACTTTCACAGTTTTGGGAGTACCTATTGCTGCTGCAAGCTTCAATCCGTCAAAGGTAAATTGTAAATTTGTGCAAGGTCTCTCAAGTGTTTTTTTAGTTTTATTTCTAAGACAAACACAGAAGAAAACAATCCACTCAGTCGCTACAATATTTTATAGCAACTCCGCTCGTACATTGACATTCAAATTTTCACAATCCTGCAGGATCCCTTACGATTTCTCCTGTCAGCAAGTTCAGGGACCCTCTTTATT
The DNA here is from genome assembly GCA_030864215.1 of Capsicum pubescens. Taxonomy (NCBI): domain Eukaryota; kingdom Viridiplantae; phylum Streptophyta; class Magnoliopsida; order Solanales; family Solanaceae; genus Capsicum; species Capsicum pubescens. The sequence continues at coordinate 192,839,615 of CM061539.1, read as the reverse complement.
GTTGCACTGATTGTCCTGAGAATTTATCTGGTAAAGTTCTTTAATTGCAAAGCTTGGTCAAATCTTCAGACTTTATCCACAGTATGAGAAGAAGAATAAGTAATTTCTTCATTTTTGAGGGACTTGACTACGTAGATGCGTACTTGTATTGATGTATCTCTACAATTGTGCGCATGTGTGGCTGCCAAGCTAAAAATTTCTACAAATAATGTACACTTGATTTACTAAATCATCCCAAAATGTGCCACTTTTACTTGAAGTCCATCCAGATGTGCACAAAATGTAGTTGCTAGGGGTCAAAGCTTGAGATTCTACCTTTCAGTTAGCACTTACCAGTAACTTTTATTACCATCCCCTTTTTACAATTTTTTTCTGTCCTCTTGGTATCAGTTTCCCTTGTAAATCATCTTGAAAACATAAAAGAAGAGAAGTGTATTGATGACTTAATGATTTTGTTGAATATAAGACACCAATTTATAAGTGTCAAATGTGGAACAATATCTTAACTTGAAAACTTAATTCTTCTAATAGTCTGACATTCACACAATGACCATAATACATTGGGTAGCTTCACTCTTCTAATGTTCTAACATTCTAATACCTAGCAATGACCATAACAGGGATGGAGCTATGTTGGAGACAGACTTTTATCAGCAGTTATACCTTATGAAGAGACCGGATGGTACGATGGACAGATGTGGGTGAAGCCCCCCGAGGTTAGTGGGTCTTTCCTTTGGATACATAATTTACAGAGTTTGTTCTCTTTACTTCGTTCATGATTACGAAGACTACAGAGTTAGCAGCAAGGGGAGAAATAGAGTAACAAAACTTAGGCAACTCATTGTTCAACTCTGTCCAATATAACTTCTTAGCCTTTTTCTTACTCCGATTCATTTTCTATGGAGGTTTATCTTTTATATTTTGTATATCTCAGTATTACTTTATATCACACATAAAGAGAGAAGTCTAACTTGAATTATAATGCACAAAAGATGATTTCTTTAATGAACCACGGCCAATTCAGAAAGGATCAATAAACCAAACAACAACAACAACGTACTCAAGGTGATCCCATAGGGTGTACTTAGACTTTACCCCTACCTTGTATGAGATGGAGATATTTTCAATGGATTTTGAAGTATCCCTTGACAAGAATTGATTCACGTATTAGATAAGAGCAAGACCTCAACACCAAAATGACTAACAGTGAGGTGAATACGGTCCAATATATGTCAAAAAGGAGTGGGACGTAAGAGCTACTTGTGAAAGCAGTGAGCTTTACTTCCTTCTCTTAGCCGAGTCAGTCTTTGCATACAACATTATACTCTTTTCTTCTTAGCGCAACCATCCATGCCAAAGATTTCAATAAAAATGGTTGTTCATGGTATAGAAATTTAGTTAACTTACTGTGAAACTTTGAGCAATAGATATTCAAGAAAGTACACTAAAACTACCAGCAGTTCTTGCAAAACTTATCTGAAACGTTGTTGCACATATGACATTTAATGTGATTATTCCTTGCAGATCCTAGCTCGTGATAGGCTGCTCGGCTCGTATAAGGTACTGGGTTGATGCTATTGCTTTATGTTATTGCACTTCTACACTATGAGTTTTTTAGTGATCATTTAATCGACTATAAACCACGTGGAACAGCTTGGTAAGATGTAGATTTTCACCTTGATCTATAAAACTCATCAGCAGGTTACATCATATTCTAAACGACACAGATTAGATCTTTGCAATGTTATGAGCATGAGAAACCTGAAGGAATTTATTTATCTAGGTGAAACCAGTCATAAAAATGCTGAAGCAAACGCTGGTTGGAACAGGGGCTTTGCTAGTTGCAGCAGTCACATTATTCATATTTGCAACACCAGTAGAAGATTTTATCCGCGATACTTTCACAACAAAAGAGAACTCATTGAGTTCCACCTCAACAAACAGCACAAAACTAGCCCTCAGGTATTCCATTCAAAACTTTAGAAGTATATCTGAAAATTCATGAGCTTAGGTTGTTTTGCTATGCAATCAAAGGAAAGAAGAACTGTTAAGCTTGCCACTGGAAGTCAAGGAGGACGATGATCTGGCGCAAGCTGCTGCTGAAGCAGCTGATGGAAGGCCAGTTTACTGCAGAGATAGGTATTATCGTGCATTGGCCGGTGGACAGTACTGCAAATGGGAAGACCTACTTATAAAATAAGAGGACAAGTGAAGAAAGCTATAGTTAAATTCTGTGATTGCTCAAAAGATCAGTACAATTGAGCCTGCTCTTATAACTTTAGAGAAGAAATTTTGATGTTTTACGCATACGATAATCTGTATGCAAAGAACAAAAGAAAGAGAATCATAACCAGAAATTGGATATATCAAGTGAACATCCACCATCTTATCAAAAGGCCTCTGTGTGATATTGCAATGACACTGCTCTTTGAGTGTCAGGATCAGCAGCAAAGGATTACATAGTATTTACAGTATTGTTAACGATTAAAAACTTGACGATTTACGAATAATGTTCACTTCACTTAATGGACTTGATATCAATTTCTTTAATCTTGAAATCTAATCACTACCATTCTAGCTTGATTCAAGCCAAGATTTGTTATTTTCAACTTAAGATTACTATTCTTTGCCAATTCACAGAGGTATTGCCAGTTTTTGTTAGTCCATCTCTCTATAGTGGGAGGACTATGAGAAAGGCACTACTGGATAAACTTTGGCAAAACAGACAGTAGGCAAAAGCTCTTTCACGAAACACTACTAGAATTGCTATTCATGTATGATAAAGGGCCTATACTTCTAAAAAGGCTTTTATGCACAGACGGATCCAAAGAATTTAATTTAGTGCATACTGAATATGGTTTTTTAGCTACAAGGTAAAATTGTTCTGCATATTAATAAAGTTGTCGAGAATATGCTATAATCAATTACAGCAGTAGTACTGTGAAAAAGTGTTTATATTTGTCACTTGGTAGTGTAAAATATTATTACGATGCACGAAGTAAGCTGTGACCATGCAGGGTTTGGGTGTAATATATGCAGTCTAGCCTGATGTAACTAATTGGTTTCCTAGTTCGAATTCATAACTTATAGTTTACACAAAATAAATTTACTTTTAATTCGAAGTTCTCGTTCAAAAGTAAAGTGTGGCTGCTGATATGTATGTTATCACATATCAGTATATATAACTTAAATCTATATCGAAGTATCACGAAAATGTCTACCTTCACAAGGTAGGATGAAGGATGAGGCTGCGTCACTCTCTCTGAACCCCACAAAGTATGTTGCTGTGGTAATGGAAATAACTGTCTACCGTTGGGGAAGGCTACATCTACTACATGATTGTTCATGTTGATGGTTGACATTTAATTTGTGGTGTATTATTATGTCCTCATATGCTAACCACTTGCAAATGGTGGGATATGGTCCGATATGCCCATGCGAGATGTGCAACATAAAGTTCCCCAAGTATGAAATCAGTAGTAGTAATTATTAAAATCATACGCGTATTTTGATCACTGCCTGAATATCAATGCACCCAGCTAGGTCCATACGCAGCCAATAACGACTTTGACAGATATCACATACGTCCTATTATGGAACACGTATGTTTTAGTTTTCGTCACTTCAACACTTGTACTTTGCAGCCTCACCATACTTTCTGTTTCCTCATTTCAATAATTTGGAACTACGTACAATAAGGCATATAAATCAATTTCATTATTGCATGCATGGGGTCCTTATATAATCAGATCTATATTACATTCACTGATGATGGCAGTTTCACTACTAGTGTAGTTTCATCATAATTTGCAGGTCTCCTAATGATCACGTTTGTTAGTTGTTAAGAGTTACATCTAATAAGTTCTAAATTATCGATGCTATTTGTGCATACAACTATATATTAACTCCTTGTAATCATACTTGGAATTAGTTTCGGCATCAGTAACTCGAACCACATATATGTAATTGAAAATTTATCAAAAATATGTGTTTGCACCAAGCTCATTTATCCGATTGATGGAAACAAATAGTGAAGAGTTCACACACCTCCTAATTAATATTGAAATTGAAATGCCAAATGCACCTCTGTTCAGGATACCACAAGGTCAGGGACTCAATTTCTCCAAATATCCACAGTTTTTCTTACCATTAATTTCGTACTTCATTTTGTTCTCCCTCTATTATTATTATTATTATTATTATTATTATTTGGTTGCTTTGAATAGACTTTTGCTCTCCCAATTTGCATGTCCTTGGACACAAGATTGGATCTGAAAATTAATTTGACAGCCTGTAGGTACTAAAATTTTAAAGAGAGAAGTGAAGTTAATAGTTACTCAAACTGGTGAACAAACAGGAGACAGGAAAGAGAAACCTAAAGACAATAATCAGGTTGAGACCATAACATGTGGCAGTTGAAACAAAAGGCTCTGTCACTTTTCTGGTCCAACCAATACGTGGAAATTTTAACTCAATATTATCTTTTTGGGTGGCATGCATAAATCAAAGACTCCACATTGAATCTCAATGTGTGTGTATATTAGCTTAAATCATAAATCACATAGTACTAACTAGCTGCTCAAGGTAATTAGCAAGTTATTACTCTATATTAAATGCTCACGACACAAGTACTGGGACTTAAATTTTGCCAGGGAAATAATAAAGCAAACTCCAGAAAATATATTCATCATTTATCTTATGGTACCACCGACATGCAGTATTATATTTCCTAATTTTTGATTATACTAGAGAAGAATTAAGGCACACATGATTTATGTCTTACAGCTCAAATATTGGTCCTAACACTATTTTTGCCATTATATAGAAAAGTATGTATCCGGTACAAAATATCTCCACTTAAAAAATCAACAGTTGGACCAGCAAAAATTAAATTCACATGAAATATACTCATTGCCAATCTGGCAACACCATAAATCCATAAGTAAATGAAATTCCAAATGACAGTGTTTACTTATTTACAACTCAAAATGCCTGTAATATATTATGGTTTATATAATGTTCTATATACCTTGTTGCTGACCAACACCATAAGGACAATCCAACATGCATGCTCATTACACGTAGTTTTTTCCTAATTTGAAAGAAGGAAGAAAATTGAAGATTACTTGAACATTTGTAGTAGCTACGTTTAATATCATTATATGTATATAATTTTTGCCAGCCAGTGAAACTGCAATTGGATTAAGCTTTTTCTTGCTTGTTCCATATCAGACTCTTAACTAAAAACAAAACGTAAAGCTTCTGATTTGCTTATTTTATGGAAAAAAGGTACATCTTTCTTTTCAAAATTATTTTATTATGTTCCAATGCTACTAGAAAAGTTAGTGTCAAACATTACAAGTAAAACCGATAGATCAATGACTAGACATGACCAGGGGCGGATCTAGGGGATTCATCCAAACAAGTGACAGACGTAGAATTTTCATTTAGGGGGATTGAAAAAAATAAACATGCTAATAGTGTTGGCGAATGAGCGAAAAATTTGCCATAAAGGTGGAATTTTCTTATATTTAATCACATCGAGTCTTTTGCCATGACTCACGAGCAAACATAAATATTACAGTTTGAAAGTGATTAAGGGGTTGTTTAGTTGTTGGCTAAGAAGGTGTATATAAGCTCGCTCATATATGATTCGATTCGCTCATATTTAATCTGACCGCTCATTCGCCTAACACTATTAGCATGCCTACTTTATTTGATTAATCCTTAGATGGAAATCTTGCTTCTGCAGCTGGACATGACTGTGTCTATGGCTTACCAAAATGGCTCTAATGTGAGCTGCAAAGGTGTAGTTATGATAAAATCCAGAAATGGATAAGAAAAACTGGTGGTCAAATTAAAGTAAGAATCACATTTTAGAATTAGCACAAACTGACATCTTTATTTTGTATTGTTATTATCATCAGCCCTCTATTTCATGCTTAATAGAAAACTAATTTTGGGACAGGGGGTTCACGTGTTTCTATTGTCTTTTACCCCCTACACAAAATACAATAAAACAGTCTTGTTTGTAATCGATAATTAGGAGTATCTACCATTAAACAATGTTGATTTGTTTAGTACTAGAGTCCCACCCTAAGTTGAACCTTGTCTGTTCTTGTTTGAATAGAGGGACTACCTAAAATATTGTTTTTCAAGTTTATGTGCACTGATAATCATATACTCCTTTTGTTGATGAACTTTAACTAACACTTAAAATATATATATATATTTTAATCATATTAACATGAGAAGGATGTCCGCTTATAAACTCTTTCATATAGTTTTCAAATATTTAAAATTCAAATTTCAGTGATTCATGAATTAATCTAATTCAGATTAATTTTTGAAGATTAATCAAATTGACTCGAAGCGAAACATGGCAAATAAGATTATTTCTATACTATCGGAATATCTTTTTTGTCATAACAAATATGATTTTAAAATTGGGAAGATAAAATAGATAACATACTAAATCTTAATGAGTACATGTATATAACTTAAACCAGAAAAACAAACCATCGATATAGCTCTAAATTGGGATTTGGGACATCTGAATTAATTCTCGAAAGGTGGAATTTCGACGTCTTTAACAACCATCTACCCTTTTTTTTCACACAAATAAATGTTTCTCCTAACATTTATAACATCACTCTATTTCTGTATGGACCCGTGAACCACTATTGTTCAGTAACGGTGAATATTTTTTCTCTTTTTTCTCTTTATTTATTATAATTGGAAGTTGGAAATCTTTAAGATCTCCTTGGTGTGGTGAAGTCTACAGCATTTATTAATCTGACGATTTAAATTGGACTGTCGCTTTGAGCAATGAATTTCACTACCAACTGAATCTGTAAAAAAGAGAGAGTACTAGTAAGGAAATGAAATGAGAGGTACCACTCAAGATTGAAAATTGTGGTGGAACGTTATGTACGTTTTCGTTTTTAATCAAAGATTTCGGGTTACCTTAAAGAGTGAATTTTCGAAGCGGCTCCAAATTAGTTACGAGTCTTAAACGATTATCGAATATGGGGTAAGATAAAAAGTACTTATCTCTATAAGTAAGGATAACAAAGTACTTATCACTCTTTCACAATCTTTGCGATAAATCTTAAACCAAACTAGTGGCTATTTGGATGGGCAACTTAGAAGAATTTTGGAATTGTGTTTCTTTTCTGACCTTTCTTGTGCAAATGAGCAAACGGTAAAGTGGAAGGTGAAAATGAGGTTAGCACTGACTACTAAAAGATAAAAAGAAGTGGATCAAAAGAAGGAAGATAACGTGATGGAAGTAGAGTAACGCATTACCATTTTGTACTCTTTTATTGACTACTTACGTTAAGAAATGTGATTCTTGTGAGGGTCATCCTTCTTTTCCTCTTCCCCTTCTTTATTCTTTATTTTATTCACTCCGTTTTAATTTTGCTTGTCTTACTTACCTTTTCAGAAAATTCTTTAATTATAACGATAACAGACCCAGTGTATTCCCACAAAGTGAGGTTTGGGGAGGGTAAAATGTACGCAGTCTATACCATTATCTTCGAAGAAGTAGAGAAGCTGTTTCCGATAGACCCTCGACTCAGGCTAGAGAATAGTACACAAGATCGTAGTGAAACATGAAGAAGGATGGAAAATTCTTTAATTATAAATTTAAATGATATATTTATGACCACAAGAATCAAAAGTGTTCTTTGTTTTCTTAAATTTCGGATCAAGTCAAAACCGAAGAAACAAATTGAAATCGAGTGAAGTATCATTTTATATTATCAGTTGTTATGCTAGGCTGGATCTTTCCAATCTTTTTTCGTTTGAAACCAATCATTCATAAGAAGAAAATAATATCACTCTCTCTCTACCAGCTGCCCCACTTCAATACTCTTCACACTCCATGTAACTGCTATAGTCACTCTGCTTAGCTCTATTTTATTTTCCTATATATATTACCTGAAGTTTCTCATTGCTTGTTCATCCATTCCCTTTGTTAATGCAGTCCAAGGGAATGAGTGTAAAAACACACAAAATAATCAAAATGTCTAAATACCTAGTTCTAGTTTTTGTACTTCTGTGCCTATGCAACATGTCTGTGGCAATGGAGATTAAGAAAACTTACATCATTCATATGGCTAAATCCCAAATGCCAGCAACCTTTGATGATCATACTCACTGGTATGACTCGTTCCTCAAATCGGTCTCCGAATCAGCAGAGATGCTGTATGTTTATAAAAATGTTGTCAATGGTTTTTCAGCAAGGCTTACAGCTCAAGAAGCTGAATCCTTAGAGACCCAACCTGGGATTCTCTCTGTTTTGCCTGAGCTGAAATACGAACTTCATACTACTCGAACGCCTTCTTTTCTCGGTCTTGAAAAAAGTGCTGATTTCTTCCCTGAATCGGATGCTATGGGTGATGTTATCGTTGGAGTACTCGATACAGGGGTGTGGCCGGAAAGAAAGAGCTTTGACGACACTGGCTTTGGACCTATTCCTGCTTCGTGGAAAGGTCAGTGTGAGTCAGGCACCAATTTCAGTTCCGCCAAGTGTAACAGAAAGCTTGTTGGAGCGAGGTACTTTTCTAGGGGTTATGAGACTACTCTTGGTCCAATTGATGAATCAGAAGAGTCCAAATCTCCGAGGGACGATGATGGCCATGGAACACACACTGCTTCTACAGCAGCAGGTTCAATCGTTCAGGGCGCTAACCTTCTTGGTTATGCTTCTGGAACTGCCCGTGGAATGGCTAACCGTGCCAGAGTTGCCGTGTACAAAGTTTGCTGGAAGGGGGGATGTTTCAGCTCCGACATATTAGCAGCTATGGACAAAGCAATTGATGATAACGTTGATGTGCTTTCGTTATCACTTGGTGGAGGCACATCGGATTACTACAAAGACAGCGTTGCAATTGGAGCATTTGCTGCTATGGAGAAGGGTATTTTGGTTTCTTGCTCTGCTGGAAATGGAGGTCCTGGTCCATTCAGTTTGTCCAACGTTGCACCTTGGATCACCACCGTCGGTGCTGGAACGTTAGACCGTGATTTTCCAGCTTATGTAAGCCTTGGCAATGGTAAAAACTTCTCTGGAGTTTCACTGTACGCGGGTGATTCATTACCTAATAAGATGCTTCCCTTTGTGTATGCTGGTAATGCTAGCAACGTAACCAATGGAAATCTCTGTATGACGGGTACCTTAATTCCTGAGAAAGTTAAAGGCAAAATTGTGCTATGTGACAGAGGGATTAATGCTAGAGTCCAAAAGGGCTCTGTCGTAAAAGCAGCTGGTGGAGCCGGCATGGTTTTGGCTAACACCGACGCAAATGGGGAGGAGCTAGTGGCTGACGCCCATTTACTTCCAGCGACGGCGGTGGGTCAGAAAACAGGCGAAGCAATCAAGAAGTATTTAACCTCAGATCCTAATCCAACGGCCACGATTCTTTTTGGAGGAACAAAGGTAGGAATCGAACCGTCACCGGTAGTTGCAGCGTTCAGTTCCAGAGGCCCAAATTCAATCACCCCGGAGATACTTAAACCGGATATCATCGCGCCCGGTGTTAACATTTTAGCAGGCTGGACCGGAGCAGTCGGTCCGACCGGGTTGGAAGAGGACGATAGACGGGTCGAGTTCAACATTATCTCGGGCACATCCATGTCGTGTCCACACGTGAGCGGCTTAGCGGCTTTGCTTAAAGGAGCTCACCCTGAATGGAGCCCTGCCGCCATTCGTTCCGCGCTCATGACCACCGCTTACACCGCCTACAAAAACGGCGAAGCACTACTAGACATCGCCACTGGAAAACCATCTACACCGTTCGATCACGGTGCCGGGCACGTGGATCCCATTTCTGCTGCCAATCCAGGACTGATTTACGACATAAACGCAGATGATTACCTCAATTTCATCTGCGCATTGAAATATACTCCATCGCAAATCAACACCTTAGCAAGAAGAAACTTCACATGTGATTCAAGCAAAAAGTACAGCGTCTCAGATCTGAATTACCCTTCATTTGCTGTTTCATTCCCGGCAGCAGGAAGTGACGGTTCAAATACAATCAAATACAGCCGGACGCTGACAAATGTTGGACCGGCTGGAACATACAAAGTTACTGTTTCTTCGCCAAGTAGTTCGGTGAAGATTATAGTTGAGCCCGAAACATTGAGTTTCACTAGGATGAATGAGAAGAAATCGTATACAGTGTCTTTCACAGCTCCATCGATGTCCTCAACTACGAATGTATTCGGTAGAATTGAGTGGTCAGACGGGAAGCATGTGGTTAGTAGTCCCGTGGCAATTTCTCAGACATGAATTGTATGAAGACATAGCCACAGCTGCTGTTTATTTAATGTAAGTTCATGTTTTTCTGCTTTTAAGTTTCATTCCAGCACAAAAGTTGGAAGCTGGCTCCAAATGTATTTATGGATAACATGAAAAAAAATATTTGCCTCTACAGTTTCTTGCTCATTGTATAGTGTTGCTTCCTACCAAGTATTGTAAGAATTTCTGATAGTGAACTGTACCTACATACATCTCTATGTGATTTCATTTTAACTGTATCTCATATTCTCCTCATGATGTTCAACCAAAGACCACTTAATTATCAAATAAAGTAGAGAGGGTGCTTATCGAGCATGTCAATGAGTCGAGATGTGAGTTCAATTTCTGTTATGTCTAGTCTGAGTATGTATCTATGCTATTACGTTAGAGCTAAACTTATTCTGATCTAGTGTACGTCCACTCATGTTAGTTCGCGCTTACTCATAAAGTTGGGATCTCCAGAAAGTTTACTGTTTTCTCCTCTCTTGCTTCAGTTTGAGGTGATAGGTAAAGATATTGAATGTGATTCATCCATAGCTATTATGAATATTGGAAAAACAATGCTGCTAAAGTGGTACACTAGCACATATTTTCACACATTAATGCTCCAGAGGAATGATTGATCTGTCAAATAATGGTTACTATGCATTGGGTTAGGTCTCTGAGCATTGGTCAATGCTTAATAGACCATTGAAAAAACTGGCATTCTTTGTTGGCTATTGATGGATGATGTTTATCAACTTCGATAGGTACTTCTGCTATCATGTCATGCGTTGGGTACACAATGAGTAAGCAATCATTAATTTCAGTATTAATTGGCTTTCCCATTCCATAGGATGATGAAGATTGACATATGACATCTTTACTATTGTTAGTATGGTTGAAATTGTACTAAACTATTTGCAAATTAAGGTATATTACGTATAAAGACAGACTTGACTTCATGTAGAATAACATGCCCAGTGTAGTCTCACAAATATGGGTTAGAGAAGATGTAACTTCATGTATATAAGTTATTTTCAAAACAAGACCAAAATTATACTACAAGGCAGAAATTTGTGCCAGAACCAAATGCAGTATTCATGACACAGTAGTATGATGATCAAAGTGCAAATTGTCTGGAAGAGAAACTACCAACACTGAAACTGGACATAATGTACACTCAAATCAAACTTCATTAGACTTCAATGCAAGACCAAAACAAAATTAGTGGGGTCGATCAATTGGTGGAGGGCGAGTGGCCAAAAATTTAGGGTGACGGGGAGAGATCTGGAGATAATCAAGATGAATTGGACAAACCATTCCACTTCCTCAAATTTTAACTATTAGCCAAGAACTTGTCAATTTCAACAAATTTATCATTTAAGTCGGCCTCACCCATTTTAAATGAAGCAGAAATCTGGCACATACATTCCAAGACAAGCGCCCCACTAAAATTTATTTACATTGAAAGATGCCCCTAGGTGAGATCATTCATTACGTAATCATTCTTCAATTATAATATCTGCAATCCAACCAAATAATTGGACATACCACAATGATCTACCGAGTGATCATGTTCAAAGAGTACATGAAGAAAGAAGAAAAAAATCCTTACTCATGGGTTATTTCTGAATATGAAACAAGACTTTCCACTGGTCATAATTTCCAAAGAGCTGTTAAATAATGCAAACTAAGCCAGCTATGCATTCTGTTGCTCCTCTGATATTACACTTTTTTCCCAACACTTATTAGGAGCAAACTGTTCACCTAGCATGTTCAGGGCATCATCTGCAGAGAGTCTCGCGGGCAAAATTGGGTCCCATAGTGAGAACTCCCACTGAACCTCGTAAGTTAAGCAATTTCGACTAATAGAATGTTGAAACCCGCTACAGCTCTTTCTTGATTTACCATTTGCAGAGCATGTTGCTTCATTTGCACCCATCATCACGTTCCAGGCTACAGTTTCTTTATCTTTAAACTAACTGGCCGGCTATATACAGGCTACACCCACATGGATAGAAGAGTTTAAAACAAATGGAAGGGATCATAATTTGTGCCAGTTCTGGTGTGGCTGCTTTCCAAGCCGCTTTAACATATACATGCATCCAGCTGCAGAAAACAGACCAAAAGCGGCCATAGCTATAATTGTTGAATTTTCCATATTCTGGTAGAAACCTCTCTGCAAAATTTCAAAATAGCAGATTATCTACATATTCAATAAATCACCAGAAAAAGAAAGTAACTCAAGATAAAGCTTGACATGTGGCACCATAAAATCAATTAAAACGTTATCTAGAAGTTCAACATAGAATAAAAGCAACGATATCGTATTTATCTTAACTGAGAAGACGTGAATACTAGCCAGAACCATAAATTTCCAAGGAACAAACATCTAGGTATAGTCCAAGCACTACATCCTTAAAAGGGTTTTACAGGGAATAAAGTGCCACTACAATTAATGAAGAGGATCTCTAAAGTGCCACTACAATTAATGAAGAGGATCTCTAAAGTGCCACTACAATTAATGAAGAGGATCTCTTGTGATGAAATAACAGATTAAACAATACATGTGTTAAAACGGAACATGCCTGAATCAGAAGTAACAACATAAGGGCATTTGAAGGAGCGATCGATAAACTCATCATTCCTCCACGGAGTTCATTAGGCACATACCTGCATGTTATAGGAAGAACGGAACTTGAGTAAAAGAGAACTGCCAGCCAAATATATGAGAGAGCAGAATAAGCTCGAGTTTCACAATTCTTAAAGCCATGGTTGAAAAGAAAATAATAACTGCAGCATAGTTTACATGGTTCTCAATCTGGCGAGTGAAGGCAAAACCAATCCCACACAAGCATGAAATATACAGAATAGCATCAAAAGAATTTCAATGTCCTGCAACAATATCGCAAATTAAGTATGACGATATCACTTGATATTTGAACAGCTTTTTTGACAATGGACATTTGAACAGCTTGAAGAAAAGAAAAGTAGTAAAATACCTGATAATCAAAAGCTACAACGAAAGTGACGAAGCCCATAATAATACAGGCATATACTAAGCACTCCTCTGTTCGAAGTGATAAAGGGCCACTGGAGAACCAGGAAAATGCAGTGCTTCCGAGCATTTTTGCACCAAGTACACAGGGGTATACCAAACCTAGTGAAACCTTTCTCCCATCTGCCTAAAAATCCGAACAAACTTTAAGGAGAAAATATATCAATCTTCTTGGACCAGGAACAAATATGGTGAGATAGGATTTCAGAAGGGAAAGAAAATGTAATGTTAAATATTCATCCTGATAAACCAGTATTCACAAAGTTTGAAAGACATAGATATTGGCCACAAAAAGATTACTTCATGGATTTCAATGACAGGAAGATGATTTAACAAAATCACTTGTATAGACCCACTAGCCCACATTCTGACCTGTCTTACAAACAGCCGGTATAAGAATGATTCTCATCAATCTTTCCTATGAAGGTCTCTCACAGTAGTAATTAGAATACTTCCTCTATCTACTTTTCCTTGACACACTCCCATCTCCAATTTTGAGACACAAAGTACAAAAGAATAATTAACCAAATCCAATCAAGGACATGTGATTTCGTATACATAACTTCAACTACCAACTCTTCAACTACTCTCGTCAAAATTGGGTAAAAGAAAGTAAGTCGATAAACAAATTTAGTACTCCTCTTAAATACTTTTCCATGAGAAAACAATAATAGGAATTGGAGAGTCAGGCATGCTGAAACAGTATCCTTTCCAGGAAGCTAGTCAAAATCATACCACAATGGTTGGAGCCCAAGTAATCCAAAAAACTGCAATTGAAAAGTGGATGGCAGCTTGGGTCCATGACAAAAGCCAAACTCTTTTATCTGCCAAGAGTACAATTGGGAAAAGATTAGGATGTCGATCCAACAACTCCCGATTATGCAATTAGTCATCAAAAACAGCATTTTGTACAGATGCCTGTTCTCCATCTCATACCATATTAAGGGGTTGCACAACTTATAATTTCTGAAAATGGACCATTTTATTTTCCTAAGCATTACATTTCAAATAATATATAAGTCCAAAATTAGGTACAACCTCATTTTGTATTAGAAGATTACCATATTCGTACTGTCTGATATACCAAACTGGGAGTATTTATTACCAAAAAAGGATAACTTTCTCTCTGCTTTACAGCTCTGTTATGATTTCTTGCTCTTCTCAAGTATGGACTTTTGCTTTTGAGCTAAGTTGACCAAGTCCCAACCAAAATAAGATCACAGTAAGGAAAATAAGGTAGCTGCACATAGTTTGGTGGAGAGAATGAGGGAGTAATTGGAGCAGAGGGCGACAATGACTATGAGATCGTGATCAGCCGTTTGAAAGCCACCCCTTTCTTCTTTTAGGTTTTAAACTCAATTTGTGGTACATGACCTCCTTTTACTGGAAAGACCTCTATTCGAGCCTAATAAGATCTTTCACTCGAAAGAAAAGCGCCAAAATTAAGGAAATAAGTTAAGCAAGATTTCTCGTGACTATTCAGTTATTTTGATGTTCGAATCATGGTTTTGAAGGCAAACATTATCTGATTTTATTATTTTAGAATCTTCCTATCGTGAGATTCACAAAATTGATTAAATATTTCTTTTAGTGTCACAGTCAGCTATGGAAATGTGTCCCGCAGTTATGTTGTGACAACAGAAAGTTCAATGGCATTCTTCCTGCTCACAATAAATACTCTTGGGTGCATTATATGCAATATGAGTGCACAAATTGGACAAAATATCTTAAGGAAAAGGTGCATGGGAACAAAAATGGATGACTCATACCACCGAGTATGTATGTATGAAATTTAATCTGATAATCTTTAAGAATAATTGATTTCGGATCTTCCTTCCACCCTCGACTGACATAAGCAAGAGCACTAAAAGCCATTATTACCACTGCACTGGACGGAGCAAGAAAACTTGTCTTTTCATGACTACCAATTAACCAGTTACCAACCACTTGGCTTCCAATGAAAGATGAAGATTCAACAAAAGTCATTAACCAAAACATGTCATTCACTGAATCCTGCCTCTGCTCAAGCTGCAAAATGATTAAAAGGATAAATCGTCTAAGTCGACCATCAAGATTCAGAGTCGTGCATAAAATCTGAAATCCGACTGAGTAGACTCCCGAAGCGAGAAAAATGTTCAAATATAATCACAAATGCTGCTACGGCGGCCGCATGAATAGTAGGTCCAAAATAGATTAATGTAGTAGGCAAAGAAAGCAATTCTGAAAGACGACAGATCCAGACACCCCCACCTTAGACCCTTTGTGTTTACTACATTCATACATCATCTTCTTCTTTTTTTTCTTTTTTTTTTTTTGGGGGGGGGGGGGTACAATAAGATTTCCTACAGTAATTCATTTCAAGAAATGGATAAGAATTTTGCATTAAAGAGTCTTCACAATTGTACTTCCCCCATGCAATAGCAAATCATATAATAACAACAAAAAGAGATTCTGAAGACAAACCTTATCATGCTCAACAACCATCCATGTCTCAAAGTTGAAGAAAAATATCATAGAGGCAAGAGACAGACAGATGCTAGCGAGCCAAACACTTGGATATCCAGTAACAGTCCTCCATAGGGCAACCAAAAGATGCAGCAAGCAAAATAACAAGCTGACTTTTCTCTGGCCACTGCATGAAGAGAGGCAACATAATGATAAGTTTGACAGATGGTACTCTTGACTTATCAAAAAAAATGATTTATCTTATGGTGCTCCATCACAATTTTGAGAGCAATAAATGATTGAAAATAAATGATAATTATCATGGCCCAATACCTTTACTTCGAAAGCATATTCTGGTCAAACACAAACCTTCAAGTTCAAGCTTTGTTGTTTAGAAGAAAAATGATGTCATAGCCAAAAAAGAATGCATCAAAGGAATGGAAGATCAGATTGATACATCCTTTATCCCAAACAAGAAGTTCAATTTCATTTAAAAGAGTTGAACCAAATAACCTTAGTTATGATTTATCGAACTCCAAAATAATGAAAATGGAAACTTGCAGTATACCTTTTTTCTTATAAGTAACAAACAAAAATTCACCACTTGCATAACATTTATTCCAATACCTAACTTTTTGTTTTACTTTAAATAGCAGAATTATCTAAAGTGAAACATAACTTCTTTAATTCCAAAAACTAGACTCCCCCATAAGGAAAATAGAACGGAGGGAGTTGCAATAGAAAAGTAACCTTTACTTTTTCTTTGTAACTAAGACGTATTTTTCTGAGACCTCAAGTAGATATGGAGCAACTTCCAACACTGTAATGGTTATGCAAATAGAGAAGGAACCTGGCAAACATAGAAAACTAGGCAGAGTACCCTTACATCAAATCCGAGAGCATTCCCAAAAAGGTACCAACGAAGAGAGCAGCTGCGTATCCAACACATAGAGAGATAACCATATGCTCCCTACTAACGCCATGGTAAGCCAACTCATATTCTCCAAATACTGCTAACAAGCCTTCCATCACTGTAAAAGTTAAATAAATAAACAAAATGATTTTAAATCCAAGCTGATGATAAAAAAACACTTGCTATATTGAGGTAATGAAAAAGGGAAGTATGCCTTTGTTTGATGCAATATGTGATTTGCATATACCCCTTAATATGTGTTCTATGATTAGTATTACCATATCAATATCATGTTAAATTAGTATTTGACAATTATATGGTGTCAGATCAGCCTAGAAATGCATTCTTGTAGATTAGATTGCATAATATGCTAATAAACAGATTAAAAAAGGAAGAATTTGTATCAGTATCGCAACTCACACTCCATGTTCGATGTAAAGATTCTTGTATCGGCACATTTAACTCCAATTGTTAAAATAGCTTCCATTTAGTCTTGAATATACTTTGAGTCTGATAAGGGCATTGCTTGAAGTATGTGTGCATTTATCTCTTTTTATAATAACAGTAGGTACTGGAAGCTGAGACCTCATTGTATACGTGCATGAATGTCCATATATTCAACAAGATTGAATGAGAAAATTTGAATTCATTTTTTGTATAGATAGACTATTTATCTACTATAACTATAGGATACTCCACTTCATGATCTCCATTTATCCAAGCAATCCACAAATGAAAGAACATCTCTAGCTTGAAAAAATGCTAAACATCATAATGCACATATTATCAGCAAGTCCATCTATCCAATTAGTTTGAGACTTTCCTTTGGCGAGAGTCAATAAGGTGCTAAGTTTCAAATTAAATTAGTTCATTTCTTGTTAATTTAAAATTTTGAAATCCAGAACCTGCCAGAAGTGCTTAGTTTCATTTTTCGCCTTTGGCAAAAAAGAACATTCTTTTTCTTTACAATATCAAACAACTACACTTAACTTGATCATAGGAAGGGTAAAATATCAAACATTTGGGACAGAGGAAATCTAACAGTCAACAAACAAGGAAACATGTAAAGTTTGCTACTTTGCACCATATTTCAGCTGCAAGTAGATTCTATGAGTTAGTTAGAACATGAAATATCCTAATACTGCCTCCTTTCCAATTTGTTTGTCTGATATAGAGTTTAAGAAAGTAAAAAAGCTTTCAAATGTCATCTTAAACAAGATTTAGAATGTACTAAAATATCCTTTAATCTTTTCGTCTTCAAGATGTCACGAGTAAACTTAGAATTAAAAAAGGCACAATACATAAACATGTCTTTTAACTTAGGTTCAGATCACATCTATACCTCCAACTTTGAGTGTACACAAGTATAAGTGGTCCTAAGTATACACTTAGAATTGTATAAAGTTGAACAAGTAAAAACATGTGTCCTAAGTGACGTCCTAAGTGGTCAATTCTTGTCCTACATGACGTCCACATATGTCTACTTGTTGAACTTTATACAAGTTTACTTGTGCATATACAAAGTTAGAGGTCATGGATGTGATTTGAGAACAAATTAAAAAGCATGTTTATATATTATGTCACTAAAAAAAGGAAATGAAGTTTTTTTTGAAAAGGACTAAAAAGAAAAGCAGAACAAACAAATCAAAACGGAGATAATAGAACACGGAAAATGAGGTCACCTGAAGAAAGAGAATAAAGTAAGAGAAAACTTGTCTGGAAACGAAGGAAGGAAGAGGAAGGCGCGTGATCGAAAATGGCAGAACTTCTGGTGGTGCTGCTGCTGTTAGGCAAATAGTAGATTGAGAAGCAACATGCTACGAAGAAGAATAAACACAGTGCTGGATTCGGCTCCCAAACATCGCTCTCCACGATCACCCCCATTTCTTAAGATATTAATAATAATGTACAAACCACAATTTCACTGGATCTCAAAATTGATTTTAGATCGATTTCATGGCGAATAGTGATTGTGTTTGAGTTCCCTGTTTTTCGTCAGTCGGGTTTAATTTTCTTGGAGTATGAGCTCAATTATTTTGATTGTCAGAATCTTCACTGGGCCGATATCTGACATTTCACATTAAAGTCCAACAAGTAAAAGGTGTAGGAATTGTACAGGGTAAGTAAGTGCACCAATAACTGCTTTTGGGACCTCCATTTAACTTGTGAACGTTTTTAAGACTCCATTTGCCCATAAAAATAATACTAATTTTTTATATTTGTAATTAAAGTTAGTAATTGTGTTTGATCATGAATATAAATTAAAGTTAGTCTTTAAAATTTCGTGAGAGAATTAGAAGTAAAAACAAGTTTTACTTATACTAAAATAGAATTCATAACTTAGATTTAGAGCTTGTTTGGATAAGATTAAAAAAATAATTTTTTAGCTTAAGTGATTAAAAATTTAAAATAAGTGCTTATAAATTAAACAAATAAATGTTTAGATAAAAGTGTTGAAACTGAAAAAAAGTTGTTGATGTGTTTGGTAAATAAATGATGTTAAAATGACTTAAATATCCTTAAAGTTGTTAACATCATAAATAAGGTGAATTATTTATAATTTTTAATTCTAAAATAAAATTTTTGAACAAACCTCCGATGTAATGATGGATTCGATAAAAACAAAGAAGAAAGATGAAGAAAAAATTGGAGGGAAGAGAACAAAGAGAAAAAGAACTTCTCACTTTCTTATTTTTTTAATCAGTTTTAGCTTTTTTTTAAGCACTTTTAAATTTTATCAAATACCTTAAAAAGTTAAAAAAAAAAATAGATTTTAATCCTATTCAAATGAGTTCTGACTTGTTATATTTTAAGTTGACATATTTATTAAGAAAATAATGATTAATATGATGAGTAATAATATTAAAAAATAATTTAAAGAATAAATAAGTACCGTTATAAAATATGAAAAGAAAAATCGTCTTTTCCCCGATTTGTTAAAAATTATAATTAGCGAGTAAATTTAAACGGGGAATACTTCAGGCTAAAACAAAATCCAAAGATATAAACTCCACCAAAACATGCTCTAAATTAAAGTTCAAGTTAAAAAAGGAAAACCGACAAGTATTTAAAGGGTGTTAGAAGAGCAAAGTTGTCCCCTGTATTTTTGTGCTGAAACAGAAGAAGAGAGATTCACAAGAATAATAATGGGTGGAGGCAATGGTCAGAAAGCCAAGATGGCGAGAGAGAAGAACCTCGAGAAAACCAAAGCCGCTAAAGGTACCTTTTTCTTTTTCTTTCCATGATGTACATGTGTATTCCAGGGTTATTCGAACCCTTCGTCGTAAAATTATACTATTTTTACATGATTAAAAAAAAATTTATGTATAAATAATTGAATCCCTTCGATTAGTTCGTATATGTACTACCCATCACTGAAAATGCTGATCCGCCCCTGCTCATCAATTACCTGATTTTACCTTGCTTTAATCCAATTCGATCCCCCTTGTTCGAATTCTACGTGCCTGACATTATTTTGCGTTTATCATTTTTTTTTTAATTTTTTTTATTGAATACCGTGGTGTCCGGGCCACGTTCCACCAGCAACAGCTAACAGGGAACTAGTGTTTTCAAGGTGTGGCTTTCTACTAACTCTCTAAATCGTGTCTTTTTTATGCAGGAAGCCAGCTTGAAACGAACAAGAAGGCCATGAGCATCCAGGTGAGACCTTTTTGTTTACACAATATAATGGGTGATTCATTATTAAATCCCATAATCGATGTGAGCTGTTGAGCATAGATAGGATAGGATTTTTTTGTAGTGAGGCATAGATAATTCTTGATTAGTCATGATGAAGGTTGACTGCAAAGATCGTCTTATTGCTGCTTCTTTGAATGTTAGAGGAACTTCTTCTGTCACTTTGATCATAAAATTGATTAATGTGTATAACGTCTTAATGACCGAAATACTGACGTGAAATATAGGAAGTATATATTCTGTGAAATTGTAAATATCTCCATCATGTAGGCAATTAAAAGGATATGAGTGTGTGAATCACTTGGATACCACCTATAATCTTTTGTTATTGTGTTTGGGCTGGTAATGTCATGTTGTTGAACTTCAATTCCTTTCTTGTGAGTTCAACGTACTTCTCTTTGTATTTCATAATGACAATCCAATAACGGCAACCCTCAAGCATGAGTTTCAACGTGTAATCTCTTCTGATTGTCCTGTTATTTGGCTCATTGAGCATGTGAACTGTTTAGTCCGTACTTGTTGGGATGCAAATCAATCCCACATCGGGAAAATAGAGGAAGAATGTCCACTATTTAAGGTGTCACCCAACTCCACTAGTATGAGGCCTTTTGGGAAGTGCCCAAAAACAAATCCGTGAGGACTTGGCCCAAAACGGACAATATCATACAAGTGCGGAGTTCAGGTGTGGTGGTTGCACGCGGTCTTAACAGTACTTTTTCTATAGATACTAGCTATGCGGTTCAGCACTCCTGTTGCTGTCTTTCCTCTTGTAATTTGAAAATCCGAATTTAGGGAATTTGTCTGTATTATTTGCACGTGAAGCTATAGTGGCCTCACACTTGTTGATGTTTCATTGGGTTGTCTTTTGTCTTTCTTTTTCAAGCCCTTTTGAGATCTCTTCTGTGATGTTGTATAATTTATACACTAAAGCCAAAAAATGTTCTTAGGCTTTTAATGGGAGATAAGCTAAGTAAAGAATGGCAGTCAAGTTTTAACAATAATCTGAAATTGTGTATGGCTTTATGCTTACCAGTGTATTCGGATTTCCGAGCCTCTTGCAATTCATTAGTATGTTTAGAATTCATCTTGATTGCTGTTGGCTTTGATCCTTCACTAACTTGTCTGTATTGTTGCGGATGATGGCAGTGCAAGGTGTGCATGCAGACATTTATGTGCACAACATCAGAGGAGAAGTGCAAGGAACATGCCGAGGCCAAACAACCAAAATCTGATCTCCTCACCTGTTCCCCTCATCTCAAAAAATAAACTTGGGTGTCAAATGGGTCTTATCGAAAATGTTGGTATTATCTGCTATCACTTGTCGTCATTAGTTTAGATTGGTCCCACCCGAAACAAGCAGGGCAAAATTTTTTAGTTTTGGCACTCTACTCTTTAATTGTTGACATCATATAGTATAATTTGGGATTTGTCATTGGATTTTGGTTAAATGTAAGATGCAAACTACAGAGTTAACTTTCATTTCATATTTGTTGGATGCACATGGAGAGTGTTATATACTGGGGATAGTTGTAATTTAGTAGAGAGAAACCATGAGCTTTGGCCCCTCCGCAGGATGGCCATGAGGTTAGTGGTTCTTCTTAGCTAAGGGCTTCTTTCTTATCAGTTTTCTTTTGCCCTATTGAGTGAATAAAGATATCGTTAGTATTTCTAGGCTAAATTTCCAACACCATATCAATTAACTTATACGAAGGAATGCAAACCACCAAAGCTAAATGCAGAAACAACAACAATCTCAATGTGATCCAGTACACTAATGTACATGTGAACTATAATAATTTTTGAAAATCTGCTGTTGTTCACTTCTAGGGGATGCTTGTGTGTGGTGTGTGGGGGGGGCAGGAAATCTACAAAACACTTTTTCTTGAAATGTTTAATGATGAAAATCTGTAATTCCTGAATTCAGATGTCTTCCTCAATTTAAAATACACGAGTTCTCACAAACGTCACTTAAATGGATACACATGGTACATTACACCATAGTTTTTTTCCCTTCACGTTGACAGCAAGACCACGAAGCTACTGTGTCCTCATCCTGCTAGTTTCTGCAGCCCTCACTTGTGAGAAATATGGATGGGCCTAAGAAACAAGGTAGAGAAA
Organism: Capsicum pubescens; assembly: GCA_030864215.1. Lineage (NCBI taxonomy): Eukaryota > Viridiplantae > Streptophyta > Magnoliopsida > Solanales > Solanaceae > Capsicum > Capsicum pubescens. The sequence goes on along the minus strand of CM061539.1, from coordinate 192,817,097 downwards.
GCAGTTAGTAGGTTTCCCAACACAGCCACCTGATGAATAGAAGATGTTAAACACGCAAATATATGGGGTACGATACTCTAGTTGTGCAAAACAAACCAAATACATACATAATGAAGTAGATCGACTCCAGCAAAGATACAGATGAAAATATTATAACAATGTAAATAACATAGCCAAGATCAGAAAGAGAAAGCAATAGGCACACTTCACAATCACCAGCTTGCTTCTAACAGTATTTTAAAACAAAGAACTTAGTCAATTGCGCCTCTTCTACTCACTCTCCCTCACTGATCTTCTCTTTCATGGATCTCAATTATATTCCTTACATTTTGTTTTTAGTAAAGTATGTTATAAAATGTCACCAAAACTATTTCTTTAGTAAGTTACAATTGTTTATAGGTACTTGAAAAAGCTATACAAGACATATAAACTGAGAAAACAAAGATAAAGCTCAGGAGTTTAAAGCTCATAAAGAGTGGATAAAAAGGATTACCATTGCTTCTTTTGCCGTAAGTCTACTCTGATGATCATAACGGAGAAGCTTGTCAAGATAATCTATAGCCTGCAATGAGAACTCGAAATCAATCATCAAACAGATAGTCAGGACTTAAACAGACACTTGGCATTTTGAGGTGTACTTGTCAACATTGTTGGTTTGTCTTATCCAGAACAAATACCATGGATATATAAATAGAGAGAGAACAATACCTCCGGAGACACTAGATGCTGATTGTCGGCATTAATAAATTTGGACCACGGCTTCCTACTGTGTCTGCAGGGGAAAGATAGATTGCATTCACCTTCAATAACTAAAGATTTTTGGCTATAGATGAGAGAGTCCACACTACTGCTAAAGCTAGTTACTGAGATCAATTTAGTAACCCTATTTAGTCACAGCTCTTAGTTATGTTGTAATTGCATTAGCCTAGTTTTATCTTGGCGATAAGGGTAGTAACAAGAAAGCAAGAAGCATACCTCCCAACCATAGTCTCTAGCTGAGGATCAAGCTCTAATTGATACTTGTGCAAATATGCATTCAGCTCATCTGTCCCAAGTACCTATAACAACAATAATATCAACCACATTCAAGCAACTATATGTTACTTTTATACAAATTTAGTGTTTACTTAAAAGTAACTACCGCATCGGTTGTTTACAGTTGATCAACCTCCCCCCTCAATTATTCAATGAATAAATTTAAGGTATATAAAAAACCATCGGTCAGTTACTAGACATTACCTTTGCAATTTTGACGAGCTGATCCTGATTATCATGGCCATAAAAGAAAGGCTCCTTGCGGAAAATCTACAAAAAAAGAATAAAGGCATCGTCAGCCACAAAGAAAACAGGAAGAAAAAGAAAATTGATTTCAAACAAACAAATACAAACTTCTAACAAGTCTTTCATATGTTTACAATTTCCCAGGCTCACAACTGAGAGCTTATATTATTATGATCATAAAATTTCTCACCATTCCTGCAAACATGCAGCCAAGGCTCCACATGTCCAAAGAGTAGTCATAGTCTTGCAAGTCAACGAGAAGTTCAGGGCCCTTGAAGTATCTGAAAAGCAAGAAAAGACCTCAGACTTGCTTCAATAGCCTTGAGACTAAACAAGGACACCAACAACGAGAAATCCAACTTTTCCAACTTCCGTGATAGTTTAAGAACCACTTACAGTATGAAATCAATTTCCCATATGCGGCTATGCTGACAAAGTGTTAGTATGACCTAAACAATCCTAACTTTCTCCTATAATCACATTGATTATTTTAGTATTCTTTAGTTGGGTATGGTGCCCAAGCAGCTTCCAATCTTTGTAAGCCAACTTAGTGACTGATCAAAATGGTTCACTCCAAAAGTTCCTTTCACCTCAATAAAAAATACATGCAACCTAATACTGCTAGTATCCTAAGTGAATAACATCTAGAAAGTAAGGGTTTTAGGATAAGTGGAAGTAAGAGTGGATACATGCATTGAAGTTTACTTCAACATAAAAAGAGGGAAACTGAGATGAAATTAGATGAGATTGCTATGCCTAAATGCAAACATTCAGATCTTTACGCTCACTGTTCCATGAGAATGGAGTAAAGATGTTACACGAAAAATCGAAATCGAGCAGTTGAAATGGGGAAGTAATATAGGAGAATAGAGTAATAGAAGAAGAGGCTACACTTAAAATCAAAATTGAACAGTTAGAATGGGGAAGAGCTATAATGGGTGTTATGCGATACGAAGATGTCTACCAAAGTGAAAGGTAAGCTCTATAGCACTTATAAGACCAATAAAGCTATATGAGAGTGAATTTTGAGCCATTAAAATTTTACACATCCACAAGATGAATGTTGCAGCTAAGATGGATGAGTGATCACACAAGATTAGAACTGATCACATTTGCGAGAAGGTTCAAGTAGCACACATCGGTGATAAATGAGAAACAATCGCTTGAGATGATTTGGCTATGTCCTGCATTGACCTCCTCATGCACCGATTCCTAGGTGTGAAACCATGGTGATTGGTGAGTGAAGGTGTTAAAAAACGGAAGGAGTAGACCTAAACTCGCATGCACGGAAGTTCTCTAACGACCTACTATAATGTCGAGAATATGATTAACATGTTGACTGTTTCACTGTTTGGCTGTAGGTCCTACACTTTCTAGAAGTGGTTTAGCCATTCAAAGGTTTTGTACGTCTAGAAAACACACGGCTTCTAACTTTTTCATCTATATTTGTAGAATAAGTGCATAATATGGGCTTAAATAGAGTAACATGGTCAGTGATAATTATATATCCGACCCCTACTTGTTTAGAACTAAAGGGTAGTTGTTGTTGTATGCGTAAGTGAATGATGTTCCTTTATTTCTTCTAACTTAAAAAATCTACAGCAAAATCACTTGCTTTCTGACTAAAAACTCATGACTTGCCCAGAGAACAATTTGAAAGTAGAGCATGAATCTACAGATAGAGATACTATATGCAGGAAGTCGTGCTGGCAAAGCAACTATGCCAGGCCCAGCCCTACTGGAAGCAGATTATCTCTCACCTTGAAGCTACACGAACATTATATTCCTTCCCTGGGTGGTAAAATTCAGCAAGGCCCCAATCTATCAAACGGAGTTTCCGCAGTTCATGGTCAATCATAACGTTATGAGGCTTGACATCTCTATGCATTATTCCCTGTGAATGACAATAATCTAGTGCCTGCAAGTTGATAAGAAGTTTCAGTTTCCAACCTCCTCCATAAGTTGGTAAGCACGCCAAGCAATATATAAAAAGAATAGGTCCCAAAGAGACTATTAAACTGTCAAATGAAATACCATGATCAACTGAAGGTTTCAGTAAATACAACCATGCCAAAAACGTGAGTCTTTCGTTTTTCTTTTCTTTACAAAAGAAGAAATGGGAATTAATAAAGTAAATTAAGTGAAACAAAAAGTCAATATGCATGAAAAAATTTACATATATTTTCAGCATAAAGAATTGACAAACAAGAAATGATGATGCTGATACATAATCAGACAGCTCATGAAGTTAATTTTTTTTTCACAGCAGGGGGCAAAAGAAAGGAAAAAGCATGTTTCTGCTCAGATAGGCTGGTGATATAGGCAAACACAAAATCCATGGCATTGCTGATTTTTTTTTTCGTTAACCAATTACAAGATCAGAAGAATACAAGGAAGTTACTTAAGAAATCCAAGCTCAGTAAAGAAAAGTACATTGTTAAAGAGTTCAGAGAGCATAGCCATTCATCTAGATATAAAAAACAACTTCCAGTAGGTATGCAGTCAATCTAATTCATACCGTCTGATAACAGGAGATAACTATAATTTGGGAGCAAGCACGTAACTAGGAAGTCATTTACCTTGTAACACAATGAAAAGCTATACTTAGACCTAATTGCTGAGGAAACATAATCAATTGGAATGACCAAGACAGCGAATAAGCTGACAATACCAATAATGAAAATCTAAATTTTCGTTGATGCATTCAAAATCAATATATTGGCATGCAGGATAAGGTGAACAAATCTGAGTTTTTTAATCTTAGTCATTCGCACTAACCCAAGATCACGAGACACTCTCAACAGACCCCCAATTATCTAAATATAGGTGTAGGCTGAATCCAAATTAGTGCAATTTTATGGAACCAGAATCTTGAACTCCAAAATTTCCACTTGATATAAGCCTAGGAGTTTAGGACTTATAACTTGAATAACTTGAACTCCAAATTTGATCAGAGTATACAAGAATACATCCACCCAATTCAGAAATAGTGAGTGAGCATACGAAAACTCCGAGACTCCCAAATCCTCATACTCATATAAACCTTGAAAAGCTGCAATAGAAGGAAGTGTTGGGGAAAGACAACTTTTTGACCGGATAACAAATTAAGACATGAATACCACTCTATTCTTGGTTCTGAGAGAAAAAAAGGAGATAAAAGAAAGACCATAGGACAGAAATCATATAACTGTTACCTTTCTCCCCAAAAAAAAAGGAAATAGGAAGACCAGGGGAGAGGGAGCATATGTACATAAAAGTCATTGTGACTGCCATCCAATGGGTTTATCCTCTTACCTTGAGAAGCTCATATATGTAGTACCGTATGTCATAATCCGTTAGCGTTGGGTACAGAACTTTAAAATCTGTGCTGTTCACGTACTCAAAAATCAAGCTTGGAGTTTTTGAATGCTGATCTCTGACGATATCAAGAAGTTTGACAATGTTTGGTCCACCACAGAGGTTTTGCAATATCTTTATCTCTCTTTTGATCTACACAACACCACTAATGTCAAGTCAAAAGCATGCACATTCTTTTCTGTTTTTTCCAAGAGAAAGCAAACATTACAAACTAAACCGTGTTAATTGAAAAATTACGCGAAAGATAGGATAGGAGGAAAAAAGGTATATATGAAGAGTGGATACATAACACTACCAAAATGTCCAAAAAATGCCATCAAAATACTAATCTACTTTAATGTAGTAAATGTTGTTGAGGCAGGCTAATTTTCCAAGATTATGTCACAAACTGACCAATTTTAGGCATTATGTATTTCCTATTAACATAACTGACATATTTTTCCAAAGTTGAATACAAATTTTCCATTAAGGCAGTTAAAGTTGATGATTATCTGTACATATTAAGCCCTTTTATGAGTTAAATACAGATTTTTCCGTTAAGGCTGTTAATGTTAATAATTCTTTATAGATACTAAGTCGGGCAAAAATAAGTATTGCATTGCATAAGAACTCTTCCTGCAAACTTCTGCTCTTTTTTGGATTGTTTGCAAACTTTTTCGTTTTTCTTTTGAAGCAGAAAAATGAAATCTTAATTCGGCCAAAAACTAAAGAAAAAACATAGCATAAACCAGGTCCTTGCAGTATGAGTTTTGTAAGTTCAACAATACAAAGAACGTCATACCTTTTTCTTCTTAACAGGTTTCAGGATCTTGATTATGCACTTCTCGTTGCTGTTAACATTTATACCTTCAAAAACTTCACTGTATTTTCCTCTTCCAACTTTTCGAACAACCTCATAGTCATCCTGGTCACTGCAATAATAAATGTGATAGGTGCTGATGAGAATAATCTAACGTAGCTAGTGGAGCACCAGTTGCGCAAGTCAAGTAGAACCAAATTTGAAACCAAAACTCGTGAAAGATGAAATTAAAATGTCGAGCCAAGGGGCAAGGCACTCTACAGCCTAGATGAACAAACTATATGCTCTCACTTCAAACAGACAAGTTTATAGTTCTCGTTAAACCAAATGCCCTCACATTTTGATAATGCAGCAGAACTATACAATAACAAACTATATGAAGCCTATATAATTATCCACTCCACTTAGGGCTGTTTCATTCCAATACTCAATAATTCGACTTTCAACACCAAATAAGGGTTCTAAATCTCACTCTTTTTACTAGACTTACACAAGCATACCTAATTTGTACTGTACCAACACGATTAATCTTTAAATTCAACAAATTAGTAATACTATATTTGATATTTTTCTTCCATTGTATCATGTGGAAGCAAATAGATAAGTAAAAAACATAGAAAGACTCACACCCCAACCTAAACTGAAGCCACAAAATACAGGAAACTTGCTCTCAGCTCAACAAACTAGCCGAGGATTTTGAATTGACCCAAAATAGACATTTTCTCATGTGAAAGAGAAAAGCTTTCATTTCGCCACTCGGTTCAAGATAGCAGGAATTTGCCAAAATAGCATCTACTTAACAACAACAACAACATACTCAGTGTATTCCCACATAGTGGGGTTTGGGGAGGGTAAAATGTACGCAGTCCATACCACTACCTCCAAAGAAGTAGAGAGGTTGTTTCCGATAGACCCCCCCCGCTCAGGACCAAAGATAGTAAATAAAGTCAAAATAAAACATGAAACAAGCATGGAATAACAGAAAATAACACCCACAAAGTAATAATTTACACCATCAAACCGGGCGCACACCCCTCACCCCAACCCTCCTACGACTACTAACAAGGCTACCCCAAAGCACTCCTATCTACTAGCTACGCCCCACCCACCTGCACTAGCCCTCTAACCCAATTTGTGTCTTCCACAACTTCCTATCTAGGGTCATGTCCTCAGTAAGCTGTAATTGATCCATATCACGTCTAATCACCTCCCTCCAGTATTTCTTTGGCCTACCTCTACCCTGCCTGAAACCATCCAAAGCTAACCTCCTCTCACACCAACAAACTGAGGCATCCGCGCCCCTCCTCATCACATGCCCAAACCATCGCAACCTGACTTCTCACAACTTATCCTCCACCGAAGCCACACCCACCTTCCCCCGAATAGTCTCATTCCTAATCTTATCTCCCCTAGTAAGCCCACACATCCAACACAACATCCTCATTTCCCCCACCTTCAACTTCTGGATATGAGAATTCTTAACTGACCAACACTCTGCTCCATACAACGTGGCGGGCCGGACTGCCACTCTATAGAATTTACCTTTAAGCTTTGGGAGCACCTTCTTATTACACAAAACACCCGAGGCCAGCCTCCATTTCATCCACCCTGCCCCAATACGATGAGTGACATCCTCGTCTATCTCTCCATTCCCCTGAATCATAGACCCAAGGTACTTAAAACTATCCCTCTTACCTGGGAATCCATCTTCACTACCACATCGACCTCAAGAGTCAAGTCACTATACTTGCACTCCAAGTACTCCATAAACACCCAATTTTATACAACGACAACGAACCCAGTATAGTCCAAAAAACACTGTCTGGGTAGGGTACAGTGTACCCCTACCTCGAGGAGGTAGAGAGGTTGTTTCCGAAAGACCGCATCTCAAGTAACGAACATCAAAGCAGCCAACAGAACAATACAAACACCCAATTATCTATTAGACAAAAAATAGCAAAAAGAAACCCAAAATTCATTTTCAGGTATGCCCGGTGGTTGATCTACTACTGAGTATCCAATTTGTTCATAGACACACAAGAATGGAACTTTTATTCACACACACCTGGGAACGGATGCTATTATGCTATATAACATCCAATTTTCTTTCAGGCGAAAAAAACAAGGAAACAAAACCCAAGCCTTTTTACTTAACAATCTACAATAAAAATAGCAAACAGCATATAATCAAACAATTCCAGTCATCATTAAGTACATAAACCCCCACCCACCCACCCACCCCCAGCCCAAATAACAAAATCAGATACGATTAGGGGTTAGGTAAGGTAAAAAATAATTTACCCCCATTGAACAGTAAGGGATTCATAATCCCAATACTCCCTAGGACGAAGCACATTGATATCGGTGTATACTCGAGCTTTAGACATGGCTGCTGTAATCGGAAATCAGAGAGTGGAGAGCTGTTGATTAACGCGCTGGATTTCGGTAAAAGTGCAACGAAGAAGGAATTGGGGTCAGCTTCTATTCGACGCCACCGCCAGTATAACACTGCTTTAGTCGTACAACAACATTTTTTTTTTCTTTTAATTAATTAGGAAAAAGCCATAGATTGAAAAAAGTTTTTAGCTCTCTGTTGGGTAATATGGTGTGGGGACCCTGTTCACTCACTCTCTACAGAGAAATATCTTATATGGTCGGTGACAAGTGGCTATTTACTTTTTTTACTTATCCTTCTAAGTAGTATATTTTTTGCTTTGTTTTATTTTTAGGAAATGAGTCAGATTTGTATATTCACCCAAATAATAAATTACTATATTTGTCTTGGCATCTAGTTTTTGGATTATGTGATGTATCCGGTATTTATTTTGGAATAAAAACATAAATAAATTTATTTTTCAATAATTAAGTACATTGGATATTTTAAGGATTGATCATTTTTGGATGTTTTTTTTTTATTTTTTCATCCGGTGTTCGATGTTCGTATTGGAGCCCCGACTAATACGAATCACGCGTTGCAGAGTCCATTAAGGTGACAGCACTCCCAACAGAGTTTTCTCCATACTCAGGGTCAAAACCTCGACCTCTGATTAAGGATAGAGTAGCTCCATCGACTGCACCACAACTCATGTTGGTACTTTTTTCTGGATGTTCAACATGTAAAGTGAGGAAACTTAAATATGCTAAAGTTTGATTAAATATGGGTGTGTTCTTGTTTTCTGAAAAATATTTTTCTATTTTCTCATATTCGTTTGACTAAAAATTTAAAAATATTTTTCCTAAGAAAATAAATTGCTTCAAATTAAGGAAAATGACTTTCTTAGCAAAATATGAAAAACAAGTTTGCAATATTCATACCACTATCAGAATTAATTCACCCCCACCCCATAATGAAAAATTCTTATCCACCGCCTACCACCCCACCTTCATTTTAAAAATATATATATATCTTTTTCCTTACCTTGCCCCCCACCCCCACCCCCCATTTTTTTTTATTTTTTAACAAAAAAAAATTAGAATATTTTTTAAAAAAATTTCAAATTTCTTGGAAACCCTGTGTCTTGATTTTATTAAATAACAAATATTAAAGAATATCTATTTTTAATAAGGACTATAATTAATTAACAATGAGTAATTATAGGTATTGATTTTATTAAATAACAAATATTAAAAAATGTCTATTCTTAATAAGAATGACAACTAATTAATAACGTAGAGGGATTAACAAAACTAAAAACGTAGGGACGATAACTAATTAATTTCTATAATTACCTAAATCCTCATCACTTAATATACATTAATCGTGACATCGATAAACTAAAAAGTTAGTTTAGGTCAAAACTGAACGTAGTAAACAACAAATAGAAGTCATAACAACAAAAACTTAGTCTAGGTCAATTTTTTCTTAATGCATGTTCTTTAATAAAATTATGATATAATTATTTATTTGTTTCTATCTTTATTCGTAATCATAAATATGAAAGATATTAATATAATGTAAAAAATGTAATTAATATTTTTTAAAAAGAATAAAAATAAAAGTGACGACATTATTTAGAAACGGAAGGAGTACATTAAAGCAAACTTGAGAAATTAATAAAATAATGAAGTAGGAAAAATTCAAGAAAATGAGGTGGGACCAAGATGAAAGAAAGAATAGATGATAACTATGAATAAAAGAAAGTAATAGCAAATGGACACGATCCATCATGCCGTGTGCCAAATAATGGACAGTCTCTTAAAAATAGATTTGGTGCACCTCTTCCACCATAATTTTTTTCCTGCTGAGACATATGTTTCTACTGGCACTTCTAATTTTACCAAGTCTTTACTTGCAAAAAGAAATATTTGGAACAAATATGTTATACATATATTTTCAAAAGATCATTAATTTTTATTTTTGGGCTGGAGGAGAAGTGATGTATTGTTCTGCTGTTGATATAAGAAAGTTAGAGCTTATTAATGCGAAGACAGGTCTTTATGTTTTTCGGTGCACCTTGATTTAGTAACTGCAATGCAAAATTTTAAGCACTCTTATGCATCATTATTGTCTTGTAAATGCACGAATGCCAAAGAATTGGTAATCTGCATGAGGTTGGTTTCCACTTGTTTACCAATTCTGCATGAAGTTGGTTTCCACTCGTTGACTCTTGTAAGCCACAATCAGTATAACGTACCGCATGTCACGATCCAAAAATTGATAGGTCATGATGGCACTTGTTGCGGTGAACCTTGACAAGTAAGCCTCTTACCCAAACTGATACACGGAGAAAAGACAGAAATGTCCTCAGGATAAGGCTTTTGGAACGAAGCCGAACCACATAGATATAATAAAATCAGAAAGAATAAAATCAACACATGCAACCATAACTTCCAAAACCTGGTGTGTCAACAGTGTAAGAACTACTAATATAATTCAGGAGTCAAATACATCAGAAAGTAATCACAAAGAAATAATATTTGTATCCGAATACTAATAAAGACATAACTACTATAGAAAGATAGAGGTGAACTCCGGACGCATAAATGTCCAATCGCTATCTTGGAAGCTCCAACGATCACCCAAGTTAAGTAAGCTAAGGCGCACTCGAGTTAGGACCTGCACTGAAAGAGCGCAGTAGGTATAAGTACGGTCCACTTGTACTCAGTAGATATCATAAGCCGACCAAGCAAAGTAGTAAATAAAACATACAAAATATATACTAAGGGCACGTCACCTGCAATCAGAAAATGTTTCACAACGGTAGCCCACACCGTTTGCACTAACAGTTCTATAATATCCATATAAATAATACAACAACAAACAAGATAGGGATACAAATATACACAACATCACATACAAGTAGAACAGAAGAGGGACATGTATAATCAAGACCATCAAGTACAATTAAAGAAAAATAGAACAATTAGACGTTAACAAGTCAAGATATAGAATAAATAGGTAGATGACAAGTCAATATGGCAATTCAAATACAACATAAACACAATAAAGCGGGTGCAATGTATATGATGATGATGATGATGATGATGATGATGACGCATGATATTGGCACACAACTTTGAGTTTGGTACACAGGCTTAAGTTTGGCACACAAGCTCAAATTTGCCACATAGCCTCAGGTTTGGCACATAGCTTCAGATTTGGTACACAGCCTCAAGATCACCAATATCCACAATTCTTCTCCGGCATGATCCTTCAAAGATGATCCATAAAATCCAATATCCGATACCAATATTCAGTATTTCAGTGTTTCCGGTATTTCCAAAGCACATACATGATAATAAGTGTATATAAAACTATAAAACAAATAAGTGAAATGATGTGTATGATGACATGATAATGACGATGCAATGTTTACAACCATTCAAATGAGGAACACATTTTTAAATAAAGTTACGATTTTACCCTTCTTTTCAAAAATCTATTTTGGGGTCCGTTTTGATCCCGAATCAAAAGTAGTCAATATGGGTGTCGTTGGTTTTATTTTTATGCGTGAATTCCATATTTGATGTTTTTAGTGGAGTTTGAGACCGTTCGTGAGGAGTAAGGCTTTGGAAACAAAGTTTTGGTAGCGGTATTTCGGCTTTTGAGGTATGTTATGGCTTATCGGGTAAAATCTTTAAAATTCGAGTTAAAATCAATAATCGGATTTATTTTGAAGGTTAAATTGATGAAAAACTAGTAATTATAAGATTGAAATATTATTCAAGTAAAAAGGGGTAAAATTAGAGTTTAAAATCAAGTCATAAGATTTTTGGATTTTGAGAATTTAATCAAGAATTACTAAGTAGCCGTTTGGCCATGAAAACTAAAATTCTCTGGAGTTGGAGTTGGAGTTGAAATTGGAGTTGGAGTTGGAGTTGGAGTTGTGTTTGGCCATGTCTTTTTTTAAATTCCTTTTTGACTTTTGAAAAAACGTTTTTAAATATGATTTTATACTCTAACTTTTATAAACTATCAAAAACACCCAACTAAAATTTACCTACTAATGAAAAAAAAACACAATTAGCCACTATTAGAAAAATAATTACATATACATGGCCATATTTAATGAATTTCAATCATGACATATATAATATTTACATTAATAGTCGTTTTCTCATATTTGAAAATTTTAAATATGGATGTTATATTAACAGATCACTGCTTCCTGTTTTTTAGGCAACAAATATTATCTTTCAAACAAATTTATTTTTTCAGGAATTTATTTAATTTATTTCCTTCATTTTCCATTCCTAAAAAATAGGAAATGATGAGTTGTTATTAAATTTTAGGGTGCCGCTAATTTATTTCTTTAATTTTTTTATACATGAAAGATTTTACTGTGTGTGAATAAATTATTTCTATGTAAAACATACCTTGCATATTTATGGTATATTATAGTGTCACACCCCTTTTTTTTACCAAAAAGATATGGTTTAAGGTTCGAAAGAGTTTTTATTATTTAAGTGACAAAAAATGAAAATTTATTTCGAAAAAGGATTATTTACATTTTTTTATTCAGAGTCGTCACTTGACATAAATCTGGTGTGCCAAGTCACCTTTGGGAGATCCTTTTCGAAATAATTAGACTCTTTAAAACTAATCCGCGAACAGAGATTCCGGCTAAGGAATTCTGTTGACCGAGGGGAAGGTGTTAGGCACCCCTCGATCCCGTGGTTCAACCACAGTCGCTTGGTGGAGCGTATCGGCTGATTTTGACACTACAAATGTATAAACCACACAAAACACGCAAAATAATCAATCAAGCAAACAAAATAAAACAATCCAAATTTTAGTGTCCAATCCAATTATACAGTCCCAAAATAATGAAAAATGCAAAAATATAAACCTATTCTATTCTAAATTAATCTTAGGCTACTCCTGAATGTTTTACCCAATGCCTCGGGCCTAGATCACGAACCTCCTTCGAAGACATAATACGTCGGGGCATTCCCCGGTGAATAAATACAAATACCTCGGGGCATTCCCTGGCCAAATGACTACACTTTTTAAATACGATAAACAAAACATTCAACAAATATTTCAAACATTCCAACAATACACCAATTCTAAATTTTCCTACCCGAGCTTACTGTTTGCCTACCCGCTCGACGACATATCACATTCAACATCAACAATGTATCAAAATATCATAATATTCACTTTTATCAATTTTCGATTCCCGTCCCCAACTTCATTTTAATCAATCACACCATCAAAATTACTCAAATTCGCTCCTCATATCACCGAAATTACATCGTCAAGCACATAATCATAACATCAACAAAATTAAACAATCGTAATTACCCAACACATAATCACCGAATCACATTATCAAAATAAAGAGAGGATATAGAAGAATTGGACCTGAAATTGGGACTTTCAAACTGTGTTATTCAATTAAACGGAGTCCGCACCCGGAACCTCGAACAAACGAACTCGTCCAACTTCGATCTATACCCTTTTTTTGTATTTCTCATCAACCCGAACCCCAAAAATCATCAAATAAAAGAAGACCGTACCCAAACCTGCGCTCGAGTCACTGTATCATTCGTTTTCCGGTGGTTCTCAGGCAGGGTCAGCGGAGAACGGATCTATTTCGAGTGTTGGACGCCGTTTTTGATGATGTAGATGACCGGTGAACTCAGAACCAATGTTTTTCGATGGGATCCAACTGAAAACCTAAAAAAGGGAACGGATTGACGCAGGTTAGGGCGAGAAAAGGGCTGGGCTTTCTGTTTTCACTATACCAGAGCTCCAATGAGCTCGGTGTTGATGAAAAATGGGAGAAAAGTGGATGGCTGTAGCGTTTTCCAGTAAGATCTCGCCGGAAGCGTCTCTCTCGCTTTTTCTCTCTTCCTCTCTCGCTCAAACTATGCAGCTCTCTATCGATCTCTACCCCTTTACCTCTTTAAATCTTCCCATGGAAATCGTGTGTGATCTGTGACAGTGAAAGAATGGTCAGGTCATGTGTTTCTCTCAATCCCATGCCGAAGAAAAGAAAAGCCATGTATATGGACTACTGTGTATTATTTTTGTGAGTTGGTGCGTGAATCGTGTTGTTGTTGTGATGGAATTTTGGTGAGGGTGGTATATATGGCGTGAGGTGAATTTTTTCGTGAAGAAGATGACCCCCTCCCTTTTTCTTATTTATGTGTATGTATATATCCCTGTGTGTTTTCTTATGGATGAATCATCCTCCCTTTTTTTGGTTATCTGTGTGTGTATATAATTATTGTAGAGTGTGGAAATTCTCGTGGGCCCCTCATGTATGTGCATGTGAAGTGTCCACTCTAGAAGAAAAAAAAATGCCCTCCATGTATATATCTTCTCAATTGAAAAGGGAAAAGAAGAAAAAAGAATCTATACGTGGACCCCTCTTTTGATTGTGTTTGTTATCTGGTCCATGTATTTCTCCAATTCTGTTAAGGGGTTAGGATGGTGGGGTGACATGGCGTAGGTAGGTAGTGAGGTGAGGTGTTTCCATTTGATAGGGGTAGGTTGTTGGTTTGTTATTTTTTGTCTTTTTGCGAAGGGATTATCATATGGGGTAGGGTACGCAGTAGGATAAGGTAAAAAATGGTAAAAATGCTATCGGGGAGGGACAAAATTAGGTGTCTTTTCTATTTCTCTTTTCAAAGTGCGACGATCTTCAGTACTATGACCTTGAACATTAGAATGATATGAACATCGCACATTAGGATCAAAGCTTCTTGAATGCGGGTCAGGAGTATACCCAAGGAGAGGAGTGATTATGCCCTGCTGTACCAATCTCTGGAATAAACTGGCATAGGATTCCCCAATAGGAGTGAAATTCTCTTTTTCCTTTCTCCTCTTTGCGAACTCTGGCCTCGGATGAAACTTGGATTTAGAGGTTCCTTGGTAAATTCGTGGGGGTCGAGGACGATGTTGAGGGACAGGTTCATGCCATTATGGATAAGAAGATGGATGAGCATACAATTATGCATTGTTCAAAGGATATTGAGGAAGTGGAATGAGATTTCTTGGATTTTGGGGAAAGAAACCCTGTTGCAAGTGGTTATGTGGATCTAATATGTAAGCTCGGGATTGAGGCTGACTGTATTGGTGGGTTGGACCTCTCAAACTCTACTTTGGCTTTGGCACGACAATATGTGCATTTTCCTTCTTCTTTCCTTCAGTTTCCCTTGGTTGATTGCAATGTCGTTCCGAATGTTTTACAGAATCTTTCTGTCCATCAGGCTCCCCAAATTTTGATGTCTCAAAGCTGGGAGGAAGGTTAACACTTGAAGACATGCCCCAATTTTTATATGAAACATCTTCATAGCCCATAAGTCCAGGGGAATTTTTCATATCATTTTCTATACTCTTTACTTTCCCAACCATTTTCTCTGGCTCTTTTGGTATGCTAGGCTTCTTAGTAAGAAATTTTGGCGGTCCACTTAACTTAACTGTAGGCTCAAGAGTATACCCATGATCATCAACAATATTGAACGTGGATTCACTGGTGGACTGAGGAAGCACAGTCGTTGGATTGATAGACAAAGTGAAAGCCTTAGTAGAAGGTTGAGCTACAAAAGCACAGACGGTATGTGGTGCTGTGAATGTGGTAGACTTTTACTGAGGAGATAACGAAAGAGTGGTGGAAGTGTTGAAGTGCATTTGACATGGAATGGATTCTGAGGCATGCTGTGGTGCATCAACAACAGTAGGAAACTGACTTTGTGATTTTGGTGGAAGACTCAAGGTATTTGCAGGATCAAAAGTGGGGAATGAAGGTGGAGGCAGCCCACTGGCCCAAGCTCGGTACATTTCCATCATTTGTTGTCTCAGTCTCAAATTCTCTTCCTTTAAACTCTCAATTTCCTGACTCTTTGTTTCATCTATGATACCACTCTCTGTATCCTTGTTGGACACAACTAACCCTTCCTTGGATTTGGTGTGATATGGAGGACAGCCAGGAAGCCACAAACCAACCACCTTAAACTAACTGAACACGAGGCAACAAATATGTTAGAGTTCAATATTTTTCAAAATCTTTTTTTTTTTCAAAAAGATCACCGAACCCAAGAAGGGCGCCTACGCATCTCACCACCGAGAGAGGAAAATCAGGTGTGCGTAGTTCGTGAAGTCTTGCCAAAATGACCGATTAAACTCTTTTTCTTTCTTTTTTTTTCTTTTTCTTGAAACTTTAAAAAGAAAAGAAAATAAAAATTTGTCAAAAGAAATAACGAAAATATTTTTGAATTCTTCGGCTTTAACATCCCAATACAAAATGAAACCTATGATTACCAAAGAAAATCTTTTTGGGTTTTCGATTTTGAATTTCATATGAAAACGAAACTTGAACCTATTAAAGGAAAGATCTTTTTTGTTGTTTTCTCTTAAAGACGTATATGAAACACCTACTCTAATAAAGAGTGAAGAAAATCTTTTTGGATTTTTGAAATAAGATCCCCGAACCCACAATAGGTTGCCTACGTATCTCACTCCCGAGAGAGGAGAATCAGGGGTGCGTAGTTCGTCCAAATTGGACAATTAATGATTAAATAACGGATTACACCCTGACTTGAGACACGACCTGTAACACCCCATATTCAAGTACATGTATTGGCGTATTCAAGTACGTGTATTGGTTTATTTATATGGAATTAATTTTTTTATTTTATTTATACCGGAATTTGCCCGTCGATGGTTCCATACGAAGGTTATTGAATAAGCTTTCCAACGATATAAAGATTTCAAAAAATGGATAAGTTTCGGATATAATCGAGCACGTTCGAAACTATAAAACGGTGGCCGGGATATGGTGAATAGTAAATGTGCAGGAAAATTTCCTGCACACAAACTACTGAGGCCTGCCAGTTTTTTTAGGTCAACTTTGAACGATCATAACTCCCTTAATATAATGAACTGGGAGAGATACGACCTATAAAAAGAAAGATCTTTGAGTCTTCTTTCCAATGCAATTGGTTTCATCCAAATCCAACGTCTGAGTAAGGAGTTATACTCGTTTTACTTCAGCCTCTTAAAACAGATTTTTAGGGTCAATTTCAAACGATCATAACTCCTTGTACAGGACGAACTGGGTGACCTACTTTATATTAAATGAAATACCTTTGAATTATCTTTTCAACGATACCAATTTCACCCAAATCCGATATCGGAGCAAAGAGTTATGGTCGATCTACTTTAGCTTGTCAAAACAGTCCACCAGAGGACAGATTTGACATTATTTAAATTTTAAAGGCACTTTGGTCATTCCCTATGATATTATGGACGGGAATATGTGTATATATACATGTATATGAGTTCAAAAACTCATCTTCATCATCAAGCATAGGAAAGAACAAACCCTAGCCAAATTTGACCTTCAAATTATCTTGTGATTCAACCGTAGAAAATCCAAATTGATTCCGTAGTTGTGTTCACCGTCTCGAGGGCTTCGAGAAGCACCCCCTATTTGTGCCAACAGGACTTCGAAATCAAAAGGGCCATTTTATGGTAAGGATGTAAATTATGTTGGTGTTATTTATATGGATATGTATATATATGCATGTAAGCATAAGAAGTGTGTTATTTGATTGTTGTTGAAAGATGATTGGGAATGATGTTGGATTATTCTCGTGCATGGTTGGATTATGTTGAATTGTGAAGGGGTTTGGTGTGATGATGTGGTATTGAAATGATGATTATATATATATATATATATATATATATATATATACACACACACATAAACCTATTTCTCAAGTTGGTTTTTGGAATGCTATGCAAATATTGGTTGTATGGAATTATGGAAGAGAATTGTGGTGTTGGGTTGCTAATACTAGATGCCAAACATTTCATTGTAGATAAGTGATTTGTAAAGGCGGGAAGTTGTATTGAATTGGTAGCCGAATCTACGACGAGGTATGTAAAGCATACTCTAACGATGTTCTTTGGCATGAAAACACCAATGTTCCATCAAGTAAGATTCCGAGGTTGTCCAAAAACATGTATTGTTCTACATTACCAACGAAGTTGTTTCTATTCTATAAAGTGTCAAAATGTTTCATTGATATACCAAAAGGCTCCTATTTCATTGTTGTGATATTAATGATTCTGAAACACATTGTTGATGTACCAATGAGTCTTTATTACGTCGTTATTGTATAGAAGGTCTATTACTTGGTTCTTATTGATGTATCGTTGTTTCAAAGTATCAAAAATGTGGTGGCGACCGAAATAACAATCTCAAAGATTAATTGAACTAAGTGATGAAAGTTCTCTCTTATCGGGTGGTATCCCAGGGGCATAAGCCTAGCATGGATCGATCCCTATTTACGTGTTTATGGGTGGTATCCCAGGGGCATAAGCCTAGCATGGGTCGATCCTAGTTGATATGTACTGGAGGCAGCCTAATGGTCACAATACAGTACAGTAATGATTACAAAGATGTTAAGAACGAAGGTAAAGTGATTGACTAAATTCAATGTACAGGTAATTAGATCCTTCTATATGCAACGAAGTGCTGTCCAAATTTTTGGTGACATGTAAGGAAAAGTACAGGTATTTGAACGGGTTCTCCCGGGCCTTCTCGGCTTAGGGTGCCAGTCCGGCCCGATGGAATTTTGGGGCGTGACACGACCAAAGACATGCGATGAACAACATAACAAAATCTTTTTTTTTTTTTAGTTTTCAATTTGACACTTCACATAAAAAATGACACCAACAGCTACGAAAGTTTTTTGTTTTTTTTTGTATTTTCGTTATATGAAATGTACAAAACTTCTACCACCTTTTTTTGCATTTTTATTTTTTATAAAAAACTCCTAAAAAATCTTTTTGGAGTTTTCGAATTGTGAATGCTTGTTAAAGGAAACAAAAGGAAAATCTTTTTTATGCTTTTTTTTTTTTAAAAAAAATGAGTGCAAAAAGTAAAAAAAAATCTTTTTTGAATTGTGGAATTGTGGAAAACAAAAGTCGTAAAGAACCTAAAAACTACGAAACTCTTTTTGATTCACCTTTTTCTTTCCTCTTTTTTTTACTTCTAACACATGCTTTCCCCAAATCGGTCCGTCAAATGACCACATTACCCTCAGAGATGCAACATTTAGCACGTAGGGATGCTTTAGAGGTGAGTTTTCTACAAAGGGCCGTGTGGGTCCCTCTAGGTCTCAATATGATGCATATAAGAATGACCTAAAGGCTGACCTACGTTGTGGTTTACTAACAAGGCCGTTCGAGGGAGCATATGGTCGATAGTGGCTGCTTTGCTTTCCACCTACTCCATACATCCAACGGCTCCCTCCCTAAAATAAAGGTGACTCAACTAGAGTTCGTGCGCACGACGTGCGCTCCGAGACTTGTTGCGGAAAGAATGACTCGGGTTATGCACATGATGTCAGATATAAAAGCGGTAACACATAGGATAAATACTGTAAACAAAGAGCACGAAAACTCACAAAAGTGAAAGCACAAACAAAAATCACAAACAATGCTTATACACTCGTAATGCCAAACAAAGCCGATACGACTCCAAAAAAAAAGCTCGGATTCTGAAATTGTCCCCAGCAGAGTCGCCAGAGCTGTCACTCCCCTTTTTTTTACCAAAAAGATATGGTTTAAGGTTCGAAAGGGTTTTTATTATTTAAGTGACAAAAAATGAAAATTTATTTCAAAAAATGATTATTTACATTTTTTTATTCAGAGTCGCCACTTGGCATAAATCTGGTGTGCCAAGTCACCTTTGGGAGATCCTTTTCGAAATAATTAGACTCTTTAAAACTAATCCGCGAACAGAGATTCCGGCTAAGGAATTCTGTTGACTGAGGGGAAGGTGTTAGGCACCCCTCGATCCCGTGGTTCAACCACAGTCGCTTGGTGGAGCGTATCGGCTGATTTTGACACTACAAATGTATAAACCACACAAAGCACGCAAAATAATCAATCAAGCAAACAAAATAAAACAATCCAAATTTTAGTGTCCAATCCAATTATACAGTCCCAAAATAATGAAAAATGCAAAAATATAAACCTATTCTATTCTAAATTAATCTTAGGCTACTCCTGACTGTTTTACCCGATGCCTCGGGCCTAGATCACGAACCTCCTTCGAAGACATAATACGTCGGGGCATTCCCTGGCCAAATGACTACACTTTTTAAATACGATAAACAAAACATTCAACAAATATTTCAAACATTCCAACAATACACCAATTATAAATTTTCCTACCTGAGCTTACTGTTTGCCTACCCGCTCGACGACATATCACATTCAACATCAACAATGTATCAAAATATCATAATATTCACTTTTATCAATTTTCGATTCCCGTCCCCAACTTCATTTTAATCAATCACACCATCAAAATTACTCAAATTCGCTCCTCATATCACCGAAATTACATCGTCAAGCACATAATCATAACATCAACAAAATTAAACAATCGTAATTACCCAACACATAATCACCGACTCACATTATCAAAATAAAGAGAGGATATAGAAGAATTGGACCTGAAATTGGGACTTTCAAACTGTGTTATTCAATTAAACGGAGTCCGCACCCGGAACCTCGAACAAACGAACTCGTCCAACTTCGATCTATACCCTTTTTTTTGTATTTCTCACCAACCCGAACCCCAAAAATCATCAAATAAAAGAAGACCGTACCTAAACCCGCGCAGGAGTCACTGTATCATTCGTTTTCTGGTGGTTCTCAAGCAGGGTCAGCGGAGAACGGATCTATTTCGGGTGTTGGACGCCGTTTTGATGATTTAGATGACCGGTGAACTCAGAACCAACGTTTTTCGATGGGATCCAACTGAAAACCTAAAAAAAAAAAATGGATTGACGCAGGTTAGGGCGAGAAAAGGGCTGGGCTTTCTGTTTTCACTACACTAGAGCTCCGGTGAGCTCGGTGTTGATGAAAAATGGGAGAAAAGTGGATGGCTGTAGCGTTTTCCAGTAAGATCTCACCGGAAACGTCTCTCTCGCTCTTTCTCTCTTCCTCTCTCGCTCAAACTATGCATCTCTCTATCTATCTCTACCCCTCTCCTTCCCTAAATCTTCCCATAGAAATCATGTGTGATCTGTGACAGTGAAAGAATGGTCAGGTCGTATGTTTCTCTCAATCCCGTGCCAAAGAAGAGAAAAGCCGTGTATATGGACTACTGTGTATTATTTTTGTGAGTTGGTGCGTGAATCGTGTTGTTGTTGTGATGGAATTTTGGTGAGGGTGGTATATATGGCGTGAGGTGAATTTTTTCGTGAAGAAGATGACCCCCTCCCCTTTTCTTATTTATGTGTATGTATATATCCCTGTGTGTTTTCTTGTGGATGAATCATCCTCCCCCTTTTTGGTTATCTGTGTGTGTATATAATTATTGTAGAGTGTGGAAATTCTCGTGGGCCCCTCATGTATGTGCATGTGAAGTGTCCACTCTAGAAGAAAAAAAAAAAATGCCCCCCCTGTATATATCTTCTCAATTGAAAAGGAAAAAGAAGAAAAAAGAATCTACACGTGGACCCCTCTTTTGATTGTGTTTGTTATCTGGTCCATGTATTTCTCCAATTCTGTTAAGGGGTTAGGATGGTGGGGTGACGTGGCGTAGGTAGGTAGTGAGGTGAGGTGTTGCCATTTGATAGGGTAGGTTGTTGGTTTGTTATTTTTTGTCTTTTTGCGAAGGGATTATCATATGGGGTAGGGTACGCAGTAGGATAAAGTAAAAAATGATAAAAATGCTATCGGGGAGGGACAAAATTAGGTGTCTACATATATCATATACCATAAATATGCTTAGTATGTTTCTTTATACCTTGTATTTTTATATATGTGTGTATATGATATATACGTGGTATAAACTTCATATATAACATACTTTATATATTTATATTATAATTATGCTTAGTATGTTTCTTAATACTTTATATATTTATATATCTGTGTATATACATGGTATAAACTTTATATATAACATATTTTGTATATTTCTATTATAAATATAATACTTTATATATTTATGGGTATAAATATAAATTAACAGTAAAATAATATTTTAAATAAGGAAGAAAATTCAATAAGGAACAAAAATAATGATGAGATAGAAAAAGAGATATATATTAATTAGGATAACATTAAATTTGAAATTATAATTATCTTATTTTTTATAACTGTTATATACGGAATATTGAAAAAGTAATGTTATAAGGACAGTTTTATGTAAAAAATTGAAAGATTGGGGTTATATGTAGTAATAATAATAAAAGTTGGAATTGGAGTTGAAAAATTGTGAAAACAATAAAAACCTGTTTTCCTTTTCAGAAATTTTTTCCGGAATTATTTTCTGAATTTTCATGGTCAAACACCACAATTTCCAACTTCGGAAAAAAGAGAAAAATTTCCATGGCCAAACGGGCCCTAAGAAAAGAAGTGATTTATCCGTAAGAGAATCAAGAAATAGATGTTAATCTAACTTTTTAAGCACTCATAAACTTCACTTTAAGCCCTCACACTAATCTTAATTTTAGGGTTTTAACTCTCAAGAAAAGGTGAAAGAATGAGCAAAAACTAGATAAAAATAGCTATTTATACTGTATCCGAGTACCAGGTAAAATAAGGCATAAATTGCACACTTGGCGAATGCGATTTACCCTTTAAATTTCTTGGTTGCACCAGATTTTTAAGTCCAAACGGACTTCGACAGGGTGTCCGGATTCGTTCGGAGTCCGATATACGCAAACGAACTATGTAACCACACTAAATTCGACGCTTCGGACTCAATGGATATATCATATTTCTGAAAAAACGTTGTTTTCATAAAGTTGACCCTCCGAATTTGAAATCGCAATTTTTCAAATCGAGGATCAATTATTCTTGTTATGATACCTTGTTCCATGTTGTATTACGAATCTGTGTGCTTTTCTCTGTTTTTTATTACTTGTGGGTGCCGTATTTATGTTATGAAATCTTGTTCTGTGCTTTACTATGTATTTGTGTGGTATCTCGTGTCTTGAGCCGGGGGTCTATCGGAAACAACCTTTCTACTTCTTTAGAGGTAGAGGTATGGACTGCGTACATCTTACCCCCCCCAGACCCCACTAGGTGGGAATACACTGGGTTTGTTGTTGTTGTTGTTGTTGAGGATCAAAATGAGATTTAAAAACTGTAAAATCACACCAAATACCCTAAAATCGAAATTCCGGATCTGCTGGCGAGGTCGGATTTTCCATCCGAGGTCGTTTCGACCAAATGTGAGTCCCACACCCATATTTCTAATTTTTCAACTTTCCGACCAATAGGTCGAAATGAGCTCGGGTGCACCGGTACCCTAACCAAAGGTCTACCTAGCCTAAAATTGATATTCCGGAGCTGATGACGCAATCCTTCAACCATCCGTCACACGGATAAAAGATATCCACATAAGTCCAAAATAAGACTATCGAAGCTATTAAAAACCACAATATCGCATAAATGCTATCAAAATGCATCAAGAACTATGTCAATCACCCCCACACTCCAAAAATAACACAATACAACTACAGAAAAAGTAAAACAGTCAACTCACACATAAACACACAATTCAAATATTTCATTAAAAAAAAAAGCTTGTCGTTACACCTCATGAGTAGGCCTGCTGAAGTGTCATATATGTTAATTCTCAAGTGTTGAGTTGTTAACGGTGTAGCTCTTTTATGGCTTAAAATTTACATACAAGGTTAGGGATGGCAATGGGGTGATGCGGATTTTAAATTATGCGGTGTGGTATGAGTTTTAAGTTATACGGTGTGGTGTGGGTGTGATATGAATTAAAGTAAAAAAAAATTTAAATGATGCGGTGCGGTGCGGGTTGCGGGTATATGCGGATTTGAATTAACAAAAAAACTAAAAATTAATATTGTTCTCGTGAATATACCTAAAATTATATGTGTTATTTACTTAAATTTTATGATACTTAAAACTACACGCATAACACTACAAATAAATAATTTTATAGTAGCTTTTTTAACATCTCTATTCATTTGAATAAAAATATGATATTTGATCATTACTTGTACACGTTATATTTTTGATAATTTTTTTAGTGAAAAGTGATATAATAAAAATTAGTTATTATTTTCTAGTTGTAGATTTAAAAATATTATGATTTTCAATGGAGTTATAATTTTTTCAAAAAAAAGAGAAAAAATAAAAACATGGGGCAGCGCAGTGCGGTTATCCACGGATATGAATGTGGGGTAGATTTATGCGGGTTTAAATGTGATGCGGTGCTATGCGGTTTTAAAACTTACGGGTTTAGTAAAAACCCGCACCGCACCATTGCCATCCCTAGGTACCATTAGTAAGCAGCACGCACTTCTTCAATCTGTTGTTTATCAGGTGAAGTTGCACGTGCAGTCTCTTGGACAAAAACAACACATCCTATGTTATAAGTTAAATAGAATTCATCACTCCGAAAGGGCTTGCTCTAGTATATGAATTCCTCCAAACCCATTTGTTGTATTACATTCCCTGTAATGGCTTTAGATTGTTATTCACTTAATTATGGTGCTAGTGATTAGTGAACATCAGACTTGTCAGTGAGGACTCTTGGCGCTGGGGGATCGCTCCTGGTCCTCTGTGGAGGAAGAGGGAGATGATACTATGGGGAAGTTTTTGAAAATTGGTTATTCAAAGCTAAGTGCTTAAGTACAAATAGTAATGTTGTAAGCAAGTCTTTTTACAGGTAGCTCTCAAGATGCAAATATTGATATATAGGTGGAAGCTTTGATGGAGATTTTGTCTTAATTTTATTGAAGTGATCGAGAAAGGCTTAGTTGATATATATGCAGGGAGATATAATAAAAATGACTGTCTAATTTTTTGGCTAATTGTATTGAGCTATGATGGAAGATTATGTCTCTGCCGCTTTGACATGATTTTTTATGTTTTTTTTTAATGGAGTGGCACTCAGAGCAACCTTTATGTACATCAATTAATAAACTGGGAAGCTAGCTTCATTTAAAAAGCACAGTTTCCAGAAAATCTGTGCACTAGATTAGAGCAGATGGACACTCATTGGCCATGCAAACTAGGTATAATTATATAAAAGAAGTATAAAGATTGGTATAAGCTTCCAAAAAACACCCAAAAAAAACAAGAAGATAGCTAAGTGCTTTGGTTTTCAGGAGAAATCTTAAGGCTTTGGGCGTCAATATGTGTGTTCGAACCTCACAAGCACCCACGCCCCCTTAATCATGGATCCGCCACTGTCTCTAGGTTATTGCTCCTATACCTTAGCCACTCAGTAATCCCCATGGTTCTGTTTCAACATCCGCTCTCTTACCTCCATGCATGTTTTAACTTCATAGATTTCATTTCCTGTGATATTTTTGTTTTTCGTTTTCTGGAGAACAGTTGAATGCTTAGCCCTTTTTCCTTAGGAATCACATGTCCACACTTCCCAGCAACAGCTCTTTACAGATATGCTGGCGTACTTCAATAAGGTAGATATTTTCTTTTGTTTGTTGATTTGTTGCCTGATGTTAGAGTTTGATGGTTTTATTTTGCTTTCTTCTACGTCACAATGGGAGAACGTTCTGATCATAGAAGCTATTTTTAATTTGGGTTGGATGTGGGAGGTTATAATTTTGCACTTAAAAGAGCATAGTTTACAATTTTCATTCTTGTGTTGGGAAGTAGTACACTTCATGATGCATATTTTCCTGACAGAATTAAGAGTTGAAGACTCTGTCCATGGATAAGTAGTACATTTTATGGCGAACTTAGGCGTCTCTTTTATATGTATGGACAAAGGAAAGTAGCATCTAGCTTAAAGGAGGCCCACGATGCAGCTTCCGCTATCCTTATAGCTGGAGATTTAAGTGACTCAGTCAGGACTTGTCCATATGTAGACTACAGTATATTACAGTTTATCTATGGTCTAAAGGTGTCTGAAGTAAGTGTTGAACATATTTGTCATGGACTTTATCTTATATGGATTCCACCTCATCAAACATCTGTACTGGACCATTCCTAAAATTATTGGTGCAGTCGTGGACCTTGTTCATCCTTCTCTGTCTCCTAGTCACCACATGGGTGCTGCTTATCGAATCTTAGATACAAGAAAGATTATTTCTGATACTCAGCAAGTAAAAAAAGCAAAATCACGCTAAGATTACATTTATTTAAACACTTTGTAGTCCATTAAATAAGCCAAGATGAGGCAAGTTTTGTCCAAAAAGAAAAAAAACTACAGAAGATAAGATGTGGCATAAATTTTCGAATTTGAAAGTTTTCAGCTCCTTGCTAATTGTCTTTGCGCAACTGTAACTGAGTGATTCACTAGCTGGATTTTGTATTGGTTGGTGTTCAGTCGAAATTTTTCTCTGTGTCATTTTTATTCATTTTGAAGATTAAAGCATCTCTTTTAACTTTTCCGTTAAATGCCATGAAAGTGAAAGCTCCTATTATCTGGTTGTATGCGTATACTGCTGAATAATTTAAAAAGGTAATATTGGATGCCAAATATTTCGGAATAAAAGTTAAAATGCCAAATCAGGTTGTTTTATGCATGACTTGATGCATTCTCAAAGAAATTTCAGAAACATTTTTTTTTTTGTTATCAAAAATATTTCTGAAATTTCTTTGAGAATGCATCAAGTCATGCTTAAAACAACCTGATATGGCATTTGAACTTTTACTCTGAGACCCCAAGTATGATGTTCCTTAGCCCTTGAAGGTTAACCAAGGTTGACAACATTAATATATATGCCTTCTTATTTTGTATTGACACTTAATGTCTCATGTTGCTTTGTATATCTTGCTGCAGACATATTTGGTGTAGGTCTTGATCATTTTTGTCTAGCCAGACACACAAAACATTTCGTAGGAGAATTCATACGTTTACGCTCCTGTTTTGGTCTCTGATGCTGCTTTAATCGAACTCATTGAAGGCTGAACAAGACAATACAAGGTGCCAGAGACGCTAATGGCCAACGCTCATTATTTTCTGTAAATAAGATCCCACACACAGCAAAAGAAGTTTGTGATAGAGATGTATCAGTCAGAGTAATTTAATTATGTATGATTGATCTTAAACTCTATGATGTGAAATAACATTCCTGGAGGAGCCCATTGATGTCCTACACCAGCTACTTGTTATCAACAATTGCCGCAGCAATCATTCGTAGGACAAATTCCAGTGGATTTGCGTATCCCAATTGGGACTATTCCCCATTTCCCCTAGTCAGGTCAGGTATAGGGTCCAATTACCTTAGTAGTACATGTTGCAAATACTTGTAACCCCTTCTACTGGTGAATTTAGGTTATAGAACAGGTGCAATCACATACTATATGTGAAAAAAAATAATTAAAGAGTGTATTTATCTAACACAAATTGTATCCACTTTGAACTCAGTAATTTCAAATACTAGTGGTGGTTTGTGGAAAAGGGACTTGAGATTTGAAACTTGGCAAGTCTGGTTGAGTTGTTGACCATCACCTGACCTCAAACGAGAGACCTTAGGACAATGATTCTCTGCAAATAACATAAATATGTAATTTCGTAAACGAAGTCCGTTGTGGAGTTCAATCAAGAAACAGAATTCGATATCAACTGGTCCAATGTGTGCCTCGAAAACTCTCCTGCCTTAAATAAATCCAAGCTCTAATTAATTGACTAAAGACACTAAATTATGTATAAATTTTAACTGGATTTTGAACATTACATTGGATGGTTATGTGCAGAGGTGGAAGGCCTGAAAAAACTAGTACTGACTAGACAAATTGGTGAATGTCACCATAACCTCACTGTCCTCACATGCAATTTGTTACTACTTAAAAAGGCAAGAAGAGAATTGATGAAAATAAAAAAAAAATAAAAAAAAAATCAGGTATTGTCAACTCTGTGGATGAGATTAGTCCCCACCCATATTGAAATTGCTACAATGTCTTTTGGCGCCATTCTCTCATATTTCCTTTGAAATTTTGCCTGTGCTCTACGTCCACACGTTGAAACTAAATCCTTTTCAACTATAATTAACCCCGATCCTTCGCATAATACCTGTTATACCACTAGCATGTCTACTATAGGGGGTACTTTCTTCTGTGTTAAATTAAGGCCTAAAATGGGAATTGTAACAACTCCATGTTTGATAGTGAGAGCTGATAATAATAATGCAATTATTACGGGCCAGATACTGTTGATTATTTGCTCTTCTTGGAGAAGAAATTGAACTAAAAGAACATTTTCTTTCTGTTTTATTTCGCTTCATTAGGAAATAGCTCAAGGGAAAACGAATGAACATGGTTAAGGTTCTTTAAAGATTCGATAGACGATGGCAGATGTTGATCTTGATAATTCAGAGGGGATTGAACAACCCTCTAGTGTTAATAATATGTTCACTAAAAAGAAGGAGCTTCTGTCCTCTGCTATGAAGAGGACCTCGGAATGGTATGCTCTATTTTGAGTTATTTGTTTTGTGCTTTCTACAAGTAGCATCTTTGCTTTAGTAATATTATTGAACTATTAACCGATAAACGAGTCACCTTTATAATAATCTTAAACAGGATTTTCTCCCAAGAGATCCCAAGTGATGTAACTGTTAATGCAGGAGGAACCTCCTTTGCACTGCACAAGGTGAGTTGTTCGTTACAACTAAACTCCGCGCATAATCAAGATTGTTGTTGGTTTTAGTTTAATTAGTTCCTAATTGGATTGAAATTATCGGCCTTGGTCACATCTTATAATGACACCAACAAACTCAGTGTAATCTCACTAGTGGGGTCAGGAGAGAGGGTGAGATGTATGCAGCCTTACCCCTACCTTTATCGGGTAGAGAAGCTGTTTCCGATTGACCCTTGACGCATCCTCCTTTATCTGGGCTTGGGACTGGTAATGTGAATGAGCTCGCACAGGGGGAGTTAAGGCCTTGATCACACCTTGATTTTCTTTATGATGATTGAATCAATAGGTTATATAATGTATTAATTGTGTTCCATGCAGTTTCCATTAGTTTCAAAGAGTGGATACATAAGGAAACTGGTCTCAGAATCAAATGATGCTGATGCTTCTACGATCGAAATCCCTGAGATACCAGGTGGAGGAGAGGCATTTGAACTTGCAGCAAAGTTTTGTTATGGAATAAATTTTGAGATAAGCACAGAAAACATTGCCTTGCTGAGATGCGCAGCGGAATATCTTGAGATGACAGAAGATTGTGCAGTTGGAAATTTGGTGGGAAGAACTGAGGCCTATTTTACTGAAGTAGCAATAAAGAGCCTTGCTGGTGCAGTTACAATTTTGCATTCATCAGAAAACCTTCTTCCCATGGCAGAGAAAGTAAAATTGGTGAGCCGATGCATAGACACAATTGCATATATAGCCTGCAAGGATAACCAATTCTCCACATCAGGTAGAGCAGAAGCTGGTGTCAACGGATTGAATTCCACCACATTTTCAACCCCGAAGCCTATAGTTGACTGGTGGTCTGAGGATTTAACCGTCCTTAGAATTGATTTTTTCCAAAGGGTTCTGATTGCAATGATGGGAAGGGGATTCAAGCAGTATGCACTTGGACCAATATTAATGATCTATGCTCAGAAGTCTCTTCGAGGTTTGGTGAGGCCTTGTACTATAAAATCTTGATGAATTGGTTAAAATGAAATCTTTATGCATGTAGTAATTTTTGCTTATTACAGGAAATATTTGGAAAGGGAAGGAAAAAGATTGAACCAAAACAAGAACATGAAAAGAGGGTTGTTTTAGAAACCATTGTTAGTCTTCTGCCAAGGGAGAAAAATGCATTGTCGGTTAGCTTTCTGTCAATGCTTCTCCGAGCTGCAATATATCTAGAGACAACGATTGCTTGCAGGCTTGACTTGGAGAAGAGGATGGCATTGCAGCTTGGACAGGCTGTATTGGATGATCTGTTAATTCCTTCATATTCCTTCACAGGGGACACATTGTTTGATGTTGAAACCGTGCAGCGTATTATGATGAATTTCCTTGACAATGAAATGGAGGGAAATCGATTGGGAGATGAAGAGTATCATATGTCTCCTTCATTAAGCGACATGGAGAGGGTTGGGAAACTTATGGAAAATTACCTTGCTGAAATAGCCTCTGACCGCAATCTATCCGTTATAAAATTCATTAATCTTGCTGAAATCATTCCAGAGCAAGCAAGGATCACTGAAGATGGAACGTACAGGGCCATTGACATTTACTTGAAGGTATGCACGATGAAATTACCTGATTAGTTCTAAGTTTATCTGTGCATATTTATGCATACAAGCAGCATATTCGTCGATTTAGAATTTTAGGCCATGTTTAGTAATGGAAAAAGACTTTTGGTCTTGACTGCTACATGGTGATTGCCATGCTAAATTTAATAATCTTGATTTAGATAATTTCCTTGTCAATGTACCTTCTGGTGCTAGCATGATAGTCTCCCTTCATTAGGTAAATGCATCTGGAACTCTGAAGCTTCTGATGTTCTAATAGACTGTCCAAAGGGACATTTACACCCTTCTGTATTCTTTGATCAATAAACTCATGGGCCTAATTCAGACTGAGAGAACATTTTTGAGAATAAACAAAACCAGAAAATATTTTCACCAGTGAAAACCAATCATCTTTGCTCTCCGAAGACATTCTCACGACTTTGATCCAGTCACCCATGTCTTATACCCCTTTATACTACAACAATCTTAACTCTCCAATGATCATGGACCATCCCTTCTGCAGAGGATCATCTCTACGATGTGGCGGCTTTGTTTTATCCTGTATGTTTCAGGCTTTGCCGTGTGTTCATACTTGAGATCTTCCTCTATTATTTCAAACTTGAATGTTAACCAGGGAGAAATAACTTCCTAAAGAATTTGGCATGCCTATACATATTAAATTCTATGCATTGACAGTGTAAAAACTAGTCTTTGTATAGGCATGGTATAGTAAATTAAACTCTATGCATGGGCATATGCCAAATTGACAAATTCTTTAGGACTGACATGCCTGTACATATTAAGTTCTCTGCATCCTAATCTTTGTATAGGCTTGGTATATAAGATAATTGAGTGTAAAAACTAGTCTTAGTTCTACGCACTGACAGATGTTATTAAACTTGAATCCATACATGTTCATAGAGGGTATCCCATCCTAAAGGAGAAGCTTGTATATGTGCAACCTGCACCTCCCCTGGGCTTCGTTACTCTTTCTAAGGACGAGGGTGGAATCAACAGGTTTTCAGTGCAGAAGCTCCAAATCTTATTGCTGCCGAGCTACATAATAACAAGATATAAACCACGTACCCCATTTGACGATCTTCACATATCATATAGATATTCCATAGCAATGTGTTGAACTTGATCAAAAATGTTTAAGCTTTTCAAAACGCACAATAAAAGGCGTATAACCCTTAATCCAAGCTAAAATGATGTTATTGTTGAATGGTGTGGCCATCTTAAGTAAAACCGTGAACTACTATAGAGCACGTGAGCACACTTGTATTTGCTTAATTATGTCTTCGCCACATATCAATTGAACTGTGGAAGAGTGTTTAATATGTTATTGTTGTTGCAATCTGAAGGCACATCCAGCTCTAAGCGACATGGAAAGAAAAAAGGTTTGCGGTGTTATGGACTGTCAAAGGCTATCTCGGGAAGCTTGTGCTCATGCTGCTCAAAATGATAGGCTTCCTGTTCAGACAGTTGTGCAAGTACTTTACTACGAGCAGCAGCGCCTTCGTGATGTCATGGATGGGAGCCAGATTGTAGCAACTGAATCTCCAGCTCTTGTTCCTTCCAAAATGAATCATCAGTTCTCCACTGATACCCGCCCTGTTTCAGACGAGGTCTCTAGTCTAAAACGAGAAAATCAGGAGCTGAAATTCGAGCTGCTGAAAATGAAGACAAAACTGAAAGAAATTGAGAAAACGAATTCAAACAGCTCAACTACAAGCAGCCCTTTGGTCATCACTCATCCATCAGCTGGTAAACCTCCTTTGCCAAGAAAATCTACGAACTTCATGAGCTCAGTATCGAAAAAACTTGGAAGATTTATTCGAGCTGATGGACTCACGCAAGGCAAAGCCCGAAATAAACCAAGTAAAGATAGACGTCATTCCATATCGTGATCTGAGCTAGCTATATTTGCATGCTTGTCTAAATATGGTACTGGATTCGAAATTTTAGTTTTTAATTTAATCATGCAAGTTTGTATGGCAAAGTATATATTTTCCAGAAATGTTATCTATGAAAGATTTGTAATCTTGATTTGTCTAATGTACCATGAAGAAAGGTTTGCAATCTTGAGATGTACAAGCAATAAAATATATTCTAGTCTCACTGAAAAAGTAGTTGTGATCATCCATAGCTATTAGGTAATTTAGCTTCTGCCAGTTTCCAATGACAAGAATCAAGAAACGTGGGCATGATTTAAATCAAGATTAGATTTGGTTTCATCTGTGTGGAAAAGGTGAAAAAAGTTAACTAACTAATGACTGACAATCAACTTAACTAATGACTGACAAATAACAATTGAATACTTATAGATTTATACGGAAGATTTTGGTAGAATTTAATACGCCCCTTGAACACAAGGCTTTCAGGATCCAACATTAGTACAGATTATGGAGTAATTAATTAATTAATTCAATGTTGGATAGTTTCTGCCGAAGGTACTATATTTTGTGTTTCGGTAGTTCCTAAAAATTAACATAAGTTTTTGGATGGAGGCAAAATTCATGATCTAGAGTTAGTGAGTTCAACATGTAGATGATCTTAAAATTTATTTGCATATGTACACATGGACTAGATCACAAGCTTGCATTGCATTATTTGCATCGTATGACATTTGATGTTGTCATTCGTTAGCCCAACATGCTAAATTTCGTCATTATTTTTAGATAAATGTATCCACTAAGCTAATAGTGGACATAATTTAAAGAGTGACCTTAAAAGAATTCACTTGCAAATGATGCCCTCTTTTGTAATGATAATAATTACTTAAAAAATTAATAGTATTTCACTTTGTTTGTTGTAGTTTCATTTTTAACTTTTTTGGGCCTAAAGCATCGGCGTCGAACAGGGGTAGCTCCGTCCGTGGAATTGGAGTAATACGTGCGCGCGGGTCCGGGTAATTAGACAAAAAACTGAGAAGGCAAATGATTAAATCTTTTTTCATCATGACCAAAAAACAAACTAGTACAATGGGTATGCTTTTGAAATAACAGATGTTCCGTTAACTTTTGAGATCAGAAAATATTCCAGAAAAAAGGGATATTGATCATGATCATCCCAGTATATTATTGCATAGAGAGAAGCCTTTATTTATTTGGATTGAGAATCTCATGTTCATTTGGTGGCAGACAAAACTATAGCAATTCCTACTCAAACTGTTTGGTAGGAGCAGTTTCCATGTGGTTGGTGGAAAACGACTTACGAGTAATTACATAATTTTAAGAATCATCTTATTTGCTTTTTCTTCTTTCTTTTTTTCCCATCACATCGTCCCATTTAAGTGGAAATAATTAACAAAGTCTGTTTAGATCAGATTCCTTAAATATATAATCACAAATCTAGATAGCTCTCCAACCTTTTTATGTTTGTTAAATCACATCCAAGTTGGAGATTATGTCATAGATGAAGAGCTTTATTAGTACAATGAACCTAAATAATTGATGATCAATGTTTATCTTCTTCTATTTATTTAATAATGCATTTCTGAGATTCCTTTTGCTGTGGTTTTCTATTTAGACATACAAGTCTGGTTGTCTTACTTCTTGAAAGTAGTTGATAAATGTCAAGGGTTGAAAATACCTTAAATTTGATTTTACAAATGAAAATGCTGAAATTATTAATGACGAAATTAACAATGCGTAACTGAAGTAGTTTCTATTAAATGACTCAAATCCTCCTAAAGTTTTTTGAGAAATATAAAAGTAAAATCATTTTTGAAAGGAAAAGAGATCCAATGGAAAGGCATTTAGATATTTACTACTCCCTCCATTTTAAAATAGTTGATCCTTTTTTACTTGACACTCCCTTAAAAAAAAAAAAAATTATTAGGGGTCTATTTTACCAAATTAACCTTATTAATTATGCTTTGAAAATATAAATTTGAGTAAATATAATTTGTTTAGTCATTTAATATTGAGGGTAGTATTTGAAGAACATAACAAAATACTCTTGATTTCATCAAAAGGGACAATTAAATTGAAACGAATATTTTTAGAAAGACGATCAACTAAAATGAAACGGAGGGAGTAAGTGTTTATCAGTCTAGAAATTATAAGCCAGGGTGATAAATTTGTTGCTGACTAATTTTACCAGCATTGTGATATTTACTACAACAATAATAAACCCAGTGTATTCCCACAAAGTGGGGTGTGGGGAGGGTAAAATGTACAGAGTTCATACCGCTACCTTCGAAGAAGTAGAGAGGTTGTTTCCGATAGACCCCGGCTTTGTGATATTTACTGAGCACATAAATATAACGGAAAAGAGTCAAAAATACCACTGAACTATTTAAAATTGATCAAAAATACCCTTCATTTATTTTCTGGCTAAAAAATACCCTTTTGTTTGATTTTTGGGCTCAAAAATACCCCTCCATTATGTTTTAGTCCCAAAAATATCCTTCTCTTTAACGAAATGCTACCAAATACGTCACGTGAATAAAAAAAGTCACTTGATCAGTTCACGTCAATATACACAAATAAAAAATTGCTTCGTTTAATCTATCTAACCATCAACCCATTTTTTTTTATTTAAAGACCCAACCCCACTCATATTGAAAAAAAATGCGGCCCAATGGGAAAAATATTGAAGAATTTGATTGCTTATTTTTCATGTGATGGGTTCAAATATTTTGGATTGATCAAGGCGAAAGATGAGGAAACAATTAGGTCCTTAAATTGTTGATCCGAAAGAATCAGATTTTAACAGGGTCGACTCTAAACAATTGGATCCTCAAATAGTTGACCCGATTTTCAAGAGCTCGGATTGCTACTGGATATCCTATCTGAATTTGTCTAATAAGTAACCTGATTGTAGTGAGAGAAATGGTAATTCCGAGACGAAATTGAAATTTGAAGAGTGAAAGTTTAGTGGCAATATAATGTAGCACAACCACAAGTTGATGAGATGAAGAATTTCTCAAGTGAGTCTCATAACTTTGAAAATGTAAAATAATAAAATATAAGGCGGTGAAAGAGATGATATGAGGAAAAAAATTAAAGAATTGAATTTTGCCTCTTGGTTCGGTTTTTTTGAATATGCATGGATCAGATTGAATTTTTAAATAGAATAAAATGGGTTGATTTTTAGGTGGATTAAATGGAGTGATTTTTTACGTGTATGCTGACGTGGACTGATTAAGTGACTTTTTTTTATCTACGTGGTGTGTTTGGTGGCATTCTGTTAGAGAGAAGGGTATTTTTGAGCCAAAAAATTAATGAAGGGGTATTTTTGAATCAAAAAATTAACGGGGGTATTTTTGAGCCCAAAAAATAAACAAAAAGGTATTTTTGAGCCAAAAGATGAACGAAGAATATTTTTGATCTATTTCAAATAATTCAGGAATATTTTTTACCCTTTTCCGTAAATATAATAAGCTTACTTACCCAATCACTGGTTTGGTGAGAAGGGGATTCAAGCAGTATGCACTTGGACCAATATTAATGATCTATGCTCAGAAGTCTCTTCGAGGTTTGGTGAGGCCTTGTACTATAAAATCTTGATGAATTGGTTAAAATGAAATCTTTATGCATGTAGTAATTTTTGCTTATTACAGGAAATATTTGGAAAGGGAAGGAAAAAGATTGAACCAAAACAAGAACATGAAAAGAGGGTTGTTTTAGAAACCATTGTTAGTCTTCTGCCAAGGGAGAAAAATGCATTGTCGGTTAGCTTTCTGTCAATGCTTCTCCGAGCTGCAATATATCTAGAGACAACGATTGCTTGCAGGCTTGACTTGGAGAAGAGGATGGCATTGCAGCTTGGACAGGCTGTATTGGATGATCTGTTAATTCCTTCATATTCCTTCACAGGGGACACATTGTTTGATGTTGAAACCGTGCAGCGTATTATGATGAATTTCCTTGACAATGAAATGGAGGGAAATCGATTGGGAGATGAAGAGTATCATATGTCTCCTTCATTAAGCGACATGGAGAGGGTTGGGAAACTTATGGAAAATTACCTTGCTGAAATAGCCTCTGACCGCAATCTATCCGTTATAAAATTCATTAATCTTGCTGAAATCATTCCAGAGCAAGCAAGGATCACTGAAGATGGAACGTACAGGGCCATTGACATTTACTTGAAGGTATGCACGATGAAATTACCTGATTAGTTCTAAGTTTATCTGTGCATATTTATGCATACAAGCAGCATATTCGTCGATTTAGAATTTTAGGCCATGTTTAGTAATGGAAAAAGACTTTTGGTCTTGACTGCTACATGGTGATTGCCATGCTAAATTTAATAATCTTGATTTAGATAATTTCCTTGTCAATGTACCTTCTGGTGCTAGCATGATAGTCTCCCTTCATTAGGTAAATGCATCTGGAACTCTGAAGCTTCTGATGTTCTAATAGACTGTCCAAAGGGACATTTACACCCTTCTGTATTCTTTGATCAATAAACTCATGGGCCTAATTCAGACTGAGAGAACATTTTTGAGAATAAACAAAACCAGAAAATATTTTCACCAGTGAAAACCAATCATCTTTGCTCTCCGAAGACATTCTCACGACTTTGATCCAGTCACCCATGTCTTATACCCCTTTATACTACAACAATCTTAACTCTCCAATGATCATGGACCATCCCTTCTGCAGAGGATCATCTCTACGATGTGGCGGCTTTGTTTTATCCTGTATGTTTCAGGCTTTGCCGTGTGTTCATACTTGAGATCTTCCTCTATTATTTCAAACTTGAATGTTAACCAGGGAGAAATAACTTCCTAAAGAATTTGGCATGCCTATACATATTAAATTCTATGCATTGACAGTGTAAAAACTAGTCTTTGTATAGGCATGGTATAGTAAATTAAACTCTATGCATGGGCATATGCCAAATTGACAAATTCTTTAGGACTGACATGCCTGTACATATTAAGTTCTCTGCATCCTAATCTTTGTATAGGCTTGGTATATAAGATAATTGAGTGTAAAAACTAGTCTTAGTTCTACGCACTGACAGATGTTATTAAACTTGAATCCATACATGTTCATAGAGGGTATCCCATCCTAAAGGAGAAGCTTGTATATGTGCAACCTGCACCTCCCCTGGGCTTCGTTACTCTTTCTAAGGACGAGGGTGGAATCAACAGGTTTTCAGTGCAGAAGCTCCAAATCTTATTGCTGCCGAGCTACATAATAACAAGATATAAACCACGTACCCCATTTGACGATCTTCACATATCATATAGATATTCCATAGCAATGTGTTGAACTTGATCAAAAATGTTTAAGCTTTTCAAAACGCACAATAAAAGGCGTATAACCCTTAATCCAAGCTAAAATGATGTTATTGTTGAATGGTGTGGCCATCTTAAGTAAAACCGTGAACTACTATAGAGCACGTGAGCACACTTGTATTTGCTTAATTATGTCTTCGCCACATATCAATTGAACTGTGGAAGAGTGTTTAATATGTTATTGTTGTTGCAATCTGAAGGCACATCCAGCTCTAAGCGACATGGAAAGAAAAAAGGTTTGCGGTGTTATGGACTGTCAAAGGCTATCTCGGGAAGCTTGTGCTCATGCTGCTCAAAATGATAGGCTTCCTGTTCAGACAGTTGTGCAAGTACTTTACTACGAGCAGCAGCGCCTTCGTGATGTCATGGATGGGAGCCAGATTGTAGCAACTGAATCTCCAGCTCTTGTTCCTTCCAAAATGAATCATCAGTTCTCCACTGATACCCGCCCTGTTTCAGACGAGGTCTCTAGTCTAAAACGAGAAAATCAGGAGCTGAAATTCGAGCTGCTGAAAATGAAGACAAAACTGAAAGAAATTGAGAAAACGAATTCAAACAGCTCAACTACAAGCAGCCCTTTGGTCATCACTCATCCATCAGCTGGTAAACCTCCTTTGCCAAGAAAATCTACGAACTTCATGAGCTCAGTATCGAAAAAACTTGGAAGATTTATTCGAGCTGATGGACTCACGCAAGGCAAAGCCCGAAATAAACCAAGTAAAGATAGACGTCATTCCATATCGTGATCTGAGCTAGCTATATTTGCATGCTTGTCTAAATATGGTACTGGATTCGAAATTTTAGTTTTTAATTTAATCATGCAAGTTTGTATGGCAAAGTATATATTTTCCAGAAATGTTATCTATGAAAGATTTGTAATCTTGATTTGTCTAATGTACCATGAAGAAAGGTTTGCAATCT
Organism: Capsicum pubescens; assembly: GCA_030864215.1. NCBI lineage: Eukaryota > Viridiplantae > Streptophyta > Magnoliopsida > Solanales > Solanaceae > Capsicum > Capsicum pubescens. The sequence continues at coordinate 192,778,871 of CM061539.1, read as the reverse complement.
TGAGATGTACAAGCAATAAAATATATTCTAGTCTCACTGAAAAAGTAGTTGTGATCATCCATAGCTATTAGGTAATTTAGCTTCTGCCAGTTTCCAATGACAAGAATCAAGAAACGTGGGCATGATTTAAATCAAGATTAGATTTGGTTTCATCTGTGTGGAAAAGGTGAAAAAAGTTAACTAACTAATGACTGACAATCAACTTAACTAATGACTGACAAATAACAATTGAATACTTATAGATTTATACGGAAGATTTTGGTAGAATTTAATACGCCCCTTGAACACAAGGCTTTCAGGATCCAACATTAGTACAGATTATGGAGTAATTAATTAATTAATTCAATGTTGGATAGTTTCTGCCGAAGGTACTATATTTTGTGTTTCGGTAGTTCCTAAAAATTAACATAAGTTTTTGGATGGAGGCAAAATTCATGATCTAGAGTTAGTGAGTTCAACATGTAGATGATCTTAAAATTTATTTGCATATGTACACATGGACTAGATCACAAGCTTGCATTGCATTATTTGCATCGTATGACATTTGATGTTGTCATTCGTTAGCCCAACATGCTAAATTTCGTCATTATTTTTAGATAAATGTATCCACTAAGCTAATAGTGGACATAATTTAAAGAGTGACCTTAAAAGAATTCACTTGCAAATGATGCCCTCTTTTGTAATGATAATAATTACTTAAAAAATTAATAGTATTTCACTTTGTTTGTTGTAGTTTCATTTTTAACTTTTTTGGGCCTAAAGCATCGGCGTCGAACAGGGGTAGCTCCGTCCGTGGAATTGGAGTAATACGTGCGCGCGGGTCCGGGTAATTAGACAAAAAACTGAGAAGGCAAATGATTAAATCTTTTTTCATCATGACCAAAAAACAAACTAGTACAATGGGTATGCTTTTGAAATAACAGATGTTCCGTTAACTTTTGAGATCAGAAAATATTCCAGAAAAAAGGGATATTGATCATGATCATCCCAGTATATTATTGCATAGAGAGAAGCCTTTATTTATTTGGATTGAGAATCTCATGTTCATTTGGTGGCAGACAAAACTATAGCAATTCCTACTCAAACTGTTTGGTAGGAGCAGTTTCCATGTGGTTGGTGGAAAACGACTTACGAGTAATTACATAATTTTAAGAATCATCTTATTTGCTTTTTCTTCTTTCTTTTTTTCCCATCACATCGTCCCATTTAAGTGGAAATAATTAACAAAGTCTGTTTAGATCAGATTCCTTAAATATATAATCACAAATCTAGATAGCTCTCCAACCTTTTTATGTTTGTTAAATCACATCCAAGTTGGAGATTATGTCATAGATGAAGAGCTTTATTAGTACAATGAACCTAAATAATTGATGATCAATGTTTATCTTCTTCTATTTATTTAATAATGCATTTCTGAGATTCCTTTTGCTGTGGTTTTCTATTTAGACATACAAGTCTGGTTGTCTTACTTCTTGAAAGTAGTTGATAAATGTCAAGGGTTGAAAATACCTTAAATTTGATTTTACAAATGAAAATGCTGAAATTATTAATGACGAAATTAACAATGCGTAACTGAAGTAGTTTCTATTAAATGACTCAAATCCTCCTAAAGTTTTTTGAGAAATATAAAAGTAAAATCATTTTTGAAAGGAAAAGAGATCCAATGGAAAGGCATTTAGATATTTACTACTCCCTCCATTTTAAAATAGTTGATCCTTTTTTACTTGACACTCCCTTAAAAAAAAAAAAAATTATTAGGGGTCTATTTTACCAAATTAACCTTATTAATTATGCTTTGAAAATATAAATTTGAGTAAATATAATTTGTTTAGTCATTTAATATTGAGGGTAGTATTTGAAGAACATAACAAAATACTCTTGATTTCATCAAAAGGGACAATTAAATTGAAACGAATATTTTTAGAAAGACGATCAACTAAAATGAAACGGAGGGAGTAAGTGTTTATCAGTCTAGAAATTATAAGCCAGGGTGATAAATTTGTTGCTGACTAATTTTACCAGCATTGTGATATTTACTACAACAATAATAAACCCAGTGTATTCCCACAAAGTGGGGTGTGGGGAGGGTAAAATGTACAGAGTTCATACCGCTACCTTCGAAGAAGTAGAGAGGTTGTTTCCGATAGACCCCGGCTTTGTGATATTTACTGAGCACATAAATATAACGGAAAAGAGTCAAAAATACCACTGAACTATTTAAAATTGATCAAAAATACCCTTCATTTATTTTCTGGCTAAAAAATACCCTTTTGTTTGATTTTTGGGCTCAAAAATACCCCTCCATTATGTTTTAGTCCCAAAAATATCCTTCTCTTTAACGAAATGCTACCAAATACGTCACGTGAATAAAAAAAGTCACTTGATCAGTTCACGTCAATATACACAAATAAAAAATTGCTTCGTTTAATCTATCTAACCATCAACCCATTTTTTTTTATTTAAAGACCCAACCCCACTCATATTGAAAAAAAATGCGGCCCAATGGGAAAAATATTGAAGAATTTGATTGCTTATTTTTCATGTGATGGGTTCAAATATTTTGGATTGATCAAGGCGAAAGATGAGGAAACAATTAGGTCCTTAAATTGTTGATCCGAAAGAATCAGATTTTAACAGGGTCGACTCTAAACAATTGGATCCTCAAATAGTTGACCCGATTTTCAAGAGCTCGGATTGCTACTGGATATCCTATCTGAATTTGTCTAATAAGTAACCTGATTGTAGTGAGAGAAATGGTAATTCCGAGACGAAATTGAAATTTGAAGAGTGAAAGTTTAGTGGCAATATAATGTAGCACAACCACAAGTTGATGAGATGAAGAATTTCTCAAGTGAGTCTCATAACTTTGAAAATGTAAAATAATAAAATATAAGGCGGTGAAAGAGATGATATGAGGAAAAAAATTAAAGAATTGAATTTTGCCTCTTGGTTCGGTTTTTTTGAATATGCATGGATCAGATTGAATTTTTAAATAGAATAAAATGGGTTGATTTTTAGGTGGATTAAATGGAGTGATTTTTTACGTGTATGCTGACGTGGACTGATTAAGTGACTTTTTTTTATCTACGTGGTGTGTTTGGTGGCATTCTGTTAGAGAGAAGGGTATTTTTGAGCCAAAAAATTAATGAAGGGGTATTTTTGAATCAAAAAATTAACGGGGGTATTTTTGAGCCCAAAAAATAAACAAAAAGGTATTTTTGAGCCAAAAGATGAACGAAGAATATTTTTGATCTATTTCAAATAATTCAGGAATATTTTTTACCCTTTTCCGTAAATATAATAAGCTTACTTACCCAATCACTGTCATATCATGCACAAGGATATAGGGGAATTTTTAGGGACCAGATGAAACTTGCAAACTGCAGGATCAAGTTAGAGTCGATTATTAGAAGGAAAAAGGTATTGAGTGAAACCATCGTTGAATTTAGAGCATATTTGCATTTTGCCCATGTTATTGGAAATTGCTTATTTTGAAAAGCATTTGTCAAAATAGAAATAACACTTTTGAAGATCGTATTGTTTCTATTTGATTAATTTATTTAAAAAGAATATTTCAATATTTGATATGTAGATTGTGTTTTAACCAATCTTTTCAATAATTATAAGTAGAAGCAGTAATTTGTAGCTCTTTACTTCTGTTTCTATCATTGACCAAACAATTTAAATCTCTCTCTCTCCTCTTTTTTTTTTTTTTTTTTTTTTCATCCACACAAAGCTGGGTCAACAAGGTATGATTCTAACAAAGAAACCTTCAAAGAATTGACGTGACACAGAATTCTTTTGTAGGACAAACACAGAGAGATTCCCCATACATCTAGATATTTTATGAGCTAATAAGTACAGATACAAGTAGATAATTATCTACGTATCCAAGAACTCAAATCAAAACAACTTTAGATGGCTCTTGAATCCCAAAAATACCGTTAGCGAATTAAGGAAAGAGGAGCAATGATACCATAACGGAGAAACAAAATATAATCATACTAAACATTCACACAAATTAAATCACAGTAGTCATCAGTAGGATGAAAGTCTAAAATCTTATCACACCCCACTGATCATCAGGCTCATGATCGATAAATAATCGTTTCTTTTATGATTTACTAGTACTAGCTGGTAGTACTTTTTTCTCAAGTCATATTCAAACTCAAAACTTGAAAAAGCCAAGGAGGATTATTCAATGAATCTTGTGATCTATATTGCTGATCTTCAACATTTTGATTGCTTTGTGACGACGTTCTTCCACCAAGCTGGAAATTACTGGCAACGGGTAAATTCTCAACTCCCCATTTATGGCCTCCATTTAGATCGACATTCCTCGGATAATTTCTAGCTAAATTTGTCGTAGTATGTTTTATTTGGCTTGAATTAGCTGATCCCGTTGAATTGGAAGAAGAAAAACTTGGTGCTGAATCAGAATTATTAATAGTTTTTTTTCTCCTGCGGTTGTTATAACTTGACAAGCCTAAAGTTAACTCCAGTTCAGTCTCATCTTCACCAACTGATTCTGCAATGTGCTCTTCACCACTTGGCTTTATTTCCAAGTTAATACATTGATGGTCGGCCTTCTGGTTTGAGTCGAAATTAAGTTGATGGTTGACCACTTGATGATCTTTTGTGACTTGTTGCGGCTGCCGGCTAGTACTCGACATGTTTTTCATCAGTAATTTTTGGGTTTGATATAGACGATGAAGTTCGTAAACCTGGCAAAAACATGTAGTAACTAATTAACATTCATGAGTCATACAAAATCTAGAGTCAGTTGATTCAAAATTATGGGAGATGTGAGACTTAGAAGTAATAAATAATGATTTACCTGCTCTCTAAAGATCTCTTCGTGCTGTAACATCGCCATCTTCATGTATTCCTTATCATATGGATTGATGAGCTTCTCCATTTTTTAAAAACTGAAGAAATTCTGATAAAAAGACGACGAGGAAGAGGAAGAGGAGGAGATGTTTCTTCAATTAGACTCAATATCTGCGTAATTGGAACGTATTGTTACCTAAAAGAAGCAGAAATCAGGGTAAGTTATTTATTGAAAAATGAATAAAGAAACAATAGCCATTTAATTGTGATAATAATACAAATAAGTTGATAGACGTCAAACGCTACCAGCTAAGAAAATATCAGGCTTCCTAATTTGTTGCACAAATTTCTCATGACAGAAGGAGATTAATGCAGTACCCCTTTTTTGGCATGTATGATTTTGTTTGTTTTTATTGTTCGTTCTTTTCCATACAAATTACTGTCAATTTGGGCCACACCAACAATAATAATACTAGCATTATATATATAAATCAACTAGATATGTCCTATTATATTGAGCATCCCATGATCGATATATGTATCACTGTCATAAGAACAGCAATTAATATTCTCGTAAAATTAAGTACTGCATATATTCCAAGAAAATACAGATATTTTTCGACAAATTAAACTATTCTCTTTTGCCAGTTCTATGTTGTAAGTAAGTAGTTTACATCATGCCACATGCATCTCTGCCAATAAAACACAATGCTTATCCTTGACTGGATCTTCACTACTTTTTTCTATCCCTTTTCGATATTTCATTTTAATTTTCATGTGTTAGGTTATTAGGAAACCTAACAAATTAAAAAGAAATTGCTGGCTATTAATTATCAGATAAAATGTTTTAGAATCTAAATCAAAGTTTGTTATTAGATAGTTCATAACATTAACAAATTAACAACTAAGGAAATTGATTGTTTTAAGTTATTATGATCTGATCATGACAAGTAAATTATGGTTTCAAGGAAGAAAAAGCGAACAAGAAAATTATGTTTCTCTTAATGTATGATTAGCAAAATTAAACACCCAACACAAGTAAGATAATAAGTATAGATTGATTATATTGAGCGGCTTTAATTACCTGTAACCACGTATTATGTACGTAGTACTTTTATGAAGAGAAGAGAACAACTTTTTGTGGAGCTTGCAAAAACCAAACTCTCTTTATTTTGCCTTCACATTCCCCAGTATATACTGCCAAAGTGACCACCCCGAAAGATATATATAAGGAAAAAATATATATTAAAAGAGGAACGAATAAAATAGTATTATTAGGACTGATGAGGAAGAATTTAAGATTCTCATTTATCACACAGAAATCAAAGCAAATGTTGTTGCATTTTTGGAGTTTGTAAGAAAAGGAGAAATAGAGATAGAGAGTAGCTAGCTAACTATCTAGGAGGGAGGGGAGGGGAGGGGAGGGTACTAGGGAGGAAGCATGCCAAACAAATCCAGTCCTCTTAGCCAATGTGGTTTGAGTTTTGTGAAAGAGATGCCCCCAGACAAGTCCAGCAGTGCACACCATATTTAAACATTTTCTAATCACGATAACATATTAACTTAATAATATATAGTTGTACTGTCATATACTGCAAGCTAAGGGGGAAGATTAATATATACCCCTCCCTCTCTCTCTATGTATACATCTATATATATATATAGATCACACCACAAAGCTGAGTCTGGACTTGATGACAAAGTCAAGAATTTTGTAAAAAAATATTTAAAATTTAATATATGCATGTAAAAAATAATTCGACTTATATATCTCATATAATTTTTCGATGAAAAATATTTTTTGATTAATCACCCTTCATTATACGTGGCTACGCTACTAAATGGAGGTCGTTGGGCTCGGGGTGAGGGAGGGATTAAATGCAATCATCAATATAACAGCTTAGGAAGGAATCACATGCACTATACTACTAGTACTAGAATACAATATAACCTTATTTTGTTATATACATAGTTGTCTCAAGCTTTACCTTATATTCTACTCGTAAAAGAATAATATATAGTCGTATCTGATATTGTCCCCAATCCCCATCCATTCTTGTGGGCTTGAAAGATAGAGAAATATAGGTGTCAATCACCTGGCCCGCCGACAATAGATCTCATCTTGGCCGTACATTTTTGTGGGTACCCTTTCGTATACTCCAAAAGTAAGTTTATCAACTTATCTTCAACATTTTACCCACATCACATCATGCTACGCCTCAATTATTGTACGCATACCATCGAATATTATTAAACAAATCCAATAATGTCTTCTTTAACTTATGATTAGGATGTATAAACCTTTTCTTTATGTTATCAATACCAAGTTATTGCCATATTAATTAGGCTTGCCACCGATTATTATAGATTAACAAACAATTATCAAACTATGTATATGCATTCTTAGTTCATGATTATTTTATACTATATTAGGCTATTGCACTATTTTTTATGTTGATTATATAGCCAACTTATTATGAAGTTACTTATTATTGTAAATTAATTTAACTTGATGACATAAATATAAACATACTAAGTATTAGTTTAATAGTATTCTTAATCTCCATGATTAGTAGTATTAATTACAAATATAAAATATTGTCCATTGATTCTAATTAACTGGATCTGATCCCTCAACTCCCCACCATCTAATGTTATGGACATTGAATACGACCATGTGATGAGCTTCTTAACTAAATTATAACTACGTGATAATTGGAAACAAGGGCTTAGATTCATTGATTTCTCCATTTGATTGTTTATATATTATTAACGACTTTAGTTTAAAGTCACGTATACTATACGGTCTCGAATATATAAAAGCATGTGCACATTTATATGGCAAACTTGATTGGATGGATAGACTCCAATTAAATTATTTAGAGAAAAGAATAATAGAGCGGGTTCTGTCTTTGTTGTGTTTTTAGCTGTATCAATTGGTACAGATGGATGATTATAGACCTAAGAACCCAAAGATAATATTCCAATACATACACCACGAATATATGGAAGGGAGATCGATGGATTTAATTAGATTCTTAACCATTTTCATTGGATATATGTTTAAATTATGTAAAGTTTCAGTGCCAGAGTGGTAAAGGTAAAAAAAAAGTTTAATTGAATCCTTTTCGACAGAAAATCACACAATTAAAGTAAAATAAAATAAAACTATAAATTATATGTATTAATAAAAATTGTCCAATCCCCCTAACGCAGGGGAAAGCTTCTAATTTTTGCATTTTTTATACTTTCTTGTTAAATAGGTTTCGCTAAAAAAACACTATTTGTGGTAATAAATTCGTTAGATATGTTATATATAAGTCAGTGCGTGAAGAAGTCATTCTCTTAACTGCGGTTTAGTTAGTGCAGACGAAAATAAAATTTTAGGGTATTGATATTTGATACCCATACTCAGGGGTGGAACTAGCTTGTGGCCAGAGGTTCATTCAAATTTCTTTCGTCAGAAAATTATATTATTTATATATAATTAAAATTATTTTTATATATATATATATAATAAATGTTGAACCCCTTCGATTAATTCTTATTTTTACATAATATAATTTTTTTAAAAAAAAAATTAGTAAAAATTCTAGCTCTATCATGATATGATAAAATAGTAACATCATGATTGCAGTAGAATCCAAATTAAAAAAGAAAAAGAAAGATGCAAAGAATGTGTGTGCGACCATATGATAAAATCAAAACAACATGATAGCAATTGGATGGAACATTAGAGAGAGAGAGGGCAGAGAGGGACATTGAAGCACGCGTTGCCGGTTCAAGAAGGTGCACAAGTATGGGGGGGCTGGTAGGGTCCTTTTGGGTTTACTAAAAGGCTGAGCCACGCCCTACCCCCCCCCCCCCGCCTCACCCTTCCTGTTACTTGGTCCCATCTCCCCCTTGCTTTTTTCTTTTCAATCAAAAAAAATGGGCATCATCACATATATAGTACAACCAATATGACATGACTTATATGGTACATACTATTAATTCTGACCGCTCTTGGTGTTTCATAATTCAAAACATGACTCTATTGTTATTTCCAACTTGACCTTAACTTGTTACTTACAACAATAGCAGCAACAAATCATTGTAGTTATGCTGTGGGGGTTAGGTTGGGTAGAATATACGCAGATGTTATTTCTACCTTTATGGAGTAGAGAGATTGTTATTGATAAACCCTCAGCTCTAAGGAAGTGCACGAAAATAAAGTAGGATTAAAAAGAAAATAACGACAACAAAATGACTAGATATAAAAAAAAACAAATGAAACATTATGTAGTAGCAAAAACGAAGAATAAGACCTTAGCTCGTTACTTGGCGTGGTTCAATTCTTAGTGGATATTCAGATATCACCTATATAGCTAGCAATAAAGCTAATAATCATAGCTCAATATTTTAGTTTTTGCAATAGTTTGTGGATTGCATAGGGTTGGTATATAGGGCTATAGCCACATATACTATTCAGGATTTGTCATTTTTCAGTGCACGCAGGGCAGGCCTGAGCCATATTTTATGAAAGCTGATTAAATTGAATTCCCTTCGTCAACAAATTTAACTGTAAGAATAGGATAAAATTTACCTGTGTTGGTGGATGATCTTGAATTGAAAAGTTTGTACTATATTGGTAAAAGTGATTTAAGCTTTAGGTTGCAAGTTTAAATATTACGTATGACATTTGATTTTTTCTTTTCTAATACCCTTATGAGATTGTCACTGTCTAGATAGTACATTAAGATAAGGCAGTAATGCTAGTACATTTTGTACAGCAAGTGGCGCATCATCAATTAATCTTGTTAGTGTTCAGACTAAAGATATATAGGGATATTTTGTTGATGAATAAATGCTCTGTTCTAAACTAGAGAATCTTCATCAGCCATAAAATGTTTTCATAACTTTACAAAGAAAGTCCTTCCAAAAGTAGTATCATATCTTCCTATCTTTGATGAGTACTCCCCTTTCCCTTCCACTGTTTCCTTTTGGCCCTTTATGCTCTTCTTTGTCATAAATCTACCTAAACACTGGAAATAGCAAAATATCAAGATCAGGCACCACTAGCCTTTTAGTATTAAATATCTTTTTTCCCAAATTTATATATATGTATAAAAAAAAAAAGTGGGAAATTAAAATATTGAGTAGTTCATTGGATTATAAGAGTTTGTCTTGGATTCTCATGAAATCTTGTATTTTGAGGGTACAGATAAGCCAAGAGTAAAGGCCATGTGTTTCTGTGTTTTATGAGATCACGGGTGTGATTATGAATTAAATGAGAGGGACTAACTACTGACTAAACTTGATTAATATAACAATTAACTAGGGATAATGACATTAATCATAACATGTATACACGCTAGCTGCTCACACAAATCTATGTATGAAATGTCGATAGTACCTGTGTGTTTATCTGTGCCACAGAAAATAAAGTGTATACTGTATACTTCTCTTTTGGGCTAAACATATTATATTAGTTACTACTATATATATATATAAGCGCGAGTGACAGGCAGCTGGAAGCAGACAACTGGCATTTGACATGTCTGCTTTCAGTTGTATGTTTGATTCGTGATTTTACTATATCGTCATTAAGTAATTATTATATGACATTTACTTATTAAAAAAAAATATTTAATAAAAAATAAAATAGACATTTATAAAGTAAAATAAACATTTATGATATGGTTGTTTTAGTTGTTTCAATTGTAATTTTACTGTATCACCTATAATTAACTATTATGAGTCATCTAAGTATTTAAAAATTGATAATATTTATTTTATAAAAGGTGAAATAAGCATAAAATGATAAATTAATTTGTGATTTTTAAATTAATTTGACATATTATGTGAGGCCATTTAAAAAAAATTCACAAGTATTTTTTATAGCAATTTTGTTATATCACTTTTAATTAGTTATTATGAGTTATTCAAGACATTCTGATTTCGCTATTTCAATCGTGATATTTGGTTTACTCTCGAAATTATATCAGTGTCGTTTAAATTAAAATAGTTAAAAATATTATAAATTACAATAATTAAAAACTTAAATTACTTTAAAATTCTGAATTCACCATCAATACCATAAAAGTTTAAACAAGAAGAATGTTATAAATTGCAATAGCAAACAATTTAAAATAGTAAATTACAACGGCGAAAAAGTACTATAGATTATAATATTTAGCGATGTCATATTAATTAGGATAAAGAGATATTACTTGAAAATTACGTTGAAAGTCGTATAAATTTAAATTACAATAATCAAAAGCTTAATTTATTTTGAAAGTCTAAATTCACTATTAATACCACGAAAGTTTAAACAAGAATAGTATTATAAATTACAACAACAAATAGCTTAAAATAATAAATTATAACGTCGAAAAAGTATTATAGATTGCAATAGTTATCGATGTCATATTAATTAGGATAAAGAGATATTACTTGAAAATTACATTGAAAGTCGTATAAATCATAATATAATTAACAACTTAAAATATCTAAAACTATATATAACAAATCTAATTGACTTTAACAAATATTAATCAGTGTCATATAAATTTAAATAAAAAAATAACATATAATATCTAAAAAGTAGCACATTGGGTCTGTGCTGGCACGGGCTCCAATATCTAGTTAGTATATATATATATTATTCATAAATGGCAATAAGCAGACACCTCTTCGACGTGCCTGCTTCAGCTGCTTCAATCGTTATTTTACTATATCATCCCTAATTAATCATTATGAGTCATCTAAGTATAAAATAATTAATAGTATTTAATAAAGATGCTAAATTGAATATAAATTACTTACTTAATTGTTGACGTTTTATTTCTACTTCATGTCTTATATAAGACCTATTTAAATTTTTTCACAAGTATTTCTTATAGTAATTTCATTATATCATTGTTATAGGTCATTTAAGACATATCTGCATCGTTGTTTCAATCGTGATTTTATCATATCACCCATAATTAATTTTGAAAAAAAAAATAGAAATAAAATAATAAATTAACTCTTGATGTTTTGCACTACCTTCTCCAGCTGCTTTAATCGTAAGTTTACTATATCACCCCTAGTTAATTATTATAAGTCATTTAAGTACAAACAAATTAATAATATTTAACAAAAAGATAAAATAAATATAAAATTATAAATTAACTCTTGATATTTTAAATTAATTAGATGTCTTATATGAGACCCATTCAAATTTTTTTCACATGTATTTTTTATAAATAATTTTATTTTATCACTTCTAATTAGTTGTTATAAGTTATTTAAGACATGTCTGCTTCATTGTTTCAATCGTGATTTTATTATATCACCCTAATTAATTTTTATGGTAATCTAAGCATTAAAAAATTAATAATATTTCATAAAAAAAAGAAGATAAAATACACACAAAATGATATGTCAACATAAAATATTTATTTGACTATCAAAATTATATCAGTGCCACAGAAATTACGATGGGACAGAAGAAGGCATAACTTATTGAAAAAATTATGTTAAAAGCATTATAACTCACATATTTAACAACTTAAAAATATATAAAATATTCGATTGACTTTCAAACTTATATCCGTGTTACTTAAATTGGAATAGAAGAAAAAGTATTATAGATCACAATAACTAAAAATTTAAATTATTTTAATGATTGATTATCTAAATTATATCTGTGTCACATAAATTAAGACAAAAAATAATATATACTTGGTCCGTGCTCAGCACGGGCCTTCGACGTCAAGTACTATATATAAGCGCCAATGGCAGGCAACTGACGTTTGACATGCCTGCTTGCTTCGTGATTTTACTATATCGTTTCTAAGTAATTATTATATGACATTTACTTATTAAAAAAATAAAAATATTTAATAAAATAGACATTTATGACATGATTGTTTGAAAAAAAATCCCCAAGATGGAAAGAAGCTTGAAAGAGAGAACCAAGAATTTCAGCTGTTTCAATTGTAATTTTATTCTATCACCTATAATTAACTACTATGAGTCATCTAAGTATTTAAAAATTGATAATATTTATTTTATAAAAGGTGAAATAAACATAAAATGATAAATTAATTCTTAATGTTTTAAATTAATTTAACATCTTATGTGAGGCCACTTAATTTTTTTTTCACAAGTATTTTTTATAGCAATTTTGTTATAGCACTTTTAATTAGTTCAAGACATTCCGATTTCGCTATTTCAATCGCGATAGTTGGTTTACTCTTGAAATTATATCAGTGTCGTTTAACTTGAAATAGTTAAAAATATTATAAATTACAATAATTAAAAACTTAAATTACTTTAAAAGTCTAAATTCTCCATCAATACTATAAAAGTTTAAACAAGAAGAGTATTATAAATTGCAATAGCAAATAATTTAAAATAGTAAATTACAACGGCGAAAAAGTACTATAGATTATAATATTTAGCGATGTCATATTAATTAGAATAAAGGGATATTACTTGAAAATTACGTTGAAAGTCGTATAAATTTAAATTACAATAATTAAAAACTTAAATTATTTTGAAAGTCCAAATTCACTATTAATACCACGAAAGTTTAAACAAGAATAGTATTATAAATTACAATAGCAAATAGCTTAAAATAATAAATTACAACGTCGAAAAAGTATTATAGATTGCAATAGTTATCGATGTCATATTAATTAGGATAAAGAGATATTACTTGAAAATTACGTTGAAAGTCGTATAAATCATAATATAATTAACAACCTAAAATATTTAAAACTATATATAACAAATCTAATTGACTTTCACAAATATTAATCAGTGTCATATAAATTTAAATAAAAAAATAACAAATAATATTTGAAAAAAATAACATAAATTTAATTGATGTTTTAAATTAATTTGACATCTTATGTGAGGCTCACTTAAATTTTTTTCACAAGTATTTTTATAGCAATTTTTGTTATATCACTTTTAATTAGTTATTTTGAGTCATTCAAGACGTACCGGTTTCGTTATTTCATTCGTGATATTTGGTTACTGTTGAAACTATATCAGTGTCACTTAAATTGAAAACGAAAAATATTATAAATTACAATAATTAAAAATTAAAATTACTTTTAAAGTCTAAATTCACTATCAATACCACTAAAGTTTGAACAAGAAAGGTATTATAAATTACAATAGCAAACAGTTTAAAAAGTAAATTACAACGTCGAAAAAGTATTATAGATTACAATAGTTATCGATGTTATATTAATTAGGATAAAAGAATATTACTTGAAAATTACGTTAAAAGTTATATAAATCATAATATAATTAACAACTTATAATATGTAAAACTATAAATAACAAATCTGATTGACTTTCACAAATATTTCATTAGCAACATATAAATTGAGATAAAAAATAATATATAATATCTAAAAAGTAGTATATTGGGTCCGCACTGCGCGGGCTCTGATATCTAGTACTTCTAACATGCAAGCAATTTAAATTATAGAGAGGATGCAGGGTGTGAGTGAAAGTAGGGCTTTCTTCCCAATACAAGTAGCACCATCATCCTTTTTGCATTTTTATCAAGGCTTGAAACTATTATTTTGTTAAAGAAAAATATTTTATGTACCTGAATTTCACTGCGAAAAAAACTTTAGTTTGTCTCCAACTAGTGAAGCAGATATTCTCTTCTTCCCATATGGGGAGAAAGAATAGATGATGAACAAGTTGCCTTGAGCTTTGAGATCTACTATAGTATTGCTAATATAATATCTGTACTGTGCCTGATCACTTTCCTAACGTGGGACAATTTGCTGACAGGACTCTCATTACTCTGTTAATCATATGATGATTTAAACTATAAAAAGAATTCACTTTTGTAATTATACTGTTGTAATCTGCAATCTATCTAATTTTACAGAATATTAATTTATTTGAGAGAAGTACCTATAAATGGTTCACAATCTGGAATCCACTAACTCGACTAATTTAGATTTTCACCTTGTAGGACTACGCTTCCTACTAGAAATGTCTCCATTTCGAATGAATCTAAGACTACTAATTAAAGGATATGAATTTCAAGTATTGATAGCTATGTATAACTCTTGTGAGGCACTAGGATCAAGGGATTCGGTGGATTATTCCAATAAAAATTTGGATTAAATTTATCCCAAATTTGAATGAAGGTATTAGTTTAAACCAATGCAGTAATTTTTATATCGAAATTTTGATATGACTTATCACATATAAAAGATGGGAAGCCGGTGAGATATCCATGTCTTAAACCAAACAACCTCTTAGGTTATTTCATTTTTGATTGCGTTCTCCACTAAGCCAAACGGCCCGCCAAGAGAGAGACTCTCAATTTAATATCAATAATTGTACAAAACCATTATAGAGGCAATATCATGAAATGGGTTCACACATAAAGGTGTGGCAAACTCGAACTAAAAATCCAACATGCATACATGGACCCCCTATGAAGGAGATAATGATATTATTGATATACATGAAAGGAAGAAAAATAATAGTATAGAGTGGGAATTAAGACAGTAGAGGCTCCACCAAACCCAACATCCTTATCAATCAAAATTTAGGTTATGATCGAACAGATAGAGGTAGAAATGGGATTTGATATGTATATCACAAAAAAAAAAAAAGGAGTTTGCGTCACCCACTATATGACGTACAGTTCTACTCCTTTTAGACAAAAGGTAAAAAAACAATACAAAAACATTTAGAGGTGGCCTGACAGGATGTATTAAATAAAGGCATAATAAATAAATGTGTTCTTTAATTTCACTTCAGTTTGTGTTTATGTTTTTCTATTTTGGATATGTATAAGTAGATACTTAAACTTGTATAATGTTGAAAAAGTAGACACATACATCCTATATGGCATCCCAAGTGGCCAATTTGTGGCCTACGTGGCATCTCGTGTGCATTATGCCACATATGAGATGTTGTCTACTTGCTTAACTTTATACAAGTTTAAGTATCTACTTATGCACATTCAAAGTTTGAAGGCATTTTATGTCAGCGGAGGCTAAGTTAAAAACATGTTTAATGTATTATGCCTTAGAAATATAATATAGGAGTGTCTATTATTAATCGTGGTATTAGTAAAGGTAGATTGATTTTTTAGTCTATTAGATATACGTCATTAGCTAATATTATAGCGTGTATAACTAATACACAACAAATTATAATATTAGCAATACAAGAATTATAATTTCATGGATAAGCACAATTAAAGATAAAATTGTTCTAATATACCAAATTAATCTGTGAATAAAAAATAATTTTAACATGTTATAAAACAATAAAGAACAAGAATAAAGAAGAAGAGTAAAGAAAATAGAGAGAGTGATTCTTATTTCTTTTCTTGAGGAATGAGAGATAATAAGATTATATGATTGTAAATACAATGAACAAAATCCCTCTATTTATAGAAAAAATTTACTCCTAGTCTGAGTAAAAGACGGATGCTTCAAATCCTAATAGATATCAAAGTAGTTCTTGATAGATCTTGATAGACATTCACTATAATATAAATACATTTATAACACTCCCCCTTGAGTGTCTAGATAGATAATGTGACTCGTTAAAACCTTACTAGAAAAAGCCCAGTGGGAAAAAAATCTAGTGAAGGAAAAAGAGTACACATCTCTAACAATACGCATATAGGTTGCCTCATTAAAAATATTACAAGGAAAATCCAGTGGGACAAAACCTCGTAAGGAAAAAAGAGTACAACGCGTATTAGCACCCCCTAATGAGAACATCCTTGAACCTTTGCATCCCGATCTTGTGCACCATCTTCTTAAAAGTTGTAATTGGAGAAGACTTGGTGAATAAATCAGCCACATTTTCACTTGAACGAATCTGTTGCACATTGATATCACCATTCTTTTGTAGCTCATGTATGTAGAAAAGTTTTGATGAAGTGTGCTTTGTTCCATCTCCTTTTATGACTCCTCCATTAAGATGTGTTATGCATGATGCATTATCTCCGTATAAAATTGTGGGTAGATTGTCATATTTTGCACCACATTTTTCTCGAATGAGATGTATCATGGACCTCAACCATACACATTCTCGGCTTGTTTCATGAATAGTTATTATCTCAACATGATTCGATGAAGTGGCTGCGATAGACTCTTTGTATATCTCCAAGATATGATAGTGCCACCACATATGAATACATAGCCTATTTGAGACCGAGCTTTATGCGGGTCAGATGAGTACCCAACATCAGCATGACCAATAAGATCGGGACTACAATCTTTAGAATAAAATAAACACATGTATCTTATCTCATTTCGATGTCTCCTAGTAGGAGTAGAAATATACTTTGCTAACATATTAACCGAAAAGGCTATAGGCCTGTAGTATTTGCAAGGTACATGAGTGCATCAATTGCACTAAGATATGATACTTCATAACCAATCCAATTCGATATATTTTGAATTTCAGTAAATAATCTATTGCTTTGAAAACTCTCCAAGAGTTTCAATGATTTTCAAGTTATAAGCTTATACAATATAAGGTTTATAAATAAGTTTCCCAGAAACTTTTATATGCTTCAAGCAGTTTGAATCTTTAAAAGTTTTCACATAAGTTTTGTCAAGTGACAATATTCAACATTTCATGAGTGACATCTTCAAGTGTCTGGACTGTAAATCAAATAAGTTTTACGCTTACCAAAATGCATCCTTTCATGTCACTTGATAAATGTTTCAACGTCAGCATGCTTAGATAAACGTAGAATTCAGATCCTCGTAATCTTTCACAATATTGCGTCAATATTGTGTCAAAGATATTAATGATATATCATTTTGTATCGGTTCACAATGTGACATAACATTTTGAGATCTCATCACTTCATTATTTTCAGGTACATGAACCTCTCATAAGGTTTCATGAAGTGGTATGTCGTAGACTCTTCAATAGCTCATTGTCTTCTTATTATGATTATTTGTTCCTTATTTTTCAAGGACTATTTTATTTGGAACCGATCAGTCTATCACGCTTCACGCATGCATAGACTTTGTCCTTTAGGAACACAAAATAAGAGTACTTGCGCTTAATATGAGATGTTTTCAACATTTGACTTGGATTATCTTTTGGATTAGGATATAGTAATAATTTCTAACATATTTCATAACGCTTATAATCTCCCCCTTATGTTAGAAAAATTAACATACATCCTCTACTTCTTTGAGGAATTCATCGTTGTGCATTATAGTATATTCATTAATCGTATACCGCACATCAAAATTATTAGATGGAATAATTGGTTCCCGACCTTGAACCAATTGAGAGGAAGAAATAATCATAATTTATTGGTCTAATGCATACAAATGCTATTGCAATATATCATATTTCAGACCAATACATTAAGTTTTGTTCTTATTAATAATGGTTTAGATATTTATCGAAGACATTCAATGCTAAACCATCATCGTCAAGATGAATTATCTTGATTACACAATCTGAAAATTATGCTCAATTTATATTGAACAAGTAACTTTATGAATGTCAAACGTAGGTTGACCATGAATGTACATGTGATCATCTTATTGATGCATCTTTTCAATATATCACATGATGGGTGAACGAGCCCTTATTCACCTTTTATAATTTTCATATTTGAAGGGATCCAATC
Organism: Capsicum pubescens; assembly: GCA_030864215.1. Taxonomy (NCBI): domain Eukaryota; kingdom Viridiplantae; phylum Streptophyta; class Magnoliopsida; order Solanales; family Solanaceae; genus Capsicum; species Capsicum pubescens. Next base: position 192,760,408 of record CM061539.1, on the reverse strand, counting down.
CCAATATTAGTTGGTCCAACCAACTTGTCATGAGAACAAACGACATAAACAATTCTTGAAGAATCTTCTAGTTTTTCAATACATGCACATCTTCGAGATGTCACAATCGTTCATATCAATTTATGAATTTTTATTCTAGTAAACTCCAAGTTTACCATGACATGTACTTTTTCTTTAGTAAATTTCAGATTTACTATTGCATGAATAAATTTCAGATTTACTATTTCAGAAATAGATTTCAAAATTATTCAACCTCTTTCGGAGGTGAGTTGTGATACAATCACAATCAAGTACATGTTTGCATTAATAAGTTTCTCATTCCCCAGGAAGGAAATATAATCGTGCTTTAAGTCCATCAAATTATGATAGTTTATAACCTCTTTCAAGATTTTTCTACTTCAGAAGCAAATCGAGGCATACATATAATGTAGAGAATTTTTCTCTAACATATCTTATAATCATATAAGCGTGTGAAAATATTATCACTTTTGATGATCATTATCATATTGTCCCTCCACGCGTATATTCGTGCATTCAATCACTTGTCTTCTTTCAAACATATTATGCATTGCTACCACATACACCTCAAGAATGAAGTAAGTTGTCATATTTCAGACTTATCATATATTGCTACCACATTCACTTCATGAAATGGAGCATATTTAATGGGTCGAATTTCATGACTTTTCATCAAATACCCATTATTTTGCCTTAGCCATCATAATATATCAATATGGTGCATTGAGATTCAAACTCAACGTCTTATCCATATAAATGCGTCTTAGGCATAAATTGATGGGACTTGAACCCAACATATTATCATCTCTTTTGATAATATTGTTCTTGAGAAATAAATTCAAAATATAAATGGTTCTAAACTAATTATTTTTTCTCAAATCCAACAATAATTATATTATTAGTACTTAGTAGCAAAAGAAAGATAACATAAGGAATTACTAACCTTGAAATAACCTTTATATTTATAATCTCACCTTATTTGGCAAAATTTCGTGTTGATAATCTAAATTAGTTAGAGACTCGAAAACTTACAGAAAATTCGTTAGTAGCAAAACAATCTCAATTATCTCAATATTATTATAAAACTAAACTTTCAGAATATCAATATAGTGGTCAAATCTTGAGGCACTATTGACATGATTATGCCATCTGGCATCTCCTTTATTTTATATTAAAAAGTAGCTTTCAGCCGTATAATTATTATTATTCTCATAAAAATTTCATGTGAATTTTTCTTCAAACACAACCAATTTAGCACGTAATAATTAGCTAGCCATTCATTTACCTTGTGTAGCCACGTACTGTACTTGCAAAATAAAAAACAAATGAGTATCGACAAATAAGGAAAAGAAACAAAACTTGTTCGTGTTCACAAGTATTTCAGTTACAAGCTAAACCATTGCATCGTGATTTACGACGTGTTTCATCACGGAATTTTAAGAACAAATATAACTTTATTATAAAACAAGCCTTATGGCTAAATCAACTTCTTATCGTACCAAAGATTTAAGCTTACCAAACAGATCTCAATTGGTAAGAAACTTCGTACAAATCTTAATTGGTAAGAGACTTCGTGCTGATAATGCGTTATAAAACAATAAAGAACAAGAGTTGAGAGAATAGAGAAAGTGATTCTTATTTCTTCTCTTGAGGAATGAGAGATAATAAGATTATATGATTGTAAATATAATAAGATTATATGATTGTAAATACAATGAACAAAACTCCTCTATTTATAGGAGAAATTTACTCCTAGTCTGAGTAAAAGACGGATGCTTCAAATCCTAATAGATATCAAAGTAGATCTTGATAGACATTCAGTATAATGTAAATACATTTATAACATAACATAACTAATCTCAACATTATTAGTACATTCTATTCTATATTATTCGATCTTATACACTCTATCCATCAAATTTATTTAATAAAACCAAGACAGTAGTAGTACTAGATAAGATTAAGTTGTATGGAGAGACATGTATTATTGAACTTTTGTCCCCATTACCCCCTTTGTCTCCATCAGTCCTGTTCTTCTTTTTATTGTCATCACATATATATTCTGGGGTTCAGTTTAGCTTTAGCCACACACATTTGAAAATTCTCATCACATCATTTCAGTACCATCATAATTGGTTCCCTAACCAATTTTTTTTTAGAATAGATTGCTTCCACGCCCCCTTTCCTATAAGAATCGATATCTGATATTCTTTATTATTTTCATTTCTATTTATTTTGACTCTATTTTTTATATATTGAGAAGCAAATTTTTATAGTAATGTCACCTAAATAATTTGGTCCAAGTAGTTTAGATGTTTGCGTGGATTTCCTTCTTTTTTCTAAAAGGAGAAAAGAAGCTACTAGTGATATCTTTCAATAACAACAAATATCATTCGTAAATTTTACCGTGGAAGGTTTATTTGCCTAATTTTTTCAGGTTATCAATTCTACTTACTACAGAAAGGCATGTTTAACTAATTCGAAGTAAACTGATTGCATAAAAATGTTATATTATCAGTGTATAAAATTCAAACTTAAATTAAATTTTGAAAAATGAGAATGTTTAAAAGGAAGAGTACTCAAACAAGTGGATTCCACAATACAAAAAGTTCTCTCTTAATGTCAACGTCGTCTTTGATATTTTCGTTAACGTGGTTACCAAATAGCAAGACTAATATGATGATCTTGTCCTGGTTTAAGCCAAATTAATTAATGGAACAAAGTTTAAAGGGGCGGTTTATAGATAATTTAAGATATCACTAATTAAAATCTTATTATTTTTCTTTCCCATAATTTGGATAGCGACTAATAGCATGCATTGACAAGGAAATCTAATTGTTATCTGTCATCTAATTTGTTCAATACCGAGTTTAAAATTTAATAAATTCAAGCCCACCTACTCTATCAAACAAAGAGGGGGGAAATTATATAAGGAATAGCAATAGTAAATAGTAATCTTGGCCTACGAGGATAAAGTATTAAAATGCTCTATGGGATTTATTGTCAATGAAAGGGTTGGAGACTCAATTAAAATTAATATTAAACTTTCTTAATCATGTTGGCAATTATTAAGCCAAAGAAAAGAAATCTTTTTCTAACAATCCCATCTCCATCCTATAGAGCTAAATTTGATAGGACCAGAGGTTGATAAACACAAGACCGCCGTAAATGGGATACATCTTACTATAATGACCTACATATGACATTGATTAGGATTTTTTTCCCTCAAAATTTTACAAAGCCAAATATATGAAACTAAAACAATAAATAATTGATTTTTGAAATGGTGCAGGTAGAACTCCAAAAAGAATTCCATGCCTTGTGGAATTCGAGAAAAAGACAAATCCAGGAAATTCCTAGCGTACTTTGAACTGCAGTAATTTTTTGAACTCCAATCTACTGTGTTGAAGTTAAAAGTTTGAACTCCTCCCAGTTGAGCTCGAGTTTTTCTATGTTTTACTTGGAGATAGTTTTATCCAAATTCTATTTCCAGAATAAAAATGACTTAAACTTTAAATAGTGGTTAAAAAGGGACTAAAACTTGCTGACAAAAATTCAGATACAAGTAACTTTTAGTCCATAATTACAAGACATGATTAAAGTTTACATAATTACAAAACATAAATATACCTTAAATTCCTCCCTTTCTCGCCTCTCTCCTCCTTCTCTCTCATCTCTCTCCCCTTCCTCCATTCCCATCACTCTATCTCGCTCCCCTTCAGATATAGGTAACGTTTAGTCAAAAATTACAAGGCATGATTAAAGTTTGCATAATTATAAAACATAGATATACCTTAAATTTCTCTCTTTCTCTCCTCTCTCCACCTTCTCTCTCCTCTCTCTCCCCTTCTTCCATTCCCATCCCTCTATCTCGCTTCCCTTCAAATATAGGTAACTTTTAGTCCATAATTACAAGGTATGGTTAAAGTTTGCATAATTACAAAACATACCTTAAATCTCTCCCTTTCTCTTCCTCTTTCTCGCCTCTCCCCTCCTTCTCTTTCCTAGCTCTCCCCCCCACCCCCTCTTTCTCATTCTTTTATTTTTTATAATTTCAAGAATCGTATATTTGTATATACATTGTGCAAGTTGTATATATACACCCTCAATGTACATTCTGCAAAGGGCAAAAGTACAAATATACCCTCGAACTTTGATAAATGTTACAAATATACCCTTTATCACTAATAGAGGAACACGATCGTGACATGTGTCCCACCGTTAGTGATAAGGGTATATTTGTACCTTTTCATTAACGATAAAGATATATTTGTATCCAAAATATGACAGAGGGTATATTTGTACCATTTATCAAAGTTTGAGGGTATATTTGTACCTTTGCCTATTATTTTGTTTTAGTTGTTCAATAGACCTCATATGATCCGATCCTTCCTCAACTCCACACAAAACGAGATCATTAGTGCACCAAGCTACAAGTTGCCCTTTAGCAGTGTCACACCCCTTTTTCGGCCGAAGGAATCGAAGTCGAAGGGTTTTTCCAATTAAAGTGACGGTATTGAATAGGAATTATTTTTTATCATTTTCAGAGTCGCCACATGAAATTGAGTTATGGTGTTCCAAGTCACCTTATTGAATCCCTAATCAAAAGAAAATGACTCTTTGTTGGTCTGCGAAAACAGAAGACTGAGTAAGGAATTCTGTTGACCGAGGGGAAGGTGTGAGGCACCCCTCGAGTCCCGTGGTTCTAGCACGGTCGCTTTATTGACTTATACTTAACTTAAACTATTTAGAAAATCGTGTTAAGGACTAAATTTGCTCATTTTTAATATACCTATAATATCTCTGTATCTCTTATATATTAAATCGGTAAAAAAATAATTTTAATTTTTTTTTTATCAAAGTGCATTATTGCATCCTTGAATTACTTTAAAATATCTCAGAAAGATGCGTGCGCCGCATTCATAATTGAGACAAATATTTATTAAACGTGTTAAAACTTATCTAGTGTTAAAAGTTTGATTTGTCATTTGTAAAATCATAAAAAAAAATTATTTAAAATAATTAATTTAATAAGTAATTATTAAACTTTTTTTTTAAATAATGATACAAAATAAAATAGAATAAAATAATAATAATAATAATTATTATTATTATAAAAATAAAATAAAACAAGTTCACAAAAATTAACCGTATTAATTTTATTATAATTATAATTTCTCAAAATTTATTTATTAAATCAATGTCATCCTAAAATACTAAGAATCCATGTAAATATTAAAATTGCAAAAATCAAGATACACATAAGCCATAAATACACAATATGATATACCAAAATCAGAACCACTAGTTGTTTACTGCCAATTTTTAATTTTTTTCCACAAATTATTATTATTATTATTATTTTTAAATTAACATCAACCCAAAGCACGGCCTTTCAAACACAAAAATCAGTAAATTTATTCAACTCTAAACACTAGATCTTTCTTTTTCCACCTTATTTCCAGCATGAGTGTGCATTTTAAAAAAATAAAAATTGTATGCATGTTTAGGTCCATATGTTAGGATTTATCATGACTACTTAATTACAAATAAATTGAAAGTAAATTTACAATCTTTTAACATTATTAATTTATAAAATTATTTCATTTATAATTCAAAACTAACTTAATCAATTATTTCGCAAACAACTAAAGAATTACAAATAAAGACATAAAGCATGAACTACATAAAAATAACAAATTAAACATACTAAATTATATAATAAGTCATTGAAATAACTTCATTCATGATTCTATTTATATCAATATATCAATATTTATAAAGGAAAAGTACACAATTTAATAGAAACCTGTGTGATGAATTAAACCGAGTAAAAAAAAAGTAATAATACCGTGATCGAAAACTCAAACGAAGACCCGACCTCCACTTTTTTTCTTTTTTTTTTCTTCCAATTTTTCTCCTTTTCTTGTTGTTGTCCGTTTCTTCTTCTTGTTTTGTTTTTCTCTTCTTTAACTTTTTCTTCAGTTTTGATTTTTCCTTTTTCCACTTAGGTTTTTTTTCCTTTTTTGGTTTATCTCAAGTTTTGTGTGTTTTTTTTTTTCGTGAGTGTTTTTTTTTTTTTTTTCTCTTGTGTTGTCCGTGTGTGTATATATATGTAAAGGGTTGGGGAAGTTGGAGGGAGTTGAGGGTGAGGAAAATGTGGGATTGGTTGGGGTAGTTTTTATAGGATAGGATAGGATTAATTTTTTTTTTTTAGAAAAAAAATAATAATAATAACAAAAAATAATAAATAAATAAGATAATAATAACAAATAAAATAATAATAATAATAATAATAATAATATATAATAATTAATTAATTTTTATATTTAAGAAAATACAATAAAAGTCTAAAAATAGCCAAAAATAAATAAATAATATAATTAAGATAGTACAAAAACTACTAACTTATTTATTTAAAAAGAAACATATTTTAAAAAAAAAATTGTATTATTTTTTTTTAAAATAGGAATAAAATAAAATAATATCCTAAAATTAACTTCATTTAGTTATTTATTTTTTAAACTAAATTTCACTAATAATAAAATAATAATTAAAATAATATCGAATCAAATATAAATATTTAATATCGAAAAATATATATATTACATTCGGGAGAAGGTCAAAAATCACGTGTCTACATTTTGCCCCTCTTTGTTTGAAATCTCGAAGAGTTTTCATACAAAGAAGTAGACAAAAGATGATTTTTGACTCTCCGATTATTCTAAAAGTAAAGATAAAATAAAATAAAAGATGTGACCGAGTCCTGGTTTTGGACCGCCTACATATCCCGAGTTTTAAGGGAATCAGGTCACATGTAGTTCAATGAGGTAAAATGGTGAGACATTGAGTTAGAGTTAGTGTTCGAGTGAGATTTCGTCGAGTTTCCGATTTTCAACTTTCTGCTTTTACATTGAAATGAACAATAAAAAAATAAAAAAAAAATGAAGATACAAGAGAAAGATCCTATCTATGCAGCTTTTCTAGAATCTTATCTTGAATCTTCATGACTTCTCAAATGATGAGATAGTTGTTTTTCTGAGTTGAAATTGAAACAACAAATGTTCCTTCTCATTGGCTTTTGGCATTTGAGAGGAACTTGACAATCGACTCGTTCTCCAGATTTTCCTATGACTTGACTTGAAAATCTTCACCTTATTCTTCAGGCGGGCTCCTGAACTTGCAACTTCTTCACCCTGTTCTTCAGGCGGGTTCCTGGAGTTACTTTTTCTTCATCCTATTTTTCAGGCGGGCTATTGCACTTTCTTTTTCTTCACCCTGTTCTTCAGAAGGGTTCCTGAACTTTCTCTTTCTGATTTTTCAAATATGCACCTGAACTCAAAATAAAAGGTGACACAGAAAAATAACATCCCATTCTTCAGGAGGGTCCTGTCCCATTCTTCAGGAGGGCCCTGAGCATAAATAAATTCCCATTCTTCATAAGGGTCCTGTCCTATTCTTCAGGAGGGTCCTAAGCAAAAATAAATTCCCATTCTTCAGGAGGGTCCTATCCCATTCTTCAGGAGGGTCCTGTCCCATTCTTTAGGAAGGTCCTGTCCCATTCTTCAGGAGGGTCTTGAGCAAAAATAAATTCCTATTCTTCAGAAGGATCCTGTCCCATTTTTCAGGAGGGTCCTGAGCAAAAATAAATTCCCATTCTTCAGGAGGGTCCTGTCCCATTCTTCAGGAGGGTCCTGAGCAAAAATAAATTCTCATTCTTCAGGAGGGTCCTGTCCCATTCTTCAGGAGGGTCCTGAGCAAAAATAAATTCCCATTCTTCAGGAGGGTCCTGTCCCATTCTTCAGGAGGGTCCTGTCCCATTCTTCAGGAGGGTCCTGAGCAAAAATAAATTTTCATTCTTCAGGAGGGTCCTGTCCCATTCTTCAGGAGGGTCCTGAGCAAAAATAAATTCTCATTCTTTAGGAGGGTCCTGAACCATTCTTCAGGAGGTTCCTGATCATAAAATAAATTCCCAATAAATTACGAACAAAATTTTTGCCCCAGTTAGCACTAGAAAATTTTGTGAGTGTCATCAGATCACAACTTTTAAAAAGTACAGTAAAAAAAAGGTGAATCAAGGCCCTGCTAAAGAAATGCATTTTTTCAAAGTAAAACTGATGACCAAAATTAGGAAATGTGTCTCGTAAGAGTAAATTGAAGGACTCGACTAGAAAGTGCGTCTTCTAAGAGTGAATGTTCAAGTTAAGAAGTGCTTCACCTGACAAATGAAAACTGACTTATTTAGACTAAGAAGTGCGTCTCCTAAGAGTTGAATGAAATGACTCGGCTAGAAAGTGCGTCTTCTAGGAGTGATGGTTCAAGTTAGGAAGTGTTTCACCTAACAAATGAAAATTGACTTATTCAGACTAGGAAGTGCGTCTCCTAGGGGTCAAATGAAATGAGTTTTACCATGATTGTGATTACAAAACATGTATAGCAATATAACCTCTTGTATTTGCGAAAATCAGGAATTGGATCTTTCTGATATTTAGGCTTTGAAGCCTTTGATTTGAAAGCAACATGTTTTTTGTTTCATATAAAGAAAACTTTCTAATTTAAAACACGGTGGTTGATTTGTGGCATTTGGCCATTGAGGCGATCTCTTGCACTTGTCATGCTCAGCTCCATTTCAAATCTTTGATAAGTATCATTGACTTGTTGTATTCTTGACCTCCAATTCTGACTACTGAAACTCTTTGACTAAAATCATATTTCTCTTGCATGATGCCTTTAGGTTCAACTTCAAATACACCCCTTATACTTCTATGAATCTAAAAACTGTCGGGTGACAAGCATTCTTGAATATCTCACTTTATTTTGAAGCATTTCAACTTGGTGCATCAGCTCTTTGTCATGTTTTGTGCAATTGAGGGAGTTGGTAGCAAGTTTTGAAGTTCTTTCTCACTTGTCATAACATAAATTTGACTCAAAATACATGAAAGATGACGATATTGATTTTCCATTCGATGACAAAGACATAAAATAAAAAAAGAAAAAAAATATAGACATTTTTTTCCAAAACGTCAAAAATAAAAAAAATTATCTGGGTACGACAGTTGATTCCAGTGATTATGACATGCATTTTGAATTACATAACCTTGTCTACCCAAACTAATCACTATCAACTTTTTCCCACTCATTGAATTTGAAATGGAGCTATTCTTGAACATGCTCCCTCTGGATTATAATCCTCCTTAGGCTAGTGACACCTCGATGGATTTTTGCCAACAAGCCGCTCCAATTTTCTTTTCTTTTTCAACTCATTGTCGTCTTATGGTGTTCATGAAGACTTTTACCAATAAGACTCTCATTTTTATTGATCTTACAACTCACGGTCGCCTTATGATGCCCAAAAGGGTTTTCACCAATAAGACTCTCATTTTCATTTTTTTTTTGTCATTCATTTTTTTTTTAAGAAAATAACACTCAAAATATGAAATATCATGTACCCATTACATGTTTAGCCTTGACATTCTCAAAGATTGATCTGAAGGTTTTCCTTTGGTGTTAATTTGGCTTTTGGAATAGGGTAGAAAGAAAGGTCGGCATGGGGCTCAAAATTTACACAACATTGGGTAAAAGATACAACTTTTGGAATCGACTCGTTTAAGAAAATAAACTTTTGCCCCAGTTTTATTTCATTCTGGGTAACTTGAATTTTCCTTTGGTTAGACCAAACCCCAGAGTAGGGCTGCCTACGTATCTTGTCATAGCAAGAATCAGGTCAAACGTAGTTCAGACATTTCTTTTGCTTGAATATGGATTTTTGATTGATTTTTTCTCTTCTTTTTTTTCAACTCTTTTTTTTTACTCCATTTTTCTTGATACTTTTTTTTTTTTTTTTTACTTTTTCAAATTCTATTTTGATTCCAAAAGAGGGGTACGAAAGAAAATAACACTAAAGCTCAAAAGGGGTAACAACGGATGACACAACATTTGGGTAGTAGAATGAAATGCCTTCGTCATATCAATCCTTAAAAACACAAATACATAACATGTAATCTGAGAGTAGAACATGAAGATCATACGCATCTTTTTCAACATTGATCATGACTAAGCTCATGCACTTGCGTCACTTCTTTTAAGCTTGTGAAATATACATGTCCACTTATATTGTACTTTTCTCTTGATGGATGACTCATGCCCTTTTGAAACTAACCCCCTTTTGCTTTTCCTGATAGTGGATATTATAAATTCTCTGATCGACCCCATTCAAAATTCTCAAATTGAATCTTCTAATCGATGATCAAGTTATTTTCTGATTCACAAAGTGATTGCCTCAATACATTCAAGTGAGGCTGTAACTATGTCCCCAAATACCGAAACACTTACTTATTTTCTTATATATTTTCAACCCTGTCTTCTTGGTCAAATGTTTCACGATTAGATTAGATTTAAAGATCAGTCAGTGAATTCAACATGCATATCACATCACTAGAATCACCATAGAAAGAGCTCTCTAAAGAAAAGAAAGACAACAAGACAATATATAATAAATAATAAAAAATAAAATAAAAATAAAAGGACATACATTTGTTGACAGAAAGATAGAAGAATTTGAATGAAAATAATAATAAAACAAGACAAGATAGATCTCGAACTCCAACCCTAAAATAATTTGGGTAGTTGAAAGAAAAACAAAACAGACTACCAAAACTCCTTCCTCATGAGGGGCGGAGTGACTTTCAAATTACCGAACATAATATTTTAGTCACTGATTTGCACGTCAGCCTTAGTGGAGTCTCCACAATCATTGCTACATCATTCATTTTTTTTTCGCCCCAACCATTCTGAATTTATCACCATCAAACTCTCATCAACAGTTTCTTTTTCCCTCTACTCAATTACAGTAATTTTTCAGATGAGCCAAAAGATCACCATGACCTTCGTACATGTCCAACTTTGGTGTTTTGGACTCTAGAGGCAAGTCAACATTGTGAAACATATACATATCCTTGTAAGAAACTCTCTTTCTCTCTCTAAATATTTGCATGTTTCTTATATTTTGCTCCAAATTTCTCACTTTCCAAGCCATTTCTTCTTATTCTTCACTTTTAACAGCCTACACCAACTCATCTCAGGCCCTATACCATTTTTGTGGGTCATTTTGCCTATTCTTTGGACCTGGTCTTGTATGGGTGAGATGTCAATTTAGCCACAAACCAACCACCAAATATTATTTTAATTTTGGAGAAATCTAATGTGTCAAAGTTCAAAATTTTTTTTTAAGACCACCGAATCCATGAAGGACTGCCTACGTATCTCATTAAGATGAGAATCAGGTGTGCGTAGTTCGTGAAATATATGTCGTACAAAATTCAGCCTCAAGACCCCTAAAGGTTCAGGGCTATATATATATATATATATATATATATATTGTAAAAACTTAGCCTCATGATCCCTAAAGATTCCAGGCTATTAAAATATATATTTATTTTATTATTGTTATTTTTTTTTTGTAAAACCTTAGCCTCATGATCCCTTAAAGATTCCGGGCTATTGAAATATATATTTTTTTTTTGTAAAACCTTAGCCTCATGATCCCTAAAGATTCAGGGCTATTAAGATATATATAAAAATTGGACTTGAGAATTAGAAAAATAATTATGAAAGTAATCATATTTTCAAAATATTTTCCAATAAATCTATGAATAATTTTTTAAAAGATAGGATCGTATCCTGGGAAGGACTTCCTACGTATCTCACTAAGAGTGAGAATCAGACCCCCGTAGTTCATAAAGATTGTAAAAACTATGTTGCTGTATATTTAAAAAAATTCTTTATTTTAAAAATAAAATTTTTCTTTCAAAAATGATTAACTAAATTTGAGAATAAATTAATCTCTCGTATTTTAAAATTGCCTAAAGCCGGTCAACAAATAAATAGTCTTCCAAGCAAATGTCAAAGAGCACGTAGGATGCACATGTTGGTCTTTATAAATTAGGTCACCTGTCCTTGACAGACCCGGCCCCTGTGCCGAGTCCCGCTAAGTCAAATGCATATGATGCAAATAAAGCGGTACCTAATAGGGATAATCAGATTCTGAGTTTTCAGTTTTTCTAAGTTTAAACCTAATAGGGATAGGTATCTAGACTGGCTTACCCGAGCGGACACTCGAGCCGGGGAGGGATAACTTGGTCGGTAGCAGGGCAACACCGCCTTAGTTGTCGATCCGAACCCCGCCTAACATGTGTGACTATATCCTTCACCAGGTGCCTTGACACTCCGGCTATCTCACAAAGAAGGTGGGATGCATATGTTGCATTCCCTCTATCCTATTTCAGAGACTCAGAGGGGATACGCGAGAGAAGACAATATATAATATAGTTCAAATAATATAAAAGCAGTAAATAAGCGATAAGTAGCATGTAAGGCTAACAAACACAATATCAATAATAATTAAAGAAAGTATAAGTCAATATAAAAGGCTCGAATTCTTGTTATATCCCCAGCAGAGTCGCCAGAGATGTCACACCCCTTTTTCGGCCGAAGGAATCGAAGTCGAAGGGTTTTTCCAATTAAAGTGACGGTATTGAATAGGAATTATTTTTTATCATTTTCAGAGTCGCCACATGAAATTGAGTTATGGTGTTCCAAGTCACCTTATTGAATCCCTAATCAAAAGAAAATGACTCTTTGTTGGTCTGCGAAAACAGAAGACTGAGTAAGGAATTCTGTTGACCGAGGGGAAGGTGTGAGGCACCCCTCGAGTCCCGTGGTTCTAGCACGGTCGCTTTATTGACTTATACTTAACTTAAACTATTTAGAAAATCGTGTTAAGGACTAAATTTGCTCATTTTTAATATACCTATAATATCTCTGTATCTCTTATATATTAAATCGGTAAAAAAATAATTTTAATTTTTTTTTTATCAAAGTGCATTATTGCATCCTTGAATTACTTTAAAATATCTCAGAAAGATGCGTGCGCCGCATTCATAATTGAGACAAATATTTATTAAACGTGTTAAAACTTATCTAGTGTTAAAAGTTTGATTTGTCATTTGTAAAATCATAAAAAAAAATTATTTAAAATAATTAATTTAATAAGTAATTATTAAACTTTTTTTTTAAATAATGATACAAAATAAAATAGAATAAAATAATAATAATAATTATTATTATTATTATAAAAATAAAATAAAACAAGTTCACAAAAATTAACCGTATTAATTTTATTATAATTATAATTTCTCAAAATTTATTTATTAAATCAATGTCATCCTAAAATACTAAGAATCCATGTAAATATTAAAATTGCAAAAATCAAGATACACATAAGCCATAAATACACAATATGATATACCAAAATCAGAACCACTAGTTGTTTACTGCCAATTTTTAATTTTTTTCCACAAATTATTATTATTATTATTATTTTTAAATTAACATCAACCCAAAGCACGGCCTTTCAAACACAAAAATCAGTAAATTTATTCAACTCTAAACACTAGATCTTTCTTTTTCCACCTTATTTCCAGCATGAGTGTGCATTTTAAAAAAATAAAAATTGTATGCATGTTTAGGTCCATATGTTAGGATTTATCATGACTACTTAATTACAAATAAATTGAAAGTAAATTTACAATCTTTTAACATTATTAATTTATAAAATTATTTCATTTATAATTCAAAACTAACTTAATCAATTATTTCGCAAACAACTAAAGAATTACAAATAAAGACATAAAGCATGAACTACATAAAAATAACAAATTAAACATACTAAATTATATAATAAGTCATTGAAATAACTTCATTCATGATTCTATTTATATCAATATATCAATATTTATAAAGGAAAAGTACACAATTTAATAGAAACCTGTGTGATGAATTAAACCGAGTAAAAAAAAAGTAATAATACCGTGATCGAAAACTCAAACGAAGACCCGACCTCCACTTTTTTTCTTTTTTTTTTCTTCCAATTTTTCTCCTTTTCTTGTTGTTGTCCGTTTCTTCTTCTTGTTTTGTTTTTCTCTTCTTTAACTTTTTCTTCAGTTTTGATTTTTCCTTTTTCCACTTAGGTTTTTTTTCCTTTTTTGGTTTATCTCAAGTTTTGTGTGTTTTTTTTTTTCGTGAGTGTTTTTTTTTTTTTTTTCTCTTGTGTTGTCCGTGTGTGTATATATATGTAAAGGGTTGGGGAAGTTGGAGGGAGTTGAGGGTGAGGAAAATGTGGGATTGGTTGGGGTAGTTTTTATAGGATAGGATAGGATTAATTTTTTTTTTTTAGAAAAAAAATAATAATAATAACAAAAAATAATAAATAAATAAGATAATAATAACAAATAAAATAATAATAATAATAATAATAATAATATAATAATTAATTAATTTTTATATTTAAGAAAATACAATAAAAGTCTAAAAATAGCCAAAAATAAATAAATAATATAATTAAGATAGTACAAAAACTACTAACTTATTTATTTAAAAAGAAACATATTTTAAAAAAAAAATTGTATTATTTTTTTTTAAAATAGGAATAAAATAAAATAATATCCTAAAATTAACTTCATTTAGTTATTTATTTTTTAAACTAAATTTCACTAATAATAAAATAATAATTAAAATAATATCGAATCAAATATAAATATTTAATATCGAAAAATATATATATTACATTCGGGAGAAGGTCAAAAATCACGTGTCTACAAGCAGTTCAAAAGGTGGCCCAATATTTTTCAAAATTGGATAGGCCTAGTTTGGCAAGTGGTTTCACAAGACCCTTCTATCTGTTTAGCAAATGCGGCCCAGCCTACGTAGCTGAATATTAGTAGGCTGAATCTTCAGCACCCTAGAAATGCAGATCCATAGGTATCAAATAGGCCTCAGCCCTGTTAAAACATTTTGGATCTTGGAACTTCGGGATTAACAATTGGACCTCTTTTTGGAACAATAAAAAATAAGGTCCATCCAGAGTGTGCTTTAGCGGGAAAGAAAGTCGCACATAAAAAGGATAGTCTGGGGTATTAAAGCTCCCTTTATTATGTAAGAAGTTCGAGAAAGAATCGGACCATAAGATGTCTTTAATTCCATTGAAGACAAAATTAAATCCTAAAAAGAAAATGTTGTGGGACGGGAAAGGACTAGACCTATTGGAAATCCAAATTGAAATTCAAATATTTTGGACTTTTGGATTATGGAATGGACTTTGGATTTCATTTTGAAAATGTATGAATTTTAGATTGAATGTCAGATTGAGTACGATGGAATTTTGGCGGTCCGAAAATCCAAAATTTCTATACCATATATTTAGCAATACCCATATATATATGTGCCCAACACAGATAAATTCACTTTTCCAAAATTTCAATAGATTAGTACCATACAATACAAAAATTTGCATATGCTATTTGACTTGTTGTACCGTCTTCCAATAGATGAATAAATTTTTTTCTTGACCTGTTAGCTTAAATTATAAGTAATCCTACATTGTTTTCATTTGTGGAAGCTCAAACTGAAATCCTTATTTTGGAGATGAACACTTGCCTAGGCTTACAAACTTTTTAAACATAGGAAATATAGGGACTAGGTTTGCAAAACCAAATAGACTGAATGTAATGTCTCACCAAAAAAAGGAAAAGACGACAACAAAAAAATAAATAAATTAGTAACTAGTATTATTAACATGGAAAAAAGAGGTTCAACAGTTACAACTTTGGCACTACCTTATAATTATTGTACAATGATATATTTAGCGTTTGGGAAGAGGACAATTAATTTCTCTCAAATGAGGATTACTAATTTTATACCACGCTAGTAAATTATGCTTATGAAAACAACCTTCTACCAAACTGATCATCGATGTAATTATGCTTATGAAAATTAAACAAGTAACAACCTTATTCCGTGAAAGCTTTCTATGATATGGCATTTGTAACCGTATGTACTTAATTATGTCAAGATAAAAACACTAAACTAAGCTTATCCCCTTCTTTGTATCATATATTTAGTGATAATTATTTAGTGTTAATATGTTGATTCCTACAAGTAAAGTACTGCTTAAAAAAGTAGAGTTGACAATTTGATCACGGATAACGTATAGGCTTCCACATGATATTGCAACATGCATGTCTGTCTCTGTCAATAATTCTTGAATGATTAATTATTTTAGTCCCTTCGACGAAAGCCAGCATCTATCGTTCCATTACAAATTTAAAAATATAGCTTTCAGATCTCGGACTAGGTAGTTATAGTATCGAATTAATATTTCGCCATCAAAGTCAGCATTGATATATTATTTATTATAGGTTTATTAAGAAAATAACCAATGCCCTATATCTAAAGACGAGAGAGTTGTTCGATGGTAAGCACCCCTTACTTCCAAGTTCTAGATTGTGAGTTCGAGTGCAAGCTCCTAGAAAAATATTAAAAAGAAGTTCTATTTCAATAGATTGCAACAGATCTTTTTGATCAGGAACACAGCTTGGGGACATATTTTGATGCAGCCTCCAAACCAAGCCTTGCCATTTCTTCTTAAGGATAGGCAAGGAAACTCAACTCCTAGATTAGCTAATAGAACCATATGTATAAATTAGCTAGTTGGGACAACTTGTGTTTAATCTTTAATTCTCAAGACACTTCTACTATTCAGTCTGTAATGCTCTACTTTACACACACACATATATATATATATATATATATTATTTTTTATATAAATGTGATATATATTGAATCTCTTTTTTCTTCGTGTATTTACTTTTTTTTATAGCTATACACTCTTAGCGAAAATCCTCACTCCGCCTTTGTTCTTAAATCTCCCAATTACATTTTTTTTTCTTTTGGGGGTGGGGGCATTTTTTTTTTCTTTTTGGGGGGGGGGGGGGAGTTATTTATGGTTGGTGTGCCTGCCATATGTGAAACCTAGCTTGCAAACCACATGACAAAGATTCAATGTTGGAATCTTAGCTTTCTCGATCTGGTGGACGTAATTGTTACACCTAGGTATAGTTAACTTTTCTTTTTTCCTTTTAAAATTTTAACGATTGCAAAAAGGAAAAGCCAAATTAAAATAGATTAGCTCTAGTTACAACTTACATCTCATAATACAAAAGTATCTTTTCAAGATCAAATTGTAACATGCTACTGGAGATTATATCTTTCCTGCTTGCATCAATAATTTTGAGAGTACATCAATGATTAATATGACTTGTTCTGATCCATTTCAAATTTAAAATGATCTTTCCTAACTACTTCCACGTGTATTTTCTTAAACATGTTTAAACAGATCAAAGTAATAGGAGTAGTAATCTATATACCCATGATTGCCCTTTTTTTATTCTTTCTTTTGTAGGGTTAATTTGAAGATTAGCAGCCCACAGAAATTTCATTTGTTTGGAAGTGAACACCACTTTCTGGTCCTAATTTCCAGCTGTCTCCATGTAACAGTAGTCTTTAGTTTTTTTTTTATTAATCAAAATCTCTAATTTTAGTTGGCGTATGAATTTAATCAAGGTCATACATTTGGCTATCTGCTTAAAATAATTACATTTACTAATTGTTAATTAAATATATAAACATATATACTACTATATATTTTGTATAGTAATGTATAGCTTTGTATATCAAAGCTACTTGAGTTACAAAGTAATTTTCTTTTTTATTATGAGTATATTGTATAACATATCAAATTTAAAAAATGTCTTTTTAAAATACTTTAATAAGATCACTTATGAATCAATTTGAACTACATCTCAGCTTACTATTAAGATGAACTGATCAAATTAATTGCCTAAAATGGTCTGGACTAATAAATGAATGAATCAACTTGAACGAATTGAGCAAATTAAATACTACTCCCTCCGTCCCAAATTATGTGTCATCATTTCCTTTTTAATCCGTCCCAAAAATAAGTGTCGTCTTTCCTTATTTGGTAACTTTTTAAAGGCACAATTATCTTTTTACCCTTATTGATCCCACTTAATTAAAAAAATAATATTGACACATTTTTTGATAAAGGATAATTTGATAAACTTTACCAAGTCTTTCCTTATTTTTTAAACTCCGTGCCCGGTCAAATGGCGACACATAAAATGGGACGGAGGGAGTAATATTTTATGAATTGCTCAATGAGGAGAGTATTTATGAAACACTAATATACCTATATGAGTCAAAAATAAATAAACCAAATAGTACTCCATTATCATGGCGGCCAATATAATATAGAGTACAGCCAGCAATATCTTGTCTCTTTCATAAAATAAAATCACGACTTGGGCGTTTCTTTTCCATGTTCAACTTCCTCTGTTCAGTAAGAAAGATTCTTTTGGCCAACTGGCCTTCTATTCTGTCCCTTATATAATCCTTTACTCTCCATCAAACATTTGCAAATTAAAGTCCATTATTGTAATTATTTGAGATAATTCATTAACTTAATAGCCAGAAATGGGTCGTCTAAATCTTCTTATGTTATTAGTTCTTTCATTTAGCGTTGTGTTGATGCCTAACTTGGCATCTGCACAACTGAGAAGCAACTATTATGCTAATACTTGTCCTAATGTTGAATCCATTGTTAGAAACGTTGTTAACCAGAAATTTCAACAAACGTTTGTCACTATCCCTGCTGTTCTTCGTCTCTTCTTCCATGATTGCTTTGTTGAGGTACGTCGTACGTGCTCTCTTCCATTAATTTCTAATCGTTGAGTGCCTTTTCCCTGTGCTATAATAATAGGAAAGAGGGACCTTATTAATTTTAAGATTCATTTTCTACCTAGCTAAATTATTATTACTTACCATGCATCTGTCATTTAATCTGTTGGAAATAGGGATGTGATGCTTCAGTAATAGTATCATCAACACCAGGGAACACAGCTGAGAAGGATCATCCAGATAATCTATCATTGGCAGGAGATGGATTTGATACTATCATTAAAGCTAAAGCGGCCATTGATTCAAACTCTCGTTGTAGAAATAAAGTCTCTTGTGCTGACATTCTCGCCTTAGCCACCAGAGATGTCATCCAGCTGGTTCGTATAAATAATTACTAAGTATTTTTTACGTGACATGACGATAAAAGATTATTGTCATTGTGTATAGAAATTAAAGTCATTTTGTAACACGCATGCTTGTAGTCTGGGGGACCACGGTACCCAGTGGAACTAGGAAGGCTAGATGGGCTGACATCAAAAGCTTCCAACGTGGAAGGAAAGCTGCCAAAACCAACATTCAATCTCAATCAACTCAATGCCATGTTTGCTTCTCATGGTCTAACTCAAGCTGACATGATCGCCCTTTCTGGTAATTCTGTATTTCTGCACTATTACTTTCTTGGTATTATGCGCACCAATTAATTATTTGTTACATATTTAACGGATCTATAGATCTGTTTTGACAATTCTGCGTTCATGAACATCACGAGTTTGCTCGCACTTATATATCCTGCATATAAAGAATTTTACACAAACATATATACCAATCATTTAAAGTTCTTCACTTTCACAAAGTTAAGAGATTAAATATGTTCAAGTTATATTTGATGGACCAAAATGACCTACTTCAGTAAATAAAGAATCGTGCTCCACTTTAACAAAGTTAAGGGATCAAATATGTTCAAGTTATATTTAAAGAACCAAAATAAACGTACTTCAATAGATAAGGAATTATTTTAGCCCAAAACTCTGGGTTGTTTCACTGAAGCAAAATGCAAGATAGGTAGTACTCCCTCCGTTTAAAAAAAAATGACCTAGCTACTTTGACTTGACACAGAGTTTAAGAAAATAAATAAGACTTTTGAATCTTGTGGCCTTAAATTAAAGTTATGTCAAATGTACCAAAATGCCCTTTCATCTTGTGGTCCTAAACATGCCACATGAAAAGTTGAAATTAAAGTATTACCAAAAAAATAAAAAAAGGATCATATTTTTTTAAAGGGAGGGAGTACATTATATTGAATATTCAAACACTGGACAAGGTCCTAAATTCCTTATAGTTAGGCTCTATCCTAGCTGGAATGAAACTTAATCATTTTCGTTTGACTTTTTGCTTTTCTGCACGTGTAATTGATTCAGACATAATCATTTCTAAATTAATTTGGCTCATTAATCTTCCGCCAGCTCAGTAGACAAAGAGAGAAAAAGTTTCAACATTATTACGAGAACTTTCCACAATGGAATAATTTTACATGCATGTGCTTTTCTTTTAAGAAATTAAGAGCAGTGTTACTTATAAAATGAACAGAAGAAAGTTACTTTTTTGGATCTCTTATAAAAAGGTCATAAACTAAAAATTGCAAGTGACCTAAAACCAATCGTGTTGACTTCATGTTTATTTAACGTCAATTTGCAGCTGCCCATTCTGTTGGGTTTTCTCACTGTAGCAAGTTTTCGAACCGGATTTACAACTTCAGCCCACAAAGCCCAATAGATCCAACACTTAACAAGCAATATGCAGCCCAACTACGAGGGATGTGTCCTAGGAATGTTGACCCAAGGATAGCCATCAACATGGATCCCAAAACCCCAAGGACCTTTGACAATAATTACTTCAAGAATCTACAGCAAGGTATGGGCCTATTCACATCAGATCAAGTGCTTTATACGGACAGACGTTCCAAGGGAACTGTGGACCTTTGGGCCAGTAACTCCAAATCATTCAATAGTGCTTTTGTGACTGCAATGACTAAGTTGGGCCGAGTTGGTGTGAAGACCGGGCGGAACGGAAACATTCGGTTCGACTGCGGAAGAATGAACTAAGGGCATATTTTGCGAGGTCACTATTTAGATTTTGTCTCCGTTAGCTTAATATGGACTGAATGATTTTGTCTACTAAGAGAAAAATTCATTCAATTACTTTTATAGACAAAATTAGTTCGTTGAGTGTTGACGAGGATAGAATTAGTTTTTTTATTTTGTGGGAAGGTTAGGCCTGAATAAGGGCCAGTGTTAATATGCAAAATAATAGTCCTGTCACTTCAATTCTCAAATTGATAAGTTGTTTGAATAAAGGGGATTAAGTTTCGTTTCAACTTTTGAGAAGGGGTTATGGGGTGTTTTTGTATTCGTGGGATGTGTTACTGTTGAATAATAACTATGTGTGAAATCCATTTTTTATATGTAGAAAATTTCACAACTGTTAATAGTATAGTGCTAATTAAGTGCTAATGGGCAATAAAAAGGGGCTTACGGACAAAACAAATGTCTAATTATTGGTGACCTTTATAAGAATATGGAGTATTTTTGTTTCCAGGCTATGCACGGATGTGATATAAAATGGATATACAACTATACTTGGAGATAGTCATAATTAAGGGTGTGCATCGGTCGATTCGATTCGGTTTTATATATTATCGGTTCGATTTATCGGTTTTCGATTTTTAAATATGTTAAACCAATAACCAAATCAATAAAATATTTTTTATCGGTTTTCGGTTTATCGATTTTTAAACCTTAACGGTTCGGTTTTCGGTTTAACCGATAAGAAAATACTCATAAAATAGAAATAGTAGTAACTAACATGAAAAAAAAAACGAATCTTAGTTGCAACCAAAAATCTTATATGATGTGTTTTAATTTACAAAAATCTTCAAGTTTGGACTAAATGTTGTTAGGAGAAATTAAGAGTTTGTATACTTGAAATAATAGGTTTGTTAATTTGTGGAAATATATATATATATATATATATATATATATATATATATATATATATATATATATATTCTTATTGGGTTATCGGTTTACCCAATAAGAAAAAACTGAACCAAACCAATAACCCAATAATTTTTTTTATAAAACCATTAAAATACCGTTAATTCAATAACCCAATAACAATAAACCAATAACATTTTTATCGATTCGGTTTATCGGTCGGTTCGATTTTTTCACACCCCTAGTCATAATAGACTTTTTCACATAACAATCTAAGCACACGCAAGTGTACACTAGCTTACAAAGACTTCTAACAGTCTAGACTTCAAACTTCTTGGCTTCGGAATTTTTTACAAAATAATTGAAGATTCATATGCATCACAATCATATCTTATTGTAACTTGTAGAATGGTATAAGTTCATGCCAAAAGTTCACATCAATCTATTGACAACACCATGTTTTAAACGGCATACATTTGACAGCATATAACATATACTAATAGGTTCATAAACTTCCATTCTTCTAATGACATTTTGTCTTTACAATATGATAAATTATCTACAATTCTTCTTTCTGTTCCATTTTCCGTTAAATGAAACAATTCTCATTTTCTACGACAACAACATTTTTGTGTATTCCCATCAAGTGAGATCTGGGGAGGGTAAAATGTACGCAGTCTATCCCACTACCTTAGATTAAGTAGAGAGGTTGTTTTCGATAAATCTCTGGCTCAAGACAGATAACAATATAACAAACAAAACACATAAAAGCATGCAACAATAAGTTAATACTAAACAAGACACGCAAAAGTAGGGGTGTGCAAAAGCCGAACCGAACCAACAAAAATGTTATTGGTTTATTATTATTGAGTTATTGGATTAACGGTTTCTTAATGGTTTTATAAAAAAAAATTATTGGGTTATTGGTTCGATTTTAATTTTTTTTATTGGGTTATTGGGTAAACCGATAACCCAATATGAATATTTCAAATTATATATATATAACCTACTCTATATTTCTTTTTCATTTCTACAAACCTATTCAATTTCCCAAAAATCTATTCAAGCGTGAAGATTCTTGTAAAATAAAATACATCATGTCGAATTTTTGCTACAACTATGATTTGGTTTCTATTCTTGTTAGTTGCTACTATTTTTATTTTATGCATATTTTCTTATCGGTTAAACCGAAAATCGAACTGTTAAGGACTAAAAAACGACAAACCGAAAATCGATAAAAGATATCTTATTGGTTTGGTTATTGGTTTAGCATATTTAACCGATGCACACCCCTACGCATAAGGTAATACTAAAAAATATCTATTCGAAAAAAATTGGTATCACCAATACACCACCGACGTACTCCAACACACTAACCCTTTACCCTAATCCGCGTCCTCCACACTTTTCTATCAAGGGTCATGTCTTCCGTAAGCTGTAACTTCGTGCTCCATGTCATATCTAATCACCTCCCTCCAATACTTCTTAGGCTTACCTCTAGCCCGCCTAAAACCATCCATATTAGTCCGTCTCTCACACCTCCGTACTAGAACATCCGTGCCCCTCCTCATCACTTGCTCTAACTATCGCCAGGGGCGGATCTACAGGGGGTTCACGGGTGGCATGGCACCCGCCAATTAACTTCGATCGAAAAACTGTGTGTATATATCTATATTGAATAAAACCGGTATATTATTTAAGTGTCACCCGGTGCAGCAGTTGAGGAAGTAGTGCCAGTGGCAAACGCGCTGAAATTTCACGTAGTATACCAGAGTTCAAGTCCAGACGCCAACAGTATTTTGTTACTTTTTGTTCGTTATTCTATTTTCTATAAGTTTTTTTTCTCTTGACTTAATCTTTGTTTGACTCCTTTTTTTGGGTAATCTTTATTTAAGAATTTTTAACTTAAGTGTAGAACATAATTGAAGATTCCCTCTTCCTTCAAATTTATAGTTAACCTCTCCTCGTAAATCATAATAATGATGCTTGGCTTGATGTTATAATTTCTTAACAATAGAATTGAAAATATCCATTGAATGTTGGCAACTATTTTGTACTTTCACGCTGACTGATAAGTTGAATTTAACTCTTGTTTACACAATTTATAGTAATTGTAGACACCTAATTTCGTCCCTCCGCAATATCATTTTTACCCATTTTTTACCTTATCCTACCGTGTACCCTCAATCATGTAATTATCCCTCCACAAATGACAAAAAATCAAAACCAACTCTAAACAAATCTTATCCCAAAATCCCCACATAATCCCAATTGATAACAAATTAACAACCTTCCCAATTAAAAGTGGACACCTAACCCTTATCCCTCCAATTAAAAAACAACACCTACCTACCCTACTCTAACAAACCCTATCCCTACCCCTACCCCTACCTCACTACCCTACCCCACTACCCCATCCTAATATATACACACACATACACACAATTAAAGAAAATAGACACAGCAAAAGAGAAAAAAGAAAAAGAAAATCGTCTCTCTCTCTCTCTAGTCTCTCACTCTCTCTCTAACGTCGTCGCTGGCGATCGGAGCTCCGGCCACCACGACACTACCACCCCACAACCGCGTCGTCACTTCCTCTCTCTCTCTCTCCATCGACTCACCCCCCCTCTCTCTCTTCGACGACGGCAACAGCGCCGTCGTCACTCCGATCAGCCTCCCTCTTTCTCTCCGACGACGGCAACAGCGCCGTCGTCACTCCCTCTCTCCCCCTCTCTTTCTCTCCGAACAGTCAGCTCTGGCAGCGACCAGCAGCTTCGCGGCGAACTCCGACCTCTTTGCCGCCGAATAACAGCGACCAGCGGCGGCACTAGCTCCGTCACCGCCTAGATCTGCCGCCGCCGTCCTTTCCATCGTCGTGAGCTCACCGCCTCGATCTGTTGGGTTTTTTGATTTCTTGCTGTCTTTGGTTGATTTTGGTTTCGTCTATTCCACGGTTCCACGTCGATAGTGAGTTTCAAGTTGACTTTATCGAATATCGTCGTTGTGAGTTTGGGTTTTCGTAGAATAAAATTTCATTCACGGGTTTTGGAGCTGTCCGGTTATTATTTTAATACCGAGTTTGATTTGTCCGTCGTGAGGTTCTACGATCGAGTTTTGGTCTTCGGATTTCCTTATTATCGACAAAACGTTCTATCGAGGTCCATTTCTTAACTCGTCTCTTATATATATATGTGGTTGTTTGTTTTGATTGGTTGCGATGGCGAGTGTTGATTATAGTTTTGTTGAATTTTTGTTTATGTTGATGTTATGATTGTGATGCTTGGTTGTTTGGTTTTTGGTAGATTAAGGCATAAACTTGATCATGTTCAATGGATGGACGGAAAGAAAGTCGGGGGGGGGGGGGGGGTGGAATTGGAAAAATTAACAAAAGGATAGATTCGGTTTAATTTGATTTATTGTTGGTATGAATCGTGGTAGGATTATGTCTTTAGTCTAGAACGGATAAGAAAATGGTAGGTTCGGGTAGGCAAATTTAGGCATGGCAAATTGATGACATGTTTGAAATATGTGTCGGAATGGTTTTGTTTTATCGCATTTAATTCAATGCTGTAATTTGACCGGGGAATGCCCCGAAGTACCTGTATTGATTTCACCGGGGAATGCCCCGACGTATCATGTTGGCGGAAAATAATTGTGATGAAGGCCCGCGGCGTCGGGTAAGGCATTGGAGTTTAGTCTAGATTTAGTTTAGACTAGGATTTATATTTTTTGTATTTTTTTTATTTTTTCGGACTGTATAATTGGACTGGACTTTACATTTTTGGATTGTTTTGTTTTGTTTGATTATTTTTGTGTGCCTCTTGTGTGGTTTATACATTTCGTAATGCCAAAATAGTCGATACACTCCACCAAGCGACCGTGGTCGAACCACGGGATCGAGGGGTGCCTAACACCTTCCCCTCGGTCAACAGAATTCCTTAGCCGGAATCTCTGTGCGCAAACCGGTTTAAGAGTCAATTGGTTTCGAAAAAGGGATTTTCCAAAGGTGACTTGGCACACCGGATTATGCCAAGTGGCGACTCTAAATAAAAAATGCAAATAATCCTTTTTCCGAAACAAATTTTCATTTCTTGTCACTTAAATAATAAAACCCTTTCGAACTTCAAAAATGTATTCCAATGTTTTGGAGTACGCGTAGAAAAAGGGGTGTGACAGCTCTGGCGACTCTGCTGGGGACATTTAAGAATTCGAGCTTATTTTTTGAGTCGTATCGGCTTTGTTTGGCATTACGAGTGTATAAGCATTGTTTGTGATTATTGTTTTGTTATTGTTTTCACTTTTGTGCGTTTTCGTGCTCTTTGTTTATAGTATTTATCCTATGTGTTACCGCTTTATATCTGTCATCATGAGTCCATTCCCCCGGCCTTCTTTCTGCAACAAGTCTCGGAGCGCACGTCGTGCGCACGAAATCTAGTTGAGTCGCCTTTATTTTAGGGGGGGAGCCGTTGGATGTATGGAGTAGGTGGAAAGCAAAGCAGCCATTATCGACCATATGCTCCCCCGAACGGCCTTGTTAGTGAACCACAACGTATGTCAGCCTTTAGGTCATTCTTATGTGCATCTTATTGAGACCTAGCGGGGCCTACACGGTCCTTTGTAGGAGACTCGCCTTTAAAACATCCCTACGTGCTAACTGTTGCATATTTGAGGGTAACGTGGTCATTCGACGGACCGATTTGGGGAAAACATGTGTTAGAAGTAAAGTGTGAAAAAAAAAAGAAAAAAGAAAAAAAGAAGGAAAAAAAAGTGAGTTGAAAAGAATGAATCAAAAGGAGTGTCGAAGTTTATTTTAGAGTTCTTTATGGCTTTTGTTCTTCACGATCCCAAAAAGATTTTTTTTTACGTTTTTGCATTTATCTTCTCAAAGTACCGTAAGTTCAAAAAAAATGAATGAAAAAAAAAGAGGGTTTTATTTGCTTTGTCTACTTATCTGTCAAAAGAAAAATACCAAAAAGATTTTTTTTTATATAATTGGTGGTGTCAGTCTTAGTTGAAATGTCTAGTTGAAAATCCAAAATGTTTTCACTCGTTTGTTTTTGGTTGTCTCTTAAGTTAGGGTCAATTTATTAGTTAATCGTTAAGTGTCCAATCTGGACGAACTACGCATACCTGATTTCCGTCCCTCGAGGCGGGATACGTAGGCAACCCTCGGTGGGTCCGGTAACTTTTATTTTGGTCTTCGTCTTAGTATTAGGCTAGGTCTTTTACTCCATAACCTAGAGTTGTTAGCCAAGTAGGCTGATTTTATTCAGCATTACTGTTCGGCGATTTGGAGTCATGAAGCGGTCTGTCCCATCGACGTATGTCCGCATCAAATTCCCGTTGGTTGGGAACCTTTTGCTCTTATCAAATGTTGAGACAATTTCTTATCTGCTACCACAGGATGAACCTGTCCACAAAGTCTAGAGTCCTTATGGTTGTCAAGGTACCCAAAAAGTTGATCAAGTGGTGGGGCACGTTCAATTACTCCGAAAAACACGAAGTGAGGAAAGTGTTAGGCAATCTTGTAACACTCATGGATCTCACGCCTCGTCCGGATTTAATAGAAGCTGCGTTGACTTTCTGGGATCCATATAATTTGGTGTTTAGGTTCGGAAGTTGTGAATTGACTTCAACCCTGGTAGAAATATCTTGTTTGTTTCGGTTGACTTACATGGACCAACAAATGATTTTAGCCCGCAATCATACTCGTAAGAAATTCCTTCGACTCTGTGGATTAAAAGATAACAAGCATCTGGGATGTCTCAAACAATCTTGGATTTCCTTGGACTATTTGTTTGCTAGATTTGGGTCTTTAGAGGGTTTCGACTGTTTTTGGGATGAATTCTGTACTACCAAAAAAATCTGGGAACAACGTCGTCTGGAGGTTTTCTGTCTGGCTTTGTTGGGTATCTTAGTGTTTCCGTTAGATGAGAGGTGTATCAATACTCGTCTACAATCAGTGGTGATAGCTTTATTCAAGAAAAAAGATGAGGTAACCATTGTACCAATGATCCTAACAGAAATATATAAGGCTTTAACTGAAGTAAAAGGAGGGGTACGATTTTTTGAGGGGAGTAATATGATATTGCAGTTGTGGATGATGGAGCACTTGCATACGCCTTCTTTGATTAGAGCAGATGTGATCGACCGTTGTCTGAATGATCGAGTGCAAGCCATGCAAGAAAGAATGCGTTTTGACAAATTTTCTTTTCCTATTGGAGTCGATTCTTGGATCGAATTTCTCGGATCAAGAACTCCAAACAATATTCTTTGGTGCTATATGTGGTTTTGTCCTAAGAAAATCTTGATTGGATCTCAAATGCAACTCTTTCTAGTTTTGATAGGACTTAACTGCACTAGGCCTTACAGTCCAAGAAGGGTGATGCGTCAGTTGGGTAGAATGCAAGACGTCCCCCCAATAATTGACCTTCTAAAGGATGTAGAGTACTTTAAAGACCAAGCCGTAGGGGAAAGCAAATATGAGCAATTCTGGAATAACGCGATAAAGTTGGGTGTCGATACTTTCGAGGAAAATCCAGGATGCACTCAAAACTATGAAATCTGGCTACAATCTATGCCCCGTGGCATTAGTAGACCCTTACCAGCCCAACTTAGAGGGCGAATACGGGAAGCAATCATGGTAGAAGATGATGAGCAGGAAGATCCGGGTGTCAAGGTGGAGTTTTTGAGAGTTCAGTTGTCGCGTTTGATCACAACTATGGATGGGTGTCAGAGAAACCTTTGCGGGTGTACTCTCCAAGGGGCGGGGATACGGGCAAGAAATTTGTTTCCAGGTATCAAAACGTCGTTGCAGGACATGTTGCAAAGTCTATGTGAAAAAATGGGGACTTCACAGATGGGTTCATCTCAGTCGGGGACATCACACAGAGCACCAGTTTGAAAGAACTTGTCTTATCTTTATGTAGTTTGAGTCTTTTATGTTTCTGTCATTGTAGGTTGGTGTCTGTGTTAAGTCGGAGTTAAGTTGTTTTTGATATTCGGGTATTTATTGCACGCATATCGTTAGGGGTTTAAAGTTTTTTTTTTGTATTTGTTGTTTAGTTTTAAAGTGGTCCTAAATTCGTTGTATGTTTTGCTATCTTTCATCGAAATGTTAGGATGTTACGTCTTTCTTTTGTTTACTTGTTTTTCGTGTTTCGTGAAAAAAAAAAACCTTCAATTGTGTAATGTTTATGCATAAGCCGCCCGAACTACGCAAGATCTGATTCATGTACAACATGATACGTAGGCAGCCTACTTTTGGGTTCGATCTAATTATTTTGTTTCGTTGTTTTTCATTATTTTTCCTCTTTTAAGGAAAACAAAAGCCATAAAGAATGATAAAATAAAGGTATATAACGTGAGGAAAAGAGCGGATATTGATAAAAAATAGTAATAGGTGTAGATAAAAAAAAAGTGTGTGTAAATAAAAATCGAGATGATGTTGAAATGACCTCGCTACCCTCAAAAGCTGGTAGAAATGAGCATGAACTTAGGGCAATTTTACCAATGTGATTCCCATGCTTTTGGTATACCCTAATCCTAACGGATGTCGTCTTTGATGAGCATGTTCTTTCAGATAAAAGTGGTAGGTTTGCAGCACTCTGGCTAGTCACCCATACTTCACTAGATCCAAAGCAAAGCTCGCAATGGCTAGCAGGGAGATTGAAAATTTGCTCATTGACCCGGATCAGGATCACAGGGAAGAAAGTTCAGAACACAATGATGAGGTAGTAAGGCTCAACCAACAATTGATAGATTTGCACCGGGCATGGGCCAGCGGAATGCCTCCTCCTCCGCTTCCTGAAGGTCTTGGGAATATCTCTAATTG
Organism: Capsicum pubescens; assembly: GCA_030864215.1. Classification (NCBI taxonomy): domain Eukaryota; kingdom Viridiplantae; phylum Streptophyta; class Magnoliopsida; order Solanales; family Solanaceae; genus Capsicum; species Capsicum pubescens. The sequence goes on along the minus strand of CM061539.1, from coordinate 192,730,972 downwards.
CCCACCGCTCTCTCAAGCACAATTCTCTGCTCCTACTGAGTCACCTGAGCACGCGCCAGGATTCACTCCGCGACATTATTATCCTGGCAATTCTGGTGTGCCCTTGGCAGCTCCCCAATCAAGACCAGCTACTCAGCCAGCGCCATCGATCACACCGGTATTCGTGGCCCCGCCACCACAAGAAACTCCCATATATGTTGTGCGTCCCATAATGAGGCTTCCTCGGTCTTCCAGTGAGCCAGCACTGAAGGTTTCAGATGATCAGTATTATGCTACGGAGCCTACTCTACAATTGAATGAACCGTATGGGTACACTCAGCCGCCTGCATTTCCATTTGATACGGAGAAACCTGTCGCAACGGAGGAACAGGATGTCATAGCCCGAAAACTGAAGAGTTTAGAGCAAGCTATGAGGAATTTGCAAGGAATCGGAGATTATAGAAGTGTTTCCTATAAAGACCTGTGCATGTTCCCAGACATCAACCTGCCCCCCGGTTTTAAGATGCCTAAGTTCGAGAATTACGCAGGACACGGTGATCCTGTTGCACACTTGAGACGTTATTGCAACCAGTTGAGGGCTGCAGGAGGAAAGGAAGAACTACTCATGGCCTTCTTTGGCGAGAGTCTTTCAGATCTGGCTTCAGAATGGTTCATCGATCGGGATATCGATAAATGGAACAGTTGGGATGATTTGGCTTCTGAATTTGTTCAACATTTTCAGTACAACATCGATTTGATTCCGGACGAAAAATCTTTGGTCAACATGAAGAAAAAGAGCACTGAAGGTTTTAGGGAATACGCTATAAGGTGGCGTGAATAGGCCGCTGGGGTAAAGCCTCCAATGAAGTAAAGTAAGTTGGTAGAAGTTTTCATTCAGGCGCAGGATGAGACCTATTTTCAATATTTACTTCCGGCAATGGGAAAGTCTTTTATGGAAGTCCTCAAAATGGGGGAGATGATAGAGGACGGGATTAAGACCGGTCGAATAGTGAGTTTTGCTGCATTAAAAGCTACCACACAAGCGATTCAAGGTGGATCTAGCGCATTTGGAGGAAAAAAGAAGAAAAAGGATGTTGCGACTGTCGTAGCCGGAACCCATACTTATCCTAAAAGGACACCTCGCCCCTATCCCCAATCCCAAGCCCAAGTCTACACCCAAGCTCCATATATTCCTCCCCACCATTACTACCCTCCACAAAATCCTTTATATTCCATTCCACCACCCCCTTACCCGGTATATAGTGCGCAACCATATGCCCAAACCCCTTCTTACCCGCAGTGGCGCGCGCAAACTTCACAAAATCGCCCATTCGCTCCACCAAATTACCAAAACCCCTCCAGACCCAGTTTTCAGCCTAGGCCCGAGTATAAGCAGGAGAAAATGGTCAAAAATCAATTCACACCTCTTGGGGAGTCATATTCTAGCTTGTTTGATAAGTTGAAAAAGTTGAAGGTTTTAAGCCCAATTCAAGGAAGGCTTTCAAATCCACCACCAAGGAATCTCGATTATTCTTTAAGGTGTGCGTACTGTTCTGATATGCCAGGCCATGATATTGAGAAATGCTGGCATTTAAAGAGAGCTGTCCAAGATTTGATTGACACAAATCAGATGTTGGTCCAAGCCCCGGAGGGTCCAAACATTAACCAAAATCCGTTGCCGACCCATGCTGAAGCCAATATGTTAGAATTGATATATGATGGGAAAGAGTCTTCGAGGGGTTATAAGCCTATTGTCAAGATACACACCACTGAGGAGAAATCAGTGAATGTAGCAGAGTCTTTGAAAGCAATGTCATTGAGCCAGGAATGAATGAGGGAGGATAAATCCCGAGAAAGCACAAAGAAGCCCCTGATCACAGTACAAGGCGCCAGAAGGTATGGTGATTCGAGTCAGGATAAACCTAAGTTGACAGTGGTGGGAGCTTTGAGTCAGCCTATCTTGACGGTGAAAGGAGCACTGACAGCGCCTATTGTCCTCAAACCGGTGACCCAACCTCCGATAGTTGATATGAAAAGGATTCCCTGGAATTATGGGCGGACTGTGATGACCTATCACGGGAAAAAAGTTGTGGAAGATGTAGATGAGGTAGGAGGTTTGACCAGGTCAGGAAGATGCTTCGTGCCTGAAAGCTTAAGAAAGTCTAAGCCAACGGTGAGTGAACCGTCGTCTATCAAAAAGCCTATCACTGAGGAGGAAGCCGAAGATTTTTTAAAAAAGATGAAATTGCCAGAGTATTCAGTATTAGATCAGCTGAAGGAAACCCCTGCTCAAATTTCCCTTTTATCTTTGTTGTTGCACTCCGAGGAGCATCGTGATGTTTTGCTGAAGGTATTGAATGAAGCATATGTTCCAAGGGAGATTACAATCAACCAGGTTGAGAAAATGGTGGGAAAAATCTTTGAGGTCAATCGGATCAGCTTTTCTGATGATGAATTGCCTGTTGAAGGTACAGGGCATAATCGGGGTCTTTACATTACAGTGAAGTGTGAGGATTTCTACGTCACTCATGTTATGATTGATGGAGGTTCAGGTGCAAATATTTGCCCTATTTTTACTTTGCAAAAGCTGAATGTTGGTGCTGATAGTATCAAGCCCAACAATATATGTGTTAGGGCTTTCGATGGTGCAAAGTCAAATTCCATTGGCGAAATAGAACTAATGTTGACCATAGGGCCTGTTGAGTTTGCCCTAGAGTTTTAGGTATTGAACGTAGAATCCTCTTACAATCTGTTGTTGGGAATGCCCTGGATCCACAAGGCCAAGGCGGTTGCATCCACGCTGCACCAAATGATTAAGTTTGAGCATGACAGGCAAGAAGTAGTTATTCATGGTGAAGGAGATTTATCAGCCTACGAAGATTCTCCCTTGTCCTTTATTGAAGCAAATAACGTAGAGGAGACATTCGTCTATCAAATTTTTGATACAGTGCCAGTGAGTCGTATCCCTGAGTGGCAAGCTATACCGGGACTGCAACTGTCTTCTGCTTCTATCATAATGGTGAGTAAACTTTGGAAATACGGATTTGAACCAGGAAAAGGTTTGGGAGCATCTCTGCATGGTATAGTTCATCCCATATGTCCGAGTGAGAACGTGGGCACGTTTGGTCTGGGATTTGAGCCTACAACTGAAGATCTGAAGAAAATCAGGGGAAGGAAGAAGGAAATATGGTCACTCCCTCGCCCAATGCCACTACTCAGTGAGTCATTTGTTAAGAGCGATGTCGCGAAGCATGTGGAATCTGAAGTTGAATTGGTGGGTGACCTCCAGAACTTTTTTATTGAAGTTGATATGGTTGAAGCAGGAGAAGGTACCAGTATGGCAGAAGTGAAATTCATAGGTCCAGCTGTCCGGCTCAATAATTGGGAAGTCACCCCTCTCCCCGTCAGGAGGGAGTTTTGGTAGTTTATTTTGTTTTTCTTTCTGTTTATCCGAGTTATTTCAGGATTGTAATTCGGATTTTAGTTTGTTTATGTTATATTGGTGTCTGTGTTTAAACCCTTCTATCTTTATTTAATGAAATGCAATGTCCCTTTTGTTTTGTGTCTAATATAGTTTGTTTTTCTTTTTACACAGTTCTCTTTATGCTGATTCTAATGACATGACATGCATGCGGAATTTTCAGCCTGGTCTTAAAATCCAAAATAATCCAGATGTAATGGAGCAGGATGAGGAATATGATGAAAAAGAAGCATTAGAAGAAATAAGTAAAGGGTGGAACAATTTGAAGACAAACCGAATCCTAATTTGAATGAGACTAAGACAATAAATCTAGGGGATCAAGAAGATGTTAGGGAAACTAAAATTAGTGTACATGTTTTGCCCCAGCTAAAGGATGAAATGATTCAAACGTTAATGGATTATAAGGATGTTTTTGCATGGTTTTATGATGATATGCCTGGTTTAAGCACTGAGTTAGTGTCTCACAAATTGCCAACGGATCCCGCATTCCCTCCTGTCAAACAGAAGTTGAGGAAGTTTAAAACAGATGTAAGTATTAAAATCAAAGAGGAAATCATGAAACAACTTGAAGCCAAAGTAATTCGAGTGGCTCGTTATCCCATGTGGTTATCCAATGTTGTTCCCGTACCAAAGAAAGATGGCAAAATTCGAGTGTGTGTTGATTACCGCGATTTGAACAGGGCAAGTCCAAAAGATGATTTTCCACTGCCCAACATCCATATTTTGCTAGACAACTGTGCTAAACACGAGGTTGCCTCTTTTGTGGATTGCTATGCCGGATATCACCAGATCTTTATGGATGATGAAGACGCGGAGAAGACATCTTTTATCACACCATGGGGAACTTATTGTTATCGGGTGATGCCATTCGGTTTGAAGAATACTGGAGCAACGTACATGAGAGCCATGACCACTATGTTTCATGACATGATGCATAAGGAGATTGAGGTTTACGTGGATGATGTGATTATTAAGTCAAAAAGTCAGGCCGACCATGTAAAATACTTGAGAAAGTTCTTTGAAAGACTTCGCAGGTATAACCTCAAACTCAACCCGGAAAAATGTGTATTTGGAGTTCCATCTGGAAAGCTGTTGGGGTTTGTAGTCAGCCGTCGGGGAATTGAATTAGATCCCTCGAAAATCAAAGCCATTCAGGATTTGCCCCCGCCCAAGAATAAAACGGAGGTAATGAGTTTGCTTGGTAGACTGAACTACATTAGCAGGTTTATTGCTCAACTCACAACCACTTGTGAGCCCATATTCAAGTTGCTGAAAAAGAGTGCTGTGGTAAAATAGACTGAAGAATGTCAGGAAGCGTTCGATCGAATCAAAAGATATTTGTCAAATCCGCCCGTGTTGGTACCCCCGGAGCCTGGTAGGCCTTTGATCTTATACTTGTCAGTCATGGACAATTCTTTCGGGTGTGTCCTGGGGCAACATGATGTCACAGGCAAAAAAGAGCAGGCTATTTACTATCTTAGCAAGAAGTTCACCACTTATGAGGCCAGGTATACTCTTCTTGAAAGGACGTGTTGTGCCCTAACTTGGATAGCACAGAAGTTGAAGCACTATCTCTCATCCTATACTACTTATCTCATCTCCCGTATGGATCCTTTGAAGTATATCTTTCAGAAGCCTATGCCGACAGGTCGATTGGCAAAGTGGCAAATTTTGCTTACCGAGTTTGACATCGTATATGTGACTCGAACCGCCATGAAAGCCCTAGCCTTGGCAGATCATCTTGCTGAGAATCCCATCGATGAAGAGTACGATCCATTAAAGACATATTTTCCTGACGAAGAAGTGTCGTGTGTCGATGAAGTCGTTATAGATGTTGATCCAGGTTGGAGGTTATTCTTCGATGGAGCTGTCAATATGAAAGGAGTCGGAATAGGTGCGGTTCTTGTCTCTGAATCGGGACAACATTTCCCGGTAACAGCACAACTTCGATTCTACTGTACTAACAATATGGCAGAGTATGAAGCCTGCATCCTTGGTTTGAGGTTAGCTGTTGATATGGGAGTCCAAGAATTATTGGTGTTGGGAGATTCGGATTTACTCGTCCGTCAAATTCAAGGCGATTGGGAGACGCGAGATTTGAAGCTCATCCCGTATCGACAATGCTTGCAGGAGCTATGCCGACGATTTGTGTTAGTAAAATTTAGGCACATTCCAAGGATTCGTAATGAAATTGCTGATGCTTTGGCCACTTTGTCTTCAATGCTCCAACATCCTGACAAAGCCTACATCGATCCAGTGCATGTACAGAGTCGTGATCAGCATGCTTACTGCAATGTGGTTGAAGAAGAGCTCGATGGAGAACCTTGGTTCTTGGATATCAAGCGGTACATTCAATCAGGAGAATACCCAACATATGCCGCCAACGATCAAAAGAGGACTCTTAGGCGTTTGGCTAGTGGATTTTTCTCGAGCGGGGGAATCTTGTATAAGAGGACCCCAGATCTGGGACTTCTAAGGTGTGTAGATGCAAAAGAAGCCTCGGCAATCATGGTTGAAATACACTCTGGAGTATGCGGGTCGCATATGAACGGTCACGTCTTGTCAAAGAAGATTCTTCGAGCAGGTTATTACTGGCTTACTATGGAGAGGGATTCTATTCGGTTTGTTCGAAAGTGTCATCAATGTCAGGTGCACGGCGATCTGATACGTTCTCCTCCTGTTGAGTTGCATGCAATGGCCGCTCCATGGCCGTTCGTAGCTTGGGGAATGGATGTGATTGGACCGATTGAGCCGAAGGCATCAAATGGACATAGATTCATTTTGGTAGCCATTGACTACTTCACAAAGTGGGTGGAAGCAGTAACTTTCAAGTCGGTGACAAAGAAGGTTGTGGTAGATTTTGTTCATGCCAATATCATTTGTAGATTTGGAATTCCTAAGATGATTATTACAGACAATGCTGCCAATCTCAATAGTCATTTAATGCAAGAAGTGTGTCAACAGTTTAAGATCGCACATCGAAATTCTACTCCATATCGCCCTAAGGCCAATGGTGCTGTAGAAGCCGCCAATAAAAATATAAAAAAGATACTGCGAAAAATGGTACAAGGTTCTAGACAGTGGCATGAAAAGTTGTCGTTTGCATTGCTAGGTTATCGCACCACTGTTCGCACTTCAACAGGGGCAACTCCATATTTATTAGTGTATGGGACAGAAGCAGTCATCCCTGCAGAAGTTGAAATTCCTTCTCTTCGGGTCATTGTAGAAGCAGAGATCGATGACGACGAATGGGTAAAAGCCCGACTGGAATATTTGAGTTTGATCGAGGAAAAAAGGCTAACGTCCGTGTGTCATGGCCAGTTGTATCAAAGGAGGATGGCTCGTGCGTATAACAAAAAGGTCCGTCCCAGGAATTTTGAAGTTGGTCAGTTGGTATTAAGACGTATCCTTCCTCACCAGGTTGAAGCGAAGGGCAAGTTCTCCCCTAACTGGCAAGGTCCCTTCGTTGTGAAGAAAGTGTTACCCAATGGAGCCTTATATTTGACAGATACTGAAGGCAAAATGGCAGAAATGGCTATCAATGCTGATGCGGTCAAAAGATACTATGTATGATATTTGATCCTTTGTTTGAGTTTATTGCATGTTTAGTACTTGCATTTTTTTTAAGATTGATATGATGAAGGCATTTTATTCTTCTATCCAAACATTGTGTCACCCTTTGTTTACCCGTTTGAGCCTCGTTTATTTTTCTTTCATATCCCTCTTTTGGAATCAAAATAGAGTCAAAGATAAATGTCAAGAAAATAAGAATAAAAGAAAGAGTTCGAAAATAATAATAAAAAAAAAATAAAAAAATCAAATCAAAACAAAGAACAAGCTGATTGAACTACGTGCGACCTGATTCTCCTCTCTCGGGAGTGAGATACGTAGGCTGCCCTATTTCGGGCTCGGTCCAACCAAATAAAGATTTAAGATTCACCCAGTCAACAAAACTGGGGCATGAGTTAATGCATTGTTTGAGTCGATTCCAAAAGTTGTAAGTCCCACCCCCGCTTCAAGTATCGTTTGAGCCTCTTACCATCTTTTCTAACCTTATCCAAAAGCCAAGTTACAACCAAAGAAAGTCCTTCAGATCAATTTTTGATAGTGTTAAGGCTAAGCATGCAATGGATATGACGATACACTGTGAAGTACCGCTTGTCTCCCTCAGCATAAAAAATCAGGAAAGAAATACAAAAATGAGAGAGTCTTATCGGTGAAAACCTTTGCAGGCACCATAAGGCGATGGTGAGTCGTTAGAAAATGAAAATGAGAGAGTCTTATTGGTGAAAATCTTTACAGGCACCATAAGGCGATGTTGAGTTGAGAGAAATACAAAAATGAGAGAGTCTTATTGGTGAAAACCTTTGCGGGCACCGTAAGGCGATGGGTGAGTTGAGAGAAATACAAAAATGAGAGTCTTATTGGTGAAAATCCTCATGGGCACCGTAGGGCGATGGAGAGTTTAAGAGAAAGGCGGAAAGTGAAAAGAAAGAGATTTGTTGGCGAAAGTCTTTTCAAATGTCGTCAGTCGAATATGATGTATGAGTACAATGGATTTGAAGAAGCGGCTCAGTGGCAAAAGCCACGAACTCAACAACAAATAGGGAGTTTGGATAGGAAGATCAGGCAGCTCAATCCAAAATGCATGTCATACTCATTGGAGTTGGTTGTCGTATTCAGATAAGTTTTCTTTTTGAATATGGGACATTGCCCTTTTCTTTCATTTACATATTCATGTTTTTTTCTTTTTTTTATGTCATTTATCAAAATAAAAGTCACCATCATTTCTTTACATTTTAAGTCAAGTCTGTGTCAAAACAAGCAAGAAAGGATTTCAAATTTACTACCAGTCTTTCCAATTATATGAGGAAAAGCCAAGGAACAACACAGAAAAGAAATATGATCGTAATTCAACACGAAGCAAAGGAAGTCTATCAACCGACAGGCTATTGGATTCGTAGAAGCATTTCAAACTTGGGAAAAGAGTGCACCTCAGGGGCATGGTAAAAATGGAAACCCATTGTTTGAGTCAGAACTCATTTCCCTCAATCTGGATCCAGGTCAATGATGCGGCAAGACACGACAAGTGTTAGCGATTTGGAACAAAGATGAAAGGAACGAGTGCTGGGCAGATACCTGAAAAGCCAAGATCTGCAAGCTACCACTAAGTTTTTAACTGACAGATTTTTCTTCGATTGAAACAGGGGCAAATTTGTTTCACTTGATTCAGCTACCATTGGAAATGCACATCCATAGGATTTTACTTTATGCTCAGGACCCTCCTGAAAAATGGTATTTTACTTTCTGTTCAGGACCCTCCTGAAAAATGGGACTTTACTTTCTGTTCAGGACCCTCCTGAAAAATGGGATTTTACTTTCTGCTCAGGACCCTCCTGAAAAATGGGATTTTACTTTCTGTTCAGGACCCTCCTGAAAAATGGGACTTTACTTTCTGTTCAGGACCCTCTTGAAAAATGGGATTTTACTTTCTGCTCAGGACCCTCCTAAAAAATGGGATTTTACTTTCTGTTCAGGACCCTCCTGAAAAATGGGATTTTACTTTCTGTTCAGGACCCTCCTGAAAAATGAGATTTTACTTTCTGTTCAGGACCCTCCTGAAAAATGGGACTTTACTTTCTGTTCAGGACCCTCCTGAAAAATGGGGCTTTACTTTCTGTTCAGGACCCTCCTGAAAAATGGGATTTTACTTTCTGTTCAGGACCCTCCTGAAAAATGGGATTTTACTTTCTGTTCAGGACCCTCCTGAAAAATGGGATTTTACTTTCTGTTCAGGACCCTCCTGAAAAATGGGACTTTACTTTCTGTTCAGGACCCTCCTGAAAAATGGGACTTTACTTTCTGTTCAGGACCCTCCTGAAAAATGGGATTTTACTTTCTGTTCAGGACCCTCCTGAAAATGGGATTTTACTTTCTGTTCAGGACCCTCCTGAAAAATGGGACTTTACTTTCTGTTCAGGACCCTCCTGAAAAATGAGACTTTACTTTCTGTTCAGGACCCTCCTGAAAAATGGGATTTTACTTTATGTTCAGGACCCTCCTGAAAAATGGGACTTTACTTTCTGTTCAGGATCCTCCTGAAAAATGGAAATTTACTTTCTGTTCAGGACCCTCCTGGAAATGGGACAATGCTTTCAAAAAAATGAAATACTAATTATTTATAATTCTTGTTTGGGATAATTTTCTTTCTAGTTTTAATTTTGAGTTTCAGGAGCCCGCCTGAAGAACATTGTGATGAAATAGCAAGGCAGGAGCCCGCCTGAAGAACAGGGTGATGAAATAGCAAGTCTGGAGCCCACCGGGAGAACAGAGTGAAGAAAATGAAAAGCCAAGCAACAAGATGAAAGAAATTCCAAGTCAGGAGCCCGCCTGAAGAATAGGGTGATGAAAGTCGAGTCAAGAACCAACAGAAGCTGTATAGATAGGATTTTTGTAATTTCATTTATGTTTTTACTTGTAATTTTCATTTTGATGTAATAACAGAGCCGCGGACCGAAACCTCGACGGAACCTCACTCGACTCTCCAACTCGGTATAGTCCATCTCCGTCCAATCCTTGGAGATACTTATCACTTGATCCCTTCATAACTTGGGTGGGTAGGCTTTCCTAATTCAAGACCCGATAGTCCTTCGTTCTCCTGTTTCTTTCTTTGAATAATGGTCGGGACAAAATTCTATCTCGCTGTCTACTTCTTTGCCTGAAAACACTTCATGATTACATTCAAAGGGGGCATGATGTAGACACCTAATTTCGTCCCTTCGCAATATCATTTTTACCCATTTTTTACCTTATCCTACCGTGTACCCTCAATCATGTAATTATCCCTCCACAAATGACAAAAAATCAAAACCAACTCTAAACAAATCTTATCCCAAAATCCCCACATAATCCCAATTGATAACAAATTAACAACCTTCCCAATTAAAAGTGGACACCTAACCCTTATCCCTCCAATTAAAAAACAACACCTACCTACCCTACTCTAACAAACCCTATCCCTACCCCTACCCCTACCTCACTACCCTACCCCACTACCCCATCCTAATATATACACACACATACACACAATTAAAGAAAATAGACACAGCAAAAGAGAAAAAAGAAAAAGAAAATCGGCTCTCTCTCTCTAGTCTCTCTAACGTCGTCGCCGGCGATCGGAGCTCCGGCCACCACGACACTACCACCCCACAACCGCGTCGTCACTTCCTCTCTCTCTCTCCATCGACTCACCCCCCTCTCTCTCTTCGACGACGGCAACAGCGCCGTCGTCACTCCGATCAGCCTCCCTTTTTCTCTCCGACGACGGCAACAGCGCCGTCGTCACTCCCTCTCTCCCCCTCTCTTTCTCTCCGAACAGTCAGCTCTGGCAGCGACCAGCAGCTTCGCGGTGAACTCCGACCTCTTTGCCGCCGAATAACAGCGACCAGCGGCGGCACTAGCTCCGTCACCGCCTAGATCTGCCGCCGCCGTCCTTTCCATCGCCGTGAGCTCACCGCCTCGATCTGTTGGGTTTTTTGATTTCTTGTTGTCTTTGGTTGATTTTGGTTTCGTCTATTCCACGGTTCCACGTCGATAGTGAGTTTCAAGTTGACTTTATCGAATATCGTCGTTGTGAGTTTGGGTTTTCGTAGAATAAAATTTCATTCACGGGTTTTGGAGCTGTCCGGTTATTATTTTAATACCGAGTTTGATTTGTCCGTCGTGAGGTTCTACGATTGAGTTTTGGTCTTCGGATTTCCTTATTATCGACAAAACGTTCTATCGAGGTCCATTTCTTAACTCGTCTCTTATATATATATATGTGGTTGTTTGTTTTGATTGGTTGCGATGGCGAGTGTTGATTATAGTTTTGTTGAATTTTTGTTTATGTTGATGTTATGATTGTGATGCTTGGTTGTTTGGTTTTTGGTAGATTAAGGCATAAACTTGATCATGTTCAATGGATGGACGGAAAGAAAGTCGGGGGGTGGAATTGGAAAAATTAACAAAAGGATAGATTCGGTTTAATTTGATTTATTGTTGGTATGAATCGTGGTAGGATTATGTCTTTAGTCTAGAACGGATAAGAAAATGGTAGGTTCGGGTAGGCAAATTTAGGCATGGCAAATTGATGACATGTTTGAAATATGTGTCGGAATGGTTTTGTTTTATCGCATTTAATTCAATGTTGTAATTTGACCGGGGAATGCCCCGAAGTACCTGTATTGATTTCACCGGGGAATGCCCCGACGTATCATGTTGGCGGAAAATAATTGGGATGAAGGCCCGCGGCGTCGGGTAAGGCATTGGAGTTTAGTCTAGATTTAGTTTAGACTAGGATTTATATTTTTTGTATTTTTTTTATTTTTTTGGACTGTATAATTGGACTGGACTTTACATTTTTGGATTGTTTTGTTTTGTTTGATTATTTTTGTGTGCCTCTTGTGTGGTTTATACATTTCGTAATGCCAAAATAGTCGATACACTCCACCAAGCGACCGTGGTCGAACCACGGGATCGAGGGGTGCCTAACACCTTCCCCTCGGTCAACAGAATTCCTTAGCCGGAATCTCTGTGCGCAAACCGGTTTAAGAGTCAATTGGTTTCGAAAAAGGGATTTTCCAAAGGTGACTTGGCACACCGGATTATGCCAAGTGGCGACTCTGAATAAAAAATGCAAATAATCCTTTTTCCGAAACAAATTTTCATTTCTTGTCACTTAAATAATAAAATCCTTTCGAACTTCAAAAATGTATTCCAATGTTTTGGAGTACGCGTAGAAAAAGGGGTGTGACAGTAATAACAACAACAACGACAACAAACCTAGTGTATTCCCACATAGTGGGGTTTGGGGAGGATAAAATGTATGCAGTCCATACACTACCTCCGGAGAAGTAGAAAGGTTGTTTACGATAGTATTTATAATAATAATCACATTTTTATTATTTGATCTATCTTTCTATACAAATTGAAAAAAACAAATAATCAAATCGAAACCCAAAGTCTATAAAATCGACAAAATATTTGTCTTATTTGGGGCAGTGTAAATAGCAAAACGTAAAGCAAAAAATTAACTGATTTCCAATTGAATTCGTAAAAATTAGGTTCTTCGATAATATTTCAATGAAATTTTCCTTCAAAAATCTCTTACTAACAAGCCAAATTCCAGTGGGACGCCCATAAAAATTATCCTTTTTGAGTAGTAGCTTTAACGTTAAAAGTGACATGGCACCCGCAACCTCTAAATCCTAGATCCGCCTCTGACTATCGCGACCTCACTTCCCGTATCTTGTCCTCCATCGAAGTCACTCTCATCTTCTCCCGGATAATCTCATTTCTAACCCTATCCCTCCTGATAAGTCCACACATCCATCGCAACATTCTCATCTCCGTCACCTTCAACTTCTGTTTGTGGGAGTTCTTAACTGGCCAACACTTCGCTCCATATAACATAGTCGATAGACTACCATAGAACTTACCATTGAGTTTAGGAGGCAACTTCTTATCACACAAGACTCCCGAAACGAATCTCTATTTCAATCACCGTGTACCAATACGGTGCACCGATGTGATATATTTTTGTTTCCAAGCTATGCACCCATGTGATATAAAATTGATATACAACTGGAGATAGATATAATAGACTTTTTCACATAACAATCTTAGCACACGCAAGTGTACACTAGCTTACAAAGACTTCTAACAAGCTAGACTTTTTCACATAACAATCTTAGCACACGCAAGTGTACACTAGCTTACAAAGACTTCTAACAAGCTAGACTTCAAACTTGTTGGCTTCGGAATTTTTTACAAAATAATCGAAGATTTCACATGCATCACGATCATATATATCTTATTATAACTTGTAGCATGGTATAAGTTCATGCCGAAAGTTCACATCAATCTATTAACAACACCATGTTTTAAACGGCATACATTTGACAGCATATAACATTAGAGCTGGCAATATGGGTCAGGCCCGTTGGACCGACCCAATCTAACCTGTAATTTGATGGTGTTGGGCTTTAGTTTTTGCAGTCCATTTAAGAACAAGACTTTTAAGCCCGACCCGGATAAGCCCGTGACCTGTGGGGCTTGAGCAATGTAGGTTGGGCTAGCCCGTGGGCCGACCCGTAAGTCAAAAACATGCAACTATTTAGATTGCTTATTAGTATTTTTATTTGGTTCGAAAGATATCATGACAAAAGTTATTTAATTTTGCTATTAGGATTATTTTTTTGGGGTGTTGGAGACTTGATTAACAAGTATTAACACTATATACTATTGTCTGGTAATATTTATTTTTATTAACATTCTAAAATTAAATTTAAAAAATATTATTTTTTAAAAAGTGGACTGGCCTGTGAGACCCGCAACTCACAGAGTAATGGTGTGGGTTTTGGTGTTTTTTGGGCCAACTCGGCCTAGCCCGTCAAACTTAATGCCTGTATGAGCTAGCCCGAATGGGCTGGGCCGACCCGTATTGAGAGCTCTGTATAACATATACTAATAGGTTCATAACTTCCATTCTTGTAAGTTCTAATGTCATGTTGTCTTTACAATATGATACACTATCCTGAATTCTTCTTTCTATTCCATTTTCCATTAAATGAAACAATTCTCATTTTCTACTTTATTATTTCCTGACACTAATAATTGAGGAAATGGAGGTTTTGATCAAACTATAAATGATTAAGTCCTTCTAAAGCATCAGTATATGTCATCAGTATTCTGAATTAGCAGATCCTGTGACAATTTCAGGCATTCAAGATGAGATGTCTAAATAAAAAAGAGTGTCGAGTTAGGTCATCGTCTGTGTATTAATTTGGCTACAATAAGCAAACGCGTTGTCTACTCCATCGAGTCATTATGGTATTCACTCCATTTAACAATAACGTTGGCAGGAGATTTACATACCAAGATGGCCACGTTCACTTATTTATTTCCAGTCGTGGACGCAGGATTTATGTACGGGGAGAGCGAAACAAATAAGTAGCTAATGGTGTTGGCAAATTAGCCGGTTAGATCATATATGAACGTGTTTGATCATATATAGCAGGCTTAAATTTAATAATTTTCTTATCTGAATTACTTATTTATATTAAAAAGTTTATTAAATATATAATGTATTTACTTTTAATCAATTTATTGGTTGAATTATTATATTGTATATTAATTTAAGATTTTAATAGAAGCCCATAAATTAAAATTTTGAATAAATTTATAGTACAGGATATTTTTTGAAAAAAATGACAAAAGAGTAATGTAAAAAAATAAAAAAATAATGGCAATGCAGAGATCACACTAAACAAAAATGTCGGAAAAAATGACACAAATTGCATCGACCAAGAATCAATCTTGGGGATTGTGGGGAATGCTAAGGCGTATTGTGTTAAGGGGGTTCAATCTTGTAATATATATACATAATATACAATTTGATACTATTTATACAGTGTAATATTCGGACCGAAGGGAACCCCTCGACTCCATGTGGGTCCGCCTCTGTTTATTTCCATCCAGCTGACATTTGACAAAGAAGAAGTAACAATTTTGGAAGACAATCAGAGCAAGTTAATGAATCAGATCAATACCTGGACTAGTATCAATATAGGCAAGCCCAACGTTCTTTGGGCCGACCAACAAAATGGCTCTTTAAAATTTTCTTTAAGTTTTGGTTGTTGAGGCATCGCACAATAAAATTAACTAAAAATTAATCCTTTTATGGGTTTTTAGAAGCTCAGAGCATGGGGCATGGGATATTAAACTACTGAACAAACAGAATTAACCGATCTCATTGTTGTCAAATTTAAACCTGAACTTCTGCTAACAGGAGATTTCTCTCTCTCTCTCTCTCTCTGAAGTGCTTAATATAAATCATTTCTGTTTACGCAACCGTTATTTGTACCAAGAATGGGCAGGCTTATGTAGAAGTAGCTAGCTAGTACAGCCGGTTTGTCAACAACTCCATAGAACTCTACAAAAAAAATGTATTCTTACTACTTAAGATGATATATATATTTCAGCTAGTCAATCTGTTTTCCAGTTCATTACTAATTAGATGATATCATAGGTTTTCATGTTTAACTAAAAGGCCGTTTGATCGTATCAAGAACTTATAACTCGATGGAAATATAATATTAATGTTCAAAACTGATACATATATACCTGCTGAAAATGTAACACTTCAGGCTTCTAGCAAGTCGAGCAAATGACGAAGAGCAATGTGGTTAGTAGCTAGTTTTCAAACAAATCCTCTACATTAAGCCTCAAGGTCATTTCCACCAAATAGAAGGGACAGCTCATGCATGTTTATTAGTACCTCCCACATACACAAAATATGTATAGGAAAAACATTTTTCTACGTTCACATAAAATATGATTAAGGAGGTAGTAATATTGAAGTGCCTAAAAGATCTTATTCATGATGAAAAACTTAACAATGATCACATGCTAACGAGGGGATATCATTAAAATATTCCTTCAGTTACGTTGTATTAACCTTTTCAAATTAAGTAGACTTATCATATTCGTCATGAAGAGGAAGAGCGATATATGGAATACTAATTAAGTAATCAAGAAGATTAGATCGAGTTAAAAACAAAATGAAAATTAATACTAAGCTAAATGAAATTAACTAAATTAAAGAGGAACCCAAGCAGTAGCAAACACAACATTATGTCCTTTCCATGTAAGCACAAGATCTTCTTCTTCCCTCTTTAACCCCCATCCAGCTGCATGTTCATCCAACATGTTCTTCACTTCCATCACTGCTTCTTCACTAAATCCACTGCTCCTCAAATTTGCATTTCTCATCCGTTGCACCCACTGACTCTTCGGTTCCAGCCTCTCGAGCCTCTGAACACCCTCGTTTGCTATCACATTCTCAATTTTCCAGCATATATCCGCTTCGTACCACTGCCTTTGCTTGCTCCCTCTAGGAAGAAACGTATCCACAGTATCATAAGGTATCCATAAATAATTAAACGCGGACCTTAGTCTGCACACCAGATTATTCGACGTAAAATCTGCATCTTCGTCCACTAACACAACAATTGTAGGGTCCAAATTCCGAATGGCCTTAAGAAACATGGTACGAAACGAGTTAGTAGTACACTCCGAGGCAAATCGATTGGACAGTAATGTTGTTTCCTCCGGTATGTAATGAAGCATCATGTGACAATTTATTACTAGTGCCTCACCATTCTCAGGACGTATTAGATTTTGGACACGTAGCTGTTCGATAACGTTTGAAAATCCATCTGATGAACTCGAAGGAATCACTCGAAATTCCATCATGACATTTCGTGACCTTGCAAAATTTACCAATTTAGCACCTAATTCCTCGTAAGAAAGATCAAGCATCGGTGGCAAATCTTCCGTTGCACCAGCTACCGTTAGTTTGACTAACGGCGGACCTTCTAGTCGAGTTGAAATTGCATCTATAAGTGTGGGAATTTGCATGCAATGTGTCAAGCTAAAATCAACAATGTGAATAATAGAGTAACCTTCAACAGCTTCTAATATAGCTCCGTTAGCAGCCGTGAACCCGAACCGATGCCATGGGGTCAAGTCAACGAAGCTTGCAAGCTCAATGATGGAGAATTTATGAGTTTCCATGGAATGATTGAGATTGGCAGTGAGTAATTTGCAAGTCCCATTTTTCGCTGCGCGAACAATTAGGGCTCGGAGGAATCCACAAGTGAGTCGCTGGTTCGAGTCACCATCAGGAGGGGCAATGTTATTAAGGACCCACAAGATTTGTTGCGCTAAAGTCGAGTCGTTGCTCTCGATAGCATTGGCACAGTGGACTAACAATTGTTCCATGCAATTAGTGTCCCCAATGTTCCCCAAATTCTTTGGTGTGTGAAAACCAGGCCAGGGGCGCGCACGTTGGATCTGATTATTAGTACTACTATTCTTATTCATCATAAGATTTGAAAACGGTGAAACTTGTTGGTGAAGTGATGGTGGTAAACTCTCAGTAAATTGCATCATGAGAGGAAGGAATTAGAGAAAAGTATTGTCAAGGTAGTAAAATTGAACTGGTGAATAGGCTATATTAGATTTTGTATTCTATAAAGTATAAATTATAAGAAGAGAAGACAAGAGAAAAAGACTAGACTAGTAGTAGTGGTACCTGACCAATATTATTGGGAAGCGATCCATTATTGGGTTGCTGTTGCCTATAGTACTGCAGAGAGAACTTTTTGCAATATTCTGCAAATGAATCAACTATAATTGACTGTTCAACTTTTTTGTTTCAAGAGTTAAAATGACTGGTGAGGAAAATCTCTATATATATCTCACCCCAATGAAACTAATACGGCTCGGTGTAGTTAAAGTCAATATTGGGGCAAAAGAGACACTTGGTTGGCATGAATAAGGACTTCTCATAAGAAGAAACTTTACAAAGGATACAAAACGGATTAATAACACTGAATCTCCTTTATCAGAGACAGAGGAGGGGGGGGGGGGGGGCGGGGGGGGGGAGGGGAGTGTTGTAGAGGAGTAGTAATTAGGGATATAAAGAGGGTCTAAGAAATTAAAGGTAGCTGATGATGGCTGGGATTTCTGAAGAATTTTGGTGGCATGTGAAATAGCCGGCCAAGGAGTTGTCAATATGTGGGAGTTGGGATTTTGTCACGTAATGGAAAAGATTGAAGTCAGTTAGTTTTGGCTCACTCACGGATTTATCATCATCATCATGCACAAATCATTAAGGTCACTTCATATTCCATATATGCACTAGAATTATTTGCACATATATTCCCTGAATAAAACTTTTTGCGGTTATTGCTTTTTCTTTTTGGTGGGGTAGCCAAGATATATAAAAAAAAAAATATATAGATTTCAACTTATATCGACCGTCACCATAAGGAAATATTTTACACTATCGTGCCATAATCCGTAGAATTTGATTTATAATCTTGAAAATAGAATAAGTTACTACTAGATCAATAGAAACATGTAGTCTGATGATGTATGAAATCTTTATCCGGACAATACATATAACTCAAGCTTTAAAATTAATGTTTAACTTGTATAGGCTGATAATGTCTATATCAAATCATCCAAAAGATATTTATAAGTAAGTACCTTTTCATAAAAATTGTGCATTTTATAATCTTAAAAATACAATAGCTTAAATAGTACTTTTATTTTTTTTATTTTTGTTTTAAAATAAATAGTTTCACATAATTAAGAAAACATTAATAATATTCTTTCAATTTTATCTTTATTAAAATAAAAGAAGCATTACATAACCAAGAAACTGCACTAAAGAGTTTTATCTTTTCAAGATAATTATTAAGGCTAATTAAATTAATAAAAATATATTTTATTTTCTAAAAACACCATTTATTTTGAAATAGTGAAAGTATAACACATGAAAGTGGACTGACAAAGAAAATTTATTTACACCATCGGTCGATACTATTTAAACTCAACTAGTAATGTTGATGGAAATGTTTCAATGTGTGCGGTCCACAATTTGCATGTTACTACGATTTGTCTAGGGACCTTGAATTGACCCTGTGGAGACAGAGAAATTCTCATGCATCGATACGATAGGATGGATGACAAGTCATTATCTAATTTAGCAGATTAATTGATAGTTACTAACAAATTTAATCTCCACAACATGTATACTACGAGATCAGCAAAATAATTTCATATTCTTGTGAATGGAAACCACTGAGGTTACAGGTTACTACGCTTAATTACCACATTTTAAAAAAAATAAAACCGCGCTGCCTTAATCAGTCAATTTACAAGAAGCCTAGGGTTTTTGGCTGATAGTATATATAACTAAGGTAACACTTGTTTCGATTATTACTCTATCCATTTCAAATATGTTTCGTGTTTCTGTTTTATACGTCTCGTAAGGAACCATTAGTTAAGAAGGGTTAAGACTACATTTTACCTTTAATTATATTTTTAATTGTATATAGTTTCTCGTCATTGGATATTTACTCTATGTTCTAAGTATGTGTTTGTTATCACCCCACAATTGATGTGTAAGATGACAAATAGTTTGACATTTTTTATTAAATTTGAGTCCGACGGATTATTATTAAAATAAAACACACACATCTTTTAAAGCAGAAACTTTATACCTAACACACGCAATATCACAAACACACACTGCTCTCTAGGGAATATAACATTCTCCAAAACCTCAAACATCCACAAGGACAAGGGCATTTCTCTCTCTATCTTGAAAACACACGCGTAAACACACACACATGCAAAAATATCCAAATAAGTAGATACAAACATCTTATCCAGAGAACCATTTCCTGATATCCACCAGAAATGTGAATGTTGTACTCTGGCATGCAAGCGACTGAAGAGGATGGATGACAAATGGGCATGATCATGTGAACATCATTTGGAAATCCAAAGGTTAATTCGGTCCATGCACCTAGCTGCTACCTTTATTCCTCATTTGGATCTGCCTGCACGTGATGTTCTTGCCTTTTACTTCTCCCGTTCATCTTTACTTGTCCACTTTTTTATTTTGAAATGTCCAATAATATTTGTCCAGTTTATAAAACTAATGGATAATATATCTATTTCTATTCGATTTTTCCCTTAGCATTAAATATCATGCATTAGCTAATGCATTTCTCAAAGCATGTAATTTGTTATATTCAAAAGGTAATATAATAAAATTATTTTTATTATTTATTATTTCTTAATTTCTATACAAATAAAAAAATGAACAAGTAAAAATAAACGGAGAGAGTACTCTCTATTCTTCACTAATCCCGGCCCACCTCAAATAGACTAGACGACCTTTGCCACCGCACCAACAAAAGCTACTACATATGATATGTCCTTGCCCACGAATGTCACTCTCTTTGCCCCCACTCTTCATATCTAAATTCATTATGCATGGACTATATCGATATATCATTAGTTCTCCCTTCATTTCACTTTGTAATTGAATCTTATGATTTTTAATTAAAGTTATGTCAAATATACACATGTCATTAATCTTGTGAGTTTAAATATGTCATGTAGAAATTTGAAATCAAAGAATTGCTAAAAAAGGAAAGCTAAGAATCATTCTTTTTAAATCAGACTAAAAAAAAGTAGGTCTAAAAAATTGAAAAAGAGGGAGTGTATTGGTTAAATAAATACTTACTAAATCTTTTAATCTTGAATTTTTGTTAATTTAAAATATTCATTAAATTTTTTGTTGATTTAAAATTTTCATTAATCTTGAATTTTTGTTGATTTAAAATTTTAATTAAGCTTACGGACTTAAAAATTTTTGGTAGGACGTGGAGAATTTAATCACATAGGTTTTTTTTTGTGTGTGTATGAGATCACACTACAAAATAATGCATCTGTAACTACAAAATACTTCATAATTAAATATGAAAATATCCGTGGCTAAACACTTTAGCCACAACTTTTTTTTCCGTAGCATTCGTAACTAGACGTAGCGTGGCTAATAGTTAGTTACAGACTTTACATGATCTGTGACTAAGGACTAATACTTATAGCTATGGAGTGTTTGTATTGTAACTATTATAGTAAAAAGTTCTTGCCACGTAGAATACACTTATAGCAAGTTAATTTAAAATATCAAGAGTTAATTTATCATTTTATATCTATTTTACTTTTTTTATTAAATATTATTATTCTTTAATACTTAGATGACTATAATAATTAATTCGGAGCGATATTTAGTAAAATTATGATTGAAACAGCTAAAGCAGACATGTTATAAATGCCCATTTTACTTTTTTTATTACATATTATTTTTTAATATATAAATGACTTATAATAATTAATTAGGGGTGATATAGTAAAATCACGAAGCAAGCTACTTTCTCAATTAAAACATCAAGAGTTAATTTTTCATTTTATGTGTATATTACTTTTGTTTAAAATATTATTAATTTTTTAATACTTAGATGACTTATAATAATTAATTTGGGAAGATATTTAGTAAAAAGTGATATAACAAAGTTACTATAAAAAATATTTGTGAAAAAAAATTAAGTTAGTCTCATATAAGACGTCAAGTTAATTTAAAACATCAGAGTTAATTTATTATTTTATAACTATTTTATCTTTTTTATTAAATATTACTATTTTTGAATAATAAAATTATAATTGAAGCACCTGAATAAGACATGTCATAAATGTCTATTTTACTTTTTATATTAAATAGCATTATTTTTTAATATATAAATAACTTATAATAATTAATTAAAGATGATATAATAAAATCACGGAGCAAACAGATCTGCATGTTGAAACTATAGCTCATTTCTAATATACTAGTAACTAGTAATACTATTTTTATAATAACTTCAATTGTACGAACAAAAATATTTAATATGATAAAATATATGTTTTTTTTTTGGGTAAAATGTGATAAAATATTTATTATTGCATAATAGATTTCAACTCGTGGTTAAAAAAATAATGATTAGCTGAAAATTTTACCACAATAATAATGTGTCTATAATCTTTTGTCATGACAAATAATGAAACTATAAGCTAATTATTGCCACTAATTTTTATAATTTGAAGAAAAATATTTACTTAGCTTCAATATTTATTGTGGCTAAAAGGTTTCTAATGTCACAATAACTTTTAATTCGTGGTAAAAAATAGTAATCAACTACGAATTCTATTATAACAAAATATTTGTGGCTATCTCATTTAACTATCGCCACAATATTTTATAACTTAAAACAAAATGTTTGTTTAGCTATAACATTTTGTTTCAAATAATTTATCGTGGCTTATGTATAGGTTACTATTGCTACAATATGTTTCAACTCGTGGCTAAAATTAATAATTAGCTACAAAATTTTGCTATAGAAAAAAATATGTTGCTATATCATTTAATTATTGCCGCAATTTTTATTTCTTGTAGCAAAATATTTATTTAGCTATAATATTTTGTTTCAAATAAATTTATTGTGGCTAAAAAGTTACTATTGCTATAGTAATTTTTATCATGTGGCAAAAACATATGATCACCTACAAAATTATATCGTAGCAATAAAGTTGTAGCTATTTAATTAACTATTACCACGATTGTTAGCAATTATAACAAAAATGAATAATTAGCTTCGTTAATTTGATTTTCGTAACTAAGAAATTTCATGAATTTGTAGATAGCTACGACATTTGAAATTTTATGACTATTACTAAGTAATAGCCACAAATTTTGAATTCATAACTTAAATTTCGTAGCTGAAAATATATTTTGTTGTAGTGTCAGATGATGGCCAACAACTCAAATAGGAAATGTGGAAAAGCCACTAATGATGGAAATGCACTTTTCTCTTAAAGATTGGTATGAACTAAGTCATGGACCCTTACAGATAGTAGGAGGAAATTTTCTTGTGATAGTAATTGTGAACATCTTCCTTCTCCCAGCACTTCAAGCGCATTTTTTGACTGATCTAGGCTAGAAGATTTAATGGACCACCTAAGAGGTTTAAGTTAAGGAGATTGCGGATTTTTTTTGTAATAATGAGTGGCAGCGAGACTCGAACTCATGCCTCTACCGATTTCACCCACCGCCAAATCATATCCGTCCATAATCTTTGTCAATGTATACTCAATCTATAACAAGTCAATGAATATAATGGCTAAAATTCGTAAAAAATAATTTCGCGATATTTTTCGTAGTGGAATTTAATTTGTTAGGCTGATGTGCGTAGTGTAAAAATGCCTCTCTTTTTTTTGTTCTTTCTCTCGGGCAACAAAACCCTGCCTTTTATATAAAAGGTTCTTTAGTCAACTAAATTGTTAAGCATGAATCATCATTGTCTCTTCAAAAATCTAAATTAAACCAATATTTCACGTTTAAATGCAATAAATTACTAAATCAAACTAGCTAGGCCCGTGCTTTGTCACACGTAATATTCTCAACCTAACATACCATGAAATGAAGGTGCAAAAGACAAAAAAGGACGAGTAAAGAAAGCGAATCACCTTTTGTCTCTTCTTGTCGTCTATCAATCAATATAATACGTACACTAGCCTAGCCTAGGTCACTCCAAATTTTTCAAAAATCAAAAGAATTCTAGAGTATTAGATGAATTCGAGGAGAAAGAATATAAGGAAAATCGAGTAAGATAAAATAAAATTGATGAAGTTTAATATGAATTCTTGGGAACTTTGAGGAGGATTCTTTAACTTTGAGATACAAGGGCTAGAAGACACCAATCCAATGTTAAAATACAGAAAAAAAAGTTAGAGCATTTGTTTTGGAAGTTATCAAAAGAGAATTCTCAAGAATCCATGGTCCTTGGGGGAGGTTTTTATTCCTTAAAAATAATTAAGACAACAAATCAAACAAAAAGTGCCTAACCATGAAAGTAAGGAATTGTATGTTTGTAATGAATTAACCATGTGATTAAGATACCCTTATTATCTTACGTACGTAATTTCTAGCTTAGCTTGTCTTCTTATCCTCGTCATTTTTTTTAATGTAATTAACACCCACAGAACTCTGTCGTTAATCCTACTTAACATACTAATTAATAATGTATGTGTTTTCGTTAACCAAAGAAGAACTTTCCCAGAGAGGAGGAGGCCAAAGGAATAGAGACACTGGATCAAAGGTTCAGCAAAAAAATATTGCTATTACAATTAGGTTTTGATATTAGTGATATTTTGACTGAGCTGTCCCCTTTTTTATTTTTGTATAACTTTTGGTTTTGGATGTGCCTGTACTGCTAAATTTTATAAATCAGTCCAATCATTATCAAAAGGTTTTGATACTCTACTGTCTTGAGCTGGCTCAATACGTACGCTAGATGACAAGGGATAACCAATTATGAATATGTAAATTACTGGTATATGTGATATTCTTTCCTTTTTAACTAATCTCTCTTCTCTCCAAAGAAAAAAAACACTTTGTTAAATGTAATTTGTAATAAAATCATTTTAAACTTCCCTTTAATCCCTAATTAGATGATTTATAGTCTTCTCTTTTTTTTCCTATTCACCCTGGCTATATTCATTCGTGGTGATGGGTCTTGAAAGCTTCCATAAATATACACGTAGGGGGACACATGTGCGGTGTGCCTCAGCCTCGATATGATTTATAGTCACACAAATATTTTTAACATATTTAGAGTACAAGTTTCAAAAGTTTCTTAAATTATATACCCAATCAAACATAATCGCAGAAATTAGAATGGAGGGAGTGTCACACCCCACTTTTTTACGTATTCCAAACGATTTATATAAAAGGGTTTTTATTATTAAAGTGACAAAGATGAAAATTTATTTCGAAAAAGGATTATTTATGTTTTTTATTTCAGAGTCGCCACTTGGCATAATTCGGTGTGCCAAGTCACCTTTGAAAAATCCTTTTCGGAACCATTTGACTCTTAAACTGATTTGCAAATAGAGATTCCGGCTAAGGAATTCTGTTGACCGAGGGAAAGGTGTTAGGCACCCCTCGATCCCGTGGTTCGACCACGGTCGCCTGGTGGATCGTATCGGCTAATTTGGCATTACAAATGTACAAACCGCATAAAACACACAAAACAAGCAAACAAACAAATCACACAAAATTCAAAACAAGCCGAAATAATGTTCAGTCCAAATTATACAATCCAAAATAAAAGAGGTGCTGAAATATAAAACCTATTCTATTATAAACTGATCCTAAACTAAACTCCACCCGACGTTCGGGGCCTTGATCACGAGCCTCCTTTGCGTACATGCTACTTTGGGGCATTCCCCGGATAAATCAATACAAATTCTTCGGGGCATTCCCCGAATAAATTATACAATTGATTCAACAAGTGATAAAATCAAATCATTCAATCAAAATTTCAACCATTCAATCAAATTTCAACCATTCAATCAACCCACAATCTCTAGATTTGCCTACCCGACCTATGTTTTGCCTATTCCAATCGATGTATCATGTTACTACCAAAATCAAATTAACGTTCCTTTCAAGTTATACGAACAATGAAATCAAACTAACCAAAATCGCCAATTATGTCAAGTTTTCAATTCTCACCCACAAACCCATTTTTTAACCACAATAATTACAACATGCTTCGATTATTAAATCACGTCTCAAAATCCGCAACCAACATCAAACACAACACAAATAACGAAGATTCAAACCAAACACACAACAAATAAATCATCCACACCCATAACATCAATAAAAAGTCAAAATAAATTAAAGATTCGGTTAGAAGAAATAGACCTCGATGAAACTAATCCTTGTCGATAATAAAGAAATCCGAAGACCAAAATACTCGACCGAAGAACCTCACGACGAACAACTCCAAACTCGATATTGAATTCAACCGGACAGATCGAAAAACTACGGCAAAACCTCACGATGAATAACCCACAAATCCAAATAAACTTCAAGAAAAAAACAAACCAAGATCTCAAATTCGAAACCCCAAACCAACGATTTCCAAACAAAATCTCGTCGGATTCGATGGGAAACGGGCTGGTCGCATGATGGCACCGGTAGCCGCTGGTTGTTCGCCGGAGAGGCCGGATCTGATGGTGGCGCTGCTGGTCGCTGCTGTTAGCGATGGAGAAGAGGTCGGAGGAGAAGGGGGACGGCGTTGGAGCGGCTTGTTTGGACGGCGATGATGGAGAGACTGTTGTCGCCGGCTGGTGGCATGAACGGAGGGGATCTGGCGGCGGTTTGACTATGTTATCGCCGGAGAGGGAGAAGAGGATGGGCAGCGCGGTTGTGGGGGTGGTGGTGTTGTGGTAGCCGGAGCTCCGGTCGCCGGCGATGACGTTAGAGAGAGAGAGTCTTTTGAGAGAGAGAGAGAGAGAGCAAAAAAAAATCTGATCATTTTTTCTTTTCTCTTGATTTTTGTTTCCTCTCCTTTTTTTTTGTGTATGGGTAGGTATATATTTTTTTTTAGGTTTTCTTTCTTGACAAGAAAAAGAGAGTCGGGGGGGTGGGGTAACGTGGGGTAGGGGGTAGGGTGTGAGGTGTTTCTTTTTGGTTGGATGGGATAAGGATTAGGTGTTGTTTTTTTATTGGGTGGGTTGTTAGAATATTAGGATAAAACAAAATTAGTTAGCGGTTGTTATTTTTTGTCATTTTGTGGAAGGATTATCACACGGGTGAGGGTACACGATAGGATAAAAATAAAATAAAATAAAATAAAATAGGTAAAAACGATATCGAGGAGGGACGAAATTAGGTGTCTACATCATGCCCCCTTTGAATGTAAACACGAAGTGTTTTCAGGCAAAGAAGTAGACAGCGAGACCAAATTTTGACCCGACCATTATTCAAAGAAAGAAACTGGAGAAAGAAGGACTACCGGGTCTTGAATTAGGACAGCCTACCTACTCAAGTTATGAGGGGATCGAGTGACAAGTATCTCAACTTTTGGAAGGAGGTGGACTATTTCGAGTTGGAGAGTCGAGTGAGGTTCCGTCGAGGTTCCGGTCCGCGGCTCTGTCATTACATCAAAATGAAAATTACAAGTTAAAGCATAAATGAAATTACAAAAATCCTATCTATACAGCTTCTGTTGGCTCTTGACTCGACTTTTATCACCCTATTCTTCAGGCGGGCTCCTGACTTGCAATTTCTTTCAACTTGTTGCTTGGCTTTCAATTTGCTTTACTTTGTTGCTTAACTTTTTGTTTCTTAACCCTATTCTCCAGGCGGGCTCCTGACTTGCCATTTCATCACCCTGTTCCTCAGGCGGGCTCCTGGCTTGCTATTTCATCACCCTGTTCTTCAGGCGGGCTCCTGACTTGCTATTTCATCACCCTGTTCTTCAGGCGGGCTCCTGACTTGCTATTTCATCACCCTGTTATTCAGGTGGGCTCCTGAAACCCAACATTAAAACTAGAACAAAAATTATCCCAAACAAAAATTATAGTAAAATAGTATTTCACTTTTGAAAGCGTTGTCCCATTTTCCAGGAGGGTTCTGAACATGAAGTAAAGTCCCATTTTTCAGGAGGGTCCTGAACATAAAGTAAATTTCCATTTTTCAGGAGGGTCCTGAACATGAAGTAAAATCCCGTTTTTCAGGAGGGTCCTGAACAAAAGTAAAATCCCATTTTTCAGGAGGGTCCTGAACATAAAGTAAAATCCCATTTTTCAGGAGGTTCCTGCACATAAAGTAAAATCCCATTTTTCAGGAGGGTCCTGAACATAAAGTAAAATCCCATTTTTCAGGAGGGTCCTGAACTGAAAGTAAAATCCCATTCTTCAGGAGGGTCCTGGACAGAAAGTAAAAATCCATTCTTCAGGGAGGTCCTGGACAGAAAGTAAAATCCCATTTTTCAGGAGGGTCCTGAACAGAAGGTAAAATCCCATTTTCAGGAGGGTCCTGGACAGAAGGTAAAATCCCATTTTTCAGGAGGATCCTGGACATAAGGTAAAGTCTCATTTTTCAGGAGGGTCTTGGACAGAAGGTAAAATCCCATTTTTCAGGAGGGTCCTGGACATAAGGTAAAATCCCATTTTTCAGGAGGGTCCTGAACATAAGGTAAAATCCCATTTTTCAGGAGGGTCCTGAACATAAAGTAAACTCCCATTTTTCAGGAGGGTCCTGAACAGAAGTTAAAATCCCATTTTTCAGGAGGGTCCTGGACATAAAGTAAAATCCCATTTTTCAGGAGGGTCCTGAACATAAAGTAAAATCCCATTTTTTAGGAGGGTCCTGAACAGAAAGTAAACTCCCATTTTTCAGGAGGGTCCTGAACAGAAAGTAAAAAATCCCATTCTTCAGGAGGGTCCTAAACATAAAATAAAATCCCATTTTTCAGGAGGGTCCTGAACATAAAGTAAATTCCTATTTTTCAGGAGGGTCCTGAACATAAAGTAAAATCCCATTTTACAGGAGGGTCCTGAACAAAAAGTAAATTCCCATTTTTCAGGAGGGTCCTGAATTGAAAGTAAATTCCCATTTTCCAGGAGGGTCCTGAATTGAAAGTAAATTCCCATTTTCCAGGAGGGTCCTGAATTGAAAGTAAATTCCCAATTTTCAGGAGGGTCCTGAACTGAAAGTAAATTCCCATTTTTTCCAGGAGGGTCCTGAACTGAAAGTAAAATCCCATTTTTCAGGAGGGTCCTGAATTGAAAGTAAATTCCCATTTTTCAGGAGGGTCCTGAACAGAAAGTAAAATCTCATTTTTCAGGAGGGTCCTGAGCATAAAATAAAATCCCATTTTTCAGGAGGGTCCTGAACATAAAGTAAATTCCCATTTTTCAGGAGAGTCCTGAACATAAAGTAAAATCCCATTTTTCAGGAGGGTCCTGAGCATAAAGTAAGATCCCATTTTTCAGGAGGGTCCTGAACAGAAAGTAAAGTCCCATTTTTCAGGAGGGTCCTGAACTGACAGTAAATTCCCATTCTTCAGGAGGGTCCTGAACAGAAAGTAAATTCTCATTTTTCAGGAGGGTCCTGAACAAAAAGTAGAATCCCATTTTTCAGGAGGGTCCTGAGCATAAAATAAAATCCCATTTTTCAGGAGGGTCCTGAACATAAAGTAAATTCCCACGGATGTGCATTTCCAATGGTAGCTGAATCAAGTGAAACGAATTTGCCCCTATTTCAACAAAGAAAATTTGTCAGTTAAAAACTTAGTGGTGGCTTGCATATCTTGGCTTCTCAGGTATCTGCCCAGCACTCGTTCCTTTCATTTTTGTTCCAAATTGCTAACATTTGCCCTGTCTTACCGCATCATTGACCAAGATCCAGATTGAGGGAAATGAGTTCTGACTCAAACAATGGGTTTTCATTTTACCATGCCCCTGAGGTGCACTCTTTTCCCAAATCTGAATGATTCCACGAATCCAATAGCCTGTCGGTTGATAGACTTTCTTTGCTTCGTGTTGAATTACGATCATATTTCTTTCATGTGCTATTCCTTGGCTTTTCCTCATATAATTGGAAAGACTGGTAGTAAATTTTGAAATCCTTTCTCGCTTGTGTTGACACAGACTTGACTTAAAAATGTATAGAAATGATGGTGACTTTTGTTTTGATAAATAACATAAGAAAAGATAAAAACATGAATATGTAAATGAAAGAAAAGGGCAATGTCCCATATTCAAAAAGAAAACTTATCTGAATACGACAACCAACTCCAATGAGTATGACATGCATTTTGGATTGAGTTGCCTGATCTTCCTATCCAAACTCCCCATTTGTTGTTGAGTTCGTTCCTTTTGTCGCTGAGCCGCTTCTTCAAATCCATTGGACTCATACATCACATTCGATTGACGACATCTTAAAAAACTTTCGCAAACAAATCTCTTTCTTCTCACTTTTCACTTTTCTCTTGAACTCTCCATCGCCTTACGGTGCCCGTGAGGGTTTTCATCAATAAGACTCTCTCATTTTTATTTCTCTCCACTCACCATCGCCTTATGGTGCCTGCAAAGGTTTTCACCAATAAGACTCTCTCATTTTCATTTCTCTCAACTCACCATCGCCTTAAGGTGCCTGCAAAGGTTTTCACCAATAAGACTCTCTCATTTTCATTTCTCTCAACTCACCATCGCCTTATGATGCCCACGGGGGTTTTCACCAATAAGACTCTCTCATTTTTGTATTTCTCTCCTGATTTCTTATGCCGAGGGAGACAAATGGTACCTCAACAATGTATCCTCAATATCCATTGCATGCTTAGCCTTAACATCCTCAAAGATTGATCTGAAGGTCTTTCTTTGGTTGTAACTTGGATTTTGGATAAGGTTAGAAAAGGATGGCAAGGGGTTCGAACGACACTTGAAGTGGGGGTGGGACTTACAACTTTTGGAATCGACTCAAACAACATGTTAACTCATGCCCCAGTTTTTGTTGACTGGGTGAATCTTAAATCTTTATTTGGTTGGACCGAGCCCGAAATAGGGCAGCCTACATATCTCACTCCCGAGAGAGGAGAATCAGGTCGCACGTAGTTCCATCAGCTTGTTCTTTGTTTTGATTTGATTTTTTTTTCATTTATTTTCGAACTCTTTCTTTTATTCTTATTTTCTTGACATTTATCTTTGACTCTATTTTGATTCCAAAAGAGGGATATGAAAGAAAAAATAAACGAGGCTCAAACGGGTAAACAAAGGATGACACAATGTTTGGATAGAAGAATTAAATACCTTCATCATATCAATCTTAAAAAATGCAAGTACTAAAACATGCAATAAACTCAACAAAGGATCAAATATCATACATAGTATCTTTTGACCGCGTCAGAATTGATAGTCATTTCTGCCATTTTGCCTTCAATATCTGTCAAATATAAGGCTCCATTGGGTAACACTTTCTTCACAACGAAGGGACCTTGCCAGTTAGGGGAGAACTTGCCTTTCACTTCAACCTGGTGAGGAAGGATACGTCTTAATACCAACTTCAAAATTCCTGGGACGGACCTTTTTGTTATACGCACGAGCCATCCTCATCTGATACAACTAGCCATGACACACGGACGTTAGCCTTTTTTCCTCGATCAAACTCAAATGTTCTAGTCGGGTTTTTACCCATTCGTCATCATCAATCTCTGCTTCTACAATGACTCGAAGAGAAGAAATTTCAACTTCTGCAGGGATGACCGCTTCTGTCCCATACACTAATAAATATGGAGTTGCCCCCGTTGAAGTGAGAACAGTGTTGCGATAAACTAGCAATGCAAACGGCAACTTCTCATGCCACTGTCTAGAACCTTGTACCATTTTTCGCAGTATTTTTTTTATATTTTTATTGGCAGCTTCTACAGCACCATTGGCCTTTGGGCGATATGGAGTAGAATTTCGATGTGTGATTTTAAACTGTTGACACACTTCTTGCATCAAATGACTGTTGAGATTGCAGCATTGTCTATAATGATCATCTTAGGAATTCCAAATCTACAAATGATATTGGCATGAACAAAATCTACCACAGCCTTCTTTGTCACTGACTTAAAAGTTACTGCTTCCACCCACTTTGTGAAGTAGTCAATGGCTACCAAAATGAATCTATGTCCATTTGATGCCTTCGGCTCAATCGGTCCAATCATATTCATTCCCCAAGCCACGAACGGCCATGGAGCGGCCATGTGACATCATAGCCTGCTCCTTTTTGCCACTAAGATAATAAATAGCCTGCTCCTTTTTGCCTGTGACATCATGTTGACCCAGGACACAACCAAAAGAATTGTCCATGACTGATAAATATAAGATCAAAGGCCTACCAGGCTCCGGGGGTACCAGCACAGGCGGATTTGACAAATATCTTTTGATTCGATCGAACGCTTCCTGACATTCTTCAGTCCATTTTACCGCAGCACTCTTTTTCAGCAACTTGAATATGGGCTCATAAGTGGTTGTGAGTTGAGCAATAAACCTGCTAATGTAGTTCATTCTACCAAGCAAACTCATCACCTCCGTTCTATTCTTGGGTGGGGGTAAATCCTGAATGGCTTTGATTTTTGAGGGATCCAATTCAATTCCCCGACGGCTGACTACAAACCCCAACAGCTTTCCAGATGGAACTCCAAATACATATTTTGCCGGGTTGAGTTTGAGATTATACCTGCGAAGCCTCTCAAAGAACTTTCTTAAATCTTTAACATGGTCGGCCTGACTTTTTGACTTAATAATCACATCATCCATGTAGACCTCAATCTCCTTATGCATCATGTCATGAAACATAGTGGTCATGGCTCTCATGTATGTTGCTCCAGCATTCTTCAAACCGAACGGCATCACTCGATAACAATAAGTTCCCCATGGTGTGATAAAAGATGTTTTCTCTGCGTCGTCATCATCCATAATGATCTGGTGATACCCGGCATAGCAATCCATAAAAGAGGCAACCTCGTGTTTAGCACAGTTGTCTAACAAAATGTGAATGTTGCGCAGTGGAAAATCATCTTTCGGACTTGCTCTGTTCAAATCATGATAATCAACACACACTCGAATTTTGCCATCTTTCTTTGGTACGGGAACAACATTGGATAACCACATGGGATAATGAGACACTCAAATTACTTTGATTTCAAGTTGTTTTATGATTTCCTCTTTGATTTTAATACTTACATCGGTTTTAAACTTCCTCAACTTCTGTTTGACAGGGGGGAACGCGGGATCAGTTGGCAACTTGTGAGACACTAATTCAATGCTTAAACCGGGCATATCATCATAAGACCATGCAAAAACGTCCTTATAATCAATCAATGCTTGAATCATTCCCTCTTTTAGCTGTGGCAAAGCATGTACACTGATTTTAGTTTCCCTAACATCTTCTTGATCCCCTAGATTTATTGGCTTAGTTTCATTCAAATTAGGATTCGGTTTGTCTTCAAACTGTTCCAACTCTTTGCTTATTTCTTCTAGTGCTTGTTCTTCATCATATTCCCCATCCTGCTTCATTATATCTTGATTAGTTTGGATTTTAAAATCAGGCTGAAAATTCTGCTTGCATGTCATGTCATTAGAATCAGCATAAAGAGAACTGTGTAAGAAAAGAAAAACAAAATATATTAGACACAAAACAAAAGGGACATTGCATTTCATTAAATAAAAGATAGAAGGGTTTAAACACAGACGCCAACATAACATAAACAAACTAAAGTCCGAATTACAACCCTGAAATAACTCGGATAAACAGAAAGAAAAAAAACAAAATAGACTACCAATACTCCCTCCTGACGGGGAGAAGAGTGACTTCCCAATTATTGAGCTGGACAGCTGGACCTATGAATTGCACGTCTGCCATACTGGTACCTTCTCCTGCTTCGACCATATCAACTTCGATACAAAGGTTCTGGAAGTCATCAACCAATTCAAACTCAAATTCTACATGCTTCGTGACACCGCTCTTAACAAACGATTCACTGAGTAGTGGCATTGGGCGAGGGAGTGACCATATTTCCTTTTTCCTTCCCTTGGCTTTTTTCAGATCTTCAGCTGTATGCTCAAATCCCAGACCAAACGTGCCCACGTTCTCACTCGGACATATGGGATGAACTATACCATGCAGAGACTCTCCCAAACCCTTCCCTGGCTCAAATCCGTATTTCCAAAGTTCACTCACCATTATGATAGAAGCAGAAAACAATTGTGGTCCCGGTATAGCCTGCCATTCAAGGATACGATTCACTGGCACTGTATCAAAAATTTGATAGACGAATGTCTCCTCTACGTTATTTGCTTCAATAAGAGACAAGGGAGAATCTTCGTAGGCTGACAAATCACCTTCACCATGAATAACTACTTCTTGCCGGTCATGCTCAAACTTGATCATTTGGTGCAGTGTAGATGCAACCTCCTTGGCCTTGTGGATCCACGGCCTTCCCAACAACAGATTATAAGAGGATTCTACATTCAATACTTGAAACTCTATGGCGAACTCAACAGGCCCTATGGTCAACATTAGTTCTATTTCGCCAATGGAATTTGATTTTGCACCATCGAAAGCCCTGACACATACATTGTTGGGCCTGATCCTCTCCGCACCAATATTCAGCTTTTGCAAAGTAGAAATAGGGCAAATGTTTGCTCCTGAACCTCCATCAATCATAACATGAGTGACATAGAAATCTTCACACTTCACTGTAATGTAAAGGCCCCGATTATGCCCTGTACCTTCAACAGGCAATTCATTATCAGAAAAGCTGATCCGATTGACCTCAAGGATTTTTCCAACCATTTTCTCAAGCTGGTTGATTGTAATCTTCCTTGGAACATATGCTTCATTTAATACCTTCAGTAGAACATCACGATGCTCATTGGAGTGCAACAACAAAGATAAAAGGGAAATTTGAGCAGGGGTTTTCTTCAGCTGGTTTAATATTGAATACTCTGGCAATTTCATCTTTTTCAAAAATTCTTCGGCTTCTTCTTCGGTGATAGGCTTTTTGATAGATGACGGTCCACTCACCGTTGGCTTGGACTTTCTTAAGCTTTCAGGCACGAAACATCTTCCTGACCTAGTCTCGAAAAGATGAGTACGTCGCATTCTTTATTGAGATAGAAATTTTAAATATGCCTAAAAATTTTCCTAAACATTAAAAAACATTGGCTCATTTCTTATAAAATCAATCCAAAAAAAAATTCATATATTAAATATTTAAATCTG
Source organism: Capsicum pubescens (assembly GCA_030864215.1). Lineage (NCBI taxonomy): Eukaryota > Viridiplantae > Streptophyta > Magnoliopsida > Solanales > Solanaceae > Capsicum > Capsicum pubescens. Next base: position 192,696,440 of record CM061539.1, on the reverse strand, counting down.
ATTTTTTTATATTATTATTAATTTTTTAAAATTGTCTACAAATTTGATCGCTAGAAATTAGCCACACGTATCAGCATTTTAACTCCTATGTCCATTTTAAATTCTATGACACATCAGTACTATTTTTCAATATAAAAAGAATTGAATAAAAATAATTAATTGTTTAATTAATTAAGCCAAATATAAAAATAAAATAAAAAGAAAATAAAGAGAAAACAACATTTACACTTCTGCCTCCATTCTTGACTATTTGCTACTATAAGACTGACAATGGCATAGTGATGGAAATGACACAACTCAAAGAAGAGAAAAACAGAGGATAAGGTGGCGAAAAATATGTGGTTGTCCGCCGGTGATGGCGGCGTCGACGTAAGAAAGGAAGAGGGGATCGAAAGTGATGCGGAAAAGAAAGAGGGTGGCGGATCTGAGGAGGGACGACGACGGGAAAGGAGAGGAAGGAGGGCGGCGTCGGCGGGCAGATCTGGAGAAAAAATTTTCGGATTTAGCGTCGGAGGAGGGAGTGGGGTGCGGCAGCGACAGCGCTAGGCTTCGCCGGCCATGGTTGGTTCACCGGCGGCAACCAGATTTGATGAAAGGGCTGATTCCATGAAAAAAAACATTGAAAAAATGCTAAATATTCTTATTCTATTCACTTCTTTCATTTTTATTTCTCGACCTCTACATTTTTATTTTTATACAATTTTTTTTTACTCTGATTCTGTTCTGTCATTTTTTACTTTGTCCTCTTATTTTTACATTATGCAAAAATATGCACTATGCAAATGGAATAAAAAATCTACAAAATTATGCATGTACGAGAAATTATGTATATGAAAAGTAACTGTGTATAAAGGTGTACTTCATGGTAAGTGTGTGCTTATATTTATGCTATATATGTATCAGTACAAACATGTCTAAGTATGTCATATATCGTTTCAAATATTTTGATAATCAAATATACAGTATAATTTATAATCACATTAATACCGATAACCAAACTCTTGCATGTTAAATGATACATGAAGTCATTGAACAACAATTATAGAATAATAGTACAAAAAAAAAAAGATAAAAAATTGTCTGATAAATTCAAATAATTGTAAGCGTAGAGTATTGCCACCGAAAATTCAAACGAAACTTCAACTTCAATTTTTTCTCTCTTTTTGTTTTTCTGATTTTTTTTAATGATTTTTAGTGTCTGTCCTTGATAAACAATATACGTATTACCCTCTTCTCCTTTTTTTTTGGGGGGGGGGGGGTTGAGAGTCCTTTTAAGTAGAGGATTTTGAGGGGGGACAGTTTTTTTTTAATTTGGGGGAGTAGTTTTTAGGCAGATATAGGGGAGGGAGTTTTTTAAAAAAATTCAAATTTTTATTATTATTATTATTATATATATATTTAATGTATAAAATAATAATAACAAAATAATAATTATTATTATTATAATAATAATTAATTAATTTTATGTTTAAGAAAAATACAATAAAATTTACAAATAGTCAAAATAAATACAACAATACAAAAATAGTTAATTTTATCAAAATTTAGAAAACAAAATATATATTTTATTTTATTATTATTTTTAATATCTCAAAATTAATATTACTTAATTATTTATTTTTAACTAAAACTTTATTAAAGAATAAGAATCAAAATAATAATCAATTAAATATAGATATAGATATAAATATTTATAAACAAGTTAAAATTTAGAGAGGATCAAAAATCTCGTGTCTACATTTTTGCCCCTCTTTGTGTGAAATCTCGAAGAGTTTTTATACAAAGAAGTAGACAAGATATGATTTTTGAGTCTCCAATTATTTGAAAGGTAAGGATAAAATCAAATAAAATTAAAATAAAAAGAAAAATATGATCGAGTCCTGGTTTTGGACCTCCTACCTATCTCGGGTTATAAGGAAATCAGGTCACGAGTAGTTCAAAGGTAATTTGGTGAGAGAAAAATTTAAAGTCGATTGAGATTCCGTCGAGTTTCCGGTTAACAACTTCTTCCTTTTACATTCAAATGACTAACAAAAAATAAAAAATTACAAATGAAAATCGCAATCTCTAAAATCGTGATTTGAATCTTCATGGCTTGAACTTGAAAATTCATCCTATTCTTCAGGCGGGCTCCTGGACATTCTTTTTTCTTCACCCTGTTCTTCAGGCGGGCTCCTAGACTTTCTTTTTTCTTCACCCTGTTCTTCAGGCGGGCTCCTGGACTTTCTTTTTCTTCACCCTATTCTTCAGGCGGGCTCCTTGATTTGCTTTTTACTTCACCCTGTTCTTCATGCGGGCTCCTAGATTTACAATTTCTTCACCCTGTTCTTCAGGCGGGCTCCTGGACTTACAATTTCTTCACCATGTTCTTCAGGTGGGCTCCTGGACTTACAATTTCTTCACCCTGTTCTTCAGGCGGGCTCCTGAATTTACAACTTCTTCACTTTATTCTTCAGGCGGGCTCCTGGACTTACAATTTCTTCACCCTGTTCTTCAGACGGGCTCCTGGACTCAAAGCAAATGGTGAAACAGAAAAATAACATCTCATTCTTCAGGAGGGTCCTGAGCAAAAAATAAATTTCCATTCTTCAGGAGGGTCCTGAGCAAAAAATAAATTCTCATTCTTCAGGAGGGTCTTGGACATAAAATAACTTCCCATTCTTCAGAAGGGTCCTGTGCAAAAGAATAAATTCTATACAACACACATAAAAATTTTGCCCCAGTTTGTACTGAAAAAATTATGTGTCACTGGATCTTAATATATCTCGCAAAGAATAAAGTTTACCATGACCGAAATTAGGAAGTGTGTCTCCTAAGAGTTAAATTGAAGGACTCGACTAGAAAGTGCATTTTCTAGGAGTGAATGTTCAAGTTAGGAAGTGTTTCACCTAACAAATAAAAACTGACTTATTCAGACTAGGAAGTGTGTCTCCTAGGGGTTAAATGAAAGGACTCGACTAAAAAGTGCGTCTTCTAGAAGTGAATGTTCAAGTTAGGAAGTGCTTCACCTAACAAATAAAAACTGACTTATTCAGCTTAGGAAGTGCATCTCCCAGCGGTTATATGAAAGGACTCGACTAGAAAGTGCGTCTTCTAGGAGTGAATGTTCAAGTTAGGAAGTGTTTCACCTAACAAATAAAAAACTGACTTATTCAGACTAGGAAGTGTGTCTCCTAAGGGTTAAATGAAATGACTCGGCTAGAAAGTGCGTCTTCTAGGAGTGATGGTTCAAGTTAGGAAGTGCTTCACCTAACAAATAAAAAACTGACTTATTCAGATTAGGAAGTGCGTCTCCTAGGGGTTAAATGAAATGACTCGACTAGAAAGTGCATCTTCTAGGAGTGATGGTTCAAGTTAGGAAGTGCTTCGCCTAAAAAATAAAAACTGACTTATTCAGACTACGAAGTGCGTCTCCTAGGGGATAAATGAAATGACTCGACTAGAAGGTGCATCTTCTAGGAGTGATGGCTCCAGTTAGGAAGTGCGTCACCTAACAAATGAAACTTGAATTACTCTAACTAGGAAGTGCGTCTCCTAGGGGATAAATGAAATGACTCGACTAGAAAGTGCGTCTTCTAGGGGTGATGGTTCAAATTAGGAAATGTGTTCCCTAACAAATAAAAAACTGACTTATTCAGACTAGAAAGTGTGTCTCCTAGGGGATAAATGAAATGACTCGACTAGAAAGTGTGTCTTCTAGGAGTGATAGTTCAAGTTAGGAAGTGCGTCACCTAACGAATAAAACTTGAATTACTCTGACTAGGAAGTGCGTCTCCTAGGGGATAAATGAAATGACTCGACTAGAAAGTGCGTCTTCTAGGAGTGATAGTTCAAGTTAGGAAATGTGTTCCCTAACAAATAAAAAACTGACTTATTCAGACTAGGAAGTGTGTCTCCTAATGAAATGACTCGACTAGAAAGTGCGTCTTCTAGGAGTGATGGTTCAAGTTAGAAAGTGTTTCACCTAACAAATGAAAACTGACTTATTCAGGCTAGGAAGTGCGTCTCCTAGGGGTTAAATGAAATTACTCGACTAGAAAGTGCGTCTTCTAGGAGTGATGGTTCAAGTTAGAAAATATGTTCCCTAACAAAAAAAAACTAAAATACCCAGACATGAAAGTGCGTCTCCTAGAGGTAAATGATGATGAGTTTTCACTATGATTGTGATTAATAAACAGGTGTAGCATCTTGCATTTGCAAAAGTGAGGAATTGCAACTTTTGATATTTAGGATTTAAAGCCCTTGATTTGTAGGTAACATGTGTTTTTGTTTCATATAAAGAAAACTTTTAATTTAAAAATACGGTGGTTGATTTGTGGCATTTGGCTATTGAGATGATCTCTTGCACTTGTCATGCCCAGCTCCATTGCAAATCATTGATAGATATTGTTGACTTGTTGTAGTATTGACCCTAAATTCTGACTACTAAAACATTTTGACTCAAATCATATTTCTCTTGCATGATGCCTCGGTATTCAGCTTCAAATACACCTTTATACTTTTATAAGTCCAAAAATTGTCGGATCAAAAGCATTCTCGAGTACTTTACTTTATTTTTGAAACATGTTATCTTTGTGTGTTAGTCTTTTGTCTTGTTTTGCACAACCAAAAGAGTTGGTAGCAAGTTTTGAAGTCCTTGCTCACTTATCTTGACAAAATTTTGACTCAAAATACATGAAAGATGACGATAGTGATTTTCTTTTGACCACAAAGACACAAAAATCAAAAATCAAAAATCAAAAATCAAAAATAAAAATAGAAATAAAATAAAAATAAAAATAACAAAAAGAATAAGAAAGGACAATAGACATCTCTTCTTAAAAAAATATCAAAAAGAAAATTTTATCTGGGTATGTCAGCTGATTTTAGTGATTATGACATGCATTTTGAATTAAACAACTTGATCTAGCCAAACTAATCATTGTCACTTTTTGCCTACTCATTGAATTTGAAAGGGAGCCATTCTTGAACTTGTTCCCTCTGGATTATAATCCTCCTTAAGCTAGTGACACCTCGATGGGTTTTCGCCAACAAGCCGCTCTCATTTTCTATTCTTTTTCAACTCATTGTCGTCTTATGGTGCCCATGAAGACTTTTACCAATAATACTCTTATTTTTATTGATCTCACAACTCACGGTCTCCTTATGATGCCCAAAAGGGTTTTCACCAATAAGACTCTCTCATTTTATTTATTTTTTTTTAGAAAATAATACTCAAAATATGAAATATCATGCACCCATAACATGTTTAGCCTTGACATTCTCAAAGATTGATCTGAAGGTCTTTCTTTGGTTGTAACATGGCTTTTGGAATGGGATAGAAAGAAAGGTCGGCATGGGGCTAAAAATTTACACAACATTGGGTAAAATATACAAATTTTGGAATCGACTCTTTTAAGGAAATAAACTTTTGCCCCAATTTTATTTCATTCTGGGTAACTTGAATTTTCCTTTGGTTGGACCGAACCCCAGAGTAGGACGGCCCACGTATCTTATCATAGCAAGAATCAGGTCAAATGTAGTTCAGGCATCTTGTTCTTTTGCTTGATTTTTTCTTTTCGTTGGACTCTTATTATATTTTTTTTTTCAGTTTCTTCATTTTTTTTTTTGAAAAATTTCTGATATTAGTCTTTTTCTCGACACTTTTCTTTTAAGCTTTGCTAACTCTATCTTCATTCCAAAAGAGGGGGTACGAAAGAAAATAACACTAGAGCTCAAAAGGGGTAACAAAAGATGACACAACATTTAGGTAGCAGAATGAAATGCCTTCGTGATATCAATCCTTAAAAACACAAGTACATAACATGCAATCTGGGAGTGGAACATGAAGATCATACGCATCTTTTCAACATTGATCTTGACTAAGCTCGTGCACGTGCGTCACTTCTTTTAAGCTTGTGAAACATGCAGGTCAACTTATATTGTACTTTTCTCTCAATGAATGATTCATGTCTTTTTTTTTATCTAACACCCTTTTACTTTTCTTGACAGTAGAGACTACATATCCTCTAATCGCTCCCATTTAAAGTGCATGAGATTGACCTTCTCATTAATGACCAAGTCATTTTTTATTCACAAAAAGATTGCTTCAGTCCATTCAAGTGAGGATTTAACTCGGTCAGCAAACATCTCAACACTTTACTTATTTCCCTACTATTTTTTCAACTCTATCTTCTTGGTCAAGTGTTTCAGGATTAGATTAGCTTTTAAGATCAGGTGAAAATTCAGCATGCATATCATATCACTATAATCCACATAAAAGAACTATGTAAAGACTGTAGACACCTAATTTTGTCCTTTCCAAGTCCAATTTTATTCATTTTTAGCTCACTTTACCACAAACCCTCATCCATGTGATTATACCCCACAAAAAATAACAAATGCCTAACCAACCTAATCCTCAAGATTCTCTTAATAAAAAATTAACAATCTCTCCAATTAAAAAAGGGCACCCCGCACCTCACCACCCCCATACCCCTACCCTTACCTACCCTACCTATACCCCCTCACCCGTTCACGTATCCCACCCACTATACATTCATACGCAACAATTATTATAGAGAGGGGGACGGGGGGATTGAAATAGGAATAGGGTTTTCCATTAGCAGGGGGCATATTCACAATATAGACGGTATTCATCATCCTATATACATACAAAACATACTGACCCATATTCCTCATTCTACATACATCAATACACACACATCACATACCAGATGAAAAAAGGAGAGACAATCATCTTCTTCTCTTCGATTCACCATCGTACACCCACATACCACAAAAAATCACACACATACACAAAGAAAAATAGAGTAGAGAAGAGAGAGGGAGAGTAACGGTTAGAGAGGGAGAGAGATTCGCAATCGAAGAGACGAACGACATTCTGACTATTTTTCCGGCAAAACCTCCCCGCCGGAATTGGTTTATGGGTTGTTATGTCGATCGATTAAGGCCTAAAAGTCCCTAATCTCTTTGTTTATTTCGGTTATCTATCGGGTAGATTGGGGTTCTTGGGTTCGTCTTTTCGATAGTTCATTTTGATATCGAGCTTCGAGTTTTCGTGATCAAAGCGGGTCAACGGTCGTGATTCAAATTCTGCATTAGGAGTTTATTTCCACTGGTTTTGAAGCTGTTTGTCTATTATTTTCTAATATCGAGGTGGCTTGTCGTTAAGATTTTCTAATCGTGGTTCCAAGTTCGGGCTTCTTTAATTCTTTATTATCAATGAAAGCCGATTATCGGAAGGTCCATCTCTATAACTTTTGCTCCTTATTTCATTCTAGTTTGGTCTAATGATGTTGTGATTATATAATGGTTATGTGCTTAATGACGTGATTTCGGTGATATGTGAAACGAATTGGAGTAATTGCTGGTGTAATTGATAAAAACGAAAGCTAGCAGGGGGTTGGAATTGAAATTGATAAAAAACAAGCGGTAATTTATTTTGATTCATTGATATCTTCAAAATGTAATAGAATCATGACATGTGGAAATGGACAGACAAACATAGGTTCGGGTAGGCATCAATTTAGGAAAAACGATTTGTTGGAATGTTTGAATATGTGCGTGAATGGTTCGTTCTACTTTATTGCATGAAAAAATTAAATTGTACTCATTTGGCCGGGGAATGCCCCGAAGAATTTGTATTAATTTATCCGGGGAATGCCCCGAAGTAGCATGTACGCAAAGGAGGCTGGTGATCAAGGCCCAGAACGTTGGGTGGAGTTTAGTTTAGGATTAGTTTAGAATAGAATAAGTTTTATATTTCAACACCTCTTTTATTTTGGATTGTATAATTTGGACTGAACATTATTTTCTTTTTTTTGAATTTTGTGTGATTTGTTTGTTGATTGTTTTGCGTACTTTTATGTGGTTTATGCATTTGTAGTGTCGAAATTAGGCGATATGCTCTACCAAGCGACCGTGGTTGAACCACGGGATCGAGGGGTGCCTAACACCTTTTCCTCGGTCAACAGAATTCCTTAGCCGGAATCTCTGTACGCAAACCGAATTAAAAGAGTCAAATTATTTTGAAAAAGAATTTTCCAAAGGTGACTTGGCACACCGGATTAAGCCAAGTGACGACTCTGAATTTTGAATATAAAAATCCTTTTTCGGAATAAAATTTCAATCTTTTATCACTTTAATAATAAAAACCCTTAAAAACTCAAACTAATCTTTTTGGTTGAAAAGGGGGTGTGACAGCTCTGGCGACTCTGCTGGTGATTTTTCAGAATTCGAGCTTATTTTGGAGTTGTATCGGCTTAGTTTGATACTATAGGTGTATAGACATTTTGTTTGTGTTGTTTTGTGTTATTGTTTATCATTGTTGAGTGCCTACGTGCTCTTTGTTTACAGTTTTCACTTTATGTGTTACCGTTTTATATCTGGTATCATGTGCATAACCCAAGTATTTCTTTCTGCAACAAGTCCGTAGTACATGTGTGTACACGACCTATAGTTGAGTCACCCTTATTTTAGGAGGGGGAGCCGTTGGGTTGTATGGAGTAGGTGGCCAGCTAAAGCAAGCCACTATCGACCATACGCTCTCCCGAACAGCCTTATTAGTAAACCCGAACGTAGGTCAGCCTTTAGGTCATACTTATGTGCATCATATTGAGCCCTAGCGGGGCCCACTTGGTCCTTCATAGGAAACTTGCCTTTAAAGCATCCCTACGTGCTAAATGTTGCATCTCTGAGGGTAACGTGGTCATTTGACGGACTGATTTGGGAAAAGCATGTGTTAGAAGTAAAGTGTGTAGACAATGAATTAAAAGGAAAAAAAAGAGTTTTTAGAGTTCTTTATGACTTTTGTTTTTCACAATTCAAAAATTCAAAAAAAAAAAAAGATTTTTCTTTACCTTTCGCACTCATTGTCTGGAAAAAAAAATCATCAAAAAGATTTCCTTTTGTTCCTTTACCCTGCATTCATAATTCGAAAATTTTTAAAAGATTTTTTAATTGAAGCTTTTATAAAGAAAAAAATGTAAAAAAGATGGTAGGAGCTTTGTACATCTCATATAACGAAAATATCAAAAAGATTTCTTTTCTCTTTCATAGTTGTTGGTGTCAGTTTTGTGTGAAGTGTCTAATTGAAAACACAAAAAGATTTTGTTTTCAACGTTCGTCCGTAATCGCGTTTATTAAGTCAAGTCTTAGTTCGTTTTAATCCTTAATTGTCCAACCTGGACGAACTACGCACCCCTGATTCTCCTCTCTCGGGAGTGAGATACGTAGGCAGCCTATTGTTGGTTCGGGGATCTTATTTGAAAAATTCAAAAAAGACTTTCTTCACTCTTCATTTAGAGTAGATGTTTCATTTACATCTTTAAAGAAAACTATAAAAAAAAAAAACTTTAGTAGTTTCAAGTTTCATTTTTGTATGAAATTCAGAATCGAAAACCTGAAAAAAAAATCCTTGGTAATCATAGATTTCATTTTTATAGAGATTTAAACCTGAAAAATGCAAAAAAAAAATTCGTCAATTCTTTTGACAATTTGTTATTTCCTTTTCTTTTTTAAAGTTTTGAGAAAAAAAGAAAAAAAAAGGAAAAATAATTAATTAGTCATTTTGGCAAGACTTCATGAACTACGCACACTTGATTCTCCTCTTTCGGGAGTGAGATACATAGGTGCCCTTCTTGGGTTCGGTGATCTTTTGTAAAAGAAAAAAAAGTTTTGAAGAAAAAGTGTTGAATTCTAACGCATTTGTTGTCTCTTGTTCAGTTAGTTTAAGATGGTTGGTTTGTGGTATTTGGATGGTCCTCCATATTGCACCAAGTCACAGAGAAAGTTATGGCCAACAGGTATATCGAGTTTGTTGTCACTGATCATATAGAGAGTTTGGGCAATGAGAATTTAGGAGTTAATGAAGAGATTCGAAAATTAAGGCAACAAAAGATAGAAATGCATCGAGCTTGGGCTAATGAGTTGCCAGCTCCTCCATTTCCCGTTGATAATCTGGAATATCTTTCTAGCTTGCCTCCAGTGCCACATACACAGTTTTCTATTTTTGTTGACACACCACAACATGCATCAGGACCTGCTCCAGGGAAACACTATCCAAACTCTTTCAATATTCATTTGCTCACTCCTCAATACAAAGCTACCACATGCTCGGCTCCACCCAGTATTCATGTTTTTGCAGCACCACCCTCACCCGAAGCTCCTACTTTTGAGGTTTATCCACAAGTTATGCCTCCCCACTCTACGAGAGAGCCTGTATTGAATATTTTTGTTAATCAACATCATGCTATTGAGCCTACATTTAAGTCGACTAATCCGTATGGCTACACTCATTTGCCTGAATTTGCTCTTAATGCCGAAAAGCCTGTTATGAAAGAAGAACGAGAAGAAATGACCAGAAAATTGAGAAGTTTGGAACTGGCTATGAAGAATCTCCAAGGGCCTGAGGGGTACACAAGTGTCTCATATAAAGATCTGTGCATGTTTTCAGGTGTTCATCTCCCTTTCGATTTTAAGATGCCAAAGTTTGAGAAGTATGATGGACACGGGGATCCGGTGGTGCATTTTAGACTTTATTGTAACCAACTAAGAGGTGTCAAAGGCAAAGAAGAACTGCTCATGGCTTACTTTGGTGAGAGTCTTTCGGGTCTAGCCTCAGAGTGGTTTGTTGATCAGGATATTGATAGGTAGAATAGTTGGGATGATTTAGCTAATGAATTTGTGCAACAATTTCAATATAATGTGGAATTGATCCCTGATGAAAAATCCCTAACCAGTATGAAGAAGAAGAAGAAGAATACTGAGAGTTTCAGGGAGTATGCGATCAGATGGCGTGAACAAGCATCTAGGGTGAAACCGCCAATGAAAGAAAGCAAGATAGTGGAGGTGTTTATTCAAGCACAGGATGAAACATATTATCAAAACTTGTTACCTATATTAGGCAAGCCATTTATTGAGGTCCTCAAAATGGGAGAGATGATAGAGGATGGAATTAAGACTGGTCGCATTATTAGTTTTGCAACATTGAAAGCGACTACTCAAGCAATTCCAAAGGGTTCAGAAAGTGTTGGGGAGACAAAGAATGAGAAAGATGCATCTTCTATTGTAGTTGTACAGGGATAATGGTCAAGAAGACTCCGTCGTCGTCACTCTCAGGCACAAACCCAAGTTCATGCCCAAGCTCCACATAATCACTCCCAAAATCCATTATACTCTGCTCTTCCACCTCTATATCCAGTATATAACGCAAAACCTTATATTTAACCCCCATCTTACCCACAGTGGAACACACCAACTCCTCAGAGTCATCCTCTAACTCTACAAACATACCAAAACCCTTCTAAGCCTGATTTTCAATCCAAGTCAAACGATGAAATGAGGCAAAAGTCGAGAGAGAGCATCACACCAATTGGAGAGTCGTATGTCAGTTTATTTCAGAGATTGGTACAATGGGGTATGATCACTCCTCTCCTTAGGTGCACTCTTAATCGGAGTTCAAGAAATTTTGATCCTAATATACGATGTGCGTATCATTCTGATGCTCAGGGTCATAGTATTGAAGCTTGTCGAGATTTGAAAAGAGAAATTGAAAAGATGATTCAAGATGGATCAATTATGGTGCAGAACATTGACAGTGAGGGAAGTTCTAGTCATGCTGTATGCAAACCAGTGGCTAAGTCGTCAGGCTGAGCAATTGAAAAGTCATCCCTCTCCTTACTAGGAAGAGGTATGGTAGTTTGTTTTATCTTCTTTTCTGTTTTCCAAATTATTTCAGGGTTGTAGTTCGGGATCTAGTCCCTTTGTCGTTTAGGTTCAAACCCTTCTATCTTTTATTTCAACTAAATGAAGTGTCCCTTTCCCTTTGTGTTTAAATATGTGTCATTTGTTTCTTTTCTTTATACAGTACATTTTATGTTGATTCTAGTGATATGACATGCTAGCAGAATTTTCAGCCAGATCTTAAAATCCAACTTAACCATGAAACATTGAATCAGAGGGCTAAAGTTAGGAAAAACATCTGAGGAAATAGGTAGAGTGCTGAGACATTTGGTGACAAGTTGAAGCCTTCTTTGAAAGTTAAGGCACTTATTTTGAGAATCACAAGAATAACTTGGTCATCAATTGAAAGACATGTCTCAATTAGGTCAAACAGTGGTTGCGTGAACAAAATGAAAATCAGCTCCACCAAATATCGAGTCATTCAATGTGAGGAATATGCAACAAAAGTGGAGTTGTATGCTAGAAAAGTACAAAAGAAATAGTGACGCACAGACTCAGTCAAAGTTAATACTGCAAAAGATGTCACAAATGATCTTTCATCTTTTATTTCCATATTGCATGATATGTACTTGCATTTTTAAGGATTGATATGACGAAGGCATTTCATTATTCTATCCAAACATTGTGTCATCCTGTGTTTACCCCATTTGAGCTTTAGTCATATTTTCTTCCATACCCTTCTTTTGGAATCAAGATAGAGTTAGTAAAACTCAAAAGAAAAGTGTTGAAAAAAATGTGTGTCCAAAAGGAAAGAAAAGAGAAGAGTGTCAAAAATTGGGTCAGAAAAAATAAATCCCATAGAGAAAAGAGAAAAAAAATTAGAATCAATCAAAAGAATAAGCTGCCAGAACTATGCATGACCTGATTCTTCTCTCTCGGGGGTGAGATACGTAGGCTTCCCTATTAAGGGCTCGGTCCAACCAAATAAACAACTTAGAGTCACCCAGTCAAAAGAAACTGGGGCATGAGTTAATTCTCATTGTTTGAGTCGATTCCAAAAGTTGTAAGTCCTACCCCACTTCAAGTGTCGTTTCGTCCCCATTCCATCCTTTCTTTCTAACCCTATCCAAAAGTCAAGTTACAATCAAAGAAAGACTTTCAGATCAATCTTTGAGGATGTTAAAGCTAAGCATGCAAGGGATATGATGACATATTTTGGGAACTACTTGTCTTCCTCAGCATAAGAAATTAGGAGAGAAGTAAAAATGAGAGAGTCTTATTGGTGAAAACCCTCACGGACACCATAAGGTGATGGTAAGTCAAAAAAGATAAAAATAAGAGAGTCTTATTGGTGAAAACTCTCACGGGCACCATAAGACGACTGCAAGTTAAGGAAAACGAAGATAAGTGAGTCTCATTAGTGGAAAACCCTTACAGACACCATAAGGTAATGGTGAGCTGAGAGAAAGAAAGAAGCTTATTGGCGAAAACCCTTCAAGGCGTCACTAGCCGAATGGGGTCTTAAATGCAATTGACCTAAGGAAGCAACTCAGTTTCAAGGTCATTAACTCAACAACAATAGGTAGAAAGTATGGATGAAAAGATCAAGCTGCTTAATCCAAAATGCATGGCATAATCATTAGTGTTGACTGTCATTTTTAGATGAATTTTTCATTTCTTTGTTTTAAAAGGGGACATTCATTGTCTTTTCTTTCTTCTCTTTATTTTTATTTTATCTTTCTTGAGTCAGTTATCCAAACAAAAAGTGTCATTCTTTTTTTCGTTTCTTGTCTTTGAGTCAAGTCCGTGTCAAAACAAGTGAGAAAAATTTTCAAAACTGGCTACCAACTTCTTTAATTACACAAAGCAAGACAAAATCTAGCACATGATAGAGACATAATTGTGAGCCAAAAAAGGGCATGTAGAAAGTTTTGTCAACAGAGAAGTCAGGGAACTCATGGAAATACCAAGGTTCAAAGGGTCTATCTGAGAAGCATGGCAAAGCAGAGATACTGTGTTTGTTTTAGTCACTCTTAATAATCTGCGTTCGAGTCAATGATTCAACAAGTCAATGATATATGCTAATGGTTGGAAGCAAGTTTAAATGTGACGAGGGCAAGAGCGATCGCCGCGAAAGCTAAAGCCACAAACTAGCCACCATGTTTTAAACTCACAAGTTTTCTTTGATGAAACAGGAAACATATTACCTTCAAAGCAAGGACTTCAAAGCATAAATATCAAGGGATGTAATGCCTCACTTTTACAAATGCAGAAAGCAAAGTTGTTGCACAGGTTTGATAATCAAATCATGGTAAAAAATCATCATCCTATATCCCTCGGAGACTCACTTTCTTGTCCACTTAAATTGAACATTCACTCCTAGGAGACGTACCTTCTAGTTGAGTCATTCCCTTTGATTCCTATAAGACGTACCTTTTAGTTGAGTCATTCCCCTTGACCCCTAGAAGACGTACCTTTTAGTCGAGTCATTCCCCTTGACCCCTAGAAGACGTACCTTTTAGTCGAGTCATTTCCTTAGATTCCTATAAGATGTACCTTTTAGTCGATTCATTCCCCTTGACCCTTAGAAGACGTACCTTTTAGTCGAGTCATTCCCCTTTACCCCTATAAGATGTACCTTTTAGTTGAGTCATTCCCTTTGATTCTTATAAGACGTACCTTTTAGTCGAGTCATTCCCCTTGAACCCTAGAAGACGTACCTTTTAGTCGAGTCATTTCCCTTGACCCCTAGAAGACGTACTTTTTATTTGAGTCATTCCCTTTGATTCCTATAAGACGTACCTTTAAGTCGAGTCATTCCCCTTGACCCCTAGAAGACATACCTTTTAGTCGAGTCATTCCCCTTTACCCCTATAAGACGTACCTTTTAGTCGAGTCATTCCCTTTGATTCCTATAAGACGTACCTTTTAGTTGAGTCATTCCCCTTGACCCCTAGAAGACGTACCTGTTAGTCGAGTCATTCCCTTTGATTCCTATAAGACGTACCTTTTAGGGGAGTCATTCTCCTTAATTTCTATAATGATGTGACTTTCACAAAAGTCCTTTGATGATAAACTGGGGCAAAATTTAATTCTTGTTGTTTGGAACTTCACTTTTCTAGCAAATGATCTTTTTATATAATCTTTGTTTAGGATAATTTTCTTTTTAGTTTGATGTGATTTTAGGAGCCAACCTGAAGAACGGGGCGAATAAATGAAAAGTCAAGCAACATGGTGAAGAAGTTGAAAGTCAAGCAACAAGAGGAAGAAAATTGAAAGTCAACAGTTGAAAAAAGAAAGTCAGGATCCCGCCTGAAGAACAGGGTAAAGAAGTTGAAAACCAAGCAAAAGTTGAAGAAATTGCAAGTCTGGAGCCCGCCTGAAGAACAGGGTGATTAAATTCAAGTCAAGAGTCCAAAAGAAGCTGCATAGATAGAATTTTTACAATTTCATTTATGTTTTAACTTATAATTTTCATTTTTTATGTAATAACAGAGCTGCGGACCAGACACTCGACAGAACCTCGCTCGACTCTCCAACTCGGTATAGTCCCTCTTTTTTCAGTCCTTGGGGATACATGTGACTTGATTCCCTCATAACAAATGATGAATATGACGTCCAAAGTCAAGACTTGGTTTCCCTTCTTTCTTCTGTTTCGTTCTTTTTGAATAATGGTCGGGATAAAATTCTGTCTCGTTGTCTATTTCTTTGTCTGAAAACACTTCGTGTTTACATTCAAAGGGGGCATGCTGTAGACACCTAATTTTGTCCTTCCCAAGTCTAATTTTATTCATTTTTATCTCACTTTACCACACACCCTCATCCATATGATTATACCCCACAAAAAATACAAAAAATAACGAATGCCTAACCAACCTAATCCTCAAGATTCTCTTAATAACAAATTAACAACCTCTCCAATTAAAAAAAGACACCTCGCACCTCACCACCCCCATACCCCTACACTTACCTACCCTACCCATAACCCCTCACCAGTTCACGTGTCCCACTCACTATATATTCATATGCGATAATTGTTATAGAGAGGGGGTCGGGGGAATTGAAAAAGGAATAGGGTTTTCCATTAGCAGGGAGCATATTCACAATACAGACGGTATTCATCATCCTATATACATACAAAACATACTGACCCATATTCCTCATTCTACATACATCAATACACACACATCACATACTAGACGAAAAAATGAGAGACACTCAATCATCTTCTTCTCTTCGATTCACCACCGTACACCCACATACCACACGAAATCGCACACACACAAAGAGAAAAATGGAGTAGCGAAGGGATAGGGAGAGTAACGGTTAGAGAGGGAGAGGGATTCGCGATCGGAGAGACGAATGACATTTTGACTGTTTTTCTGGCAAAACCTCTCCGCCGGAATTGGTTTATGGGTTATTATGTCGATCGATTAAAGCCTAAAAATCCCTAATCTCTTTGTTTCTGTTGGTTTCAGTTATCTATTGGGTCGATTGGGGTTCTAGGGTTCGTATTTTCGATAGTTCATTTTGATATCGGGCTTCGAGTTTTCGTAATCAATGCGGGTAAACGGTCGTGATTCGAATTCCGTATTAGGAGTTTATTTCCACTGGTTTTGAAGTTGTTTGGCTATTATTTTCTAATATCGAGGTGGCTTGTCGTTGAGATTTTCTAATCGGGGTTCCAAGTTCGGGCTTTTTAATTCTTTATTATCAATGAA
Organism: Capsicum pubescens; assembly: GCA_030864215.1. Lineage (NCBI taxonomy): Eukaryota > Viridiplantae > Streptophyta > Magnoliopsida > Solanales > Solanaceae > Capsicum > Capsicum pubescens. The sequence goes on along the minus strand of CM061539.1, from coordinate 192,680,034 downwards.
AGTCGATTATCGGAAGGTCCATCTCTATAAATTTTGCTCCTTATTTCATTCTAGTTTGGTCTAATGATGTTGTGATTATATTATGGTTATGTGCTTAATGACGGGATTTCGGTGATATGTGAAACGAATTGGAGTAATTGTTGGTGTAATTGATAAAAACGAAAGCTAGCGGGGGGGTGGAATTGAAATTGATAAAAAACAAATGGTAATTTATTTTGATTCATTGATATCGTCAAAACGTAATAGAATCATGACATGTGGAAATGGAAAGACAAACATAGGTTCGGGTAGGCATCAATTTAGGAATAACGATTTGTTGGAATGTTTGAATATGTGCGTGAATGGTTTGTTCTACTTTATTGCACGAAAAATTTAAATTGTACTCATTTGGCCGGGGAATGCCCCGAAGAATTTGTATTAATTTATCCGGGGAATGCCCCGAAGTAGCATGTATGCAAAGGAGGCTCGTGATCAAGGCCCGGAACATCGGGTGCAGTTTAGTTTAGGACTAGTTTAGAATAGAATAGGTTTTATATTTCAGCACCTCTTTTATTTTGGATTGTATAATTTGGACTGAACATTATTTTGTTTTTTTTGAATTTTGTGTGATTTGTTTGTTGATTGTTTTGCGTGCTTTTATGTGGTTTATGCATTTGTAGTATCGAAATTAGCCGATATGCTCTATCAAGCGACCGTGGTAGAACCACGGGATCAAGGGGTGCCTAACACCTTTTCCTCGGTCAACAGAATTCCTTAGCCGGAATCTCTGTACGAAAACCGATTTTAAAGAGTCAAATCATTTTGAAAAAGGATTTTCCAAAGGTGACTTGGCACACAGGATTATGCCAAGTGGAGACTCTGAATTTTGAATATAAAAATTCTTTTTCGGAACAAATTTTCAATCTTTTGTCACTTTAATAATAAAAACCCTTAAAAACTCAAACTAATCTTTTTGGTTGAAATAGGGGGTGTGACAAAGACAGGAAAGACGAACAAATAATATATATATTAAAATAAAGTAAAATAAAATAAAATACAATAAATAAATAAAAGGGACACTACATTTTGTTAAAAGAAAAGATGACCGAGTTTCAACATAAATGACATATAGAATAGACAAGATAGACTCCGAACTACAATCTTAAAATAATTCGGATATCAAAAAGAAAAAGAAAATAAAATTTCACAATTCTTTCTAGTATGGGAAGGAGTGACTTCTCAATTGTTGAGCTTGACATCTTCTTCAGTTCGCACATCAGCATGACTAGATCCTTCACCACTGTCAACGTCCTGCACCATAATTAATTTATCTTTAATCATTCTTTCTATTTCTCTTTTCAAAGCACGACAATCTTCAGTACTATGACCCTGAACATCAGAATGATATACACATAGTACATTAGGATCAAAGTTCCTTGAATGTGGGTCAAGGGTGTACCCAAGAAGAGGAGTGATCATGTCCTTTTGTCTCAATTTCTGAAATAAGCTAGTATATGATTCTCCAATTGGTGTGAAATTATCCCTTAGCTTCTGTTTCTTTTCATTGTTTGGCTTGGAGTGAAAATATAATATAGAGGGGCTTGGGTATGTTGGTGGAGTTGGAAGATGATTCTGAAGGGTTGGTGCAACCCATTGCGAGTAAGAAGGGGTTCGGGCATATGGTTGTGCATTATAACTAGGATACTGAGGGGATAAAATAAAATATAATGGATTTTTTGCGTATGATTGACGCGCATCTCTCCAATTTTGTTGTGGACCTGGCACAACAGTTGCTACATCCTCTTTTCTTTTGTTTCCACCAAAGCTTCCTGAACCACTTTGAATTTCCTGTGTTGTTGCTTTCAAAGCAGCCTGGCTGATCATCTTTCCTGACTTAATTTTATTTTCTACCATCTTTCCAACTTTAATAACTTCAGCAAATGCGCTTCCAATAGTAGAAAGTAAATGATGGAAATAATCAGGTTCTTGTGCTTGCAGAAAGATATCGATCATTTCAGATTCCTTTATCGATGGTCTGACTCTTGAAGCCTGCTCTCTCCATCTGACAGCATATTCTCAAAAACTTTCAGTCATTTTTTTTCTCATGTTGGCAAGCGTAGTACGATCTGGCACTATCTCAATGTTATATTGAAATTGTTGAACGAAATCCTGAGCTATGTCATCCCACACATTCCAACGAGAAATGACTTGTTCAATAAACCATTCAGAAGCTATTCCTGTTAGTCTTTCTTCAAGGTAAGCCCTCAATAGTTCTTTTTTTCCTCCTGCTCCCCTTAATTGATTGCAGGACTTTTTCAAATGAGCTACAGGATCGCCATGACCTTCGTATTTGTCAAACTTTGGCATTAAGAACCCTAGCGACAAATGGACGTCAGGAAACATACATAAATCTTTGTATGAAACACTTTTCAGTCATCATAATCCTTGCATATTTCTCATACTCTGCTCCAAGCTTCTTATTTTCCTAGCCATCTCTTCTTGTTCCTCATTCTTAACAATTTTCTCAATCACGATAGGAGAATCGTGTTGATAAGCATGATAATGTGGATTTTGAGGTTTGAAAATCATTTCAGGAGGATACAACTGATCATGACTTAGTTCTCCCATATTCTTTGGTACTGTCGATTGAAGACCCGCAGTAGCTGGAGCTACGAAAGTGAAAAAAGGGTCATTTGTGACAGAAGGATTTGATGGGGGCATGGTAGAAGTACCAGCAACGACGGACTCATTAGCAAATAGGCCGAATCCTGGTGGGTAAAATGGATCACCAGTTTGAGCTTTGGGCGGAATTTGGATCATTCGTATTTGAAAGTCCAGGGATTGATGAAGGCGGGGCTTGTCCATTCAACCAAGCTCGATACATCTCCGCCATCTGTTGTTTCAATAACTTAATCTCTTCCATTGATTCTAGTTCTTGCGAAATCACCTTATTTTGCTCCTCCTCACTGTCAAACCCTACACCCTCTTTGCAGGTCATTTTTCTCTTTTATTTGAACCTCTGTTACATGGATGAGAAGCCAACTTAGCCACAAACCAACCACCTTAATACTATTTTGATTTTGGAGAAAATTAATGTGTCAGAGTTTAATTTTTTTCAAATCACCTAATCCATTGAGGACTGCCTACGTATCTCATTAAGATGAGAATCAGGTGTGCGTAGTTCTCGAAAATTGGAGATTCGAATAAATATACCTTTTTTTTTCTTTTGAATAATGAGAAATTTATTTACTTATTAAATAATATTTTTTTTATTTTTGAAAATAATTTTTTTCTTTGTTTAAAAGGAAAGACAACCATTTTTAAAAGATCACCGAATCCATTAAGGACTGTCTACGTATCTCAATAAAATGAGAATCAGGTGTGCGTAGTTCTTGAAAATTATGTCGTACAAAAATCAGCCTCAAGACCCCTAGAGGTTCAGGGCTGTTAAGATTTATATAAAAAAAAAATTGTCAAAACTCAGCCTCATGGTCCCTAAAGATTCAGGGTTGTTAAGATTTATATATTTTTATTTATTTTGTAAAAGTTTAGCCTCATGATCCCTAAAGATTCCGGGCTATTTAAATATATATTTTTATTTTTGTAAAAACTTAGCCTCATGATCCCTAATGATTCAGGGCTATTAAGATATATATAAAAATATATAAAAATTGGACCAGAGAATTAGAAAAAATAATTATGAAAGTAATCATATTTTTAAAATATTACCCAATAAATCTATGAATAATTTCTCAAAAGATAGGATCGTATCCCGAGAAGAATTTCCTACGTATCCCACTAAGATGTGAGAATCAGACCCTCGTAGTTCATGAAGACCGTAAAACTATGTTACTAAAAATTTTCCTTTCTTTTAAAAAAATAAAATTTTTCTTTGGAAAAAATAATTCACTAAATATGAGGATAAATTAATCTCTTGCATTTTAAAGTTGCCTAAAACCGTCAACAAACAAATAGCCTTCCAAACAAAAGTTAAAGAGCACGTAGGATGCATATGTTGGCCTTTATGAAGTACGTCACCTGTCCTAGACAGACCCGACCCCTGTGCCGAGTTCCGCTAAGTCAAATGCATATGATGCAAATAAAGCGGCACCTAATAGGGATAATCAAATTCTAAGTTTTCAGTTCTTCTAAGTTTAAGCCTAATAGGGATAGGTGTCTAGACTGGCTTACCCGAGCGGACACTCGAGCCGGGGAGGGAAAACTTGGTCGGTAACAGGGCAAAACCGCCTTCGTTGCCGATACAAACCCCACCTAACATGTGTGACTATAATCCTTCACCAGGTGTCTTGACACTCTAGCTATCTCAAAAAGAAAGTTAGGATGCATACACTGCATTCCTTCTATCCTATTTCAGAGACTCGGAGGGGGTGCGCAAGAGAAGACAGTTTATAAATACAGTTCAACAATATTCGAGCAGTAAATGACAAGTAGCACATAAAGCCAACAAACACAATATCAAATATAAATAAAATAAGTAAAGTCAATATCAAAAGCTCGAATTCTTATTATTTCCAAGCAGAGTCGCCAGCGATGTCACACCCCTTTTTCGCTCAAAAGTGTCGAGTCGAAGGGTTTTTCCAATTAAAGTGACGGTTTAGATAGAGATTAATTTATTTACAGAGTCGCCACTTGGAATTGAGTTATGGTGTTCCAAGTCACCTTTTGAATCCCTATTCAAAGGAAATGACTCTTTGTTGGTCTGCGAAAACAAAAGACCGGGTAAGGAATTCTGTTGACCGAGGGGAAGGTGTGAGGCACCCCTCGAGTCCCGTGGTTCTAGCACAATCGCTTTTATTGACTTATCTTAACTAAAACTATTTTGAAAAATTATGTTAAGGCTTAAGTTCGTTTATTTTTATTATATTAAGAATATCGAAATCTATCTAAGTTGAAAAATATTTGTCAAGTTAATTTAGTAAACTATTTACCAAGGGGTATTTTTTTACATCCTTGTATTTTTAAATGTCTCAAAAAGATGTTCTTTATTGAGATAGAAATTTTAAATATGCCTAAAAATTTTCCTAAATATTAAAAAACATTGGCTCATTTCTATTACTTAATTATTTATTTTTAACTAAAAATTTATTACAGAATAAGAATCAAAATAATAATCAATTAAATATAGATATAAATATAAATATCGATAAACAAGTTAAAATTTAGAGAGGATAAAAAATCACGTGTCTACAATCCTTAGTATTTATCATTTCAAAAAATCAATGCATGATTACTTTTTTTTGCTACCTTTACCTTGAGTCAAGAATATAGAGAGATATCAATATAGTGAAAAAAGATAATAATAAAGAAGAGTAATAAATAAGGATAATACTCCATCCGTTTGAAACACGTTAAAATTTTCATAATCCCTTGTGCAAAAAGAAAAGAAAAAGTCTCATTATAGGATAAGTGGATACGATTTCATCTAAACCTCGAGGAATAACATAGAGTAAAAAGCATTTTTCTAGAAAAAAGAAATAGATGACGACCACAAGTTTCTATCTTTTACCCTCCACCTATCCCAACAATCAAAGTAGCACCCACTGTTTAACCTCTTTTACCCTTCTCTTTGTGTCTCCGGCTATTTAACTTTCATGCCATTCCTTTTTCTTTTTGAAAACCAAAAAAAAAGTACGCATCTTAAAACTAAATTCAAACAGTAATGTTTGCATTAAGATTGATTGTTCCGCTAGCCCGAGATGATTTGTGCATCTAGCTGCTCTTTCATCTAATAAAAAAAAAAAAAACTAATGACATCTATTAGGCACGGCTAAATTGACAAGATGGAGATCTCAGGTATTTGGTCTTTTAGTGTAGTCCTTGGGGAATTGAAGCATGGGCTTTTTCAAGAAATGCATTTGGGCTTGTTATTTTGCAGAATAAACTGGGCTAAGAATTTGGGCTTTGAGGCAACATGCCTGAAAAACCAGCCCCGTGATTAGCTTAGAACATCAACATATGGCACTGTAATGGTTACAGATTAAGTCGCTTAATTAGACTAAGTGTAACATTCAGAAAATACTTGCATGAACTCATTGTCTTTGCTAAGCCAATAAATATACAATATATGTAAACTGAGACAGATGGAATACTACATTTTCACCTCACTGTATTCGTCCTAATTTGATCTAGTGAAACATTAGGCATGAACAAGCTTCCCCCCTGTATCTTCCTTTTCCTTTTTATGAATTTTGTAAGCAATCCGGAGTTCTCATCACAAATCACAAATATTATATAACCACCGATAGACAAATTACAAGAGCAACACTTAAAAGTAGCGAATTACAATTCAAGATACAGAAAATAATTAACGAGTAACTGAAGATAGAGATAGAATGACGATGAGAACTTGAGAAGGGGGAGCTAGGAGGGAACTGGACACTTTTCTTTCAACAGTCTGCATAATCCCCAAAGCCGCAGCAACTGCCCTTTTATCTTTACCCAAGCAAATCTATATTGTTGGACTCTCTAATTATTGGGCCTCTTTGTGATCTAGTCTCACGCCCAAAAACTATCTGGGTTCACAAGCAAATTTTGATTTTTGACTTTGGACTATTATTGTTCAGTATTAAAATAAATATAAATGTCGTACAATGGTAAAAGTCATTACAAAAATCAAAGGAAATGGCTTTGAAGAGCAAAAACCCATGTTGTATTGGTAAAAATTTACTCACACCTGATATTTAAAAATAAAAAATCATACTATGTTCGATTAATTACACTATAAGTTAAGGTTAAAATTAAATGCATATTAACTAATACGTGAAGACAGACGCATGTTGCATGTGTCCAAAATGCGAACACAGTTTACATCTGAGAGACATGATCGTACTTGTGATTTTAACTTATAACATGATCGTACTTATTCTCCGGAAACAAAGGGTTCCTCGCATGCAGGCTCCTATAATACATAAGTACTACTCAATGCCAAATTAAGCTCTATTCACTTTGCCTAGTTGTGAATGACATAAGCTCAAAAGAAAGGAATCCAACACATCAACTTTAAATCCACAAGGAAAATAAAGGGGAAGTGTACTAATAAAGTATGCAACAATATGGATAGATAATTGAAGAGAGAGACATGACAAACTGATCAATGAACGAAGATATAAATAACAAAATGACCTTAAAATCACTTGAAGAGGCAGGTGTCTCTGTTATAGCAAGAGCCAACAGTACTACTCAATAACTTTTAATGGTCCTTTGTAATATCAATAATCTGTAACCATTCATTACTTTGAAAAGTGAAAATGAAAATGAAAAGTGTAACAATAATCTGTAACTGGTGTGCTGTTTTTGTTAGGTAATTTGGATTTTGTATATTATATACAAGAATTAAGTGACATTCAGAATATCAAAAGCCACCAATTTTCCAGGGATGTGGGACTGAGGGGCAGCTTAAAATCATAATTTTGAAAGGACAACAACGTCAGATCTAATGAATCAATTTTCCACTTAATTAGAGCTGGCCTGGCCTAGACCAATAGTTGACGACTTGATAGGCAACTTGCACATAAAAGTCCAATCAAACAAAATTGAAAGCAGACTAGTTGGACCCTACTTCTTTTTCCCATCTTATCCCTGCCCTAGTCTTGGAGAATAAATATTGAACGTTGAAAATATTAGAATAGGGGTGGTTAATTTGGTCCATGACTTAAATAATTAACTTAATATACAATTTAATTATCATAAGTTGATAAAATATTTAATTAATTCAATGTTTGATTGAATGATTCTATTAATTAAATAATACATTCATTAAGTTGTGCATGAATTATATGTTATCGTATGCGTGATAAAATGTTAAATAAAAAATCATTCATGTAGTAACAATTTCGGGAAATTCGCAAAAGCAAGCTGGTGTGCTAACTTCAAAATCAGTCTCAAAATATTCCAAATAAGATGTAATATTGTCCACTTTAATTCATGCAAAATTTATATAAATCCCAACAAGTTTACTCCTAATTACTCTCTTTATTTTATAATTTTTGAATACATAATTAATATTCGGATACATAATTTTGAAATTAAAATACATATTTTTAAATTTAAGAATGTAACAGTTAATTAATTACTTCATTTTTATTCGGATATATAATTTTGAAATTGATATACATAATTTGATTACTGAGATACATTAATTTCTGAAACTGTTTGATCGAGATACATAATATATTAACAAGACTAAAGGGAGAAACATAATTAAAATTACGTATCCGAAAATTTATGAGTTTGTGGATGTATCCTGTTGCTTTTTTAAAAAGAGAATTTAGGTAATCAATAAAAAGGGTAATAATTTTTAAGTAGTTTAGGTCAGTTAAGTTGTGGTATTAGATAATTTATCTTGATTCCAATCCGTACAGTTTTTTTCAAAAGGCTTTACAAGAGGTCTTGCACCTTTTATGTAGTTTTTCAATTATCTCAACCATCAATATGAGACTTTGTTCGCACACCCAATAGAAGCAAATTAAGGCACGAGGGACGCCGTCCTCCATAAAGGAAATGAAAATAAAATTAAAAAATGAGGTTATTAATGTATGTATGTACAAGTTAGTATTACATTATATGAGACTCAATTAATGTGGTTACCTGCATTGGGTCTAGTTTCATGACGATGTAATGGAATGATCGTTGCTCAAGTGACAACGTCGTAGAGAATGATCAAATCAAATTATAAAAATCTTCATTTCCTGCTTATTTTATTCTCCCCAAACATACAAGAAAAATGAGTTCATTGTCTTGTACTATTGTATACTTTTTTTATTTTAATTTATTTGGTATATTTTCTTTTTTAAATTATTGTCATGAATATTACCTTTTTTATATTTAAAAATAATTTGACTATAATGTTCTCATTTAAACCTTGATAAAATAGTTCATAATCACAATAATATTTTAAACTTGTTTTAATCATAATTTTTCTAAAAAGATATCTTTTTTTTAAATTTACTGTCCAATCAAGCAGCGTCTCATAAATCAACAAACAAACAATTATTGTAATGATGCCAGCTGGCTGGCTAATTGAGTTGGGTTAAGTTTCATAAAGACGAACTATTCAAACATCACTATTTAATGTATGTTTGCTAAAATAATAAGTATTTTTCAAGTAAAATAAAAAAAGTAATACTTACTAGTCCATAGTATCTCTCTTTTATTATTATGCACCAAGAAGCTTGGAATTTGTCGTGGTTGGCCACATATCTCTCTCTCTATTCAATGAAATGAAAAGGGTGTGGTGATATCCGCGTCACAACTTCTCTTGCCTCTTTATTTATTTGGATATATACACCCAAAAAAAAAGGACATTATATAATGACTTATCATTTTACTACAAGTAGTATTAATTAAATTCCTCCCCCAAAACCCTCACCCCTCATCCCTCACCTAATTTTTCATTCCCATATTCCTCTTTCATGACCATGTGGCTTTGTTTCTTGGCCTTGGAACACAATCCTTCCCTACCATAACAATATCTTTGCACTTCTGTTTCATTATCATTATCCAAACAATGTTTTCGCACTCCATTTTTGGGTTGTTTGGACTTCTATAATTACTTGAAGACTTTACTAATTTGTAAGTTTTGCATAAGTCACTTCGAATAAAAGGGAGAGTTATATGTAATACGTTAGTTAATTAATGATCCGTAAAAGAATAGTCAAACTGCAACTCTCTCTAGTTTCAAATATTGTAGTTACTTTGATAGAGACCAAATATATCCCAAAATATTTGGCGTTTTCGAACAACAAAAAGTCATTCATCATATTCGTTTTTGTGAAATGATACTCTCTCCATTCATAATTAGTTATCGTCTTTTGCTAAAAGTAGATATTTCCGTTATTTCACAAAACCAAGAGATAATTACCTTTTTTACACTTTTATCTTTAATCATAAATATAGAGAAATATCAATATAGTGAAAAAAAAAAAGAAGAAAGTATTAAATAGAGAAAAGTAATAAATAGAGACAAATTAATTAATTTAGCATGTAATTAATATTTTTCTTGAAGAAAGTGCAAACAAAAATAGTGACAACTATTTAGGAATGGGGGAGTAGCTAAGTACTATTATTCTAGCTAATGGAAGTGCTTAACGAGAGATAATGATGATTTAAATCAATAACTTATGATTACGGTTATTAATATTATTGTTAACTATAATAAGCTGGAGGTAATAATTGAAGGCGGACTGAACGATTCAGATTGCGTTTAATTTATTTATTTTTTGGTTTAAATCACCTGGTGTTCGGTATCTGCTTTTTAGGAGTCCGACTATATTCGAATTCGCCCTGCGTCGGGCCCCATTTGAGGGGGAGAGCTCCCAGCAAAGTGTTTGTCCATACCCAGAATCGAACTCTCGACCTCTGGGTAGGTTGGGACAGCCCCTTTTCGCTGCGTTATCACTGTTATTGGTCAGATTGCGTTTAATTTGTTACTCTCTTTCCAAGAAGAAGGGAACCAAAACTTTAAAAAAATAAAAATGAAAGAATTGCCACACTTGGTTGGTGGAAATGGTCATGAGAGAGGAGCTTGGAATGGAAGCAGCATGAGAAAGCTCCATACTATTTAAATTAGGGAAGTGCTAAATGGCCACAAAAATATGACTCAAATTTGGTCATAATTATGAAAAGACTGCAATGACCTTTTTCTTTCAAAATTATTTTTTTTTAATTAAAGAAAATTAAATTCTTTGTTATTCCTTAAACCTAAAATTCAATTCTCACATTGAAAATTATTTTTTTACTACTATTTCCTAGACACTCAAATCAAAATTTTATGTTATTAATTACTCCCTCCGTCCCATTTTATCTGTCTCAAATTGGTTAAGTTGATGTCTCATTTTACTTGTCTCATTTTACTTATCAAGATAAGACAAACTTTTATTTCCATGTTTTACTCTTTGCATTAATTACTTTTTCTTTAAATTAAAATGTAAACATTATTTAATAAGGGTACTTTGGTAGACTAGCCATGTTATTTATTATTTTTTTTAATTATTGTGTCATCTCAATTTAGGATAAGTAAAATGGAACGGAGAGAGTATGTGAGTTTTTTCTCGTTTTCTCCCCTTTAATCTTCTTCTTCTTTTATTTCAAAAAAAAAAAATTGTTACTTCCCCTTTAATCTTCTATCTCGTCTTTTTATTTTTAAAATAATTAAATTTTAAAACTAATTTCATTATATGCAAATCATAGTTTATTAAAATAATATTTTTTTAAAGTCATCATTGGTCATTAATTTTAAATTTATTACATAAAAATTACCATTTATTATATAAAAGTCATTTAATTCTAAAATGTAATAAAATTTTAATTTTTTGTTTACATAAAAATCATTTAATTTTAAAATTTATCACATAAATTCAACATTTGTTTTTTTTTGTCACTTAGCAATCATTCAACTTTAAACAAGTTAATTAAAAAGTAAATGTTGCATGAATTTTAATATTTTATATCAAAAATATGTTGTCGCTTCAAAATAAATTACATCTATGATAATATTTGAAACATCCATTAGTGATTTGCTACTTAGGATAACACACGACTTTTAGAAATACACGCTGTCACATTTGTTTTTCTATTTTTAACGTACTATCAATAATATTTAAAAAAAATATAATTTAACTATTTTTCTATCCTGATATACTCATTTTGTTATAAATTTTGCAAAAATAAATAAAATAAATTGTGTGTGATAAATTTTAAAGATGGAATACTTTTATGTGATAAAATAGCAAAATATTTTTGTATAATTATTAAAATTATGTGATTTTACTTAACAAAAAAAGGATTGAAAGTAATTTTTTGTGTGACAAACTCAATGTTAGATGATCATTGATAAATTTTGACCAAAATAAACTTTATTTTAAATATTCAATTTTTAAATTCTTTCAATTTTTACCTACAACAATACACCCAATGTAATCCCACAATTTTCACCTACCTTAATTATTTTTTAAAATTGTGAAAATAAAAATACGAATTGATTACTCATATATGTTAAATAAAAAAGAGTGAGACATAAGTGTTGATCGCACAAGTCTTTCGCCTTTATGTTACGCCGATATGATAAATTGCGGATAGTTACTTATATATATTATGAAATCAATCTCTAATTATTTATTTTTTAATTATTATATTTAAATAAAATTAAATTGCATATTTAAATTATTTCTACACATAATTTGTGAAATATTTCAATAACGACAATTCAAATACTTTAAACATTGTAAATGTTGACATATTATAGAAGTCATATAGTTCATACTTCATATGTGTCAAACTAAAGAGAGTGAGATATTAGTGTTGACCGTACAAGTCTTTCGCCTTTATGTAACGACAATTTGATAAATTGTGGATCGCTACTTTTATATATATATATATATATATATATATATATATATATATATATATATATAACACTAAATTAACCACCAATTAATTATTGTTAATTGTTATATTAAATAAACGTAAATTGTATATTTAAATATTTTTTAAACATAATTTGTGAAACACTTCAATTACGACAACTCCACACACTTTAGAACTGATAAATGTCGACACATTATAGAATTATGCATAATTTTTCATATATGTTGAACCAAAAAGAGTGAGACATAAGTGTTGATTGTCTTTCGCCTTTATGCTATGCCGATTTGATAAATTGTGAATAATTTCTTATATTTATTACTAAAATGACTTCTAATTAATTATTTTTAATTATTATATTAAATTGAAATTAAACTATATATTTGAATAATTTTTAAACATAATTTGTGAAATATTTCAATAATGACAACTCTACACATTTTAGACCTGGTAAGTCTCGACATATTATAAAAATCATGTATATAGTTCATATGTGTCGAACCAAAAAGAGTGAGACATAAATATTGATGGTACAAGTCTTTCGTCCATATGTTATGCCGATTTGATAAATTGTGAATCATTACTTATATTTGTTACTAAAATGACCTTTAATTATTTATTTTTAAGTATTATGTTTAAATAAAATTAAAATATATATTTAAATAATTCTCAGGTATAATTTGTAAGATATTGAAATAACGACAACTCTCCACACTTTAGATCTGGTAAACGTCGACACTTATAGAAATCATGCATATAGTTCACATATGTCGAACCAATAAGTGTTAATCATACAAGTCGTTCGCCTCTATATTACGCCGATTTGATAAATTGTGAATTATTACTTATATTTGTTACTAAAATGATCTCTAATTAATTAATTTTTAAATTATTATGCTTAAATAAAATTAATGTATATATTTAAATAATTTCCAACCATAATTTATAAAAATATTATGATAACAACAACTCGTCACACTTTACATCTGGTAATCCGATAAGTCCAACTATTAATCCAATAATCAAATTATCATTAAAGATTATTGGTTTGGATTTGAATTTGAACAGTCGTAGCTAGAGTCAAGGGTGTTAAGTTCAAACTTAAAAAATGCGAATTAAAATACTGAATGTTTTTTACTGTCACAAATAAAATTCTTACCATGAAAGAATAAACATTGACTAAGATTACACTGAAATATTGAGATCTCTACCTAATTATTTTTTTCTTAACTTGAAAAAGTGTAAAATTATACTAATTAAAATTAGAGATTTCTAGCTAATATATTTTCCAGAAATACACATATTAACTATGAATAATACTTAAATAAATATATTTAACTAAGAAAAAAGATTATTAAAAACGTATTTGCCCAATTGACAATGAATAAAAATCATGAAACAAACACTTTTTCATATTTGAATTAACCATAATTAAGCTCATTAACATAATCAATGTATTGAAAATAGGATAGAAGAATATATTCAACTTTTAAGATAAAAGGGTAAAAATATCCAAAATAAAACTAATTTATAATGTTAGCATGTGTATTTTCTATTGTGGCCAAATTGGGCCAAAATATTTAAATGTACTATGCTAACATGAAAAACACAAAAACACATTGAGTTACTAGGGACATGACTTGGTCAACCACTTTGATGATCAGTCTCTCTCTCTCTCTCTTTCATTTTTCTCAATTCATTTCACTATTCTCAATACTTAACTCAATTTTATCTAAATATAAAAAAATTAGTAACTTTTTTTATAACATAAAGTCCACTTTACTTTGTCCAAGTTGAAGAATACTCCCCATTAAGTAGGACGATTCCTCACGCATTAGTCATGAGAAATGGCGAGCAGCATGCATAGTTGTCTATTATGCATTAGTTTTGGATTAGTTTATTTAGTGATTAGATTCCTTTTATACCTTTGTTACTTTAATTTACTAGTACAATATTTCCGTTCTTTTTAATTTAGGTTTGGATTGACATTGACTTGACATTTTAATTTTAATTAAAAACAAATATTTATTAAGGATTATTTTCTTAAATTAATTTTAATAATTATCATTTTATTTTTCTAAAAGTTTAAGTTTGATTATTAATCTTTTATGTATATATTAATAATAAGATAATTTGAAAGAGAATATCTTTTTCATTTTAATTCATTTGCCTTAATCACTATTTAAATAATTAGATAAAACAATTTTTTATCCAAATACTTTTTAAAAGTTAGAATTATTTATTATTGTGACTTTCTTTAATACTATTTTTTTATGAACTTCTTAAACAGATAAATTTTATTTCAAAAAAATTTGCAGTTTCATTTTCAAATTTATAACAAGTCATTTTCAAAAAAAAAGAAGAAGTTAAATTTATAAATAGTCGAGAGATCTCATTTCTTCGAAATTTTCAGAGGAGCGGCATGAATTGGAACGTAGGCCATGGTGGGGCATTCAATATTTCCAACTGCGGCGAGACGCAGGCAGCTTTGTAACACTAGCTACTAAAGTCTTCTGATTCATGAACCTCCCCTTCCACTTTTTTCGGTACTGTAAAATACTACTGTATTCTTTTTCATTGAGTGGCTATAAGTATAATATTTCTCTAATGTTTTTTTTGTGTGTGTATGTCCCCTAGTGAAATAGAGATTAGACTTAATCAAATTAATTATTAACAAATCCTCCCTCCTTCAATAGAAACACAGACAGACAGTTCCTCTTTTTTTGAACATCATAGCTAGTCATCTATGTTGTGTTTGCGTACTGAATGTAATTATTTATTACTAAAAGTTAAACATTTACGTGCATTGAGAGTTATACACGTCCTTTCCGGATGGCTTAGATTAAAGGATCAAGCTATACTAGGCCTAACTCCTAAGTTATTAGAGATCAAATATATGAAATTTATAATTAAGTTACCCAGCTAACCAAATAACCAATTCACATACGCAACAGATTCCCTGGTTTAGCGTACACCCCCCAAATTTCTAATCTTTTCTTTACTATATAAAGATCTTTTTATAAGAAGCCCAAGCCCAATATGGTTTCATGGACGGAAACGGCTTAAACTCCTCAGAAAGGGACGAACGGATGGAGAACACAATAACAGCAAACACACCCAATGTACTCCCACCAAGTGAAGTGTGGGAGGATAAAATATACAAAGTTCATATCACTATTCCAAATGAAGATGGACATAAGGAGAATGAGAAACGAAAAATTAGCGGACCCGTTTTTATCAAGTTACTAATTCATGTTATTTGAAATATCTTACACATAATAAATTATATCAGCTTCACACATCTAAAAATGATTTTCAGCATTTAATAATTTGTGATTTCCTTCATTTCAATTTATGTAATACTTTTTTATTTAGCGAAAGCCATTTTAAGCTAATTTTGAAGCTAAATTGAGTTTAATTAACTTAATATTTAACATGTAAATTTAAATATTCAAATCTATATAATAAATTTTATAATTTACGTTTTCCCTGTAAATATAACAAAAATATATTTAAAATTCACATATAATTTAAACTTCAAAAAGCAAAGAAATGTCATCTAAAATGAGACAGAGTAAGTAGTACTTTAACGCAAACGAGCTTCTCTGTAAATAAAAAAACATACCTTAAAACTGATGTACCATTATTAAATTAAGAAAAAAGAAAGACAAAGGAAAAAAGAAAGGAACAATGCCAACACGAGGCTGACACGGACCGTACTTGTTCATTTCAATAGGCTGATAAAGACATCAACAAACTGCAAAGCCCATGTCCCACTTTTTCTGTATTCTCAATTTTAATAGTATAAAAATAAAGACAAATAAATTTTTTTTAATACTATAAATTAGAGTATGGATCATACTATTTGAATTGGCAGAGATTTGGCTTGTAACTCTCTACAAATTTATTTTAAGTTTATGACTTTTATAAAAATTATCTTAGTTTTACCTATAAGAATTTTGAAATGGTTAGTTTTCTTCTATTTTATAAGTGATCATTTTCACTTGGATATTAGATTTGCCTCCCCCATTAGTAGTCATCCTTATTTATGACTGACTCCTCTATTAATTTTAGTGTCTTACGTTCTTATAATTTTGTCTCTATTAAAAAAATTACTTATTTTTATATTTCAAGTTTTTCAATTTCAATATCTTACTTGATAACTACACATATCCTTAATTGAAAATTATAAAATGCAAAAATCTCTTTTTATTTTACAAATTTTATGTAAAATCAAACTAAGAGACTTTAATGCAGAAAGTACTTGTTATATAGAAACACACACATTTGATTTTTCTTTCCCAATCTCATTTAAGTAGTTGTATAGTATCATAGGCGGATCTAGAATTTAAAGATTGTGGATTTTTAACTTATAATTTTTTATCATTAGATCAATAACTTATTTTGTTTGTGGATTCTCAACTTATAATTCTTAGTATATTTTTACTAATTTTTTTAATATAAATTTAAAAATCGTACGAAAATTAGTGAATTTTTGAAAATTCGCACGTAATACTCTACCTCCTCCGTGTACAGTACTTGCACCTAAAGAATTGGGGAAAAAAAATAGCGTATCAGTAATCCGCCTCTTAACGTTCTCCAAAAGCCGCCTCTCTCTCTCTCTCATTCTCAAAATCCAACCCCTTTTGTCCATTTCTATATTTTCACGGCCCACAATAACTTACATAACCCCACTTGGTTTGTCCCTTTCATTTATACAATAATAACTCCATTTCTTGTGTTTTTTGCTTACCTCAACTTTGGATAACTATGGATTCCTCCAATCAAAATACAAAAATGTCCTAATGACGACCTACTGCTTCTTGGACATATCCATCTACCTCTTATTTACGTGTGCAAGTCAATTATGTTGACTCCTTCCCCCTACCTATTGGGAACTCCCTCCCATCCTACAAAGTGAGCGTTACCTCTTTTTATTCTCTCTTCAAATTTCTTATCCTAATTTGCATTAGGATCATCTATAACAACCATGTCAGCTTTGGCCTTCTACAACGAACTTTTAGTATTAACTTGAAGATGACCCGAGAATATGATGGTGACTAAAGGTTATTTAAGTCCAAATCTTATCTAATCAAGGACTTTGGTAACCTCTAAACCATAAAAAGATGATCAAGCATCTTCACCTTCATACCACACCCGTCCATTTTTCTTTTCTCGTTTTCTTTTCCAGAACCTAGTTAATTGCATAAGATAAATTGATACGTGAAGTAACATGGTCCAAGGCCAATTAAGATTCCTAGAGTCAACCTCTACTTACTTGAGATGAAAGTGTAACTATTAGTACATAAGTATTGCTCCAATTTTCTTTGGATTATGAAAGAGAGAATTGCTAAAATGACTAATTATATTTGTGTTTGATTTGTTTTTCCACACGTATGTAGAGTTGATCAATCAAAGATTAAGACAATGGTGGAAAACAAGTAACAATTTATTCATATCCAACATTCATTAGACACGTTATGGAACACAAAAACGATAATCCAATAATAAGAACAAAAAAGAAGGAAGGAATCACTGGTAAACTTTCACTTTCCCTTCTCTCTTTCTACTGTCCGTCGTAATGAAGAAACTTGAAAGGAGGGGAATCCAGTGCCAATGATTTACAAAAACTCACCGGAATTTACTTCCAGGAAAACCCTTCGCCATAATTAAAAGAAAAAAAAAAAGGAAAAAAATTTAAAAAGTTAATACTAACAAAATATTAGTAGAAACTAATTAAACAAGCTGAGTAATTTAGGTTCTTTTCCTTGATAATGATCTCCAATAACACCAACACTTTGAAAACAAGTACTAGTTGTTCCAGATTCTTCTGAATTCATCGACGGAGTTCCTGGTCTCACATGTTTCTCCGGCAAAGTGTGGCTATTGTTATACACCTGTTGATTAAATCCTGCTGTTAAACTGAGGTTGAGATCTGTCAACATTGAAGTTTCCTCGGGAGAACGACGCCGTTTTTGCTGCAACATGTTTACACTGGGATCCTGTAGCTTAAACGTGTTATTGCACTCAGACACCTCGTCAATCTCCAACGACGCGCCCAGAAATTCAGAGATCGGCCGTAACGCGCCGCCGCGGAGGACGGTTTCCACCGCCGCTTGACAGACGTGCCAATTCCCCGTCCATAATAACCCTACAGCTCCGTTTACTGGGTTCACTGTTCTTCCAGCAGCTTCGTATAACAACGACTGAAACAAAGCTGCAAGCAAATACGCAAAAATTCTCAGCAAAAAACATCTCAGCCAATTAATAAAATACTAATAGAGTTTGTATCGAATTATACCAGGTCTTTGATTTTCTGGGACAGCAGAAATGAAGGACATGAGTCCAGCACGGCCAAAAAACTTGGCAACAAATACAGTAGCGTGGCCTTGGGCTTCAGGAGTTTCGATCCATTGTAAACAAGGTCTAAGAATACAGTTCTCACTGCAACCTTTTCGAAGGACTCGACAGCCATTGCAACTCATTTTATCGTTTTCCTATTATTTTTGTGTGTGAATGTGTATATACTTAATGGTTAAAAGGGCATGAAGAAAGAAGGTAGGAGGGAGGAGACAAAGGATAACTATTAACTTTTGCACCAAGAAACTTGGGGGTATTGGAAGAGGGAGAGAAGATTTAGGAGAATATAGGCAAGGGGAAGTAGAATGAAATGTGTCTATATATAAACGAAAAACGAGGTGAGAGAGATAGAGTCGGCTTCAAGTTTTTTTTTTTTCTTTTTTTTCTCTTTTTCAAATTTCTTAATTATGGGGAATTAATAAGTGTCTTTAACCTAGAGTTGTTAAAATGAGTTGGCCCAACCCAATTCAATTCAATCTTAGCAGGTTAGAGAATTAAATGAGCTATAATGAGCTAGTCTTTTTAATTAAAGGACCTTTAAAATAGTGGTTCAATCCAGCCCTAAGCGGACCGCGGGTTAGAACGGATTGATCATTCAGAAAAAATAAAAGCAACTAAAAATATGATAAACGAAAATATTGTAAGTACTAGGCTTTCACCAACATTTATGGTTTCACTTTAATATGTCTTCTACTAATTTTTAGCATGTTATAGGCATCTTACTAATACCTTTAAGGACTGTTAGGTTTGGAAAGAGTTATTTTGGGATAATTAATCTCAAAATTAGTTATTTCATTATGTATACAAATAATTTATCTCATCACTATGGTGTAATTGGTGCGATAAATAATGTCGGTACTAACTAATACCTCACACCAAACATGGGATAAAATAGTCCTTCATTTTATCTCGGACTATTTATCCCTTACACCCAACACCAAACGATCCCTTAGTTGTAATTAGCTCATGACATTTACTGTAATAAGCAAAGAAATGATGATTAGCTACAAATTTCATAGAAAAATTCTAATATGGTTAAGATAATAAATATAGATATACACAAAGTATCTATATAAAAGAAGCAAGATTATATCAGAAGAGAGACTAAATTTAAAGAACATAATATTGCATTAAGCAAAGGAAACAACTACTAAACCATCACGAGTAAAAGCAAATTTTTTAAGTTCACAACTAAAAGAAACTTACAAGACATTTCAAACACATACTAAGAACTTTCAAAAAATTAGTATCAACCAAACAATGGATAAAAAAATAAGTAGCTAGTTTGAAAAGATTAACAAAATTCTAATTCCTAATAAATAAATAACCAACTTAAAAATATTTAATAATTAGTTTTAATGTCCTAGCCCATGGGCTGGCCTCTGAGGCTGACGGGTTAAGCCTCTGAGGCCGACGGGTCAAGTGAGGTTGGGCTTATAAGCCTTATTTCTAAATGGGCTGAAAAAACGTAGCCCAACCCCACTTAATTAAAGGGTTGAGTTGGGCCGGCCTCACGGGCCAAGTCCATATTGACAACTCTACCTTAACCAAAAGACGTGACTTTTAAGGGGTAGTTTGGTGTGAAGTATAAAGGATAAGTAGTCTTTGAGATAAAATAAAAAATATTTTATCCTATGTTTGGTTAGAAGTATTAGTTAATACCAGGATAACTTATCCATCATTTAGACCATAGTGATGGGATAAGTTATCCCATAGATATGATGAGATAAGTTATCTCGAATAATTCCGAAATAATTAATTTCGGGATAAATTATCTCGTTATAACTATTTCCCAACCAAACGATCCCTAAAATTTTTTACACTATTAATATAATTTATAAACTGTTTGGTCAAGTTTTTTTTAAAAAAATAAATTGTACATTTTTTTTTAAAAGTATTTATTTTAAAAAACTAAAGTATTTGATCATATTTTTGGATGAAAATAAGCGTTTTTAGAGAGTAGAAACAATTTCATAAGAAAAAAAAATGTTGCTTCTTGACCAAACACTAATCGTTGCTCAAAAATATTTCTTTTAAAATTTATTAATTAAACACAAATTACTTCTCACAATTTTATTTTTTTAAAGTACTTCTCAAAATAAGTTGAATATAGAAGTTCCGCCAAGCACAACATGAACCTGTTATATCGTATTTAATAGTATCGTTTTTATAAAATTACTAATTAATGCTTATCATAAAAATCTGACCGTGCAACTGCTTTTTGAGTTTAACTTAAAAATAAGTAATTAAGTTTCAATAAGTAAATTTGAGCTAATAACTTAAAATAAAATCTTATTATAATCTTAAGAATAACACATATTATCTGTTATAACAAGTAAATGTCACCTAATGGCTAATAGTGTGAAATTTTTTTAGACAATTTACATAACTTAAACTCTAAATAATGTGTATTATAAAAGAGCAGCCTTTATACATTGATAATATAAGCAATTTTTTCACAATAATCAGAACCAATCATAAACAACTTGTGGTCTTAGTTAAAATTAGCTTATATGATAACTATAATATAAAGTATACAAAATTTATAGTATCCGTATATATATATATATATATA
Source organism: Capsicum pubescens (assembly GCA_030864215.1). Classification (NCBI taxonomy): domain Eukaryota; kingdom Viridiplantae; phylum Streptophyta; class Magnoliopsida; order Solanales; family Solanaceae; genus Capsicum; species Capsicum pubescens. The sequence continues at coordinate 192,658,739 of CM061539.1, read as the reverse complement.
TATATATATATATATATATCCTTATAAAGCTTTAAAATGTTACACCAACAACCATCAATGAAATTCTACTTGTCGATAAAGTAAAGTAGGTATGAAAATTTAAAGAAGACACAGCAATAAATAAGTAAACAGTAACAACAACAAAACACTGCAATAATCGAAACACCATAAATAACAAGATGATAAAAACTTTTTAGATGTTTAACCTAAAAATTAACCCATCACATACAAATCTTTTCCTTTTCTTTTAAATAGACTTGTTTAATTTCTTCAAGACTTGAGTTTTTCTTTTTTCTACTCATTATCTGATATTCATATTGGAGCTCCGAATAATCTAGATTGGGAAAAATTTAGAAATAGCATATTTATCCCTTTAATTATGAGTTTTATAGCAACACTTTCATAATTACATAATATAGCAAGTTGTATTTTGTATTTTTGCAAACTATTGCTATAAAAATACAAATATAACTATTTTTACTTTAAATATGTAATAATTCCTTAAATTTAACTGTTAAATATTACCTTCCCATTAAAAGCTCCTCAATCACACATTTTTCATTATATGCTAACAAACCTATTCAAATTCAAAAAACAGTTTCCTTCCTTTCATAATATAACGTGATCCTTCAAAAAAAAAATCAATTCAAATTAAGTTGAATCTTCAATTTCGCTCTAATTGAACAATCAAAATTCAATTGTATTTGTTGGTGTTCAATATCAGTTTGAACAAGTAAAAAAATTAAAATAACATCAAACAAAAATTCAGTTTGTATATGTTTATATAGGTCTATATATAAAATAACATATAACTGCTAAAAAGATAAATTACATATGTGTATATATTTAATGGTTAAAAGGGCATGAAGAAAGAAGGTAGGAGGGAGGAGACAAAGGATAACTATGAACTTTTGCACCAAGAAACTTGAAAAAATTGAAGGAAAGGTGTCTTTTAAGTCTTGGATGAAGGATTGGTGACATTGACCAACAGATAGGGTCAAACATCATTAGAAAACTTGATTAAGTTAATTGTAGACTTGATTAATATTTTCAAAACTTTCTAATCTTTTTAAAATTACAAATCAACCCAACCCACACCCCTCTTCAATCCTAATCAACCACTCTCTGTCTCCAGCATCTCCCAACCAACAGTTCTGTAAAATTTCTCCCTTCAACCTCCGACGACAAATAGTCGGGCGAGTTTCTTTTCTACTTTCAACCGTCAATCGACGTGAATACTTCTCCGGCGATAACAACTACGAGTTCTTCGTCCTCCCATTTCTTTTTTCACAGGTAAAAAATTATGAAGAAACAAAGGAACTTGAGCCAACTACCCTTCTGGTATTGAAATGTGGACTGAATAAAACCCTAATTTCTAGCATTTTTGCATTTCTTCTTCTTGTTGTCGTACTGTTGATTCGAATTTGTTGGTGATTTTTTATCACAGTTGATGTTCTTAGTGTGTATGTGTGTGTGTGATATATTGGTGTTGCTGGATTGATTTGTTGTTTGTCTTGGTAGAAATGGTATTGCAACAGTTGAAACATCTGATGTAATAGATGAAACATATGATGCAACAGATTAAAAATCTGGTGCAACAATGAAAATCTAATGCAACAGGTGAACAATCTAACAAATCATTCATCCGTTGCGACAGACGACTCTTCTGTTTGGAAGAAATCTAAACAATATTGATCCAACAGATAACTGCGTAGTGATCTATTTTTATTCTTTCCAATGGTTTACTCTTTATTTTAAAATCTGATGCAACAGATTAAAAATCTGATGCAACAAGTGAACAATCTAACAGATCATTCATTTGTTGTGACAGACGACTCTTCTGTTTGGAAGAAATCTAAACAATATTGATCCAACAGATAACTGATTAGCGATCTATTTTTATTCTTTCCAACAGTTTACTCTTCATTTTACAACAGATTAGGACTGCTTTTATTCTTTCCAATGATTTACTCATACAGGTCGGTTATCTGTTGCAACAGATAACATACCTGGTGCAACAGATTAGTGATCCATTTTTATTCTTTCCAATGATTTACTCATCCGTTGCAACAGGTCGGTTATATGTTGCAACAAATAAAATACCTGGTGCAACAGATTAGTGATCTATTTTTATTGTTTCCAACGGATTACTCATCCGTTGCAACGGGTCAGTTATGTGTTGCATCAGATAAAATACCAGGTGCAACAGATAGTGTTGTTTTTATGGTTCCCACGTATTACTCATCCGTTGCAATAGGTCGGTTATATGTTGCAACAGATAACATACCTGGTGCAACAGATTAGTTGTCTATTGTAACTGTTATATTACTGTTATGCATTAATCAATTATAATTTATGTTATGTTCCAGTTAATTTAAGATAACATGGCTCCCAAAATAAAATAAATCGAATCAAGTCCAAGTAAAGGAACAAGTGCAACAGCTCAGCTACATCCACCACTCTGTGAGCTTGCTTTACAAGCGTTATCTTAATCAAGAGCAGAAGATAATGAACATGGGGAGGAGAAATCTTTCAAAAAAGATGATCCAAATGCTAATAGCCCTTCCGTCGAAGAGTTTCTCAAAACCTTCAGCATTGATCGTTACCCTGTGAGAATGCAGTGTGATGGTGCCACAGATTTAACGGGTGATTTCGTAGTTAAGTCAGTCATGGGAAAATCTTTCGACACCTTCAGAAAAATACTTCGATAACAAAAATTGAATTCTTATTTCAGGGAAAGCTGCTTTGGGAAATATCTTGATTTGTCGAAGGACAACAATGCTCGTTTCCAGATGAAAATGGTATATGATCTTATCAAGCACAGGTTTATGTATGAAAACAACGATAAGATGGATGAGGTATGGATAAATTACTTTGGCATGCCTATTTGTTTTGGTTGGGAGGAGTTTGCCATAGTTATCGGACTAAAATGTTATCCTCCTTCTCCTTCTCAAGTTATACCTACTCTGACCCAAAAAAAACACCCCGCACACCCAAAAAAGAAAAAGACAAGTCGAGTGATCGTGATGACCTAGTGTCCATTGTTGGTCTAAGCTTCAAAAACAAAAATCTGATTGAAGCGTTGAAAGATAAAGGACTTTCAAAGAAGCACAAGCAATCATTGTGCTTGGTTTGATTAGTACATAATGTTCTTTGGACGAGAGACGTTAACAACAACATAAGCCTTGGTTTAATAAATCTCTTCGAGGATCTTGAGGCATTTAACAACTATCCTTGGGGTTATGAAAGCTTCAAAATGACTGTCGAATATTTGTTGACTCCGTTAACGCCCAAAACAGTCAACTTATATGATTTTCCATGGGCCTTCATGGTAAATATTTCTTTTATCATGATATGATTCATCATTTTTTTATTCAATAATGCTTTTGATTTATTGGCGTTATGTTATAGGCTTGGGCATTTGAAGAAATTCCTTATTTGAGACAACAAGTGAACTACCATGAAGAAGTTTCCTGTCCAAGAATTCTGAGATGGTTGTCGGCCAAAATCGATAAAAATACAAAAAAAATTTATCTTTTCAATCCCCCTAAGGAAGCAGTAAGTCCAATTCTAATCAAGTTTTTGTTTTAATTAATGATTAAATGATTTCATCATCATTCTTAATATATGTACCAATTTATTTTAGATTGTCCATCCGTGGCTTGTTCCGACCAACTGAGAGTTGAAGATGCCATTTTTTCTTACTTTACGATCTTTGCAAACTTTATCGAACCCTGAGGTCGTTGATGGAATAAAAATAGAATTATTTGGAGAAACATCCATCACAAGAAAAACAATTTGGGAGGGTGGGGCCACTGATGCTCCTCTTACAGTTTTCGAAATAACAAGACATTATGATTATGATCATAATGGTTGAACAGATTTTTCTCCGGATTTTTCCACATCTAGCGAATGTTCTTCATGCAAATGTCAAGACTGCAAGGCGAAACACGATGGAGTGATTAATGCAATTAATGCACTAACTGCTTCTGTAAAGGAAATGACATCTAAGAGGGGTGTCATTCCATCAAAGAGGATTTCATATCCAGACACTCCACTAGAGATCAAGGCAGCTAAGAGGAGAAGGAAAGACACTTCCAAGGCATCATCAATCATAAAAAAAAGCAAGATTGCAACGCCTCTGTCTTTGTCTTGCACCGATGTTCAGTGTGTAAGGGCCACAAAAGAGCAGCATGAGCTGAAGAAGGTGAATGTACATCATCTGTTCCAAAAAACAAACAAGCACATATCTGTTTCAACAGATGATACATCTGCTAAAAATTATCAAATAGATGTATATATCTGTTGCAACTGTTGTCTAACCTGTTGCATCAGATTCGTTATCTATTTCAACAGATGAGTCTTATGTTGCAACAGATGGGTCATCTGTTCAAAATTATCGTACTGCTCTGATTTACCTGTTCGAATTTGTCTCAACAGATAATAAATCTGATACAACATAAGAATCATCTGTTGCAACAGATGGAAAATCTGTTGTATATCTCTACTTAACATTGACAATTCTGGATTTCCAGGTGGATATCATAGCTACTGCCGAAAAGCATAATATGACAGTTGATAATCCATTAACTGCTTCCAAAGATGAAGAAAAAGTGAAGTCTGTCAGTTTGGGAGAACGAAAGAATTACCCATTTGAAGGGTTCAACATCTCGGACGAGGCTCCAAAAAAACTATTACAATTGATCAACGACTATTCAGAATGGAATGCCGATTGGCTGTTAAACCATCATGCCGGTAGGTACATAAATTAATTTTATGGATATTGGTTTATAAAATTCTTGTTGTAAGAACCTGACATTAACACATATAAATCATCATGTAGAAAATAAAATGACAAGCTACAAAGTGAACGAATCGAGTCTTGGTTTTGATATGTTTGACTTTGTTGTTGCACATCCCGGAGCGAAGAATTGGTTTTATTTAATGTCACAGCCCCAAACTTGCTGGAATGATGAGGTTCAATGGCCATACATATTACTATTAATTAATACTTTATTTAATTACATCTGCGTATTGATTTTTTCATCACGTAATCCAAAATATTTGATAATATGTGCAGCACATCGATGTCATTTTTTACTACCTCCGAAAGAAGGCCAAGTTGCAAATACAAGAACAATACAGATAAACAACAAACAATTGTTTGTACAAAGTTTACATCAACAATGCCTATGATAGGTATTGTCAACAGCAGCCGGAAGTTTCCCAAAATGAGGAATGCTTAATCAACATCATCAAAGGTTTTAGCATTCCGGCTAGCTTACCTTGGCATTTGGTCGACGAAGTGTACATCCCAATCAATTGTTGTGATGAATTTCATTGGTTGTTGGCTGTCGTCGTTCTAAAAGAGAGGCGCATCCGAGTTTATGACTCGATGTCGCGAAGGAAACGTTCTGGGCCGTTGTCTGAGATACAAAATATGGTCAAAATATTGCCTACTTACCTTGATATGAGTGGCTTTTTGGATCAAAATATTCGTACTGATTGGTTGACGATTGAAGCATACCGGGATAAAATGGCTAATCCATTTGATGTACAATATGTTGACGAAATTGCTCAACAAACCATTGGTATCCTGTAAGTTTAAGTGTCATGATTTAGTTTCATTTCACAAATTTCACAACGCTTGCATGAACTACAAGATATGGATTATCTGTTTTTTATAACGCAGGGATTGCGGTCCTTTTGTTGCCGCCTATGTCGAGTATTTGAGCGATGGATCACAAGTACCAAATAATGAACTTGATGCCGGATTACTCCGCAAAAGATATGTTGCTCTTTTATGGAAATATGGAGAAGCGAAAGATCAGAAGCCGTACACAACCGACGTTAAAGATCCACGACGATCAAAGCCGAATTCCATAGCACTGGATGAAGAACAACTTGTCTATATTGATTAGATCTTTATAGCTCGAGTCCGTCAATGTAATAACCTATCCTCCTTTATTTAACTTGTTGATTTATTTGTAGAGTAGATCGTTTGTACTCATAATATTTTTTTTACATTTTATTTATTTGTTGAGTTATTTTATTTCATGTAATTTTCGAAGGCTTCGATTTATTTTATTCTGTCTATGAATATAATTAATTCTGAGTTTTAAACATGTTAATTGAAATAGAGTACTAGATTCAAATATCGCAACAGATAATACATCTGCTGCAACAGACGACATATTTTATCAGACAGATTTAAACATATGTTACAACATGAGATGCAACACATAGGTCATCTGCTGGAAATTATATAACATGTCTTCCTACTTTTTTTATTTGCTCCAACAGATTACCGATCAGTTGCAACAGATAAGTTATATATTGCAATAGATCGTAAATCTGTTGCGACAGACAGATGGGGAACATCTGCATAACGCAACAGATGACCAACCTATTCCAACAGATAATCAATCTGTCACAACAGGTACTATATCTGTTACGACAGATATAAAATCTGTTGCATTATAAAAATTCAACTTTGCCAGACATAAAATTATTGGTCGTATATGTATAATGAATTGGCTTAAAATAAAAATTTGTTATCATGTTCGTCTCTGTCTTTGTACATATTTTTTTTATACACGGGCTCCAACCATTTAGTTAGTACCCCATATGCCCAGACTCATTCCATCTTTCCCACAACGGTGTCGTACACACTGGTCATTTGTGTGCCGATCAGCAAACACTCCATGTATGTAAGCGAGTACGGCCCGCACGCTGCACCGGTTGTATTTTTAGGAAGCTGGATGTTCTTATTTCGACCTTCAAAAATCCATGATTCCTTCGCCAAGACTTCAGCCGTTAAATAATTCATCAGCTTACTCTGCGTCAACAACTTGGGCAACAACTTCAAGTGTGGCTGCATGTGGGTTAAAAACGTCTTCTCGCTGAACACAGGTAAGTTGCAGTCATAAACCTTAATATTTCCCTCGTATAGTAGTATCTCAACAGTTAGAAAATGGGTGACATCCATGTTCATGACTACAAGGATTTTCTTTGCCTTGGTCCAGTTCTTGCTGTGTGGATATGACCTCTTCCCTCTAACATATTTAATCGCTTCTTCATCCCATTGGAACGTAGAAACTAACTGATCAAATCCCAGGCCACCGGAATCAGCTATATTACGAAGATCAGCGTACCTATCTATAAATTATTGTAGAAGTTGAGGTCCATTATCCTATCAGCAGCATCATAAGCATCTGGGTACGCTAATTGCCTGCCCCTCATGAGGCAGAGAATTTCATCAACATACTGTGGTATAAGAAAATAATTTTTAAATAGGTTAGTAATTGTAAAGAATAAAAGCACAGTGGAAAGAATCTGATGCAGAAGGTTCTCTGAATCATTTCATAGATTACCCAGCCAACGTAACTTATGCAACAGATGTGTATTATGTTGCAACAGAATACTAAGCTGTTGCAACAAATTATATATCTGCTACGTAGATTCTTCTTCATGGAGTAGATTGGAAGGATAGTTAGCAAAAGTAAACTTACCTTGTCCTCGTACCACACACACATATTTGTCATATTCGAGAAGTCTTGTGCGGCAAATGAATGCATGGTGTATTCTTTTTGAATCTTCATCTTGATGAATTCTTCCAGTTCCTTCTTTTTCTCCTAGCCAAGTGCCGCAAATATGTCCACCATCTTTGGCAGCCCCTGAACTTCAACAACTATTGGAGCGGGGGGAGTTGCATTTTTTGTAGATTTCAGAACGGAGAGAATTTATCTAATTTTTATTCTCTTCCTCCTAACCTCCATTGTAGGAGTGCATGGCTCCCTCACCTCGTTGGATGGTATGACACCCCTCCTGGATTTCAACTCCTCGGCAACTTCAGCAATAGTCTCTAGCTTGTCGAGGAGTTTATCCTCTCCGTCCTTGCATACTTTGCATTTGAAATGAGAACATGAGGATGAGGAGGGGTGAGAGGGACCACTGTAAGGGTGGGAAAGACCGGTGTAGGGGTGAGAGGGAGGACCTGTGCAAGGGGTATTTTAAAACATATTTATTTTTTGATGAGCACCAACATGCTCATAATCATGACTGGCAGCAGAAGCAGAAGCAGGATGGCTGCCACCATCACAAACAACTCCAACAGCAATACCCCCAGAAGAAGCACCCGGATCTGTTGCAGTTTGAGTTAGGTCGTGAAGAGCTTCAACATTAGACTGACCTTGCCTAACTGCTCTTCTTATGGATGTTGCTCCATCCAATTCCTTCTTTATTAACTCCACCGTTGGATCTTTTTTGGTATCAACAAGACCCAGAGTAAGAAAAGAAGTCATCCCTAGCTCATCAATGGTAGGCACGATCCAAGGATGCACAACTTATAAAAAAACGACAGGAGGAATTTAAATCATATAATAATAATTTACAGTCAGTTGGGTTACATGGGGCTCGGTTTATGTTAACATAGCCAACTTATGCAACAGACGATCTAGCTACCGCAACAACTGATCTATATGTTGAAACAGATTGACAATATGTTGCATCAGAATACCCATCTGTCGCATAATTTACAGTAGATGGGTAATCTATTGAGTAGGGTTCAAAGAACAGAGCAATATATGGTTAATCTGTTATGAAATATAGATCGTCTGTTGCAACAGATTACCCATTGCACCAGTTGCAGTTGACGGGTAATCTCTTGCAAATGATGGAACATCTGTTTCAATATTTTTCTTTGAGGCAAATTATTTTTGTTGAAAGAAGACGTACTGCATCATCCGGAGGGTTAAAGAGATCAGCCTCGTTAATATTTTTTTTGCTGCTCTCTACTGCAGCCAACCACCTAAGGATCTTTGGATGAGAAACCTTATCCGGGTAATTCGTGAAATGCTTTTGGAAGGGAGGAATGGCTTCACATGCCCAAGCCTAAAAATTGTAAACAGGAAGCAAGCAAAAAAAAAGTAACAAGTATATTCAATATAAATTAATGAATGAGTAAAAATAGTGATCAATTTTACCATGAAAGCCCAAGAAAAGGCGTATAATGTGGTCGTCTTTGGCTTTAGCTCTTTCAGTAAATATTTGACAGTCAAGTAGTAGTTGTCGTAGCCCCAGGGATAATCGTTGAATCTCCCAAAATCATCAGCAAGCGCCAACAAATCACGTTCTATGACTTTCTTGACGTCTCTTGCCAATAAAACGAAATGGACAAACCAAACTAAGCACAATTTCTCCCTGTAGTGCTTTGGTATGTCTTTATTCTGATCCGTTATCAAATTCTTCACTTTGTAGCTAGGTCCAACAATGCCAAAAAAACCATCTTTTTTACCTTGCGTTTGTTGTACCCTTTGTGGGGTGTTTTCTTGATGGCAGGTTCTTCTGGACGATTGCATCTCAAGCCCGTCACAATGGCAAACTCTTTCAATCCAAAACAAACCGGCATGCCACAGTAGTTGATCCAGACTTCATCCATCTTATTTCCGCCCTCCTTCAGACCTCCATCATCTCCCGGATACATGATCCTGTGCTTGAGAAGGCCATATACCATGATCATTGGGAAACAGAGAGGGCGGGGCCCAGACAGCTCAAGAAAGTGTGCAAAGCAGCTCTTCTTAAAAAGTTCATCTATGTTTTCCTTCTTCATAATACTCCTAAGTTCGTCAAAAGGTTTCCCCAACTGGCATTTAAGTACAAGATCACCAAATACTGCATTAGGATTATTCATCGGCATCACAACTCAAAACTTGTCAATACTAATGGTTTTGACAGAATCATGATGGAATTTCGATATTATTTCACGCCCCATTGGTGAGGAGGAGTTATCACTTTCCTAGGCTTCATTTTGCCCTGACTGAGATTGTTCTGAAAGTTCTTCCGAATCTATCTCTACTCTAGCATTTTTTGTTTGGTGATCGGAAGTTGATCCACTTTCTCCACTTTCTCCACTTTCTGTTTCTTTTCTTTTGGGAGACATCTTTTAACTACAAACAAAATAAAAATAAAAAATACATTGCATTTCATGTCTGCATAATTTTTTTAAAAAAGGTGAGACAAATTTCAATAAATTATTCTTACCACATAACCAAAAAAAAATACTCCAACGGACAACCCATCAGTTGGAAAAGATGGGGAACCCGAATCTGTTTGAAAACCTATTTAATATCTCCCCACAGATATTCCACCTGTTGCAACAGGTGTAGAAATTTCAATAAATTATTTCTACCACATTACAAGAAAATAGTCCAAAGGATAACCCATCAGTTGGAACAGATGGGGAATATGTTTGAAGACCTTTTTAATATCTCCCAACAGATCTTCCACCTGTTGTAACAGATGGACCACCACCACCACAACCAATGCCACCAAGACCACCACCAATGCCACTAATACCAACACCAAGACCACCGACACTACCGCCAAAAAACACAAATACCAACACCACCAACAACATCCTCCAACAACACCACAAACACCATCCAACAATACCACGACAGTTAACAAAACACTGAGAGAAAAACTAGGGTTTTCTCGGGTGCTTCCTACTTTTTTTGAATCAAAACTCAAAATTGTTAACCCATTCTCGAAGATAATACAACTAAAAGTCTTCTTTTTTATCATTAACTAAAAAGTCCTATTTTTTAGAATAAAGAACAAATGTAGAACTCTTCTCGAACTCTGTTACATGCGAAGATAGAGAAAACAACGGATACAAGCGGGAATGAAGTTGAAAAAATCAACTATATGTAGTCGTAAATGGAAAGAAAATCGACCTATTTTAAAGGGTTGAGCAATTTATTGAGTAGTTGTTGTTTGTATTATTTGTATTGTTGAGAGGAAGAGGACACCCCGAGAGAGAGAGAGAAAGCAAGAACTTAAGATTTGAAATGAAAAGTTTTTCGCGCAAATGGATGATTTGTATGGGTTGATTTGTAATTTTGGTAAAGAATGACTAGTTTTGAAATTGCTAATTTGGTCAGAATTGATCTTAATTAATTTTAAAAAATTTAAAAGATATAGTTTTTAAAACATTGAGTTGATGAGAACTCATTTCTAGTTAGAGTGATCGATTGACGACTCGGGTCGGGATGAACGCAATACCAGCGCCATGCAATTGCAAAGACTCGATGGGATTTGTAGTTGACCCTGCGAGCTCATTCATTTATCACTAGTTCCACCTAAATCAACTTAGGTACTATCATTATCCTAACATTGAGTTGATGAGAACTCATTTCAACTCAGAGTGATCGATCGATGACTCAGGTCGGGATGAACGCAATACCAACGCCATCCAATTGCAAAGACTCGATTGGATTTGTAGTTGACCCTGCGAGCTCATTCATTCATCCCTAGTTCTACCTAAATCAACTTAGGTACTATCACTATCCTAACATTGAGTTGATGAGAACTCATTTCAACTCAGAGTGATCGATCGACGACTCGGGTCGGTATGAACGCAATACCAACGCCATACAATTGCAAAGACTCGATTTGATTTGTAGTTGATCCTGCGAGCTCATTCATTCATCCCTAGTTCCACCTAAATCAATTGCTATAAAATCTATTGCAACAAACGACTAAGCTGTTGAAAATTTTCAAACAGGTACATATATGTTGCAACAGATGACATATCTGATTTAATTATCAAATAGATATTTGCATCTGTTGTGACAGATGACTGAGCTGCTGAAAATTTTCAAAAAAATATTTATATCTGTTGTAACAGATGACATATCTGATTTAATTAATTATCAAATGAACATTTTCATCTGTTGTCACAGATGACTGAGCTTTTGGGATTTTTAAACAGATATTTATATCTGTTGTAACAGATGACTGAGCTGTTCGAATTTCTAAACAGATATTTATATATGTTGTAATAGATGACATATCTGTTTGAAAATCTTTTTATTTTAAAGCAAGAAGCTTCTGGTTCAAGTAGATAATATCAAGTAGTAGTACTTACTACTAAAGGCGGTAAAAAATGTTTCTTGGATATCTCAAAAGTGAGTTCATTGAGCAGTCTTTTCCTGTCTTTTCAATGTCAATAGTCTTAGTCTTCCTCGTGCCCCTCAAATTATTCATGAAATTAATGAATATTAATTAATGAATATTGAAAAATACCATGTCTACGTACACAATACATCTATAGAAATTATCTCATCTCTTCCTTTAGCTGCAGTTTATTTTATTCAACTCTCTTCATTTTCTCTCTCCTCTTTAGGGTCACAACCTTTTTTCTCTCTTTTTTCTTCTCTTCTCATAAAGATTTTTTCGGATCTAAACCCATCCATTCCTTTTCTCGACTTAAATTTTTGTTTTGATCCCCTTTTTGATATTAAGGTATGGTTCATTATTACTCTTTCATTCTCGTCTTCTTCTTTGCATGTTATTTACATCTATTTTTTATTTAATTACTATTTACCCATATCATATTTAATAAAAAAATTTAAGGAACTTATAAGTGTTGAATAAACAATCCGAGAATTTTTATTACAAAATGAGAAAAAAGTCATCTGTTGGGAGAAGTTTAAAAGCCTTGTTGGCAGTATCATTTTTTTTGTATGTATTTTATTTGTTTCATTATTATTGACGCAGTTATTGATGTTGTTGGTGGGGGTGGGGTTGTTGGAACTTGTGGTGTTGTTGATGGTTCTGGCACAAAGGATGTTGCTTCTTTGTTGTTGATGATGTTGTTGGAACAAATGTCGTTTCTTTTTTGTTGATGTTTATGCTGTTGTTGATGTTGCAACAGATGGAGAAACTGTTGGAACAAATAAAACCACCAGAAAGGCTGGTTTGATGTATTTCATCAGACTCCACATCTGTTGCAACAGACTCCACATCTGATGCAACAGATGGACAATGTTCTTTTTGTGACATTAATTTTTTTTCTCTTCTTTGTAGATATAAGGAACTGATAGTTGATCAACTTTTGACGGACTATCTCAAGAAGCTGCAGTAAAGATGGGATCAGAGGAATAAGCTGCTTGTAGATGGAACCACTTCATATGTGAAGGTATGTATTACTGATAATGTTATCATGGAAACACACATAGAGTGCACTGATTTTGTGAATGATATTTTTACTGATTAGTCATAGATCGTTCAAACAAGATGTCTGCAATTTTACAGTTAAGTTTGGTAGGTCCAAACTGATAAGGCTGAGGGACCGTGAATATGGTTCTGATAGCCTGTTAAGATTTAATGTCGGTTGTTGCTCATGTTTATTTGTCAAGCATTGTGAAGGGATCTAATTTTTGTGTCATTGTAAAGAGATTCAATAGCGATTGGACTAACTTTTAGGGTGCATTGGATCCTTAGAGGGCCTTCGAAGCTTAGCACTGCATCTAATAAGAACGGAAAACCAATATATTTATTGCCCTGACAAAAATTTATATGGCTAGATTGCTCGCTCGGGGTGGTGATTTTATGCCAGAATATGCGGTAGGAGAATGCTTTCGAAGTAAAATGGGTGGTTGATGGAAGACTATATCATCTGAGAGATAATTGAAGAAGAGACATAGAGTAGAAAGTAACTTCTAACGAATCTGGCCGGTGGAATTATCTTAACAGATGCGAGATCTGAATCAAGTGCAAATATGAAAGTGTATCCGATAATGTAATTTCATCTGTTGTGTCTCTGAAAGTAAAACAATGCAGATGGACACTTTGCTAGGGAGATGCGTGGTTGGGATTATCACCTAGATAGAAAATAGGAGAAGACCAACAAAGAAGCCTCACGGGCATCGAGGGTAGAAATAATATACAGCAAGTCTAGAAAACTTATGCCAACAACATCTGAAGTTAAAATAAGGAATCTAAGCGAAGGCGGTAAATTTTTGAATTTTAAATTTCATCCCATGCCTTCTTGTTTGTGTTTTCGATCCGGTCCACTGTCCTTGACCTGATCGGAACCACAAACGAGATTGAAAGGAAAATAGAGTATCATTGCTTCCTTAGCAATATGGTTATAATTGATTGTGTTTTCTTGCCTTGACATGCTTTCAACATTTCTTGGAGAATATCAGATGCTTGTTGTAGTATGTGAATCCCGATAATTTTCAAGCTTGCCTTCAGCTTGTTAATTCTGTATTCAAGCTAGTCGTTGCCCTCTTCGAAGTTGGTAAAGAGTTCCTCGTCTCTTGTGAGATCGATTAGGAACACTACCTTCAAAGTTGTGGCATTATAGAAGCCCTTCAGAACACTTTCTTCAGAAGCTTTAAAGGATATGGAGGGTCTCTGTGTTTTTTTTAGGTCAAAATGTGTTGATGCATGCTGAAGATGTGGTCCCAAAAGTTGAACAACACACTTTTATCTTGCGTTGCTCCATACATCTTGCTCAACCAATTTGATAAATTAGTAAGCATAGAGTTACGTAGCGTGTGATCTAAACCAGCTATACCAAGCTTATCAAACATTACGTAACTCTAAGCTCATTACTTTATAAAAAAAATATAACCGAGTTAGAGCACAAATCTAACGAGCTCAATCTTTCAGCCTTTCTGCTGATTGCTCTTCTCCAATATAGATGACAAGATATCTGCTATGCAAAAGTCTACACCGTCTACACCGTCGCCAGACATGTTCACAGGCAATCATGTCTGGCGATGGTGTAGACTTTTGCATAACCGATATCTTGTCATCTATATTGGAGAAGAGTGATCAGCAGAAAGGCTGACAGATTGGGCTTTTATCTATGTGCACTAACTCGGGCATATTGTTTTGATAGGGTAATGAGCTTGGAGTTACGTAAGGTTTGATAGGCTTGGTAGAGGAGGTTTAAATCACATGCTACGTAACTCCATGCTTACTAATTTATCAAATTGGTTGAGCAAGATGCATGGAGCAACGCTCGACAAAAGTGTGTTGCTCAACTGTTGGGACCATATCTTCAATATGCATCAACACATTTTGACCTAAAACAAACACAGCGACCCTCCATGTATTCTTTAAAGCTTCTGAAGAGAAAGTGTTCTGAAGGGCTTCTAGAATGCCACAACTTTGAAGGTAGTGTTACTGATTGAGCTCACAAGAGACGAGGAACTCCTTACCAACTTCGAAGACGGTAACGACCAGCTTGAATACAGAATCAACAAGCTGGAGGTAAGCTTGAAAATTATCAGGATTCACATACTACAACAAGAATCTGATCTTTTCCAAGGAATGTTGAAAGCATGTCAAGGCAAGAAAACACAATCAATTATAATCATATTGCTAAGAAAGCAATGATACTCTATTTGCCTTTCAATCTCGTTTGTGGTTCCGATCAGGTCAACGACAGTGGACCTGATCGAAAACACAAATAAAAAGATGGGATGAAATTTAAAATTCAAAAATTACTGCATTCGCTTAGTTTCCTTATTTTCACTGCAGTTGTTGTTGGCGTAAGTTTTCTAGACTTGCTGAACATTATTTCTACCCTCGATGCCCGTGAGGCTGCTTTGTTGGTCTTCTCCTATTTTCTACCTAGGTGATAATCCTGACCATGCAGCTCCATAGCAAAGTGTTCATCTGCATTGTTTTTCTTTCAGAGATACAACATACAAAATTACATTAACAGATACACTTTCATATTTACACTTGATTCAGATTTCGCATCTGTTAAGATAATTTCATCGGCCAGATTCGTTAGAAGTTACTTTCTACCCTGTGTCTCTTCTTCAATTAGCTCTCAGATGATATAGTCTTCCATTAACAACCCATTTTCCCTCGAAAGCATTCTCCTACCGCACCTTCTGGCATATAATCATCAACCCGAACGAGCAACCCAACCATATAAATTTTGGTCAGGGCAATAACTATATTGGTTTTCCATTCTTGTTTGATGCAGTGCGAGGCTTCGAGAGCCCTCTAAGGGTCCAATGCACCCTTAAAGTTAAGTCCAATCGATATTGGTTCTCTGCAGTGACGACAAATATTGAACCCTTCTCAAAACTTGACACGCATAAACACGAGCACCAACCGTCAGTAATTCGTAACAGGGTATCTGCACTATCTTCATGAGGTCCTCATCCTTATCAATTTTGAACCCATCAAATTTAACGGTACAATGCAGGATCTTGTTTGAATGATCAATGCCTAATCGGTTAAAAATAGCATTCACAAAAATATTGTACTTTATGTGTGTTGTCCGGGTAACCTTATCAGTAATACATACTTTACTCCCACACATATGATAGTGGTTCCATCTGCACGTACCTTATTCTTCCTAGCCCTCTATGGCTTAAATTGAATAAACAGATGACCAGCTTGTTGCAACAGATGACACATCTGTTTATATTGTCAATTAATTGGAGACATCTGTTACGACAGGGATCAACCTGTTGTAAAAATCAAATAGATATATACATCTGTTGTAAAAAGATTGTCAGTATGTTGTAAGTTATCTAACAGAAAGAATATATTTTGTAATAGATTACCTATCTGTTAGATTTATTTTAAAACAATTTTCTTTTCTTTCCGAGATACAATAATTTATAAATAGGTCCCTCCTTACAAATATGGATGATCCAGATTCGTACAAGAATATTCATATTGAGTCCTTGCGTGAACTTCAAAGGCAGATTGATTGATGAACTCCAGAGAGATATTTGGCTGACTTCGGAGCAAGGCTGCAGGATGAATGAAAGATGTCTGATTGACAATAATAATAATAGTAGTAATAATAATTAGGTAATGTTTTTTATTTTAGAGATTATTTTCCTCCTTTTGTATATCAAATCTACCCAAGAGATTCAAAAATCTATGAACATTCATTTCATTTTGTTGTCGACTTTGAATTTTAAATTCTTATTTAGTATTTAATAATAATCATTCTGTTTATTCCTTGTTCTCAACATGTCGACGGTTGGTGGTAAGGATTGAGCAGCAATTTGTGTCAACAGTTAGAGGTTAATCTGCTACGACAGATCGATCATATGTTGCACCTGACGGTTATTAATAAAAAAGGGCTATTGTTGTTATTGAGGGGGTGAAAAGAAAGACATGACTCGGAGTTCCGATTATTCAATATGAAAAATATTTTGTAAATAAATAATAAGGAAATAAATAATAAACACAATTTATAACCACAATTTTAATAACTGATCGTGACTTTTCACCATTTTTATTTTTAAAATTATTTATTATATAATAAAATGATTATTATTTTATTAAGGAATTTGAAAAGGTATTTTTTTTTATTTATAAAATAAAAAAATAAGCAAATTTGGATTAATGATATGATGATATAGTTTTTTAAAAAATAAAAATAAAAATAGACTATATGTTGCAACAATTAAATTATCTGATGCAACAGGTTCACTATGGTTGCAACAGATGATTTATTTATCGCCACAGATGATTTATCTGATGCATCCTATATCGAGTCTCAACTCAATAAAAGCAGTTCTTGGAATGAAGTAATTAATAATAATAATCTGAAAAGTCATGACTTATCACAATATTTCTTAATTTAATTAATTCATTACTTTTCACATTAATAAAAAATATAATTAATAAATGGAGTTGAACAGTTAGATTATATGTTGCAACAGATATGTTATCTGATGCAACATATTTTATATTTGTTGCAACAGATAATATATTTGTTGTCACAGATGTGTTATCTGATGCAAAAGATATAGAATCTGTTGCCACAACTCAATAAAAATGGTTCTTTGAAAGACTAATTAATAATAATAATCTGAAAAATCTTGACTTATATCACAATATTTATTTTCTTAATTTAATAAAAAAATTTAATTAACGTATGGAGGTCAATAGTCGCGCCTTTTTGCCTCTCATTCAAATTCAATCCTCTATAAATAGGTCCGTCCTTACTCAATCGTTCATTCAAATACTCACTCTATTTATTTCTTGCATCTCGTCTTTCATATTACACTCTAGAAGATAAGATTATGGCTGACCCAGTGTGGGACGTTGCTTTTCTGCAAGACGCCGTGAATGAACTTCGAAATCAAGTTCGTGATCTGCAATGGGAATTGGGAGGAGTTAGATCAAGAATGCTCCGCGAGATGCGCAGGCTGAGGAGGGCCTTGCTACTTCCGGTTGAAGATTGGCCGGCTGGCAATGATGATGCCGATAATAATAATAATAATTAGACTATTATTTTTCTTTTAGTCTATTATATGTATTTTTATTTGTTTAATAAATAAATTATGTTTGATCTTTGACGTTTTAATCCATATTTAATTTTCATTCTGTCTATTATCTTCTCAACAAACATTTCGACGATTCGAAGTAAAAAGGAATAATTTAGAATCCAGTAGCAATAGCAAGATTTATCTGTTGGGTTTGTGGCAGGGGTTGATTTGTGTTGTTTCAAACAGATTAATCATTCGTTGCAACAGATAATTAATCTGGTGCAAATGATAAACATTCTGATGCAACAGATAATTAGTCTGGTGCAACAGATAAACATCCTGATACAACAGATAAGACGTTTGATGCAACAGATAATACGATGATGCAACAGATAAATAGTCTGATACAACCGATTACTCATCTGATGCACGAGATGATTGATCTGTTTAAATTGTGCGCACTTGTGCTGGATTCATAATCGGGCTTCTATTCATTGTTGAAAAAACAGAAGTGTACCTAGATGACAAATACGAATAAAAATCATAATTTTACTTACCAAAGTAACCTATGAAGTAATGCCAAAGTGGAAAGTGATGTAGTAAACAAAATTTGACCTAAGAAATTGGTCAGATCGCAGCAGTAGCGATGTACCAACAACAACAACAACAACAAATGATCGACAAGAAGAAGATGATGACAAAAGCAGCAGAAACAGAAACAATTAACAACAAAAATCGCTAAGAGGGAGAAAACAACAATGGATGAGAAGAGAGAGAAAGACACATTTTCCCCCTTCGTTTCCCATTATTTTCGGTATACATTGGAATCAAAGTGTAAAAATAAAAACTTGTGGGTTATTTTAAAATTTTCCCAACTTTCGTAATACATAAAAAAGTAATTGTCACCTTCAACTAATAATTAAGACTTGTATCATCTACACCTCATTTTAAAACTCTTTTGTCACCTGTGATCCAAAACCCTAAGAAACTTGGGGGTATTGGAAGAGGGAGAGGAGATTTAGGGGAATATAGGCAAGGGGAAGTAGAATGAAATGTGTCTATATATAAACGAAAAACGAGGTGAGAGAGATAGAGTCGGCTTCAAGTTTTTTTCTTTTTTTTCTCTTTTTCAAATTTCTTAATTATGGGGAATTAATAAGTGCCTTTAACCAAAAGATATGACTTTAATCATTAATATAATTTATAGCTTGTTTGGTCAAGTGTTTTTTTTAAAAAATAAATTGTATATTTTTTTTAAAAGTATCTATTTTAAAAAACTAAATTACTTGATCATATTTTTGGATGAAAATAAGTGTTTCTAGTGAGTAGAAACAATTTCATAAGCACTTCTCAAAATAAGTTAAATATAGAAGTTCCGCCAAGCACGATATGAACCTGTTATATCGTATTTAATAGTGTTGTTTTTACTAAATTACTAATTTATGCTTATCATAAAAATCTGACTGTGCAAATGCTTTTTGAGTTTAACTTAAAAATAAGTAATTAAGTTTCAATAAGTAAATTTGAGCTAATAACTTAAAATAAAATCTTATTATAATCTTAAGAATAACACATATTATCTGTTATAATAAGTAAATGTCACCTAATGGCTAATAGTATGAAAATTCTTTAGACAATTTACATAGCTTAAACTAAATAATGTGTATTATACATTGATAATATAAGCAATTTTTTCACTATAATTAGAACCAATCATAAACGACTTATGGTATTAGTTAAAACTAGTATAGGTACCCGCGTGATGTGTGGAATACTTTTCTATAAAAGTATCATTAAAAAAATATTTTATTTATTTAAAATAAAAAAATATTTTTTAAAAAAAATAAAGTATTTTATCTTCTATGTCTAATGCTATGGGTCGGAGTAGATTAGGCATCCTTCATCTTTGATTCATGATGTACTAAATTACAATTTGAATAATATATGAGTTGCTTTTCTTTTACCATTAAAAAATTAACATATTTTAAATTAGTCAGGAAATATTATAAAAATTATTTAATAGTGAAATTATAATTAATCGTTAATATAGAGTAAGAATTATAATTATTTTTGATGTTTTGATATGAAAAGAATGAAATTCGTATTTTTATTAAATTTTATTGATGATTGCAAAAAATAAAAAATGTAAAATATTAAATAATTATGATTTTGTATATTTATAACCAATTGAGATATGTGATTACATTTTTTATCTTTCATTTTAAATTTTACTTTTTCCTGTCTGTTAATTCAAAACAACAATTAGACTAAAAGTTCATGATTGTGTCTAATTCCAAAACTTCTTATTCTAAAGTATAAATTTTTTCTTTTAATTAAAAACTAATTAACCACATACAATTTATTATATTACTCATCAAAGATATTGAGAAAAAATTCCTACCCCTACCCCACCCACCACAATCCCTCGTTCTCTCCTTTCCAACCACAATATTCATCACCCTATTCTAACTCATTCTATTATTTCGTATAATATAGATATACAAATGTTTTAAAAAAAAAAATTTTACTCATTATTCATGATAAGTATATTTGCGGAAAACATAAATATATTATTTTTTACAAATAGGGCTAAAACTGTTAGAAAGCTAAGTTAAGCATGAACAACATATCTTAATAATTATATGAAGAAATATGATGGACATTATTTATAACTTTTTTATCCATGATAGAAATTCTCTGAGATCAAAAAAAAAAATATTAATATATGAGCGTAATGCAAATTATAATAATAAATTTAATTTTTATATCTTCGTGTGAAATTAATGACGGTTCATATAAATCATTAACTTTGTATAGGATATTAACTACTTACTTGATGACGGTGGTGGTGGTGGTGGTGGTGGTGGTGGTAGTAGTGGTGGTGATGGTGGTGGTGGTGGCGGTGGTCGCGGTGGTCGCGGCGGCGGTCGCGGTGGTCGCGGCGGCGGTCGCGGCGGTGGCGGCGGCGGTCGCGGCGGTGGCGGCGGCGGTGTTGGTGTTGGTGGTGGTGGTGGTGTTGGTAGTAGTAGTAGTAGTAGTAGTAGTACTGTTGCTACTACTACTATTACTGTTTATTATTATTGTTGTTGTTGTTATTATAATACTATATTACTACATTTTTAAAAATTAAAAGTAGTGCTACTACTTGTACTATTTTTTTTTTTTGGGTGTGTTTAAACGTGTACTAATACTAATGTTATTGTTGTTATTATTATTATTACTAGTTTAACGGCACGTGCCTCGCACGTGTAACGTTTGATTATTTAGAATTAAATAATTTTATCTATTGTGGAGATTTTTAATAAATTATAAAAATTCAAATCACTTTTCAAAAATCTTTCACACTTTAATATAATAATGTAAACATAAACATATACTAATATATGTTTTACCAGTTCCAAGTGGTTGATGGATCATCACTTTTTTCGCTTGCGTATCTCTTTCCCTTGTTGCCACAGACTAAGTGAGACGCATCAATTTGAACCATATTTGTGTTGTTTTTATATTTAAAATCTTTTCTTATTTTTAAAGTCAAATCTTTAAAAATTTATTAATTACATTCTATTACGTACTTAAAATATTTTGAAATCTGAAACTTCTTAATTTTTTTCTTATTCTAATAGTTTTATATTTATTTTTAGATTTTTCAAATCTTCTTAAAATCAAATTTAGTTTATTTAAATTCTTAAACTAATAGAAAAAGTAACAGTTGTCATTAATTTTGAAGACTTTTAATAAGGAAAGGTTTTACCATAAATATATTTTATTAATTTTTAACTCTTAAATTAGAAAAAGATATTGAAATTCTGATGTCTTTTAATAAGGAATTTCTTTTACCATAAATATATTTAATTAATTTTCAACTTTTAAATATTAGGAAAAAATAATGAAAAGACAATTTTGGCTAAAGCAAAAACTTTTAATGAAGGGCAAAAAGTTCAATTCACTTTTTTAAGGGTCTTCACACTTTTAATATATTATAGATTATAGATATAGATTATTATTATTATTATTATTATTATTATTTAGGTTAATGTTTCATTTTTATTTAATATTTGAGTATATGTAAAATTATATTTGAAAGGGATAAGTTTATGTTCCTAATTTCAAGCTAATGATAATTTTAATATAATATCTTATATTTTAATTATAATTTTTATTACAATGTTTATAACCTTGTCCTAAAAACTATCACGTGGCTTTCTATTGTGCTGTCACGTGGCATCTTATCTTGTTTTGGTTTTTCTTTAACATATATATAGATTATTATTATTATTTAGGTTAATATTTTATTTTTATTTAATATTTGAATATATTTTAAATTATATTTGAAAGGGATAGCTTATGTTCCTAATTTCAAGCTAATGTTAATTTTAATATAATATCTTATATTTTAATTATAATTTCTATTACAATGTTTACAACCTTGTCCTAAAAACTGCCACGTGACTTTCTATTATGCTGTCACGTGGCATCTTGTCTTGTTTTAGTTTTGCTTTTATATATATAGAGACTAGCTTATCTGATAACTATAATATAAAGTATACAAAATTTATATTATCCGTGTATATATATCCTTTTAAAGTTTTTAAATGGTACACCAATAACAATCAATGAGATTCTACTTGTCGGACGATGATTCTTCACTCAAATACAACAAAGTAAAGTAGTTATGAAAATTTAAAGAAAATATAGCAATAAATAAGTAAACAGTAACAACAACAAAACTGTTATAAATGTATTTACATTATAGTGAATGTCTATCAAGATCTACTTTGATATCTGTTAGGATTTGAAGCATCCGTCTTTTACTCAGACTAGGAGTAAATTTCTCCTATAAATAGAGGGATATTTTTCATTGTATTTACAATCTGATGATCTCTCATCCCAAAAAAAAAAAAGAAATAAAAATTACTCTGTCTATTCTCTCTACTCTTCTTCTTTATTCTTTCTTATTTTATAACACGTTATCAGCACGAGACTCTATCAAACATGGTGAGATTATAAATCTTAAGGATTTCAAGGTTAGTAATTTCTTATGTTATTTATCTTTTGCTACTACTAATATAATTATTGTTGAATTTGAGGAAAAATAATTGGTTTGGAACCATTTATGTTTTAAATTTATTCCTCAAGAACAATATTATCAAAAGAGATGATAATATGTTGGGTTCAAGTCCCATCAATTTATGTCTAAGACGTCTCTATATGGATAAGATGTTGAGATTGAATCTCAATGCATGTATTGATGATATTATGATGGCTAAGACAAAATAATGGGTATTTGATGAAAAGTCATGAAATATATCCCATTGATATGCTCTATTCCCTGAATTGAATGTGGTAGTAATAAATCATATGTATGCCTCAATTTGCTTTTGTAGTAGCTATCATAATTTGATACGCTTAAGGCATGATTATATTTCATTCCTGGAGAATGAGAAGCTTATTAATGCAAAGGTGCACTTGATTGTGATGGTATCACAACTCACCTCCGAATGAGGCAGAATAACTGAGAAGAGTTATTTCGAAGCTACTTCTAAAGTAGTAAATCTGAAATTCATTCATGTAATAGTAAATCTGAAATTTACTAAAGAAAAAAGTACATGTCATGGTAAACTTGGAGTTTACTAGAATAAAAGTTCATAAATTGATATGAACGATTGTGACATCTCGAAGATGTGCATATTGAATACTAGACGTGTATTGAAGAACTAGAAGGTTCTTTAAGAATTGTTTATGTCGCTTGTTCTCATGATAAGTTGGTTGGACCAACTAATGTTGGGATTGAATTTCTTAAATCTGAAAAATATAAAAGGTGAATATGAGCCCGTTCATCTATCATGTGATTTATTGAAAAGATGCATCAATAAGATGATCATATGTACATCCATTGTCAACCTGCAGTTTGACATTCATAAAGTTGCTTGCTCAATAAAATTAAGTTAAGAACATAATTTTCAGATTGTGCAGTCAAGAAAGTTATCTTGATGATGATGGTTTGACATTGAATGCCTTCAATAAATAGCTAAATCATTATTAATGAGAACAAAACTTCATGCATTGGTCTAAAATATGATATATTGCAATAGCATTTGTATGCATTAGACCAATAAATTATGATTATTTCTTCCCTCTCAATTGGTTCAAGGCCGGGAACCAATTATTTCATCTAATAATTTTGATGTGCGGTATACGATTAATGAATATACCATAATGCACAAAGATGGATTCCTCAAAGAAGTAGAGGATGCATGTTAGCTTTTCTTACATAAAGGGGAGATTATAAGCGCTATAAAATATGTTAGAAATTATCATCAGATCCTCATCCAAAATATAATTCAAGTCAAATGTCGAAAGCATCTCATATTAAGCGCAAATGCTCTTATCTTGTATTTCTAAAGGACAAAGTCTATGCATGCGTGAAGTGTGGTAGACTAATCGGTTCCAAATGAAGTAGTCCTTGAAAAATAAGGAGCAAATAATCATAATAAGAAGGCAATGAGCTCTTGAGGAGCCTACGACATAACACTTCATGAAACCTTATGAGAGGTTCATGTACCTGAAAATAATGAAGTGATGAGATCTCAAAATGTTATGTTTCATTGTGAACCGATACTAAATGATATATCATCAATATCTTTGACACAATATTGGCGCAATATTGTGAAAAATTATGAGGATCTTAATTCTACGTTAATTTAAGCATGCTAACGTAGAAACATTTATCAAGTGACATGAAAGGATGCATCTTGGCAAGTATTAAACTTATTTGATTTGCAGTCCAGATATTTGAAGATGTCACTCATGAAATGTTGAATATTTTCACTTGACAAAACTTATGTGAAAAACTTTTAAGGATTCAAAATGCTTGAAGCATATAAAAGTTTCTGGGTAACTTATTTATAATCCTTATATTGTATAAGCTTATTGCTTGAACATCATTGGAACTCTTGGAGAGTTTTTAAAGCAATAGATTATTTGCTGAAATTTGAAATATATCGAATTGGATTGGTTATGAAGTATCATATCTTAGTGCAATTGATGCACTCATGTACCTTGCAAATACTACAAGGCCTATAGACTTTTCAGTTAATTTGTTAGCTAGGTATATTTCTGCTCCTACTGTGAGACATCGAAATGGGATAAAACACATGAGCTTGTTTTATTCTAAAGATTGCAGTTCCGATCTTATTGGTCATGCTGATGTTGGGTACTTAGCTGACCCGCATAAAGCTCGGTCTCAAATAGACTATGTGTTCATATGTGGCGGTACTGCCATATCTTGGAGATATACAAAGCAGTCTATCGTATCCACTTCATCGAATCATGCTGAGACAATAGCTATTCATGAAACAAGCCGAGAATGTGTATGGTTGAGGTCTATGATACATCTCATTCGAGAAAAATGTGGTGTGAAATATGACAATCTACCCACAATTTTATATAGAGATAATTCAGCATACATAGCACGTCTTAAGGGAGGATTCATAAATGGAGATAGAACGAAGCACACTTTGCCAAAACTTTTATACATACATGTGCTACAAAAGAATGATGATATTAACGTGCAACAGATTCGTTCAACTGACAATGTGATTGATTTATTCACCAAATCTTCTCCAATTGCAACTTTCAAGAAGATGTTGCACAAGATCGAGATGCAAAGGTCAAGAATTTTCTCATTAGGGGGAGTTAATACGCGTTGTACTCTTTTTTCCTTACGAGGTTTTGTCCCACTGAGTTTTCCTTGTAAGGTTTTTAATGAGACAACCGAAATGCGTATTATTATAGATGTGTACTCTTTTTCCTTCACTAGATTTTTTTTCCTACTGGGTTTTTTCTAGTAAGGTTTTAACGAGGCACATTATCTAACAATTAGACATTCAAGGTGGAGTGTTTTAAATTTATTTACATTATAGTCAATGTCTATCAAGATCTATCAAGATCTACTTTGATATCTATTAGGATTTGAAGCATCCGTCTTTTACTCAGACTAGGAGTAAATTTCCCCTATAAATAGAGGGGTTTTGTTCATTGTATTTACAATCTGATGTCATCCCCAAAAAGAAGAAATAAGAATTACTCTCTCTATTCTCTCTACTCTTCTTCTTTATTCTTTCTTGTTTTATAACAAAAATAATGTAATAATCGAAACACCATAAATAGATGATAAAAACTTTTTAGATGTTAACCTAAAATTAACCCATCACATACAAATCTTTTCCTTTTCTTTTAAATAAACTTGTTTAATTTCTTGAAGAATTGAGTTTTTTTTTTCTACTCAGTATCTGATATTGTGCATCGTAGGGCCCACCCTAGGGGCAGTGGTGGAGCCGAAATTTTCATTGAGGGAGTTCAGAAGTAAATATACGAATTAGTCGAAGGGGGTTCAACATCTACTATATATATAAAAATATTTTTCACCAAGTAAAAATAGTATAATTTTCCGATGAAAGGGGTTCGGATGAACCCAGTGAATTCAATGTGGCTTCGCCACTGCCCAGGGAGCGTTGTCAACAGAATTTTCTTCATACCCAAATTCGAATCGAAAATCTTTAATTAAGGGTGAAACATTCTCACCACCGCACTACAACCAATCAAGAGTAGAGTTAACTAGAGTCAAGTTGGGGGTTAGGTTTAATAGTATGGGTGTGTGTGGTTGTGTTATATTCCAAAAGTATTGGGGGCGAAAGCGGCTCCGGGTCTCCGCGCATGCCTGTCCATCAACCGTTGGATTATTGTTTCAATATTATGCCCTTCTGCTTTTGGGGATATTGATATGATAGCCTATCGCTTTCAGAATTTTAATTTTTACATTAGGCCACTCAATTTATACTATTGCTATTCAAACAATTTCAATATATATTTTTAGCTAGCAAATGAACATGTCGATCATAGGTTGTAGGGACAAGTCCTCTTCAATCACGAAATAGATAAGCAAGTGGCCAAAGGGGATGAGAATTTATTTGACCGATCGAGGACACATATCATGGGCATGGTAGGGACAATCAAAAGATTATTTTTGTAATAGTGTATCAAAGAGGGAAGTGTACAAGATAATGTATATATATATAGGAGTAGACAAACGAGTGGATAAGGTTAATTTAGTCTGCTGGTAAAATGATTAATTTCACTAGGCTCCCTTTATTTAATTGTAAGAAGAAAAAAGTGTCTACCTAAATTGGTGATATCATCTTCTCGATGATTAGGTTGGAGAAATTTGCATAGTTTTTGTCTACTTTTATGAAAAAAAAAACATAAAAATAAAGTAGGAAGCAAAAAGAAACTTGGACAACAATATAAATAGAAAAGCTTTAGGGTAGCTAGTTTTTCAATACGGACCTTATCATATACGTTATCAGAATCATTATATTTTACATAATTAGGTCATATTCAAATGATATCTCATATATATGAATAAGACCAACATGAGTTGTGGTACAACGGATGGGGTTGCTCCACCCTTAATCAGATACAATGGATGGGGTTGCTCCACCCTTAATCAGAGGTCGAGGGTTCGATCCGGGGCATGGAGAAAAACTTTGTTGGGAGCGCTACCCTTAGAATGGGGCCCTACCCGGCGCGAATCCAGATTAGTCGGGCTCCAATGCGGGTACCGGACACCGAATGGGAAACCAAAAAAAATAATAATAATAATAAAATATATATATATATATATATATGAATAAGACTTCTTAAATTTGTAAATAACTTTCACCAAATGACATCTATGGATAAGCTTTCTTAAAAGACCGGATATGAGACTCAGAACTTGGAAACAGGCGTGCATTTGATAGGTGAGTAATTATAAATGGCGTCACAAACTAATGTTTTAAGAAAACATTGAAACAACAACGTACTAATGAACACCTGAAAAATTACGAAAAATAATGTTCTTCGTATGGTTTTTTTCTAAAAAAAAAAATGGAGTAGCGAAAAGGGTTAAAATAACTCTCTTTGGATTAAAATGACTTTCAAACTTTCAATGATTTTATTGAGCATCAAGGGCTTTAAATAGCCACCTTACAATAGAAAAATCAGCATCATTCAAAATTTAAACTAACTAAAATGTTCAACAAATCAAACAACCCAACTTAAATTCAAAATTCAAATTCATCCTAAATTAAATAACCTATTGTGCTAAAAACTAGTGCAGTCACTAAAAGTAATTTCCAACACTTTGGTTGTGATTTTGTACACTTGCTTTGTTAAGTTGAGTTAGGTTAATTAATACGATCCAATTACTCGAGCAAGTCCACTTGGAGTATCAAAATATTAGTAACTAGTAAATCAATATATTAAAAATAGGATTATGTACAATGTCTTTAGGCACATGCAATTATTAGAATGCTCGGTTATTCAAGTTTGCTGGTTCATTATTCTTGAAAATAAATATATTTTAAAAAAAGAATTATGAGAAAAACAAAAGATTTGATTTAAGAATCAATTAAAAAAGGCTGTGGTGTTGATTAAGAGTGCGAAAACAGCATCAAGCAGTATAATCAAATATAAACTATGCATCGAATATTATGTGTCATTCTGCTAAAGATATCGAATATTATGATGAAAGGAAAGCTTATAACAACTCCCTGTCTCGTCGATAAACGCATCTGTTCATGGGATTCATGACCTCCGTGAAAATTCAGAATATCAGAACGGTATCTTTTTAGGGATCTATACACGAATAACCGGACAGATTTTCTATTACTTTTTCCAGTTGGTATACGTAGTTTATACACACAATCATACATATATTATACATATATTTTTCAGTTTAATCAACTGGGTGAACGGCTATTTAGGTTCTCCTACTTAATTAAAATGTTTTTAAAAGAACTCTTGACTGACCGGCCTTCCAGAAATTTCTGTGTATGAGTGTAGAGAATCCTAAGTAATAATACAGATATGCTTCACTGTACAAAGTTTAACAAAACACTATCACATGGTTCGCATATGCCGCAGCCTCGGCCCATCCCTTCTTCATCACCTGTACCTTAGGGTTTCTGAAATCATCATTTCATATGTGCTTGCTTCTAATTAATTTTTGGGTGACCTAGTAGTAAATGTAAGATAGTCTCAAAACAGTCTGTGCATTAAAAGTTGAAACGAGTTTGTTATATTCTCTACTACTATTTGCCATATATAATAGAAGTAAACAACAATGAGCTGTGGTATTCATTAACTTGTTTGAGTCATAAGTTCTTGCTGTTATTCATTTTGTGAAGCCACTTAGATTAAACATTATTTCATATGTAAAAGTATTAAAGAAGAGATGGTTTATGAATGTAGGAAATTAAAGGGGCACTATTGGAAGGGTGCGACAGAAGGGCCTCAACAATTTGACAACACATGATTTACAATCTATTCAACCCGTTTTCTAGGTTTGGAACTAAGGAAGTCTAACCAATAGTCTTGTTTCCTTTTAATTGGGATCTAAATAGCCGGTCGGATTCATGTTTTAAGTTTCATAATTGGTATATATTAATTATAGGCTGATTATATACGGTTACATATATATATATATATATACACATGCACGATTTTTTATAATTTAAGAGGTTGGGTAAGTCGTTGTATAGGTTAATTCTACTTTAACCTATGATGCCCATATCTCATGATGTTTGTAATATAAGGCGAGTTACGCCTGGTACTATGGATAACTCTACCACTGTATTCACTAGTAGTGATAGGTTTGTTCCTCCTCAGGCTAGCTGTAGGAAGCATATCAGAAAGTCGCAGTCTCAATCGCAGATCTCCCAGCTCAAAGAATGAATCACTTATCTTTGGAGTAATTTCCAATTATGGCTGGACATAGAATATTGAAAATCAAATTACTGAATCGAATGGAAAATTAGGTAGTTGGTATTTGAGAGTAAAATTTTAATATTTTCATATTTGGTAACGGATTTGGTATAAGATATTAAAACCGTTTGATATATATACACGTCTAACTGGACCGATAGACAATAGTATTAGTCAGCTTAAAGAATCCCTTGGATCTTGATAGTAATATAATCGTAAAAAAATGAAAAAGAATATTAAATAGGGTTTCTATTAAATATACTCTTTGAAGTTTAAACTTAGTTTACAAC
This sequence comes from Capsicum pubescens, assembly GCA_030864215.1. NCBI lineage: Eukaryota > Viridiplantae > Streptophyta > Magnoliopsida > Solanales > Solanaceae > Capsicum > Capsicum pubescens. The sequence continues at coordinate 192,628,594 of CM061539.1, read as the reverse complement.
TTTAATATGGTATTATCAAATACCGTACCAAATCGAAATTTAATTTACCAATTACTGAATTACCGAACCGAAACTTAAAAATATGGTGTGTGATATCTACTTTCAATTACCAAATTGTTGAATTCGAACTTTAAAAATATCGAATCGAATACCGAACGCCACCCTTATTTCCAACGACATGCGTAGTTGATGAACATTGTTGCAACATTCTTGAAAAGTAAATTTCAAGAGGATATAACCTTAATCTACACAAAGAGGAGTCACTAGAGTTTATGGAAGTCCAAAAATGTCTAGCTTTGGCGTCACCTAATTTTTGCTTGGGCACGAGTGCCCTTACTAGTTTTGGAGCTTTGATGGGTCGCTAGCTAGTGCCGTGATCCCTCTATTGATTCGTGCATCTGTCGGCGGGGGATCTAAATACAGTAAGTAGCTAGCTTTTCGTGTCGTGGCTTAGTGATTCAATGAAGTTTAGTTGAGCACCATCAGGTGTCAGGTTTAATTCCCAACGGAGATAAACATTGTGTGATTTCTTTCCATTTATTCTAGTCATGATAGACAGAGTTATTTGGTATCTGTTGTTAGCCGTCCAAGATACCACGGTTATCAAAAAAAGAATTAGCTAGCTTTTTGTATGAGTTTAACCTAATTGATAAGAGGGGACACTTCTCACATAAGGTTTTCAGTTGAAAAATCGACTGGGTAGCTAAGGTAGAAAGTATCTAACATTTTTCAAGTATGTCCCAATCAGAATGCAATTAATAACCAAACTAAGGAACATGGTGAGGTCAATTGGTTCTTGATTGAAGAGATTGTAACCACCTATGAGATATGTAGTCCTGGAGAAAAGTATTCTCTCAGATGAGTACCAGACGACTATTTCAGCCACTGAGGGACCATCCTTGTGGGCAGACAAAAAACCAAGCACTTGCAGTGAAGTGAAGCCATCAAAAGATATTGGCAAATCCTAAAGATTTTGATTTGTGGGGTCCTCTACAAAAGGCAATTGGGACTAGGATTAGCTTTTGGACCATTGTTTCTGTCCTCAAAATGATGATACTTGTGAAAAAAAAAACACTTCCTTTTCTCTGTTACATGGAGAATGCCAGTGTTGTATCTACGTTAATCCTAAACAGCAGGTACACTTTTAAGTTATGGACGCTTCAAGAAAAAAGATTAATTTGTACTCTCATAAAGCACTAAAAATTAATGAAAGGTTAAATCAAGTCATCACACTAGAATTCAATCTAGATAACACGATAAAACTTTTCGCATTCCCTGATGAGTGGCTAATGTTGCTTGCAGACAGATTAAGGTAACCTTTACATGGGTGCCTGCCATATTCTTAGAAAATAAATGGCTAACAACAAGACTTGATTTGTCCTGATTTTGCCACTTTAGAAGAAACTTTGTTGAGAGGACACTGGAGGGGAACTCCAAACCATATGCTAACCTATTATTAACTTTGAACAAATGTCATGTAGCTTGAAGAACATGAGAGAAAGAATAAGTTATGCACTATAAAGCTCTCACTGCTTTTTGATTAAGAAAGCTTAACGAAGGGCGTTTCTACCTTTTCATGTGAATTCGAGCTTGAGAACCTAGCTACTGGCATAGAAAAAAAGGCATGATGAATTCAATAGGTCCAAAGTTGGTAGTGCAGGTAGATTTAAAGAAGAAGCCATGGGAACAAAATCCACCTCTTCACAACCAGTGGCACTCGGAGATACCTCCTGTAGCAGACGTGCGAGTTGGGGAGGTGTTCAAGGGTTGAGATGGTTGATTTTAGTGGAGGTGGCATAACAAAAGACTACACTGCTGAGGACATCAAGCATGCTGATCAGTCTGTTGTGAGTTCTTCATTGCACTCTCTTGTGTCATTGTTTTCAACCTTTATTACTTCTATTCAACTGAACCCCTCTTCCGAACTAGTAGTAGTTTCCTGAAAGAAAAAGGTTTGACACGAAGTTAACAGTGAAAGTTTAACCCTGAACCGATATATTCCAACAATAGCTAAAAGACATAAGTAATAAGTTAAACTTGAATGTCCATGGCGTGAGCTTCACTATATTTTTCAATTGTATCGGTCCATATCAACTGAATATTTCCTTTTGAGAGACCTTATTCATAAATATTATACATTTTCTTTTGAGGCTGAAGATCCAAGTTTTAAGAGAAATTGCCATTGAAGCTAGAAAGAGTTATTTCTTGCTCTAATTTTATTGGGCTGGATTGAGCTAAGCTTGTTTCACACTTAGGATGTATACTATTATCAACCGTGTCCAATATCTTTGTCATTTTCAAGAAGGTAAACCGTGACCATTACAGAGATGTGACTCCCCATTTGTCAGCTAGCGACCTTGTCCCAATCAGTCACCTCCTTTCCTTAGAATGCCAAGTAATGGAAGTAAACATGCTCAGTGATTCATAGAACACTAAGTCACCATGGCTCCTCCAACTCCAAGACTTGTAATCCCCATAGACTTGAAGAAAAAGCCATGGGAACAAAAGTTGCCACTCCACAACCGTTGGCACCCAGAGATACCTCCTGTAACAGAGATTAAAACAGGGGAGATGTTCCGAATTGAGATGGTTGATTGGACAGCAGGCGCTATCCAAGATAATAACTCTGCAATTGATGTAAAAACGGTTGATCTATCCACTGTAAGTATGCATAAAGTAACATATCCAGTGAATCAACCAACAAAGAGTCCTAGCTCACAATTCATAAGATGTTTGAAATCACTTTAGACTGAATCATTAAACTCTCTTATGCAGGTCCATTATCTCAGTGGGCCAATAAGAGTTGTAGACTTAGATGGAAATCCTGCTGAACCAGGTGACCTTCTTGCTGTTGAAATATGCAACTTGGGGCCTCTTCCTGGAGACGAATGGGGTTTTACGGCTATATTTGATAGAGAGAACGGTGGAGGATTTCTAACAGATCATTTTCCACGTGCAACTAAAGTCATTTGGTATTTCGAAGGCATATATGCCTACTCACCTCATATCCCAGGTAAAGCTGTAGCTTCTCCTAGTATATCCTAGACAAATATACATATCAAATCCTAATGACATTTACCGGAAATCTCTCAAACAGGTGTAAGATTTCCCGGTTTAGTTCATCCTGGAATAATTGGAACAGCGCCTTCAAAAGAACTACTCAATATCTGGAATGAGAGGGAAAGAAAGCTTGAAGAAACCGGTCCCCAATCTCTCAAATTATGTGAAGTCTTGCATTCAAGACCATTGGCTAACCTACCTTCAACAAAAGGGTGCATTCTTGGCAAGGTATGAAGGCTTGCAATTGTTTCAGGAACTGACCACTTTGTCATTCCCTAACCATTATATATTCTCAATTTAAACCAAATCTATAAAAGAACAAGAAGACAAATTCCTTATCAACAAGCTGCAGCCCGACATTGCTGTAAACAGTAAACAGAATATGATCTAGAGAAAGAGAATGAACAAACAAACTTAACGGCTAAGCACATCAATTTATTTTTTTGACAACTCGTGATTGTATGTAGATTCAAGATGGAACTCATGAATGGAATAGAATTGCCAATGAGGCCGCAAGAACAATACCTGGACGTGAAAATGGAGGAAATTGTGACATCAAAAATCTCAGCAGAGGTTCAAAAATATACCTTCCAGTATTTGTAGAAGGAGCAAACCTCAGTACTGGTGATATGCATTTTTCTCAAGGTGATGGTGAAGTATCATTTTGTGGGGCAATCGAGATGAGTGGCTTTCTTGAACTCAAGTACGTTCCACATCTCATTTAGTGTTTAATAGTCATGACTAAATAATCTTCTGCTGCCTTGAGATTGACTGTTACCAAAGTCAATCACTTACATGAACCAGCAAACAGGAGATAAAGTCATATGCACCATTCCATTACAGGCTAATATCAACCAACTTCAAAACTGGGCTCCATTAACAACTGTGTTATTTTTCCTCAGCCACCCACTTCACATCACTTCTAATTTTCTACATGAATGTTAGTCATCTTAAGGTACACGCAAATACACTATAAAAGCTACAACATACACCAAGAGGAGAGCAATTAAAAGATACTAAACTTGGATTTCTCTGAAGCATCCAAGAGAACTCCCTCTTTAGATATCAGTTAGACGCTTTGACCTTTTCCAACTGTGAGGTACTCTTGTTCATCTGCCAGTTACCAAAGAGAGGCAAACCCAACCTACTAACTGGAATTAGAAATCCAAGTAGGGCAAGTACAGTCAATAAAACAACACAATAAGCATGAGAAACACATAACTAAACCAAACTTCACATGGTGAAACCACATACTCCTAAATCTTATTTACCTCCTGCACATCCCAGAATATCTTTTATATATGTACCTGAACTATGAAGTACAATCTGAAAAACAACACCAGCTATTAACTCTTCATTTCAGCATGAACACAAGAGAGATCTCCTTAAGCACCACTCTTTTTGCATCAAGTGCTTTACTTTCTATGCGCTATACATCTGCATTTGTAAGCTAACAATGGACCTGTACCAGACATTAGATTTATATCGTTTTGCCTGTAAACAGGTGCGAAATTATAAGAAACGGAATGAAAGAATATCTCACTCCGATGGGACCCACACCACTACATGTAAACCCAATATTTGAGATAGGGCCCATGGAGCCAAGATTCTCAGAGTGGTTGGTGTTTGAGGGCATCAGTGTAGATGAAAGTGGACAACAGCACTATCTTGATGCCAGTGTTGCATACAAGCGTGCAGTACTAAATGCAATTGATTACCTCTCAAAATTTGGCTACACGAAGGAACAGGTATTAAAAATCTCTCCCTAAATATTCCCTTGTAACAGAAGATTCCCAGGAATAGATAACATTAATATCCGGGAGAGTAAGGAAATTTGAGTAAATGTGACATAATTTCTGTGACCACCATGATGTTGGTGCTATCAGGTTTATCTTCTACTTTCGTGCTGTCCCTGTGAAGGAAGGATTTCAGGAATTGTTGATGCCCCTAATGCTGTTGCCACCCTTGCCATTCCAACTGCTATTTTTGACCAGGTATTAGAAGTTTTCTGAGTTCAGTCATGGTAAATTATGAGAGTTGCAACCTACAAGTCCAATAAAGGTGACCATCATCTAGTGACTCCAATCTCTGTAATTGCTATATCTTCTAGGGCCCTAGGCTACTAAGCATGAGTAATCCATGGCAAGATTCATACTAAGTCAAGATATCATATAGGAACATCCTCTCTGATAGTAATTGCAACCTACAATTCCCATGCAATAACTGAAATCCGCACTAAGTTATACTTTCAGAGGTAGAACAGCAATCTATAGCATAGCATCAGTAATCACCATGTGAATACTTAGACCTAACATGATATGATTCTGGCACCCTAAGTAGAACAAGTAGATTAACTACAGAGATAAACCACAAGTAGTAAATTTTTTCCTGTTCATTGAATTCAATCTGAAACAAAAAATAGCCAACAAGGTCATCTGTTGTGTGTATCCAAGGAGTCTCATGTTTTACTAAATAACTTGGAGTTTATACTAGCAAAATAAATATCTATTCTGCTACAGTTTATATGGCTAATGCTGAATCAGTAAGTTTGTCACATATTTCATGCTGATTTCTGAACCTTGTTGTGCTAGGGACAATTAATTATGAAGACGAGATTTTATTAAATGCCCATCACATAATGCTAAATACTAATGACTTGTAAGGATTACGAGTTGCTTTAGACTCCACAGAATCTTTTCCTTCTGAACAATTTAAGAAATTCCATTTCTGTGGCCTCCAAATTTCTTTCTAAGAGCATTCTTTTCCTGTGCTATGCTTATGTAAGTACCTTATAGGAATATCAGAAAAATAAGCTGTGTACACAAATAGCTTTCTCGTTTCTTATTTCATGGAAGATAAAGCAAAGGCAGTCTAGTCTGACACAATCTTATATCCTCTTAGCATCAAAATCAGCTTTTATCACATGACCAGGATGGAAATTCCTTGTTAAGTGTCAATGAAACCACATCAGGTGGGTAATTAAAAATGATAGATACATGTAACTGATATAGATATATTGAAATCTACTTCTAAGAAATCAGTCGCTATTATTGGTTTTCATAAGTGGGAAGTTCTGTATTATTTCAACCGAATTGGTTGTTTGATGCAGGATATTCGCCCAAAGGTCAATAAAGTGCCTATTGGGCCAAGACTAGTGAGGAATCCAGTAATTCCACAATGTACTTATGATGGAAGCCTGCCAATCACGAAAAATCCCTTGCTTGATCAACAAGGGAGCAGCTGCAACATGGATGCTCGTTCTTGAGCAGGGGATATGCATGTACAGGCACAGCTACTGCTGAAAGATATGACCAAGTTGAAAGAAGCAAAACTGAGATGCATGTAGTCTAACTAGACCTCCTAAGCATCTAAAGATGTAAACATGTTCCGGAAAATGTAAATAGCTCAGTATCACCTGTGAGACCATAAATCGTTTTGGAATCGTAACATGGAAAACTTCATACTAGGACTAATCATCCTAATGTTGCTGCCTTTCGTAAATTTTTAAGAGATAAGAAATATTTCTTAAGCTCTAAAAATAGGAAAGAGTCGTCTTCCAGAGTCCATTTAGGAAATGAGGTTTAAAGAAGACATTCTTGTTGAAATGTCTCCACCATAAAAAATCATGGAAACAGTCGAAGCAATAAAAAACACGGGACACAGAGGACCACTTGAGCAAAAAAAACAGGCATTTCTCCAGCCACCATTTACCATTAAAGGAAATATAACATGTAAGTAGGTCAATTTAGACGAATCTAACAGGATTGAAAGAGTTTAAACAACTGATATTCACCTCTGTACTCTAAAGAAAGTATATTCACTGCCAGGGGAAAAGAACCCTGTATAATTCCATTCCTGTACTTTTACACCTTGACACATAAATGTCCAAATCCCAAAATCAAAAGAATCATTCGAACGCAAGACTGCAATGGAGATGGAGCTAAAATTCTGTAGTCAATAATAGATAGAGAGTGTCCGATGGTGTTGAAGAGATGGGCATTGTATACCAAAAGCCCATAACCAAAGATCCAGTTCCACACTCAACACCTGGAAAGTAAAACGAATGTCACATTTTAGTGAAATGAAATTTGAACAAAGATATTGGAAAATTGGGAACTCACTTTGGAATACACATAAAACAGGAATAACCATGTCAGTAAACTTTAGAAAGGAAAAAGTTCTACCAAATATCTTGCAATGAACTCAGCGTACATGTCAAACTGTTACCACACAAGCAGCCTTTATTTATTTATTGCTTGTACAGTGAAATCAGGTATATAGATCTCAGCTCATATATAACTTACCTTAATCATTGGACATGTAACGAGAAACCTTTTTATTTTTCCTTGTATTTTAACGCCAGTTATAGATATACACTTAAGACGCCAACATAATATAAGGAAGAAACTTAGCTGGAACTTGCCTTGGTTATAAGCTTAAAATCTAAATAGTCTTGAACAATGAGAAAAACAAGGGCACTACATGGGGAGATTGTCTTCCATTTTCCCTCTACTCTTCTAGCAACATGACACAATAACCGGCACCTAAGCTGTATGCTACTGTTTACCGCACTATGAACAGTTCCCAATACCCAGAAGTATCAAGAGAAATAGACAAAGGATGACAAAAATTTTATGATAAAGCTTTTTATTTTATACTTCATAAAAGCTCTAGGATGACAGATATTAAAAAAGACTAACTTGCAGTATCAAAAAAGATGCCAAATTTACTTATTTTTATGATTTCTTGTTGCAATAGGCGGAGAACTCATACAAAATGGAAAATTCGTTACACTTTGTACATTTTTAAATCAATGAGTATTCATCAATGATCTAACACCAACACTTTAGATGGCCAGGATTTTAGTTAATATCAGTCGCTTAACTGTTAAAGCTAAAAGAATGATTTTTATATCCTTGATTATTTTATGAAGTCAAGTCATCTATCAGCAAATTCAGGAAATAATTGGTCTTCTAGGTGAGGTATAGGGAATATACTTAAACTAAGTATTGCATGTCTCCTCACAAACCAGCAAATAGGAGACACCAAGCTTTAACCATGCAAGAAAATACATATTCATTCTATAAATTGGTCGAGTGTATGTTAGGAATCATCAAATTGAACCACTGAAAAAACAGGACAACAATAGCAATGAGCAAGACCAACCTGCTTCCCAGTCTTTTTACTGATCAACTCCTTTATTTTCTCCACAGCATAAACAGAGCAGGCTCGAAGTTCTACCTCCTCCTCACTGCCTGAGATAATTTCAGTATTTTTCTTGATGATATCATCCAGGGATGAACGATATCTCAGCACTCCAAGTTGCCGAAGGACAGCTGGAACAATATAATCAGCAAATATGGTTATTGAACTTATGTCTTCAAAATCACCATATCCTTGACCCTTAAATGCACCCCACAAATCAGCAGCAAAAATTTGAGCTCTTTTATACAAGAAAATCTGGTGGCCTTTGTACACCGTGTGATCACGGAAGCCTGCAACAGTAAAATAAGCAAGGGTACATATATGATTGCATCTCATTGTCGGAAATAATGATCAAACTTGACATGTAAAAGAAAAACTATAGCAAACAACAATACCAGGGAAGTGGCTTGTCATAAGAGCTACAAGCTTTGCAGCAGAGTTGTCGCAGGACTCCACAAGTTTGGATGCCTTTCCCTCAAAGCTCCTCTCAAGCTCAAGCCCAACCTTAACATTGATTTCACAGAGCTATTAGCTGACTAACAATCTTAGGAGATCACAATATTTTATAATTCACAGCAAATCATGACTTCTGGAACATTAAGAGAATGCATATAATTCAGAAAAAAAAACTACGACCTACTGGAACATTAAAAGAATGCGTGTAACACCAAATCAAGAATTAAGAAGTATACCTCATGCAATAAGCGCACCCGTTCATCCTCCAAAGGCAGTGGTCTTGACCAGTTCAACATTTTCCTCAACTGAGGACCTAATAATTGGTGTTCGAAATGAGATTATTTCAAAAAAATATGCAAGGGAAAGGCTACAAAATTTTATAACTTAAAAACATTCAAGACATTTGCCAAACTATTTATATAAAGCAACTGTGAGTTACTTAACATAAAGACTTCCTGAACACAAACAGAACCAATGAAGATGCTTTCTAGGTAATTACTTCTGTTCTAAGCTCTAATATCTATTAATCCTATGTGTCATTTTTGCTGCATCTTCTATGATCCCTCTAATATTTTATTAATCTTATGTGTCTCTATTGCTACATCAACTATAATCCTTTACCATTTCCTGATTTAACCTTGAGGATGTGGAATAAATTTACAATAGGCGTTTAACTCTAAAGATTTATAGAGAGTTCCATTTTAGCGATTTTAAACTAGGATTCCTCACAATTTTTTTGTTGAGGCAATGAGTTACTTCAAACAAGAAAGGAAGATTTCAACTGAAGACTAAAACATGATACATGTGTTTTTAATCTTGGATTCCCTTACTTTTAATAGTTTAGTGAGGACCTTAAACTTAATGATCACAAATAGTTGGAGTAGAAAGGGATTGGATTGTCGGTTAGGTATTCAAAAAAAAGAGAGAAGCTCATCCCCATTCTTAAGGGACCACCTTTGCATACAAATTGAGAAACTGTTCAGTGAACATCTTATACAGAACCCCGGAGTGAATCAGTGGACACCAAGAGTTGCATGCCACTAGTACATGAGATGGGTGGAGTACAGAAGCAAACTATTTTGGGTTGGGGCACTGTTAGGCTCATCTCTTTGAGTTCGAGCGGTTGAACTCCTCCCAGGGATGAGAAATTTACTAGCACTCCCATCTCTAAGTATTCTTTTCTACGGAAATTCAAGAAAATTTCAGGTAGGCAGAGTGCCAAAGAAACCTGCTTACCCGTATATTTCTGTAGACGATCAGCATCAAATGCAGATTTGTCACTTTCAAGAGTAGCCTTTAATCCAGATGCCAGATGATCATAACTCATCTCCTCGTCTGCAATTAGATGCAAGTAAGAAGTCAATAGGCCAGAGAATACTTCCAAACAACTGAAAACAAAACTGCTATAAGAACCTTTAACGAAGCCCTAGAATCAAGCATCATTAATAGGGTTCTGTATTACAAACTTTCTTGATTGACATAAATGTGCAAGTTCAAGGAAAAGAATTTAGAAGATACCACTTACTTTTTGCCTAAGTATAACCCTGAAATTTCCCAGCACTTATGTCTATCATGCTCCCAACCCCAAGAAATAAAGAGCAAACTATTTCTTTCATAAGTGTTTTTGTCTGAATAGCAACATACAGATTCTTTGATTGGTCCTCGTGAAAATATTGCAGGAAAGGAACAAGATTATTTTCAGATAACTAACAAACATGGTCAAAGATATGGTACCATCACGACATATGGAAGAAGACAGATAATAAAAATATGAAACATATACCTAGTAAGTTGAATATAGTGGAATTAATGAAAAGAGTATTATACATATGATACCTTGTTCTTTACAAGCGGGGAAGTTAGCATAGAAAGGTAGATGATGGCTTTGTAAAAGAGTAACACTTTGTGTAAGTGGACAACTTCTCTAGAGTTACATTCTTTTAACAAACCAAAGGTCAATAGAGAGCCAAATGCTCGCGTGCACCCAAACAGACACACATGGAATCAGAAGAAAATCCAGCTATACTACTATAAAAAATAAATAAATATAAAAAAACTTGTATACAAAAAATTTGAAACGACCATTTGTCATTGGTAAAGCAATATAACAACCTTAGCATCGGAAAAAATTAACAAGGTTGCTTATGCTAGCTAAATGGTAAACTTATTAAAGTACCTGGCCAGAAGCAGAAATTCAATGTATCCAAGACGAGCAAGTACTGAACAGTGAGTGGCCCATTATCAAAATAGTGAATCCCTTCGAAATCCCACTCCACTTTCGGTATTGAATTCTTCATAGTTTCAGCTACCTTCTCAATGCCTACACATAACACAAACCAAAATACTATCTTATACATCAAATACAACCCATTTTAAAGGACCATTAAACGTGATTCTAAGGCACCGTTTGGACATGTTTTGAAATCAGATAGATTTGAAGTCGAAGTTTTGCTTGGACATGCAATTTGGATTTCTTAAGTTAGTATTTTTTTCTCGTAAACATGAAAATCCCACAAGTTGATCCAATCATCAGGAATCTGAGCAAACCATAGTTCATAAACAATCTATGCCGCATTCATAAATCACATATCTCCATGTTCATTTTATAAACAAATGTTTACAATTACAAACTTACAAATACACGTAATTTCTAAGGATACACTAGTCAACAATAGTCGTAACTAGCTAGTCTTTGACATAATCATGTCACATGGTACATACAATCTCTTGAAGCCGAGCATGAGCATGAGCACTCGTCTTTTATTTTCTTTGCAAAATTTAAAGCGATAGTTTTTTTTTTCATAAAATACAAACTTATGCGTCAAGTTTTACATTTTTAAAAATTTGAAACCAACGATGTATGTCGAAATGTTGATCTCATGATTCCAAATGGCATATCAAAAAGCCTAGTAAAATAAGAAAACAGAGAGCATTGCAGATATCTAAGAGCAATGGACAGAGAGGATTCATATAACCGATTCTAACTAATTTGAGATTAAAAAAATAATAATAAATTCAACGCGGAACGGAAATGCATTCGTTTGAGAAAGGTAAAATGGAAAACACGAAGAGAATGTGGAGAGACCTGAGAAATCGACGGTGACATGAGAGGATTGAGTAGCGACCCAAGCAGTGGTAGACCTAACTTGTTCCATGGCGGCTCAACCTCAACAACAACCCTAGTGGTAGTTAGTTAAGAGAATGGAGGATAAGAAAGAAAGAAAGAAAGAAAGAAAGAGGACGTTCCTGTTTGTGTGCAACCGAAAATTCGCGCTATTATTTGGTGCTTTGCTTTCCCCAAAATTTGACTAGTCGGTGGTCACGTGAAGCTCCAAAATTGGCTTATAATCCACTCGTCAGTAAATGGGCCCCTTGTCGGTTTCAAAATTAAGTGCGCACTACAGAAATTTCAATGAAACTTGATAGGAGAAAATTTTGACATTTTACGTAATTATTGTAAATTATAATTTTGGTTCTGTCGCGATATATAATTAACCATTGATATATTTAATAAAATTATTTTATTTTATAAGAACACATAATTAGCTCTTGATATATTTTTTTTCAATTTTAAATCTGTTGAGATACATAATATATCTATGAAGATATATTTTTTCACTATAAAAATACAAAATTGACTACGGAGTCCAGATACATTTTTTGAGGGTCTGTCAAAGTACATAATTAGCCCCTCTGATACATCCAACGAAGACACATAATTAGTTGAAATTTTTCTAATTACTTTGTAAGGGTGGAGATTCGTGTAAATATAGTAAGTTAAGGTGTATATTTATGTTATTTTTAAAAAAAATAATCTTAAAATAACATGTTTTTCAACCAAATTAAAGGTGGTCATTTTAAATGTCAAAGAAAAGTTTAATATCGCAACTTCTAAAATCGACACTAGGCCAGGTGAAGCAACTAACTTTGCGAGGTGCATTGGATGTCCATTTTTGGGGCTATGGCCATATGCTTTTGAATTGAAGAAAAGTTAAAGAATAGCATGGTCAAAATGAATATTTCTTTGCTATATATTTTGTCCAACCACGAAACCCAAAGTAAGAGAGCTCTCACTTACCTCATGAGCGAGGAGTGTGTGGGATGGGGTTTTTTGTATCAAAAATAAAAATAAAAAGAATTAACTATCAATGTCACTAATAATATAAATATAAATATTTGCACTTTTTCACTATCTGATTCACCATATAACCAATTTAAAATCCCTTCCCCTTACTAATAAAGCTTTATTCCGTCACCAAAACAAAAGGAAACGAAAGGGAAAAAATGGAAGGAGGCAACGTATGTACTTAAACTGGATTACCATTGGGCCTATGATCAAATAAGGCTTGCATACTGGATTACCATTGGGCCTATGATCAAATAAGGCTTGCATACTGGATTACCATTGGGCCTATGATCAAATAAGGCTTGCATACTGGATTACCATTGGGCCTATGATCAAATAAGGCTTGCATACTGGATTACCATTGGGCCTATGATCAAATAAGGCTTGCATACTGGATTACCATTGGGCCTATGATCAAATAAGGCTTGCATACTGGATTACCATTGGGCCTGATTAAAATCGGACTGTGATCCTAAGTAGAAAACTTTCCGAGCACTAGCAAGTAACAGGCGTTAAGAGGGCTTTTGGTGGACGTATATTTTTCGGGAAGGGACAAAAATAGCGCTTCATTCTAAAATAATTTCATCATAATAGCCATCCAAAATTAATTATTTGTGATCAGTCACTAAATTAATTCCTATTTTTAGCCATTTCGATGTAGGTTTCGTCGCCTTCTCTATTTCTTTTTTTAGTTTCTGTTGTTCCATTTTCAAAAAAATGTGGTCCATTGTTCTTATGAAAAAGTAGTTCGACTTTTCTATTTCTTTTATTTAACTACTACATTTTAAAAATGAATAAAAATATATCAAAGTGGTATAAGCGTTGTATCAGTTTGGTAAAGAGGGTGTATATGCATGTGTAGGTTCCCTCTCTTTTGAAAAAGAGTATTAATATTGTATAAGTGTCGTATCAATTTTGTATAGGCATTATATATGCATGCATAGGTTTCGTTTTTTTTTAAAGGTGTATCAATATGGTATAAGTGTTGTATTAATTTGGTATAGGAATTGTATATGCATTCATAGGTTCCGTCTCTTTCGAAAAAGTGTATCGATATTGAATAAGCATTGTATCAATTTTTTATAAAAACTGTAAATGCAGGAAAGAGCCAAAGTAGCCCAATGGATATTAATTGATATTAATTTGGCCGACTGATCATAATGCGATAAATTGATCAAATGCTAACCATCTGTTTTCAAAATGGCTGGTGGGTGTCCTTTCCCCTATATATTGTGTTGGTGATTTATGCAGAATGTATATACTTAGTAGCCGTTTGGCCATAAAAAATACTTTTTTCCGGAGCTGGGTTTGGAGTTGAAGATGAAGTTGTAGTTCGAGTTGTGTTTGGCCATGTCTTTTTGATTTTTTTTTAAAAAAAATTGAAAAATCTTTTTTAAATATGATTTTATGCCCTCAACTTTTAAAAATTATCAAAATCACTCAACTATTAATTTATCTACTAACATACAACCAAATGTTGAGAAAATAATTTATATGTCTTCAATTGATAAAATAATTAACAACAAACTAATTATTATGATTGTTATTCTTCTAAAATTTGAATAAAAATATCACAAGCACGAGCTAAATAAGTTTATCTAACCATAATCAATTGAATAGAGAAAATATATTTTGATGGATATAAATATATTTTATATATTCTTAAATTTGTTGATGAAAATTCTTAATTACTTTCACTTGAATTAATTATTTTATTGAATTTGGTCTTTTTAAGAAAATTTACGAATGAATTATTTCTGACTAGATTAGTGCTATTTTTTTGTTTTTTCTTTATTGTTGATATTGATTTTCCTTGAATATATATATTTTTTTTTTGGTAAGGAGAACAAACTTTTGTTAAGCTAATTACCACACTCGTCTCTGTTCAAAATCCATAAAACCAAAATAACGTAATCGTCAATATGGATCGTTACGTTATGTTTGATATACAACTTTACTGACCACTTTTTAATAATTTATTAAAATCATCACAACCATTATATGACATATACAGAAAATTAGAATGGCAAGACAAAAATATTAAATTTCTCATTTTTAAATAACACAATGTACTAGGCCTTATATTTCTATAATATTGTTCATTCAAAACAAAATTTGATAAATTTCCGTCATAGATTTCCATTTAGTATTTTTTACTTCACGTTAGTAAATTTTGATTAAAAGAAGAAAAAAAGATTAAAATATCTGTAATAATTAAAAATGATGTTGTACCATAGAAAATCAATAATAATTTTTTTCCTGATGGTTGATTGTAGTTATAAGAGGAATTTGTGTAAAAATTTAAAGATTGGGATTATATGTAATAATAATAAAAGTTGGAAATGAAAGTGAAAAATTGTGAAAACAACAAAAAGTTATTTTCACTCTTTGAAATCCAACTCCGAAATAATTTTTTGAATTTTCATGATCAAATACCACAATTTTCAAAAAAATGAAAAAAAAATCCGAAAAAAGGGAAAAACTTTTATGGCCAAACGTGCCCTTAATATCCTTTAAGCTCATAAGAGATATACCTTCAGGCTTCAAGTCATTATCTCTTTTTTCCTTTCAAACTTTTCCATATGAAATTTCTACAATGCCAGTTATCTATAACATGACGTCATTTATAAAATAGCTGAAGTTGCTTATGCTTGTTTCTTAGTTCGGTAAGGAAAAAAGCATCATTTCCAATTTTCCATCCCAAATTATACCCGAAAAATCAAAGTCATACTTAAACTATACTAGTGACTTATTACACACCTAAACTATAAAAAAGTGAAATTATTTACATCCTGTGGTGTAGTATTTTACACGCGCTGCCACGTCAGTAAAAAGTATCACTTTTTTATAGTTAAGATGTGTAATAAATCACTTATATAGTTTAGGTGTGGATTCGACTTTTCGACTATAGTTTGGGGTGGAGACGATGACTTTTCCCTTAATGTTTTTAGCCGTTTACTTTTGTTATTTAATAGGCTAGACGCGCCTAAAATAAGTGTAACACACGTGCCTTAGAATGGGAGTTGCGGGGAAATAATAATATCATTTTTTTATAGTTAAGGTGTGTAATAGGTCACTAGTATAGTTGATGTGTGACTTAGATTTTTTGGGTATAGTTTAGTGGGCCCTTTGGGTAATTGATTGAATCAAGATGTGTTCTTTTAAATATATAGTGACATACATACTTTATCCTTGTATACTCTTTTACATATTCTTTATATATATATTTGATATACATTCATTATACTCTCTACTGTACGTTTAATTTATATTCTAGATATGCATTCTTTTGTATACTCTAACGTACATTGTATACATTTTTACACACTTATACATACATTTTACGCAATACCGTTGTACATATCTTTATTTACTACATAATTTATACTTGCAAAGAATTATTTACCTCCCCTCGATTGATAAATTATGTCCGATCGAAAATCACATTTTGTGGATCCTAAAGGATATTTTTATAGTATTTGTGAGATCTAAGAAGTTCAGAAACCAAGTTTTCTGGATGAATCATGACCAAGAGACTAGTAAATAGAAAACATTGATAATCTCATGCAAGAAAACTCTTTCAATATTTGGAATTATTATTAGCTCGACCACAAGCATTTGTAAATATTAATAAATAGTGGTCAGCTATTTGTGTACTTCTCCCCAATTATCTCTATTCAGTTTTGGTTGCTGCATTGGTTGGTATTAACTGAAAATCTCTCACAGCAGCCTTGTTTCTAATTTCTCTGTAATATTGAATAACTGATGTATTTTATATTATTGTTATTTGTTGTGTATATCTTAGGATGTAGATTAGAGAGGATATAAGATTTGTATTTATCCTTTAAAAGGATTCACGTACACAATGACTATATAAATAACATCTTCCTCTCGACAGAAGTTTGAGATTGATTTATCTTATATTTGGCATAAGATATAGTAACAAATTTTAAAAGTATTTTATCCTATGATTTGTATAAAAATAATAAAATAACTATACAATATGCAAGGTGAGAAAGAAGAGTCTCATAGAATATCTTTGCTATCGCATCCATACCAAACGAGCACAGGCCGAAAGAAAGACAATGGACAGGTATCAGAATCAGAATCCATTTGCATTTTGAACAGGTCCAAATACAAAGACGGCAAATGGGCCAAGAAATTTGGGATGAGCTGTTGTGTAAATCACTAGAGCTATGTTAGGCTGAGAAGTAGACCTGCCTCTGCATAGACTACTAGGTTTCTGTTTAGTAGCTGGGGCTTTTGCTGTGCATGTGATGCAGCCCACAATTCTGGGATTCTTTTGTTGCTTTGGGCAGTGTTCCTAATACTACTACTCATCAATTTGGCTCAATGAAAGATAATACTACTAGAGAGAGAATGATTTCTGCTGAATGGAGTGGTCACAAAATCATAATCCACGCCCTAAAAACAGGATCACTTTCCAAAAAAAGAATACACTATGCAAATTGGTCCTATCTTTTCTATGTATTTTCGTTCAGTAGGCAGTAGGTACCCTTTCTAGTGCAGTTGCAACTAGAGTCTACTTCCATTCCAAAATGGTAGTTATATTAGATTAAATTAATTTAATATTTTAAAATTAATATAAGGATATTCAAAAGTTATGTGAAAAGTATCATAAAGTGTAGCTCTTCGTATATGCTTCAAATATTGATCAAATTTTTTGAGAGATCATTTCTCTCAAAAAATTATGACAAGTATTGTGAAACGGAGAGACAATTACTTTTGTTCCATTCTCAGCTTTGTTTCAATAGTTATCACTGCCCAGCTGATCCAAAGAAATTTCCTTGTCAGTATGCTACGAATTACTGTGAAAAGACTTCACGACTGCGGTCACCGCTCGAATTTCCAATGTTTTTAATCCCTTAGTCCAATTCAGATCATGGTTGCTAGATGTATTTCGTCATGAGTATGTTAAGATTTTGTCGAGACCCAAAAAGATCATATACATCAAGTAGTTGATGTGTGAACGTAGCAAATGAACTCATTAATTCTTGTTAGTTGTTTCGACTTTCGAAGGAAAACAAACCAGAACATTGTCGCAGTAGACGTGGCCGATTTTGTTGACAATTGCCGTAGTTGACATATATCAATGGCAAAGAAGGGTGGCACACTATAGTTGTTGACACTAATTGCTCGCAACAGAAATTATTTGAATCTCTACCAAGATTTTTTAAATGAACGCCAATTTAAAAATAGACAAATATCTCAAAAATTAATTTACTTATAATATTGTAGTCTCTGAATGATTTTCAAACAAAAAATAATCAGCAGTTGAACCTCCATCATTAATATTTTGCAAAAACCAGATTTTAATATTACTTTGATTATATTCTATTTAAACATGTAGGGGTCGTTTGATTGGTAAAGGGTTATCCCGGGATTAGTTATTTTATCATGTATATGCATGGCATAACTTATCCCACCACTATGGTGTACATGGTGGGATAAATAGTTCCAATATTAACTAATACGTCACACCAAACATGGGATAAAATAGTCCTTCATTTTATCCAAAACTATTTATCTCTTATACCTCACACCAAACGATCCGCAGTATTATCTTCAACATGATTGTTAGACTAAACATCAGTAACCTATAGTGTAGGTTGTAACATTATTAATACGACGACAACAGCCCAATGTAATTCCCACACAACCGAGGTTTAAAGAGGGCAATGCAATCTTTTTCACAATCATTTGAATGTTCTTCTAAAAAAAATGCAGCCCGATGCACAAAGATATGGTAAAAGCTTACACGCACCTCGTGTATACACCAAATTAATACAATGTTTGTTAATTAATTGTGGTTAAGTAACAAGAACTCCAAATTCAAACACATGTCATGCATGTATTGACTTGGTGTATACACCGAGTGCGTATAAGTTTTACCAGACATGGTAAAAACTTATGCACGGAGATTCGGAGAAGGTCGAACAACAAAAATCTACGCATACAATTTCACCTTACATTTCTACGATAGCCTGCTTTCACAGTTTGAAGTAGTAAAATTTGGCTTTGTCTTCCTGGTCGGATATGTAACTGAAACAAAACGGTTGGAGTTATGATCTCCTTTCGATTTTTTTTTAGGGGGGTTATTGACCTTAATAATGTGTACTGTAGCCACCAGAATTTATGGAGAGGGGGCCTCTCCAATCTTTTCAACTTTTTAACAACCTGTGCTAACAAACAAACCCCACGCAATACGGCAAAGCCGATAGCCACCCCTTTCTATCAATTTTCATATAGTTATTTCAGTTGCTTTTAGCTTTATGCTAAGATTCAACAAAAAAGTTTAATAATCATGATAAACGACACACGTATTACTGGATGAAAAAGGGTAACGTTTAATCTATTATTCTGATTTTAGTCTTACGTTCACATGAATAAGTAGATGGACGACGAAAAAAATTCATGAATGGTCACTTTATCGCATAAAGATTATAGAATTGTCAATCAACTGAACTTTAACTATATATCATATAAACTCAATGAAAAAAAATATCACACCAAGTCGCCAAACATTTGTGAAATTATCCTCCAAAATATAGAGAGACAAGGAGGAGGATTCACAGCCATGGACACTTGGAAATATATTCAATAATTATTTTATATTTTTAATACAAACATCGACGAATAGATTGTTTCAATGATGGGAAAAAAGAAATTAAAAGAGGCAGGTTAAGGACAGAATAGAGCAAGTTCTTTCCAATTAATTGAGACATTTGGTATCTAATCAGATTGCTATTTCCCCCTTGGTTCCATTTGGTCTTTACAAGCTCTACCCCACCTCCTATAATAAGCCCCCTCCAATTCCCACTTTGTCTTTTCAAACCTTTACACATGGCAGTATATAATATATAGTGTCGATTAGATTAATCTTATTGTCTATGGTTCCCTTTTTGTTCCTGTCTGTAGAATTGTTTACTCTTTACTATGTATTCCACACTCATATATTTGGATTTAGTAACCTTCATTTTATAAATTTGAGATGACGAAATTAAAAAAAAAAATTAGAAACGGCCCTGACTTGCCCCAGTGTGAGACTTACTCAATCTGACCCGTCGATTAATTCATAGCTTTAAACATCAAATACTAATATATATGAAAAGTAAAAAAGATGATCATTGGCATATATGAAAGGAGAATAAAAGATGGACCTAGAATCAGATATTCTAGGGAATAATGGTCACTTGAATGTGCAATAAAGCTGAATATAATTTTTGGATATTTTATAAGAATGATTCTATACCATCAGCGTCAATGATAATTAATATATCGTGGGAGAGAAGGTGCATGATAGACAAGTAAATGTTAATTGAAATAGACTTATCACTAAGATGAAAATGAAAAGAGGACATAAGGGAATGTGAGATTAAATGGGATCTTTCACTTTACATGAATAGACATATCACTTATTGCATATATTATTAACTATATTACGTGTATAAAATAGGCCAATTTTTGACAATGATAGGTCAGTACTCTCTAAGCAAACTGATTCTGTAACTATCCCTATTTAATATTCTGAATTTAATCTCTATCGTCGAATAAACGTTTTTTTAGCAACATATGAGATCGCATGGGTCCCAATGTATACTTGAGATAAACTACCCTTTTCAAAAATGCAATTTCTTTCAAATCAATTCTTCATGTCAAGATATTGTTCCTACGATAAAGGATCTGAACTGAAACTATATGTGATGACGTTTAGCTTGTTACAGAGTTCTTAAAAGCTAAATATTATATACCAAGTCGATGATATTTTTCTAATCTAATCTTTGCATACTGTAAAACGTAAAGCATTTTTAGGCGGAGGGATGCAAACACTATGGAGGCCTGGCGGGGGGATATTGTAGGGGTTCGGGTGGTATATTATGGGAGAAAAAGATAAATAACGTTAAATAATGCTAGTTATGAAACTTGTTTTAATTATCTAATTCTAATAAGGTCGTTGTTTTTTATTTTTAAAGAAAGTTATTTTAAAAAGGATAAAATGATTAATTAATCAATGTAAAATTGAAGAGCACTTTATCATTGTCAAAAACAACCTAATAATTCTCTTACTTTTCCCTCTTGGGTATTTTTTGAGCACGAGAGCATAGACTAGACAATACATGAAGTAATATACTATATGCATAGAGGACATGTATGAATATGACATGATGGATATAAATATAATACAGTAATTAATATATTAAAAGCACATAAAACGACAGATGAATGAGAGGAAGGGATGCTATGAATTTGTTCTTATCCTTTCAGAAACTTTTAAGCCAAAGAAAGAATCAAGGTATGGAGGACTAAATTATCTAAAAAACACTATGCGGCCATGCTTTCTGTTTCAGTAGTATCCCTTTTTTGTCTTTTGCACCTTATCATTCCCCCTTTCCTAAATTCACGAATAATGACCTAATCTATATATCCCAAGAGATCAGGTTTGTTACATAAAGTGTTTTTTTTTTATGGAGGTCGATAGCTCAATGTACATTTAACAAGTTGGTTAAAAAAAAAATATTTGATTGGATTTGAATCGTGTGCACCTATATATATATATAAATAATCATTAACTCATTAAGCATGAGTATCTTTTTGTTTAATTAGTGAAAAGGTTTTGAGAATATCATAAGAGTATGTTTTGAATACATGATTATAGTGCCTGCGTATATAGAGCACTTTCGTGGTTTAAACTCAATAATTGATAGAATATATAGATATAATTAAGTTATTAGGCATTTAACTTTTAGATGAGATAGAAAATTTCTTCAACATCTTATTTAAATCAGATTCATTTCGATTCCTAGTTTACTAATGTTAGGGGATCATGTTATAGGCGTGCAAAGGGAGTCAAAATTTCTCACATCGATTCTCAATGGGTGATACATTACAATCTCTCACATTGTCTTGTGCATCTTTATTTAATTATGAATTAATTATATTTCAAGATTGAGTTAGAGGCCTCAAATTAATTTCTTACTATGATATTATAGCAAGCAAAGATACATTTTTGAACATGGTAAATAAAATAGGGTTGGCAAAGCATTTGTAAAACCCGATATAATAAAAGTCGAGCTATCTTTTTGAATATGTTAAATAAAATATAGGCCATAAATTGCTTAAATTAAGAAGACCCTAAATCAGAGCATGGTCCCGACATAAACGTTAATAATTCGTATCATCTCCAGTATTAATCAACATTCATTTCAAGTTCTATTTGAATACTCAGAAACTATTAACGAAAGCACTCATATATATGTAATTTGATAACTGCATGTTCAAGAATTAAAATCATAGAATTGGAACAAGTGCGTCAATCTCATTTGTATGAGTTTAAATCATATCGTAATTATAAGAATGCTTTCACATTATCAAGTGATATATATCTATAATTTAATTATTTAAAGATATTATCTTCTGCAACATGTAAAGGTGATCTCATAGTAAAAAAATTTGTTATACTGGTGATGACTATTAGTTAAACTATGAACACATGTCACATGCAATGGACCCTAAACCATCATCCAAAAATGCTCCCTTGTCTCCCATTTAATCTCGTTTAAAATGTATAATCCTGCATTTATGCTAGGGTTTGTAGAATTCTTAAGGGACACCGGCCAGCACCTAAACCTTGTAATAGTAATATAATACATGCATATATATCTGCACAGGCTATTGTTTATAGCTTCTTAATTAGGCAAAATCTTGGTCAAACACTTAGATGCATGCATATGTATATAACTATGAAACACTCAAATCCTTTTCATTTAATGATTCACTAATTTTAACACAATTGTTCCTTCAAAACCACCCAGCTGGCAATCGACTCTCACATGGTTTAAGTTTTTATTTGCATGTAAGTTTGATTAATTAGCCTGCTATCATGTTTGATTTACGTGTTTAATCTCTCTACCAACAAAAATCTT
Source organism: Capsicum pubescens (assembly GCA_030864215.1). NCBI lineage: Eukaryota > Viridiplantae > Streptophyta > Magnoliopsida > Solanales > Solanaceae > Capsicum > Capsicum pubescens. The sequence continues at coordinate 192,605,803 of CM061539.1, read as the reverse complement.
TTGTATGATATTCGATCCCAATTTCAAGCCACTTGGACGTGACAGGATTATAATTTTAGTGATAAAAGGGATAGACAAGAGATGGCCAAGTAAAGTTCGAACATGGCTAAAATCATGATAAATTAAATCAATGGCCACATTGAGGATAGCTATAACTATAGATGTGTGCTAAATAGAGTACAAAGTACAGAGAAATGAATGGTAGAGATCGAATACATTATGCATATATTGCAATTATATACACTTCTTAGAAAGAAATCGATTGCTCATCTGTCCATTGTACACATGTCCATGAATTGTCATTTCGCTTGATGGACGCTTGGGAGTGACTTATATTGGGCCGAATAATTGATATATGAGCAAGCAGAGGTCTAAGTTCAATAATTATTAGACAAATTTTCACGTGAAAAACAACTGAATAATCTTTAGGCTCGCTAATATAACAATTAATGTTGGTCATTACTAAGACAACTCACAAAAGTCATTTTAAGTTCAAACTTCAATGGCAAAAGCTTCTCTAAGCAGGATTCCTGTGCTTCACAAATGTCTTAATTTCAATCCAACTCTAAAAACTTCTTTGGAATAAGTATTCACACATCACTTCAGTAATTGTACGAAACCAAGCGAATCGATGACACAAATTAAGAAAATAAAAGTATATCATTTCTAAAATTTAAGCTTTTAGATGAAATAATTACGTATTTCAAGAGATGAAGTTAAAAGATAGTGTTGCAGGTTGGGGGTGGGGGAAGGAGGAGGGAGACATGGTGCATAATCTTGGGGATTTGGCTAAGCCAAGGCCTCACCCTAGTGTCGGAAACTAGGCGTACAAGAGCCCAAAAGCAAACAAAAGCATAGTTTAAATTAAAACTATATATTATAAAGGTTGAAATGACAGGTCCTTTCTGTTACATATGTAATATAATGTATATTCATTTCAATCTAATTCCCAAGAACAAACCAAATCCTTACTATCTCAATCTATTCTTATGTTCTCTCTCTTTCCTCTGCGTGCCCCGACACTATAAGCTGTATTTCACCTATCTTATAGACATTGCCTGCACTAATTTTAATTTCCTCTTACAAAATTTTATATATCTGCTGTGGTAACATGGTGTAAATCAGTTTTATTAATGACGTTGTTTGGTGGAATAATTATTCCGAAATTAGCTATATCAGGATAAGTTATCACACTAATATGTAAATGGAATAATTTATCCCATTTTAATGTATAAATGGTGGATAAATAATAACGAGACTAACTAATATCTCCAACCAAACGTAGGTTTAAATAATCCATCGTTTTATTCTGAAATTATTATACCTTATCCATCACATCAAACGAACCCTTAGTATTCATGATTGCAATAATGCAATAACCATATTGATAAATCTTGATTAGTTTCCTATAATTCGGATGATATAAAGCTAGTGTTGATCGTAAATCTATATTTTCCCTTTTCTCCACTTATAATTAAGAGGACACACAGGGTTTCTGTATATGGCTGTTGTATCAGAAACTTCTGTGGTGCTGCATGTATTATACCACAAAAGCATACCTTAATAGTCGTACATCTCTATTTAATAATATCCTATACATGGAAGAATTTACTTTAAGTATTTCTCCAAGAATTATCTTTTGTACTTTCAATTATTGTACTACACCCATGAAACTATATTTTCGTTGCAAAATCAAAAAAAAAATTAAAAACACCAAAACGGTCCCAAAAAACACAAGCGTAACGTAAAGATGAGTTGCTGATTTGCAATTAATGGACTGAATCTAGCATTTTTCAGCAGTTTTTCTTTTCAACGATGTAGAAACATAGTTGAATTATTCTTCTGTTACAAGAATTACATTTATAATTGTTATGCATTAGATAAAAAAATTGGATCACCATCTGCAAAGTTCACATAAGATGTGGGTAATTAAGACTTAAAAACCTATGGTGGGAGTAGAATAAAATTAAACAAAGTTGAAGTATTGCGTTTAGTGGCTCAAAACAGGCATAACAATTTTATATTACTACTAAAGTAATAGTCATCATCACTTGATGAGATTGACGAGTGTTGCCCTTGGTGCTGGTGTCAAAATTGAAGGTCTCGATGAGAAAATACCATGTCAGATACCAACCGCAGAAAGTCATGGCCAAGTCACCATCTTTTTCAACAAGCCCTAGGGATAAACAAATCCCAATTCTCACCAATATATTAGCTCCTTTGTTCCAAATTATCCGTCTCAAATTGAGATAATATTAATTAAAAAAAATAATTAATAATATGACTAGTTTAAAATAGTATTTCTATTAAATAATGTTTATATTTTAATTTGAAGAAAAAATAATTAATGCAAAGCGTAAAACATGAAAAAAAAAATTATCTCTTCTTAATTAATAAAAAAAAAACTAAGTAAAATGAAAAATCAAATTAAGAAATGACGGAGGGAGTAACATATTAAGCAGCAGATCAAAAAGGTTGATTAAACTGTTAAACTAAAAGTCTATTTGACCCATTTTTTAAAATTTTATTTGCTTAGTATTGGAAATATTTACTGTCTAAATAGTTTTTTCTAAAAAGTATTTTTGGAAATTTTAAATTTGTATCTGACAAATAAATTTGGTAATTCAATTTTGCAATATTAGAATAAGAATAATATAATTTGTGCTTGACAAATACTTACTTCTTTTCTTTTCGAAAATAGTTTATATTGCAACCCAAAATACATATTTTTATTTTAAAACCTTGACCAAAACTCACCTATCTCTAGGAGATGCCTATTATTTTTGAAAGAATAAGCACTTTGGGTGTTGTAAGAACTAGGGTAAAGAGACTAAAAGTAGTTGTTTGAACATGAATTGGTTTATATTTAAGAAAATTAATAAACTAAGTAAAGCTAGCTACTAGTTAGTTTATTTAGTTTATGAATTCCTCGAGCCACACCACCAACTAATTGGGTCAACTCGTTCAAACCTTCCTTTTATTCCACCAAACAACTGACTTTGACACACAAGAATCCTACATTAACCCACTTTGTCAACTAAAAGTCCCCCTTGACCACGACAATTAGCAGCATAATTGTGAACATGTTAAGTACGTTGCCCAATATATATTTTCACTCTGATTAGTATTGATGAACATGATTAGTAGGCAATTAGTTAGCTAAGGTTATACAACTAGCTAGGGTTTCCAACATATTTGGTAGGAGTATCTACTAAAATTATATTTTAAAACATATGGGGCAAGGGACATTGCATGATATGAGGACTTGATTGTTTGAAAATGGCCCTACAAACTTCATTGTGCTTCGTGTTCATTTGTATGATTGAACTAAAAGTTTATGTACGGACATTTACTTAGATTATGTATAGGCAACAAGATCCCTTCCATTATCATAACGAGGCTTTTGTCTCTAATTGTTCTTTTCTTAATTCTTTATTTCTTCTTTTATCTTTCTCTGTCTTTAAAAAACAATAAAAATATTTGTGGAGAAGCAGGTCTATGAACAGGTGATAAAAGTTGGATGTTGTATTATTGAAATGTAACGTGAGGTCGAATGTACGTACTCACGCGCAGAGAAATTATTTTTTGTTAAGAAAATCAATCATGGATGGTCTAACACCAAAAGCTACTTCATGATTGGTGAGCGATTATTCATGGCAACATAAAGAAAATAAATATATAATACCAAAACTAACCATGAATAATCGATTATGTTACGGTAAGAATTATGTTAAGGAAAATGAATTTTGAATCTTGCGCTCAAATTCAAGAGTCGGTTCATAAATAATGAAAATCAAATAGCTAATCATGTGAGAATCTAACACTTTCTCTTACGTATTTCATTCGTTTTGACCGAGGTTGTTAAACTACTTATATATGTAGAATTGCTTCTTAAAAATCTTGTAATTACCAGTTGTTAGTAGATGCTGGCGGTAATGTTGATAATGGAATCTCTCCTTGTCTTGTGGAGAACCATTCAAATTGAAAAACCTCTGTGGTCCAACGTTAATTAAACTGTTGTCGTGGTTGACTGATTGCTAATCCTTTGAACGATAATTATGTGGCTGAATTATATGACAATCTGTCTTGAAACACTAATCAACTATCGACACGATCAAGAGCATATTTTATTTCTTTAGTTTTTTTTTGGAAAAGTTTTGTTTGATTAACGATTGTTAACAACAAATTAAAGTTAAACAAAGAAAAATCAAAGCCATAGTCTCGTTAATCATGTGTTACTATAGTCTCGTTAATCATGTGTTACTAATCGTACTTAATTAGTCACCATTGGTTTATCGAATCACCATCATTAGATCCTTAGATGCTCATTCTCCATCACATGAGCCAGTCCATATGTAAAACGAACGAAGATGATTCTTCATTTTTTTTTTTTTTGGTATATTCATTGAGAGCACTAGTCCAAGATATTTTTTGTTTTTAAATTCTAATTTTAAAAAATACAATGGTTGGGCTTTTAAATATTGAGGAAAAATCTATTGAGTTATCTTTTTCTCGATTCCAAATCTCTAATGGAGTTTCACAGTGGTCCATGGATGTGATGATACCAAGAATAAAAATTCCTATTAATTTGATCCAGTACTTTTTCTATGATCTCTAAAATTGACCAACGATAGGCAAGAATATCTCAAGGCTAGCTCATGATTAGCATATTTCAAAAATTCACTTTATTCTAATATTCCAATTATTTCCGTCGTCCTCGAGAGCAGTTGGGAATATATAGTATTCTATTTTGCCGTTTTGACTATAGAAAAAGGGGAAAATATATAAAGTGAGAGATCCTTTGAAAATAGTTTATCTATATAAAGATTTCTCAAGGGACAAACTTGTTGAAGTTCATTAATCCAAGAGGTAGAGAATGATACTGTTAACTTTAGAATTTAAAAATGAAATTTAATCAAAGTGTAAAGATATGACGTCACGTAAAGTATATTGACATTGGCAAAATCGTTTCATGAACACTAGATATACTCATATAGTTAATGTTGTACATTGTTATTCTTTACGCCTATGAATTCTTTATGAACATGATACAATCCTTGTGGTTACCAAATAATTCTTCCACTTTTTGGCTTTAATAATTCTTCCACTTTTTGGCATTAATTTGAGCATCTTTACACTAGTCGTTTTTTATTTTAATCACACTTAAACTAAAAAACAAAAATAATAAAAGAAATGGGGAAAACATTGTCCTTATATCACCATGCTTAGGAATAAATTTCCCCATATTTTTTTTTTCTTAGTTATAAGCCATCACTAATTGGTTATGAATTTTGCGCCAATAGTGTGGGGGTTTAGGCAAGCCCCATAAAATTAAAGTCACGCTTAGTGGGGTTGAGGACTAGCTAGCTTATTTGATGAGCTCCTTCCTTCATAGTCACTATTAAACAAATAGTGACTATGCTTTCGAGTCCTTTGTGATATATTGTATGCTTTCGAGTCTTCTTGATTGACTTTAAGTCTTTAACTAACCAAAACTTTTGAAGGTGACTATTATTTCTTCCTTTAATTATTGAGATAAAGTGAGATATCTAAGAGGCATCAATTTCATGATAAAATGGACGAATGTTCCAGGAAAAGATAAGAGGTATATATGTTATTAGATGCATCTGCGTAGTCATTCGTGGAGAATAAATAATGCTCCAATAAAATAGAAGAATCCTCTTCCTTTGATATTCATCTGCAGGTATAATGTATTGTTAATGTACCTTCATTATCAAAGGTGGTTGGTTGTGGTTTGTTTTTATTTAGGTTCTCTTTTGGAATATGAAGTGTGTGGTGGAATTTGGTTAAGGGATAATAGGTTTTGAAAAAAATGAGTAGTTGAGATTTGAAGAAAGACATAAAAGTTAATAGATTAAAAACGTCTCAAATGAATCTTCACATAAATAAAATTATGAACAACAATAATAATATATGTAGTAGTCAATACAATTTTACATATGAATGTACACAGACACGCAATATCAACGATAAGACAACAAAATAAATGGGGTGGATGTTGCCTTTTTTTCTTTTCAGAAGAGAGTTGTCTAATTCCCTCTGATTCGGTTTAGTACGTCGGTCATCTTTTTAAAAATATTTATTTTAATTTAATTGTCTTTTTGATGAAATTAAAAGTATTTTACTATGTTCTTCCAATACTGTTTTCCTCATTAAATAACTATAAAGTGTATATGCTTAAATTTATATTTTTAAAACATAATTAAGAAGGCTAATTTGATAAAATAAACCCTTGATAAATATTTTCTTAAGAAGAGTGTCAAATTAATAATGGTCAACTATTTTGAAACGAACGGAGTACTTGTTATTGTTGTTGTTTTCGTTTTCATGGAACAAAAGTTTGTTTTCGAACAAGTTCTTATTTGTTTTATTAGCACGAGAACATGTACAGGGTTTTTTTTCGGTTTTTCATCCTGTGTTCGATGTCCGCTGTGGAACCCCGACTAGCAAATCAGCCCCGCATCGTATCGATAGCGATTCAAATCACCTCCCCAAACCTGCCTAACCTAATTGTGTGTGAGCAATCAATCGTGACAAGTTGACCGATCCATAATGAAAGCACCTGTAGATAGAAGTCGTTTGTCGACTGGTGGACTCATCCTCAATGCCGTTTAGGCTCTCCAGTTAAGTCGGTTGTCCGCCGCCTTTCTTTCCCATGCCCGAGATGGCCTTGTGGTCAACTTCTATTCTGCTTGTTGAAAGGTTCGTTCGGATCTCTTTCCGGGTCAAACCACTCAATATTCGAGAGAGGATAGGCTTTTGGTGGCCGCAGAGACGGCGGATAACACAGCGGATGATACGTACTTGGAAATAAGCAGATTATAGATAAGTTTTTTCATGCCTCGACTCTCCTTCCATATCCAGGGTCAAACCCTCGACCTCTGATTAAGGGTGGAACAGTCTCATCCACTGCACCATAAATCATGTTAGTGAGAACATGTAAAGTTACTGGTAATTTCTAGCAAAGGAAAAGGACTATTCAATAGCCTATACTTCACAAAAGCATTAATTAGTTTTATTTTTTGGTTAAACAAAAGGAACAATTAAGATGTACTTTTATTTCATGTTAATTACTTAATTTATGTATAAATAAATATGATCTCATCTCTTAAGTCTCAATCATTAGATGCCTAACTTTGTCTTTAAAAAATTTACTAATTAATTAATAAGCAAGTCAATTCACCAAAAAAAAATTGACATCAATAAGCCAAAAACACAACTAGAATTCTAAATTTGTAAAAGAAGTGTCATTTGTTCTTCATCCTTTCCTAATTTCCTTTCACTTTCTTTGAAACCAAATGTGTCTTTAAATACACTCAATTAATTTTAAGTCATTATCAACTATACTTTTTAATTAGGTCATAATCGGAAATATAATAGTTAATATTATTAATAAAAGTGCACCATTTACATGTGTGTTGGGTTCTTGCATACAAACTTCGACAATCCACTATTTCGTTTAATAAATTCTTAATATAGAGTACTTAATTAATTAGTGTGGAGACAGAAAACTCGAAGCTAAGATATTTTATAGCAAATTAAACCACAAAGAAAGTTACTTCATCCCGGGTTGTTAAATGAAACTAGTAAACTTACTGAAATTGAATTTCCTCTCTTAGTATAGTTATTTCACATTGAAAAACTTAGGATCGTTTGATTGGGAAAGAGCTATTCCCGGATTGGTTATCAACAACAGCAACAACATATTCAGTGTATTTCCACCTACTGAGGCCTGGAGAGGGTAAAATGTACGCAGTTTATAGTTCTATACCACCACCTCCGAAGAAGTAGAGAGGTTGTTTTCGATATCTAGGAATTAGTTTATATATATATGGAATAACTTATCTTATCATTATGGTATGAATAGATGGGATAAATAATTTTAAAACTAAGCTGTATCTCCAACAAAATACAGGATAAATTCTATATTTATTTTGAGACTATTATACCTTATAACTCGCAGCGACCCTTTAGTCATTTGAACAAGTCTTTTAATAAAAGTATTATGGAAAAAGAAGGTACTGTAAAAAGAAAAAAAGAAGGTGTAAGAACTCGTTTGTCCGCGTTAGTTTTTCTATTATATCGACCACCTCTTACGTAATTACCAAAATATTCCTCTATTCTCATTTAATTACATATCATACTCCAATGTATAATAATTTCATTGTTTCATTATAATGGTTTAAATATTTAATATATTCTATTAATTTATATTAATTAACTATAACTACATATTGAAAGTAAAATTTATTTATTTATTTAATCTACTATCATGTTCAAAATTAATTTGTTACCACAAATCACAATAATTAATAACTTAAAATATTTAAAAGACATATAGAAATTTTATTGACTCTCATTATTTTAGCAATGCCACATAAATTGAGATAAAAGAAAAAATGCTGCAAATCATAATAATTAACAACTTAAAATATTTAAAAGATATATAAAAAATTTAGTTGACTCTCAAAATTGTATCGAAGTCACATAAATTGGGACACAAGGAGTAAATATATTATTTGATAATTACGTAAAAATTATTATAAATCACAATAATTAACAAGTTAAAATACTTTTTAAAATATAAATAAAAGTTCTATTCAATTCTCAAAATTTTATCGATGCAGCATAAATCATGTCAAAATAAAAAATTATCTTAATTAATTGCAACTAAATATTTAAAGTAAATCAATTTTATTATTTAAATTTACTTTTATATAGAAAATTAATCTTTTTATTTATTTATTTATTTTAGTAAATTTTAATTTTAAAATTATTTTTTTCTTCTTATATAGAAATACTAATATTTAAACTTAACTTTAAATTTTTAAAGTACATAATTAATAAATTTAATTTAATAAAATAAATTTCTAATGAATATTTTCTTAGAATTTTCGTTGGGTCAATATGTATCAAGCTAAAAAGAAATAAAGAAAAATATATTGTAAAATTTTATTATTGTGAAAGATAAATATAATGCTCTATCCAATAATGTTTAATAATATCATACTTTGCATAGACAAATATAGCATCCCATATTTAATTAATATACTATTTCGGTGAATTATCGATGATTACTATTGGATATGATAAAATTATATATTTTTTTTTATAGTAATAACATAATCAATCGCTCCTAATTAATTATTATGAGTCATCTAGGTATTAAGAAAATAAATAATATTTAATAAAAAATAAAATAGACATAAAATGCGAAAATTAACTCTTAATGTTTTAAATTAAATTTTTGTCTTTCGAACGATGATTTTACTATATTACTCCTTATTATAAGTCATTTATGTATTAGAAAAATAAGAATAACAAAATGATATGTCAACATAAAATATTTGATTGACTATCAAAATTATATTAGTGCCACATAAATTAAGACAGGACAGAAGAAGATATAAAACAACATATATTATTTGAAAATAAAATAAAAAGTACTGTAAATAACAATAATTAACCAAAAAAAATTAAAAAAATTGACTGATTTCTGCTTCAGCTGCTTCAATCGTGATTTTAATGTTCAATGATGTTTAAAGAGGGTAAAATGACATAATGAGATTTAAAGAGGATAAAATGTATGTAGTAAAATGTGAGAAGAATAAAGCATAAGTAAATTTTATTACTATATTTTAAAGAAATTAAAGAAAATAAGTATAAAGATTATTTGCAAAAGATTTTTACAAACTAATTTAAATATAAATAAAGTAAATTTAGGTACAAAAAACGTGTATCTATCACAAATTTGCTACCAAATACTTCGCATTTTCTAAAAATTAGCAAATTTTCTATCAAATCTGTGTAGCAATCTTTCTCAATTTTTTACAGCTCCTCAATATTAATTAACATTTTTCTGTTTTAAAAATAAAATAAAGAAAAGAAAATTTCAACTCTTTCTTCTCTATTAAAAAACAACACTCTTTTCCTATGTTAAAAATAATAGTAATTAAACAAAACAATAGCGAATCTAAGCTGTGTATTCTCTTTATCGGGTAAGTTTACATGATTCTTAATCTTTGTGATATTGAAAATCAATAATCTGCTGGATATTTGATTTAAGCTATTTCATCAGATTTACGCCTATTCTTTATTTATATTTCTGATCGCAAAATTCAACAAGAAGATTAAAAAAAGGTTTCAATTGTAATCCTTTCAGCTCAATCATACTAATAAAAATATTCTACTGCTCAAATTTTCTACTCCAAGATAAATCCTAAAACCTAAAAATTACAATCCACGTGTTCTACTGTTGGGCCCGTGCTAACACAAGCCTTGCACTTCTAGTATTAAAAATAGCCGATAAGCATATGTTACGTAATATAGTGAAGCTGATTTTAAATAGTAAAGATGACCAACATATAATGACAGGTTTGAACTTTGTAAGTATTTTTTGTACTTACCAAATGCATAATTATGTCAATACTTAATTGTTTATCAATTAGCTTGATCAATTTAGAATAATTATTTATTTGATCTTATAAACACAAATGTTTAATTAAGTCAATAATACATTTATAAACTATTTTCACCTACTTATAATTAAGTCTAGAAAAAGAATCACTTCTTCAAAAGCTTATTTTCTAGGGAGGAAAAAAACTTAGACAATTATATAGACGTTATTAAAAAGCTTTTGCAAGTTAGGTTATTTTAAAATATATATTCACAACTAAATGCGTCTTTCATTATTGATGCATCTAATAAATAAAAAAGAATTCACGTACATAGACACGGGTTGGCACGATGTGCAAATAACTATGGTATTGAACTTAGTAGTATAACTAGAGAAATCACTCGCGCTTCGTGTAATGATAAAAAAATGTAAATATTTTTAATAAATAATTAATAACAATAAAAGAAATAATTTTTTACTAATTAAAAATTTATTTTTGATACAAAACGAAAAGTATCCATTCGAATCAGCTATTGACTTGTGAATTATACACAAAACGTCATAAGTTAGAATCAAAACGTATATGTGCTTATAAGCAATTTTAAAATTTACCCTTCAAAAATGCTTAAAAGTTATTTTTAACTTAAAAGTATTTAAAGTAAATCAATCTAAATGACCTATTAAAATTGACAAAACTATATTAACAGTGAAAAATCTTTACAACCTTAATAAATATCATTTTCACCTTTACTCACTTGAAAATGAAGCTGAAACATATATATAATATTAATACCTCCAATTTCATTTCAATGAAGTGTATTAATTGATATTTAAATGCCTTAATTATTATTTCATGGTGATTAAAAGAATAAAACTCTTCACCTCCTTACGTTATTTATAACACCAGTAATTTTAAAAACATTAAAAGTCTCACCAAATTTTACTTTACAAAAGTCCAAAACACACACAAACTTTTTTTAAAAGAAAAATGTCGTTTCTCATTCAAACACATAGTTAAAATAACTATAATTGAATGAGTACATTAAGTTCATTAATTAATTATAAGAAAAATTATTTAAAATAGAATGCTAAAAAAAGTGGAGAAAAGAGGAAAACTCAAGGTAAATGAGAATTTGATATATACAAAGAAAGAAAAGAGAGTAATATAAGGAATCTTAGAAAAAGAATAATATTAGGTTGATTAAGGAGAGGAAAAGTAATAGTATATTAACGTAATAGAAGGATAAAGGAAGGTATTAAAAAGGTAATTAATTATATTAATTATTACTAACATTAATATGTGTAATATTTTGCATGCTTCATTGGCAGCATTAGTATTTGTCCTTTTTCCTTAGAATTTTGAGGATTTTTTTTTATTTTTTTATTCTGAAATTTTTCAAAAATAATACAAAATCTCTTCCTTTATTATAATTATCATTTACTACATCCTTAAATTCTCTTTCCCACATTAAATATATATGATAGTAAATTAGAAAGGTGGCCCACGTTGCAACACTCATTAGTGCATTTTATAATGCTCACTTATTCATTGGTAATTACTAATACATTAATTTTATTTCATGATATGTCCTTAATTGCTTTTATTTCTTCTTCTTCTTCTTATTATTATTGTTATTATTATTATAATAATAACAACAACAATAATAATATGAAATGAACTAAAAGTGAAAGATCAAAAATGTAAACAATACAATCAAATTCAAATTTCAATATTTCTTTATATTTTTTTTTTATTTCATACTTTTTTATTTTTTTATTTTTTACTATTTGTATAATACACTATTTCTCAAAGTTAAAAAGAAAGAAAAAGAAGAAACAAATAAAATACAAAGGTTTCATTTTTTATGTATATAATTTTTAAAAAATAAATCAAATAAATACTCTATTTTTAAAAAATTAAAAAGGAAAAAAATGAACAAAAAAATAAACGGTTCTTTTTCCTGTATATAAATATTTTCATAATTACCTAACGTTTATAAAAATTTTAGAATTAATTATCTCATTTTCCTCCCTCGCCTCCATGTTTCTTTATATTTCTCAACTCTTTTGGCATGCATATTTATTGATAGCCAAAAACTTAATCATAACTAAGACCAAATAACAAATATATTTCAATTATTAAAATTTATTTAGCTATCGTGGATGTTGTTGGTTGCTTTGTATTGTTTTACATGTGATTAATGAAAATAAGCTAGTCACCGAAAAAAATAATTATAAATTAAGACACTTAATTAATAATTAGTAAATTTTCAACTAAAAATTATTCATTTGAACCAAAAGGAATTATAGACTTAAAAATTGAACTTAAGAGGCATTTTATATAGATATAGAAATAAGACAATACAAATATTATTATATTTTTAATCATTAATTAAAAAATAAAAAGAAAGATGAAACCACTGCATAATTGTCCAAGCTCTTGCTGATATTCACTTCCACAAACCTTTCACCATTTAAGAGCATCTTCTTTTTTTTCAAGTGAAATAATAACATAAATATCATAGTGAAAATGAGGGATAACCCTAGGTAAAATCCATGAAATAAGACATATGAACTTCATTAGACAGAAAAACGAAATGAATACATTAATGTCTCGGTATGTACGTCCACAAGCCTAAAAAAATTAATTATAAATTAAAAAAACATAATTGATAATTAGCAAATTTCCAACTACAAAGTTATTCATTTAACCAAAAGAAATTTTAGACTTAAAAAATTGAACTTAAGAGGCATTTTATATAGATATAGAAATAAGACAATACACATATTATTATATTTTTAATCATTAATTAAAAAATAAAAAGAAAGATGAAACCACTCCATAGTTGTCCAAGCTCTTGTTGTTATCCACTTCCACAAACCTTTCACCATTTAAGAGCATCTTCTTTTTTTTTCAAGTGAAATAATAACATAAATATCATAGTGAAAATGAGGGATAACCCTAGGTAAAATCCATGAAATAAAACATATGAACTTCATTAGACAGAAAAACGAAATGAATACATTAATGTCTCGGTATGTACGTCCACAAGCCTAAAAAAATTAATTATAAATTAAAAAAACATAATTGATAATTAGCAAATTTCCAACTACAAAGTTATTCATTTAACCAAAAGAAATTTTAGACTTAAAAAATTGAACTTAAGAGGCATTTTATATAGATATAGAAATAAGACAATACACATATTATTATATTTTTAATCATTAATTAAAAAATAAAAAGAAAGATGAAGCCACTGCATAATTGTCCAAGCTCTTGCTGATATCCACTACCACAAGCCTTTCACCATTTAAGAGCATCTTCTTTTTTTTCAAGTGAAATAACAACATAAGTATCATAGTGAAAATGAGGGATAACCCTATGTAAAATCCATGAAATAAGACATATGAACTTCATTAGACAGGAAAACGAAATGAATACATTAATGTCTCGGTATGTACGTCCACAAGCTTAAAAAAATTAATTATAAATTAAAAAAATATAATTGATAATTAACAAATTTCCAACTACAAAGTTATTCATTTAACCAAAAGAAACTATAGACTTAAAAAATTGAACTTAAGAGGCATTTTATATAGATATAGAAATAAGACAATACACATATTATTATATTTTTAATCATTAATTAAAAAATAAAAAGAAAGATGAAACCAATGCATAGTTGTCCAAACTCTTACCGATATCCACTTCCACAAGCCTTTCACCATTTAAGAGCATCTTCTTCTTTTTCAAGTGAAATGATAACATAAATATCATAGTGAAAATAAGGGATAACCCTAGGTAAAATCCATGAAATAAAACATATGAACTTCATTAGATAGAAAAACGAAATGAATACATTAATGTCTCGGTATGTACGTCCACAAGCCTAAAAAAATTAATTATAAATTAAAAAACATAATTGATAATTAGCAAATTTCCAACTACAAAGTTATTCATTTAACCAAAAGAAATTATAGACTTAAAAAATTGAACTTAAGAGGCATTTTATATAGATATAGAAATAAGATAATACACATATTATTATATTTTTAATCATTAATTAAAAAATAAAAAGAAAGATGAAACCAATGCATAATTGTCCAAGCTCTTGCTGATATCCACTTCCACAAATCTTTCACCATTTAAGAGCATCTTTTTTTTTTTCAAGTGAAATAATAACATAAATATCATAGTGAAAATGAGGGATAACCCTAGGTAAAATCCATGAAATAAAACATATGAACTTCATTAGACAGAAAAACGAAATGAATACATTAATGTCTCGGTATGTACGTCCACAAGCCTAAAAAAATTAATTATAAATTAAAAAAACATAATTGATGATTAGCAAATTTCCAACTACAAAGTTATTCATTTAACCAAAAGAAATTATAGACTTAAAAAATTGAACTTAAGAGGCATTTTATATAGATATAGAAATAAGACAATACACATATTATTATATTTTTAATCATTAATTAAAAAATAAAAAGAAAGATGAAACCAATGCATAATTGTCTAAGCTCTTGCCGATATCCACTTCTACAAGCCTTTCACCATTTTAGAGCATCTTCTTTTTTTTTCAAGTGAAATGATAACATAAATATCATAGTGAAAATAAGGGATAACCCTAAGTAAAATTCATGAAATAAGACATATGAACTTCATTAGACAGAAAAACGAAATGAATACATTAATGTCTCGGTATGTACGTCCACAAGCCTAAAAAAAATAATTATAAATTAAAAAAACATAATTGATAATTAGCAAATTTCCAACTACAAAGTTATTCATTTAACCAAAAGAAATTATAGACTTAAAAAATTAAACTTAAGAGGCATCATATATAGATATAGAAATAATACAATACACTTATTATTATATTTTTAAACATTAGTTGAAAAATAAAAAGAAAGCTGAAATCAAATGTTCGAGTTCTTGCTGATATCCACTTCCACAAGCCTTTCACCATTAAAGATCATCTTCTTCCCTTTCAAGTGAAATAAAAACATAAACATCATAATGAAAATGAATGATAACCTTGGGTTAAATCGCATGAAATAAAACATATGAACGTCTATAGAAAAAAAAACGAAATGAATACATAAATGTCTCGATATCTACTTCCACAAGCCTATCACCATTCAAAAGTCGTCTTCTCCTTTTCAAGATAAACATAAGCATGAATATAATAGTGAAAAAAAGGGTAACCTTAGATAGCATCTCATGAAACAAAAAATATGAATTTCTATACATAAAAATAAAGGAATACCAAAAGGTATCATTAACTTTTGTATTAAATATTTAGGGGTTATAAATATAAAATCATAAATAGTCTAAGAGTTACAAATATTATTAGTAGAAATTAAATAGATGAGTTACCTCAAACATTTTTTTTCTTTTATTACATAATAAATAGAGTTTAAATGTGGTGATTTTTGATTTTTCTTTAAACACACAAATATTTAAAATAAGAAGAAAACTCAATAAATATTCAAAAAAATCACAAAAAAAGATAAATAGGTTTGGTGGCTTCTAATATATGTCAGAATTGACTATTGATCTCTTTTATATATATATATATATAGATAGATAAATTTATCTAATATTTAGTTGCAATTCAAATATGTATCATTAACAATTTTTTTTTTTTGACTTAATGCACTATGTATCTTGAAAGTTATGTAACCCCCGAGTTTCGTACAGCTTTTAAATATTTTTATTTTAAAATATTAATTTTATTTAGTTTTAAAATCTTATTAAATTAATTCTCAAAAAATAAACATCAAGACTTAAAAAAAAAACTAAAGAAGTAACCGTAATTTTTAAAATATTTTTTTTTGTTTGTTTGAAGGGACGTTGAATAGAACAAATATTTGAAAAGTAAAATAGAGGGGTAAGAGTACGGATGATTTCACCTGGGCTAATAATATCTGGACTGTAAAAGAATGTGGCTTTTAATTTGGTGGACCACCAACGGTTGCGATTCTCGCCACGTCTTTTTTGGCATTTCAAGTTATGTTATGAATGTGGGGAATATTTATTGGCTAATTACATTCCATTATCACGCATTACACAGTTGCATTCAATTGATTTATGTGCCACATCACACCGTAAATTAATCCTTTTCGATAGAAAAAAAAAAATCAACGTTATTCCTACTTCTTCCTGCTAGTAGTACTCTAGCAGTAGCAGCACATTTTATCACAGCTAATCATCATAAGTAAAATTTGTTGCGTGTCAGGGACGGGAGAGAACAATCAAATTGACCCCTATGTACTTGACATATTCATTAAGAAAATAATAATTAGAAGGCTTATTTTATTAAATTAGTCTAATTAATTATGCTTTGAAAATATAAATTTGAGTAAAATATACTTTGTTTAGTCATTTAATGCTAAGGGTAGTATTGAGAGAATATATAATAAAATTCTCTTGATTTCATCAAAGGGACAACTAAATTAAAACAACTGTTTTTAGAAAGAGAGCCAATTAAAACGAAATAGAGGGAATTTTTAAAAAATATATTATTTTCTTTCTGAATACTAAACTAAAAAGAGACTAAATATGGTGTAATTGAGGAAAAAGAAAATTAATTATTCTAGAATATTTTTAGACTAAAAAGGTAAGTAAATATTCTATTATTAATATGAATCAAAACGCAAAAGGAAAGTAAATTTTTACAAAGTACTTAATTCGGAGGGGATATTTTGCCAAATGCTTCTTTGGTAAAAATTATATGGTGGTCAAACTCTTTTTAGTTTGTGTTGGTGCTTTTGTTTGTGTTTTTGTCATTTTTAACGGTAATTTATCAAAGGCCAAATTTACCTATGATTATCACACTTCATCCTAAAATCGAGTTATAATTTCAGCATTTTAAATTTGATAGAATTAAATTAGAAATAATCTATTTACGTTGAAAAATATTTAGGTGAACATTTGGAGTCAATTGATTTATATTATATAGAGCAATTGCTTAAAGACTTCTTTTACGAGAGTAGTTATTAGTGAATGTTTTAAATATAAAAATAATGTTATTAAATATTAGAGTTATTCTGAATGTACACTGCTTCAAGAATTTACTTTCACTAATCTTCTTCATGATATATAGTTACTACAAACACGATTATGGGTGTAACTCTTGCACCGTCTAACCTCCCCCATAACCATCATGGTTAATGACAACTTTATATGTCTGTGCGTAATATTCTAAATAGAGGTATAAAGATTTGTATTGAATACACTTGAAATACAATTTGCATACTTGGAAGAAATCTGAAATATTCTCCTCTCTTGATCTCTCATTTCTTGTATACTTTCTTCTTTCATATTATCTCTTTTATCTTAGTTTTAAAATAAAAGACACATTTTAATCATTTTCGATGATTCGTACAAATAAATATAGTGCACACATATTGCGAAATGTCTCTTTGGTTAGTATAATTATCCAGTAGTGAGAGTTATTCAAGAGATGTTTCTATTTTGTGTTCTTTTTTTAAATTAATACCTATGATTTTTCTCGTTTTTACTGTAATTTATCAGAGACCAACCTAACTTTATTCCATATTAAAGCAATTAAGTTGAGACTCTTTTTATGAGAGCAGCTTAACGGATATGTTACGTATCGAAAATGACAGATTTTAATCGTTTAGGTTGATTCGTGCGACTAAATGCACGAAAATGTGTTGCCAAATGTCCCTTCGATTATGAATTTAGTCGTCCAACTTAATTAAGTGATAATTCTATTTTGTATTTGTGTTTTACTAGAAAGAAACACATGTGATTTTTCTTGTACCTTTTTCGTTTTTTAACTGTCATTCATGAGAGATCACGCCTATCTTTATATCAGATAAAACAATTACGTTAAAATTCTTTATAAGAGAGTAGCTCTAAGCGAATAATTCACGTATCGAAAACGACAAGCTTTAGCCATTTACAATGATTAAACGTACGGAACGCGTTGACAAATGGCTCCTTTTAGTTACCAAAACTATCCATTCGCGAAAGTTATTTTAGATATCCTTCTATTTAGCGTTTGTACGCTAGAAAGAAACACGCGTAATTTTTCTTGTACTTTTCTTGTTTTTAGCGATAGTTTATCAGAAATCACGCCTATCTACACACCATATAGAGCAATATTGGTATGACGCTCTTTTTACGAGATTATCTCTCAGCGCATATTTTACGTCTCGAAAATGGCTCATTACATTTTTGTCATTTACGATGATTGCTTCCGACAAATAAATTTACGGAACGTGTTGCTAAATGTCTTTTTTGTCACAAAATTTATCCGATCGTCTAATTTATTTCAAAAATATTTATATTTTGCCTTTGTGTTTTGGAGATAGGCAAATGCAATTTTTTTCCTACCTTTCTCATTTTTTAAACCTTTATCGATACGTGCATGCCTTCGTTAAAGTGAAAAGAAGGAAATCAAACCACAACTAGTTCTCTAACAACTATGTCTAAGTGCTATCGACGCATCATTGAGAATAAGAATTGAGCTAAGTAAATGTGCTTATACTGTTTATCTTTTTAAATTTAAACATATATATATATATATATATATTTATTAATTTGACGGTAAATATTTAATGGTATGTGGTAAGTTTTTTTTTTTAACAAAGGCATGCATGATGCGGTAAGGCGTTATGATTAAAATCTTTATAGAGTGTATTTAAGAGGTGATAATGATTACAAATTGAGTCATTTTATGAGTATTTAAAAGTTGAAAGAGAAACAACATTAATTGGGAATGGGACTGCGCAGCCACAGCCGCCATTTCTTCTTCCACACACTTTATATTCTGATGATGCTTCATGATTAATTTTTAATTCAAAACAAACTCTAATGAATAGTATTAACTTTTTCATTATTAGTCCCACCCATGTAAATCTAAGTAACAGCAGCTACTCCCACTAATCAAACTAGATATTTTACTTTCTTCGAATCAAATTACCAATTTTTTTTTTAATTTTTTTTAAATTATAGCAAAATACATAAAAAAAAAATTACTCTCTCCATTTTAAATTAATTGCTATATTTTATTAGTTAATTTTCAAAATTAAATTAAATTCAATTAATTTTATATTTTAAAATAAAAAATTATACATTTAAAACTATACGAAAAGTATTACAAATTTTAAGCTTTCTCATACCAATATGGTAAGTAATTATAAATTTCAAATTTTCTTATGCCAATATGGTCAGAAAATATTTTCAAAAATATTAGTCAAAAATTATATTATTTGACTCTAAAAATAATAATTTGACAAGTAATTTAGAAAGGAGAGAGTAATATGGTGGGAACGGGGTGGAGGGGGAGGGGGAGGGGGAGGGGGAAGGGGAGGGAAAAGAAAAGAGAGCCCCCAGAAATGGGTATAAAACGAGAGGGTGGTGAATGCATCCAATTTAGCAAAAGAGTGAGAGGAAGCAATCTCACTAGTTTCTTGGTTCTGCGTAATCATGAACAGCTAATAAAAACACACCGAGAACAAAAAGGAGAAGACCTTTATAACGTCCCCTTTTTATTTTTTTTGCTTTGCTTGCCTTGCTCTTTGTCCTTGTTCATACATATCTTTGAATCCTCCTTTGGGTTTTTCTTCAATTTCGATAACTTTTTTCCTCTGCCTCTTGCTTTTTTACCTTCCTACCCACGTTATACTCGCGACTCACTACTTTCACCACATCTATATAAACCCTCTCTTTTGCTCCTTCATATATCACCACTTCATTCTAGCATATATAGAGTAAAAAAGGAAAGGGAAAAAAAAATTAAAAAATGGTGGAGAGTGGTGTAGTTTCGATAGTAGTAAGAGAATTTGATGCAAAAAAAGATAGCAAAGAAGTTGAGGAAGTTGAGCGAAGCTGCGAAGTTGGTCCCGGTGGTAAACTCTCTCTTTTCACCGACCTTTTAGGTGACCCAATTTGCCGAGTCCGCCATTCTCCTGCCTATCTCATGCTGGTAAGTTTTAACATATGTACATAAAATTAATTATTATTTTTTTTTCTTATATATTAACGCTTCATTATTGATTATATGATGATCAGGT
Source organism: Capsicum pubescens (assembly GCA_030864215.1). Taxonomy (NCBI): domain Eukaryota; kingdom Viridiplantae; phylum Streptophyta; class Magnoliopsida; order Solanales; family Solanaceae; genus Capsicum; species Capsicum pubescens. The sequence continues at coordinate 192,585,330 of CM061539.1, read as the reverse complement.
AGCAGAGATAGTGGTGCATGATGGGATAACCGAAGAGCGATCAATAGTAGGGATGATAAGGGGTTGCATCAAAACCGTTACGTGTGGGAAGAAATTCTCAAGGAATACTGTCAAAAACAGCGCTGATTCCACTAAGCCACTTCCTATTTTCACAAAACTCGCCTATATTTTAGGCCTTCGCGTTTCTCCTTCCCACCGGTAACTGTCTATCCTTTTTATCCATTCATTCATACCGACAATCACAATTAATTAATATATCATATACATTCTACCTGTGAACATCTTTTTGTTTTTTATTATTATTTTAGCTTATTAAGCACTAGATCTTCACTTTTCTTATACTTTAGTTTTGCTATACTGATCAATGTCTTTTTAACATTATTATATATATATATATATATATATATATATATATTGGCATCTTCTTAAAAATGATATTTTTTATTTTTTCAGGAGAATGGGAATTGCGTTAAAACTTGTGTGTCAAATGGAGGAGTGGTTCAGAGCTAATGGTGCTGAATATTCGTACATAGCTACTGAAAACGACAACCAAGCTTCTATTAAGCTGTTCAATCACAAATGCGGTTACTCCAAGTTCCGTACGCCGTCCATTTTGGTTCAACCCGTTTTCGCTCATCGGGTTCGGGTATCTTCTCGGGTCACTATCATCAAGCTCAACCCGATTGACGCTGAAATCCTATACCGCCTCCGTTACTCCACCACTGAGTTCTTCCCCCGCGACATTGATTCAATTCTCCATAACCAACTCAATCTGGGTACTTTTCTAGCTGTTCCAAACGGGCTTTACTCGGCCCGAACTTGGCCCGGTATGGACGAATTCTTAGCAAGCCCGCCCGAATCATGGGCCGTGCTGAGTGTGTGGAACTGTAAGGACGTGTTCAATCTGGAGGTTCGGGGCGCATCGCCAATGACGAAGTTTCTTGCTAAGACGACCCGTTTAGTGGACCGGGCTTTTCCGTGGCTTAAAGTGCCGTCGGTGCCGGAGGTATTCAAGCCATTTGGGCTTCACTTTTTATATGGGCTTGGTGGTGAAGGCCCATTAGCAGTAAAATTCATGAAATCGCTATGTGATTTTGCTCACAATTTAGCGAGAGAGGCGGAGTGTAGCGTGGTGGCAACGGAAGTGGCAGGCAGGGAGCCGTTGAGGTTAGAAATCCCACACTGGAAGAAGCTATCCTGCGCGGAGGATTTATGGTGCGTGAAACGACTTGGGGAAGACTATAGTGACGGGTCTGTAGGTGACTGGACAAAATCACAACCTGGTCTTTCTATATTTGTTGATCCTAGAGAAGTCTAACTTTATAATAACAGGGGGCTCCATGTCCTTTTTACATTAGGGGACTAGTAGGGGAATCTAATTTTAGAAGTTCAAAGATAAAAGCAGGTGGTAAAGTTGATATTTCCTTTTTGGTAGGTTCTGTTTCTTTTATTTTTATTTTATCATGTCAAGTCAGTTTAAACTTTTAAACTAGATATAAGTTGAACAAGAATGAGGAAATATTATGCGGGGGGTTAGAGTTAGACTTTGTTTTGTTGTTGGTATTGCTGTAAAGGGGAGGGGGGAATATCCCACATTTTATGTAAATGGATGTGGCTTTTTTAGATCCTCTTTCGGCCTAAGAGAAGATGTATCTATTGTCATATGCTAGATGTGGGTTCTCTATTCTCATCCTTTTTTGTCTTTGTTTATTCTAAAGTTTAGAAGCAAAAGTAAGCTATTGGTTTTACTAAACTGGAATAATCAAAAGAAGTTTTTGATCATATATATTTCACAGAATATTCTACTAGAAATACCTCTCTGCATCTAAATAGATAATGCATCAAGATTCGATGTATAAAGGTTGTGATCAATGCCATATCTAATCTTAAGCGACAGTTCTGATGTTGATTTTTATCTTTGTATGATTCTCAAGAATGGTTGATTAAAAGTATCATCCTTTTTATTTGTGAAAATTCTAATATGAAATATTTTGTTGTGCACAATTTAACATTTTGCAAAAAACTCAAATATGATATTTCTATAACAAATTAATAAATTTTGTTCAATCAATTAATGGTGGTTTCCTTCACAATCTCATGATTGTTAAGTAGTAAGAAGTAGAAACTACGATACTCTGTGGTAAAAGAATTTTGAGAAACTGTTTTGACTCCTCAGCAACGTTCTATTTTGAGAAGGCATAAGAGGTGTGCAATTGGAATGATCCTTTGCACCTGTGACCTTGTTTTTTCCATAAGCAACATATTTTCATTAGGCTTGGTCAAGATTTCGGATTCAAGCTCTAAAAATGCAAATAGAAATCTTGAGGGTGGAGAGTATTATCCTATCTCCCCTTTATCTTGAGGGTAGAAAGTATTCTCTTATTTATTTTCTTTAATAAACTTTTATGAGTATAAAATAAAATTAGTCGAGACTCCAAAGCAGATTCGAGAAAAAAAGAAAATGCACTATTGCTTGGGCGTAATCGGGAATTGTAAGTGGATTTTTTTTTCGAGTGAATGAGGGATGGAGGATGGAGAGATTGAAAAATAAGGGGGACCCTTGTCAAAAACATGGAACTTGATGTGCAAGTGCTAGGATAAATATATATCCATAAATAAGTGTGACGAAGTCATTAAGATAAGATAGCCAAGTACCTTTTCTCCTTTAGCTTGGTTACTTCCTTGTTCATCATATTCCTTAGTCTTTTCAAAATAAATACACACACACACATCACACTACGTACTCCAATTATCCACTCCGTTATGATTAGGCAAGAAAAGCTGTGGCAACGGGGTTTAAATTTGTTTCTTTGTGAAAACCCAAACAAAGATATAGAACTATAAAGATAGAGAGAGTAGTGATTAGGGATCAGTTGGGGTAGGCCTGGGAGATGGACTTCATTCCACTAATTTCAATTGCACATGAATAATGAGGGACCATTTTCCTTTCCCACTATACTTTTGTTTCTTTGTGGTCTCCATTAGCTTTGGGACCAGCCAGGAATTCCTCCAAGTGTAATGCTTATGGAAGACAAGGCTTATGTAAATATACTATATATATTGATGTTACTATATGATCAGTATTATTAATTATTGGATGGTGGGGGCCGGGGACGTAATTAGATTATACAATATTTGGCTCCTTTCGGCTGTGCGAAAGAGTGTTTAGCATGGCACAAAAGTTATTAATCCAAATTAAAGGTTATTGTCTTTTTGATCTCTCCATATAATATTGGATGGAAATTAGGGGTATCTGCCCAAAAGGGTGGTGGAATTTGCATGAAATCAGACCATCATTTTGGTTATACATGATCAGTCACCATCATATCTGAAATAATATAAAGCTATACACTTTTCTCCTGATAATTCCATCGTATTTGATATTATATATATATAAAATAATTAATTAGGGTGATATAGTAAAATCACGAAGCAAGCAGGCACGTCGACGAAGGATGTCTGCTTTACCGCATTTCTACACACATATATATATATATATATATATATATATGTAACCTTCTTTGTTTCCCATTTATTGTCAGATTTTTATATTACGTTCCGATTAATTCAAAATTATGTTGTGTAAGATGCATATAAAGGGAAACACTTCTTACCGGACAAGTTTTTTTTTTATATATATTTCGGCTCTAACTTGAGACCTCTAGTTAAAGGCGAACAAATTCCATCAGTTAAAAGCGAAGAGATTCCATCCATTCCACTATTATAACTATTGATGTTATTTGATACTTTATTATTAACAATTATAAGGAGCAAGTTTTGAGTTTAAAGGAGAAAGAAAGGAAGATGCAATTAAACACCTTTTTTGCATCATGACTATAAATATAATTTAGTGCGGTTCACATCTTTTTCTTGCATGAAACTCTTACCTTCCCACTTAAACCCTATGATCAGTTAGGTGTCAAGTAACAATCCAATTTAAAACCTTTTTTCCCTTATGATTGGTTAGATTTAATAAGATTTATATGTAGATGGAGTTAAAAAATAGTAATTAACCAGTTTAAATATAGTACATGAAGGCAGTTTATACAATTAATTTTATTACTATATTTTCATAGATCCCTAAAATTTACTTAATTAAGTAATAACAATATATACTTTAGTTTTCATCACTTCACCTATATTCTCAAGCAATATTATGGGAATCTAGAATAAGAATTGAAAGTTGCCCGTACAATCATATGTCTGCTTCATCCAATAATTATATGTCACGGGAAATCATTTTCTATCTAGTTGGAAAAGTAGTTATATGATCACATAATTCATGAAGCTTTAAGGATACTTTTGATATATGGTTAGCTATGCCTGGTGCTGACTAATTTTCTGTGTTGGATCAAGTGTTACTTGTCATTATGGAAAGTCAATTTCAGGCAATATAATCTACCTAAATAACTTTACCCTAATCATGTATTTCCATTTTGGTGGCAGAAAAACACTTTTCCCGAACTGGCCTTATTGAGATAACAAAAGGAATTTTATAGGCCAAGACATACCTAGCTAGTATACTAAAATGACTATATGTAAATTCGAAGATAAAGGCAACGCTTCGTGGAGGAAAGAAGTTTTCATTTAAAAAAAACTATCTTTACCAAAAAAAATACTCCAATAATTGAAACATTCTCAAGAGATAGTCCTTACATTCTATCTTTTTCATCCAATTAAAGAAGTTAAGCGTCTAGTGCGAGCCTTATTTGTTAGAATAATGAGTTTAACTTTTGTGCACCGTTAGTATACAAAAATATTTTACACTATCACTTAACTTGACCTGCTATTACAGGTTACCCAATTATTTACATAAACATTAAAATAAATAAATTAGGTAACTTGCAATAGCAAAGTCAAGTTTACCTGATAGTGTAGAATATTTTATACACTGTCGATGCACAAAACTTAAATTCTAGAATAATTTCGAAGATGTTGTCAATATTTTTTTTTGGGCAGACAAAATCTATTGAACCAATCTTGGTGATGAGGTTGATGACTTGGAATCTTTTGATGCGGGTCACACAATTATAATTTGACACCTTATGTTTCGGAATCAATTGATCCATGTCCAAACAAGTTAAATTAGGTTTATGCATCAAAAAATCCCAATGCCAAATAAATTTTGCCTCTCTCCGTTCTCAATTGTAACTTCAATTTCATCATTAATCAAAATTTAAATAATAATCTCAGATATGAATGTATCATCACTAGTTTTGCAGATTCTCATATACTTTAATATTATAACTCTCTTATCCGTATGAGTAGGGTAAAAGATAATAAATTAGGCAAGCTTTGACCAGGGCAATGAGAAACTAATTAGGTCTAAATCATACTTAATCACACACTAAAATAATTAAGTACTTACCAGCAATTGCCCAACATTATACCAAATCAGAAAAGAAATCCACACCTGGTTCGATCTTCGATAGTTGGTTCAGGTAAAGGTGGGAGAAAAAAGCAGCACTAATATAATTTTGACTACGCATTAAGATAAGTCAAGGTTTGTCTGCCTTAATTGCTTTTACTACAATATTTTACTAGCATGCTAATTAGTCAAGGGGGATTTTTTTTTCTTTCTAATTTTAATCCACCAAAGTGGTGGCCAAAGATGATTAAATGCCTTTCGTGTAACGAATTACTTACTAAGATCTCTCATTATCGATTTTATTTTAATGGTGTTGTACTCGTTGATATGCATCCCAACTAAAGGTTTCATGAATGCGGTTTTTTGTTGTAGATCATCGTTCTTATGAATTATTATATTATCTAGGTCATGAGGGCCCCATAGGTATTGTTTTGGCCAATACGATAACTCTGTCCATCAGAATTTAGACATCGGAAGCGGCCAACGAGTCTATTTTGTTTAGCCATCAGTATTTAGACATAGAACGCAATCAACGAGTCCTTTATTCTCTCAATTTTGGATTGAACCCTAGTTTTTCGCCCATATAATTAGATCGTTAGAACACATGGGATAGTGGTTCTGTCCTACTATTCCTCTTTTCAAGCTAAGTGTCACAATTGATGTAATGATAAAAGTATACAAAACCATCATAATGCAAAGAGAGTGATTGAGAAGTAGTAGTACGTAGTAGCGGACAGTTAGAAGTGACTCAATAATCTGAAAGCAATGTATATCTTTTGTCATTGTAGTTCATGAAATAGTGGTGGAACATGTTAAGATTGAGAACAAGTCAGATATAAAAAAGAAGTGAAAATTCATAGACAAAATAATGAAAAAAGAGAAGATTCTAATATGAAAACAAAAGTACCATAATGGAATGTCGGTAGGCGTAGGGATACTTCCATTCGCTGGATTTTGTTTTTTTTGGAGAATGAATGTCATTTCTCATGTGTGTGGTCAAGTACGGTCTGGGCCTTTTTTTTTTTCTTTTTTCCTTCTCATATTAGGCCTCAATTTGTGGGGTTTCTACTTGGATTTTGTGGCCCATATCAATATTTGCCCACTATATTTTTAGAAATCTTTTCTTCATTATTTCTTTTGTTTTATTTATATCTTTTTGTCCTTGTCTGGATTCACCTGGGAAAATAGTATAATCGTATGTAATTGTAGTTATAAAAATGTATAAACTTGTGGTACATATAACAGGAATATCTTTCTACCAGAGACATTTGAGTTTGACAACTCGTTCTCGTATTCTCAGCTGTAACCCTTGTAAGTGTCGGAGCTTCAAAATATAATTCACTTCTATCATACAAGGGTGATAGATGGGCGGTTTGAATTTCATTTGAGCGGCACATGCAAACTGAATCAACAGATGAATTATTTTCAATTCTTCCCAAAGGTTCTTTCTATTGAGATGGGGTTGGACCAATATGAGTTGAACATAAGGGCATAACTCAACCGTCCAATTTTTATAAAATTGTATCTTTTTTATCAATCAAAGATTAAAAAAAAGAAGTTATTATTTACTATATATAACAATATTCTGGCGAAGTTTTTCATGAGTTAAGTTGAACTTTCGTATTTAACTTAAAAGCAATCAACTTTTATATGATTAAATAGGGTGTGTATCAAATGGACGAATCACTAACCCGACCAAACTTGAACTGATTGAGAAGACCCTAAGTTCATGGGCTAATCTTTTCGCCCTTCTTCTATACAATAGCAACTTAAAAAGGAATAAAGAAAAAAAAAAAAGGTAGTATAGTAGTACCAACTTCATACATGCTAAAATTCATCTTTGTTGTTTCAAAAGTTTTAAAATTTATGGCAACAACTCTAAGAAATATTATAATTCATTGCACTCAAAACCTCCCATTTCGCAGTCTACTAAAACTACCCTTTGCCCCAAAAATAATAATAATAATAATAATAATAATGAAAAAATGAATACGGAAAAAGAAGATTATTTTGTAATTTTGTGTACTTAGGAAACGTCATTTAAAAAGCAGCATAAACGACAAATTTCAGAAAATAGTACTGTTTCGAAACTGTTTGAGAAAGCACATAAAAGAAAGATCTGTTTGAATCCATTAATCCAAATAGTAATAACTAATAATGTCAAATAATATAATAATAATAATAATAAAATAAGATAAGAGGGAGGACATATATCTAGTTTCTAGCACATCACATAATACATCAAATAATATGAAAATAAGTTCGACCTAAACAAAGGGTCATGGAGAGCAACTGTGGATGTTATTTGGACATGGATAGACTGATTTAAATTGGGCTAAATCATAAGTCATACCCTAACCTATTAATACTCCTATCAAGTTTTAATTTATTTATTTTTATATTTTTCTTATAATTTACATAATGATTCTTTTTTTCTCATGTTATGACTATGACTATGACTATGTATATAGCATGTCAAATAATTAAAAAGAAGAGAAGGTTATTGGTCAATTGAGCTACAGATTAAGCCTAATTGGCTGGGTTTTACACAAACGAAATGAGTAATTAATAAATTGGGGGGTCGTTACTCGCCCAAACTTAGACAAATTACACGAATCATATTTCATGACCTAAATTTATCATCCCGAGAAAAAACTTCATGATATAAGGAGTGCTAATCAGCTGGTTGGTTTCTAAAACTGGAAAAAAAATAATACTCCCTCCGTCTTCTAAAAATATTTGTTTCAATTTAGTTTTTTTCTTTGATGAAATCAAGTGAATTTTATTATGTTCTTCTAATACTACCCTTAACATTAAATGACTAAACAAAATATATTTACTCAAATTTATATTTTCAAAACATAATTAATAAGACTAATTTAGTAAAATAAATTCTTAATTAATACTTATTTTCGTAATGAGCGTGCTAAGTCCATTGAGGTCAACTATAACGAAACGGAGGGAGTAATAAGCAAGAAGCCATTGCTTAGACCGATGAATTTGACCAAGATTATGAGAAGGCTCATAGCTTTACACACTCTTGGCCCATTTTTGGGGTCCAATTCCTAGAGTATGTAAAACTTTAAAATGAATCATCCAAATGATGAAGTGTCCCTAAAATAGAATTTACCACTCCTAATAGCGAAAATCATAAATGAAAACCTTGTTCTACTTTCATCCCAAGATGGATATGAATTATTAGAATATGCATGATCGAACTAATCATCAGTATTGATAGAATCCTGTATTATTTTAGTTTTTTTACCATTAGTTGATGAAAACTGGTTCGGTCTATTGCTCTTTTCTTGAGCCTATTTCGTTTTAGGGGACTAGTCCACAGGTGCAATCTTTGTAACTTAATAGCATATTCATGGATCGGCCGGTTCTTTTTTTAAAGGATGCAATTTATTAACTGCCATAGTTTTCTACTCATGCCCAATAATAGTCTTGATGAACCCTTGACAGTTGTCATTTTACAGTTTAAGCCCAAATCCTAACCAAATAACTCCCAAGTGCACAAAGCAAAGTGTTTAGGAATAGGGAGGAATAGAAAGATTAATCTAATAGCCGACCATCTAACCACCTAAATTAAAATACAAAGGATGTATAATATGTGTAGACACGTGATTTTTTACCTTCTCCCGAGTGTAATATATATATTTTTCGATATTAAATATTTATATTTGATTCGATATTATTTTAATTATTATTTTATTTTTAGTAAAATTTTAGTTTAAAAAATAAATAACTAAATGAAGTTAATTTTAGGATATTATTTTATTTTATTCCTATTTAAAAAAAATAATACAAAAATTAAAAAAAAAATATGTTTCTTTTTAAATAAATAAGTTAGTAGTTTTTGTACTATCTTAATTATATTATTTATTTTTGGCTATTTTAAGACTTTTATTGTATTTTCTAAATATGAAAATTAATTAATTAATATTCTTTTATCATTACTTTTCTCCCTTATCTGTTTCCCCTAACTGTTCCCCCCAAAACAATTCCTTTATTTAAGGCTCCCAAAAACCTACGTACATTTGTCCTACACACACTGCATCAGACACAGCAGACACAAAAAAAATCAGAAAAATCAGAGAAGAGAATATAAACAGAGAGAAAAACACAGCAAAGAAAAACTTTGAAGAAGAAAACAAAGGAAAAAGGAGTGATAAATCGAGTTTCGAGTTTCCGTTTGAGTTTGGTGATATCGTTCTTGCTTCTATATTCGTTTAATTCATCAGGTTCTTATCCCATTTTATATATATATATATATTTTTTGTAAGTTTATCGTTATGAACCGAAGTATGAATGAAAACATTGAAGTGGTTTCTTGCATTATTTAGTATATATAATTAATTAATTAATTATGTGAACTTTCATTATTATTTGTTATGCAATTAAGTTATCAATTTTGTATGTTTAAACACGAAGAAAACTTCGTATTCACAAAGTTTGATTTCATCGTGTAAATTAAATTGAACATAATTCATCAAGAGCATTATCAAAATTGATGTCTTGTTTCGGCTTCAGTAAGCAATTATGTTAAGCAAGTTTTTTTTTTCTTTTTTTTTTCTTTTTAATTTCGTTAATTCTAATTATGTTATTTTTGTAGGTTGATTAATGTGTCCATTTATTTTATTTGAATTTATTTTGTTTATGAAGAGGTTGTTAAGTTGAATTGATATTTGTTGAAGTAATTGCTAAATATTAAAGTCTATTATAAGTGTTGAAGTAATTGATTAACGGAAGCAAATCTTTAACTATATAGTAAGTATAGTAATTAAATTTCATGGGAGTTATTTTTATTATTTACCCCTATTAATTTTACTTTATTTTCTGTGCAAATCATACATAAGGTAAAAGACGATTGAAGGAATGAAGGTTTATTAATTTGATATTTTATTTTATGTTATTAGTAAAGCTTAATTGTAATAATTTAACCGCGCTTTAATTGAACATTGTTAAGGTATATTGTTAAGGTTTTTTTTTTTTTTTTTCTGAATCAACTAATCAACGTTTAAAACACTAGAAAATTTTAGATATGTTTAAAATTTTAACCTCAATTAAGAATGCGGCGTACGCATCTTTCCGGGAGATTTTAAAATTCAAGGATGCAATAATGCGACTTGACAAATGATTTTCTAAAATTAATTTTCACCAATTTTTATTTAATATAAGATAATAGACAAGTTTTCGGTATAATAAAAATGAGCGAATATAGGCCTAAACACAATTTATCGAAATAGTTTTAGATAAGTATAAGTCAATAAAAGCGACCGTGCTAGAACCACGGGATTCGAGGGGTGCCTAATACCTTCCCCCGGTCAACAGAATTCCTTACCCGGTCTTCTGTTTTCGCAGACCATAATAAAGAGTCATTTCCTTTCAATTAGGGATCCAAAAAGGTGACTTGGAACACCAAAACTCAATTCCAAGTGGCGACTCTATAATTAAAATAATCCTTATTGAAAATCGTCACTTTAATTGGAAAAACCCTTCGACCTCGACTCGCATCGAGCGAAAAAGGGGTGTGACATCTCTGGCGACTCTGCTGGGGAATGATAAGAATTCGAGCTTTTTATATTGACTTATACTTGCTTTAATTATTGTTGGTATTGTGTTTATTGACCTTATGTGCTACTTGTCGCTTATTTACCGCTTTGATATTATTTGATTTGTATTAGATATTGTCTTCTCTTGCGTACCCCCTCTGAGTCTCTGAAATAGGATAGAGGGAATGCAGCATATGCATCCCAGCTTCTTTTTGAGATAGCCGGAGTGTCAAGGCACCCGGTGAAGGATATAGTCACACATGTTAGGCGGGGTTCGGATCGACAACGAAGGCGGTGTTGCCCTGCTACCGACCAAGTTGTCCCTCCCCGGCTCGAGTGTCCGCTCGGGTAAGCCAGTCTAGACACCTATCCCTATTAGGTTTAAACTTAGAAAAACTGAAAACTCAGAATCTGATTATCCCTATTAGGTACCGCTTTATTTGCATCATATGCATTTGACTTAGCGGGACTTGGCACAGGGGCCGGGTCTGTCTAGGACAGGTGACCTAATTTATAAAGTCCAACATGTTCATCCTACGTGCTCTTTGACATTTGCTTGGAAGACTATTTATTTGTTGACCGGCTTTAGGCAATTTTAAAATACGAGAGATTAATTTATTCTCAAATTTAGTTGATCATTTTTGAAAGAAAAAATTTATTTTCTTAAAATAAAGAAATTTTTTAAATATACAGCAACATAGTTTTTACAATCTTTATGAACTACGGGGGTCTGATTCTCACTCTTAGTGAGATACGTAGGAAGTCCTTCCAAGAATACGACCCTATCTTTTAAAAAATTATTCATAGATTTATCGGAAAATATTTTGAAAATATGATTACTTTCATAATTATTTTTCTAATTCTCAAGTTCAATTTTTATATATATCTTAATAGCCCTGAATCTTTAGGGATCATGAGGCTAAGGTTTTACAAAAAAATAAATATATTTCAATAGCTCGGAATCTTTAGGGATCATGAGGCTAAGGTTTTACAAAAAAAAAAAAAACAATAATAAAATAAATATATATTTTAATAGCCTGCAATCTTTAGGGATCATGAGACTAAGTTTTTTTTTTTATATATATATATATATATATATATATATATATAGCCCTAAACCTTTAGGGGTCTTGAGGCTGAATTTTGTACGACATATATTTCAAGAACTACGCACACCTGATTCTCATCTTAATGAGATATGTAGGCAGTCCTTCATGGATTCGGTAGTCTTAAAAAGAAAAATTTGAACTCTAACACATTAATTTTCTCCAAAATGAAAATAGTGTTAAGGTGGTTGATTTGTGGCTAAGTTGGCATCTCACCAATACAACACCATGTTCAAAGAACAAGTAAGATGACCCACAAAAAATGATATAGGGTCTGAGATGAGTTGGTGTAGATTGTTAGAAATGAGGAATAATAACAAATGATCTGAAAAGTGAGAAATTTGGAGCAAAATATGAGAAACATGCAAATACTGAGAGAGAGAAAAAGAGTGATCTCACAAGGATTTTACATGTTTCAATGTTCACTTGCCTCTAAACTCCATAACACCAAAGTTAGACATGTACGAGGGTCATGGTGATCCTTTGACTCATATGAAAAAATTTGTAATCAATGAAGAGAAGTAGGGGAAAAAGAGAAATTGCTGATGGCTTACTTTGGAGAGAGTTTGAGGTGATAAATTCAAAATGATCGAGTTCAAAAGAAAAAAAAGAAGATGATGTAGCAATGATTGTAGAGACTCCATTAAGGCCGACGTGCAATTCAATGGCTAAAATATTAAGTTCGGCAATTTAGAAGTCAATCTGCTCCCCACGAGGAAGGATTTTTGATAGTTTTTTTTTTGTTTTCTTTCTACTGCCCAAATTATTTTAGGGTTGGAATTTGATATATATCTTATCTTATTTTATTATAATTTTCATTCAAACCCTTCTATCTTTTGATCAACAAATGTTTTTTTTTTTTTATTATTATATATTATTTTGTTGTTGTTTTTTTCTTTAGAGAGCTCTTTCTATGACGATTCTAGAGATGTGATATGCATGTTGAATTCACAGACTGATCTTTAAATCCAATCTAATCCTGAAACATTTGACAAGAAGATAGAGTTGAAAGAAAAAAAAGCATATAAGAAAATAAGTAAAGTATTCAGGTATTTGGGGAGATAGTTACAACCTCTTTTGAATGTATTGAAGCAATCACTTTGTAAATCGGGAAATAACTTGATCATTGATTAGAAGATTCAATTTGAGAATTTTAAATGGGGTCGATCGGAGGATATATAGTATCCACTATAAGGAAAAACAAAAGGAAGTTAGCTCCAAAAGGGCATGAGTCACTCATCGAGAGAAAAGTACAATATAAGTGGACATGTATATTTCACAAGCTTAAAAGAAGTGACGCAAATGCATGAGCTTAGTCACGATCGATGTTGAAAAAGATGCGTATGATTGTCATGTTCTACTCTCAGATTACATGTTATGTATTTGTGTTTTTAAGGATTGATATGACGAAGGCATTTCATTCTACTACCCAAATGTTGTGTCATCCGTTGTTACCCCTTTTGAGTTTTAGTGTTATTTTCTTTCGTACCCCTCTTTTGGAATCAAAATAGAATTTGAAAAAGTCGGAAAAAAAAAATGGAGTAAAAAAAAAAAGAATTGAAAAAAAAATGAGAAAAAATCAATCAAAAATCCATATTCAAGCAAAAGAAATGTCTGAACTACGTTTGACCTGATTCTTGCTATGACAAGATACGTAGGCAGCCCTACTCTGGGGTTCGGTCTAACCAATGGAAAATTCAAGTTACCCAGAATGAAATAAAACTGGGGCAAAAGTTTATTTTCTTAAACGGGTCGATTCCAAAAATTGTATCTTTTACCCAATGTTGTGTAAATTTTGAGCCCCATGCCGACCTTTCTTTCTACCCTATTTCAAAAGCCAAATTACAACCAAAGGAAGACCTTCAGATCAATCTTTGAGAATGTCAAAGCTAAACATGTTATGGGTGAATGATATTTCATATTTTGAGTGTTATTTTATAAAAAAATAAAAAAATAAAAAAATAAAAAAATAAAAAAATAAAAAAATAAAAAAATAAAAAAATAAAAAAATGAGAGAGTCTTATTGGTGAAAACCCTTTTGGGCATCATAAGGTGACCGTGAGTTGTGAGATCAATAAAAATGAGAGTCTTATTGGAAAAAGTATTCATGGGCACCATAAAAAGACAATGAGTTGAAAAAGAAAAGAAAATGGGAGCGACTTGTTAGCGAAAACCCATCGAGGTGTCACTAGTCGAAGGAAGATTGTAATCCAGAGGGAGCATGTTTAAGAATAGCTCCATTTCAAATTCAATGAGTGGGCAAAGGTTGATAGTGATTAGTTTGGGTAGACAAGGTTATGTAATTCAAAATGCATGTCATAATCACTGAAATCAACTGTCGCACCCAGATAATTTTTTATTTTTGACATTTTGGAAAAAAAATGTCTATTTTCTTTTTCTTTTCTTTTTATTATTATTTTTCTTTTTTTCTTTTATGTCTTTGTCATCGAATGAAAAATCAATATTGTCATCTTTTATGTATTTGAGTCAAATTTATGTTAAGACAAGTGAGAAAGAACTTCAAAACTTGCTACCAACTCCCTCAATTGCACAAAGCATGACAAAGAACTGATGCACTAAGTTGAAATGCTTCAAAATAAAGTGAGATATTCAAGAATTCTTGTCACCCGACAGTTTTTAGATTCATAGAAGTATAAGGAGTGTATTTGAAGTTGAACCTAGAGGCATCATACAAGAGAAATATGATTTTAGTCAAAGAGTTTCAGTAGTCAGAATTGGAGGTCAAGAATACAACAAGTCAATGATACTTATCAAAGATTTGAAATGGAGCTGAGCATGACAAGTGCAAGAGATTGCCTCAATGGCCAAATGCCACAAATCAACCACCGTGTTTTAAATTAGAAAGTTTTCTTTATATGAAACAAAAACATGTTGCTTTCAAATCAAAGGCTTCAAAGCCTAAATATCAGAAAGATCCAATTCCTGATTTTCGTAAATACAAGAGGTAATATTGCTACACATGTTTTGTAATCACAATCATGGTAAAATTCATCATCATTTACCCCTAGGAGACGCATTTTCTTGTTTGGGTAAGTCATTTTTCATGTGTTAGGTGATGCACTTCCTAACTTGAACCACCACTCCTAGAAGACGCACTTTCTAGCCGAGTCATTTCATTCAACTCTTAGGAGACGCACTTCCTAGTCTAAATAAGTCAGTTTTCATTTGTTAGGTGAAACATTTCTTAACTTGAACATTCACTCTTAGAAGACGCACTTTATAGTCGAGTCCTTCAATTTACTCTTAGGAGACTCATTTCCTAATTTTGGTCATCAGTTTTACTTTGAAAAAATGCATTTATTTAGCAGGGCCTTGATTCACTTTTTTTTTTACTGTACTTTTTAAAAAGTTGTGATCTGATGACACTCATAAAATTTTCTAGTGCTAACTGGGGCAAAAATTTTGTTCGTATTTATTGGGAATTTATTTTTGCTCAGGACCCTCCTGAAGAATGAGAATTTATTTTTGCTCAGGACCCTCCTGAAAAATGGGACAGGACCCTCCTGAAGAATGAGAATTTATTTTTGCTCAGGACCCCCCTAAAGAATGGGACAGGACCCCCCTGAAGAATGAGAATTTATTTTTGCTCAGCACCCTCCTGAATAATGGGACAGGACCCTCCTGAAGAATGAGAATTTATTTTTTGCTCAGGACCCTCCTGAAGAATGGGACAGGACCCTCCTGAAGAATGGAAATTTATTTATGCTCAGGACCCTCCTGAAGAATGGGACAAGACCTTTCTGAAGAATGGGAATTTATTTTGGCTTAGGACCCTCCTGAAGAATGGGAATTTATTTTTGCTCAGAACCCTCCTGAAGAATGGGACAGGACCCTCCTGAAGAATGAGAATTTATTTTTGCTCAGGACCCTCCCGAAGAATGGGACAGGACCCTCCTGAAGAATGAGAATTTATTTTTTGCTCAGGACCCTCCTGAAGAATAGGACAAGACCCTCCTGAACAATGGAAATTTATTTATGCTCAGGACCCTCCTGAAGAATGGGACAGGATCCTTCTGAAGAATGAGAATTTATTTTTGCTCAGGACCCTCCTGAAGAATAGGACATGACTCTTATGAAGAATGAGAATTTATTTATGCTCAGGGCCCTCCTGAAGAATTGGATGTTATTTTTCTGTTTCACCTTTTATTTTGAGTTCAGGAACATATTTGAAAAATCAGAAAAAGAAAATTCAGGAGCCCGCCTGAAGAACAGGGTGAAGAAATTGTAAGTTGAGGAGCCCGCCTGAAGAACAGGGTGAAGAAGTTGCAAGTCCAGGAGCCCGCCTGAAGAATAGGGTGAAGATTTTCAAGATCAAGTCAGAGGAAAATCTGGAGAACGAGTCGATTGTCAAGTTCCTCTCCAATGCCAAAAGCCAATGAGAAGGAACATTTGTTGTTTCAATTTCAACTCAGAAAAACGACTATCTCACCATTTGAGAAGTCATGAAGATTCAAGACAAGATTCCCAAAAAGCTGCATAAATATGATCTTTCTCTTGTATCTTCATCTTTTTATTGTTCATTTCAATGTAAAAGCAGAAAGTCGAAAATCGGAAACTCGACGGAATCTCACTCGAACTCTAACTCAATGTCTCACCATTTTACCTCATTGAACTACATGTGACCTGATTCCCTTAAAACCTGGGATATGTAGACGGTCCAAAACCAGGACTCGGTCACATCTTTTATTTTATTTTATCTTTACTTTTAGAATAATCAGAGAGTCAAAAATCATCTTTTGTCTACTTCTTTGTATGAAAACTCTTCGAGATTTCAAACAAAGAGGGGCAAAATGTAGACACGTGATTTTTGACCTTCCCCCGAGTGTAATATATATATTTTTCGATATTAAATATTTATATTTGATTCGATATTATTTTATTTTTAGTAAAATTTTAGTTTAAAAAATAAATAACTAAATGAAGTTAATTTTAGGATATTATTTTATTTTATTCCTATTTAAAAAAAAAAATACAAAAATTAAAAAAAAAATATGTTTCTTTTTAAATAAATAAGTTAGTAGTTTTTGTACTATCTTAATTATATTA
This sequence comes from Capsicum pubescens, assembly GCA_030864215.1. Classification (NCBI taxonomy): domain Eukaryota; kingdom Viridiplantae; phylum Streptophyta; class Magnoliopsida; order Solanales; family Solanaceae; genus Capsicum; species Capsicum pubescens. The sequence continues at coordinate 192,568,234 of CM061539.1, read as the reverse complement.
TTTATTTTTGGCTATTTTAAGACTTTTATTGTATTTTCTAAATATAAAAATTAATTAATTAATATTCTTTTATCATTACTATTATTATTTATTTATTAAATTTTTTTTAAAAAAATCAAAATTTGAATCCTAACCCAACTACCCAACTCCTTTTCCCCCTTATCTGTTTCCCCTAACTGTTCCCCCCAAAACAATTCCTTTATTTAAGGCTCCCAAAAACCTACGTACATTTGTCCTACACACACTGCATCAGACACAACAGACACAAAAAAAATCAGAAAAATCAGAGAAGAGAATATAAACAGAGAGAAAAACACAGCAAAGAAAAACTTTGAAGAAGAAAACAAAGGAAAAAGGAGTGATAAATCGAGTTTCAAGTTTCCGTTTGAGTTTGGTGATATCGTTCTTGCTTCTATATTCGTTTAATTCATCAGGTTCTTATCCCATTTTATATATATATATATTTTGTAAGTTTATCGTTATGAACCGAAGTATGAATGAAAATATTGAAGTGGTTTCTTGCATTATTTAGTATATATAATTAATTAATTAATTATGTGAACTTTCATTATTATTTGTTATGCAATTAAGTTATCAATTTTGTATGTTTAAACACGAAGAAAACTTCGTATTCACAAAGTTTGATTTCATCGTGTAAATTAAATTGAACATAATTCATCAAGAGCATTATCAAAATTGATGTCTTGTTTCGGCTTCAGTAAGCAATTATGTTAAGCAAGTTTTTTTTTTCTTTTTTTTCTTTTTTTTTTCTTTTTAATTTCGTTAATTCTAATTATGTTATTTTTGTAGGTTGATTAATGTGTCCATTTATTTTATTTGAATTTATTTTGTTTATGAAGAGGTTGTTAAGTTGAATTGATATTTGTTGAAGTAATTGCTAAATATTAAAGTCTATTATAAGTGTTGAAGTAATTGATTAACGGAAGCAAATCTTTAACTATATAGTAAGTATAGTAATTAAATTTCATGGGAGTTATTTTTATTATTTACCCCTATTAATTTTACTTTATTTTCTGTGCAAATCATACATAAGGTAAAAGACGATTGAAGGAATGAAGGTTTATTAATTTGATATTTTATTTTATGTTATTAGTAAAGCTTAATTGTAATAATTTAACCGCGCTTTAATTGAACATTGTTAAGGTATATTGTTAAGGTTTTTTTTTTTTTTTTTTTTTCTGAATCAACTAATCAACGTTTAAAACGCTAGAAAATTTTAGATATGTTTAAAATTTTAACCTCAATTAAGAATGCGGCGTACGCATCTTTCCGGGAGATTTTAAAATTCAAGGATGCAATAATGCGACTTGACAAATGATTTTCTAAAATTAATTTTCACCAATTTTTATTTAATATAAGATAATAGACAAGTTTTCGGTATAATAAAAATGAGCGAATATAGGCCTAAACACAATTTATCGAAATAGTTTTAGATAAGTATAAGTCAATAAAAGCGACCGTGCTAGAACCACGGGATTCGAGGGGTGCCTAATACCTTCCCCCGGTCAACAGAATTCCTTACCCGGTCTTCTGTTTTCGCAGACCATAATAAAGAGTCATTTCCTTTCAATTAGGGATCCAAAAAGGTGACTTGGAACACCAAAACTCAATTCCAAGTGGCGACTCTATAATTAAAATAATCCTTATTGAAAATCGTCACTTTAATTGGAAAAACCCTTCGACCTCGACTCGCCTCGAGCGAAAAAGGGGTGTGACAATATGTATATAATTCATGATCATTATATAATCTAAGGCGGAACCATCGACAGTTTCAGCAATCTTTCACTTTGGCATCTAAAGTAGACGGTGTTCCTCAACTAGCAGCCAAATGTGTCATTTTGGCACTATAATATGTATATAATTCATGTATACTTTGTGTACTATGCATAATCACTGTATAATCTGTATATACTAGCTAGCTTGAAAAAATAAGTATTTAGCCAACTATTGGGTATACCATTAGGAATAAGTACCTATTGGCCTAGCACATCCCAAAGCTCCCAATTTATTCTTATTTAGCACCTATGGAGAGAACCTATTTCCAGCTTTATCTACCTCGACTATTTATTTCTTTTCTTTCAGAAATCCCCCTCCTGATTTTCTGTTATTTTTTTTTTTTATGAGTTCCTGTTTTTCTCTTCATTCTCTCCCTGACTGCTACATGAGTCGTTGCTTTTAACTATATGGATTTGCATATTTTACTAAGATCTATGAATTATATAAATAGCTGCATAGGCAAATTTGAATGTCTTGACAATCCACATTCCTTCTTGTTAGATTAATTCATGCTATTTGAATGCAAGTTAGTGTTCTAGTATGAATAATGGATGCTAATAATGCTAAGGGGTCGTTTAGTGGCTAGTAAAGAGGTAATGTATTCATGTATTAGTTTCTGCATAGTTATACATTGTTTGGCAGCTAATAGGAAGTCATTACTAATATCTGCATATTCTAACCGTCACACCCCTTTTTTCGCTTGAAGGGATCAAGTCAAAGAGTTTTTTCAATTAAAGTGACGATATTGAATAGAGATTAATTTATTAACAGAGTCGCCACTTGGAATTAAGTTATGGTGTTTCAAGTCACCTTATTGAATCCCTAATAAAAAGGAAATGACTCTTATTTGGTCTGTGAAAACAGAAAATGGGTAAGGAATTTTGTTGATCGAGGGGAAGGTGTGAGGCACCCCTCGAGTCCCGTGGTTCTAGCACGGTCGCTTTTATTGACTTATCTTGTCTTAAACTATTTTGATAAATTACGTTAAGGCCTAAAATTGTTCATTTTATATATCTAAAGTCTCGTCTATTATTTCATATTAAATAAATCGGTGAAAATTAAAAAATATTTGTCAAGTTAATTTTAGAAAATATTTACCAAGGTGTATTTTTTACATTCTTGTATTTTTAAATGTTTCGAAAAGATGCGTACGCCACATTCTTAATTGAGACGAACATTTTAAGCGTGCCTAAACCTCATCTAGCGTTAAAGGCGTTGGTTCGTCTCTTGTAAACTCGCGACAGTTTTCCTTACCTACTTTCAATTTTATTCTTTTTCAAATTTGCAATAAATCTTGAATTAATTCACAACTTCTTTTTATTTTACTCACGAAATTAACCGATTTGGCCTTTAAGTGTGTAAGTCTAATGCCAATAATTGGTGCATATTAAACAGCTTTTCAAGAAGTGAACTAACAACGAACAACTTTAAAAGAGTAACAATACTATGAATTGAAGATTAATTTAATAATAATCAAGGGATAAACTGGACATGTGACCAAGACAAATTCAAACATAATTCAATATTAAACTAAAAAGAAAATCAAACATATGACCAGAACGTTAACTAAAGAGAAACCAAATTCTTGAATAATTTGTCCCACAAAATTAAATCAAACCAAACAAACGATAATATGATATATTTCACACTTTTGAACCTTTCTAATTTGAACATTACATTATTGATTTTTTTTATTAAAATTAACTTTACTATTCAATTAATGTTGCATTTTTTTTTTGTAAAGGAAATTTAGTATTATATTTGTTTTTAAAAACATAACTCATTAAACTAATCATATCAGTGAGTGGAACCGAATTCCTTTTGACCAAGAAGACATAATTATGCATTATTAATGATCTACTAAAAAAAATCAAATCAAAGTTTATTCAATAATTATATTTTCACTCACTCTTACTACTACTAATAATCTGTGTAATAAAAATGAAAAATATATATTTATTTTTTTACACCCAACGACAACATGCGTGGAACCAAATTGACGTACCAACAAACAAATATCTCATAAAAACTAATTAAGGGTGTACCATATTTTACCCATATTGAATCATGTACGAAGAACTTAATATAGGTTCTAAGAGTTAACAATAAAATAAAAATAAAAAAAAACACTCACATAATTGATCAACAATAAAGGCTAAATAATATATGAAACATTTAAACAACTTCATTCATGCTTTGATTTACAACTTTTAAATCAAATATGAATCAAATATGAATCAAATAGAAACCTGTGTAGTAGAATAGAAACAAGAACGCCTTCACCGGAAAACTCAAACGGAACCCGAACTTTAATTCAAGTCGTCCCTCTTTCCCTTTTTTTTTGTTTCATTTTCTGCCTTCTTTTCCTTTTCTAAATTTTCTCTTCTTTCTCAAATTTTTGGTCCTTTTTAATCTCTATTTCCTTTCAAATGTTGTTCACTGTTACTCTCCCCCAAATGTTGTATATTTTTTCTCCTCTGTGTCTTGTCTGTGTGTATATATATATGTAAAGGGTTGGGGAAGTTGGAGGGAGTTGAGGAGGGTGAGGAAAATGTGGGATTGGTTGGGGTAGTTTTTTTAGGATAGGATAGGATTAATTTTATTTTATTTTTTAAATAATAATAATAACAAAAAATAATAAATAAATAAGATAATAATAACAAATAAAATAATAATAATAATAATTAATTAAGAAAATACAATAAAAATCTAAAAATAGCCAAAAATAAATAATATAATTAAGATAGTACAAAAACTACTAACTTATTTATTTAAAAAGAAACATATATATTTTTTTAATTTTTGTATTATTTTTTTTTAAATAGGAATAAAATAAAATAATATCCTAAAATTAACTTCATTTAGTTATTTATTTTTTAAATTAAAATTTTACTAAAAATAAAATAATAATTAAAATGATTTCGAATCAAATATAAATATTTAATATCGAAAAATATATATATTACACTCGGAAGAAGGTCAAAAATCACGTGTCTAAACTAACCAACTATCAAACGACCCCTACGTGTCTATATTGTTCCTACCTTGTCCTTGAACATGCTACACTGGCCTTGATAACCCATATAGTTGTTTCAGTTTCCACCAGATTCATTCAACCACATGTATAAGAAGGAATGCAAGTTCAAACAATTTGGTCCTCACATTTTGATACATAAAACAAGACCTTGCTTTTTCCAATCTTGTAAAAAGAGAACCTAAAACAAAGGTGGTCACCTATATTTCTCTTGGGGAATAATTGAATACAACAGAAAAACTATTAAAACTAGAGGATCCAATTCAGTCTCAAGCTGATCTAACCTTGCAAATACATTCTTGAAAACGCTCAAAAATTATAGGAGGAATTCTCCCTACTACTTCAAGGGTTAGCGGCAGACATTAACTTCTTCCAATTCTAGCATCAAACAAGGGTGAAACTTTTACATAAACTTGAGAGAAATTGGTTAATCTGCAACTAACATTAAGAAAGGGAATGCCTCCTACTTCTTGATGGGGTGGACTTTGATTCCCCGGCATTGGAAGATCCGGGGCTTTCTGATGTATCCGAACTGCTGTTCTCGCTTAGTCTATCTTTATTGGACCACAGTTTTGAGAAGATCTTCTTGGAAATGATTAAACCCTTCGCTTTGCCACCAGCAGCTTTTTCAGCACTCATTTTCATGTCTACTGAATTAGTATCATTGCAACCAGTTTCCTTGTCCCTCAACCTTAGAGCAGCAAGCTCCCCTTTCAAAGCTTTAAGCTCCTCAGCAGTTGGCATGGCATCCCAGTCCTCGTCCGTGTTAGTTGTAGCAGATCTTGAGCTCCCATGGGATTCCCCTGGAAGCGAAGTCTTAATGTTTCCAGCAAGGTCAGGGGTGCTGCCGCCACCAGATGATGTTGCTCTGGCTTGCTCAAAGAACAGAACTTGTACAACTACTCTCAACGGAAGGCGCTCATTCTGCACAGCATGCATGCAGGCCTCAGCTGATAGCTTCCTGCAGTCCATTAGCTTACAAATTCTTTTTCTTTCACTCTTGGTGATTCCTGGATGTTCCTGCCAAAAAGAAATGATCACGCAGAGTCCTTCAACAAAAACCATACACGCAAATGTGCCACTTTTTCCCCAAATATCTCAAGCTTACAAATTATACAATGTGTTGTTTAGGAAAAGAGAAATGCAAAAAGAATACCTTAAGATACATGTCAATAGCACGGTAAATTCCATCATGGGAAGGTCTAGGGAAGCCAGACACCATTTCAGCAAGATTGACAAATTTCACCAAAGGTAGATTTGGATCTCGAGAAACTTCCGCAAGGTAACCATCAATCACCCTTGCCACCTTAACCTTGGACGCATCTGATGCAAATGCAGGGTACATCTCCTGAAAGTCATTATCTTCAGGAAAATCACTCTGACCGCTCCTTTTCTGCATCATGAACTGCTGAACAAGCTCATGTACTATGTCAATATCGTAAATAGTAGATTCATTAGCTGGTGCACGAAGGAGGAGGTCAGTTACCGATGCCTCATCAAGCTGCTGGCCAATCCTCCTCTTCAGTTCACTTCTTACTGTTTCTCCACATTCCAAAGAAATAGACGTCTGTAACAATCTGACCAAGAAACTACATGAAACACTATGTTTTTCTGTGGGCAACAGAGAAGTAATCACATCAACCAAGTACTGATACTTAACAGGATCACTTCCTTGAATTGTACCCTTGCTGAATCCCGGTAGCCTTCTGCAGGCATATGCTCTCAATGCTTCACCTATTACTTCTGGAGACATCCCTCCCTTTGTTTTTATTGTTGTTATAACCCGTTTATACAAGTCAATATGAAGTTCAGAAAGGTCCTCGACCCACCAGTCCCTTGGAACATACTGTTGCTTTTTCACACCATTCCATAGCGGGTCACTTCCATTTTCAGATGGAAGCTTTTTGCGGTTATATGTATATGACCAGTCCACCTTTGAGGTGTCAATATAAGCTTTAGATGCAACAGAGTCTAGACAATGACTAACAATCTTTAATTCCTCAGACCAGGGAAGAAAAGCTTTTGTTGTTTGGAGAGCAATGATTGAATCTTTCCAGCTCCGGAAGATGCTAGATGTAAGAAAAACCTCAATCTTGTAGATAATGTTACCCTTCTCGACAGTTTCATACATTTCCAGGTATTCCGCTGCACAACGAGCCACAACCACATTATACGCATTCAGAGTTACTGTCATACCATAACAGAACTTTGCGCATATTTCGAAAGCTGCAGGTCCACCAGGTATATCGTCGATGTTGATTTCATCCTTGCCTTCCTCATTTATATCTGCGGTCAGCTTCTGCAAGCGGAAACTCTTGGACAGAAGGGGAAACTGGAGAAAATATAATCCTGTTAGTATTAACAAGTAATGTACTGAATGGATATGATAGTAAACAGACAACAATATAAACATGAGTATGCTTCACATTTATCTGCATGTTGAACTACTGAGTACTGATATAATGAAGGATTAGGCTATCTCATTAAAAGTAATCCCTACATAGCTAGGCTATCCTTCTTAATAACCACCACTAACCTCTAATCAGGAACCAATATGGGATTGATAAAAACCCTTTTCAATGAAATATCGGGCTGATGTATGCTAAAAGTGACACTCTAATCAATTTGGTCTATTAACCATGTCGATAATTGGTGTAGACATGTCCAACATCAACTGGATAACTACATGATTTTAGAGTAGTATTCCTGGAATAATCACCTTAATGAATATCTAAGCATAATTAGAATTTTAGTCAACATGCAGAAAAAAGAATGTGACAATTAGGGCCTGCAATGGAGAGCATACCTTGTGGAGATAAAATTTTACATCTCCAACATTGATGACCATGTCCGTCGCCAATTCAGTTGCTACATACCTGAATAGGAAGCTCATACATCATATTCATAATGAAACCGTTTCGAATAATATGACACACCACACCATAGTGCACATAACTAATATGTAGTAGCTGGGCAGAAAATGGAGGTTTCCCTCCCGAAACAACGGACAAACTGAGATCAGCTAAGACTCAGAAGGCCAGTTTTTGTCGAGATAGTGTAAATAGTATATGATCTAAGTGCTTGTGATAAGGTTGTGTGTATAGGTTTTAAAGGAGAGAGAGGAGGGGTTGTTAGTTCTCATGTTAAAATAGTGAATATTTTTTTGCATAGAGGAAAATTCCATTGGATCTAGAAAAAATGTTAGCAGAAAATTTCCTCGGTTAACCAAGCTATTTGTCTCGAGATAAACTGAGGTGGCGGGTGTTGCTTCTGGACAAACTCACCTTATGAGATAAAGGTTTTGGCATCAATGAAACTATGTTATGAACCAATCTTCTAAAGTTTAGTTCGTAGATGAGAAAATGAAGTATACGTTTCTCTTTGGGAAATTATACATTTCTTTTATTTCATGTAGTGAGAAAATGATACTATGGATATCATTTGGTAGTTGAGCTATTTTGAAGTAAAAGAATGTTATTCCCAATTGTACTGGTAATTTTTACAACTTACTAAAAATGGTGAAGCAAATTAGTTTTTTCAGAAACTTCACAAGCTAAAGGAAACAGTCCACAGCAACATAATGAGTTGGGTGGCTTTGAAAGAATCAGGTTGGCCAAAAATAGAGTAGAAACTACGAGGAGAGCAACATCTCACAGTCTATCTTACTTTGCATATGCATATGTGATATTCAACAAGATGAAGGGAATCAATAATAAGTGTTTGAGGCACTTAAATTCTGTGCAGCAGTAAGCAACTAAGAGACTTGATTGTTCTAATACTTAGATTCCCTCTTCTCAACGCCCATCCCATCCCTTGTGAACAACATGCTTAAGAATGTAATCATGATAGGAATTACACATATACTTTAGCATAAAGTATACAGTTCTCTTATACTATGTGATAGGAAAACCAGGCCTGAACAAAGATCACATTCAAACAGGTATATTAAGACATATATGAAGAGTACTTGGGATAATGAGAAAAAAGGTGTGCAAAGGTGGGAAGGAAAATAAACTACGTTCACAAAGATGGTTGAACTATTGACCTGATATTATCTCCTTCTGTCTGAAACTGATCAGGCTTGGATCCAAGTTTCATATACTTCATCTTTGCGCTCTAGAAGTATCTATTCACCTACAGTAATTGAGAGAACAAAAGGAAAGGACAACCCGGAAGTACCTATACTTGCACCAAACTTCACAAGTTTTAAAATAGGAGGGAGTTGGCTTCTTTATTAGTTTTGTTGTAAGCTCAACTACAACCAACCACAAAAGTCCAATCCAAGATACACAACTCAATACCTCAATATATGCAAATTTTAACTCTCAAAACCAGATGCCACATGCTCACCACTACGACCACCGCCCTTGCTCTAATTGTTTATCCCTACACTCTTGGTGTTAAAATACATTTAAACTACTTCCCGTGCCTTCTCTGGAAAAGCAAACACCAGAATCCACATTCCTTTACTCAAAAATCCTCTATCTCACCAATGAAGTTGATGGACCTGTAATAACAAAGAAACATCATCTTAGTATGTTTTCAAGAATACAACCACCAAATTTGTAGACAGGAATCATCAATTGGGTCTAGAAGGTCGCACATATGTGAACAAACGTGCACAAATACCCAAAAAATTGTTATCAACTGGAAGGAAAATGAAACAAATTTGCCTAAATCAGAGCATCATATCGAACGTAGCACTTCAACACACACAAAAACTCAACGCGTGACACAGAAAAACCCCCACCAAAACTATTATACAAATTACAAATACTCGTGAATACAGCAAATCCATGCTTTCTTGAAAGATGCAAGAAAATAGGGAGAACCCATATCTGAGCATGCCGAGTTGATTAACAAAACCAACAAAAATCATCACAAGGGGAAAAAAAAAAAAAAGGAAGCATCTTTACAGAGAAATACAAAAGAAGTTCAATTCAACGTGCATTTTCAGTTTGATCTCCAAAGACTCACCAAAAGAGCTATAGTATGATATTTCATGGGAAGTGCAAAGGCAAAGGCAAATGAAGAATGTAAATAGAGTATAAAAGCACTAGAGAAAGCAGAACAAGTTTGAAGGACAAAGCCAAGAAGACATTCCAAAGACCCTAAACCCACTATGATCAATCAGATAAAAAGAAGAGCTAACCAACAAGAAAGAACACAAAAACCAACCATGAAAAAGATGAGTTGTCCCTAATCTTTGCCAGCCACCAAAGCAACACACACCCTGTTATTCACAAAAAGCCAATCTCAGAATGTTCCCCTTACATATCTATCTATCTCTTTAGAATCAGCACCCTCGTCCCCACCACACACACACACACACACCAAAAAAAAAGAAAAAGAATCAGAAATCCCCAGTACAAATTATCAAGAAAACTACTCCCTTTAGTCCCTTAATACACAAAACAGTAGCTGTATTTATTTAGCTCCTTCTTTAAGATGAAACTGAAAAGTGGTACAGTGGGGGGTGGCTTATTTTTTTTGGCAAATAAAGGTGTAAAGAATCATCAACCTTCAAAGTATAATTATATCCTTTCTTTCTTTCTTTCTTTCTTTCTAAGAAGTGGTACAGTAATACGCACGCCAATCTGACATAGTCCACTTTTTGGGCCAACACTTTCCCAATTAAACAAACCTTACTTTTACCCGCATATATTGATTTAGCAATAACATAACCACACTTCCATTTTTTCCCCTTTTATTTGTAACACTGCTTTCCATCTCATTTATCTAAACAACTTATAATTGAATAACAATTGTTATACTTAACAGTTGTTTTATATTTGAAAAAATAAAAACAAACAAAATTTGTTTTTATTTTTTTCATTTTTCTCACAAATATAAAAGAAAATTTCGATTTATATTTATCGTCAAACACAATTCCATCCCCAATTTAAAAAAAAAAAAAAAAAAATCATGACCAAACACTTACTTAGTATTTTTTATTTTCTTGTTCTTTTTTGCTTTCTTTGTTACTATTTAACTTTTCAGAAGCAGTATGGCCTTGGCCTTTGGCGTTTTGAAATATTACTTACAAAATGTTAGGTTGGAGTTATAATTGGTGAACACCAAAGTATAGTTAATCTCAAGCACCACCCCCACCCCAACAACTAACCCATCCAATATAGTTTCATTACATATGTGAGATTTGAAAAAGGTAAAACTTACCCAAATTTTATCATTATGTTTGAAAAACATAGAGGTTGTTGAAAACAAGCTTGAAACTTTGAAGGAAATATAAAAATAAGAGATTATGAAAAAAAAATTGAGTAGAAACTACTACGGTAAAAATAATCGAAGTAAAAGAATTAAATATAGTTAGCTAAAAGAAAAAATATTTCAGTCTAGACCATGTTCTAAGGCCTGAAAGAAAAAAAAAATACTCCATAACTATCTATTAATTTGCCTATACTAATTTTCGACCTCCATATTTTCAATTTAAAGTCAATCTGAAGCACCATATATAAATTAACAATTATAGTTAATCCAAACACCGTGTACACTGTGCAGAATTGAACTTGTTTCAGTTTACATTAGTAATTGGGTGACAAAGATCTAATCCTTTTTCACGTAAATTTTTTTTAAATGATACTAATATATAAGGTAAACGTACTCAATATCAAATTTTCCAGCACTACATGTCAATATAACCTAGGATGAATAAGCATGAATGTAGTAACCTCCAAACTTTCGAATATGATCTGTTACAACATGAGAAGCCACACAAAATGAAAGTTCCTTTGTGCGATTGGTATATATTGTTAAATTCTTGTACTGTGTAAATAGAAATCAGATTGATCCACGTTAATGGATATATGAGGACTTCATATGGTCAAGTCAACTGACGTTAATGAGTAGTATAAGGAAATTAAGCAGTTGACTTGACACGACTAAGGTTAAAATTAAATCACATGTAAATTTGTAATTAGTTGATTAATAGAAATTAAAGTTACAGTAATTTGATTGCAAATTCGTTCACACGAATACAAATTCTGGAAAATATTTAAAGGGTTAATTAATTGGGACACTGTTACATCAAATATTAAAGTAAATTTCAAGACAGTAAAGTTTGTTGTGTATAAGTTAGGACTGAGCCATACTGTGGGTGGCACATAGATTACTAATGGCTTCCAACTTTGGAGTTGGGCTTTCTTTGTTTTTAAATTTAAGTATACATTATTTTTTCGTATCTCAGTTTATTTTTGCTATCAATCACTAGCATTGATATCGAATAATTTTATTCGATTAGATTTGAATAATAATAAAAAAAATACCTAATATTTTTTTTACCTTCATTAAAAGTTAAACCTAAGCCCTCATAATTTTCACTAAATTGCATTAATCCGCAAATCACATCCTTAACCGTAAATTTAAGTGTACATTGTTACTCAAAAGAACCATTTCGGCGTAATTTCTACGTAACGTGTAAATGGTCAACCAGCTTCTCCCAATGACAAAACTTAGTACTAGTAATCTTTTCTAAAAGTTTGATAAAAAAATAATGGATAGTAAATTCTGAAGATGATATTAGCGTGCTCTCAAGAGCCAAACAAATTGATCCTCGATAAACTTTTGTACTCATTTTGATGAATATGGCTTATGATAAGTATGGAGCATAGCGTAAATACTTTTTGTGCATCTCCTCTGAATAAAGAATATATTAACATTAGTCCAATAAATGTAACTCTAAAAATTGATTGAATGGACCCTCAATAAACTAAAGTTCCAAACAAATTAGGACAATGATATTTTGTCATTTTAACAACTTGTTTTGTTTTGTTTCTTTAAAGTTTTTTAACTATATCTAAATGGCATGGAGTTGTCCAATCAAGAAAATGGGCATCACCTCTTCACCTCATGGACAAACTGTGACCACATCTCTTTTCTCTTATCCAAAAGAAAAAGAATTTTGTTTAATAATTTTTGCTCTTGAAACTTATCACATGTCCATGTCCCAAACCTCTTCTTACAAATTACTTATAATACATTTTTTCCTGACATGCAATATTCTTTGCTTTTTACACTTTTCTATGAGAATGCTCTCCATTGCTAAATTTAAATTCTAAACATTGTGTAAGGAATCTCTTTGCCCCGCACATTCTTTTACTTTACTCTTGTATTCCTCCGCTCTATTTTACCTTCCACGCCTCTTTTAAAAATAATATACTGTACTAATTAATAAAGTAATTTCATTAAATTATATTTATTTATTTTTAATTTCAATTTAATGCTATTCACTTTTTTATTTATGTTCTCTCCGTTCATTTTTATTTGTTGACTTTAAATTTTACACGTCCTTTAAACAAAATTATTAGGAGTATTTTATTACAATATTCAAATTAATTAATATTTAGTCTTAAGTCTTAGAAAATAAGTACATTAATTTTGAAGGTAAAACATGAAATAAAATTGCTTCTCTTGACCTGTTAAAAGTGATGAATAAGAATAAAAATATATTTTTAACATTGTGAACGAATAAATGAAGAAAATTTAAGGACGTCAAGTAAAATTAACCGGAGGTAGTATAAATCTTCTCTGGTCTTCTTTCTCCCTTCCTTTTATTAATTAATTAATTATAGTTTTTGCATGAATAAGATCCTTGTAGAGATGAGGTGAGTCAGATTTATATAGGCAATCTTTGTCAACATAAAATCCACGACATTTTGTTGGATGTCTCTAAAGATTTCCTTTTGTTTTGTTGCAATAATATACTCCTAATATGACAATTGACAATATTGTTTGTCTAACAAACCTCCTCTCATCACACGAGTGCTCCTTAATTTACTTCACATCCATGTCTTCCTCTTAACTCTTTCTCCATAAGGATGGAGTAGAATTTTATTTTTTTTATGAATATTTGGTGAGTACTACTATTTTTTTCCAAATCCAGTAAAGGATAAACTATAGCGAATCGTCTCAGTATAGTTGTGAAAATATTAAATATTCGGAGCACGTAATATAATGTGTAATTCTCGATAACTTTCTTTAATATACTAAATAGTACTATAGTATCACCGTCAAAAATAACAATTCGTACATTCTCAATTTCAAGATTTAAAATCATTTTCCTTGACAAATTCCATTATTTTTTCAATTTGAATCTCACTCAATGTAAATTGTTCGTACTTCATTGATACACTCGTAACTAGATACTCTCTACTATTCAATCATTTGACAACTAGGAATCCAGGATCATCATCTTCTTCTTCTTTTTTTTTTCTTTTTTTCCTTTTTTGAAGTGATCAAAATAAATTTTGAGTCTTTCTTAAAAGGAAATGTAGTTATTATTCGTTTTTGCGGTACCCGGTACATGTCTTTGGCCTTGTCTTGTATCTTTTGCATCAACTGAATCACTCTTTAATTTTATTTCAATGAAACTGATGATAACTACATAAGTTGGTTAGTTCTATGGGGCAGAGAGTCCATAGTACACTCAATATAACATGTAGATTCATGTGAACTAACCTAGTAATTTTTGCTCAAATATTAATAAGCAGCGTCAAGAAAAATTAAATATTTATTATAAAATTAAATTATTATAACATATTGACTTGAAGTCGTTTTAAAAAATCATAAACTTCACAAAATTCCCTTGCTTTCTTGAATTATGACATTTTAGTGGAATAATAAGATATGCCTTGCTTGCTATATGGCATTTTATTTAGTGAAATATGACATCATGAAATCGTTGTAAAAATCTATAAACTGTTCAAACTAAATTTACGTACGACCACGTGTTTTATCTACTAGTACAACATACAACAAAACAGTGAAGAGATTATTTTGTCAGATAATAATAACCCTCCATTGAGCAATGATGACGGCTAGTGAGTTCAAAAATCCTATTGAGCTTCATCAGAATAAGAAAATCTTGTAGCTCACATGCATCCTCATTATGCTCTTTATCATTATCAATTGTGCATCATCACGACTTGCTATACTTGTAAATTAATTATTTAAGAGAAGAAAACGAGATTGGTTCAATGAATATGCAGGAATTAGGCAGCCTTATTCATCAGCTTTTTTAAGGGCCAACAGCAAAGCACATATGAACGAGGCATTTATCAATAAACTTGGAAAAAGTGCTTTTCGGAAAGTCAAACAATGTTCTTAAGACCAAATTAACAAATCCAAAGCTGCTGGTGATGAGTCACTAAGTATGCATTTGGTTACAGACTCCAAATAGTACTTTTTTACTTTGTTTAGAAATTTACAAAGTCGAAGTTGAAGACGGAGTATGTTTGACTATACTTTTTACGAAAAAAGAGAAGAGAACCCTTTATTTGAAATTTATGAGGTGGAGTTGAAAAATAAGATTCGAATTTTAAAAAACAATAATTCTCAAGACCAAATGACTCCTAGCTAAGAGTTTATAAGTATCAAACATCTTGAAGAAAAAACAAAAATGATTTTAATTTGGGTGTTCGATTCTATTCAGACAAAGCTTATAATTCTAACGAGATATGATATCTTAGTCCACATCCACAAGTATGAAATTACAAAAAAAGCACTGTTCAATCAAATGTACATATATACCATTATATCAAGAAGATTCTCAGTCCATCAAATCTTTAGTTCCTTTTTGTTGAAGGATTCCTCCAACAAATTAAATAAAGAAGGCTAAAGAAAGAATGCATTGCTGGGAAAACATTTGACAGATTGTCTTTACATTTTATTTGTTTTATTTTCAATTTGTGTGATATATTGGTGCTTTATAATAAAGCAAGCATACGAAATTAAATTAAGAATGTATTGCTGGCAAAACACTCGACAGATTTTCTTTTTTTCGTTCCTTTTTTTTTAAGTATTTTGTTGGTACCTGTTCGATGAAACAATCAATGAATCGCCATGGATTAAACATTGAAGAACCCAAACGAAGAGAGAGAAAGTAGAAGATGGAAAAGGGAAAGTTACTTTTTTATTACATGTTGCTGTAGGCATTGAAATTTTGTGGACTCTACAAAAAGAGTTCAATTTTGGTTAGAATTTTTTGGGACTACTTTACCCTAAATCTAGTTTGATGACTACTCTACCTAAACCCTAAATTACGTCTATATAAAGGGACAAATATCCTTTAAAGAGACATCTTCAAAGTCCCGATAAATTCATGAGATATTTATAAATCAAAATCTTTTCTTCTTGATCATCAAATACATAAGAAGATCCACAAAGCATACTTTCATGGAGATCAAATTCAAATACTCCTACGTTCGAGAAATACGCCACTAACGGCCCTCGAATTATGGAGAAATCCATATCAAATCCTACGTTCGAGAAATACGCTACTGACAGCCCTCGAATTACGGAGAGAATCGAGAGAAGAATCAAGGGAGGACAGATTTGTACCCACATCGTTTATCAATAAAATTCTTGTTTCTTCATAAAATAAAATAAAATGGTTCAATTTGTTCGTAACAAATTTTCGTTAACGCTGAAAATTAACTGCAGGAAAAAAAAAATAAACAAAAAGAATAATTTTATATAAATGAATTTTGCGGGTACAATTTCGTTGTTCTCTCGATTCTTCTCTCCTAAGTTTTTCCGTGATTTGAGGGTCTTTGCAGCGTGATTCTCGAATGTAGAATGATTTGAGCCTCCTAGAAATGTGTTTGGATCTCCAGGAATTGTCTGACAGCACTTCGTCTTGTCGAGTTGATCTACGGGCAGAACTCTGTTAGTCAATTCGTTGGTAGTCAATGCAGGGGCTTCCTCCAATGCTTGTGAAATGTCCTTTTTTTTCTTCCTAGAATGTTATGTTACTCCCCTATTTATAGTTGTAGGGGGTAGGCCTAGTTGCTTGTGATTGGCCAAAACATGTCACTTTGTCACTTGACGCCTTTTGACTGGTTGTTGAATTTGAATGAGATTTCCACATCATTTGTACATGTGGCGGCGGCTCATTGGTCTTGGATTTGACTGGGATGCCACGTCACTTGATGAGTGGCGTAAGTTTGGGCCTCAAGGTGAGATGGACCTTGAAGTCCTTAATGAGGAATAAAATGGACTTATTATTTTTATAGCCCAAAATGATTTTAGACCCAATAAAATATGGGTCAAATCTAAATTTTATATAAATTTGATCCAATAAATTTTACGTGTCTACAGTTGCTTCTAGAAATATCTGAATCTGTATATATATACAACATTGACATTTAGAAAGTAAGAAAATGTATTTACATTAAATAGGCTAATCTTGTTAACCCGGATCGTGGCTTGGGCCAACTAATGCAGATGACCCGCAAGGCCCATTCTTCATGCTAACACCCCCCTCAAGCTGAAAGGGGAGTACACGGACAGCTTGGATAACAGTTGATGATGAACAACTCCAGAAAGGGGCTTTGTCAGCAAATCAACAAGTTATTCGGAGGTACGGAGATGGTGAAGAGAAATCACACCAACAGTCAAACAATCACGTACAAAATGGCAATCAACATCTATATGCTTCGTGTGTTCCTGGAAAACTAAATTTCGTGCAATATGAATTGTTGCCTAGCTATCACAAAAAACAAGAACAGGATAGTCAATTGAGACACTAAGATCACCCAACAAACGATGTAATCAACATATTTCAGCGGCGACCTTCCGCAAGGCCCTGTACTCGGCCTCAGCGGAGGATAAAGATATAATGGGCTGCTTCTTACTCTTCCAAGAAATAGGAGAACCACCAAAAGTGATATAGAACCCAGTAACAGATTTGCGAGAATTGGCACACGGAGCCCAATCAGAATCCGAATATGCAGTGAGAGAAAAATCAGCATTACATGAAAGAAGAATGTCTTGGTCAGGAGCATTAAGAAGATAACGTAGCACATGTAAAACAGCTAGCATGTGAGGCACCTGATGAGCATTCAAAAATTGGCTAAGATGTTGTACCGAAAAAGCAATATCGGGACGAGTGCATTGTAAGAAGTTCAACTTCCCAATTAGACGCCTATAAAGAGTGGCGTCAGTGGGAGGGGCAGTCATATCAACCAATAACTTCAAAGCAGAATCAAGTGGCGTAGTAACAAGAGTAAGATCATCACAGTGGAACTCCCGAAACAGGTCAGTGGTGTATTTTCGCTGACAAACAGTGTAACCAACGGGGGTGGATGAAATTTCCAACCCCAAGAAATAGTGAACATGTCCCAAATCTTTAATGTGGAATTGAGCATCCAGAAATGCCTTTAAATCTCTCAAAGCAGTAATATCATCACCAACTAAGAGTATATCATCAATATACACAACAATTACGATAAGTGACCCATATGTAGTTTTAGTGAACAATGAATAGTCATTTCTGCTGGCAGTAAAACCTTTGGACAGTAGCGCCTTAGACAGTTTAGAGAACCACTATCTAGAGCTTGTTTAAGGCCATATAGAGACTTTTTACACTGGCACACAATTGGGGAAGGGGAGGATGGAAGAATAGTAAGATCAAGAGAAAGTTTCATGAATACCTCTTCGTCTAAAGAGTCATGCAAAAAGGCATTATTCACATCGAGTTAGAAAACAGTCTAACCTCTCTTGGTAGCCACAGTTAAAAGGCACTTTATGGTAGTGAGTTTAACCATATGAGAGTGTCTCATTGTAATCTATACTCGGCTTTTGAGTATCACCTCGAATAACAAGTCGAGCTTTGTATCGCTCAATAGAGCCATCTGACTTGCGCTTAATCTTGTAAACCCATTTACAGGAAATAGCCTTTTTGTTAGGGGAAAGAGGAACAATGTCCCAAGTATCATTAGTAGCAAGAGCTTGAAATTCTTTCAACATAGCATACTGCCAAGAGGGATTGGAAACAACTTGGTGGTAGAACTGAGGCTCATGGATGTGCTCAACTGGTGGAAAATATGACTGATAGATGTGCAAACATAATCTGCAGGGTGAGAGGGTTTTTGAACAGTTTTGGAAGATTTCCTAAGAGGAGGAGCAGTAGGTGGAGGAGGTGGAACAAGGTGGGTGGCAGGAGGTGGTGAAATCGGTATATCAGGTGGATGAGGAAGAGAGAGAGCAGCAGGTGATGGTGGAATAATTGGGGTAGATGAGACAAAAATGGGAGTGAGAGAAGTGGGTAAGTCAATAAAAGGAGAAGAAGGTGGGACAATAGGGGGAATTTGTGTAGGAGAGAGGTAAGAAAAGGCGTGCTCATGAAAAATGACATCTCTGGAGTAAAGGATAGAGTGAGATGATAAGTTGTGAAGTTTATATGCCTTTTTTACCACAAGGATACCTAAGAAAAATAGCTAGGACAGATCTAGGGTGAAACTTGTCCCTGTTAGGCTTAGGAGTAGTGGCATAACATAGACAACCAAATGATTTGAGATGATTATAGAAAGGAGTATGACCAAATAGTCTCTCAAGAGGAGAAATATTGTCTAAAACAGTGGAGAGAAGTCTGTTAATCAGGTAAGTTGCTGTTAAAACACACTCCCCCCAATATTTCTTTGGTAGGCCAGATTGAAATAAAAGAGACCTAGATACTTCAAGTAAGTGCTTGTGTTTCCTCTCAACTACTCCATTTTGTTGTGGAGTATGATGTATGGTGGTCTGGTGAAAGATACCATTAGCTGGAAAAAATTGTTGACAAGGCAAACTCCTACCTAATTCAAGGGCATTATCAGATCTAAAAGCTTGGACAGGTAGATTAAACTGAGTTTTGACCATAAAAACAAAAACTTTAAGTACAGATAGAGCATTACTCTTGGAAGATAACAAATGAGTCTAGGTAACTCTTGTGTAGTCATCTTCCAAAGTCAGAAAGTACTTGTAGTGATTGTATGTATGTGTATTGTAGGGTCCCTATAAATCAATGTGGACTAATTGAAAGGGGGTAGTGGAATGAATAGAACTGTGAGGGAATGAAGTTCTTTGTTGTCTTGCCATTTGATAGACTGAACATATAAAAGGTTGTTTAGTAGATCGTTCATTAGGTAAAGTAGAGATAGAATGCATTTTATAAAAAGCAATCTGACCCAACCTTTGGTGCCATAACACATCTAGCTTGTTGGTAATGCAAGAAGAATTGTTAGAAATAAATGGGGAATTGATGTTATTATTGATGAATGAATTGCAGGAAACAGAACTACTGGGGAACATAGTATTATTGGGGACGGGGAAAGTATTATTACATTCACTACTAGTACAGGTAAGAGAATTAGCAGGTGGCAGGGTAGATGTTGGAGAATTAATGGTAGATAGATCTGGATGCAGAAAGTATAATCCACTAGCAGCTCTACCAATCTCCAGTGGCCTCTTCAAAGAAGGACCCTGTAAAAAGCAAGCATAAGTTGTAAGGACAACATGGCATTGAAGTTGAGTCAATAATTTGTGTAGAGATATCAAATTAAAATGAAAGGAAGGAACAATAAGAATATTGTGAAGTATTATATCAGAGTTGAAATAAAAGGATCCAGTAGATATCATTTTTACTTTATATCCATTAGGCAGAGTTATTAAGTAAGGACTATATAAAGGTTAAATATTATGTAAGAGGTGTTTATGAGGTGTCATGTGATTGGTTGCACCTGAATCTAAAATTCAGGGACTAGATTTTCCTAGTTGAGAGAGAGCACATGCATAAGTATCAATGCTAGACACAGCAGAGCGGTTAAACAAACCTGTAAAAGCACTGAAAGTTGTATTGTCATCAAATGTCCCTTCAGAAGTGGAAGTATTGTTTTGCAAACTTAGAAGATACTGATAATATTGGATCTGGTCAATAGTGAAGCCACTAGGAATATTGGGAAAAGAAGCTTTTTTTGTAGATTTGTTGTATTAAACACATGAAGCAGTAGCTTTTTTGTTCTTAGTAAACTTGAAGTCAACAAGAAAGCCATGTTATCTGTGGCAGTAGTCAATAGTATGGCCGGATGTTTTGCAATATTTGCAAAATGAACTTGATGCATCAAAATAAATCTCTTTCTTATATTCAACTTGAAACTTGGGAGTATGTTTGGGATCAAATTGTACCTTCTGATTAAATTTGGAGTCATAATGAGGTTTATGGTTATTTTGGGGTTCAAACTGAAATTTTTATTGGAAGCATAAGGATTTCCTCTTCTGAAAGAAGTATATGGATTGGAAGAAGCTGAGAATGCTGCGGAATCAGTGTTGATGGAAGGGACATTGGGAGATGATTCCTTTTGATGCTCATCATGTTGTAGCATAGAGTATGCTCTATTGATGGAAGGTAAAGGTGACATCATGAGTATATTTGTCTTACAAGTGGAGTAAGACTCATTTAAGCCACTTAAAAATTGGAATAACTGTTGTTTCTCCAATAGCTTGGATAAAGCACCACATGTGCATACACGGCCTACATAAGCTGTGTTTAGTTCATCCCACAAACTCCTCATTTTTGTAAAATAAGTAGCTATGTTAAATGAGCCCTGGGTTGTTGAGTTGATCTCACTTTGAATCTGAATGTATTTGGACTCATTGGACTGTCCAAAACGTTCATTTAGATCTCTCCAGATTTCCTTAGTTGTGGTATGGCCTATGAGACTAAGAGAAATATTTCGGGACAGGGAGTTTGTAATCCAGGCAGTGAGCATGTCATTGCAACGTTCCCAACCTAAGTAATAGAGAGAATCCTCTATTGGTTGAGGATTCTTCCCGTAATAATTTTGAGTTTGTTCTTTGCAGACAAGGCTACAAGCATACTCCTCATCCAGGGAACAAAACCATTCCCGTCAAAAGGAGGAGAGACAAGTAGAATGTTAGGACTATCGGAGGGATGACTGTAGAAAGGGTGTGAGGGATCAATATAGAAAGGAGTGAAACCCTCAACACCCGTAGATGTAGATTTAGTATTCGCACGTTCAGTCATTTTGTAATTACACAACTATTCAACACCAATGATATGAATACACTTCACAGTAAACTGAGATTAACTATTCAACAGATGCAGAACAGTGAAAATTGAGAAGCAAAGAAAGATAATACCGAATTTCTTCTAGTGACTCCGAAGAATAGAAGCCAAACTTTGAGACCGCCGAAAAACTTCCTTTGTAGACCAAAAATAAGCTCAAAATCGTCGGAATAAACTCAAATATTGTCGGAACCAGCTCAAATATGTACCTCAAACCTTCACAATGGAGGAACTCAAACGAAATTTGAAAAATTTATCGAAATGACAGAAGTCGCCGGGATCAGGACAGATATAATTCATCGTAGAAAATGTTCAATGGTAGGATCGGTCGATAGCTCATGGAGAGAACTATCTAGAACCTGACTCTGATACCATGTTCAATGAAACTATCAATGAATCGCCATGGATTAAACATTGAAGAACTCAAACGAAGAGAGAGAAAGTAGAAGATGGAAAAGGGAAAGTTACTTTTTTATTATATGTTGCTTCTAGAAATATCTGAATCTGTATATATACAACATTGATATTTAAAAAGTGAGAAAATGTATTTACATTAAATGGGCTAATCTTGTTAACCCGGATCGTGGCTTGGGTCAACTAATGCAGATGACCCGCAAGGCCCGTTCTTCAGGCTAACAGTACCCTATAACAGCAAGCAGGTCTTAGTTCAATATAGAAAGAAATGACAAAATACAAATTAAAAAATTTAGGGAAATGAAAATTTTCTTTTTACATCACGATTTTGTTAGTTGTTGGTGAGATAGAGCAAGACTAATGTCCTTATATGTAGAAACACATTTTATAGCTTTTAAAAAGTTGAGAAGAGAGTTTTATCACAATATATATCCTTACGAAAGTTCTGAACCACTCTCCCTTCTGTAATTTGAAGTACCGCTACATCAGTGTGCTTTATCTATTCTATCTCAAGAAAAAATAATCCTATACCTCGATTTCTATGAGAAAAATAAATTTCTTGAGCACAGTGAATTTAATGTACTCGAATTTATTCTACTTTTTTTCCCTGTTTCTGTTTTACTTTGTTTAAGTTTCCAGTATTTTATTATTGATAACAGATATGACGATACTCGTTAGACAATATAAGGGAGAAAGAATAAGTGAAGATGCTCTGCACTAAATTGTCAAAGCAAAGAATCTGAATGATGTAGGAGCACATGTAATCCCTTACTTTATACTCTGCACCAATTGTCATATATTCTGAGCACTTGCAAAAACAATGGTTGAATTAAAACCAACTTACCTACACAAACTTATAGTAGTATCTACTGTAAAAAAACTTCTTGGATATGGTCTAACTCCATAAGTCTTGGTATAGTCGATCTTTTTAGTATTCATCATTTAATTTGGTCCAGATTTATAACTTGCATCGTTATATGTCGCGAGAAGTCCGACGTTTATAGTTGCTACAAATAATGAGTTAATGAGGACTTCATTTGATTTATATAAAAATTTACTCGCACCAAGTATTTATATTTGAGAAGTGAATGCAGCACGTGCGTCATGATTTAATTCTTAAAAAGAGGTGTATGACTGCCTCTGATTTTTTTGAGCTGAAAACTTGCATTATGTCGAGTAAAATTCATGGCCTAGTCAATTATCACAACGAAATAATCTTGAGTCCTAACTTTATCCCAAAAGCTAGTTCAAAAAAAATTATGCAGGATCATATAATAATGTCACACCCCTTGTTTTTCACCGCGTTCGATCCCGCTAGGGAGTTGGTTTTAGAGAAAATGATTTTTTCCAATTAAAGTGACGTTTTGAAAAGAGATTATTTTATTTACAGAGTCGCCACTTGGAATTGAGTTTGGGTGTTCCAAGTCACCTTATTGAATCCCTATTCAAAAGGAAATGACTCTTCAATTTTTTATTTTTTTGGTCTGCGAACTAAAAATCCGGATAAGGAGTTCTGTTGACCGAGGGGAAGGTGTTAGGCACCCCTCGAGTCCCGTGGTTCTAGCACGGTCACTTTAATTACTTACGTCTGGCTTAAATTTTTTTTTTTTCGATTTATAATATTTGTTAACCTAAAAGTTATTTGCCTCTCGCTTTTAATTTATTTTTGAAATTATTTATTATATTGACGCGTGGCTTACCGATAGTAGTACTTTTTGGCCTCACCACAAATTCTGGCACGTTTCTCGCGCCTTTATGGCATTTGTGAGTCGTCCCCATTTTCCTAATCTAAATAAGCACCTAATGGGTTTAAAACCTACCCAACCCAATTCAATCGGCTTCAAATGGTAAATTAATTTAATTATAACGAACGGTTGTTAGCAGGGTTTTCTAACTTCATCGTTAATTTTCACTTGCATATTAAATATTAATTATTTAGAGGCTAAGAACCTAACTCATTATTTTATGAATTCACTTTCTTACCAACGAAAAAAAAATACAATTTTTTTTCTAAATAAAACATTCAGACCTATCGAATAACAAAATAAATCAATTGCCAACCGAACAATAGAATTACTACAAACATAACTTTGTTCATAGATAATGTAACCAGATATTACATGCGTACGTTGAAATGCTGTCGTACAAACATAATATCATGACTGATATAACATTAAGCTCCTTATTCACTTTATTCCTGGTCTTTTTGGCTGCTTCCATTAAGCAATTATACACATTGCTAACTTAAAGCCCCACCATCATCACTATCTCAATTTAATTCCTAATTATTAGCCATTGCAAACGGACTTCACCATATTCTTCAGAGGAATCCCAATCTATATTATTATGACAGTTTCCAAATTAATTTATTAAAGATATAATACAATACTTTATATTTAAGATATCAAAAATTATAGAATTTTCATTTTTTGTAAAGCTTTACAAATGTTATGACATTCTTAAGACTAGATCATTTAGTTGGTGTACTAGTTTTTTGAAAATTGTAATATAAAAATTATTACCTTTAGATACTCTTACTCACGTATTGCCAATATAAGTATCACTTACATGAATTACTTCGAGATCAATTTGACTTCTACCCTACAAATATTACGACACATTTTAACTTTTCACTTAAATTTCATATTAAATCAAATTACATTACTTGAAATTGAATTAAGGCGTAGGGAGTATCATTATTACCATCACTAAATAAATATGTTAGAACATCAAATCATCTTCCAACATTTTTGTATTTTTGTTCTGTTGGCCGACATTCTTAATTACATCAAGGACTTAATATTAAAAAAATGACAACGATTAGTCACGATGTCACACATTCACGAAGCTTACCCCAACTAATAATAATAAAAAAACTATTTACTTGAACATACAATAATATATAGAACATGACAATAATTTTACTAAATCTGGTGATAGTAATTCTGACATGCTTTATACATTACATTAAGATTAAATGCAAGTTAGATAGATACGTGATAAAAATAAAAAAAAACTTTATAATATACTGAAATCGAGTCTCGAATAATTGTAATATTGAATTATACAAGGGTGATTGAGATATACCTTTGAGAAGATCGATTTCAAATGATAAAATTATTATAATCTACCGATTCTAGGAGTCACGAACTTAAAACCGTGGACGACAAACTCGAAGTTTAACTTGTCTGCTCTTTTTTCTTGGTTTTCTTCTTCTCCGTATATTTTCTTCTTCTGTTTTTTCTTTTTTTTTTTTTTCCCCGTATATGTTTTTTCTTTGCCTATTGTCCGTGTCTTTTTCTTTCTTCTCGTGCCTCTATGCTGTGTGCATGTGTTGTATATATAGTAGTGTGTTTGTGTGTTTGTGTGTTTGTGTCGTGTGTGTGTGTTTGTGTCGTGTGTGTGTTATGGGAAGGTAATGGGAGAGGTTAAGTAGAAGTGGAATTTGTGGGGTGGTTTGGGTAGTTTAGGATTATCTTCTCTTTTTTTTTCCTAAAAATGAATAAACAAATAAGTAAAAAAAATAAAATAAAAACTTATTTAAAATGTGACTCTATTTTTGTAGTTTTTCAAAATTTTTAAAGAACCTCAAAAATAAGATAAATTTAAAATGCCTAAAAATAAAAATAAAATAAAATAAAATAAAATAAAATAAAAATTAATTGAACATTAAAATGGTATAAAAATATTAGGTTTGGGTCAAAAATTAGGTGTTTACAAATAAGAAGACCACCATTTCGTTTTCATCAGACGTGGACTCTTCAAAAATTGCTTTCTCTATCAACCATAATGGAGTTTGGTAGTTGCGCACTCATTATTGGTTATAGAAATATGGCTTTTGGGGGCTACTATGTATGTAAACTTATAAAAGAGATGAAGGCTATAGTCCATAGGTAAGTAGGTATGGATCGCCCTATGACTACTTAATAATAGGACTATATCTTTTTCACTTATGCATCTGTGGTCCTAAAGAACACACTTCATTAGTACAATCTATATACTGCTGCTACGCTAATCGAAACTTTTGGATTTTAGTTGAGGTAGCTGAATCCACAAACTAGGTTAAAACATTCTGCAGAGGAATGTGGCACAACCCGAGACTAAAGATTACCCCTTGTTTTGATGCTTATCATACATAGATAAAACCAATAGTAACAAGTTGTCCTCGTTTGGCAGAGTGCATTGAAACATGAAAATCATGTATTAATGCAAGAGTTCTAATATATGCATTAACATGATTAAATATAAAATTATTCCTCAAAATCTTTTTTCACATTCTTTCTACCGTATTTATGAAGCTTATTTTCATAAACAAATGTTTTTTTAGAAAAAAATTATGCAATGCATATTATTTTTAATAAACTGAACCAAACACTGAAGAATTTAAGCATAACTAATACGGGCATTAATAATACACCATATTTTGCGCTATTCGTATACACCCTACCAAACGACTCCTAAGGGATCATATGGTGGAGTGTATTTAAAAGAATAATATACGCATTAATCTTGTGTATTACTAGTACCTTGTTTGGTATATTAGTTTTACATTCTAATGTGAATTGATGTGTAATAAGTCAAAATTCATGGTATTAATAATACAATGACTTCTAATGCATGTATTAGCATGATTAGTGATACAATTATCCCTCAAAAAATTTAACATTCTTTCCTCCATATATATGGAAGGTATTTTTATTAAAAAAAAAATTGTTAGAAATTATGAAATTCAAGTTATTTTTAAAACGTAAAATCAAATATTGCATAAGAAAAATACAAGTATAATCAATATAAGCATTATTAATACACCATATTTTACGTTATTCTTATACACTACCAAACGACCCTAAGTGTATGAGCCTCTGGCGCTAATAGCCCAATTTGAGTCCATTGCCCATTGGTGCAGCAGTTTCATCGTCTTACTGCAAAGCCATGGCCCAAAGCAAACACACTGCAGCCCAATAGATTTGTGCACAGGAATAGCACTCTCCAGAAAAACAGGCTGACATAGAATGGAGTGCCTATAAATTTAGAAAAACAAATCATTAATACATTCTTGAATTTTGAATTTTTTACTTATTTTGGACTATAAAAAAGTCTCAACAATTCGCTTATGTTGAATTAGAGGGAGTATATTTTAAATTTAAGGCACAAATTAAACAGCGATGCACCACAATATATCTAGTAGTATTTATGCGTGATAGTGCGGATTAGCTATTTTGCCGTCTTGTGATTGAAAAATAGCCATTTTAAGTTCAAAATATTGAATAAATCTAATTAATTTAACTTCAAAAGTTAGTCAAATTAACCTTCATAAAAGTGAAACTTGACAAATAAAATGTACGAACGAATTTACATTTAACATCACGTAAAGAGACCCCAATCATTGTTACCGACAATAACAAGGGTAAGTGGGTAACAAATTGCTGCTGGACATATATTCTTAGGCCCATTGTGACAGCAGAGAAGCAGTCCAGCCACGTATCTGTTCTTATGGTACAATTTGTCATGCCTAAACGTTCCCCACGTATCTGCTCTTATGGTACAAAGAGATTAAGATATGTTGGATTTAAATTATTATACACATTGATAATATAAAAAAAATATATGTTGGATTAAGATATGAAACTCTTCGACATTATATTCCTGGCGTACAATTTACTCCCCCTACTTTCCGTATAGCCAGGTAACTTCTAATGCAAAGAATGTCGACCACCAACATCAAATACTCCATTAGTAGTAGTAATAATATTCAATAAAACATTTGAAAGTAAATAGAGAAGATGCATTGTTTCATGTTTTAATTTGTCCTGGTCTTATCATTGGGCCCAGGACTGCTATATGTCGAATGACAAAGGACGGGTGTCCAGAAACCAAGTGGAGTATCAAATGGTGCCAAGCCAACAAAAGCATAAAATTTTAAAAGGTGTCTAAATTCAACTAGTTCACAAATTGTACTGAATGTTTTTGCTGCCCCCACCATACACATCATCTGTTACCATTCATTTAACGTGTGTGTCACGATCGGGCAAAATGACAAAGTTAGAAAATTCATTGAGGTGATTCTAAGGCTTAATACATAGATTATAATTTTTTGATAAATGATGTTCTACCGATCATTAATCACTCTGTGTGGATACGTCAGTGCAATCTGATATGATATCTCCGCCAAAATTCCAAATTACTCCTTGTTCGGTTCTCAGTATTTCTATCACTAGTGTTAACTTGTTATAACTAGCTTAGAAAAGCGAATGTAGGACGAGTTTTATGAGTTTAAGTCGGTTGAGCAGTCTGACATGTTTCATTTACTGCAAATGTAAACTCAATAGTTCAAATGTGGTTCTTGATTTAAATAGAGAAATTAGAAAGGTTGATAACAGTCTAACATGTGTCAGTCTCTATCAATCATATGTCGTCCAGCAAGACCAAACTTATTAATAGTAGAAGATTGGTCGTCTATCAAGCCATCAATCGTAAGTTCATTACTGCAAACAATTAACTTTTGAATATACAATCGAAGGGAATTGATTCAAATAAATATTTCTAGTGTTTTGGTGCAAATAAATTTATAGGAAGAATATATATTTCATTAAAGATCACACTAGACTTGACACAGTTTATTTAGATTCTCCTAAATTATCAGTAGTCTTAATTATTTTTCTGAACTTGACTATTTGATAGCTCCACAATAACAACAACATACCTAGTTTATTCTTTCCAAGGTGAAATTTGGAGAGGGTTGAGTTGTATCCCGACCTTATCCCTACCGCAATGCCTCGGCTATGACAACACATATTGTGTATACTTTTACGTGATGCTGAAACTCAAAAGCAGAAATTTAAAAGTACTTCTTCCTATGTGTAAAATGTTTTTAAGTCCTAACTATATGGCTAAGTTTGAGATTCTATGCATAGCATCAAAGAAAATCTATGAAACGTGTTGGTCCAAGCTAGTTGCTTTATTGGGCGTGGAAAGAGAAATTTGAGTGTCATTCACATCTAATCAGAAATAATTTAAGTTGCATTATGGACCTGAATGATGCATAATGTATTGTAACCTAGCTAATTAGTCAAGCTTTCCATTTTCTAAATTGTGTAATATTGTTGAACTAAACACCGACAGTTTTTCCGTATTTGGAGTTTCATCCAAATTAACACGCTTCAACTTTGTACGGGGCAACTCCCTTCCTCAATTTCTGTTTCTTTAAATAAAATATGCTGAGTGAACAAAGAGTTTTCTTTTTTTAATAATCGTGATGTTTCTTTCAGCTTTTGCGCACCTCGTTTAATTCAGCGAATTACCTCCCACCAGTACCACCAACATGTACCTGGTAACTCTATCCACCAACACCAAGGTTAGAATATATGAGAAGAAATCACGTAGTGATTTTTTTTGTCTGCGTAGGGATTGCAAACAAAGACTTTTAACTTCTCAACCGAGACATTTTACTTGCTATCTGTTTTGTCCTAATATGTATGATCGTTTCCTCTAATAACTAAGTATTAATTTGGCAAATTTTGAGGAAGAAGTAAACTTAAGTGCAAACAATTAAGTTTAATTAGTGTGATATTTTGTACAAGTGCAACGACAAGGAATTCAAAGGAGTGGGGAAAGTACTCATTTGCTAATAGGGGAGACCATGAGTTCGTTATGATTGTGCCAGATAGACAATTTTTTGGCGTAATAGAAAAGAAAAAAGGGGGCAAATTCTAGTGAAAGTTATTATCATGATAGATAGAAATTATAAAATTTTACGAAATGATTATCATAGGGTTAATTATATCTTATGGTTGAGTAACGTTTAGCACTAATCACTAACGTGCATCCTCACTGCTCTTTCCAGCGATGATAAGTTCCCCGCTACATGAACCCTAGAATTTACTAAAGAAATCAGAAAGGATTTACTATAAATTATTCCCCTTTTTTCACATAATTAATAGAAAGTAGGAAAGGATAAATTTGACAGTGGTGATTAATTATGATATTATTATAAACACTAATTCTACACTACGACTATTGCAGTTTGCCACTAAAATCCTGATTGGGACATTACAAACTAGGCGAAGCTCGTGGCACGAAGGATTTATTTGAACTAGGGGTGTCTAACGGGCCGGGCCGGGCCAACCTGGAATCGGCCCTCCTATTTTATCCGGGTTCCGGGCCGGTTTCGGGCCGGGTTTGGCGTTAACCGGGCCGGATCGGACCGGGCCAAACAGTAAAAAAATTAAAACTCATCCGAATCCGGCCCACTAAACCCAATCCGGTCAAACCCACCAAGACCCGGTCAAACCCGTTTAAAAAATAAATAAAAAATCCAATATACACTATATACACTCCAATATACAATATATATTTTTTAAAAAATATATAAAGTATAAACAATTACACATATATACGTACCATTCAATATATAATTATATATGACTATACGTACTACTTTAAATAAAACATATGCTATAATAGTATAATATATATATATATACACTACAATATATATACTAATTTATAAAACATATACACATGTATACGTTAAATATATACTACTTTAGAAGATATATACACATATATATGCACCATTCAATATATATGTACTACTTTAAATAAAATATATACTACAATATAGTGATATACATATATATATATACAATAATATGTATATATATATAGTTACATACTAATTTATAAAACATATACACTTGTATACTTTAAAGATATACGTCTATAGAAGATATATACACATATATACGCACCATTCAATATATATGTACTACTTTAAAAAAAGTATATACTACAATATATATACTAATTTATAAAACATAAAGTAATGTATACGTTAAATATACACATCTATAGAAGATCTATTCACATATATACACTCTATTCTATGTATATGCAATACTTTAAATGAGATATATGCAATATATATACATTACAATATATATTTGTATAGTTATATACTAATTTATAAAATATATACACATGTATACGTTAAATATACACGTCTATAGAAGATCCATTCACATATATACACTCTATTCTATGTATATGTAATACTTTAAATGAAATATACTATAATGTATATACATTACAATATATATTTGTATAGTTATATACTAATTTATAAAACATATACACATGTATACATTAAATATACACTTCTATAGAAGATATATACACGTGTATACGCACCATTAAATGTATATATACTACTACTTATAAAATATACTACATTATATATACATTACAATATGTATAGATATACTTATATACTAATTTATAAAACATATACACATGTATACGTTAAATATACACTTCTATAGAAGATATATGCACAAATATTCAAAACATATGCTACTTAATATAATAAATTAATAATATTTGGTAGTAAATTAATAATATATTAGAAGTAAGTTTTTAATTTAAAGTAGAAAACTAGAAATTCAATTTAAAATTTTAAATCGTTAAATAAAAAAAAATAAAAAACAACGACTAAGGACTGAATGAATTTGGGGAATTTTATTGATTGCAAAATGATCCAAAATTTATAATTTACATGAATGAAAAATCTATAAATTATGCATCATTTTTTCCAACTCATTCATGTTAATATTAATGGGAACTTGCATAGGATAATCAAAGTCAACGGGGGCAAAACCATGCATTGGACTTGATTCTGCTGAGTTCTCCCGTGAAGTCATAATTTCTTCTAGTTTCAGCTCGTCGCTCGGCTCCGGTTCCATTCCTTGGTTTCTTCTTTCCGCTCTAATCCAATCTCTGAGGCAAACTAGAACATTCATTGCATTGCTTCCCAATGAGTGTCGGTTGTCTCCAAGCTGCTGTCGTCCCTGACTGAAGGCGCTCTCTGATGCAACGGTTGACATTGGAACATTCAAGATATCTCTAGCTAATCTTGAAAGCACAGGATATTGTGATTCATTATTCCTCCACCAATCCAGCGTGTTGATCCGTCGTCTGCGATCCTCTGGTGCCGTCCGAAGATAATATTTCAGCTTTTCCCGATAAGTTGATGTGTAAGTTCTCTCATCAACACTGTTCCAACAATTTAAATCATAAAACGAATCAGAAAAACCACTATTTGCCGGCCTTTTAGAAGATGATGGTTCCTCGGGAGGATGAGGAGCGACAGTTGGAGTGATATTTGTAGGTACGACTGAATCAAATAAATCAGCATAGTGATTATATAATTTTTCTATATAATCTTTTGCATCAGCCGTAGCCGTCCACAAATCAGGCTGTACTTGTTCAGAATCATGGTTAGTATTTATTTCTAAGTTAGTATAAATAAGAGTACTAAAGTGACACATATTATTATATTTCATGCACGGATTTAGCATAGCACCAACCAAGTAAATAGGGGGAATCGGGAAAAAATATTTTTTAAATTTCGTAAACATGGCGCCAACAGCTTCTTTATAACCTTCTTTATTTTTATATTGTTGGAGCAAACCAGAAATATCGGCTATATATGACAAAATATTACAAACAGTAGGATAGTAAGCACCGGAAAATTCAACCGTAGCTACATAAATTTTTTCTAAAAACTTAACAAGATCATTAATTACAACCCAATCAGAATTATGTAGCATGCAATCAGCAGAATCAGCAAATGAACCGCAATGTTGGTTAAAAGTTAGTGTAATAGGAATTCTATATTTATAACAAGTTTTTAAAAATTCATACGTAGAATTCCATCTAGTATCAATTTCCTCAGGCATCAAAATCGATGTAAGTCCATTTTCTTGACATTTAACTTTAAATTCTCTAATTCTCGATCTACGATTATTTCCTTGAATAAAACCAACGGCAAGACGATTTTTTTCAATATAAAGCTCAAAAAACTCAAGACCATCTTTTACAATTAAATTATATATATGACATGCACACTTAATATGAAAAATTTCAGGCAAGGGCGGAGATAGCGTAGATTTTATTTTTGTTATAGCAGTCTTGTTGTTAGAAGCATTATCAAAAGCAATACATAAAATTTTATTTTCTATACCATAGTATCCGACAATTTTAACAATAGAATCAACAATAAATTGTCCAGTATGTTTACGATCTTCATCATATAAAAAAGCAAGAATACGTTTTTGCAACACGAAATTACTATCCATCCAATGACAAGTAACGGTTAAATAATCATTTTTATTTACAGCACGACCAAGATCAGAAGTTAGGGACAATCTACATTGAATATTTTTTAACAATGTTGATAAATAAAAACAATATTGTGAATGGAGTCTAAAAATATCAGACCGACAAGTAGTTCTAGGAATACCATTAAACATAGGATTATAAATTGCTTGTATATAACGAATAAAAGCATCAGAAGAAGGAAAACTAAAAGGCAAACAACCCATAGCTACCATTTTAGCTATTTCTTCCCTGTCCCTCAATTTATTATACTTTTTCGCTACTTGACCGGTTGTTGGGTCCATTCTAGTTTGCGTTGACCCACCAACATCCCCACCACCTTTTGCAATATTTAACTCTCTTTTGTGATCTTCATCTATATGTCTCATTAACGTACCCGTACCCCCTTACTTGCCTCCACTTCTATGCTTATATATTTGTTGACAAATATTGCACTGCACCTCAATATCTGATATACGTTCAAAAAATTGTCATGCAATACTAGTTCTTTTACGAGGTTTTGGGGCACTGGGAGGACGGGAAGGGAGATTAACTGATTCAGATCTAACGTTAGCATCTCCTACTGCGGGTGTTTCAGCAATATTTTCATTATCTTCGTCTAAATTAACTGCATCTACTTCATTTTCTTCTTCTATACCATAATTTTCCTGAGCTTCTACATAATCCATATCGTGAGCACCTACACCTATTTCTTCCTCAAAAGGTGTACCAAGCGGTACCGGAGGCGAAGGCACAAAGGTATATCTATTACTTGAACTACCTCTACCGCTAGTAATTCGCTTTTTACTACCACTACCGCTTCCGGGACAAAATTTTTTAACACCTTTAGCAGCGAGGTTTTTTAATTTATCCATAATATAAATTAAATTAAACTAAAAATATTCAAAATACACAAATATAATAAAATTAAATATTAAACAATTAATACAATAAATAAAAATTAAACGTAAGAGATGGAACGACAATACCAAATTTTGGAAGTATCCGAAGATTGCGACTTTAGAAACTTCCGCTCGTACTTTGTAAACGAAAATTAAAAAATTAAAGTGAACACTTTAAGAAATTAAATATATTGAATATTAGAGAATTGAGAATTGAGATTTGAGAGAGAATGAGATTTGAGAGAGTGAAAAATTGTGTGAAAAATGATTTGAAGTTGTAGGGTATTTATAGATTTTTTTTGGGGATTAAAAAATATTTTTAAAAGTTTTTTTTTTTTTTTCATTAAATGGGCCCAAACTAGCCGTTTGGACCCAAAAACGGCTATATAGCCGTTGGGCCAACGGCTAGTTGGCCCAAAATTCATTTTTTTTTTCGGGCCGGTTAACCGGCGGGCCTGGATCGGGCTTGATCCGGATCGAGTTAACCGGGCCCATTTTAACAAAAAATCCGGCCCGGGTCAAACCGGGCCGGGTTACATAATAGGGCCGAGACGGGCCGGGTCGGGCCGGTCCGTTTGACACCCTTAATTTGAACTACATTCTTCAGAAGACAAAAATTATACTGTATAAGGAAGGAGTTAGGAGCACAAAGGGATTAAATAAACATTTTATGTATAATAATAGATGTTAAAGCTTTTTCGTAGTCAGGGGTCTATCGGAAACAACCTCTCTACTTCGTTAGAGGTAGTGGTATGGTCTGCGTACGCTCTATCCTCCCCAGACCCCACGATGTGGTAATCTACTGGATTTGTTGTTGTTAAATCTCCTTCGTTTCTTTGTATGTATACTTTTTATATTTTAAATTATTTTTTTTATCTTTGCCACAAACATTGAAGTTAAAATTATATATGGTGGATGTTAAATTTTCCTTAAAAAATATTAGTGAAAATTCTACCCCCCAGATCAAAGATGTTAAAAGGAATACACTGTCGTTTCTCCTTTGTAATATTCTGTAGATCTAACAACAATAAGTAGATGAATAAACAAATAATTGAATAATTAAAAGTAAAAGGTGGTATTAAGAAAAAGAAGGGTTATAACGTGTTTTAATCCCATAAAATAAAATATTAGCAGGATTAGATGTGCAAGTCGTCGGTGGATCTAGCTGTCAGACAAATGGAAAAAGTTGAAAAAAAGGAGAATAACGTTAACAAGGCACGTTAACTTTATTTTCTCTCAAATTACTTGCATTGTCTCCTTAATTAATTATAATTATGGTAATATTTGGATGAAAATGTCCACTAGCTTTTTCTTGAAATTGTTACTCCATTACTTAAAAACAGTACTAATTGATACTTTATCTCTATATTTTACTTGTTCTAAAATAGATGTTTGCGCCTATGCATTCAAAGTAAATTATAATTTGTATCTATTTTATCGCTATTATTAAGTTTTATTTATTTTTAAATGTATTTTTATTAAATTTAAATAGCAACATAATTATTTTCTTTTAAAGAGTGATTTGATTTAATTTATTTAAATATATTTTTATTAAATTCATTATATTCAAAAGTTAACGTATTTTTTTTAAAGGGTGATTTAATAAACTTTATCATTAATGCTACTGTTCTTTTCTTTTTCTTTTTGCCTTGTTTCACAACTTTAACCAACAAGATCATCAACGGATGTGGTGCAGTGAATGGTTGGATGATGTTGCTTCTTTCTTAATCAGAGATTTCAAGTTCGAGGCTTGGATATGAATTTTTTTTTTGATAGAGAGCGTTATTCTCAAATGAGTTCTACCCAGCATAAATTTAAATTAATCGAATTTCAATATAAATATCGAACGTTCAATGAAAAAAAAAAAAAAAAAAAAAAGGTTTAACAAACAAGAACCATAGTGTTCACTCATGTCCCTCCATGAATCAAAGCCGTCTAATAAAGTTGCATATTACCGAGATGATTTACACGAGTAAACATATGAAAGTGAAGTGTATATGATTGCCACTGCAGGCAGATATAAATTTCAATGTCCATATTTGTCCTTACAATTTTGGAAGCAAAAATTGACTACGTACAGTATATTTATCAGCGGCAACAAGTGGTGGAACGTTGTTTTGTCCCCTTCTCTCTGTTACTGAAAAGGCAAAAAGTTTCAAAGTTTTAATATATGGACAAAATAAAAAGAAATATAAAATGTGATCTTTATAGTTCCAGCAGTAATTGTCATATCCTCTCATCATCGTCCTTTAACGTGGAAAAAAGCACCCAATATTATAAAAGAAGTAAAGTAGATTCTCACTATCCTCTCTTCCTTTGTTGAAACTTTTCTATTTTTTTTATTTTTTTATTTTTTTATTTTTTTTAATTTGAATCAAATTGCTTTAATTTATTTTCCTATTCAAGTTAAATTAATGATTTGTATTTTCATATCCGGTTAAACGCAATTAACTGTGAGCTTAACAAAATCTTAATTTCAGTACATAATTATAGAAAGTGCGGGCTAATGCTAACATCACCCACCCCACACTACAACAACCAGATCTTGCAGCCAACAGAAGCTTCTCTTTACTGTCTTTTTCTCTCTTGAGAATTCTATGTGGAACAAAATTTGGATATGTATTTGGGAAATGAAAATATATTAAGAGATACCTTCGAAATAATACCATGAGAGCAGCAGTTCTAAGTATCTTCTTCTTCTTCTTCATATTATTACTGCTTTTATCTTTCAGTTTTCAATTTCAAGATTTGGTTGCCAAGGGGAACACCAGGAGGATTCTGCATCAACCACTCTTTCCAGTTAGTTCGCCTCCGCCTCCGCCGCCGGCTGAGCCTGTCATTTCTAGTCCAGAACAGCCTTTTTTCCCAGAAGTTCCTGCTGGGACTACACCAGATCAGACACATCAAACTCCACCAGCTCCAGCAAATGGAACTCCAGTGGCAAACTCAGTTGCAAGTACACAAGCAGCAAAGCCAGTCAAGAAAGTGGCAATTGCAATATCAGTTGGAATTGTCACCTTGGGAATGTTATCTGCCTTGGCATTCTACCTTTACAAGCACCGTGTTAAACACCCCGATGAAAGTCAAAAGCTTGTAAGGGGGAATTCTGATCAGAGGATCAATGAGGAATCGGGAACGCCACCTTCTACTTTTCTTTACATTGGGACGGTTGAGCCATCTGCTAAGACATCAGCTGTGACTGAGTCCAATGGTGCTAATGGCTCACCTTATCGAAAATTGAGCTCTGTAAAAAGATTGGAGACCAGGTATAGACCAAGTCCTGACCTTCAACCCCTTCCACCACTGACCAAACCCCCATCCCCTCCTAGCATCAATTCACCTACTGCAATGTCATCATCTGATGAGGAGAATCATGACACTGCATTTCACACTCCACAAGGCTCATCTGTCAGCAATGAAGAAGGTTTCTACACTCCCAGTTTACGTGAGAGCTACCAAAGCAACAAGAACTATGTCCCTTATTCAAAGAGAACTTCTCCAAGATCACGCATTTCTGATCCATCCCCTGATGTAAAACATGCTATAATACCATCCATTAAGCAAGCTCCAGCTCCTCCACTTCCACCACGGCAACCACAAGGGGGTCAGTTGGAACAACTTCCACCTGAGCCTCCCTTGCAGTACACCAAGCCAGAATGGCCATATGTGCCAAAGAGGGCTAAGTTTTCATCACCACCTCCTCCACCAGATATGACAAGGCTTCAATTGATGAGCAACCAAGCCCAACAAATAGCAAAAACACCACCACCTCCTCCTCCTCCTCCACCTCCCCCTCGACCACCACCTCCACCTCCACTCCCACCTCAATTCTCAACACCCCGCAAACCGGAAGGATCACATTCAGCAGCTTATCCTCAAATGGTCAAGACAGAGTCAAGGAGTCCCACTCCAAAATCAGCACCAGGGAGTGAGAAGACAAGTTCTTCTAAGGAACAAAATGAAGGTGCCATTTCTTTAGAAAGACATGATTCTGGCGATACAGATCCATCCAAGCCTAAGTTGAAACCCTTGCACTGGGACAAAGTGCGAGCAACCTCTGATCGAGCAACAGTGTGGGACCAATTAAAATCGAGCTCCTTCCAGTAAGTAGATGATCAATATATTATGGTTGAATGACCAGCAACACTAATATCTTACCAAACAAGTACCTTTTGTATTGCAGATTGAATGAGGACATGATGGAGTCACTTTTTGGATGTAATTCAGCAAATTCTGTACCAAAGGAAGCTACAAGGAAATCAGTTTTTCCTCCAGTTGAGCAGGAGAATAAGGTACTTGACCCCAAGAAATCGCAGAACATTGCCATAATGTTACGAGCACTGAATGTAACTAAGGACGAGGTTTCTGAAGCCCTTCTAAATGGTATGTAATCTCTCATGTTGGGGTTCAGTATTTCGTATGTAGTTCAGGATATGCCCAAACAAGTAAAACTGCAATCTTTTTCTGCATAATCGTAGAAATGGAATAATGTTGGTAGATAACAAGCATACACATTAGCTTCTGAAATTACCTTGGACCTTTAGAGTAGAGAACATTTAGAAAGGTTGAATCAAGTCCATTACAAGAAATAGCAAGCAAGAATTTGCATTTTTGACATGCTATTATACTTTCCTGCTTTTATCCTCCTAGTAATGCGAAAGCCATTTCAAATGCATATTTTCTTACTTCTCCAACTGTATGTTCCTAATGACAATAGCGCCATAGAGCTCAAGCATCCAATCCATAGTACTCTCAAGAGTTCCCTCATACCATTAGGTTGCTCAGAGAAAAATCAAATTATATCAGCAGAAATAAAGAAGTATTCCTATTTCAAAGTTAAAAACCTATAGTTCCTCTTCTCATCAAGAAATATCTTCAACCTCTTCAGAAAAGTAAGAAGACAGAAAACAACAGACATCCAAAAGCACATGAGGTCCTTCTGAATTCAATAAACGTTTGGCATTTAGGCAGAACATCCCTTCATCTTTATAATGTTTTCAGTATTCCTGAAAACTTATTTGTGCTGCATCTTGCCAGAAAATATGTATCCTACTTAATAAACAATTTTATCTAGAAGCAGCATTTTGTTTTCATTCTGACTTAAAGATTTTGTAAATCTCCCTGGAAACTCTAACAGTATTTTGCTGAACCAAACTTTTAAGACATGCACGCAAGATCAACTTAAATACAACTACCGTCAGTATATTGTCTCAAATTGTGCTATCTTTGAACAAAGAGAGTTAAACACGACAAGTGCACCATAGGATTTCATATGCCATTTCGAAGCTAATTGTCTAACAATTAGGAGTAATTAATTGCATATTTTTAGTTCTTCATATACCAAAATAATTTACCTACGACACCAGTACATTTGGCATGTTTTATGCACATCGGGTCACATTGGGTATTCATTACACCTATGATGCTGCCTATCGCTCAGAAAGTCCTTTTTACAGCTTCATTATACATTGAATGTCTTTTGGTATTGCAGGAAATCCTGCAGGACTAGGACCTGAGCTTCTGGAGACTTTAGTCAAGATGGCTCCGACAAAAGAAGAAGAGATAAAACTAAGAGAGTACAGTGAAGACGCCTCAAAGTTAGGGCCTGCAGAACGATTCCTCAAGACAGTGCTTGATATTCCATTTGCATTCAAAAGAGTGGAAGCCATGCTTTACAGAGCAAATTTTGATGGTGAAGTGAAAGACTTAAGGAAATCCTTCCAAACCCTTGAGGTACTATTAACTATCTATTTCCCTTTGTACCGTCTCCAAAGTGATTAAAAGTCCTTTGTTTTCACGTGTTAATAATACAGTATTTTGATTAAGACCAAATTCTCATGCTTGTTCACAAAACTAGGACATTCCATATGCGACCTAGATAACCATTACAATGGCGAATTCTTCCACCAATATACATCAACGTAGACTCCTTTCGACTATAATACATCAAGAATTGTTCAGATGTCCCCTCACCCTTTTATTATCTTGTTTAAACTCCTCCTTTATACAAATATCAATATTCCTCATGACTCTGATTTCTCAGATGATGTGACATAAATATGTTATAAAATGACGTCTCCCAGGACCTTGACTGCTATAAAACTTTTACATTGGTGTTCTTTGTTCCTGAATTTAGAGTTGAATTTAACACTTCCAATGAGATTATTAGCATGGATTACCTTTCTAAGAATCTTGAATACAACAAATTATTCCACCGATAAACTTGAGCCGCTCTCGGAGTTATACTGTACTAATTACCTAAAATACATTAGCTAGGCTAAATTTCTTTTATACCTGGGAGAATTAGACTTTTCTTAGAATAATATAAAAGATCAAATAACTCTGGTGCATTGCACATCATATGAACAGGTAGCCAGTGAAGAATTGAAGAATAGTAGACTATTCCTCAAACTCCTTGAAGCTGTCCTAAGGACAGGAAACCGCATGAATGTTGGAACTAATCGTGGTGATGCCAGAGCTTTCAAACTTGACACTATTTTGAAATTAGTAGATATAAAAGGAACAGATGGGAAGACGACCTTGCTTCACTTTGTGGTCCAAGAGATTATCAGGTCAGAAGAGCTGGATTCTGAACCACCTGGCGGTGATCTTTCTAATAAAGCAAACGTCAAATTCAAAGAGGAGGATTTCAAGAAGCAAGGTTTGCAGGTTGTTTCTGGATTAAGCAGAGAACTTGGTAATGTCAAAAAAGCAGCAGCTATGGACTCAGATGTCCTGGAAAGCTATGTCTTGAAGCTTGAAGTGGGACTTGATAAAGCAAGATCGGTTTTGCAACATGAAAAGAAAGGTATGCAAGGTGACTTTTTTGAATCGCTGAAAGTATTTCTTAAGGAGGCAGAAGATGGGATAGTGAGGATAAGGGAAGAAGAAAGAAAGGCCTTATCCATGGTCAAAGAGGTAACAGAATATTTTCATGGTGATGCTGCAAAAGAGGAAGCTCATCCCCTCAGAATATTCATGATCGTGCGAGACTTCCTCTCCATATTGGATAATGTGTGCAAAGATGTTAGACGGATACAGGATCAAACAGTGGTAGGTGGTGCAAGATCATTCAGAATAGCTGCAACTGCATCACTACCAGTCTTAAACAGATATCATGTGAAACAAGAAGGGAGTCGGGATGATGATAGCGTGTCACTATGAGATTTATGTGAAAATAATTCAATCTCATTAATGAACAAGTACATATGGAGCTTGAAATGGGGAAAAGCAAAGCCAGATTGAAGCAGCCTCACATCTTCAAGGAGACATTAACAATTTGGTGCTAGCAGTCAAAGATAGCACACTCAGCTCCATGAACATGAAGCAATAAGTGAAGGAACAGTACAAACAGTAGGCAGTCTATACATCAAACCTTCCAAAATGTTAGACAGCGACATTGTAGGACTCCATCAAATGGGACTAGTTAATTCATAATCAACCTTCAATGCAAATGAATCGATATGAGGTAAAGGAATTATTCCTCTTTTCCTTCCCTTTGAGACGGATATAGACCTAGACGTAGTCCTGTTCATTTGTATACACATGCATAAAAGTTCAACGCTAGGCAACATGATAGTCTGATCTCGATTTTGATAGTACCATGCTGTAATACAAAGAAATTATTCCTGTTACTTTATAGAATAAACATTCTTTACATCTTAGTCTAATTTTAAACCCCATACAGCTGTTTAACCAGCAGATTAAGTGGATATTACGGAAAACATGTCGGGGTTTAGGCCCCGCAGACACAAATAATGCAAAAAAGATGAGTAAAAAACTAAATAAAGAAAAGCATTTTCTGCAACCTAATCAACTCTTTGGTTATATGTAGTGCATTAACTGTTTTAGACCTGGACTATTATACATGGGCAACCTGGTGCACTAAAGCTCCCGCTATGCGCGGGTCCGGGGAAGGGCCGAACCACAAGGGCTTACTATACGCAACCTTACCCTACATTTTTGTTTTCACATCTTGAATCCCTGACCTCCTGGGTCACATGGACATGAACATAGAAATTTCAATATATATTTCATCAACAGGTGCGTCTAATGCCTTTAAATTGTAAATTTGCCTTAAGTAATGATAACTACATCAATGATCATTACCAGTAAAAATACATGGCACACACAGAAAATGACTGTAAAAATACCTTTTTTTTTTGCCGCTGCAGACCTGCTTAAGAACTGTACTAGCTCCTGATCAATCTGTTGTTGCGTGATTGAATGTGCACAAGGGGTAAGGGTATATAGACAGACAGACATACACAGAGGCTTGCAGGTTCCTTAATGAGTATCATAAATTCCAGAAGTCATCAATTTATATCGTCTACCAAACGCGGTATAAATCTTATTTCAGGTTTAATCCTGAATAACCCACCTTAGATTAGTCCTGAAATTTTAATCTCAAGGTTATTTAGTACGTGTACCAAACGACCCTATAGTGCTATTATTGATCCCTCCCTCCCTTATTTTATTGGATTACTGTACTGGACATAAAAAGTTTGCGGAGCTTAATTTTTCACATATAACTATTCAGTAATTGTGGAAAAAAAATATTTAAGTCCTCCTTCAAAAGGTTATCTGATTGAAACTTAAAAATTGTTAATGTTCCATAAAAAAATGAAATGACATTAAACATTTGCTAAGTTCCAAACGACCAATAGAATGCAATATAAATTAACATTTGGAATGCCCTTTTTCGAACGAGATGGAGCTTACTATTCGCAAGTGTTGGGAGTTACTAAACTCCTTTGCTTACAGCAACACTAATATAAACTAGAATAATATTTTTAAGAATCAACTCTTTGACATGTGACCAGCTACAAAGGATAGTTTGAAGAAAGCTATAATGTACAGCTAACAAGTGCAGCTCAGAAGTATAATTACCCTCTAGTGAGGTAGAATAGATGTTACTTTAGATAGCAACTTGGTCGGTTATCGAGCTCAAGTTAGCTTAGTAATTTAATGTACATTGATCTTACAATAAAGTGATACAATGAGTTGTATAGATACATTGTAGGTGGTGTATCTTGACACAAAATTCCGTATTAATACAATAATATCTATTTAAAGAATGAATTCAATAAGGTGCAACAGTGATTGATTGTATTGCACATTAAGTGGATTCAAATGAGAAGAATGGAGCTCCAGAAATGCTCTTGGATCTCACAATCTTTCTCACCAATATTCTCCATTTCATTTCATCCTTCTTATTCTGTTTTCTGCGCTTCTGCTTAAAATTCCTGCATAAACATCAAAAACAAAAACTAGTCAATTAATAAACATGATGACTTCTGATCGATTAAAAAAAACAAGTCGCTGTTCTTCAGTGTGTGTTTCTCGTAAATATACGAAAAAAGAAAATTTTAACAAAACAAACCTGCATAAAGGAACCCTACACACATCCAAATTGGCACAAAGGCGAGAATGCAGTTCCAAAATTTGCCACATTCTCTTGCAGTGGATGCAGCCACCAGGTACTCTCAACTTGCAGCCGGCAAAGTGACGAATGAGCGATTCTAGCCCTTTGCACGCTGCATAATGGCATGGTTCTTGATCCTCTTTCAAAACCTTATCATGTGGCCCAATTGTACGACAGCCATCTTTGCATATGTGAACCAGAGCTTCCATAGCCTCATATAGCTGCACGTAGATTTTCCTCTCATTGTTCTTTCTCGACCTTTCTTTTTCCCTCTGCAAACAAGTCGTCGTATTAGTATTAAATCCAAAAGGAAACGAAAACACTTAAATGAGATAAGATCCTTCTTGCACATATGGGGGATACTTTACTTACAATATCCTCATCAATTACGGATTTCAACATCTGTTTTTCAAGCACAGGATGGCTTTGCTTCATGGCTTTCCATCCCTCTGTGGCAGAAACAGGCTTAAAATTTTTCAGCATAAAACGGTGACAAAGAAGGCTAAGCCGAGGGGCATCACACAAGAGTGCCAACTGGAAGATGTCAACCACATTTTCCGCATTCAATCTTTGCTCCAGCTGCCACTCACATTCTCGCTTTAGATGGACGACTGCATATGCATGCGATAGCACCAACAGGCTCAGCCCATGCTCCTTCATTTTTTCTTCCTCATACCTTGAAGTGAATAATAAAAATACAGATGATCAACCTAGTAATTGTAATTCAGATTACAAATATAGTTTCTTTAGGATATTATCCTGTATCTCAATATTGATTTGGCTTTTGATCTCTACGGAAAGATTAATTTGCAGATCCCAATAACCATGTGAGACAACTACCATTAATTTAAATGCCCGTCAAAACATGACAGCTATATTCATTATGATAATTATACACTAAGAGAAAATCAATTTAACAACATTATTGACATACATGTGACCCCTAGAAATATGGTTAAAGATTTTGGAAGCCAAATAGGCATGTGCTGAGAACCTGGCACACAAATATGTCAAAGGAGAATCATTGTACCTGGAAGAATACAAGAATCTGATGAAAACTTGAACAGCCTCAGGTGGAACCCCACTTATGGAGATGGAGCTCTGATGACCACATCGACCACGTGCTCTTGATTCTTTCAAACTCAACATGCTTTTAAATACTGGAGAATTCACGCCCTGTTCACACAAGTGAGATCAAATATTAGTGTCTGCTTCGTATGGTGAAAAATCTTTTATTTCATGATATTTTACAGTGTTTGATT
Source organism: Capsicum pubescens (assembly GCA_030864215.1). Taxonomy (NCBI): domain Eukaryota; kingdom Viridiplantae; phylum Streptophyta; class Magnoliopsida; order Solanales; family Solanaceae; genus Capsicum; species Capsicum pubescens. The sequence continues at coordinate 192,523,386 of CM061539.1, read as the reverse complement.
ACCCTTGATTCCTTGAATTTCAACCAAAAGGGAAAAAATGAATTGATGTTCTATAAATCTAACTTTTTACTGAATATCACTTGGTTTAACAAACAATTACACATTTTTTGGCTTTAATACTTGCAATTAAAAATGTCAATCTTTAATTCTCAAATGTATAACCAAAACACCATTGTTATACCATATATCTTCAACCTTAAGTTATTACCAATGTCGAGATAAAATGCTACTCAACAAAAATGTTTCTATTGTTAGACCATATATCTTCTACCTTAAGCGATCACCATATGTCCAGATAAAATACTATTTAACAAAAATGTTTTCTATTGTTATACTATATCTTCCACCTTAAAACAATTACCACAGCTAAGATAAAATATTTTTAGTACAATTGGGTAAAGAACATACCAAAATACTAGCATGCGCGTAGAGGATGCCACCACTATCTGTGTTAATTGAAACGTCGGCTCTGTAACCTTCATCAAAGAGGCAATCCCACGTATTCTTTGTAGCTGTTGGCGCGCAGCAGTATTTTCTCACTGCTGATTTCCTTGCTACAAATGTGCTCTCCTGCCGGCTCCTTGTCAAAGCCACTGGCAATGGAGGCGGGTTTGGTACAGCTCTCACCCGCAGAGATTCCTCATCTTTCCTGTTCATTCGCTTTAACGATCCTCCTGCCAAATTGTAAAATTTGAACCACCATTAATATTCAACCTTTAATTTCTAGGAAAAAATAAGATCGCACGCCCATTACAATTTTAGGTGGCATCAATTCAACGCGATTCCAGTTCGCCTAAACAACAAAACCGATAATTTTCTTCTATTCCAGCGCCTAAACAAAAGAGAAATCTAAATAGCCTCGTGTTTCTTTTAGTCTTTTATTCTGTTCAGATCACAATTATGACGCCTATCATAATTCATAATTAATAAAGCTGAAATCAGATAATAAATATGACACCTAATCATAATATAGAAATCTGAATTCAGATAATAAATTTAGAAAGTTGAATATCACAAAATGTATTATTGTTCTTCTCATCGGCACTAGCCTCTGTGGACATAGTTATCCGATACCTATGCTAGTGGGAGGCCTACCACCACAGTTATCAAAAAATCACAAAATGTATTGGAAATATTCATGAAGAATGTGAACAATTGCTATAGTATATTCGAATTGATTAAGAAAGTTTGCGGATTAATAGAAAAACAATGAAATCATACTGAAAAAATCAATCATTTCTACATGAGCATTACCTTGTAATTCACAGACCAGGGAAGCAATATGAAGAAATTATGAACGAAAATCAGCTTCAATGTTCTAAACAAATCCCCTTTGATCTCTGTTCTTCCAAAAAGAAAATTTTCTCTATCTATCAATCAATGGTGCCTCGATTCAAAACGCTAGGCGATTAAATCAAAATCTCTATTATCTAATTTAATCTAGAAATTCTTATTATGTACCAAAATTTTCACCAATAAAACCAATCAATCAAAAACCCAATTGTTACAGAAATAAAACGTCACGGCACGAAGCCCGAAAAGAAATATATATTAACAAATATCGCCGTTGAAAATCACCGGCAAAAAATGCCAGCTGCTTGTAGCAACAATTGGGAGATTGGATCAAAAAGGAAATTGAGAGAAAAGGAGAGTTATGATGAAGGTGAAGGGTGATTATTTAAAGGGGAAGAAGGAAATTGGGTTTAAATTAAGAATGGGTATGTATTAATTAATGAAAAGTAAAGATAGGATGATGTGTATATGTGTCAGTTCCTATGCGACACCTAATGTTGACTAGTCATTCTTAGCCAATGGGATTAGCGAAACACCGAGTGAATGTGCTTTTTGGAAAATCATTTTTAGTACTTGGCTGATTTGATTTTGTTCCCTCGTTTCGTTTTATAGCATGTTCAATAACTGTTTATTTTTTAAAAAGGAGATGAAAGAAAAAGATACTTTTAGAAAGAAAAAATAAATTATAAGATAAAAAAATAGCTTTTTTTTTAAACTTATTAGAAATATATTTTATTTTTTTTAAAAAAAAATTGGTCAAATACTAATTATTGCTCAAAGACATTTTTTAAATTGGGCAAAGGTACAAATATATCCTCAAACTTTGATAAATGGTACAGATATATCCTCCGTCATACTTTGGGTACAAATATATTGTTACCGTTAATGAAAATGTACAAATATACCCTTAACACTAACGGTGGGACACGTGTCACGATCGTGTTCCTCCATTAGTGATAAGGGTATATTTGTATCATTTATCAAAGTTCGAGGATATATTTGTACCTTTTCCAATTTTATAATTTACTTTCTCCGTTCCATATTAGTTAATCATTCTGTTAAAAATAATTATTTTATATTAATTATTCATTATACTAAATTAAAAAAGCAATGATTAAATTTAAATTATATTATCCTTGTAGTTAATTCATTCTGAAAGTCTTCACATTTATTTATAAAGTTTTCAAGAAATTTTTTATGGCGTGAATTCGTAAAAGAAAAACTTACCAAAATATACTATATTTAAAAACTTTTACCATTATATAGCTGTATAGTTTTAACATATGCATAATCTTACTATCTAGTAAGAGGGAAAGGCCACGGAAGCAGGCAACTCTCCGTCAACAAGTTTGCTACTCATGGCTGCATCATCAGCTACTTGCTTCATGATTTTACTATATTATTTCTAATCAATTATTACAAGTCATTTATGTATTAAAAATTAATAATATTTAATAGAAAATAAATTATATATTTTTATTTTTAATAAATAAATATATATATGTATATATATATAATTTTATAAAGATTAATTAATTCGATAAATTAATAATAGTAATAACTAACTATTCTTTGATGACAATATTTTCACTTCAAACATGAGTCTGTTTTTGTAAAAAATTAATAATATTTAATAAAAAATAAATTATATATATATTTTTTTAATAAATAAATAAGTAAATATATATATATATATATATATATATTTATTAAAAAATAAAAATATATAATTTATTTTTTATTAAATATTATTATTTATTTTTTATTAAATATTATTATTTTTTAATACATAAATGACTTGTAATAATTAATTAAAGATAATATAGTACAATCATGAAGCAAGTAGCTGATGAAGCAGGTAAGAGTAGCAAACTTGCTGACGGAGAGTTGCCTGCTTCCGTGGCCTTTCCCTCTTATTAGATAGTAAGATTACGCATATATTAAAATTATAAAGCTATAAATGGTAAAAGTTTTTAAATATAGTATATTTTGGTAAGTTTTTCTTTTACGAATTCACACCATAAAAAATTTCTTGAAAACTTTATAAACAAATGTGAAGACTTTCAGAATGAATTAACTACAAGGATAATATAATTTAAATTTAATCATTGCTTTTTTGATTTAGTATAATGGACAATTAATATAAAATAATTATTTTTAACAAAATGATTAACTAATATGGAACGGAGAAAGTAAATTATAAAATTGGAAAAGGTACAAATATACCCTCGAACTTTGATAAATGGTACAAATATACCCTTATCACTAATGGAGGAACACGATCGTGACACGTGTCCCACCGTTAGTGATAAGAGTATATTTGTACCTTTTTATTAACGACAAGGGTATATTTGTACCCAAAGTATGACGGAGGATATATTTGCACCATTTATCAAAGTTCAAGGGTATATTTGTACCTTTGCCCTTTTAAATTTGTTAACCAAACACAAACAACTTCTCATCGACAAAAATACTTTTTTAAAAAATATTTTGAAGAAAAACACTTCTTAAATTAAGGTGATTTTAGAATGTTGATCAAACATACTATTAGTCGGCTGAATTTTATTATATTTTTAAAATATTTTTTATTATTAAATGACTAAATAAAATATATAAATATATATTTAAATTTATATTTTTAAAATATAATTAATAAAATAATTTTTTAGTGAATATTTTTAAGGAAGTTGTCAAGTCAAAGATTATTAATTATTTTAAAAAGGTAAAGAGTATATTAAACCTCTACTAATTAAATCATTTTTTCTCCTCTCAAGTTTTCCTTTTGAATAATAGTCTCTCGTAAAAAGTGATATTTGGAGAGAGATCTTTTTATCATTACGCAAACTGGACTTTTGAATTTTGACAGATTTTTATTTAATGTGGTACAAAATATCTTTATACAGTAAGTAAAATTTAATTATTTTAATGTAATACAAAATAATTTTTTGATTCTACTATTATAATGTGTAAAATTTAATAATTATACGTGAAACTAACTCTAATCATATGTAAAATTAACTCCATAATTTTGAGGTCGTTATATGTATCCTCTTCGTTTCTTTTACTTGAACTTCATATTAAACATAATTTTTTATTTAATTTAATAAATCAAAAGAAATTTATTATTATATAATTATTAAATAAATTAATAAAATAAATACCTATTAAAATATGTTCAGAGTATGAAATCAACAAGCGATAACTATTTAATAGCTAAACGATGCACACCTTTCACGAGTTTCAGGTCACTATATGTAATTATGGAAAGGAGTACAACTAAAAGTTAATCCGTCCCTTCACTTCACGAGACGCTAACATCTTTATATTGCAAACTCATTTGAGCACAAGCAGTCATAGCTGGCAAAATTGTCAACATAAAGAAACTAATTCGTCGTTTTTATTTATTTATATTTGAGTTGAAATATCTCTTAAAAAATGTAATTTTATGATATTTCTTATAAGTTTATTTAAATTAAATAATTATTTTTAATATATTGAAACCTACCAGAAAATATTATAAATAGAGGAAACATAACTTCACTTACTCAGCTGAAAGCAACACAAATATTAAAAAAATGATCCTTCTTGTGTCGGTGAAGCACACTTAATTTTTCTTGATTTTCGAAAGTATTCTCTTGTGCCTTTTGCACTTTTTCCTCTATTTTAACTCCTAGTATAACTTATTGCCCTTAGTCTCAAAATTGGAATACATACGTTGATTCTGCAATCCTGCTTTTTATTTGTAAAAAATATTACTTTAAAGTAGAAAGACAGATGCACAATGTTAATAGCACGTAGGGGATATTATTTTATCATCTAATACAGATTCACCACATGCAAAAATTGTAAAGTTGTCAATGTGTACCATTGAGGCAACAGAATATTGATTTCCCACGTACCTAACACTCCGCATTTCTGTTTATTTTACCTACTTTATTTTTTAATTAATTTTTAAAAAATATTTTTTTAACAACTCTTTAATTTCTACTTTCTATATAACATATTTAGTAGCCGTTTGGCCATGAGTATTTTTTTATTTTTTTTTCAAAAAATTATTTCACTTTAGTGAAAAAAATGAAAACCATAGTATTTGACCATGAAAATTCCAAATACAATTTGGAATTGTATTTGAAAAAGTGAAAACAAAACAAACTTATTTTCACTTTTTTCACTCCCACTCCTCTCACAAAATTTCAAAAACAACTTTAATTTATATTCATAGCCAAACATAACTCCAACTCCAACTTCAATTCCAACTTTATTTCCAACTCCAAAAAATTATATTTCATGGCCAAACGTGGCCATGAAAACTAAAGTTTTTGAAGTTGGAGTTAGAGTTTAGAGTCGAAGTTGGAGTTGGAGTTGGAGTTGTTCATGAATTGAATTGGAGTTGTTTTTAAAATTTTGTAAGAGAAGGAAGATGAAAAAAAAGTTCAACTTAGACTTAGTGAATTTGAAGACTTCAACTTATAGACATAGAGAATATGAAGACTTCAACTTGTAGGCTTCAGTATGGTGAAAGTTCCAACATGAAGACTTAGAGAATTTGAAGATTTCAACTTGTAGACATAGGTCATCTGAAGACTTCAACTCTCAAACTTCGTAAACTTTCACGCTTCAATATGGTAACTTGAAAGATCCAACATGAAGACTTAGTGAATTTGAAGACTTCAATTTATGTCAAAGAATCTTTTACCTCATAGGGGTTTTCCCCCATTAAGTCACCAACACTTGATGCAAGTCTGAAGATTGATAAAGTTAAAAGTCTCTTGAAGACTGAATTTTTTATATGAGGGGGAACATGTATTTTTTTTGACACTCATGCAACTGAACTCAGAATAAAATTTCAAGTGCCTACGTACCTCAATGAAGAGGTTCAAGTCAAACGTAGTTCTGGGGGTGAGTTTTTTTTTATTTGTGTCCTAACTTTTGCCTAGGCCGTCTCCTTTGAGGTTTTCAACCTAACGAACATTCATTTTATTTTATATATTTTTATTTTGAGCCGTACACAGTTTATACTCTTACGGGCCAGGAGTAGACATGCAGTTTATACTCGTGCCTTAAGGAGTGTCATCTTCCTTCAAGGATAGTACTTCTTCAAGAACTTGGCCTTGATAGGGCCAATCCTCACGCCATCTGCATCAACAAGCTTGTAAGAACCATTTGAATATACTTCTTGTATGACATATGATCCATCCTATTTCGGGGTAAATTTACCCCTGGATTTACGAGAAGTGATAATGGGTCTTCTTACTGCAAGGACTTGATCTCCAACTTAGAAACACCTCAAGCGAACCCTTTTGTTGAAAGAACGAGATAACCTGGATTGATGACATTCAAGATTTTGTTGAGCCTCTAGCCTCTTCTCATCAAGAGCTTCTAACTCCGCAAGACGCAACTTAATATTTTCTTCATCGATGAGCCCTTGTTGAATAGCCAGTCTCAAAGAAGGTATTTGACGCTCAAGTGGCAGGACTGCATTAACTCTGAAAGCAAGTGAATATGGGGTTTCTTGCGTTGGTGTGTGGTAAGTTGTTCTATATGCCTACAAAGCTTCTTTTATTCGTTCATGCTAGTCTCATTTGGACTTGGAGACAGCCTTCTTCAACAAATTGCATAAAGTCTTATCGAATGCTTCTGCTAGACCATTGGCGGTAGAATGGTACATAGAAGACTTGCACTGCTTAAAACTAAAGAGATCACATATTTTATTCATCAGCTTGTTATCAAATGGCTATCCATTGGTAGTTATTATGTACTGAGGAATTTCAAAGCGGTAGATGATATTTACTGGGATGAAGTTTGCAACATTTTTTTTCTTTACTCCATTGAGAGCAACAACTTCAGCCCACTTTGAAAAGTAATCTGTCGCGACCAAGATTTATAAGTGTACACCAGAAGATTTTGGTAGTGGACCAACAACATCCATTCCCCAAGCATTGAATGTCCAAGATGCTACCGTTGGGTGTAATATTTTGGAAGGTTGATGTATGAAATTTGCATGAAATTGACAAACTTTGCATCTTCTAGCATAGTCCAAGCTTTCTTTCACCATCGTTGGCCAATAATACCTTATTCTTTTAATGTGAAAATGAAGCTTCGGTCCAGACTGATGTGATCCACAAACTCCCGAGTGAACTTGTTGCAACACGTGAATTGTTTCTTTCTCTCCCAAGCATCGTAAGAGTACTCCTTCAAATGATCTTCTGTACAGTGTCTTTGTAGTAAAAAAAACGAGGTGCATGATGACGAATGTAAGTCCTTCTCCTTGGATCTTCTGAAAGTATCCCATAACACAAGTAGTCAATAATGGGTTGTCGCCAATCTTTCTTTACAGCTTAGGACACGGTGACGAGGTATTCAACCTTACTTTTTACGTCCTCATCATCATTCGATGGCAGTACTACCCATTCTTGGCGGATAGTAACTCCTGTCTGATTCGTAAGAGTTAGAGTTGAGGCTAAAGCAGCTAGGGCATCAGCTTGCTTATTTTCTTTTCGCGGCACATGCTGGAGGGTTACTTCTCCAATCCATCCCATTAAATTCTGTGTATAATCTTGATATGGTCTTAACTCAGTCTTTCTGACTTTATAGCTTCTCAAAAGCTGTTTGATCACCAATTGGGAGTCACCAAAGACTTGTAATTATAGCTGATTCATGTTGAAAACCATCTCAAGTCCGAGTATGAGAACTTGATATTCAGCAACATTATTGGAAAAATGATTCGTCAAGGTAAAAAAGTAGGGAATGACCTCTTCTTGTAGAGTGACAAACACTACGCCAGCACCAGCTCCATCTTGATGTGCAGCACCGTCAAAGTATATCTTCCATGAGGATATAACTTTAACAGCTATCGCATCTTCATCAGGAAGTTCATCGATCAATTTTCAATCATCGGGTATCAGGTGGTCTGCTAAGAAGTCTGCCAATGCTTGCCCCTTTACAGTCTTTTGAAGGATGTACACGATCTCAAACTATTAAAATTGGAGGTACCACTTTGCAAGTCGGTCACTAAGGACTGGTTTTGACATTACAAACTTGATGGAATTTGCCCTAGACACAAGACGGACAACATAAGCTTGAAAGTAGTGTTTCGTCTTTTGAATCGAGAAGGCCAATGCCAAACACAAATTTTCGATTGGAGAATACTTTAGCTCATTCGGCGTCATCATTCTTCTCAAATAGTAAAGAGAGTTTTCTTTGCCTTCACTATTTTCTTGAGCCAGTAGTGCTCCAACTGACCTCTCTTGTGCCGCGATGTAGAGTATCAATGGTTTTCCAGGTATGGGTGCCGTAAGAACTGGTGGGTTCATTAAGTCAGATTTGATACTCTCAAAAGCATTACTACAAGATTGGTTCCATTCGAAAGGGGTATCCTTCTTCATGAGATGGCTGAATGGTTGACATTTTTTTGTTAGGTTCGAGATAAACCTCCTTAAATATGCTGGCCTTCCTTGTAGGCTTTTTAACTCATGAATGTTTCGAGGCTCGGGCATATTTAAAATTGCATCAACCTTGGGTTGATCAATTTCAATTCCTCGGTGTTGTACAATGAAGCCAAGAAACTTTTCAGAAGTAACCCCAAAGGCACACTTCGATGGATTCATTCTAAGTTGATATCTTCAAAGTAACTCAAACACCATTCTTAGGTCTTTTAAGTGGTCATCTCTCTTTCTTAACTTCACCAGTAGATTTTAACGCTCCAAAAATCTATCTGGAGATGTCACACGGTGCTTAGGACCACAAGTGATCCCAAGCTAACCCATGAACTGACATATTATTAAGCAACTGATTAAATATGTATAAAATGACTGAATTTACTGTGTGAAAATATAATAATGATGGAATCTATGAAAATATAATAGTGATACAATTTTACATTTTGATAAAGTATGAAAAGAGGGACTGAAATTACAAGACTGGCTCTAACTGACATCTGTGAAGCTTCTACTATACTGACTATAGATAGATGGGATGCGACTCCAACTACCACTAATTAATACATATGAGTAAGAAAGTAAAGTACACAACCAACATCTAACTGAAGTCTCTGAAGTAGGATGACTCATCATCTGCTGGCTAGAATCTGCAACTGTCTGATTCTGGCAGCACATACCACAACTTGTACCTACATTATGAGATAATGTAGCACATAGACGTATATGTGGATCAGTACTTTGAGGATGTACTGAGTATATGGGGGTGAAATGCATAAGTAAAACATCATCTTATCATTATAATTTATAAAATAATGCATGCTAAATGTAAATGACTCACATAAGCTGGAATATATGAAATACTGGAATAGGTAGCAATAAGAAGCAAATCATACTTTATAAATCTTGTGAGCCATAACATTTAGTTCTAAAAGCCTTGCTTATATTCTCTCTTTAAATCATGTTGTCTAAGTGTAGAAAGGACTCACTCTTAAATCTGAAATCTAAAAGTTGAAGTCTAAAGCTAATATTTTTCTGTAAAACATAATCTTGAGTAATACTGTGATCCTTTACACTTAGTTTTCTAAAAACTTTTCTCTTCTTCTCCTTTTACTATTAAGGAGAATACTTTATCTTAAGGCTTTAGAAATCTAAAAACTTATTCTGCATGGGAGGTTCTTCTATCCGACATAAACCATGTGAGCATTCATGGAGTCCAACGTTCTTGTATTCCTATGGAGGAATCCTCACGTTGGGGAGAGGAGTCATACTCTTGCCAGGGAGTACAACCTATCTAAGTGATCACAATCTTAGTCATCCACGTAGAAGTGGGAACAATCTAAATCCTACGTTGGCACGTAGTTCTGGGGTATGAAACCGTAGTAACGTACCCATCTCGGTGCTAAATACTACACTCATTAAATCTGTATGCTCATTCTGATGGAAATCTACTTTTAAAATAGTACAGTGGTTTACAATGAACACCCACTGTATATCTGTAAAGCTAAATCTTCAATCTAAATCAGTAAAGTGGATTCCAAATCTATTTTGAGACCAAAAAGGTCAAATCTTTAACAACAATCTAAAAGGAATCTAGTCATAGGGTGCTTATTGTTGACACCCAATTTTGGCTCGCTCTTTTCCTCTAATTAATTTTATCGATGTTCTTGGCCCTAACTAATTTTAAAATTAAATAAGAAATAAAACTCGTATTTTTATCTCTATTTTTATAAGTTTTCTATCATATTATAAAATATTTTAACATAATTAAATATTTTAACAAATAAAATAAAATATCTTTAGTGATTGCATTCACATTTTTTTCTAATTTTATTTTTTAGGCGATATTGTGACCACATATATTTATACTTTTGTTATATAAAATATATATTTTATATTTTATTATATTCTTATTTATACATATATATACAAATTATGTCTGTAATTTATATCCTTTAAAATAAAAATAATTTTTTTCGGATATCGAAAGCATCGATAAATTTAATTTCAGTAGAAAAAGAGTATTCGGGCTAACAATACTCCTTTTTTATTTTATTATTATTATTTTTTTATTTTTTTTTCAAACCCAACTTTTATAAATTTCAACCGAGAGCTCGAAAATCTGCCCGAACCCGGTATAATTCCTATGCCCGTCTTGTCAATCCACCTCAACAGATACAATTTAACCTGATCCATCGATTTATTTTAAATCCGAAGAATCCTAAAATTTTTAGTTATTTTTATATATATGTAGGCATATATAATTTATTTTTATTTATTTATATATTTATTTACTTATTTATTTATTTATTTATTTATTTATTTATTTATTTTCTTTTCCTCTTCTCTTTAAATTAAATGCTAACCGTCTGATCAAATATCGAACAAATAAAAAAATAATCGTTTTAAAATTGAATTTTCAAATATTTATCCGTATATACATAATTTTTCTTTTTCTTATTCTTTACTATTATTTTTAAGGGTAATCTTTTAGGATCGTCCGATCAAAAGATCGGACAGATCAAAACCAGTTCAGAATCACCCGACTAACACAAATTGATCTAGTCCGCTGAAATTTCAAGTGCGATAGTCTCAAAGATTCTAATTATTTACTTATTATATAATTTATTTATTTATATATATATATATATATATTAAATTTGGACCGTTCGATCAAACGATCGGACGACCCAAATTTCAGTCAACAAATCAAGTACCATACACGTGTCTTTTTTTTCTCTCCAGAAAGACAGAGCCTGCAACTTCCTCTCCCAAATATCATTCTTTGGTCTCTTTCAACTTTCCCAAATCGACACAACAACAACTGATCTTTTGCCTCTCTCTTCTTCACCTTTCTTTCACAATCACCAAATTGGATATCCTAAATTAACCGTGTCACCACCATAGCTGCCGCTCCTCTGAGAAGAATCTTTTGCTTTTGGGTCGTCCACAATTCGTGACTTCACCGGGACAGTAAGAACATACCCAAATTGATGCAAGAGTTAATTTTCGATTTTAAATTCGTATTAAAAGCCCGAGAATCGTCCAAATTATTGGAGGGATTTGTCTTTTTCAATTTTTGAATTCTGATTTCCCCCCTCCAATTTGCCCGTTGGTTTCTTTAAATTTTTTATTTCAAATTCGGACTTTCAAGTCCAGATTTGCCTATAAATACCCACATTTTTATCTATTTCAAAATGAGTTTTGGGTAAGGGAGAAAATAGAGAGAGGGTGATAGGTCTGGAAAGAAAAGCAAATTTCGTGAGAAGAGTAAAGAAGATCCGTTAAAAATAGAAAAAACGACTGAAAATAGGGAACAAAGAACAGGGGTCTCAAAGAATTGGTAGCCTTCTTTTCTGATTTCGGGCCTAAATTCTAAGCTCTGCAATTCGAGTTAATCACTGGAAAATACTTGACGGGAAGCCTTTGTTTGCTGCACGCCAAAAGGTGCGAACTCACCCCTTCTCGTTTCTTTGTTAACTTCTTCTCTTTGTTACTTTTTTTTTTAATTTTGTCGGATGTGAGATTTATGTTGATGTTGAGTTGTGTGGCTGTTGTTATCTTGATCTTACGAGTATGAGATGTAGTTTCTTTAATCGGAAAGATCATTCGGTGTTGAATACGCGAATTATAAAAGTGTATGTATTTATCCCGTTTGGTTATCACGATTGAAATTTAGTTGGGAATATTGATAGAATACAATTTTTTTGTGGTTGCATGAGGCTGTAGGCATGAACATGTCGTAGTCTGCTACTAGTTTAAAGGGAAATCGAATCCATGAAGCAATTCTAACCCTGGTTATGTTTTGTTACTGATTCTGAAACACGAGCTTACCTGTGATTTTGAGTGCCTTTGAATCTAAAAAATATATTTGTAAGTAAGTATTTGATTTCCTTGGATTTTCTGTTTTGATCATAATTCCGTACTGAGCATCAACATGAAATTGTTGTGAATCGAGCTTAAATATGATTTCATTTTGACTTATTTCAATGCACGATTTTAGAGTTTGGGCTGTGAAAATTTATCTTTCATTTTGTCCCTGCGTGGTAGAGGGTTATGGGGAGATTGTTTCTCCTATACCGTTGTTTCCAAGCCCGAAGGGAGTCTTAGATTATCTCTTAAGTTAGAATTGTATATGAGCACTTGCAAATGCAATGGGAGGAACTATATAAAGTATGTAGTAATTTGTACACATAGGTGTTGTTTTCAGGAACATGCCTTGTAGGAAGAGTTTGTTATGAGTAAAAGAAGATATTTTACATGACATAGGTGGTATCATATAAACTGTTTGGTTAGTAAATATGTGTAGATCCTTTTAATGGTGTATGTTTTGGGTTTTACTTGAAGTCAAAGTTTTCTTTGTGTTTCTTTTCATTAATTTGATTCGTTCCAGTTTAGTTGCATTATGTTGTCCTGTCTACACTGTTTCTCTTTTGATGAATGATTTTCTTTTAATTGTGTGTGTCAATATTGTGTGTCTTAGATGAAAGTTTTAAACTAATTTTAATCTTACCTCTAGTTGCTTTAAGGTCCACTTTGCATTAATGTGTACATGTGAATATACCCAAGTTACTTTAAGTGTTTGTTGGATTACATATATATGTATGTTATCAATTATGTTTGCGTGCTAATTCTTTTTTTTTCTTTTTACATGTAAACTCGGGAGTTGGGGTTCCGTATCGGAATTCGTTTTGACCCAACATCGGGTCAACCACAATTAGGATCGCAGAGCCTTGGAGTCCTACAAATTAGGAGCCTAAGCTCCTAAACCAAAATTACTATTCTTTTATCATTTTTTATTTGATTTATATTTTATGTTGTATTATATTTTTAGAATAATTACTAACTCTTGTTGTTAAGTTTGTTTGAGGTAGATTTACTTGATTATAAAATCCACGCTACTCTATTATTTATCGATCCTCTTACATGTTGTTTTAGCGTTCCTGACTTTCGTGAATAACATGAGATTATCACTAAGAAAATAATAGCATTTTATCATACTTGGTTAATTCTTTTGAAAATGCATCACTAATATGTTTAAATAGTAAGCACCATGTTTTTCTTAAAAACATAACAATAAAAGATAAATTTCAAAACTAATGAGAAAGCACATTTATCAAATTTACATTTTTTATAGAGTCCATCTACCAACTTTAACATATTTTTCCAATAAATAATTCTAATTTCTGCGCTATATTTTATTTTTTAACATTATTTGAGTTTTCAGGATAGAAAGTGCGAGGTATATATATTCATCCACTACCACGTACAAGGTATATTATGTTATACTATAACAATTATTATTTTTAATTATCAATATTATTATTATTGTCATTATTATTTATACCAAAATTATCGTCACTATTTTAATTCATTATTATTATTATTATTATTATTATTTAATTTCATCCTATTTATAATCTTTCATATACCCTTAAATATACATCTCGCAAATTTTCACGTCATGAAGAACATATTTGTTTATATTTTAGTTATATATTTAGACTTCGCATGTCTTAAAACTTCTTTATAAGATTACAATATTTTGCACTTTCTAATATGTGTAAATTATATTACTACCCATTTGTATTCTAAAAGTACTCAATACATATATTTTGCACAATTATATTACTTCCTTGTACATGGTAGTTGTCATGTTTATTATACCGTAAATTTCCTTCCCTTTTAAGAAAATAAATAAAAATAATAATAAAGTTTTATTATTGCTATTTTAGCAAATAACAAATTAAAAGTTTCCTAATATTTTCCTAAACTAAGCGTAAGGACTATCTTCGGATAGGCTCTGAGGGGTGCCTAACTCCTTCCCTTCGAGCAACCAAAATCCTTACTCAGAATCTCAATTTTTTTTTCGAAAGATCAAAATAGAGTTTCACAATAAAAATGGTTTTTCCTAAAAGTTTGGTGGCGACTCTAAATTTTTTTTTTCAAATCTCAAGAGTCATTAAACGCCACCACATGCCGTGTGCTATTTCGACCGGTTCGAGCTAGGGCGCAACAGAATGACGACTCTGCTGGGGATGAGGAGAACTTAGGTTTTAACCTTAACATGCTTAGTTTAGGATTTTTTTTGCTTTATTATGTTATTTGCTTTACATATCTTTATTTCATGCTCTGTGTGAAAGGACGCAAGCCAAATCCAAACTTGCGTTCCTTATTTGTGTGAACAACACTACTTGTTACTACTTTATCACTTGCATTTTCTTATCGAGTCTTTGGTCGTACACAATTCACACACTGTGGTACACGCGAGGGGTGTACTGCACTTCTCCTAACCTTCTTTGGATTCCTTAGTTTCAGAGTCGGTGCAATTAGGTTAGTGTACCTTTTCGCAAATATTCGGTCCCACTCTTGAATATTTAGGAAAAAATTCTACTCTAGTAATAGGTCATATTGCATATACCTTAGGCGGGACGGTCCAAGGTATCGTCTTCACAACTTGGAAGCCACCCTTTCGTCAAAAGGTTATGAAACCTTTATGACGTATTTTGTATTAGAACTGATTCAGATAATCCAGAGATCGAACATTAATGGATTCAAAACAATCAGATTGGCCTTCTTTTACTCTTCCTTCATTCAACACATTTTCACGTCAATAAACATAGAGAATTACCCAAACTCGCCAATATTTGACACCATTTTCACGAATACAGAGTGTTGTTAAAACTCCACTTTACAAATATCTTTCTCAAAGTTCATGAAAGTCGAGTGTTCTAAAAATACTTTGCTTTCGTTCAACTTTCTCTTCAAGTCCACAAATAGGGAATGCCACTGGAAAACTTCACCTACATCTAACTTCTTTCGATCCAAACTGGAGTGGAATGTCATCAAGCATTCTTTCAATGTTTGATTTTTTTTTCAGTCAACAGACGTATAATATTATTCAAAACTCTGCAATTATTTAATAACCTTCTTCAAGACAATGAATGTGGAATATTACTTATCTTCACCCACTTCTAACTCTTTATAGCCAAAGAGCGTGAGGCATCATTAATACTTCTCTTGCATTCGATATCTCTATCATAAGATCCTCATTCATCAATAACGAGGCCTGAGGTACTTACTTTTTAAAGGCATCATTTTAGCTAGCTTTTATAAATTCATATCGATATATATCTTTATCGCCACCATCAAGGCCTCTCTTTGCCGCCCTTGCTGGATACATTCCCTCTTTAAGAAAACTTAAAATTGTTCTGAATCCAAAATGTGTCAAAATCTCGATTCATCTATATCAGTTTGTTTGGACGAAGTCCTACCTCTGGCAAAATGAGGCTCCACAATATAAGATGTGCTTACTTGACGTTGTCTGAATGTGCTTGTCCATCGACATGAACTAACTCTTTAACTTTTATTTGTGTTTGCATTATTGATGTGTATGCAATTGCGAACACATTAACGGCCTTTAACCTAGAATAATTGGGACGTCTTAAGCAACTTTTGTTATTTTTTTGATTGTTTTTATTGTTTTAATGCAAATACTAGTGATCGGGGAGGAATCCAAAGAAAAAAAAATAAATCAACTGAAATCTGGTGCAAATGAGCTAAAGTGTGGCTGAATATGACAGGCTGTCAAAGTATCCATCATGCTTAGACAAAACTTGAGGAGTTGAGATGAAATGTGATGACGTTTCGCAAGTGCCGTCAAACATGGGACATGCTGTCAAAGTGGCCGTCAGCCTGAGGCAGATTATGCTGATTTCTAGTAAGGATGTGACGATATTTTCATGGGCCGTCACATATTTGACACACCGTCAGATTTGCCGTTAGAAAAATCAGAAGATAGTAATTCACTGGAAACTTTGACGACATCCTGCATACGCCGTCAGACGTATGACGCGCCGTCAAGAATGCCGTCACCTATTCCGAAGAAAATCATAAATTTTAATTTTATTTCCTTATTTAGGGTTGACTATTTAAAGACCTGCAGGGGGGATCAGACAATTAACTCGGAGGGTGGCACGTAAAATTGCTTCCTTTTTTTCATCAGATATTTTTCTTGTTTTCTTTCAAAACACTTATCAACTATTGTGGGTTTCCATCTTGTGATTGAATTGAAGAAATACTTATTGGGTTTCATCCATCAGTAAGTTTATCCATATTACCATGAATTCAACTTGTTATTTCGTTCATCAAATCATGAGCGGCTAATTCTATTAGCCCGAGTTATGGGATCCATGGATTAGGGTTTGATATGATACTAGGTATTTAAAGGATTCAAAGAGTAGTAGGACATCTTGAAATTCTGTTTCTTTAACTTGAATCTATTGGTTGCAAACAATAGGTTATGCCTTAGGCTTATTTGCTTTTAACAGAGAAATAAACTAGAGAACGTGAATTATCAACAGGGACTCGGAAGCTACCAACCTTCTGTTTAATGATTGATACCGTAACTGGATTAATCTACCTGAGATAAAATCCTATTGGAAATAGATAAGTTATCTAAGTTCGAGAGAATTAGATAATAAATTATCTGGTGAGGTCGAGAGATAAGTCAAATAGTATCGTCGTCAGGGATATTCTGCTGTTTCTACTTACTTCAAGAGTCTTAAGCATTACCTAGTATCTGTCAATTCCCAAAACCCATGGTGAACATAACTCTGGTCTCCCATTTATCTTGATTACAAATAATAAAATATTGAAAGTGACAATTGACTCTCTGTGAACTTAAACCCCCATTTTTAGAAATAGTAAACTACCAGTAAAGTATTTCATAAACAAATCGAAGTTCACACCCTATTCCCTATGGGATTCGAACCCAACCTAGTTAGATTTTATATTGACAACAATCGCTTACACCCATTCAAGAGTGTAGTTTGAGCGTTATAAAAAATGGCGCCATTACTGGGAAATACGGTTGTGGACTGAAAGTTTGTGTGCAAAAATTTGCTGATAGTTAAGTTTTCCAAATTTACGTTTGTTTATTGTTTTTGTTTATTTGTAGGATCTTTATAGGTTAAGCCAAGCACTACTCAATCCGGAACCCCACCGCATAAGCAGAATGGCAGAATAACCGCTGCGGTATGAGGTTGATGATGATGATGATGTGGATGGAGCAGGTGCAACAGGAGTGATCATTCCCCCTCCGTTAGAACTTGGAGCAAAGTTCAATATTACAAGTACTGTGATCCAACTCCTGAATCTGAAGGGGTTGTTTGGAGGCCTTCCTGGGGATGACCCCAACCTGCATCTGGTTAATTTTGTCACCATTTACAAATCCTTTAATAACCCAGGGGTAAGCCAGAGCGCTATCCGGTTGAGGTTATTCCTATTGTCTCTGTCTGGAGAGGTAACATTGTGGCTAAATGAGTTGATGCCTGACTCTATAACCAACTGGAGGCACTTGAGATGAGCTTTCCTAGAAAGGTTCTTTCCGCCGTCCAGGAAGGTACAATTGAGGGATGAGATCAACAATTTTAGACAACTCCCGAATGAGGCTTTACATGAAACTTGGGAGAGGTTCAAGAAGAAGCTGACACAGTGTCCAAACCATAACATGACGGACATACATTTGATGGAGACTTTGTATAGAGCTTTTAACTCTATGACAAAGCCAATGGTAGATAACGCTGTTGGTGGGTCATTTGTTTCTCTGTCATTTCAAGATGCTGCTGATATACTGAATAGGATGACCAAACTAAGTAGGGCTTGGTACACCATCAATTCTGTGGTAGAAAGTCCAACTATTCCTATTGGAATGAATGATGAACAACGCAGAAGAGATAAGGAAAAAGATCAAGATATGGACCATCTAAAGACTCAAATGGACCTGCTCGCCAAGCACTTATTATCAGGAAGGACGGAAAAGATAAAGGTTGTAATGATTCGGGACCAGGTTGATATGGAGCCTGAAGAAAAAGCCAACTATGTTACTAATCAGTGGGTTTCTGAGGCAATAGACATGGGAATAAAGGTTGGAACGGGTATGACAATCCTAATCACAGAGACAGGGGGCAAGAAAATTGGAGAAGCAGCAATGACAGAAGTGGGTTGTATGTTCGTGCTGGAAATCAAAAAGCTACTGCAACTAGATAGGGAAAGTAGTCTATGGAGGATATGATGAAAGAACTATTGAAAGGAGTAGAGGCTACCAACGCAGGAGTAACTAGTATGAGGAGTGAATTTTCCACTATGAGTTAGTTGGTTAGTTTACATTCAACTTCTATCCAGCAGTTAGAGCAACAGATGAGTCAACTTTCCTCAACACTGAACCAGGGAAGAAGTGGTACTTTTCTTAATCAAACGGTCAGGATCAGAAGAAAGACGGTTCATGTCTGACGATTACCACTAGGAGTGGTAAGATTTTATCTGGCCCTTCTACGAGCAAATCTTTGAACAATGAGGAAGTTGCAGAGGAACTAGCAGAACAACACCCAGAGGAGTCTGAGAAGCCAAATAGCTCCGTTGATATATCATACAAGGATAATGAAGAGGAAGGGTTGTTGAAACCCATCCCAAGGCCACCACCTCCCTTTCCTCAATGATTGATAAAGAAGGCAGACGATGCAAAATTTAGCAAATTCCTGGCAATGCTCAAGCAATTGACAATAAATGTGCATTTGATCGAAGCACTTGAGCAGATGCCAGGATATGCAAAATTCATGAAAGACTTTGTTACCAAGAAACGAGCAGTGAGTTACGAATTGGAAGCAGACCTCCACCTTTGCAACACTATTTCCACAAGAACCTTGATGCAGAAGAAGTCGAATCCAACTGCTGTCACCATTCCCTGTACAATTGGAACCATGGAATTCACTAAAGCACTGTGTGATTTAGGAGCAAGTGTTAACCTGATGCCATTGACTATTTATAAAATATTGGGTCTGGGGAATCCCACACCTTCCAACATGAGACTGGTGATGGTAGACAGGTCAGTAAAGCGACCTGTTGGCATTCTGTATGATGTGTTGGTAAAGGTCTCAAATTTCATATTCCCCACAGATTTTGTCATTATGGACTGCGAGGTGGACTTTGAGGTGCCCATAATCTTGGGTCAACCTTTCCTCACAATTGAAAGTGCGTTGATCGATTTGAGAGCGAATGAGCTCTTATTCAGGGTGAATGATGAAGTGGTGCGGTTTGATGTGGGAAAATCAATGAAACAACATGAGGAAATGAGTGTGTTCTCAGTAGTTGATATGTATTTTGAGGACGAACAAGATGTGCTCAGGACTGAACAGCTTGTTATCGAGCCTTTAGCCGCGGTTGTGATGAACTATGATAGTGAAGGCATTGAGGAGTATGAAGAGACAGTTTGTGCCCTGACTGGCCTGGGCTCGTATTCTTATGCTCCTAAAAAGCTAAACCTTGACCTGGCTAATCAACCAACACCACCAGTTAAGCCATCTATTGAAGAACCTCCGGTGTTAGAATTGAAGGAGCTACCTGGTCACTTACGATATGTGTTTCTGGGGAAAGGGAGCACGCTACCTGTTATTATTGCAGCTGATTTGGAAGAACAACAGGTAAATGCACTTATTTTAGTACTTCAGAGGCACAAAAGAGCAATCAGATGGACCATCGCAGATATTATTGGCATTCCACCTGGCATCTGTACGCATAAAATCCAACTAGAAGAAGATTGTACCCCTACCAATGAGAATCAGTGCTATCTTAACCCACCAATGAAGGAGGTGGTTAAAAAGGAGATTATTAAGTGGTTGGATGCATGAGTAGTTTACCCTATTTCTGACAGCAAATGGGTAAGTCTAGTTCAATGCGTGCCCAAGAAAGGGGGTATAACGGTGGTTGCTAATGAAAAGAATGAGATGATTCCACTCAGACCAGTAATCGGGTGGAGAGTCTGCATGGATTACCATAAGTTAAACTCTTGGACTCTGAAAGACCACTTCCCAATGCCCTTTATGGACCAAATGCTTGATCGATTGGCTGGTAGGGGGTGGTATTGCTTCTTGGATGGTTATTTTGGATATAGACAAATCTGCATTGCTCCGGAAGATCAAAAGAAGATGACATTCACGTGCCCATATGACACGTTTGCATTTAAGAGGATGCCATTTGGGCTATGCAATGCACCCGCCACTTTTCAACGGTACATGATATCTATCTTTTCTGACATGGTGGAAGACACCATAAAGGTATTCATGGATGATTTCTATGTGGTAGGTGATTCATTTGAAACGTGTCTGGAGAATCTGAATGTGGCCTTACAAAGATGTGTTGAATTTAATCTAGTACTTAACTTGGAAAAATGTCATTTTATGGTAAAAGAGGGTATCGTGCTTGGGCACAAAATTTCTGAAAAAGGGATTGAAGTTGATCGAGCAAAGGTAGAAGTTATCGAGAAATTACTGCCTCTCATTTCAGTAAAGGGAGTGCGTAGTTTTCTTGGTCATGCAGGATTCTATCATAGATTCATAAAAGACTTCTCAAAACTTGAAAATCCACTTTGCAAGCTATTGGAGAAGGAAGTGAAATTCCTCTTCGATGACGAATGTGTGAAGGCATTTGAGTGCCTTAAACAGAAGCTGATTTTGAAATAATGTGTGATGCAAGTGGAGTCGCGCTGGGAGATGTATTGGGACAGAAGAGGGATAAATTGTTTCACCCGTTATATTATGCCAGCAAAGCACTGAATGGAGCACAAAAGAATTACACAGTAACCGAACAAGAATTGCTAGCTTTGGTGTATGCTTTCGAGAAATTTAGATCTTATCTGATTTGGGACTAAAGTGGTAGTCTATACTGACCATGCTGCCTTGCGGTACTTTATGGCCAAGAAGGATGCTAAACCAAGGCTTATTAGATGGGTGTTGCTATTGCAAGAGTTTGATTTTGAAGTCAAAGATAGGAAAGGTTGTGAAAACCAGGTTGCATATCATTTATCTAGAATGGAAGGTGAACAAGAAGCTAATGATGAAACAAATATAAATGATGCATTTCCTGATGAGGAGATCCTGGAAACTATTATGGAATCATTGCCCTGGTACACGGATTTTTCAAACTACGTTGTGAGTGAGATTATCACGCCCCAAAATCCCATTGGGCCGGACTGGCACCCGAAGCCGAGAAGGCCCGGGAGAACCCATTCAAATACCTGTACTTTCACTTACATGTCACCAAAAATTTGGACAGCACTTCGTTGCATATAGAAGGGTCTAATTACCTGTATCAGCACAACACGCACAAATATATATATATATATATATATAATACTTGGCCGTCGGGGCCACCACATATACAAATATAACATCACTATATAAACTTCCATGACTTTACCCTTTCTTATGTCTACAAAGCCTCTAGGATATACATGACATAACTAGGGTCGGGACAAACCTCCCGCCCACACATGACTCCTGTACAATAACAAAACATAAGGAACCGACTCGGAAAGCTCCGAAGCAAACTGGAGCTCACCAACAATAGCTGTATGACCTGGCTCCTATCTATGCTGTGTATGAGCTGAAGCACCTGTGCCTGCAGCATGAAATGCAGGTCCCCCATGAGGGACGTCAGTACGAAATATGTACTGAGTATGTAAAGCTGTAAATAATCATATGTGATATGGGGGGTCAAGAAAATCAGACACAAGTGAATAAATCATAATAGAAGTGAACCACACTTCATAAACACTTTTAGGATCATGTACATTATCATTAATCTGAATTGGGTTCTTGAATTCAAACACATTTGTGGAACGGTATACCTTCGTTCATTTCATTCTTTACAATTATCATTCGCCATTACCTCCTCCTCCCGAACATTTTGACACTTTATAGAATGGAAACAACTTCGTTGGTAACGCAGAACAATACATGTTTTTTGGACAACCTCAGAATCTTACTTGATGGAACATTGGTGTTTTCATGCCAAAGAACATCGTTAGAGTATGTTTTACATATCTCGTTGTAGATTCGGATACCAATTCAACACAACTTCCCGCCTTTACAAATCACTTATCTACAATGAAATGTTTGGCATCTAGTATTAGCAACCCAACACCACAATTCTCTTCCATAATTCCATACAACCAATATTTGCAAAGCATTCCAAAAACCAAATTGAACAATAGGTTTATGTGTGTATATATATATATATATAATCATAATTTCAATACCACATCATCACACCAAATCCCTTCACAATTCAACATAATCCAACCATGCACAAGAATAATCCAACATCATTTCCAATCATTTTTCAACAACAATCAAATAACATACTTCTTATGCTCACATGCATATATATACATATCCATATAAATAACACCAACATAATTTACATCCTTACCATAAAATGGCCCTTTTGATTTTGAAGTCCTGTTGGCAAAAATAAGGGGTGCTTATCGAAGCCCTCGAGACGGTGAACACAACTACCGAATCAATTTGGATTTTCTACGGTTGAATCACAAGATAATTGGAGTTGAAATTAGGCTAGGGTTTCTTATTCTTCAATAATTTTGATGATAAATGATGTATATGAGGCTAAGTATATGTATATAATGACCAATTTTCGTCCATGAGGTGATGGAAAATGACCATATTGCCCTTAAAATTTAAGTAAATCCGAATCTGTCCATGGTGGACTGTTTTGATAGGCTAAAGTAAATCGACCATAACTCTTTGCTCCGATAATGGATTTGGGTGAAACCAATTGCATTAGAAAGAAGACTCTCGGGGATTCTCATCGATATATAAAAGCTCATACAGTTCATTTTGTAAAAGGAGTTATGATCGTTTAAAGTCCACCCAAAAATCTGTTTGGCTGCAGTACTTTTGTGTGCAGAAAATTTCTGCACATTTACTGTTCATTGCGTCCACCGTTTTCAAGTTTCGAACATGCTCGCTTATATCCGATACTCATCTGTTTTCAGAAATCTTTATATCGTTGGAAATCTAACTCGATAAACTTCGCATAGAATCTTCGACGAGCAAATTCCGGTATAAATTAAGTCGATTCCTATACACATATAATCAAACTATACACTTGAAACCATCTCAAAATAATCAATACTCATACTTAAACTCATATGTACCTAACTTATGATCAATACATATACTCCAACACATATAACCATGGCTAATGCACGTAATTAAGTATGGGGTATTACATCCTTCCCCCCTTAAGGACATTCATCCTCGAATGTGAATGTAGTTATTTAGCCGAAACAAGTTCGAATTCATAATTGATATTCACATCATCATATAGATATTATGCATATGTAAAAACTTACTTGTTAGTTTCCCAGTTCCACTCCTTGCACTTCTTTTTCACCTTTGAACAAATAAGGGTATTTGGATTTCATTGGTTCCTCCGCTTCCCATGTAATCTCTTCCCTTTGTTGATTTCTCCAAAGTACTTTCACCGATGCTACTTCTTTATTTCTCATCTTCTTAACTTGACGATCTAATATAGCAATAGGCATCTCCTCATAGGTCAGATCTTCTGTTACTTGCACATCTTCAGTAGAAGTAATAAGGGACGGATCTCCGATGCACTTTCGAAGCATCGATACATGAAATACTGAATGCACTGATGAGAGTTCCTGGGGTAGCTCTAATTCATAAGAAACTTGCCCACATCTTTGAATAATCTTATACGGGCCTATATATCGTGGACTCAACTTTCCTTTCTTGCCAAATCTCATCACCCCTTTCATTGACGATACCTTCAAAAATACCCAATCGCCTAACGAAAACTCTAGCCCTCCTCTTCTACTATCCGCATATGACTTGTGTCGACTTTGGGCTATTTTCAATCATTGCTGAATCACCTTGACTTTTTCTATGGCTTGATACACAAGATCCGGTCCGAACATAAGAGTTTTACCCGCTTCGAACCATCCTATTGGTGATCTACACTTCCTCCCATATAAAGCTTCATATGGTGCCATTTTGATACTTGAATGATAGCTATTATTATAGGTAAACTCAACAAGAGGTAAATGATCATCCCAGCTGCCTTTAAAATCTATAACATATGCTCGTAGCATAGCTTCAAGTGTTTGAATGGTGCGCTCTGCTTGTCCATCCGTCTGAGGGTGAAAAGCTGTACTCAGATTCACTTGTGTTCCCAAACTCCGTTGGAAAGACTTCCAAAAGTTTGCGGTAAATTGAGTTCCCCGATCCGATATAATAGAAGTTGGCACTCCATGTAATCGGACTATTTCTTTAACATACAGCTTGAAATATTCTTCAAATGTGTAAGTGGTCTTAACGGGTAAGAAATGTGCGAATTTAGTAAGCCTATCCACAATCACCCATATAGAATCAAAATTTTGAGCTATACGAGGCAAACCTGTAACAAAATCCATGTTGATCATGTCCCACTTCCAAATTGGAAGATCTATGCATTGCATATAGCCTCCGGGCTTTTGATGTTCCACTTTAACTCGTTGGCAATTTGGACAATCAGCTACAAATTCTGCGATGTTCCTTTCCATGTCATTCCACCAATATACATCCTTCAAATCTTGATACATTTTGGTTGACCCTGGATGAATAGAATACCTTGAGAAATGTGCCTCAGTCATAATTCTTTATCTTAGCTCATCAACAATAGGCACACATAGCCGATTTTGGCATAGAAGTACTCCTTCTTGCGAAAGCTCAAATACCTTCGTCGCACCATTTTGAACATTCTCCTTGAGTTGCAATAAAATAGGATCTACATCTTGCTTCTCTTTCACCTCAGCTACTAATGAGGATTTCGCGGCATTATGCACAATAAGCTCCTCGTCCGGAGTTTCGAGAAGATGAACTCCTAGACTAGCTAATTAATGAAGATCTTTAATCATCCCTTGCCTTTCTACAGGTGCCATCATAGCCTTACGACTCAAGGCATCAACTACTATATTCGCTTTCCCTGGGTGATACAAAATATCAACATCATAATCTTTTAATAGTTCCATCCACCTTCGCTGCCTCAGATTTAGATCCTTCTGACTGAAAATATATTGTAAGCTCTTGTGATTAGTATATATATCAACATGAACCCCATATAAATAGTGGCGCCATATTTTTAAAGCAAAGATAACCGCTGCCAG
This sequence comes from Capsicum pubescens, assembly GCA_030864215.1. Taxonomy (NCBI): domain Eukaryota; kingdom Viridiplantae; phylum Streptophyta; class Magnoliopsida; order Solanales; family Solanaceae; genus Capsicum; species Capsicum pubescens. The sequence goes on along the minus strand of CM061539.1, from coordinate 192,497,634 downwards.
CTCAAGATCATGCGTGGGGTAATTTTTCTCATATGGCCTCAATTGCCTTGAGGCATATGCTATCACCTTACCATGCTGCATTAATACACTGTATACCCTTCTGGAAGTACCAACACAGGTGTAGAAGTCAACTTATTCTTCAATTCTTGGAAACTCTCCTCACACGCATCATTCCATTGGAACTTGGATGCTTTATGCGTTAGCTTAGTTAAGGGTGCTGAAATAGAAGAAAAACCCTCAACAAACTTTCTATAATAACCAGCCAACCCAAGAAAACTACGAATCTCCGTAGGCGTTGTGGGCCTTGGCCAATTCTTCACAGCTTCTATCTTTTGAGTATCAACCTGTAGGCCTTCATTTGATACAATATGGCCCAGAAATGCCACTGACTTTAGCCAAAATTCACATTTAGAAAATTTTGCATACAGCTTGCAATCACGAAGAGTTTGCAACGCCTGTCGCAAATGATTAGCATGATCCTCTTCTGATCTAGAATAAACTAGAATATCATCAATGAAAACTATCACAGATACATCTAGAAATGTCTTAAACACCCTATTCATTAAATCCATGAAAGCTGCAGGTGCAATAGTTAGCCCAAATGACATAACTAGAAACTCATAATGACCATACCTTGTTCGGAAAGCTGTCTTGGGTATATTTTTTTCTTTGACTCTCACTTGATGATAACCTGACCTCAAATCAATCTTAGAAAAACATTTGGCACCCTGTAACTGATCAAATAAATCATCAATTCTTGGAAGAGGATATTTATTTTTAAGAGTCACTTTATTCAGCTGCCTATAATCAATACACATTCTCAATGTTCCATCTTTCTTGCGCACAAACAGCACTGGTGCTCCCCAAGGGGAAATACTAGGCCTAATGAACCCCTTTTCTAGCAAATCTTTCAATTGCCCTTTCAATTCTCGTAATTCTGCTGGGGCCATTCTATACGAAGGAATTGAGATTGGCTTAGTGCCTGGTATCACATCAATACCGAATTCTATTTCTCGTTCAGGAGGTAAACCTGGAAGATCTTCAGGGAATACATCAAGAAATTCACATACTACTGGTACAGTGTGAAGATCTGGTGATTCCGATTCCGTATCCTTTACTCTAACTAAATGACATATGTAGCCCTTGGAAATTATTTTTCTCGCTTTGAAATAAGAAATAAATCTACCTTTTGGTGCGCCAATCTTACCTTGCCATTCAATAACTGCTTCATTAAGAAAATGTAAATACATTTTTTTCGTACAACAGTCAATTTTGGCATAACAAGACGCCAACCAATCCATACCCATTATAACATCAAAATCTACCATTTCTAGTTCCACAAGATTGGCCATCATGTCTCGACCACACATATTTACTTCACAATATTTATAAACTCTTCTAGCAATAATAGATTCCCCAACCGGGGTAGACACTTCCAACGACTTATCTAACAATTCGGGGGTTCTTTTGAACTTTCCAGCAGCCAAAGGAGTAACATATGATAATGTAGAACCGGGATCAATTAGATCATATACATCAAATGAAAATAAGGACAACGTACCCGTGACCACATCTGGGGAAGCCTCTAGATTCTGTCGATCCGCTAGAGCATAAGTGCGATTCTGAGTCCTGCTGGAACTGGAGACTCTTTTTTCATTTCTAACGTGACCCGCAGGTTGTGCGCCCCTCCCAGAATAAGATACCGGTGACGATGATGCAACAACTGATCCTGAAGGTCGTGCTACGCCACCTGCGCCCCTTCGTGGGCATTCTCTCATCATATGTCCCTTCATACCGCACCAAAAACAAACATTTGTTCCCATTTGACATACGCCCATATGATGCTTTCCGTATCCATTACATAGCTCTCGAGAAGGTATCGATTGGCTCATGTTCCCTTGCCCATGATAACCCACTGATCGTGAACTATGACCCTCACTTCTTTGCCCAAATTGACTGCCTCTGAACCCCTGATGCTGTGGTGGAGCACTAGCTGCAGAATAAGAAAATAATGGCCTAGGTGGTCTAGCAGAAAATTGAGGTCTAAAACCTCCCTGTGGCGCCATAAACTGCCCTGTAGATCTGGCCCTCTTAGAAGATCCACTTTCAAATTCCTGTGTTCTTTTTCTTTGCCTCTGATATTCCATTTTCTGTGCAAATGCTTGGATCCTAGCTATATCCATGTCTTTATTCAGTGCAGCAATAGTACAATCCCTAACCAAATACGGATCCAATCCATCCACATACCGATGAACTCTGTCATCCATAGTAGCTATAACATTAGGAGCATATCTGGACAAAGAATTAAATCGAAGACTATACTCCCTCACACTTGTATTACCCTGTCGAGGATTTAAGAACTGATCCGCACGGGCCTGACGAGTCTCATATGGAAGATAATGATCAATAAATGCCTCTTTGAATTCTTTCCAAGTAGCTGGGGGTGCATCAATGCCCCTTGATCATTTCCAGTCTTCATACCAATATATAGCCTCACCTTTGAGTCTATACACGGCTAACTCCACTGACTCTCTGCCCGATACATGCATCACCTCTAGGGCCCTTTGGATCTAATCAATAAAGTCCTGTAGATCTTCATTAAGATCGAATCCGGTAAAAGTAGGCGGATCCATCTTAAGAAAATCTTGCGTCCGAAGACTAGCCGCCCTATCAGTACCGCTAGAACCCGCGGCAGGAATAGCTTGCCCTCGGACTTGACCGGCAACAATCCGGGTCAAAAGTTGTACTGCATCCCTCATATCCTGATCAGCAGCATTAACAAGTGGTTCTGTGAATGTGGTTCGCCTCCCACTTATTTCATCTGGAGTGGAAGACATTTCAGATACCCGCTCAGCTTGAGCTTCACTCTGATTAACTTGTACAGGTGGTGACTTACTAGTCCCTTCTCCGGTAGCCACATCTACCCGCTCGCTGGTATTCTTACTTACGGTATCCGGCATTCTTACTGTAATAAGAGAAACAAATGGATTCAGTGGTCAACTATGACTTCATTTGCTATATAAGCTCTATGGCACGATCTATGATCTGAAGGAAAGAAACAATTTCCTAAATGTCCATAGCCTCCTGTTTATAGATGTGGTGCACAACACACCGATAAATAAGACTCTACGTAGACACGACTTTGTAGACTCACTAGGACGAACCGCTCTGATACCACTTTTATCACGCCCCAAAATCCCATCGGGCCGGACTGGCACCCGAAGCCGAGAAGGCCCGGGAGAACCCGTTCAAATACCTGTACTTTCACTTACATGTCACCAAAAATTTGGACAGCACTTCGTTGCATATAGAAGGGTCTAATTACCTGTATCAGCACAACATGCACAAATATATATATATATAATCCTTGGCCGTCGGGGCTACCACATATACAAATATAACATCACTATATAAACTTCCATGACTTTACCCTTCCTTATGTCTACAAAGCCTCTAGGATATACATGACATAACTAGGGTCGGGACAAACCTTCCGCCCACACATGACTCCTGTACAATAACAAAACATAAGGAATCGACTCGGAAAGCTCTGAAGCAAACTGGAGCTCACCAACAATAGCTGTATGACCTGGCTCCTATCTATGCTGTGTATGAGCTGAAGCACCTGTGCCTGCAACATGAAATGCAGGTCCCCCGTGAGGGACGTCAGTACGAAATATGTACTGAGTATGTAAAGCTGTAAATAATCATATGTGATATGGGGGGTCAAGAAAATCAGACACAAGTGAATAAATCATAATAGAAGTGAACCACACTTCATAAACACTTTTAGGATCATGTACATTATCATTAATCTGAATTGGGTTCTTGAATTCAAACACATTTGTGGAATGGTATACCTTCGTTCATTTCATTCTTTACAATTATCATTCGCCATTACCTCCTCCTCCCGAACCTCCAACCACCTAACAATAATCAATACTGTACCATACTGTGACCATTAGGCTGCCCCCAGTACATATCAACTGTAATCATATCAAGTATCGGGATCGGCCCATGCTAGGCTTAAGCCCCTGAGCTACCACCCACACGTATATCAAGTAACACACATAAGAGATCTTTCCAATAACTTAGTTCAAAATCTTTTGAGATTATTACATTAGTGTTCATGCCAATATAGTACCTTTGGAACAATGATACATCAATAGGAACCAAGTAATAGACCTTCTATACAATAACGATGTAATAAAGACTCATTGGTATATCAACAATGTGTTTCAGAATCATCAATATCACAACAATGAAATAGGAGCCTTTTGGTATATCATTGAATCATTTTGACACTTTATAGAATGGAAACAACTTCGTTGGTAACGTAGAACAATACATGTTTTTTGGACAACCTCGGAATCTTACTTGATGGAACATTGGTGTTTTCATGCCAAAGAACATCGTTAGAGTATGCTTTACATACCTCGTCGTAGATTCGGATGCCAATTCAACACAACTTCCCTCCTTTACAAATCACTTATCTACAATGAAATGTTTGGCATCTAGTATTAGCAACCCAACACCACAATTCTCTTCCATAATTCCATACAACCAATATTTGCAAAGCATTCTAAAAACCAACTTGAACAATAGGTTTATGTGTATATATATATATATATATATAATCATCATTTCAATACCACATCATCACACCAAATCCCTTCACAATTCAACATAATCCAACCATGCACAAGAATAATCCAATATCATTTCCAATCATCTTTCAACAACAATCAAATAACATACTTCTTATGCTCACATGCATATATATACATATACATATAAATAACACCAACATAATTTACATCCTTACCATAAAATGGCCCTTTTGATTTCGAAGTCCTGTTGGCACAAATAAGGGGTGCTTCTCGAAGCCCTCGAGACGGTGAACACAACTACCGAATCAATTTGGATTTTCTACGGTTGAATCACAAGATAATTGGAGTTGAAATTAGGCTAGGGTTTCTTATTCTTCAATAATTTGGATGATAAATGTTGGATATGAGGCTAAGTATATGTATATAATGACCAATTTTCGTCCATGAGGTGATGCAAAATGACCATATTGCCCTTAAAATTTAAGTAAATCCGAATCTGTCCATGGTGGATGATGATAGGCGTATTTACACGCCTAAAGTACTATAATTGACCCATATTTTAGCTAAGTTTTGAGGACAAATTATATATTTCATGCACTTTTAGTCCTTTTTCCTGTAAGTGAGCTAACGAACATGATTAGCAAGTTTTCAGGTATAAATGATGCAGAATTCAGCATTTTATGGATAACTTGACGCCAAAGAAAGCTTCACGAAAGGAGGAAAGCAAAACTTGGACGTCAAGGACCAAAGGTGGCGCATGAAAAATCTGTCCCGGGCAAAAATAATAATTCTAAAGACTTTGGGGACTAGCAGTAACTTATTAGTAGTAGGATAATGATGCAGTAACCCAGTAGGATTGGGTTAAGTAATGCACTAGCTTAGTAGGAATAGGATAGGAGTATTATAAATTCCCTATTCTGCTAGAGATTTGGGGAAGACACCCATTACTTTTAACTCTGAAAACAATTCTTCTACTTTTAATTCTACTTTTTATTCATCTATTCAATTCTTAATTTCTACAACAAGAGAAACGTTACTCTGCAAGGGAGTTCACGCCTAAAACGGCACACCACACCTTACTACACGAGATTTTTATTGTGGTATATTAATAATGTCTATTGTGATTTCCTTCGCACTCATGGGTAACTAAACTTCTCTGTTGGGGTTATGGAAGCCATATGAGATACTATCTATTGCTATGAGTTTGTGAATTCGTGACACGTATGCTGCCTATATCATTATTCTCTTCATCTTAATCTAAATTCTTTGTGGTTGCAAACACATAGAATACGCCAGTATAGCATTAACTTGTTCGAAAGAAAAGTTATATGTCTGGAAAAGAGATAATGTCAAGGTAATAGGGCACCAACCCCTGTTAAAAAGTTAGTGCCGTAACTGGATTAACCTCTTGGAGAATTCGTACTGTTAGATACGCTTTAAGCTCGAAAGAGTTAAAGTGAAATAGTCCTGGTTAAGGTCGAAAGACGCCTGGATTTACCATCGAATACAATTCTCTATAAGCACATGCATGTCTGAATTCCGCACAACTCATAGCCAATAGAGACGTACAACTCATAAGGTGGACATAACCCCAACTTCTCAATTCTCAATGATCAAAAACCAACCAAGAAAACCGTTTTTACTCCTTTATTTGCTGTTTTTATTACTTTGTTTACATTACTTGCACGTTAAAATCCCCCCTTTTTACGAGACTTGCTCCAAAAGTCTAGTAATCTTTGCTTACTCATTGATCGGCTATTCCCTGTGGGATCGATACCCAACCCAGTTGGGTTATATATTTGACAACGACCGCTTTACACTCTTATGAGAGCTGTAGATTGAGCGTTATCAGTGGACTATTTTGATAGGCTAAAGTAAATTGACCATAACTCTTTGCTTCGATAATGGATTTGAATGAAACCAATTGCATTAGAAAGAAGACTCTCGGGGATTCTCATCGATATATAGAAGCTCACACAGTTCATTTTGTACAAGGAGTTATGATCGTTTAAAGTCGACCCAAAAATCTGTTTGGCTGCAGTACTTTTGTGTGCAGAAAATTTCTGCACATTTATTGTTCATTGCGTCCACCGTTTTCAAGTTTCGAACATGCTCGCTTATATCCGATACTCATCTTTTTTCAACATTTTTTATATCATTGGAAAGCTAACTCGATAAACTTCGCATAGAATCTTCGACGAGCAAATTCTGGTATAAATAAAGTCGATTCCTATACACATATAATCAAACTATACACTTGAAACCATCTCAAAATAATCAATACTCATACTTAAACTCATATATACCTAACTTATGATCAATACATATACTCCAACATATATAACCATGGCTAATGCACGTAATTAAGTACGGGGTGTTACAGAGATCGTCCCAGAAAATCTTTCATTCCACCAAAGGAAGAAGTTCTTGCATGATGTAACACACTACTTCTGGGATGAGCCTTATCTTTTTTGGCGATGTGCAGAAAATATCATATGGAGATGCATGCCTGAAGTAGATGTATTGTGCATACTGGAAGCATGTCATGCTTCCCCAGTTGGGGGTCACCATGCAGGTGACCGAACGGCCAGGAAGGTGTTGCAGAGTAGCTATTATTAGCCAACATTATTTAAAGATGCCCACGAGTTTGTGCAGAAATGTGACCAATGTCAGAGGCAGGGGTCCATATCTAAAAGGCATGAAATGCCCTTGACTAAGATGCTTGAAGTGGAATTATTTGATGTCTGGGGCATTGACTTCATGGGTTCGTTTGTAAGTCCTTACGGAATGAAGTATATTATGGTTGTTGTTGACTATGTTTCTAAATGGGTCGAAGCTGTTGCTTTGGCTGACAATGAGGGAAAGAGAGTCGTTGCTTTTCTTAAAAAGAACATCTTCTCTCGCTTTGGAGTCCCACACATTATCATCAGCGATGGAGGATCTCACTTTTGCAATAAATTATTTTGAGCAGCTCTAGAAAAATATGGAGTGAAACAGCACATAGTGGCTACTCCGTACCACCCGTAAACTAGTGGGCAAGTGGAGGTGTCGAATCATGAAGTTAAGGCCATCCTATCCAAGACGGTGAATGCTAGCCGAAAAATCTGGTCCCGAAAACTTGATGATGCCTTGTGGGCATACCGAACTATCTTTAAGACACCTATTGGCATGTCACCATTTCAGCTGGTCTATGGAAAAGCGTGCCATTTACCAATAGAGCTGGAACATAAAGCTTTATGGGCGCTCAAGAGGTTGAATTTAAATTGGAAGGAAGCAACAGAGATGAGACTAGGGTAACTGAATAAGATAGATGAATTCCTTCTCAGGGCATATGAATGAGCAGATTTGTATAAAGAGAAGATGAAAAAGTACCATGACTGGAAAATAGAGAAACGAGAGTTCAAAAAAAGGGACTTGGTGCTTCTGTTTAATTCCAGACTCAAATTGTTCCCAGGGAAGCTAAAATCTAAGTGGTTAGGTCCTTTTAAGGTAAATCAAGTCCACTCATCTTGAGTAGTGGAGCTCAAAAATGAATATGGCAGTACATTCAAGGTAAATGGGCAACGGGTCAAACTTTATATTAGCCCGAAAGAATCAGTGAAAAGCATCACCATTATCTGTCTCGATGAAGTCTGAGGTAATCGAGACACCTGAGTCATGTCGCGACATTAAATCAAGCGCTGCATGGGAGGCAACCCATGATCACTGAGAACAACCTAGGCCAGGTATACCCTAACTCTTAAGCTAGTTTTTGCTTTAGTTCTAAGTTGAGGGTGACTGGTATTTAGCTGTTGTAACATAGTTATTGTGTTAAAAAAAAGGTAGTGACATGTCTTGCTCAACGTTTAACCATACTTCCAATGTATTGCTTGATAAAATGTGTGGATTACATTTATTTTTGACCATTGTGAATCTTGTTGTGGCATTCATTATAGCTGCTTGATGATCATTACTGAACAATTGCATGAACTAGATAAGTGGTGATATGTGATATACTTGTGTGCCAGGTATGTGCGAGCTATTACTTATTTCCCTCTGTATGCTAAAGCCAGAACTTGCCTGGTTATTCTTGCCATGGTCTTAGGATAAGAGTCAGGACAAAATCATAGACCGTCATTGATTAACTCACTTTTAGCCTAAATATCCTTCCCTGTATGCATAACACCCTTTTGATCCCTATTTAGAGCCTAGCTTGACCATTTCTTTTGTATGACACCTTTCACCTTCCCATTTATACCATAATAAACATATTTACCCCTAGGCTTCCTTGGACACTGAGCACCTTGATCTAGGCAAACAGCCTAAGTTGAGGGTGGCTATCATAGGGGTGCATGGTGTAAGATGAGGAGTATGAAGAAGGGTGGAATAAAAGAGAATAAACTAAAGATGGGTGCTAATAATGCAAAAAAAAAGGAAGAGAGAGTTATTGCAACACCCTACTTGAATAGGGATAATCAAGAGAAGAAGAAAAATGAAAGAGGATAATTAGTGAGTCCAAGAAAGAAGTGTAGTGTCAAGGAGGCATAGTCACTCTAAATAACCTTGGATTTCATACCATCCCCAAACCATATTACAAGCCTAAAAGAAGTCCTAAAGTGATCCTGAATGGCCTATCTGAGGTTTGGTAATGAAAATAAGGGCAAGCCATGGTACTTAGCATACATTGACTGGAATTTTCTTATGAGAGTGAGAGTCTGGTGATAACCCCCCAATTTGTATGGTTGGATTTCTCGTATGAGGAGAGGGGGATTTCTTTGTTGTGAGGGCACACGGGTATCGTCACTAGCTACTCGCTTGTTTAGACAATGTGGTATTGATATGTGAATGGTTATTATGGCCAAAGTTGATGCTGTCGCTTGATTCCTTTGTGTTGCAGTACTATTGTCAATGATATGCACATTGGTTTGGCATTGAAAGGATAACTTTGTGTTCACCTATGCGTGCTAAATGTGCTATGTGTTTTCTTAGTTAGATTTAGGTTCTTGAGGATAAGCAATTGCTTTAAGTTGAGGGTGTTGATGTGTGCGCAATTGCGAACACATTTAAGGCCTTTAACCTAGAATAATTGCAATGTCTTAAGCAACTTTTGTTATTTTTTGATTGTTTTTATTGTTTTAATGCAGATACTAGTGATCGGGGAGGAACCCAAAGAAAAGAAAAATAAATCAACTGAAATCTGGTGCAAATGAGCTAAAGTGTGGCTGACGCCATTTCTGAAGCACCGTCAGACATATGACAGGCTATCAAAGTAGCCGTCAAGCTTAGACAGAACTTGAGGAGTTGAGATGAAATGTGACGACGTTTCGCAAGCGCCGTCAAACATGGGACAGGCTGTCAAAGTGGCCGTCAACCTGAGGTAGATTATGCTGATTTCCAGTAAGGATGTGACGACATTTTTCACGGGCCGTCACATATTTGACACGCCATCAGATTTGCCGTCAGAAAAATCAGAAGATAGTAATTCACTGGAAACTTTGACGAAATCCTGCACACGCTGTCAGACGTATGACGCGCCGTCAAGAATGCCTTCACCTATTTCGAAGAAAATCATAAATTTTAATTCTATTTTCTTATTTAGGGTTGACTATTTAAAGACCTGTAGGGGGATCAGACAATTAACTCGGAGGGTGGCACGTAAAATTGCTTCCTTTTTTTCATCAGATATTTTTCTTGTTTTCTTTCAAAACACTTATCAACTATTGTGGGTTTCCATCTTGTGATTGAATTGAAGAAATACTTATTGGGTTTCATCCATCAGTAAGTTTATCCATATTACCATGAATTCAACTTGTTATTTCGTTTATCAAATCATGAGCGGCTAATTCTATTCGCCCGAGTTATGGGATCCATTGATTAAGGTTTGACATGATGCTAAGTATTTAAAGGATTCAAAGAGTAGTAGGACATCTTGAAATTCTGTTGCTTTAACTTGAATCTATTGGTTGGAAACAATAGGTTATGCCTTAGGCTTATTTGCTTTTAATAGAGAAATAAACTAGAGGACGTGAATTATCAACAGGGACTCGGAAGCTACCAACCTTCTGTTTAATGATTGATACCGTAACTGGATTAATCTACCTGAGATAAAATCCTATTGGAAATAGATAATTTATCTAAGTTCGAGAGAATTAGATAATAAATTGTCTGGTGAGGTCGAGAGACAAGTCAGATAATATCGTCGTCAGGGATATTCTGTTGTTTCTACTTACTTCAAGAGTCTTAAGCATTACCTAGTATCTGTCAATTCCCAAAACCCATGGTGAACATAACTCTGATCTCCCATTTATCTTGGTTACAAACACTAAAATATTGAAAGTGACAATTGACTCTCTGTGAAACTTAAAACCCCATTTTCAGAACTAGTAAACTACCAGTAAAGTATTTCGTAAACAAATCGAAGTTCACACCCTATTCCCTGTGGGATTCGACCCCAACCTAGTTGGGTTTTATATTGACAATGATCGCTTACACCCATTAAAGAGTGTAGTTTGAGCGTTATCAATTATACCCCAACAGAGGTTGATTGTGTTGATCGATAGAACTAGCTGACTTAAGCTATATATCTCAAGAATGAACACCAATACCGTCGACCCGACCGGAAGTGTTCCAACACTGGCAAACGTATCAAGGATTTTCAAAAGACAAGATAATGCAGATAAAGATGAATGTATTCTTCTTTTGGAGCAACAACTCAAGACGTTAAGAGAACTTCATCAAGGAAGGGAACCCACACACCCATCCATGACTACTCCACCGCGCCCTCCTACGTTTTTTGTCACTAGGAACTTCAATACCTGAACACTATTTATCTGTGCAACCTCCAAGAACAACTGTTGGTTTAACAAACCATCATCCCCGTTCACACCTGTTAACTCCCATAAATTTCCTCATTGCACCCCACATCTCAATGTTGTCACATCTTCTCATGATATACAACAAACAAATCACGCTATCTTTCGAGAACCATATATTTCTCCAATATGCATGACTGAGACACCCGTTTTCACCATGCCTGCTAAAAGTGGGCTTTCGATAAGTACAAGGACAAAAGAAGGGGATGACAAAATCGTAAGTGAACTTCGTAATCTAAAGTGGGCGATGAAACACCTCCAAGAAAGCGAGCATTTGGACTATGAAGATTTATGTATCCATCCAGATGTTGATTTGCCAGTCGGGTTCAAGCCACCTAAGTTTGACTTGTTTGATGGAACCGGTTATCCTCATACTCATTTAAGAGCATACTGAGATAAATTGGTCGGGATTGGAAAAAATGAGAAACTCATAATGAAGTTGTTCATTAGAAGCTTGTCTGGTGAGGCTCTCGCTTGGTACACCAAACAAGACCCTCGTCATTAGCGTAAATGGAGCGACATGGCTGAAGAATTTATGAATCGTTTCAAGTTTAATACAGAAATTGTACCTGATCGACTTTCCCTCATTAGTATACAACAGAAGACCTCTGAATCATTCCAGAAATATGCTCAACGATGGAGGTCTGAAGCAGGAAAAGTTCAATCACCAATGGACGAAAGCGAATTGACGAAGTATTTTATCCGCAGTCAAAAGAGTGTCTATTTTGAAAGGATAATGTCCACATTGGGGCAGAAGTTTGCTGATTGTGTCAAAATGGGAAATTTTATAGAAGAGGCGATTAACTCTGGTAAGATTAAGTCGGCAAATAACACGAGCGAGTCTACTCGGTTAAAGTTCATCAAAGGAGCCATGGTGGAGAATGAAGAAGAAGTATCTATTGTGATACCACACCACTCAATACCTGAATCATCCCAATCACTTCAAAATCCTGATAACAAACTGATGCAAATATCGAATCACAAACTACATCATGCCTATAATATCCAACAAAATTACCTTTAGTCCCAAGCTCCCGCATACCAAAATCCATCACGACTATGCGTTCCAGTCCAAGTGTCAGTTTATCAAAATTCAATACCTTTTGCGCTTAGACAAAATCCGAAGGGGAAGCACAATCGAAGCCACACTCAATTTTCTGAACCATTGATTCTTTTGTTTGAGAGACTAAGAGCTGTAAATTTATTGCAACCCGAGTTGGGGAAGATTCCTAAACCATTACCTAAATGGTTTGATGAAAGAAAGCGATGAGCTTTCCATTTGGAGTTCAGGGGCACGATATTGAAGATTGTAATAGGTTAAGGCATAGAATTGAGTGCTTGATCAAGGCCGGGGCAATCTAATGTGTCGAAGTTCAACCAAATAGAAAGAATGATCCGGTACCTAATCATAAAAATAGAGGAGTGTATATGACATGAAGGACACCATCCTCCACGCCGAACCGGCTAGGCCCTCATAATAAGCCACTCTATATAGAAACGTTAACTTTAGTGGGAATATGATGGCAATTAATCTAGGTTGATCGACTCATAAGTAGGCAACAAAGTTCTATATTTGAAAGGCATAAGATTACCTTCTAATTATCACCAACAAAACTACGTTTTGACCTGATTTCTTATGGTGAGATACGTAGGCAACCCTTATCGGGTTCGGTCGAACTTAAGTAGAATCATTTCCCCTTTTGTAATTAGAACTACGTGTGACCTGATTTCCCTCGGCGGGATACGTAGGTAGCCTATATAAGGCTCGGTCCCTTTATAATAAAAAAATCCATTTTTCCCCAACAATGAGCAAAACTTGAGAGCGACGGTATCTAGAAAAATCGGCATGATCTATCAAGACTATCCCAAGATACGCAACGAAGAATCGTCGAGAAAGTCTCTCCAAGAGACTGGGAAAAATTTTGAAGAACGCTTCAAAAATCAACGAAGGCTAGGACGTTCAACTTGGAAATGTTACAATCAAGGTTGATTTGTACCAAACAACGCAAGTCATCACAAAGGCTGCAAGATATCAACAAGGGACAACTTATCTATAATATCGAAGAAATGCACCAAGGGCCAATACCAAATACACTCCCACCACTTAACCAAAGATCTTCTCTACAAATATTGTTAAAAGATACTATCAATCCAAATGCTCCAAAATCACATCGACGATCAGCGCAGGTTCGAACACTCGTTATATCAGTCATAAGTAGGTCAACCAAATCTTCAGGTGGCACAGACTTATGAAAGAGCCAAAATAAAATCCTCATAAAAAGAAAAAATAATCTATACCTACAATTCCAGGAGGATTTCCAAAATATGCTCAAAAGCATTCAAGCTTGGATTATGACTAATACATTAATCGAGGATATCAACATTCAATATCTGTTGACAAAGATAGCATACGTTGGCGTCGAGGATATCTCATCATCTTATGAATCAACATCCGAATTCATCAAAAGCACATGATTCAAAGGTACATCTTTAAGTCGCTATCTGAAAGAGAACGACATATAAGATTTCTTTGAAATTGAAAATTTGAGGATCATCTATAAGTCATATTATTTGAAATAAGATAGTGTGCAAGATTACCTCTGAGGTTATAGCCCATAGGTCATCTGTAAGCCGCAATAACATCCAAACCGGATAGTATGCAAGGTTACCCAAAAATTGATAGTCCGAAGGTTATCCATAAGTCGCAACTAAATCCTTACCAGGGAATATGTGAAATTATCAAATTGATACATCCAAGGGTTCTCTATAAGCCGCGTCATATCCAAGATCGATTATGTGCAGGATTACCTAAGGACTAGCGATTTGAGAGATATCTATAAGTCATACTGTGTCCAAGGTTGAATGATGTGCAGGAACACCTGAAAGCTAGAGGTTGGAGGGATATCTGTAAGTCTTCTCTTATCCAAGGTCAGATAATGTGCAGGATTACCTAAAGGCTAGCAATTCAAAGGATATCTGTAAGTCACCTCGTATCCAACATTAAATAATGCGCAAGATAATCCAAAGATTGACGATTCAAGGGGAATCTATAAGTCGTATTGATACAAAAAGATGCGCAAGACTTATCCGAGATCATATGCGAAGAATTATTGGCAATAACCGGAGAGGTTATCATTCTACAAGCATTATAGGTGACTCAAAAGGGTTACCGCATCAAGACAAGATTACACGGTTGCAGGGACCTTTCTGCACAAAGTATCGTCGGTGTCTAAAAGGGGTATCCTACTTTAAAGAAATATTCAACTGACAAATGATTATGCGACAACCAAAAGGGTTGTTGTGTCTGTTGTTGCAAGTTATTTACTTCTAAATGGGTACACGAAAGGATGACTGTAGTGGACCAAACAAGAGTTCATATACGAAGATACTCATAAGATAAGGAGACTGTTGAGAAGGAACCCAAGAAATATTCAGAGTTTACGCAAAGAAGACTCGCACATGTACCCAAGCCTCTTGCTTCCACCAAATGCAAGTCAGCAGGATTATATATGAAGATAGCTTATACAACGTATTCACTACTCTCCCGCTCAAAACCATGAAACGAAAGAACCTAAATTGAGATGTAAATCTCAACGCTTGATCGACACCAACAATTTACAAAAGCATCACTTAAATTAAGCAATTCTTTGATGTTGATCGTTGGCACTAGGGAGAAGCGATAAAATGTTGAAGACTCTTAAATAAGAGACACCACTCGAAAATGATCAAATAAGACTTTGAAGGTAAATTCATCATTATCAACCTTACCGTTCTCCACCCACCCACCCTTTTGACCAAATTTTCTTAATTCTCCTCACACGAAACTATGTTTTGACCTGATTCCTATTCTAGGATACGCAGGCAACTTAAGTCAGGCTCGGTCATATCAACAACATAATCCTTCTATCTTTTCAAAAGTTTTATTAATCACCTCAATCCATATCAATCTTGTTGCTTTGACAAAAACCGAAAGAAAAGATAAAGACAGAGAAAGTCCTCGCTATAAGATATACCATTATGAGCACATCATTTGGGATTAGGAGGCGTCACTACTCCAAATCCCGAATAGATTATCGATTGTCGGAAGATTAAAGGACGAGATAGCTGTTAGGCCAAGTTCTCGATCAACACAAAATCAATACCCCCTCCCCAAACTAAGAAACTTTCTTTGAGCGCAAGTACAACGATGCAACAACAAAGGTTCAAACATCTTGGAAGCCCAAATGTCTCTTTACCATCACGAGATGAACACCCAGGTATCATCAATTTATCTATAATTATTCCAAGAATCTAAAGAATATTCTCGAATTTTGCAGGTTTCGATCGTACTCAAGGAATCACGTATCCAGTATCTTACAACATTCCATTAGAAACTCAACATCGCATCACTATCACAAAGCCAGGAGTCTAGGTTTTATCAATTCATTCGCTAATACTTTCTAGCTCTAAAAGAAATTTCTTGATTGTTTTTGTAGGTCACATTAAAGGGATATCCCCGTTAAGCTTCGGTCATCAAGTACTGACCAATTTTCCACAAAACTCTAGCATAATAAATACAAGGGAAGTCTGCCCCGAACAACAGGACATGGTAGTCCAGGCAGTCCGCCCCGAACAATAGGACAGGGCTGTCCGCCCCGAACAATAGGACAGGGCAGTCCGCCCCAAACAATAGCACAGGGCCGTACGCCCCGAACAATAGGACAGGGTAAGTCCGCATCGAACAATTGGACAGGGCATGTTCTTTTGGAACAATAGGACAAGCAAGTTGCCTTGCCAAATGGAGCACTTTACAATTTTAGCAATCACCCTACCGTTCAGCAGTCTCTACAGCACAAGACGCATCGCCAATAAATACCTACAAAACACTCAATCGACGGAGGCTATTCACACTTCAGTCGATGGAGGATATTTACATTTCATACAACTGCTCAATCGACGGAGGCTATTTACATTTCAGCCGACGGAGGCTATTTACATCTCAGTTACTGCTCAGCCGATGGAGGCTTTTAATTTCAATCAACTTCTCAGTCGACGGAGGCTATTTGCATTTCAGTTATTACCCCACTAGCCAATTGCCTCCACAAATGGAGACTATACTAGTTTAAATATCTGAACTCTACTCTTTACATTACAATTTCAATTTACAATTTTTGAAGAAATAGGTACTTTTCACCTCTTTTACTTGTTTTGCAGGAATATGCAATACAACGTGGAACTACCTTCTTAGCAGCAAACTGGGGCAAGCTAGTGGAATGTCAAGTATCCCTAGCTACGTCAAGGATTTCGGCAAAGAAACTCAACTCAACTCAACTCAAAACTCTCATTTTTTATAATTCTTAGCGTCATCGCCCAGTGCCGTCTCAATCTAACACTGGGTCAAATTTTTAAAAATTCACAATCTCCTTTTCCCTCCAAATCCTCAGAAGATGTGGCTACCCAGCGTCTCCTCATCCGCAACTATTCCAAACAACCAATTTTGGGACTGGCGCCCGTAGCCTTTTCCATTTGTGCTAAAATATTTATTTTTCATCCTCGAAGGAACCTAGCGTCACCATAATTCTACACTGGGGCAAATTTTGATATTTATCAAAATTTTGCTATAACTCGAACTACAAATGGCCTGACTTCTCATGGAACCCAAGATATGTAGGCAACTTAGAGACCAGAGCCCGGCCATAATCTTTCAAACATTTTGTTTTGCCCGAGACAAAATTGGTTACGTCAACGTGATTGTCCAAAGATTTTCACATAAATCTTTGTCCACTCAGGGGCAACTATTGACACCCAATTTTGGCTCGCTCTTTCCCTCTAATTAATTTTATCAATGTTCTTGGCCCTAACTAATTTTAAAATTAAATAAGAAATAAAACTCGTATTTTTATCTCTATTTTTATAAGTTTTCTATCCTATTATAAAATATTTTAATATAATTAAATATTTTAATAAATAAAATAAAATATCTTTAGTGATCGCATTCACATTTTTTTCAATTTTATTCTTTAGGCGATATTGTGACCATATAGATTTATACTTTTCTTATGTAAAATATATATTTTATATTTTATTATATTCTTATTCCTACATATATATACAAATTATGTCTTTAATTTGTATCCATTAAAATAAAAATAATTTTTTTTGGATATCGAAAGCATTGGAGAATTTAATTTCAGTAGAAAAAGAGTGTTCGGGCTAACAATACTTCATTTTTTTTTTTCAAACCTAACTTTTATAAATTTCAACCGAGAGCTCGAAAATCAGCCCGACCGGTATAATTCCTATGCCCTTCTTGTCATTCCACCTCAACAGATACAATTTAACCTGATCCGTCGATTTATTTTAAATCCGAAGGATCCTGAGATTTTCAGTTATTTTTTATATACATGTAGGCGTATATAATTTATTTTTATTTATTTATATATTTATTTATTTTCTTATGTATTTATTTTCTTTTCCTTTTCTCTTTAAATTAAATGTGAATCGTCTGATAAAATATCGAACGGATAAAAAAATAATCATTTTAAAATTGACTTTTCATATATTTATCCGTATATAATTTTTTTTTCTTTTTCTTATTCTTTACTATTATTTTTAAGGGTAATCTTTTAGGATCGTCCGATCAAAAGATCGGACAGATCAAAACCAGTTCAGAATCACCCGACTAACACAAATTGATCTAGTCCGCTAAAATTTCAAGTGCGATAGTCTCAAAGATTCTAATTATTTACTTATTAAATAATTTATTTATTTATTTATTTTTATTTATATATATATTAAATTTGGACCGTTCGATCAAACGATAGGACGACCCAAATTTCAGTCAACAAATCAAGTACCATACGTGTGTCTTTTTTTTTTTCCAGAAAGACAGACGCCTGCAGCTCGCTCTCCCAAATATCATTCTCTGGTCTCTTTCAACTTTCCCAAATCGACACAACAACAACCGATCTTTTGCCTCTCTCTTGTTCACCTTTCTTTCACAATCACCAAATTGGAAATCCTAAATTAACCGCATCACCATCATAGCTGCCGCTCCTCTGAGGATAATCTTTTGCTTTTGGGTCATCCAAATCCGTGACTTCACCGGGACAGTTAGAATAGACCCAAATTGATGCAAGAGTTAATTTTCGATTTCAAATCCGCATTAAAAGCCCGAGAATCGTCCAAATTTGAGGAGGGATTTGTACCTTTCAATTTTTGAATTTCAATTTCCCCCCTCCAATTTTCCCGTTGGCGTCTTTAAATTTTTTATTTCAAATCCGGACTTTCAAGTCCAGATTTGCCTGTAAATACCCACGTTTTTATCCATTTCAGAACGAGTTTTGGGTAAGGGAAAATGGGGGAAATGGAGAGAGGGTGAAAGATCTGAAAAGAAAAGCAAATTTCATGAGAAGAGTAAAGAAAATCCATTTAAAATAGAAAAACGAGTGAAAATAGGGAACAAAGAACAGGGGTCTCAAAGAATTGGTAGCCTTCTTTTCTAATTTCGGGCCTAAATTCTAAGCTCTGCAATTCGAGTTAATCGCCGAAAAATACTTGACGAAAATCCGTTGTTTGCTGCACCCCAAAAGATGCGAACTCACCCCTTCTCGTTTCTTTGTTAACTTCTTCTCTTCGTTACTTTTTTCTAATTCTGTCGAATGTGAGATTTATGTTGATGTTGAGTTGTGTGGCTGTTGTTAGCTTGATCTTACGAGTATGAGATGTAGTTTCTTTAATCGGAAAGATCATTCGGTGTTGAATACACGAATTATAAAAGTGTATGTGTTTATCCCGTTTGGTTGTCACGATTGACATTTTGTTGGAGAATATTGATAGAATATAAATTTTTTTATGGTTGCGTGGGGATGTAGGCATGAACATGTTGTAGTCTGCTACTATTTTAAATGAAAATCGAATCCATGAAGCAGTTCTGACCCTGGTTATGCTTTGTTACTGATTCTGAAATACGAGCTTACTTGTGATTTTGAGTGCCTTTGAATCTAAAAAAATATATTTGTAAGTAAGTATTTGATTTCTTTGGATTTCCTGTTTTGATCATAATTCCGTACTGAGCATCAAAGTGAAATTATTGTGAATCGAGTTTAAATAAGATTTCATTTTAACTTATTTCAATGCACGATTTTAGAGTTCGGGCTGCAAAAATTTATCTTTGATTTTGTCCCTGCGTGGTATAGGGTTATGGGGAGATTGTTCCTCCTATACCGTTGTTTTCAAGCCCGAAGGGTGTCTTAGATTAGGTCTTAAGTTAGACTTGTATATGAGCACTTGCAAATGCAATGGGAGGAACTATATAAAGTATGTAGTAATCTATACACATAGGTGTTGTTTTCAGGAACATGCCTTGTAGGAAGGGTTTATTAAGAGTAAAATAAGATATTTTACATGGCATAAGTGGCATCATATAAACTATTTGGTTAGTAACTATGTGTAGATCCTTTTAATTAATGGTGCATGTTTTGGGTTTTACTTGAAGTCAAAGTTTTCTTTGGGTTTCTTTTCATTAATATGATTCGTTCCAGTTTAGTTGCATTATGTTGTCCTGTCTACACTGCTTCTCTTTTGATGAATGATTTTCTTTTAATTGTGTGTGTCAATATTATGTGTCTTGGATGAAAGTTTTAAACTAATTTTAATCTTACCTCTAGTTGCTTTAAGGTCCACTTTGCATTAATGTGTACATGTATTCATACCCAAGTTACTTTAAGTGTTTGTTGGATTACATATATATGTATGTTATCAATTATGTTTGTGTGCTAATTCTTATTTTTTTTCTTTTTACATGTAAACTCGGGAGTTGGGGTTCCGTATCGGAATTCGTTTTGATCCAACATCGGGTCAACCGCAATTAGGATCGCAGAGCCTTGGAGTCCCGCAAATTAGGAGCCTAAGCTCCTAAACCATAATTACAATTCTTTTATCATTTTTTATTTAATTTATATTTTATGTTGTGTTATATTTTTAGAATAATTACTAACTCTTTTTGTTAAGTTTGTTTGAGGTAGATTTACTTGATTATCAAATCCACGCTACTCTATTATTTATCGATCCTCTTACATGTAGTTTTAGCGTTCCGACTTTCGTGAATAACATGAGATTATCACTAAGAAAATAATATCATTTTATCATACTTGGTTAATTCTTTTGAAAATGCATCACCAATATGTTTAAATAGTAAGCACCATGTTTTTCTTAAAAACATAACAATAAAAGATAAATTTCAAAACTAATGAGAAAGCACATTATCAAATTTACATTTTTTAAAGAGTCCATCTACCAACTTTAACATATTTTTCCAATAACTAATTCTAATTTTTGCGCTATATTTATTTTTTAACATTATTTGAGTTTTCAGGATAGAAAATGCGAGGTATATATATTCATCCACTACCACGTACATGGTATATTATGTTATACTATAACAATTATTATTTTTAATTATCAATATTATTATTATTGTCATTATTATTTATACTGAAATTATTGTCACTATTTTAATTCATTGTTATTATTATTATTATTATTATTATTTAATTTCAACCTATTTATAATCTTTCATATACCCTTAAATATACATCTCGCAAGTAAATTTTCACGTCATAAAGAACATATTTGTTTATATTTTAGTTATATATTTAGACTTTGCATGTCTTAAAATTTCTTTATAAGATTACAATATTTTGCACTTTCTAATATGTGTAAATTATATTACCACCCATTTGTATTCTAAAAGTACTCAATACATATATTTTGCACAATTATATTACTTCCTTGTACATGGTAGTTGTCATGTTTATTATACCGTAAATTTCCCTCCCTTTTAAGAAAACAAATAAATAATAATAAAGTTTTATTATTGCTATTTTAGGAAATAACAAATTAAAAGTTTCTTAATATTTTTCTAAATTAAGCGTAAGGACTATCTTCGGATAGGCTCTGAGGGGTGCCTAACACCTTCCCTTCGAGTAACCAAAATCCTTACTCAGAATCTCAAAAGGTTTTTCGAAAGATCAAAACAGAGTTTCACAATAAAAATAGTTTTTCTTAATTTTTCCTAAAAGTTAGGTGGCGACTCTAAAAAAAAAATTCAAATCCCAAGAGTCATTAAACGCCACCACATGCCGTGTGTTATTTCGACTGGTTCGAGATAGGGCGCGACACTTATAGCACAACAAATCTTGGAATATCAATCTTTAATTAGGGTGTAATGACCCATGCATCAAACTCATGTTAAAACATCATAATGTTCATGCTTGATAATGTAAACATTGATAAATCAATTCAAAATCTGAAAATTACTGCAATATGCATGAAAATATTAACATAATCATGTAAGTCAACTTTTAAATCACTGAAAATCTCATAAGCTTGTAAATAACAATAATGGGTATAAACCCTAACTTGAATTTCATGGGAAATCATATAAAATTTGGTAAAATTGTAATTAAAATAAGTTTTGAGAATCATCGCCATTGATGGATATGTGGTGACATCAAATGTATCTTCCATCTCTTCATCAACCTTTCTTTCAGATGAGGCCTCATTCTCATTTTGGGTTGTAACATGATATAAAGAGCCAACACTTTCTTCATATTTCTTACGTTCCTTGGTATAAACCACAGTATGAGCCTTTGCTTTTAACACCTTGTTGCATGAAACCACCAGTTTCATCTGCCGCCTCATTCTAGAAGGAATCAAACTTTGAAAATCCTTCTGGATCTTAGGCGAGGAGTGCATTGTTGTACTTTGATGACTTCTATGACGCTTGTTGCTTTTCTTCTTATTTAGTGCACCCAACCTCTCAAACACAAAAGTTCTTATGGTTGATTCTCCAAGTCGCTCAAAGACAGAAGGCCTTTTGTTAGATACATTAGACTCCTCTTCTACAGTGTAGTTACTAACCGCCCTTCTTATTGAGATTCGAATTGAAGATGGTTGCGTATATCCTAGGCCTTTATGTGCCTGCCTTATTGTACCTTACGATGGAAGTTTACCCAACCTTAATGGCTCATTGGGATTATATCCAGCTTTTATAAATAACTTGTATGCATTTGGATCTAAGCCCTCTTTTGTACGTTTCATAGGAAGTGTCATATCTTATGGCGGATTTTGAGCCACAATTTTTCCAAGTAGCTTTGATGATGGATTTATTGCGTCAATCTTCCTAATAGGTAAAGTTAGCCCCTTTAGCACATTATCTTGGGCATCAGCTGGGTGATCTTTCTCTTTTCTTACCTTTGGTACGTAGCGAAGAACTGGAGTTACCTTCTTTTTCATAGGAGCGACGCTTTCTTCATTTGAAGTGGAAAGAGGCTTCTTGGTGGTGACATTTTCAATAGTCACCACAACATTCTTGGCTGCAAGATCATCACACTTGGTCTTGGTGATATCATCAACCCTTTTCTCATTCATGACATAGTTCTTCAAGTAGAATTTTGCATCGACAAAGTGTGATTCAGATTCACTGAATGGATTATTATCAGCTACTATCTTTCTTTCCACTCCACATTCGAGGTTCTTCAAGCATTGATAGTATGAGGACGAGATAATTTTATTCCCGTGCACCCAAGGCCTACCAAGCTATATATTGTATGAAGTTTTGGCATTGATCACATGCATAAGTGCATTTAATCAAAAATCATCCATGCAAATCCCCAACTTGATAGATCTCATGGACCTCTGGCCCCCTTGGTTGAAGCCTTGGATTATTATACGACTTTCGTCTAGTTTGTCAGTAGTGATGCCAAGTTCCTTCATCGTGTGGATAGGTAGCATTTTAACTCTAGATCCCTCATCTATCAAGATTCTATTAATTTTCTTTCCTAGAATTTGACCCACCATGTATAAGGAACGATTGTGTAGGGCCTCACCAAGTAGAAGATCGTTATTTGTGAATGTGATTTTTGTATCACATACATGTGCCTCTTACCCAAGAGGTTCAGCAAGCAGTTCAGAGGATGAAGATACTTCTATGGGTAAATTTTCACCCTTTGCCCCCTCTTTGGTAGTATTAAAACAAGATGTCTCAAGGTTGACTTGAGCAGTCTTTACACGGAATCAACTTGGTAAGAATTCCTCTAAAGTCACTGGACGCCGAGGTTTCTGATGGTGAAGATCCATTACCCTCGTATTTTTTAGAAGCTCGACCAGCCTTTGTTTCATTGATTTCCTTACCATCCTCCTAGTTGGTTGCTTGACCGACTCCTTTCGTGGACTCGTCTTCTTGCGTCTGCGACTGGTTACTAGAGTCCAACCTTTATCATCACCTTTGCCAACTGAAGACTTGTCATGCTCTAATAGTCTTTCATCATACTCTTCACATATATTTAGACCGGATTGAGCGAGCCAAAAGTGATAGAGATTTGATGAAAACTAGCTGTCTCATCATCGAGGAAGATCTTCTTCTCATTTGCTAACTGCATGACTTTGTCTTTAAAGACAAAACACTTTTTCAGAGGGTGACCCACAAGGCTATGATACTTGTAATAATTTGGGTCATTGGTCTTTCCAGCTTCATCGGGCCGCTTCATCTCTGGTAGATCAATGAGCTTATGCTGAAGAAGTTCATCAAAAATCTCGGCCACGTCTGAAACAAGAAAGGGTATTTTTTTTCTTGCATCTCTTTTAAAGTTAACTTTTGATTTTGACGTGCTCGGGAAGCCATCTTCACACTTTTCTTTTTCTTCACCTTCATGGTGACCTTGATAGGACACACGTCGACATTCATGGATTCTTAGTTATCATTTTTAGGGACAAACTTGCCCCATCTTTTGGGTTCCTGCTTATCCTTTCCCCTTCAAGGGTCATGGATAGGCGCTACTCTCTTTCCAATAGAAGACATGCTCAACTACATGTCGTGAGCATGCGTAGACGCGTAGCTAACTCTTCAAAGGACTTTGTCTTAATGCCTTGCAAGATATAAAGGAGCTCTCAATGCATTCCTTAGGCGCACATCTCTATTGCAGAAGCTTCGTTGAGCCTATCTTTGCAGTTTAGGCTAGTATTTCTCAATCGATTGATAAAGTCAATGAATGGTTCGTCCTTTATTTGTTGAGTATTTGTACGCTCTACCATGCTCACTGTACGCCTTGTGCTATAAAAACGATTCAGGAACTCATGTTCCAATTGCTCCCAGCTATCGATAGAGTTAGGCTTAAGGTCCGTATACCAATCAAAGGTGTTTCCCTTTAGTGAACGAACAAATTGTATAAAAATATAGTCACCATAAGTTCTAGCATTATTACATATCTCAACTAAATGTGCGACATGTTGTTTAGGGTTCCCTTTACCATCAAATTTAAAAAATTGGGGGGTTGATAGCCGACAGGCATTTTGAGGCTATCTATTCTCACAGTGTAGGGCTTGTCATACGCAAGGAAAGACCTGGTGACAACATCATACTTATCTTTGAGGGTCCTTTCATTTAATTCCTTCAATTGCTTAATCGGGATCATTCCCTCGGAAGAAATTTGTACCTCTTTAGTTAGTGGTGTTTGTTTCATAGGATGTTCTGTCTCGTGAACCTCTTGAGCTTTTCCTGGTGCATGGATAGATTCTCTGTCTATAAGGCCTTCCACTCTATCCACTATCTTATCAATCCGAGTATCTTGATTCTGAACTGTCACGCCCTAAAATCCCATTGGGCCGGACTGGCACCCGAAGCCGAGAAGGCCCGGGAGAACCCGTTCAAATACCTGTACTTTCCCTTACATGTCACCAAAAATTTGGACAGCTCTTCGTTGCATATAGAAGGATCTAATTACCTGTATCAGCACAACACGCACAAATATATATATATATATATATATATATATATAATACTTGGCCGTCGGGGCCACCACATATACAGATATAATATTACTATATAAACTTCCATGACTTTACCCTTCCTTATGTCTACAAAGCCTCTAGGATATACATGACATAACTAGGGTCGGGACAAACCCCCGCCCACACATGACTCCTGTACAATAACAAAACATAAGGAACCGACTCGGAAAGCTCCGAAGCAAACTGGAGCTCACCAACAATAGTTGTATGACCTGGCTCCTACTTGTGTGGTGTATGAGCTGAGGTACCTGTGCCTGCAACATGAAATGCAGGTCCCCGTGGGGGACGTCAGTACGAAATATGTACTGAGTATGTAAAGCTGTAGATAATCACATATGATATAGGAGCTCAATAGAAATCAGAAACAAGTGAATAAATCATAATAGGAGTGGACCACACTTACTAGAACTTGTGACAACCTGTACATTGAATTTATTCAATCACTTTACCTTCATTCTTAACATCTTTGTAATCATTACTGTACTGTACGGTGACCATTAGGCTGCCTCCAGTACATATCAATTGGGATCGACCCATGCTAGGCTTATGCCCCTGGGATACCACCCATAAACACGTAAATAGGGATCAACCCATGCTAGGCTTATGCCCCTAGGATACCACCCGATAAGAGAGAACTTCCATCACTTAGTTCAATCAATCTTTGAGATTGTTATTTCGGCCGCCACCACATTTTTGATACTTTGAAACAATGATACATCAATAGGAACCAAGTAATAGACCTTCTATACAATAACGATGTAATAAAGACTCATTGGTACATCAACAATGTGTTTCAGAATCATCAA
Organism: Capsicum pubescens; assembly: GCA_030864215.1. Taxonomy (NCBI): domain Eukaryota; kingdom Viridiplantae; phylum Streptophyta; class Magnoliopsida; order Solanales; family Solanaceae; genus Capsicum; species Capsicum pubescens. The sequence continues at coordinate 192,471,537 of CM061539.1, read as the reverse complement.
TATCACAACAATGAAATAGGAGCCTTTTGGTCTATCAATGAAACATTTTGACACTTTATAGAATGGAAACAATTTCGTTGGTAACGTAGAACAATACATGTTTTTGGACAACCTCGGAATCTTACTTGATGGAACATTGGTGTTTTCATGCCAAAGAACATTGTTAGAGTATGCTTTACATACCTCGTCGTAGATTCGGATACCAATTCAACACAACTTCCCGCCTTTCCAAATCACTTATCTACAATGAAATGTTTGGCATCTAGTATTAGCAACCCAACACCACAATTCTCTTCCATAATTCCATACAACCAATATTTGCATAGCATTCCAAAAACCAAATTGAACAATAGGTTTATGTGTGTGTATATATATATATATAATCAACATTTCAATACCACATCATCACACCAAATCCCTTCACAATTCAACATAATCCAACCATGCACAAGAATAATCCAACATCATTTCCAATCATCTTTCAACAACAATCAAATAACACACTTCTTATGCTTACATGCATATATATACATATCCATATAAATAACACCAACATAATTTACATCCTTACCATAAAATGTCCCTTTTGATTTCGAAGTCCTGTTGGCACAAATAAGGGGTGCTTCTCGAATCCCTCGAGACGGTGAACACAACTACGGAATCAATTTGGATTTTCTACGGTTGAATCACAAGATAATTGGAGTTGAAATTTGGCTAGGGTTTCTTATTCTTCAATAATGGATGATAAATAATGGATATGAGGCTAATTATATGTATATAATGATCAATTTTCGTTCATGAGGTGATGGAAAATGACCATATTGCCCTTAAAATTTTAAGTAAATCCGAATCTGTCCACGGTGGACTGTTTTGACAAGCTAAAGTAGATTGACCATAACTCTTTTCTCCGATATCGGATTTGGGTGAAATTGGTATCATTGGAAAGATAATTCAAAGGGATTTCATTTCATATAAAGTAGGCTACCCATTTCATCCTGTACAAGGAGTTATGATCGTTTGAAGTTGACCCTAAAAATCTGTTTTGAGAGGCTAAAGTAAAACGAGTATAACTCCTTAGTTAGACGTTGGATTTGGATGAAACCAATTGCATTGGAAAGAAAACTCAAAGATCTTTCTTTTGATAGGTCGTATATCTCCCAGTTCATTATATTAAGGGAGTTATGATTGTTCAAAGTTGACCCAAAAAACTGGCAGGCCTCAGTAGTTTGTGTGCAGGAAATTTTCCTGCACATTTACTATTCACCATATCCCGGCCACCGTTTTATAGTTTCGAATGTGCTCGATTATATCCGAAACTTATCCGTTTTTGGAAATCTTTATATCGTTGGAAAGCTTATTCAATAACCTTCGTATGGAACCATCAACGGGCAAATTCCGGTATAAATAAAATAAAAAAATTAATTCCATATAAATAAGATCAATACACGTACTTGAATACGCCAATACATGTACTTGAATACGGGGTGTTACATCCTTCCCCCCTTTAGGACATTCGTCCTCGAATGTTAGTGTAGTTATTCAACCAAAACAAGTTCAAGTCCACCATTAACATTCACATCATCACATAAATACTATGCATATATAAACAAAAACTTACTTGTTAATGTTCTAACTCCGTTTCTTGAACTTCCTCTTCATCTTTGAACAAATGAGGGTACTTAGATTTCATTGCTTCCTCAGCTTCCCATGTAATCTCTTCCCTTTGTTGATTTCTCCAAAGTACTTTCACCGATGCTACTTCTTTATTTCTCATCTTCTTAACTTGACAATCTAATATAGAAATAGGCATCTCCTCATAGGTAAGATCTTCTGTTACTTGCACATCTTCAGTAGAAGTAATAAAGGACGGATCTCCGATGCACTTTCGAAGCATCGATACATGAAATACTGGATACACTGATGTGAGTTCCTGGGGTAGCTCTAATTCATAAGCAACTTGCCCACATCTTCGAATAATCCTATACGGGCCTATATATCATGGACTCAACTTTCCTTTCTTGCCAAATCTCATCACCCCTTTCATTGGCGATACCTTCAAAAATACCCAATCGCCTAACGAAAATTCTATCCCTCCTCTTCTACTATCCGCATATGACTTGTGTCGACTTTGGGCTGTTTTCAACCGTTGCTGAATCACCTTGACTTTTTCTATGGCTTGATACACAAGATCCGGTCCGAACATAAGAGTTTCACCCGCTTCGAACCATCCTATTGGTGATCTACACTTCCTCCCATATAAAGCTTCATATGGTGCCATTTTGATACTTGAATGATAGCTATTATTGTAGGCAAACTCAATAAGAGGTAAATGATCATCCCAGCTGCTTTTAAAATCTATAACACATGCTCGTAGCATATCTTCAAGTGTTTGAATGGTGCGCTCTGCTTGTCCATCCGTCTGAGGGTGAAAAGCTGTACTCAGATTCACTTGTGTTCCCAAACTCCGTTGGAAAGACTTTCAAAAGTTTGCTGTAAATTGAGTTCCCCGATCCGATATAATAGAAGTTGGCACTCCATGTAATCGGACTATTTCCTTAACATACAGCTTCGAATATTCTTCAACTGTGTAAGTGGTCTTAACGGGTAAGAAATGTGCGTATTTAGTAAGCCTATCCACAATCACCCATATAGAATCAAATTTCCGAGCTGTACGAGGCAAACCTATAACAAAATCCATGTTGATCATGTCCCACTTCCAAATTGGAAGATCTATGCATTGCATATAGCCTCCGGGTTTTTGGTGCTCAACTTTAACTCTTTGACAATTTGGACATTTAGCTACAAATTCTGCAATGCTCTTCTTCATGTCATTCCACCAATACATATCTTTCAAATCTTGATACATTTTGGTTGATCCTGGATGAATGGAATACCTTGAAAAATGTGCCTCTATCATAATCTTCTTTCTTAGCCCGTCTATATCCAGCACACACAATCGGTTTTGGCACTGAAGTACTCCTTCTCGCGTAAGCTCAAATGCCTTGGTCGCACCACTCTGAACGTTCTCCTTAAGCTATAATAAAATTGGGTCTGCATATTGCTTCTCTTTCACTTCAGCTACTAATGAAGATTCTGCAGCATTATGTACGATAAGCTCTTTATTTGGAGTTTCAAGAAGGCGAACTCCCAAACTAGCTAACTGGTGAAGATCCTTAACCATCCCTTGCCTTTCTATAGGCGTCATCATAGCCTTACGACTTAACGCATCAGCTACCACATTTGCTTTCCCTGGATGGTACAAGATATCAACATCGTAGTCCTTTAATAGTTCAAGCCATCTCCGCTGCCTTAAATTTAGATCCCTTCTGATTAAAAATATATTACAAGCTCTTATGGTCAGTATATATATCAACATGAACCCCATATAAGTAGTGGCGCCATATCTTTAAAGCAAAAATAACTGCTGCCAGCTCAAGATCGTGTGTAGGATAATTTTTCTCATGTGGCTGCAATTGTCTAGAAGCATATGCTATTACCTTACCATGCTGCATCAATACACATCCTAAACCAATTCTGGAAGCATCACAATACACTGTATACCCTTCGGTGCCTTCTGGAAGTACCAACACGGGTGTAGAAATCAACTTGTTCTTTAAATCTTGAAAACTCTTCTCACAGGCATCATTCCATTGGAATTTGGATGCTTTATGGGTTAGCTTGGTTAAGGGTGCTGAAATGGAAGAAAAGACTTTAACAAACCTTCTATAATAACCGGCCAACCCGAGAAAACTACGAATCTCCGTAGGCGTTGTGGGCCTTGGCCAGTTCTTCACAGCTTCTATCTTTTGAGCATCAACCTTTATCCCTTCACTAGATACAATATGACCCAAAAATGCCACCGACTTTAACCAAAACTCACATTTAGAGAACTTTGCATAAAGCTTACAATCACGAAGAGTCTGCAATGCCTGTCGTAAGTGATTGGCATGGTCCTCTTCTGATCTAGAATAAACTAGAATATCATCTATAAAAACTATCACAAATACATCCAGGAATGGCTTAAAAACCCTATTCATCAAATCCATAAAAGCTGCGGGTGCATTTGTTAGCCCAAATGACATAACTAGAAACTCATAATGACCATACCTTGTTCGGAAAGCTGTTTTGGGTATATCTTTTTCTTTGACCCTCACTTGGTGGTAACCTGACCTTAAATCAATCTTAGAAAAGCACTTGGCGCCCTGTAACTGATCAAATAAATCATTTACTATTCACCATATCTTGGCCACCGTTTTATAGTTTCGAACGTGCTCGATTATATCCGAAACTTATCCGTTTTTGGAAATCTTTATATCGTTGGAAAGCTTATTCAATAACCTTCGTATGGAACCATCGACGGGCAAATTCTGATATAAATAAAATAAAAAAATTAATTCCATATAAATAAGACCAATACACGTACTTGAATACGCCAATACATGTACTTGAATACGGGGTGTTACATGAACATATTTGGTCAGGCCCTCAATTACCTTTGTCAGATTCACAAGTTGCTCCTCCGTAGACGAGCCATCAGTCTATTTCTTGCATGATCACTGGACACATTGGAGAGTAACATGGATTGTGTTGCACCCCTTTTTTTACCCTCGGAGGATCGAGTCAAAGAGTTTTTCCAATTAAAGTGACGGTTTTGAATAGGGATTAATTTAATTTACAGAGTCGCCACATGGAATTGAGTTATGGTGTCCCAAGTCACCTTTTTGAATCCCTAATCAAAAGAAAATGACTCTTTTTATTGATCTGCGAAAACAGAAGACCGGGTAAGAAATTCTGTTAACCGAGGGGAAGGTGTGAGGTACCCCTCGAGTCCCGTGGTTCTAGCACGGTCGCTTTTATTAACTTATCTTGACTAAAACTATTTTTATAAATTAATTTAAGGCCTAAAATCGCTCATTTTTATCATACCAAAACTTGTCTATTATCTTATATTAAATAAGTCATATGAAAGTTAATTTGAGAAAATATTTGTCAAGGTGCATTATTACATCCTTGAATTTGTAAGTGTCTCAGAAAGATGAGTACGCCGCATTCTTAAATGAAACGAACATTTTAAACGTGTCTAAAATTTACGTAACGTTAAAACCTTGGTTTGTCACTTGTAAACTCATAACAATTTATCTATTTGAAATGCTACTTAATCTTAAAAATATATTAAAGCAATATTCAATTAAAATAATTAATTAATTTAATAACTAAATTCTATTTATAACAATGAAGTAAAAATAATAAAATAATAAAATAAACAATCTACTCTTACTATTTTGGACACCATGATACAACAATATTAGTTTTCAATATAAAATATAATATTCTCTAAAACAAATAACTGCCCAACTAATCAAACTAATTTTATAAGAAAATAAATAGAAAGAAACAATATTTACTTCTCCGCTTCAATTCTCGTCTGTTTGCCGCCATAGGGCTGCCAGTAGCACTATCACAAAGATGAGAAGGGTGTGGTTATCCGATGTAAATTTGATCGGAATAAAGCCAGCGATGCTATTTTCCGATAAATTTTACCATAACAATGACCAAATAATGGTCGTCGTTGGCCGGATCTAATGTTTTATTGTTTTTTTATTTGGTGAATTTGGATGGATTATCGGCGGAGTGTCGCCCATTTTAATGGGTTTACCGATGAGAAAGGGAGAAGAATAAGGGGATGGCGCCGGTGCAACTAAGCTTCGCTGGCCGGTGGTGGAGGTAGGTGGCAGCAATAATGGTTTCGGGGAGGTTTCCGGCGACGTTGGTTCGGTTGAAAGTCGTCGGAGTTAGGGAAGGAGAAGGCTTTCACGGATTCCGGCAATGGGTGTGCCGGCGACGGGTCTGGCCAAATATGGCCCTCTCATGATGCGTCAAGGGTGGGAAAAGGAGGAGAAGGGATGGCAGATCTGATTGAATGTTTTACGGCGAGATTCCGGTGAGTTTCTCGCCGGAAAATTTAGAAATTTCCACTTTTTTTTAACGATTTTACTCTTATTTTCCTCTCTCGAATTCTTTCTAATTTTTTTTACTGTTTTCGTTATTTCTTGGTACATCCGTACATATTGTTGTCTACTGTATACATGAATGTAAATTTGTGTACATGTAAATTGACGGATGAATATGAGTGCATGTAACAGTGTATAGAATTGTAACAGTGTTCATTTTTATTATTTTTTTTAACATACAGAACCTTAATATTCATATAAACATTCAATAATTTAATGTATAATACATATTAACGAACAGATTTATATAATAAACATATTGAATAACACATGAAATTATTTAAACAATTTTATTCATATTTTTTTATTTCTAATAAATTCATACAATAAATAATATAGGATCAAAGTGAAACCTGTATTAATTTGAACAGAAACACGAAGTTGTTACCGGAATCTTCAAACAAAATTCTGACTTCGAATCTTTCTTTTCTCTCTTTTGTTTCTCAATTGGTGTTTTTCTTTGTCTGAGTGAATGTCTGATGTCAAAGTACCTACTCTGTGGGTCAAAAGTCCTATAAATAAGGAATTATTGGGGGGGGGGGGGGGAATAGAGGAGGGAACAGTTACTTAGGATAGGAATGTGTTTTAAAATTTTGAAATAAATTATTACTATTTTTTTTTAAAAGACAATAATAAAAATAATAGTAATTATAATAGTAACATTTAATTAATTTTATGTTTAAGAAAAATATAATAAAATTTACAAATAGTTAAAATAAATAAAATAATACCAAAATTATTAATTTATTAAAATTTAGAAAACAAAAATATATATTTTATTTATTATTAGTTTTAATATCTCAAAATTAACTTTACTTAATTATTTATTTTTAACTAAAAATTTATTAAAAATAAAAATAATAATCAAAAAATAATATATGATTAAATATTTAAAATTAAGGGAGGATAAAAAATCACGTGTCTACATTTTTGCCCCTCTTTGTGTGGAATCTCGAAGAGTTTTCATACAAAGAAGTAGACAAGACATGATTTTTGACCTTCCAATTATTTGAAAGGTAAGGATAAAATAAAATTAATATAAAAGAAAACAATGCGACCGAGTCATGTTTTTGGACATCTTACCTATCCCGGTTATAAGGGAACCAGGTCACGAGTAGTTCAAAGGTAGTATGGAGAGAGAAAGAGTTAAAGTCGAGTGAGATTCTGTCGAGTTTCCGGTTGACGACTTCTGCCTTTTACATTCAAATGACTAACAAAAATAAAAAATGAAATAAAAATTACAATCTCTAGAATCTTAATTCAAATCTTCATGACTTGAACTTAAAAATTCACCCTATTCTTCAGGAGGACTCTTGACTTGTTATTTCTTCACTTTGTTCTTCAGGCGGGCTCTTGGTCTTACAATTTCTTCACCATGTTCTTCAGGTGGGCTCTTGGACTTACAATTTATTCACCCTGTTCTTCAGGAGGGCTCCTGGACTTCCTTTTCTTCACCTTGTTCTTCAGGCGGGCTCCTGAACTCAAAGCAAATAGTGAAACATAAAAATAACATCCCATTCTTCAGGAGGGTCCTGGATAAAATAAATTCTCATTCTTCAGGAGGGTCCTGAGCATAAAAATAAATTTTCATTCTTCAGGAGGGTCCTGGGCATAAAAATAAATTTTCATTCTTCAGGAGGGTCCTGTCCTATTCTTCAGGAGGGTCCTGAGCATAAAATAAATTCTCATTCTTCAGGAGGGTCCTGTCCCATTTTTCAGGAGGGTCCTGAACATAAAATAAATTCTCATTCTCCAGGAGGGTCCTGAACAAAAAATAAATTCTCATACAACACACATAAAAATTTTGCCCCAGTTTGTACTGAAAAAATTTATGTGTCACTGGATCTTAATATATCTTAAAAAAAATAAAGTTTACCATGACTGAGATCCAGTATCGGATGTTGCAACCATGCTTCTTGCATTGAGAAAAGTGTGAAATTGCATCCTTTATCTGAAAACAATTATTTCATCTCTGTTCCAAACAAATAAAAATTGTAAGTTTTAAAACATGTGGTGGTTGGTTTGTGGCATTTGGCTTTTGAAGTGGCCGTTCTCGCACTTGCCATGCTCAACTCTTTTTCAATCCATGATAATATTCATTGAATTGTTATACTTCTGACTCAGAATTCTGACTACTGAGATCCTCAACTCAAATCATATTTCTGTTGTATGATGCTTCTGAGTTTAGCTTCCAATTCATCTCTTAGATTTTCACAAGTTTAAAATGGTCAAATCACAATCATCTTGAGTACCTTATTTTTACTTTGAAACGTTATCTCTGTGCATCGACCCTTTGTCTTGCTTTGTACCCTTAAAAGAGTTGGTAGCGAGTTTGGAGTCCTTTCTCACTTGACCTGACGTGAATTTGACTCAAAAGACAACAAATTTTTTTCGTTTGATGACAAGGACACAAAAAATAAAAAATAAAAATAAAACAAAAAGAAAAAAACAATAGGTATCTCTTTTTCAAAACAAAGAGAAAACTTATCTGAATGTGGAAACCGATTCTGGTGATTATGACATGCATTTTGAATCAAACAACCAGATCTACCCACACCAATCATTTGTCAACTTTTGCCCACTTATTGAGTTTGAAACTGAGCCATTGTTGAATTTATTCACTCTAAATTACTATCCTCTTTCGGCTTGTGGCACCTCAATGGATTTTTGTCATCGGGCCTATCTTATTTTCATCTCTTTCTCAACTCACTGTCGTCTTATGGTTCCCGAAAGGGTTTTCACCAATAAAACTCTCTCATTTTTATTTTTATTTTAAAAAATAACACCCAAAATATGAAATATCATGCACTCATAACATGTTTAGCCTTGACATTCTCAAAGATTGATCTGAAGGTCTTTCTTTGGTTGTAACTTGGCTTTTGGAAAGGGGTTAGAAAGAAAGGGCGGCATGAGGTTCAAAAATTTACATAATCATTGGGAAAACATTCAAATTTTGGAATTGATTTTTTTAAGAAAATAAACTTTTACCACAGTTTTCTTTCATTCTGGGTAATTTGAATTTTCTCATGGTTGGACCGAACCCCGGAGTAGGGATGCCTACGTATCTTGTCATAGCAAGAATCAGGTCAAACGTAGTTCAGGCATCTAAATTCTTTTGCCTGATTTTGAATTTTTTATTTTAATTTTTTTCAACTTTAATTTGATTTCAAAAGAGGGGTACGAAGAAAGATAAGAGCTCAAAAGGGGTAATAAAAGGTTAATATATTATTCGGATAGTAGAACACAATGCCTTCATCATTTCAATCTTTTAAAATGCAAGTACAAAACATACATAATATAATTGTACATGAATATCATACATAATATCTTTTAACTGCATCAGCATTAACCGGCATTCCATTCATTTTGTCTTCTATATCAGTCAGAAATAATGCGCCATTAGGTAATAATTTCTTCACCATGAATGGTCCATGCCAATTAGGAGAAAATTTGCCTTTGGCTTCAATCTGATAGGGTAGGATGCATCTTAGTACTAACTGACCAACTTTAAAGTGTCTATGACGCACCTTTTTGTTATATGCTCGTGCCATTCTCTTCTGGTATAGTTTTCCATGACATACTGATGTTAATCTTTTTTCATCAATCAAGCTTAATTGATCTAAACGAGTCTTGACCCATTGGTCATCATCAATTTCAGCTTCTACAACTACTCGAAGAGATGGAATTTCAATCTCTGCAGGTATAACTGCTTTAGTTCCGTACACTAACAAGTAAGGAGTTGCACCGATTGAAGTTCGAACTGTAGTACGATAACCCAACAAAGCAAAAGGTAACTCTTCATGCCATTGTCGGGAACCCTGCACCATCTTGCAAAGTATTTTCTTTAGGTTCTTGTTAGTAGCTTCTACAGCTCCGTTCGTTTTCGGGCAATAAGGAGTTGAATTTCGATGCATAATCTTAAATTGCTGGCATACTTCTTACATCAGATGGCTATTGAGATTCGTAGCATTATTCGTGACAATTATCTTGGGAATACCGAACCGACAAATGATGTTGGAATGAATAAAATCAACCACCACTTTCTTGGTTACTGACTTAAAAGTCGTTGCTTCCACCCACTTCGTGAAATAATCAATGGCTACCAAGATGAACCTATGTCCATTCGAGGCTTGTGGTTCAATTGGTCCGATTACGTCCATTCCCCAAGCCACAAAAGGCCATGGATCAGTCATTATATGCAACTCAGATGGAGGAGAATGTATCAAGTATCCGTGTACCTGGCATTCATGATATTTACGAACAAAATTGATGGAATCTCGCTCCATGGTGAGCCAATAATAACCTGGTCGAAGTATTTTCTTTGCCAAAATATACCCACTCATGTGTGGTCCACAAATCCCAGAATGTACTTCAGTCATGATTTTTGAAGCTTCTTTAGCATCTACACACCTCAAAAGTCCCAGGAGTCCTCTTATACGAGATTCCTCCACTTAGGAAAAATCCACTAGACAAATATCTAATAGTTCTCTTTTGATTACCATCGGCATGTACATGATATTTCTCAGTCTGAATATATTCTTTGATATCATGAAACCACGACTCTCCATCAAGTTCTTCCTCAACCACATTGCAATATGCATGTTGATCATGAATTTGTATATGCAAAGGATGAATATAAGTTTTGTCGGGATGTTGAAGCATTGAAGATAAGGTCGCTAAAGCATTAGCAATCTCATTATGAGCTCTGGGAATGTGTTTGAACTTTACTGATACAAATTGTTGACAGAGATCTTGCAAACAACCTCTTTATGGTAGGAGTTTCGAATCACGAGTCTCCCAATCTCCTTGGATTTGGTGGACTAATAAATCTAAATCTCCCAATACCAACAGTTCTTGAATCCCCATGTCAATGACTAATCTCAATCCCAGAATGCAAGCTTCGTATTCTGCCATATTATTGGTACAATAAAATCAAAGTTGGGTTGTTATAGGATAATATTGTCCTGATTTAGAAATAATAACTGCTCTTATCCCCACTCCTTTTACATTAGCAGCTCCATCAAAGAACAACTTCCAACCTAAATGACAATCATCAGAAATAACTTCATCAACATACAATACCTCTTCATCTGGAAAATAAGTCTTCAATGGTTCATACTCCTCATCAATAGGATTTTCAGCCAAATGATCCGCCAAGGCTTGAGCTTTCACTGCAGTTTATGTCACATAAACAATATCAAACTCTGTGAGCAACATCTACCATTTCGCGAGTCTGCCTGTGGGCATAGGCTTCTAAAAAATGTACTTTACAGGATCCATATGAGAGATGAGGTAAGTAGTATAAGATGACAAGTAATGTTTCAGCTTTCAGGCTACCCAAGTTAAGGCGCAACATGTCTTCTCAAGAAGAGTGTACTTAGCCTCATAAGTGGTAAACTTTTTGTTGAGGTAGTAGGTGGCTTGTTCTTTTCTGCCCTTGACATTATGTTGACCCAATACACAGCCAAACAAAATTTTCTAACACAGACATGTACAATATCAAGGGTCTGCTTGGCTCTGGAGGAATCAAAATAGGCGGATTCAACAAGTACCTCTTAATTCTATCAAATGCCTCTTGACATTCTTCAGTCCATTCAACTTTAGCATTCTTCTTCAATAACCTGAATATTGGATCATAGGTTGTTGTAAGCTGAGCAATGAATCTACTGATATAATTCAACCTTCTAAGTAAGCTCATCACCTCTGTTTTATTTTTTGGTGGAGGCAGATCTTGAATAGTTTTTATTTTTGAAGGATCTAACTCAATGCCACGTCAACTGATTATAAACCCCAAGAGTTTTCCCAATGGAACTCCCAATACATATTTTGCTGGTTTAAGTTTGAGATCATACCTCTGAAGCCTTTCAAAGAACTTTCTTAAATCTTTGACATGCTCATATTTCTCTCTTGACTTAATGATCACGTCGTCCACATAAACTTCAATCTCTTTGTGCATCATGTCATGAAACATTGTTGCCATTGCCCTCATGTAAGTTGCCCCAGCATTCTTTAGTCCAAAAGTCATGACTTGATAACAATATGTCCCCCATGGCGTAATAAATGATGTATTTTCCGCATCTTCGGGATCCATAATGATCTGGTGATACCCCACATAACAATCCACAAAAGATGCAAGATCATGTTTGGCACAATTGTCCAACAAAATATGGATATTAGGAAGTGGAAAATTATCTTTCGAACTCGCCTTATTTAGATCACGATAATCAACACACATCCGAAATTTGTCGTCTTTCTTTGGAACAGGGACAATATTTTCCAACCAAGTGGGATACTGGGCCACTCGAATGAATTTAGCCTTAAGTTGCTTCGCGATTTCCTCTTTAATTTTTACACTCATGTCAGTTTTGAGCTTTCTTAGCTTTTGCTTGACAGGAGGAAAAGCAAGATCAATTGGCATTTTGTGAACTACCAAATCAGTGCTCAAACCAGGCATATCATCATAAGACCATGCAAAGATGTCTTTATACTCATGCAAAGCTTCAATTATAGCTTTCTTTTGTTGTTTTTGAAAATGTACACTTATCTTAGTCTCCCTAATATTTTCATGATCTCCTAAATTGATCGCCTCAGTGTCTTCCAAATTGGGATTTGTCTTATTCTCAAACTGTTTGAAATCTTTGCTTATATCCTCAAATGATTCTCCTTCATCGTATTCAACTTCTTTATTCATTATTTCAGAATTAGAATGGGTTTTTAAATCTGGTTGACAATTCTTCATGCATGTCATATCATTAGAATCGGCATAGAAAGAACTGTATGATAGAAAATAAATAAATAAAAATCAGACTCAAAATAAAACGAAGGGAAACTATGCTTTATTAAAAACATAGATAGAAAGAGTTTTAACCTAAAATACCAAGTTTAAAGTTCTGAATTACAATCCTAGAATGATTTAAATTACAGGAGTAAAAATAAACAAACTACTAAGACTGTAAGAAAAAACAAACAAACTACCAAGACTTCTTTACAATAGGGAGAGGAGTGGCCTCCTAATTGTTAAGCTGGACATCAGGGACGACAAACTGCACATCTGTATTGCTGGTACCTTCCCCAATTTCAACCATATCAGCTTCAATGAACATATTCTAATAAAGGCCAATCAACTCTGTGTCATCATCATTCATTGATTCTGCAGCAGGTAACTTGGAGGATCCAACTACACTGAATTTGATGAAAGACTCGTGAAGTGGCGTTATTGATGATAGGCGAATTTACACGCCTATAGCACTATATTTTGCCCATATTTTAGCCTAGTTTTGAGAACAAATTATATATTTCATGCACTTTTAGTCCATTTTCCTGTAAGTGAGCTAACGAACATGATTAACAAAGTTTCAGGTATAAATGATGCAGAATTCAGCATTTCATGGATAACTTGACGCCAAAGAAAGCTTCACGAAAGGAGAAAAGCCAATCTTGGACGCCAAGGACTAAAGATGGCGCATGGAAATTCTGTCCCGGGCTAAAACAACATTTCTGAAGACTTTGGGGACTAGCAGTAACTTATTAGGATTAGGATAATGATACATTAACCTAGTACAATTGGGTTAAGTATTACATTAGCTTGTTAGGATTAGGATAATGATACATTAACCTAGTACAATTGGGTTAAGTATTTCATTAGCTTAGTAGGATTTGGTTAAGCATTTCATTAGCTTAGTAGGAATAGGATATGGGTATTATAAATACCCTATCTTGCTAGAGATTTTAAGACATCTTCTTACATTTAATTCTATTCTATTCTACTTCTAAGACATTCTAGTTCTAAATAATCATTCTTCCATTAATTCTATTTTTCTTCTTCTATTCATCTATTCTTAAATTCCACAACAAGAGAAACGTTACTTTGCTAAGGGATTCACGCCTAACGCCTACCACACCATTACAAACGTGAAATCTTTATTGTGGTATAACAATAATGTCAATTGTGATTTCCTTCGCACTCATGGGTAACTAAACTTCTCTGTTGGGGTTATGGAAGCCGAATGAGATACTATCTATTGCTGTGAGTTTGTGAGTTCGTGACACGTATGTTGCTTATATCATTATTCTCTTCATCTTAATCTAAATTCATTGTGGTTGCAAACGCAAGAATACGCCAGTATAACATTTAACTTGTTCGAAAGAAAGGTTATCTATATGGAAAAGAGATAATGTCAAGGTAGTAGGGTCCCATCCCCTATTAAAAAGTTAGTGTCGTAACTGGATTAACCTCTTGGAGAATTCGTACCGTTAGACACGCTTTAAGCTCGAAAGAGTTAAAGTGAAATAATCCTCGAATAGGTCGAAAGACGCCTGGATTTACCATCGAATACAATTCTCTATAAGCACATGCATGTCTGAATTCAACACACTCATAGTCAATAGAGACGTATAACTCAGAAGGTGGACATAACCCCAACTCCTCAATTCTCATTGTTTCACAACCTACTAAACATTCTTTCTTTTTACTTTGCTATTTTCTGCTTTACTCTCTTATTTTGGTTACATTACTTTCACAATACAATTCCCCCCTTTTTACAAGACTTGCACTAAAAGTCTAGTAATCGTTGCTTACTTGTTGACCAAGCTATTCCCTGAGGGATCGATACCCAACCCAGGTTGGGTTCTATATTTGACAAACGACCGCTTTACACTCCTACGAGAGCTGTAGATTGAGCGTTATCAAAAATTGGCGCCGTTGCCGGGGAATACAAGTGTCAATTAAGTTCGTAATAATTACTAGACCCTTTGGTCAAAGATTCTCGTACTTTTACTTTTAGTTTTAGTTTTTGTTTACTGCAGGTTTTAATTCAGTGCATGCCCCATACCCGAAGTTCTGGTCAACCGTTATTACCTATCAATCCTGAACCACAACGTATTCGCAGAATGGAGGCACAACACGCAATTGAAAGGATGGCTGCTCAACAGGAACAGGCGAGACTAGCTGCACTAGCCGCCGCTCAAGTGCATCAACAGAATATTGATAACCCGGGGCGAGCAACAAATCCTGACGATGAAGATCTAGGTGATGACGAGCTACTAAACCCTAGGCATGCCGCTGAGATCGCAACACCTGCCAACAGAAGAGATCGTCAATCTAGGTTTAGGCCTGAACGCCAAGCTATGCAGCCAGCTTTCGACGATGATGATGATGATCTTGATGGAGCCGGAGCCACCGGATCCACAGGAGCCATTATTCCTCCACCATTGGCACCCGGAGCCAAGTTCAACATCACGAGCACCATGATTCAGTTATTGCAACTCAAGGGATTATTTGGTGGACTAGCAGGCGATGATCCGAATATGCATATCATCAACTTTATTTCTACATGCAAGTCGTTTGACAATCCTGGAGTTAGTCAGAATGCAATTCGGTTACGCTTATTTTCATTGTCTCTGTCTGGGGAGGCAACTCTATGGTTGAATGGGCTGACTCCTGATTCTATTACAAATTGGAGGCAATTGAGAGACGCTTTCCTAGAAAGATTCTTTCCGCCATCCAAAAGAGCACAAATGAGAGATGAAATCAGCAACTTTCGTCAGCTTCCAACTGAAGCCCTTCATGAAACATGGGAGAGGTTCAAGACGAAGCTAATGAGGTGCCCAAACCATCACATGACTAATGTTCACCTAATGGAGATACTTTACAGAGCCTTGAATTCAATAACTAAACCAGTTGTGGATAATGCGGCTGGAGGATCATTTATGGATCTCACCTTTGGTCAGGCAAGCAATATGCTAGATCCTATGACGAAGCAAAGTAGAGCTTGGCATACCATGGATTCTGAGGTAGCAAGCCCCACTTTATCTATAGGCATGACTGCAGACCAAAGGAGAAGAGAAGAAGAACGTGATCAAGATATGGCGCACATGAAGACACAAGTGGATCTTCTTACAAAGCATCTATTATCAGGGAAGACCGAAAAAGTCAAAGCCATTGTGTCAAAAAGAAGAGACGAATCTGATTCGGAAGAAGAAGCCAACTACTTAAACAATCAGGGGGGTTTCCGAGGTAATACCCAAGGAAACCAAGGTCGGAACTATTATGATAAATATGGAAACAAGGACCAAGGTAGTTGGAAGAACAAGAATGACAAAAATGGTTTATACGTACCCCCTGGAAGACGTGACACCACCACATCTAGTTCTGGAAGTATGGAAGACATGATGGCTAAACTACTGAAAGGAGTGGAAGCAACGAGCGCAGGAGTAACAGAGGTAATAAATGATTTGTCCTCTATGAAGCAATTAGTTGATTCTCATTCCACTTCAATCAAGCAAATAGAGCAGTAATTGAGCTAACTTTCAGCAGCACTCAATCAAAGAAAGGCTGGTACTTTACCTAGCGATACTGTGCAAAACCCAAGGAATGATGGATCATGCATGGCCATCACTACCCGAAGTGGTAAGGTGCTGGAAACTTTAGAAAAAGGCAAGCAAGTGGTTGACGAAGAAGCGGAAATTGATGATAAGGCGAAAGGGGAAGATGCCGCAGCAGCCGATCCTAACGTCCTTAACGTCACTCCTCATGACGTGCAGCCTGGAAAAGCTGAAAAACGGAAGCAAGAGGAGAAGAAATCCGTGGAGAGAACAATTCCATACCCACCACCACCTTTTCCCCAAAGATTGAAGAAGGTGGCGGATGATACGAAGTTCAGCAAATTCATGATTAAAGCAGCTGACCACTAATGTTCCATTGGTGGAAGCACTTGAACAAATGCCTGGGTATGCGAAATTTATGAAGGATCTTTTGACAAAGAAGCGGGCAGCAAGTTATGAGTTGAAAGATGATGTCCATCACTGCAGCGCAATCGCTACCCGATCAATAGTTCAGAAGAAGGCTGACCCCGGAGTTTTCACTATTCCTTGCACCGTTGGATCTTTGAATTTTGCCAAAGCATTATGTGATTTAGGAGCCAGCATCAATTTGATGCCATTATCTATCTATAAAAATTTGGGGTTGGGTGATCCTACACCAACCAATATGAGGCTCATCATGGCGGATAGGTCGATAAAACGACCTGTTGGTATCCTATGTGATGTCTTGGTAAAGGTTTCTTCATTCATCTTTCCAGAAGACTTTGTTATTTTGGATTGTAAAGCGGACTCAGAGGTTCCCATAATCTTGGGACGCCCTTTCCTTGCTACAGGAAGTGTGCTCATTGATTTGAGAGCTAATGAGCTTTCATTCCGAATAAATGACGAAGTGGTTCGCTTTGATGTTTGCAAATCAATGAAGCAACCCAAAGATCCGAGTGTATTTTCAGTGGCTGATGTTTTCTTTGATGATCCGAAAGAATTACTTAAAGAAGAGCAAATTATTGCTGACCCTTTGGCGGTTGTGCTCATGAATGGAGAGAGTAAGGATGCTGAAAATTGCAAAGAAGCTATTTGTGCTCTATCAGGATTAGGGACATATCGCTATGCTCCCAAGAAGCTGGACCTTGATCTCAAAAATCGACCTACACCACCAGCTAAGCCATCTATTGAAGAGCCACCCACGTTAGAATTGAAGGAGCTGCCAAGTCATTTAAAGTATGCATTCTTAGGAAGCGGAAGCACACTTCCAGTCATTGTGGAAGCAGATTTGGGTGAGCAACAAGTTGCAGCCCTTATTGCTATTCTACGGAAGTATATTAGAGCCATTGGATGGACCATTGCGGATATTATTGGTATTCCACCTGGGATTTGTACTCACAAGATTCAGCTTGAAGAAAATTGCAAACCAACCATTGAGCATCAAAGACGTCTAAACCCACCTATGCAAGAAGTGGTGAAGAAAGAAATTATCAAGTGGCTAGACGCAGGGGTTGTGTATCCAATCTCTGATAGTACATGGGTAAGCCCGGTACAATGTGTTCCCAAGAAAGGAGGCATGACGGTGGTCGCGAATGAGAAAATGAACTTATTCCACTCAGACCCGTCACTGGATGGAGAGTATGCATGGACTACCGGAAGCTGAATTCTTGGACGCTCAAAGATCACTTTCCAATGCCATTTATGGACCAAATGCTAGATCGATTAGCGGGGAAAGGATGGTTTTGTTTCTTAGACGGTTATTCAGGCTATAATCAGATTTGTATTGCTCCCGAAGACCAAGAGAAGACAACGTTTACATGCCCATATGGTACGTTTGCCTTCAAGCGTATGCCATTCGGGCTATGTAACGCACCAGCCACCTTTCAACGCTGTATGATGTCCATTTTTTCTGATATGGTTGAAGACACTTTGGAGGTATTCATGGACGATTTTTCAGTTGTTGGTGAGACTTTTGAAGCGTGCTTGACAAACCTAAGTATGGCGTTGCAAAGATGTGTAGAATTCAACCTAGTGCTGAATTGGGAAAAGTGCCACTTCATGGTAAAAGAAGGTATTGTTCTTGGGCACAAAATCTCCGAAAGAGGAATTGAGGTTGATCGAGCGAAAATTGAAGTCATTGAGAAGCTACCACCTCCAATTTCGGTGAAGGGTGTTCGTAGTTTTCTCGGCCATGCAGGTTTCTATCGTCGGTTCATCAAAGACTTCTCCGAAATTGCTAGTCCATTGTGCAAACTCTTGGAGAAAGATGCGAAGTTTGACTTCAATGACGATTGCTTGAAGGCATTTGAATGCCTCAAAGGAAAACTCATTGAAGCCCCTATCATGGTAGCACCAGATTTGTCTCTCCCGTTCGAAGTCATGTGTGATGCTAGTGGTGTAGCCGTTGGTGCTGTACTTGGTCAGAGAAAGGAGAAGCTATTTCATCCTATCTACTATGCGAGTAAGGTCCTAAATGAAGCCCAAAGGAACTACACTGTTACTGAACAAGAGCTCCTAGCGGTTGTGTATGCGTTTGAGAAGTTTTGTGCCTATCTATTGGGTACTAAGGTGATCGTTCATACAGACCATGCAGCTCTTAGGTATCTAATGACAAAGAAGGATGAAAAACCAAGACTAATTCGATGGGTATTACTGCTGCAAGAGTTTGATTTCGAAGTTAAAGATAGAAGAGGTTGCGAGAACCAAGTGGCCGACCATCTCTCTAGACTCAAGAACGAGCATGTGGCGCAACCTAAAATCGAGATTGATGATGCATTCCCTGATGAGGAGATCTTAGCCACGATAATAGAAGAGTTACCATGGTATGCCGACTTTGCAAACTTTGTGGTGAGTAATGTGATACCTGCAAATTTATCTTACCATCAAAAGAGGAAGTTTATGCATGATGTACAACACTACTTTTGGGATGAGCCATATTTGTTTCGACGATGCGCGGATGGTGTTATCCGACGATGTATATCCCATGAAGAGGTGCCAAATATATTGGAAGCATGCCACACTTCCCAAGTTGGGGGACATCACGCAAGTAATCGGACGGCAAGAAAAGTATTGCAAAGTGGATATTATTGGCCTTCCATATTTAGAGATACTCATGACTTTGTTAGAAGATGCGACCAATGCCAGCGACAAGGTGCTATTTCGAAACACCATGAGATGCCCATGTCGAAAACTCTTGAGGTAGAACTCTTTGATGTATGGGGCATTGATTTCATGGGTCCATTCGTGAATTCGTTTGGAATGAAATACATCTTAGTTGCTGTGGATTATGTCTCGAAATGGGTTGAAGCTGTAGCGTTGGCCGACAATGAGGGAAAGCGTGTCATAGCATTCTTGAAGAGGAATATCTTCTCTCGCTTTGGAGTACCACGTACTATCATAATCGATGGAGGATCTCACTTTTGCAACAAGCTATTCAAGTCCGTGTTGGCAAAATATGGTGTCAAGCAACATAAGGTAGCCACGCCTTCTCACCCACAAACTAGTGGACAGGTAGAGGTTTCCAATCGAGAGATCAAGCAAATCCTTGCGAAGACGGTAAAAGCTAATAGGAAGGATTGGTCTCGGAAGCTGGACGATGCACTATGGGCGTACAGGACTGCATTCAAAACACCAATTGGCATGTCCCCTTATCAACTAGTTTATGGGAAGGCTTGTCACTTACCCATTGAGCTCGAGCACAAGGCATTGTGGGCGCTGAAGCGATTGAATTTGAATTGGGATAATGCAATGAAGCTAAGGATGGAGCAACTGAACGAGATGGATGAATTCCGTCTACATGCTTATGAAAGATCAGACCTATACAAGGAGCGGATGAAAAAGTATCATGATCAACGGATTGTTCGTCGAAACTTTCAAAAGGATGATATGGTACTTCTCTTCAACTCCAGATTGAAGCTCTTCCCAGGTAAGTTAAAGTCCAAGTGGTCTGGTCCATACAAAGTTATCCAAGTCTACTCGTCTGGAGTAGTTGAATTGGAAGATAATAATGGTTTTATCTTCAAAGTGAATGGCCAACGTGTGAAACCTTATATCGGTCCTCTTGATTCGATAAACTTCATGGCCATCACTTATCTCGACAAAGTCTAAGTACTCGAGGTAACTATGTTGAGCCACGACAATAAATAAGGCGCTAGATGGGAGGGAACCCATCGTTTATCGTTTATCGTTTATCGTTTTACATTTTTTTTTTGTTTTTTTTCTTTCATTTTAGTACGTGTTTTGTTTTTGATAAACAAAAAAATCCAAAAATAAGAGTCGTGCCACGACCAAAACTAAGGCGCTTGATGGGAGGCAACCCATCGTACTAATTGTTTCCATTGGTTTGAGAAAATGTAGGTGCAAGAGGTATAAAATGAGGAGATTGATTTCAAATGACGATTTGGACGTATTGCATGGTAAAGGTGGTGAGTTAGGAATGAAGATGCATAAGGATATGGATTGAGCATTGCTCATGACAAAATAGGCATCGAGCAAGGCTAGGCCTAGGTAAAACTAGGCCACGAACAAGGCATGGCCTATACTATAGCCCAAGGTCTCGGAATCTAGTGTGCTATAGCATAGGCGCCGCCTATGCTAGCAAATGCTTTGCATTAGGCGCCGCCTATGACAAGCTTAGGCAAAGCTAAAGGCGCCGCCTATGGTCACTTTTTGTCTCCAAAACCGATTTTAAATGGATCAAAACCCGACCCATTCTTTTACTATATAAAGGAGACTTAGTCTTGAAACACAAACACATTGAAAACTTGACCTAGGCGCCGCACATACTCTCCAAATCATCTCAAAACTTTTCTTTTTGCTCTCCCACTTCACAAGAACATCTCCAAAGGCTTCAATCACGTAAGTACTCTTTTGTTCTTCACCTATTTTTTGTAAGTGCTACGTTGCTATGTCTATTATGAATTGCTACATCTTGAAGAAATATTGGTGATGTTAATGTGTTTGAATTGTTGATACAAAATCAAGTGAGTGAACATGTACGTTAGGATACTCTTAACTTGTTTCCGACTTGAATTTGATTTTGATGCATTGTTATACTACTTGCGGAATTGCTATAGTCATGAACATTGCATAATCTTGTCACTAGAATGCTTACATGTTAGAATGTCCCGTTCATCGGAATAAGACTTATAGTTGCCTACCGACATAGGAGGTTGTGATTATTGATAGAAACAATACCATGATGTAATCCCTATGTAGTAGTCTTGATATATCTAACATGAAAATATTGCAAAGGTTGCAAGAAGTGATACATCTCTGATTTTCTTGTTGGAATATAGCTCCTACAACGTATGTCGATGAAGTCTAAGTAATCGACCACTTTCACTTCACTAATTCGTATCAACAAACTAAGTGTGGGGTGGTACCCCTACTGCTTATGTATAGATTGTATCCATTGAGATTGTGCTAACGTGAACTCTATTTCAAGTCTCAGGTACAATGGCACCCAAAGCAAGACAAGGCAAAGATAAGGCTACCACTTCCCAAAATAGCAAGAAAAGAAGTCGCAAGGAGAAAGGAGAATCATCCTCAATGCAATTACCACGCCGCACGTTTGGAATAAAATGAGTTCTTGAGGAGGAAGCAAAGTAATGGTATAGGAACAACAAAGAAAGAAAATATGTTCATGTAGACCTGATCAACAAGGAAAGCCTAGCGAAGAAGGAGCCGCGCATGTTGGCCAAGATCATGGCATTACATCTGGATTTCATCTTCCGAGACATGGGAGAATGCAATCTCAATTTAACAAGAGAATTCTATGCCAACTGGTCACCGAAAACCACAGGAAGCGAGGTCAAGATTCGGGGCCAAGTTTTACAACTCAATGCGGATTTCTTCAACTCCTTTCTTGGTTTGCCTTCAGTTGATCCAACACCATTCAAAGAGCTGTACAGTAGACCTCCATATAGAGCAATTCGACACACACTTTGTGGAAGTAGATCCATGGCAAGGTGGAGCAGACATAAAGACACCGGGCGACACAACACCTTCCCTTATGCTCCTTTAAATAGGGAAGCAAGGATATGGTTGCGTATTGTCAACTCTTGCCTCATACCAGGGACTCAGTACACCAAGATAACAAGAGATAGAGTGTGCTTGGTATACGCATTGATGACGAATGTCCCTATCAACATCGGGGCAATTATTCGTTCCACAATGCGGAAAGCTAGGCTACACAAGAGGTCCCACTTCAGTTTTGGCAACCTGTTGACTGCAATACTATGGAAAGAAGACATCGAAGAGGAACCGGCTGATCACAAACTCCCACACAACACAAAGAAGGTTGACCTCACGAAGGTTAAAGATGCTGAAACCACTCATGGAGTCAACCTTACCACTTCAGAAAGGCATGCTCGCGACGAAAGCTTCTCTCGCCATTTATATGGCATGATGAAGTGTACCATGATGAGCGGGGGTCGTGTTCCAACTGTTGCAGAGCTCCAACAGTTGGATTATGACTACCCAATGAATGAGCATGCGAGGGCGATGTGTGGAGAAGGTGTATATTTTGAGGAACCTCTTGATGACGACATGCCAACCGATGATGATCGATGAATACCAGACTCTGACGTGGAAAAGAACTCTGATGACGATGACTCTGATGACGATTCCGATGCAGGGGGTATGACCCCAGACATAGAGGATGAGTCCGACTAATCAGGTTCTTCTTACTTATTTTTCACTGAGGGCAGTGTGTCCCGTCTAAGTGTGGGGTGCTGGTATTTGCATGCTATACTTCTCTATCCACATTTGCATTTATTTATGTTTGTGTGTTTTGTTAGTAGTTAATTGTTTTTTTTCAGTAGTTAAAAATTTTTTTTTAACTTAGCATCGCATGAAATGATTCTAATAGGCAGCATGAGATTATGACAATAGTTTGTACTAAAATCATGACTATTGAGACGTTTAGGCTCTAATTGTGACTCACTATGTGATATTGTTTGGTTTAATTCCTTCATATGTTGGGTCAAGAGTCTATACTACTCCCAATAAAGTCGACCATGTGCCTTGTGTGTGTGAGATAATAGTATATTCTATGCTTGTGGCTGATGCTAGAACTTGCCTGGTATGTATGTAAAGCGAAAATAAAGAGTGCAAGTCTAGGAGATGATTTAGGCATTTCTTTGGCAACCTATGATTATTTACCTTCTTTTTACCTACCCATGGACATTATCCTAGTCAACCCCTTTTGAGCCTTTAGCCTATTTTCTTTGACAACCTCATATGAAAGCCTAATCCATTTTTTTCAAGACCATAATTTGATCCAAATTCCTAAGTGCTTTAAAGTGTAAAGTCGTGTGACAAAATAAGAGGAAATTGGGTGAGTATGATGCTTTAGAATGCATTGGTGCTTGAAATTGCTATGAAAAAGAAGTGCTATCATAAGAGGTATGTTATGAAAAGAAAAAGGAAGAAAAAACTGAAGAGTTAGTCATGTTTAAAATCGAAAAACAAAAGAGGAGAAAAAGGGTGGTAGAATAAATGAAAGAAAGGTTGTTAGAAAGAAAAGTATTAATGACACAATGTGATGTATTAAAGCGCTTAGGAACATAGTCACTATTTCTGGCCAAAATAGTCCTACCCGTCCCTTAGCCTACATTACAACCATCAAAAGACCTATTTGATTCTAAGCTTAGCATTCTGACATTTAGTGGAGCATTACACTAAGGGCAAGCCTATGGTCATCAGTTTCTGCATATGAATTCTTTGTGAGAGTGAGAGGATACCCATGTTTGAAAAATATGTTATACTTGTGAGTGATTATGGGTAATATATTGTGAGACACACATGGTTGATGAGTTTTGAGTAGTTGTGTATGATTCTTTGTGCCTTAACTTTTGAATATGAGTTGACCACCATCACGAGTCTATGTTGGAGGCTAAATGGTCTCTACTAATGATCGGAAAACTACTCTTTGTTGATAATTGTTGTGCTTGTCTTGACGAATATTTTATGTTGTTGTTGTGAAACCCTAAGTTGATGTTTAGAGGGACATGATATTTAGTTTGAGGACGAACAAAGCTTTAAGTGTGGGGTGTTGATGATAGGCAAATTTACACGCCTATAGCACTATATTTTGCCCATATTTTAGCCTAGTTTTGAGAACAAATTATATATTTCATGCACTTTTAGTCCATTTTCCTGTAAGTGAGCTAACGAACATGATTAACAAAGTTTCAGGTATAAATGATGCAGAATTCAGCATTTCATGGATAACTTGACGCCAAAGAAAGCTTCACGAAAGGAGAAAAGCCAATCTTGGACGCCAAGGACTAAAGATGGCGCATGGAAATTCTGTCCCGGGCTAAAACAACATTTCTGAAGACTTTGGGGACTAGCAGTAACTTATTAGGATTAGGATAATGATACATTAACCTAGTACAATTGGGTTAAGTATTACATTAGCTTGTTAGGATTAGGATAATGATACATTAACCTAGTACAATTGGGTTAAGTATTTCATTAGCTTAGTAGGATTTGGTTAAGCATTTCATTAGCTTAGTAGGAATAGGATATGGGTATTATAAATACCCTATCTTGCTAGAGATTTTAAGACATCTTCTTACATTTAATTCTATTCTATTCTACTTCTACGACATTCTAGTTCTAAATAATCATTCTTCCATTAATTCTATTTTTCTTCTTCTATTCATCTATTCTTAAATTCCACAACAAGAGAAACGTTACTTTGCTAAGGGATTCACGCCTAACGCCTACCACACCATTACAAACGTGAAATCTTTATTGTGGTATAACAATAATGTCAATTGTGATTTCCTTCGCACTCATGGGTAACTAAACTTCTCTGTTGGGGTTATGGAAGCCGAATGAGATACTATCTATTGCTGTGAGTTTGTGAGTTCGTGACACGTATGTTGCTTATATCATTATTCTCTTCATCTTAATCTAAATTCTTTGTGGTTGCAAACGCAAGAATACGCCAGTATAACATTTAACTTGTTCGAAAGAAAGGTTATCTATCTGGAAAAGAGATAATGTCAAGGTAGTAGGGTCCCATCCCCTATTAAAAAGTTAGTGCCGTAACTGGATTAACCTCTTGGAGAATTCGTACCGTTAGACACGCTTTAAGCTCGAAAGAGTTAAAGTGAAATAATCCTCGAATAGGTCGAAAGACGCCTGGATTTACCATCGAATACAATTCTCTATAAGCACATGCATGTCTGAATTCAACACACTCATAGTCAATAGAGACGTATAACTCAGAAGGTGGACATAACCCCAACTCCTTAATTCTCATTGTTTCACAACCTACTAAACATTCTTTCTTTTTACTTTGCTATTTTCTGCTTTACTCTCTTATTTTGGTTACATTACTTTCACAATACAATTCCCCCCTTTTTACGAGACTTGCACTAAAAGTCTAGTAATCGTTGCTTACTTGTTGACCAAGCTATTCCCTGAGGGATCGATACCCAACCCAGGTTGGGTTCTATATTTGACAAACGACCGCTTTACACTCCTACGAGAGTTGTAGATTGAGCGTTATCAGTTATCGGCTTGGTAAGTGACCATGACTTTTTCTTACGCTTTTTATCCTTCTTTATATCTTCAGCAGTAGGCTCGTATCCCAAACAAAAAGTACCAAAGTTCTCATAGAAGTTTACCGGATGAACTATGCCTTGCAAAAACATCCCTAGACCTTTTCCTGGTTCGAAACCATGCTTCAACATTTCATTCACTACCATAACAGATGTAGAGGAAAATTATGGTCTTGCGATGAGATTCCCCTCAAGGATATGCCCAAAAGCCACTACCTCAAAATCTTGATGAATTAACACTTTATCCGTAGTATCTTCTTCGATGGAGGAAACGAAGTAGTCTTTATACATGGATAAATATCCTTCACCATGAACAATTATTTCTTGCCTGTCGTGTTCAAATTTGACCATTTGATGCAATGTTGATGCGACTGCTTTAGCCCTATGAATCCATGGCCTTCCCAATAACATATTATATGAAGTTTCAATGTTCAGCACTTGGAAATCCATAACAAAATCCACATGTCCAACTATCAATATGAACTCTATTTCACCAATGGCATCAGTGTTTGATCCGTCAAAACCTTTTACGCATACATTATTAGGTCGGATCATTTCTACATTACTATTCAACTTTTTAAAATTTGACATAGGACAAATGTTAGCGCCTAATACTTCATCAATTAACACTTGAGTGACGATGGAATGTTCACATTTCACAGAAATGTAGAGACCTTTGTTATGCTCAGTACCTTCCACAGGCAATTCATCGTCTGAGAAAGTAATTTTATTTACTTCAAGGATCCTTCCAATAACTTTTTTCAGCTGATTCACTCTAATCTCACTGGGAACACATTAAGAATCTTCATTATAGCTTTGCAATGTTCCTTTGAATGGATCAATAAAGACAACAAAGAAATTTGTGTTGGCGTCTTCTTCAACTGTTCTACAACAGAATGTTCTGGCAATTTCATTTTATTTAAGAATTCTTCAGCTTCTTGATCAGTGACAGGCTTCTTGACTGTCATTCGTTCTTCACCGCCTTGTTTGTTCTTTCTTAACTCTACTGGAACATAACATCTTTCAGATCGAGTTAATCCCCCTACTTCATCTACATCTTCAGTCACTTTTTTCCCCTTGTGCATCACCACAACGCGATCATAATTCCAAGGGACAGCCTTGGTATCAACCATATCCAGCTATGACACTGGTTTAATAACAATAGGAGCTATGGGAGCTTCTTTTATGATTAAAAGAGGTTTATTGGATCTTCCAGGAATAATGAGTTTCGGCTTTATTTGACTTGACCCAATATTTTTTGAAATCTCTTTCCCCACCACCAAGGTAACATTCGATGATTTAGGTTTTGTCATCACCACCTCCGCTTCTGTAGGCTTTTCTTTTGTCAAATCCACAGCATTTGCTGATTTTTCTGAATCAGTTTTAATTTTAATGATCGGCTTAAAGGAAATCGTAGCATCTTCACCACTAAGTATCACTTCGAGCATGTTTGTTTCATTATGATCTGGCAGCGGATTTTAATTGATATTTGGAGCGTCTGGACTTTCTACCATGATCTGTTGGGTATTAATCAACTCTTGAATGGCTCTTTTCAGATACCAACATTTCTCTGTGTCGTGCCCTGGGGGATCAGAACAATATTCACATCTTCTAGAATAGTCCAAGTTCTTCAGAGGAGAATTCGGGGTCCTTCTCTCAATTGGGTTTAGAACATTCATTTTTCTCAGCATATGAAATAAAATGGTGTAAGATATTCCAATAGAAGTGAAATTATCTTTTACCATGTTATCCCTTTTGAAGTCTGCTCTAGGTCGTAAATTAGACCTAGGAGGGCCTCTTTGAACTTTCAGGGCCGGTGGATGATTTTGGATTACTGGTGCACGACATTGCGGGTAAGAAGGAGCCCGAGCATATAGTTGTACATTGTAAATAGGATATTGGGGGGATGGAACGAAATAAAATGGATTTAGTGCGTATGTTTGATGTGCACCTCTCCAATTTTTTCGTGGACCTGTCACGACAGTTGCTACATCCTCTTTTCTTTTCTTTCCCCTAAAACTCCCTGCACCACTTTGAATTGTCTGTGTTGTTGGTTTCAAAGCTGCCTGGCTGATGATCTTTCCTGATTTTATTCCATTCTCTACCATTTCTCCAACTTTAATAACTTCAGCAAATATGCTTCCAATTGTAGAAAGTAAGTGATGGAAATAATCAGGTTCTTGTGCTTGCAAAAATATATCAATCATTTCAAATTCCTTTATCGATGGTCTGACTCTTGAAACCTGCTCTCTCTATGTGATAGCATATTCTCAAAAACTTTCAGTCATCTTTTTTCTCATGTTGGCAAGCGTAGTGTGATCTAGCACTATCTCAATGTTATATTGAAATTATTGAACGAAATATTGGGCCATGCCATCCCATACGTGCCAACAGGAAATGTCTTGGTCAATGAACCATTCAGAAGTTATCCCTGTAAGGCTTTCTCCAAAGTAAGCCATCAATAATTCTTCTTTTCCTCCTTCTCCCCTTAATTGATTGCAAAACTTTTTCAAATGAGCTACAGGATCGTCGTGTCCTTCATATTTGTCAAACTTTGGCATTTTGAACCCTATAGGCAAATGAACATCAGGAAACATACATAAATCCTTGTATGAAACACCTTTTGGTCCACCTAATCCTTGCATATTTCTCATACTCTGCTCCAAGCTTCTAACTTTTCTAGCCATCTCCTCTTGTTCCTCATTCTTGGCAATCTTCTCAATCACGATAGGAGTATTGCTTTGATGAACATGATAATATGGATTTTGAGATTTGAAAGTCATTTTAGGAGGATACAACATATCATGACTTGGTTTCCCCATATTCTTTGGTACTGTCGGTTAAGTACCCGCGGTAGCTGGTGCTACAGAAGTAAAAAGCGGGTTATTTGCGACAGACGAATTCGGTGGGTGCATAGTAGACGTACCAGCAACTCCAGACATATTAGCAAATGGGCCAAATCTTGGTGGATAAAATGGATCACTAGTTTGAGTTGGGTTAGAATTTGGATCATTTGAAGTCGAAAGTCCAGGGATTGAAGAAGGCGGGGCTTGTCCATTCAACCAAGCTTGGTACATCTCCGCCATCGGTTGTTTCAATGACTTTATTTCTTCTATTGATGCTACTTCCTGCGAAATCAACTGATTCTGCTCTTCTTCACTATCAGACCTTATACCCTCTCTGCGGGTCATTCTTTTTTTACCCTTGTATCTGGTGTTATACGGATGTGATGTCAGTTTAAACCACAAACCAACCACCAATTACTTTATCTTCCTGTGACCAAGTAGCAAACGGGTGAGTGTTATATATTTAACACATTATAATGCCACGTTATATGTCATGCTTCTATATGCATTTTCCAACCTATCATGGAAGCTTTGTGTTTCATCCTGGCTTTTCTAGGCATATTTTTTCAAAAGTTATGATCGAACCCTTTGGAGGGTTGCCTACGTATCATGCCAGAACATGAATCAGATCTTGCGTAGTTCGGGAGGAATTTAACAAAATTATTTTATCTTTTTTTTTTATTATTGAAGAAAATATTTAAAGTAAGTGAAGTAAAACATATGTAATATATATAGAAATAAACAGTCAACTTCATTACATTCTATAGTATAAATACGACAAAATAACTGTTCCAACTCCTAAAATAAAACCTACTAACTGACATCTGAAAACTTAAAGACATAATATCTAAACAAGAAGTTTTAAAACTGAAAATAAAAAACTATGACAAAGAAAACAACTATCCATTCAAGGAGACTTCGGCTTAATATGTCCTCCCAAACTCAAATATATGTCCTCCAATGAAGTAGTGAGACGCTGTGCGAAAGTTGGTACTTGTGCCAAAAAGTCCTCATGATCCAACTGTTGATAATCCAAGCCCATTCTGGCAGTATCTTGTGCTACATGGCGGACCTTCCCTCGAAGGGAACTGAAGGCCTGATCCCATTCCCGGGCATGTCGATCTCAAAAATCAACCATCTCTCTTGCACGCTGTTCACGAGCAGAAGCAACCTCCAACTGTTCTCGCAATATTCCTCTTTCACGGATCTACTGTGATCTCTCTCGATCAAATTCTTCTTGTATGTTCTTTTCAACTTCTTCCAGTTGTTGTCAGTAAGATGCGGCAAGTTCTGCAATGTGTGACCCTCTAGTGGTAGCCAGTTTGATTTGTCCTCGAAGTGCAACCTCAATATCGGTTGATTTAGCTTTTTCTTCAGTAAATTCCCTTTGTTGTTCGTCTATTTTTGCCTTGGCATGCTCTAATTCTTCTCTCAAAGCTTGGTTGGCCTCATGATGTTCTCGCATGTCTCTTTCAATTCCTATCCTGATTGCAGCTTCCTGATCTATAGGTCTCCTAACCGATCTTTCTGGTCTGACAAGAGGACTCGACTGTTCTTCAAACCATTCACAGTAATCTGGGTGTACTTCTCCTTTCTCACGCTCTATGACCATCGTTTCAATCCCCATGATATGGCAACCTTCCCAAATTTGTTGGGCCAATTCCTCCGGAAGTGGGATCTCTGGTTTGACCTCAAATACAAACTCGATCATATTTTCCGTAATGGGAATTATTTGACGTCTTCCAAGCTAACGTAAAACTCTCAATGGAACATACGGTTGAACACCTCTAATACCCATTAATAATAAGAACGGCCGAATGACAGAACTGTGTATGACTTGCCTCCAAGGAAACCAAGGGAGATTCCAAGTGATTTTATCTGCTGTCAGAGAATGAAAAAGCTTATCCCAATCTCTAACTCCTTCTGGGAATTTATATTTATCTAACCTCTCTTCGTAATCTTTGATGCGATTGAATCTTTTCGGATTAAATCTTGCCATTGTAGGACGTCGGTAGAGATGCTCCACAATCCACATCTGTAACAAGATATTGCATCCCTCGAAAAAACTTTTTCCTTTCTGACAAACAGTCAAAGCACGGTAGATATCTGCCAGGATCATTGGCACCATAGTGTAATCTTTTTTAATCAGTATCTTTACCACTCCTGCTAAACGAATGCTAATTTTTTGTTCTCTCCTTGGGAAGACCATAGTACCTAAAAAGTCTACCATGAATGCAAATCGTCTGTGAACCTTTCGGGCCTCAAAATTCCCCTTATTACAGAGCTGCTTACCTTACTTTTTGAACCCCTTTTGCCTTCCGTATCTATCGTACAAAAACTGCAAGGAAACCCAACCTTTTTTCATCGATTCTTCTTTTGAGTTCCTTATGTTCATGAGTTTGCAGAATTTATTTATCGAAATGAGTCTCGGGGCTATAAGTTTCTTTCGATGTATATCTCCATATCCAACATAGGCCGCTATCTCCTCTACAGTAGGAGTCAACTCAAAATCCAAAAAATGAAACACATTGTTCTTCGGATCCCAGAAGGTTAGTAACGCATCAATCACCTCCCTATTAGGCTTTATGTTAAAATTAATTTTGAAAATAAAAAGGAAAAATAAAATAAATACAATAATATTTATGAAAATAATTATTTTTCTTATCATTATTATTTTTATTATTTTTCTAAATATATCCTTCGATAAATCTGTGAATAAATATATTATTAGTATTTTTCAAATAAATGATCGTATCCTGGGTAGGACTTCTTACGTATCTCACAAAA
This sequence comes from Capsicum pubescens, assembly GCA_030864215.1. Lineage (NCBI taxonomy): Eukaryota > Viridiplantae > Streptophyta > Magnoliopsida > Solanales > Solanaceae > Capsicum > Capsicum pubescens. The sequence continues at coordinate 192,440,013 of CM061539.1, read as the reverse complement.
AGTGAGAATCAGACCCTCGTAGCTCATGAAGATTGTAAAAACTATGTTGCTGTATATTTAAAAAAATTCTTTATTTTTTTAAAAAAAATAAAAAAAATCTTTTAAAAAAAAATGAGTAACTAAATTTGAGGATAAATTAATCTCTCGCCTTTTAAAATTGCCTAAAGCCGGTCAACAAATAAATAGTCTTCCAAGAAAATGTCAAAGAGCACGTAGAATGCACATGTTGGTCTTTATAAAGCAGGTTACCAGTCCTAGACAGACCCGGCCCCTGTGCCGAGTCCTGCTAAGTCAAATGCATATGATGCAAATAAAGCGGCACCTAATAAGGATAATCAGATTCTGAGTTTTCAGTTCTTCTAAGTTTAAACTTAATAGGGATAGGGGTCTAGACTGACTTACCCGAGCGGACACTCGAGCCGGGGAGGGACAACTTGGTCGGTAGTAGGGCAACACCGCCTTCGTTGCCGATCCGAACCCCGCCTAACATGTGTGACTATATCCTTCACCAGGTGTCTTGACACTCCGGCTATGTCAAAAGAAGGTGGGATGCATATGTTGCATTCCCTCTATTCTATTTCAGAGACTCAGAGGGGGTACGCGAGAGAAGACAATATAATACAGTTCAAATAATATCAAAGCAGTAAATGAGCAACAAGTAGCACATAAGGCTAACAAATACAATATCAACAATAATTAAAACAAGTATAAGTCAATTATAAAAAGCTCGAATTCTAGTTAGTTCCCCAGTAGAGTCGTCAGAGATGTCACACCCTTTTTTTTACCCTCGGAGGATCGAGTCAAAGGGTTTTTCCAATTAAAGTGACGATTTTGAATAGGGATTAATTTAATTTACAGAGTCGCCACTTGGAATTGAGTTATGGTGCTCCAAGTCACCTTTTTGAATCCCTAATCAAAAGGAAATGACTCTTTTTATTGGTCTGCGAAAACAGAAGATCGGGCAAGGAATTCTATTGACCGAGGGGAAGGTGTGAGGCACCCCTCGAGTCCCGTGGTTCTAGCACGGTCTCTTTTATTAACTTATCTTGACTAAAACTATTTTTATAAATTATGTTAAGGCCTAAAATCGCTCATTTGTATTATACCAAAACTTGTCTATTATCTTATATTAAATAAGTCATGTGAAAGTTAATTTGAGAAAATATTTGTCAAGGTGCATTATTACATCCTTGAATTTTTAAATGTCTCGGAAAGATGCGTACGTCACATTCTTAAATGAGACGAACATTTTAAACGTGTCTAAAATTTATGTAACGTTAAAACCTTGGTTTGTCACTTGTAAACTCATAAAAATTTATCTATTTGAAATGCTATTTAATTTTAAAAATATATTAAATAAATATTCAATTAAAATAACTAATTAATTTAATAACTAAATTCTATTTATAACAATGAAGTAAAAATAATAAAATAATAAAATAAACAATCTACTCTTACTATTTTGGACACCATGATACAACAGTATTAGTTTTCAATATAAAATATAATATTCTCTAAAACAAATAACTGCCCAACCAATCAACCTAATTTTATAAGAAAATAAATAGAAAGAAACAGTATTTACTTCTCCGCTTCAATTCTCGTTTGTTTGCCGTCGTAGGGTTTCCAATAGCACTATGATGGAGATGAGAAGGGAGTGGTTATCCGACGTAAATTTGATCGAAATAAAGCCAGCGATGCTATTTTCCGATAAATTTTACCATAACAATGACCAAATAATAGTCGTCGTTGGCCGAATCTGATTTTTTATTGGCTTTTTATTTGGTGAATTTGAATGGATTATCGGCGGAGTGTCGCCCGTTTTAATGGGTTTGCCGATGAGAAAGGGAGAAGAAGAAGAAGAAGAAGGGGACGGCGGCGGCGCAACTAAGCTTCGCTGGCCGATTGTGGAGGTAGGTGGCAGTGACGATGGTTTTGGGGAGGTTTCCAGCGACGTTGGTTCGGTTGAAAGTCGCCGGAGTTAGGGAAGGGAAGGCTTTCACGGATTCCGGCAATGGGTGTGCCGGCGACGGGTCTGGCCAAATATGGCCCTCTCATGATGCGTCAAGGGCGGGAAAATGAGGAGAAGGGATGGCAGATCTGATTGAGTGTTTGACGGCGAGATTCCGATGAGTTTCTCGCCAGAAAATTTAGAAATTTCCACTTTTTTTAACGATTTTATTCTTATTTTCCTCTCTCGAATTCTTTCTAATTTTTTTACTGTTTTTGCTATTTCTTGGTACATCCGTACATGTTGTTGTCTACTGTATACATGAATGTAAATCTGTGTACATATAAATTGATGGATGAATATGAGTGCATGTAACAGTGTATAGAATTGTAGCAGTATTTATTTTATTTATTTTAACATACATGACTTTAATATTCATATAAACATTCAATGATTTAATGTATAATACATATTAACGAACAGATTTATATAATAAACATATTGAATTACACATGAAATTATTTAAACAATTTTATTCATATTTTTTTATTTCTAATAAATTCATACAATAAATAATATAGGATCAAAGTGAAACCTTTATTAATTTGAACAGAAACACGAAGTTGTTACCGGAATCTTCAAACAAAATTCTGACTTCGAATCTTTCTTTTTTCTCTTTTGTTTCTCAATTGATGTTTTTCTTTGTCTGAGTGAATGTCTGATGTCAAAGTACGTACTCTGTGGGTCAAGAGTCCTATAAATAAGGAATTATTGGGGTGGGGGAAATAGGGGAGGGAACAGTTACTTAGGATAGGAATGTGTTTTTAAATTTAGAAATAAATTATTACTATTTTTTTTAAAAGACAATAATAAAAATAAAAATAATTATAATAGTAACATTTAATTAATTTTATGTTTAAGAAAAATCTAATAAAATTTACAAATAGTTAAAATAAATAAAATAATACCAAAATTATTAATTTATTAAAATTTAGAAAACAAAAATATATATTTTATTTATTATTAGTTTTAATATCTCAAAATTAAATTTACTTAATTATTTATTTTTAACTAAAAATTTATTAAAAATAAAAATAATAATCAAAAAATAATAAATGATTAAATATTTAAAATTGACGGAGGATAAAAAATCATGTGTCTACAGATTGTCGCATAGGTTGATATTCGAAGTGCTCAGCTTATGCGGTGTATGTGGAGATGACGTATTTGTTGAATGACCATCGCTCTTTGCGCCAGAGTACTTGAAACCAGAATGCTCAAGTAGATCTAGAGTCTTCTTAAGTGATTCTGCCACACTGCTTCCTCCTTCCGAAGCACTTGCATTGGTCTTCATTCCTTTTGGGGTTGAAGATCCAAAAACTGGCATCAGCGCGGATGACACTAGATGTGTTTGTTGTCCTAGCAAGCTGCAAGCCTGCCTTGCTCCTTGTGACAATTCCCAAGCTTCTGAAAGTAACACTAAGGATGCTTTTTACTCCAGCAGAGAACTTTAAATCAACAGCCTTAGTAGCAGTTGATTGAGAGTTGATCTTCTTGGAAATTATTTCGTTGTTCTTAAACTTTGAAGTATGAAAAGTTGAGATGAGAGGTAGAGATCGTGCCAGAATTTATTGGACAATAAAATTTTTCGAGACCAAAAATAATAATCGAGAAAAAAAATACTGCAACAATCGATTTATTGATTTCAATGTGAGTGATACAATCTCTATGAATCCTCTGATTCGCCCTTTCAACTATAAATTCAAGGGCTTCGAGCTTGATCTTGAACTTGAACATGAACTTGATGGATTTTATCTTTGACTTGTACTTGAATCCAAGGGCTTTGTAGCTTGTTCTTGAATCTTGCGGTCTTGATCTTGAACTTGATTTGAGGACTTGATGAACTTAATTTCGACTTGTACTTGAATTCAAGAGCCTTTGAGCTTGTTCTTGAATCTTGTAGTCTTGATCTTGAAGCTTGAACTTATTCTTGAATCTTGAACTCTTGATCTTGAAGCTTGAACTTGTTCTTGAATCTTGAACTCTTGATTTTGAAGCTTGAACTTGTTCTTGAATCTTGAATCTTGAATCTTGAACTCTTGATCTTGAAGCTTGAACTTATTCTTGAATTTTGAATCTTGAACTTGAAGCTTGAACTTGTTCTTGAATCTTAAACTCTTGATCTTGAAACTTGATGAACTGATCTTGAATTTGTAGAGAAATCTATTGCTTTGATCTACGAGCTCTTGCTTCTTGCTAGAATTGTTGGTACCTTTTATGAATTATGAGACCCTATGTATAGTTGTAGGAAGTAGAGAGTCATGATAAATATGAACTTCCTTTGACCAATCAGATTTAAGTGACATGGTCTTGATAAATATGAACTTTCTTTGATCAATCAAATTTAAGTGACATGACACCTTTTATGGACTTTTAATTTACTGCATCATTTTGACATATGACATGGTCCTATTGGATCCTTCACTTGACTTGGCATGCTACGTCATTTGACACGTAGCGCCAAATTGGGCCTCTAGAACATGATGACATCTTGGGCTTCTAAAAGTGGACTTAGTCATTTGTAGCCCAAATTAATATGATGACATCTTGGGTTTGGCAAGGTGGGCTTAGTCATTTGTAGCCCAAACCATGGGCTAGCTCAATAACAAATGGACTTTAATTAAAGAAAAATTTACATATATACACAAGGTAACTTTACCTTATTACATAAAACCCCATATTGGAAAAGTACTTACATAAATTCCAAACTAATTACTGAAATCCCCTATTTTTTTACATTCTCTCTCATCCCCCTCATACATACAAAAATAACATTTTTTGCTACATATTTAGTGCACCATTTTTTGCTCTATATTTGTGTTCCTTTATTTACGCCTAGAATCAAGCTAATTTGATCTAGAGAGTTTCAAATCAAGCCATCTTTTGCTCATTTTTTTCAGCTTTTCCAAATTAAAAATTGTTTTAATTTTTTCTGTAATTCAATTGCATACAACAAAGACATCAAAATAAGTCAATATCGCTAAATCGGCTTGCTCTTCCGCTAATTTAGCGAGAGAATAAGACGACGAATAAGAAGTTGATGTTGATGTTGGGTGTTTTGCTGCGGAGGCGGATTTGGCTTAAGAGAGGCGTGAGCACCTTGTACAAAGTGCTTCTTGGATTGGATGTTGTAGCGATTGCTGAAACGGAGATTGGAGAGGTATTTTTTAGGGCTATTGTACATGAAAAGGAACATGAATATTGAATACCATTTAATTTGTGAATGTATACAGATTGTATAATGTTACACTATACATTCTGATCTTACATACATTATGATATTGGGCATACCTTTTACTTTGTGAATGTCTGCATATTGAATACCATTTACTTTATGAATGTATGATGATTGTATAATGTCACGTTATACATTCTGATTATTTATACATTATGATATTGTGCATATGTTTTACTTTGTGTATGTGTGCAGATTGTATAATGTCACATTATACATTCTGATTATTTATACATTATGATATTGTGCATACCTTTGACTTGGTGAATGTATGACATTTGTATAATGTCACATTATATATTCTGATTATTTATACATTATGATACTGTGTATATCTTTTATTTTGTGAATGTATGATGATTTTATAATGTCTGCATATTGAATATCTTATACTTTTTGAATGTCTGCTATTTGTATAAGGTAAAATTATACGTTATGATAAGGTTATAGGTCAGACATGTTGAAAGTTAATTTTTAATATGTATTGTATGGTATTATATATTTCTTCATACTATTATTTAAATGTATAATATGTCCACATACATGTGCAAATGTTGTATAATATCGTCATTTTTATACGTATCAGTTTATTGTAACCTTTTTTCTCTATGAATTTGAGTTTGTTTATTTTTAAGGGCATGAAATACCGTATTGACAAAGTATCGGCTCAAATCAAAAATCACTTGATGTTGAATACGTTCAAAACATACCACATCAAGCGTATGATAGTTTGTAAGTAAATTTTTTTTACATGTATAACGATGTTATAATTATTGAACGGATTGTTACTTCATTATTTTTTTTTTCAAATCAGGGACGATAGTGTCTTTGTTGCTGCCTATGCAAAAATATTAAGTGAAGGGAAACAAGTGCATTCATGTGGTTTTGTGTTGGAAGTCAACATGCACGCTATGCTTCATTATTATGGCATTACGGAGTGACAAAGGACAACGAAGGATCCATAAGTGATAATGACGATCCTCCTCGGTCAAGGAATAGTTTTCTCCAAACAATTGATGAAAGTGCAATTGTTATTTTAGATTAGCACTTTTTTGTAATAGTCGGGATTGAAACATCTAATTTTTATTTTTGTAGTTTATGTTAAACAGTTACAATTATTCTTGTTGGATGTTAATTTACTTTTGTAAATGTCTTCAGTTTGTATAATATCAGTTTGCTGCAATATGTTTTTCCATCTCCGATATTTATTTGAGGATGTTCATATTGATTTTAAGTGAATTGAAGAATGGAGTATAATAATAAAAAATTATGTAAACCTTCACTCCATTATCATTCCTTATGATAATTGGAGAAGAATTACCATCAACGATGTATTTAATTTCAATTTTTTTCTAACATTTTCAACATTCAATTCCATTGCAATCGGCTCAATCAATTTCAGAAAGTTAATACTTTCAGAAACAATAATGACATCACTTTTGTATGATTAATAACTGATTTTCGACTCCCAGACACCAGAATAACGCAACAATATGGGGATGTTCATTTATTTTTTCCAGAAATCTAGAAAGAAGCCAGCTATTTTTTTTCTCAGAAATGTGTTTCAACAGTGATGAGAGAAAGAAGAAGCCAACTTTTTTTTTCCTCAAAAATGTATTCCAACAATGATGAATATTAACAGTAATGTTTAGGAGTTATTTTTGAAATTTAAATTTCAATTCCTATATTAACTCATACACTACTTAATTAGGTATTTAATGTTGTAATTTAAGGAATAGGAATATATTTTTTGATTTCTCTTTCCTTAATTGTAGGAAAAACAGCTTTATCATACATCAAACGAATGTATAATAAAGCTACGAATGTATGAGTATATGAGTATATTATGTAAATACTTTCATATTACATGGAATTTCTGTTGTTTACACTTAATTAAATCCATGCATGTTTGGACTTAAAAATTAATCCAATTATTTTAATCCCCAATATTTATTTGGGACTAATATATTTTGAATTTAATATAATTCAAATTTCGAACGAATTTTAATTTAATAAAATTTTACTGCTCACAGACGCAATAGTATAATTATTAGGAGATTTTACACCTTGATCTTATTAGTTGTATAAAATTTTACTGCTCACAGACAAAAGTGAGGGTCTCTTTCAAAAATCCCCGAGCAAATTGGGAGCCACAACAGAGAATTAAAGCCCAAGAACGGTATTTTAGGGTAGCCCTAAAAATAGGTTTAATACCCATTTATTGAGGACCTTCTGATTTGTTCATCTCATTTCTTGAGATCATGGGCGACAAACAAAAGCGTCTTGTCTTCTTCAAAAACATTGTATTTAGAAGTTTCCTAAAAATAGTCGCTAGTAAAAGTGACTTTGTGTCTACTAATCGTCTACCTTGAGTACAGGTACATGTAGAAAGCAAGACGCTGACAAATGAAGTCAGGTAAAATTATTTTAAAATTTGCCGCAAGGGCCATTGCATATCATTGCCGCAAGGGCCATTACATATCATTGCCAAGAGGGCCATTCATATCATTTGTCGAGAGGGCCATTTTATATCTGTTGACACGCAAGACACAACGTTGGCGTCGAGGATATCATCATCATTCAATATTTGTTGACGCGCTAGACACAACGCTAGCGTCGAGGATATCATCAGCATTTAATATATTTGTTAACACGCAAGACACAACGCTGGCGTCGAGGATATCATCATCATTCAATATCTGTTGACGCGCTAGACATAACGCTAGCATTAAGGATATCATCATCATTTTATATCTGTTGACATGCAAGACATAAACGCTGGCATCGAGGACATCGCATCATTTTATTAATCAGCATCTGAATGCATCAAGAGCACACGATTTGAAGGGATGCCTCTAAGTCGGTATCTAAAGGTAAGTGACATATAAGATTTCCTGGAAATTGACAATTTGTGGGTCATCTATAAGTTATATTATTTGAAATAGGATAGTACGCAAGATTGCCTATGAATTGGCAACTCATAAGGTATCCATAAGCCGCAACAACATCCAAACTGGATAGTGTGCAAGATCACCTATGAGTTGATAGCTTGTAGGTCATCCGTAATCCACAACAACATCCAAACTGGATAGTGTGCAAGATCGCCCAAAAATTGATAGTTTAAAGGTTATCCGTAAGTTGCAACTAAATCCTTACTGGATAATATGCAAGATTATCAAATTGATACGTCCAAGGGTTCTCTATAAGCCGCATCATATCCAAGATCGATTATGTGCAGAATTACCCAAAGATTAACAATCTGAGAGATTATCTATAAGTCATATTGTATCCAAGGTCGGATGATGTACAGGAACACCTGAAAGCTAGCGATTGGAGGGATATCTGTAAGCCATCTATTATCCAAAGTCGGATAATGTGCAGGATTACCTAAAATCTAACAATTCAAAGGATATCTATAAGTCACCTCGTATCCAACGTCAAAAGTGCGCAAGATTATCCAAAGATTGATAATTTAAGGAAAATTTATAAATCGATCATAGGCTATAACCGGAGAGGTTTTCATTCCACATACAACAAGTGATATAGGTAACCAAAAGGGTTGCCACACCAGCACAAGATTACACGATTGCAGGGACCGTTCTGCATAAAGTATCGTCGGTATCCAAAAGGGTCACCCCACTTTGAAGACATATTCAACCAACAAATGTCATAATTATACAACAACCAAGAGGGTTGTTGTGTTTGTTATCATTGGTTATTTCATTCCAAACAGGTACAGGAAGACATGACTCCGTTTTTCAAGTCACAACTCACATGGAGATATGGTAAAAGACTACATACCTCTTTCGTGAATTGTGTTTAGCACTAACACTTTTTGCTTAAAGCATTGTCGAGAGAATCCAAGAGGATGAAAATATCAAATCAAAACCACAGGTGCGGACGACTTCAAATAGAACGCAACACAACGTGGAACTCTTTCTTAGCAGCAAAATGGGACATAGTCTGGAGAGAGATGTCAAACTCTCTAGATGCGAGCTAAATGATGATCACCACCACCATCTAACCACGCCTCTATTAGAAGGCATGTGGGTATTTTTGGATATTCTGGTCTCAGCTTCACCTTCGGAATATTTCTAAACTCATGCCGAGGGTACCCTTCTCTTTCTTTCAAATTCGAGTGATAAGACTCCTAGAGTTTTGGAAATTATGCCCAGGTAAATTCTTACCTATGGATGTGAATAGATCCACGTTCATGGTTAAGAGGTTACAAGACTCTTTTCCCAACTCAATCAATTTGTCACTCATCTTGAGCCAAAGATCGTCTGAAATAAAAGACTATCTTTTCTACCGATTGAGTCGAACTACAAGCAGTCTGATTCCCTGAGTCTCAGGGATATGTAGGATGGGATCTATGTAGAAAACTCGACTGCATTTCAACCTCCCCCCAAATCCCTTCATTCCCTAGCTTTTTGATTTTATCAAAAACTCCAAAACCGAGATGGCCAGTGAATTTTTCTTGAAAATCATGCTTAAAATCAAGATTTATGAACTACAAGTGGCCTGAATTCTCATGTAACCTGAGATATGTAGGAAACCTGATACCGAGGTTTGGCCATAACTCCATGAAACTCGTGCAAAAAACCAACGTCTTTCAGATTCGAATTTGTGGTCAGAAAAAAATTAGGAACGTCAACCTCCCTTTGTCCAGGGTTACTTGCATCCACCCTACCCAAAGGGAGGGGGCAGTTGTTGACACCTAATTTTTGTCCTCCACAACTACGTTTAATCTCGGGCTTCTTTAAATTTTCAAATAAAATCACAACAAATATTTTTTCCAAATAAACGCATTTTAAAATATGTATTTGGGTTAAATTTGTCATTTAAGTGATAATTATATATTTTCGTATTTGCATATACGGGATTGTATAAATGATGTCATTTAAATGAACATTTTTATCAAAATTGGACTTTAAATTAAGAATTATTTAGAAAATAAATTTAATAATTAAAGTCTTGATTCAAATATATTTAATCTCAAAAAAAAATTATTTGAATAAATATGTGTTTGATTTTATTAAATCAAGAAGCTCGGGATTAAATCGGTAGTTAATCTATTCCGAGCTTTGATCCAATTTAGTAGATTTATTTAAAATGACCATAATTAAAATTAAATTGACCACGATTGCAATGCAATTGACCAATTGATATTTAATTAGGTTAGCATTTGAATAAATTGACTAAAGTTTTAATCTAAATTGGTCATTCTTTAAATGGACAAATTTCTATCCCTTCCATTTTTAAATTGGACCACAAAGAATTGGCCCAACACAACAATTTAACACCCTTCATCACCAACCCATCACCGCCCCAGCCCACCTTCACAAAAAGCTGACCCAGCCCGCTCCTTTTATCTTCAACAAAGAAGAAGCTATCAACATCAACAACACCCATTTCCAAATGTCGATAACCTTCTTCATCGACAACATGACAACAATTTTGACCCGAACAGGACCCAATCCCCGCCGACCCGTTTCTCTCTAACCCATTTTCAACATGAACCAACTTCAACGCGACCTAATATCCGTGAAACGACCCGACCCAGATGTACCCGCGCATCTCACGCATTCGTAAGACGAGAAATAATTCGAAAATCTTCTAGAACAAGCCAGGTGTCACCCCCAACGTTCAAATTCCATGAATCTCGGGATGACCGGTATGAATTCGTATATTTTTGGCAATTTTTCATTGGATGGAATGAATTTTCTTTTCTATTTTTTGGTTTATTTGGGATGGCGTGGAAAAAAAATCCAAATTAGCACTGGTTTGGAGGGGGAAATCGTAGGGGATGGAAATTTCGAATTTCAAAATCTCCTTCGAAAATCCCCGATTTACCCCCAATTTCGTCTTCTATAAAAAGACCCTTGGAGTCACTGTTTTAGGGGGGCTTTTCTCTTCTTTTAGGGGATTTTTAGTTTGGAAATCCGGGGGTTCGAAAATAGGTTGGAAATTCTAGCATTTGGGAAATTGTTTAAGAAACTAGGTTGAAAAATTTTCTTTTGATTTCGAAAAGGGGGATTTTTCTCTTTTCTTCCCTCTTGGGGTTCGAAGGTTCCAGAAAAGAAAGATACAATGTTCTTTTCGGTGACTTTTCTATTTCTTCTTTGGGAATTTAGCTGGTAATTGGAGTTTTTTTCGAACGAAAGACGAAGAAGTCAACATCGTTCGGGTGGTGGTTGATTCTAAAAGTTCGTCGTCCCTTTTGCTGCCCCAGAAGAGGCGAATATACTCATACTCCTTTAAATTCGTCACTTTCTGCCTCATCCCTCTTTTTCTCCGTAGAATTAGTTAATTATTTGTTTGGTAATTATGAATAAGGCTGGTTTTCGTCTGCTATAGATGGCCATGATGGTCCTAGGGGTTGTCTTGTGATTATCGTTATGCCATTTCGCTGAAATAGTGCTCATGTTGATATTTTCAATGCGATTACGTCGAGTATGCTGCCTTTTAGCTAATGCTTGTTGTTTGTCTAGGATTTTATGACCTAAATCGTATATATGCATCATCAAGATTTCATCTTCTGTTTCTAGTTTTCCCTTTAGACCTAGTGTTTCTTGTTGTATTAGGATTACTATCATCGAAATCGTTAAATCTGTGAGTTAACTTCGCTTTGCCTCTCTTGCTTCATAATCCGTTTGTTTGAACCTTGGTATTCTTATTTAATTAGTTACCTAATGCCTTCATTTTTGTGTACTGCTTGTTGTGCAACAGCTGGATTTCGAATTAAAGTTTGTGGCTTTGATCGTGTTTAGTTAGTTTTTAGCCATGTGGTGTTCTATTTGCAATTGATATGTAAAGGTATTTCAACTGTCGTCATTACGGGATAGTATCGTAGTTGTCGAGCTGGCTTGTTGCTAGTAGAGTTACCCCTCAAGAGTCTTTGGCTTCTCATAGCTGAAAGGACGATGAGTGAGGTCTAAAATGAGCTAGGAAGTCCAAGGATCCCTCGATAGCCATGTCTCTCGAATGAGAAGGAGGAGGATCATAGTGATGTGTTGATTTGTTCATCATTATTGGGTGACAGTCTCAGATTGTTGTTTTCGGTTTAACTGGTAACACCATACGAAGGGCTGCCTTGAGAGCTCCTCTGTCTGTTTTTTTATGCCAAAAGGGATAATGAGATATGTCTCAAGTCACACCAGAAATCTCATAATTCTCCGATGACCGTTTTGATTGTTAAAAATCTCGTATTTTAGAATTCATCAAAAAGAGGAGAAGAATCAAGATGGTATTCTCTGCCACCCTCCATTTTAGTTTGTGGATTACGTCTGCCTTTTAGTATCAAAAACCAGAATTTGAATTTCCCGTTGGTTGTGTTCAAGATGTGTTCCGATTAAAAGGACTAGGTTTTTTTTTGGTTCCTCAATCGGGTTAATGGTTCAGTACCTTCTTTATATTCATATGATATATAGTGCTGATATGGTCTACTGCTGATTGTTACATAACGAATCCTTGAGAACTGCCTTCGATTCCCTATGTGTTTCTAAAATCTGTTAAGTTTAAAAGGAAATTTTAATCTGGCTAGGAAATTTTTCTTTTAGAATAGTCTATTCTATTTTTGGCCACATTCTTGCACCAGTTTGAGATTTCGCTTGATGATTGGCGCCAGATTTGTTTCTTTGTGTATGTTCATAAATGATTTATTAATTATATTGTAAACGACTTGATTAATTGTTGGGATCCCATTTATTATATTGTAGTCATGCAGTGATATGATTGTTCATTACTTCACTTTTCTCCCTTTTTCTCTTTTACCAATCGTATACTAATGAGTGATTTTTCTTTCTTTGCATGAAATCGTGTGAGTCCTGCACGGACTCTGTTCTGTTTCGTGTTTTACAAGGGCCAATCCGGCCCATCCCATCGAGTCGGTTTCAAAGAAAATCCATACGTCGATTTCATAGCATACAAAGAGTCAAAAGAAGAAGAAATGGACCAAAGTCCCATATTTGAAGTCGCAAAAGACCGGAGAGCCTCATTTTCCTTATTTTCACTTATTGTCATCTTATTCATATATTTATTGTCGTCCTTGTTTATTTATTTGTCCGTATTTCGTTATTCATTCATTCGGGCCATGAAGCCAAAGTTGTATTTAATACAGGTGGAGCAAGACTCGAGCCAAAGGCTCGAAAACTAGATTAGGACAGGTGAAATGGGTCGAAGGCCCAATTAGACTAGGACAGGTTTCATTGATTTGGGCCGCTGGCCTAAATCCCTTACTTCTTCCCTTTCCCTCTGTTCTTTATGTTTGTTTTCCTTATGTGCTTGGCGAACCTAGTTAAATCCTTAGTTAATCGCTAAAAAAATTAGTTTTGCATAAACACCAAAATATTTCCAAAATCGCTTTCTTTTCAAAAAAAATCAATCACTTTTTCGACAAAATTAATCTTTTCAAAGTTAATCAAAAGACGATTTTCAAACAGTCCGGATAACCGCAAGTTAGCAGACGTTTTAGGTGCCTAACACCTTCCTAAAACGTTAATAGGAACCGCTTATCTAGAATCTCTAACTTAAAATGATTTTTCTATTTTGAATCGTTTGAAGTAACTCTCTAAAGGTTTCTTAATTCCTTTTCAAAATTAAGTGGCGACTCTTCTCTCAAAAGTCAAAATTTCTTCGCAAAACACTCTTTATTCCTATCGGGAAACAATTTGATGTACTAATTATAATGTTCAATATCTCAACCTCCAATCGGGGACAATTTAATAGAGCACACTTATAGATCTGGGTTTTAAGGATAGCAAGTACACTTGGAGTAATAAAAGATATAAAAGAGGAAATAGACTTATCCTAGAAAGGCTAGATAAGTGCTTGGCTAATAACCAGTGGATCACCAAATACCCTGACACTACCATCACCCACCTCTCCAGGATCCATTCTGACCACTGCCCCCTTCTGGTTAACCTCCCCTGTCATAATCACAACACTCCCAACAGACCCTTCAGGATGGAACCAATGTGGTGCAGGCACCTCAGTTTCTCTGAAGTGGTCCACTCCTCCTTTGATCCTCCCAACTACATTCTTGCAGCAATTAAGAACCTTCCAAAGAACTCTGATCAGTGGAATAGATCTTTCTTTGGGAACATCTTCCACAACATGAAAAGGTTGTTTGCAAGAATTAAAGGTATTCAAAATTATTTTGCCTACCCCTATAGTCCTTTCCTGCAAAACCTAGAGAACAACCTGACCCTTGAGTATGACAACATGCTTAAGTATGAGGAAGATCTCTGGAAAACTAAATCTAGAATCAGCTGGCTCCTCCAAGGAGACTCTAACACTAGGTTTTTTCATGCATCAACTCTTAATAGAAGAAGAAGGAATAAAATCCTTAACCTTAAAGATGATGCAGGAAACTAGATTAACGACCAAACTGACATATCAAACCACATTACCAATTTCTTTTCAAACCTGTATACTACAGGTTACCACTCTGCTCTGCCCCACCATTCTCCCCATTCCATAAACCACCCTCAATGCTCTTTCCTGCACCCCTCTGAAGCTGTTATCTTTAATGCCCCCCTCAGGGATTCTGAAGTCCTTCAAGCCATTAAGTTTTTAGCCCTCTAAAAGCTCCTGGTCCAGATGGAATTCACCCCATTTTCTACCAAAAATACTGGGACATAGTAAAGCAAAAGGTCATCACCTTCTGCAGAGACTCATTCACCTCCTGCTCTATGGATCCCAGTATGAATAAAACTCTCCTATGTCTGACTCCAAAATGTCCAAATGCTTGCCACATAAGAAAATTCAGACCCATTTGACTTTGTAATACTCTTTACAAGCTTGTCACCAAGATCATTGTGGCCAGAATCAAACCATCCCTCCCTAAAATCATTGGCAAAAGCCAGGAAAGCTTCCTTCAAACAGGATGGCCTCTGACAATGCCATTATTGTTCAAGAATTCATCTCCCATTTCAAAACCATGAAGGGTAAACAGGGGAACATGATCTTAAAAATCGACCTTGAAAAAGACTTCGACAGACTCGAATGGTCCTGCATAAGAGAGTCCCTCATTTATTTTGGTTTTCCACAACCCCTGATTGATCTCATCATGTCCTGTGTGTCTTCTTCATCCATATCCATTCTCATCAATGGCTCTAAATCTCCTGGTTTCAAACCTACTAAAGGAATTAGGCAAGGCGATCCCGTCTCTCCTTATCTATTCATCCTATGTATGGAGAGGCTCTCCAGAGACATTAAGGCAAAAACCAAAGCTAAAGAGTGGAAACCCATAAATATCTCAAGAAAAGGACTAAGCACCTCCCACCTCTTCTTTGTTGATGATCTAACGCTCTTTAGTTATTCTACGCCTGAAGCGTGCCAAACCATCCAAAACACTCTGACAGCTTTTTGTGGTAAGTCAGGGCAGAAGATCAACCTTTTGAAATCCAAAGTTTTCTTCTCAGCAAACTGTACACCCACCACCATCTCATCCTGCTCCTCTTCTCTTGGTATCAGTCATGCGAACTCCTTCAGAAAGTACTTGGGTTTCCCTATCTTCCACAAACCCCCTGTCAATAGTGACTTCCAATTCATTCTAGACAACATGGAGAACAGACTCTCAGGCTGGAAGACCAAAATATTAAACATGGCTGGCAGACTCATACTCACCAAATCCACCCTGACAAGCATCCCCTCTCATGTTATACAATACATAAAACTCCCTAAAAAATCCACAAAGACATCAACAAAATCCAAAGAAACTTCATCTGGGGAAGCAACTCCGACAAAAAGAAGTTTCACCTCTTAAGCTGGGGAAAGATTACCTATACTAAAGCTATGGGAGGTCTGGGCCTTCAAAAAAGTGAGATTAGAAATACGGCTGCCCATGCAAGCCTCTCTTGGAGAATGTTCCAAATCAAAACTCCCAATGGGCCAGAACCCTCTACAATAAGTACTGCACCCAGTACCAAACTGAACCAAAAAAGAGGATTAGCTCAAGAACTTGGAAATACATCAAATAGGGATAGGGTGTATGTCTCCCTAACCAAAGATGGGTCATAGAGTCAAATTCTTTGAGGATAAATGGATCCCTAACCACGACTCCATCAGAAAAACCATTGAGGGACCTTTGCAAAAGGGGGAGGATAAGCTCACTGTGAGCCAAGTCTTCCAAAGAGGTTCCTGGAACCTTGAACTCTTATCCTTTACCTTCCCCCAACAACTCCATAGGATCATCACTGGTAGTTTCTTCCCACCCCATGAATTCGAAGAAAACAAGCTTATTTGGGACTCTACTCCTCATGGAAAGTTCTCCATTGCTAGTTCTTATAAGACCATTGCGGAGATACCCCATCTCCAAGACACTAATAGTAGTAGTGACTTTACCTGGGTTTGGAAGCTCCAATACCCTAACAAGCTCAAAACCCTTCTTTGGCTTATGCTCCATAAAAGACTTCCTACTGCGACTTATCTTAATCACTTAGGCATGTCCATAAATCCCCACTGCAAGCACTTCCCTAACATTCAAGAAGATATCAACCACATTTTTTTCCACTGTCTTAGGGTAGCAAACTTCTGGAATAATATAGTTGTTAAGAGTAACTCAATTGCTAGCTTTGATTTTAGTACCCTTAACACTTCCAACTGGACTGCTACCTGGAAAGTAATCGCTTCCAAACCATTTAATCCCTAGTTAAACTGGGCATCCATCCTCCCTTTCTGTTTCTGGAACATCTGGTTAGTCAGAAATGACAACCTCTTTAACCACATGGACAACCCCATTTGTGCTAAAAAAGAAGTTGCCCTTGCCATTGAATTCACCCTTATTGTTGGGGAGCCAATCAATACCACGAATCATTGCACCACTGTGTACCTCAAATGGCTCCCCCCCACCGAAGGTACTTACAAGCTCAACACAGATGCCAGTGTCAAAATCAACCCGGGACGAGGCAAGGTTAGTGGTGTCTTTAGAGACCACAGGGGAGATTGGGTCATAGGCTACACTAAGGTGTTCACCCATGTGGATGTTCACCAAGCTGAGCTCCTTGCCATTCTTGAAGGCCTAAAAATTGCCATCACCCACCATCTTACTTTGCTTGAAATCAACTCCGATTCAGCCACTATAATTAACTTGATTACCTCTGATTACCCTCGTTACTCTAACATCATAACGGAGTGCAGGTACTTAATGCAGGAACTGGGGACCCCAACACTCAGGCACACATGTAGGGAGCAAAATAGCGTTGCAGATATGATGGCAAGAAGTACCAGCGTTGACAATGCCCCTTTTGATCAATTGCACATTTTGACAGCCACTCCACTGTATGCAGCCCAGGCTATGATAGCGGACAAACATGGAGTTACCTTTCCTAAAAGGATCGCAATTGCTAATGTAGTAAATAATGTCAACACATCCCCTACCCTTTCAAACTCTGCAGGAGGGTCTAATGATACTTTGCAAACATCTTGTATTAACGCTACTTAACTTCTAATTATTACGAATCCTCTTCACCAAAAAAAAAAAATAGAGCAAATATAAATAACTACAAAATTGTGCACACATGAATTTAAAATGCCGGAAATGTTAATTTGTTTAATTTCATTTGTTGTTGTTATTATTTTTTTACAAATATTACAAATTAAATGCTTAATATTTCTCTTTGCTTTCACATAGGTGAGTTCAGTGGCGGAGCCACAGCCAACGAAGGGTGATCAGATGAACACTCCTCGTCGGAAATTTTTTTCGAGTATATAGGTTAAATATAGATATTATGGTTACATACATGTTGTTGCACACCCTTGACAAGCTAGAGAAGCATAGTCCAGTGGTCAAGAGTGTACATTTCCGCATCAACAACCCGAGTTTGAACCTTGGCAGGTGCAGCGTGCTTTACTTTTTTTGTTTTTTAAATAGTTCTTTTCCCAAGAAAAAATATGAACACCCTTAATCAAAAGTCTGGCACCGCCACTGGGTGAGTTTGTTGAAGATTATACAAGAAGATAAATTACTATCCCAATCTTAATATTAGATAAAATAAGAATCGGGTGGGCATGATTATGATAACATAATGAGAAAATGCATTTTAAACGTAAGTGAACTACAAATGTTAGCTCAAGAATTAAAAATTGTGTAAAACTAACTATAAAGAGATAAAGTATTACCCAACGTATTGATCGAAAAAGAACTTCTAACAAAGACCAATTATATTTATTTTTTGTCCTTTGTTTTGAAACAAATTACATAGTCCAAGATCAAATCCCAAATATTCCCAAAATACAAAATCAAAATCTTTACAGTAAATTTCTTATAATAGCTCTTGCAACATCAGAAAGCTCATGCACAGCCGTGTTTAGAGCAGTAAGAGGGGACTTACTACCACTAAAATTCTTCTCACATCTATCAGCACTACCAGAAGAACCAACTACCGCATCTTCTGCAAACTTTGGATTCCCTTTAGTCAATGCTTCAATTGCTGATGGCACATTCGTCTCTAGAATTACCTATCAATTAAAAATAAAGAAAGCTTTAATTTGATCATTGATACATAAACAAGTTTATTCAAGGTATAATAACACCACTAGTCAGAACTAAGATTTTTATTTAAAATAAAATAGTTATTCTTGTAAAGAAAGAAATTCCTTTAAAAAAAATCTTTTATTTATACGACCGTCATTCTGAAAAGACATGGGTTCACTAATTATTGATAAATTTTCGTTTTCGTTTTTGTGATACATGACTAAGCAAAATTTAACTATTTGAAATATTTATTTTTGATAATTTGCTTATGAAAATTCACAAATTTTATGACTCGTCATCCATTCTACCAATAAATTACCCATATATATGTTATAGTATTTAAATTTGTATTATTTCTCCATATTTGGGAATAAATGTTTTTAAAACTAATTCAAATATAACATATTGCATATAAGACACCATACGGCAATTACCAATATCAAAATTTATCAATGTGTGAGAGACTAAAAGAATTATTCTCCAAAAAAATATTTCTCCTCCTATCTATTCTTACTTGTTTAAAGGCTGCTTAAAATAGTGTTGATAAAATAACAATTTCTCTAAATTCTTGTTATTTAATTTCAATTTTTATCCAATACTAGCTTTTTCTTATCGAGCACCCTTCATATACTATTTATTTTAAGTAAACTATGACAAGTAAACTAGACCGAAGAAAGTAACTAGTTGTTACAGGAGGATACTTGATGGACTTTCATAATCCAAAATTACCTTATTATAGGAGAAATCACAATCTTTTAAAGGGTCAACCCATGCATTCGGGGGATTTGAACGTCGTAATTTGGAAATAGAGGCCGATGCTTTCCTTGCATTAGCTTTGATGGCATCCACAGCTATTAGTGCCAGCGTAGTGACATCGCCACTGCCACTGCGTGGATCTGCCCGTAGAGTTTTGAGGCATAGTTCAACATTTGGTGTGTTCTTGCAAGTGGTTTGTACTAGATTAGCATCGCCACTTGTTTGAATCACTATGCTAACAAACATCATAACACAAAATAAAATCTTCATCATCTTGAAATGCTTAAACAAAACTTATGTGAATATTTGATTGTAAACATTGTGCCAAGGCCCTTCTTATATACGTAAGCTGTGTTACATGATGTCGGTAAAGATTACTAAGAAATTTTAGATTAGGCCAAATAAGGCGAGATATTGGGAGTTACCAAAAAAAAAAGCGAGATATTTGGAAATTAATTATTATTACATAAATAGGAAGAATATTATTTACTTTGCAAAATCGGATCCTCGCCGGTGATTAGTCTCTCTCCATTTCATCATTATTCTGTTCTAAAAATGTGAGAATATATATCTCAAAAGGAAATTACCATTTAATAAGAGGCGTATGGATAGGATTAAAATCAATCAGTTTAACTTATTTCCATAGTCAGTGGGAAGTTTATTTTATACAAGGTAATAGATAAGCAGGACATTATTTTCATAAAATCATTTCCTTAATTACTTGATTTTTTCTATCTCTATTCCTTAATTTTAGATCAGAAAAGAATAATTGTTGTACCTATTTTTGTCTCAAAATTTCTCCTATCCGTAATTTTACAATTAATTAAATCATGCTTATAAAATATTTTAGTCTCAATTTATTTATTGATGTTTGGATTTTGAGAGTTAAACGAGTTAACTTTTTTTTATTATTTTATCTTACAAATCTGTTAAAAAGTAATATATTGTATCGTCAAAATTAAACGAGTTTACTTTTTATTATAACTTATGTAGTCCCAATTGTACGGTCAATATTACAAAATTTGAATCTAAAAAAATCTCATAAGAATTCAGACATTGAGACTACTATATTACAGAACAGTAATATATTGCTTATGTTTATTTTGGTGATCATTGTTTTGAAGGTTGATGCTACTAATTGATCTGAATTAGATGGTGTTGAATAACAATAAAGTAGAAATTGACGATCAATGAAAACAAGACACGATTGATTCTTAGTAGTTTTAATGACAAAGTCATGCAGTAAGAAAAATGATAGAGTAGATATAGAGTCGAAGTTGTGCCTTCCACAACTATTTTTCTTATTTATAATTTTAAGATTAAAAAGTTAAAATAACTAAAACTTACCTATAGTAGACTTTAAAATACTTGTGTAAAAAATAGTTTCCACTGACAGTAGATTTTAGTTAAACTCATTTTTTATTTTCTTTTTAGTATTTGATAAAATTTAAAAGTGCTTAAAGAAAAGCTAAAAATTGATTTTTTTTTAAAAAAAGGGCAAAAAGTGAGACGCTGGTCACCCCAACTTCTTACTTTTTAGATTAATTTTTTTTTTTTTAGGTTTGACCAAGATATTTATCTTTTTATCTCTTATATTTTACTTCAATTTCAACAATATCTTGAACTTGTAACCCTTAAATATATATTTCTCTTTCTTTTTCTCTTTGCTTCTTCTCTTTTTCTTTTCCCTTCAATTTCCTCTTCCATCTTTCTCCTTTATTTTCAGCGAATCCATAGTTACATTTGAGGTTTACATAATTTTTAAAATAGACAAATTATTACAAGCTTGCAATATTACAATATAATACAATTTTTTATATAAAAAATGCTCTAAAAATTCTATTTTTTAACATTTAAAAATAAAAAAATAACTTATATTTATAAATTGACCTCATATAATCACTTTACGTTGAAAGTGAATTTAAATAGAAATTATTTTTGAATTATTAGATTAAAAATTATAAATAATTTATCTTATTTATGGTGTTAACAACTTTAAGGATATTTAAGTGATTTTGATAACAAAAAAGTGTTAAACATTATTTATTTTCATCACTTCTATCCAAACACTTATCTACTTAATTTAGAAGTATCCAAACCTTTTCGAAGGCGCATTTAAGATTCTTGTGTTGGAGTTTCTTTTCTTTCCTTTTTTTTTTCGTTTTCCCTGCATATTATGAGTGGAGATATAGCTACAGAATTCAGGGGTCGTTTAGCAAATAATTTCGGGATAAAAAATTTAATGCATGTTTGTTTGGCAATATTCGAGATAACTTATCCCGGGATAAATAAATAGTACCGGAATAAGTTATTTACACAATTGGTGGGATAACAATCTCACCATAATTTATCCTTGGAATAAATTTATAAAAGGACAAAATTATCCCTACCTATATTCATGCACGGGCCACTTTATGTACGTACGTATGTGCATAATTAATTAATCAATCTAACTCAACCACTTTAGGTAATCCATAAATTATACGGACATAACCATATACGTAAACCAAATAGTAAGGCAGTAATTTTATATTTATACAAATGATAAACATTATAATTTGGCTATCTGGATGGCTAACAAACTATATAACATAGGTAGACATGTTAAATAAATATAAGAATATTTTATGCATATTAATATTTTTCATATTTTATGTTAAACATTTGATGAATAATAAACTAAAAAAATTTCATAAATACATAAAATAGTTTTTAATCACTTGAAAATTGATATTATAGACATCAATTAAATAAATTTTAATATTCTATATTATACGAGTGATATGTGTCTAAATGAAGTGACATAAATAACAAATCTTATTTTACTTTAACAAACTTAAGTTGAAAGTTTTTATTTCAAACTAAATGAGATGTAGTAATGTTTTTTTTAAACACACACGACATAATCATGGGAAGGCACATGCAAAAAAATTAAAGCTAAATAAAATGAAAGTCTTATTTTTAAAATACACACAATATAATCATGAAAATGCACACACACAAAAAAATTAAGCTAAATAAGATGAAAGTTTTATTTTTAAGAATAAATATTAAAGCTTGAAAAGAAATATATAAAAAAAAAAAAAGTTAAATAAGATGAAGGGTATTTTGGTAATCAATTAATTTATTCTTAGAAATTATACGATGCATATTATTTTGAATACAACAAACCAAACATTCAATAAAAAATAATCTCAGCATAACTAATCTCAGTATAACTTATCTCAGTATAACTTATCTCATCATAACTTATCTCATCATAACTAATCCCACCATAACTATATTCTCAACCAAACGACGCTAAGTTTTTGGAATAAGTAGTTTAAGAAATCAGGAGATATGCTGGTAAGTTTTTGGAATAAGTAGTTTAAGAAAATCAGGAGATATGCTGGTCTAGATAATGTGACCAGGAGGCCATGGGTTCAAGCCTTGGAAACAGCCTCTAGCAGAAATGCAAGGTAAGGCTGCGTACGATACACCCTTGTGATGGGGCCCTTCCCCGAACACTGCGCATAGCGATAGCTTTAGTGAACCGGGCTGCCCCTTTATACTGTTCTAGACAATATTTTGGAATAAGTGACCTATGTCTTTTACTCCCTGAGGAAGTTTCTTATAATTTTGTGACTTGATAGCCTACAATTACCATTCGTCTTTAGTTTGCTTTTCTTTTTCATCTCCGAGATTTTAATATCTTATGAACTTTGACGCATCTTAATACTGACTATATACTATAATTATCTATCGATTTGCGTCTATCTGAAAAGTAGATGGATATGGATCATCTTTGCAGTAACGTTCCTCTTAAAAAAAACACTTACAATACCGTCTCAAATAATGTGTTCTCAAAATCTTTGCAACAATTATTTCATGTGAAACGACCAATCATCTAGCTAGAGCGCGTTTAACAATCTAGTTCTTGTATGAAGGAACAGGTTAAATTTGAGAAGCTGAGTAAATTATGAAAATCCAAGAATGCAACTACAATTGCCAAAAGGAAAACAAAAATAAAAGTTCTGAAATTTAGCAGTTTCAGCATCAAACATAGTAACTTCTTAGACTCCATAGAATTAAGTTCGTTCAAAATAGAGAATATCAAACAGCTATAGAAATTTAACAATGTTTTCTATTGCATGTATCCAACAGACAGAACAAAAAGAGCCACACTTACATAGAGGGAACTAAAAAATTTAAGCAAAAAAATTCTTCAACAGCAGGTAGGTTATAATTACATGACAAATCCAGCAAATCAGACAAATGCTAGAAAATTTACTAGTAGCTGTTTGAAAGAGTTGGTATTGTTCTCTGTGTTGGGTTCGAAATCGAGAGAGCGTCATGCGGAAGCTTGACGTTTGTAAACTATTGAGACGATAAATAAGACGACACATGAAAAATTAAACTAAAAATATATTATTGGATATGGTTTGGCCAAACGGCCTACATATTAAAAATAAAATTGAAAATCCTAAAACTTATTGAGAGAAATCTCCCCCTAAACAAAAAACTCTTTAAAGATTAGATTATGGATGTTATTGTGTTATGGTATGAGAAGGGTCTTCTATTCTATTTATAGATGTCCAAAATATTTCCACCAAGAAAGAGGTTAGCCAAATATGAAAAAGAATTATATTTTTTTTTTCAGGAAAAATAAAAGTAATTATGGTAACTTTTATTTTCCTTCTAAGAAAAAGTAAAACTTAAATATAGTAAGAAAATCAGGGCAAAAATCCTAATAAATCTCCCATTTTTGGCTTAATTTTCTTCAAAATATTCTTGATCCTCCTTTTCTTGTGCATGATTTTGTTCTTCGTATATATTCTTCATATATCACTGTTGTTTGGCATGTTTAAAAATGGAACTTTGGGGTTAAAAAATATATTAGTCTTTTTCGGGTTAAAAATATTGAAGCCCTTTTGCAGGGTTAAGGAGCTTTTGGGGTTAAAAAATATATTATCACTTTTCGGGTTAAAAATATTGAAGCCCTTTTGCAGGGTTAAAAACGAGCTTTATTTTCAATATGTGACAACAGGATTGTTGAAAATATGATTAACAATTATCTCCACATGTAACTTTTGGACATATATCTTCATTATCATCAAATTTGTTGCAACTTTGATATTAACACTATCCTCAATCAAACCATCTGATCTTTGAATCATTGGGTCTGATACCACTTGTTGGGTTCGAAATCGAGAGGGCATCATGCGAAAGCTTTTAGTTTGCAAACCATAAGACAATAAATCAGACGACACATGAAAAATTAAACTAAAAATATATTATTGGATATGGTTTGGCCAAACGGCCTACATATTAAAAATAAAATTGAAAATCCTAAAACTTATTGGGAGAAATCTCCCCTAAACAAAGACTCTTTAAGGACTACATTGTGGATGTTATTGTGTTATGGTACGAGAAGGGGGTGTTCTATTTATAGATGTCCAAAACCTTTCCTCCAAGAAAGAGGTTAGCCAAATATGGAAAAAGGTTAGCCAGGAAAAGAATTATATTTTTTCTTTCAGGAAAAGTAAAAGTAATTATGATAACTTTTATTTTTCTTTTAAAAAAAAAGTAAAACTTAAATATAGTAAGAAAATTAGGGCAAAAACCCTAACACTCTGTGCGAAAAGTTTAGGTAAATCACAAGATTCTTGAAAGCCTAGTCTAGACAACTCTTCACAAGCTCAGGAATAATGGATTCTCAGTTCTTAGTTGTTGTTCTTTTTTTCTTATTTCTTTTTCCTTTTTCCCCTCGAGCGAAAGCAAAACAGGGAAATATAAGGAGTTTTGGGATCTACATTTGTGTTACTGAAACGAAGAAATAATATAATTATTAGGAGATTTTACATCTTGATCTTATTAGTTGTATAATGGCCAGTACTCTTTATTCCTATAGGGACACAATTTGTTGTACTTATTATAATGTTCAATATCTCAACCTCACATCGGGGACATTTTAATAGAGCAGATACAAATAACTACAAAATTGTATATTAATAGCACATACATGCTCTTAAAATACAAGCATTAATGTTTATTTGTTTAATTTTATTTTGGCTGTGTTATTATTTTTTACAAATATTATAAAATAAATGTATTAATGTTTCTCTTTGCTTCCACACAGGTGAGTTTGTTCCAGATAACAAAAGAAGATAATTTGGTATTTCACCCACTAATATGGACGAGCATGAACGATATAATATGTGAGGCCCAATATTAGGTAAAACAAGAATAGGGTGGGCATGATTATAATAACATAATGAGAAAATGCATTTTAAGCGTGAGCAAACTCCAAAAATTAGCTCAAGAATTGAGAATTGCGCAAAACAGACTATGAAGAGATAAAGTATTATCCTAACATATCGATCGAAATAGAACCACAAACTAATTAGAACAATTTTTAAAACATAAACCAAAGTTCTTCACATATAATGATTACATAGTCCAAGATCAAATCCCAAATACTCCCAAAATACAAAATCAAAATCTTTTACAGTAAATTTCTTATAATAGCTCTGGCAACATCAGAAAGCTCACGCACAACTGTGTTTAGAGCAGTAAGAGGGGACTTACTACCACTAAAATTTTTCTCACATCTATCAGCACTACCAGAAGAACTAACTACTGAATCTTCTGCATACTTTGGATCCCCTTTAGTCAATGCTTCGATTGCTACTGGCACATCTGTCTCTAGAATTACCTGTCAATTAAAAATAAAGAAAGCTTTGATCATTGATGCATGAACAAATTAAACAAGTTTATTCAAGATAAAATAACGCCACTAGTCAGAACTAAGATTTCTATTTAAAATAAATAATTATTCTTTTAAAGAAAGAAATCCCTTTTTTTAAAAAGAAAAAACTTTTATTTATAAGTTGTTATTCTGAAAAGGCATAGATTCATTAATTATATATTGATAAATTTTCTTTTTCGTATTTGTGATATATGACTAAGAAAAATTTATCCAGTAACTGTCTGAAATGTTCACGTTTGATCACTTGCTTATGAGTATTCACAAATTTTAAGACTCATCATCCATTCTACCGATTAAATTACCCATATATATGTTATTTAGATTTGCAAGGTAAGGCTGCGTACGATACATCCTTGTGGTGGGGCCCTTCCCCGAACACTGCGCATAGCGATAGCTTTAGTGCGGTAACTTTAGTGCACCGAGCTGCCCTTTCTTTTATTATTTCTCCATATCTGAGGATAAATACTTTTAAAACTAACAAGACACGGCAATTACCAATATCAAAATTTATCAATGAGTGAGAGACTCAAAGAAATATTCTCCCGAAAATATTACTCCTCCTATTCATTTTATACATGTTTAAAGGCTCCTTAAAATATAGTGTTAATAAAAATAACAATTTAAATAAATTATTCTTATATAATTTCAATTTTTATTCTCTCTTTGTCTCTCTCTTTCTATATATATATATTGAACTAATTATTTTAAGTAAATTATGACAAGTAAACTAGACTGGAGAAAGTAATTACTTGTTATAGGGGGATTACCTTATTATAGGAGAAACCACAACTTTTTAAAGGGCCAATCCATGCATTGGGAGGATTTGAACGTCGTAATTTGGAAATGGAAGCTGATGCTTTCTTTGCATTAGCTGTAATGGCATCCACAGCTATCAGTGCCAGCGTAGTGGCATCGCCAGAGGCACTGCGTGGATCTGCCCGTAGCGTTTTGAGGCATAGTTCAACATTTGGTGTGTGCTTGCAAGTGGTTTTTACTAGATTATCATCGGCACTTGTTTGAATCACTATGCTAACAAACAACATAAGACAAAATAAAATCTTCATCATCTTGAAATGCTAAAACAAAACTCTTGGGGAATCAACGAAAACTTATCTGAATAATTGGTTGTTAACATTGTACCAGGGACTTCTTATATAGGTAACCTACATTAGATGTCATTTAGAGATTACTAAGAAATTGTAGATTAGGCCAAATAAGGCGAGATATTAGGAGTTACCAAAAAAAAAAAGGCGGCCATATTTGGAAATTAATTATTGCATAAATAGGAAGAATATTATTTACTTTACGATTTGAGTCCGTTTGGATAGGATTAAAATCTGATCAAATCAGTCCATTTGAATAAGATTAAAATCTGATCAAATTAGTTTTTAATTTCCTTTTAAGTTTTTTTGATATTTGGTAAATTAAAAAGTTCTTAAAAAAGGTTAAAAATCGATTAAAAAAAAGCAAAAAGTGAGAAGTTGGATATCCCTAACTTTTTATTTTTTAGATTAATTTTTTTTTAAGTTTGACCAAAATATTTACTTTTTTTTTATCCTTTATATTTTTTTTCTAATTTCAATAATACCTTGAACTTGTAGCCCTTCAATATATAGTTTTTCATTCTTTTTCTCTTTTCTGCTTCTCTTCGTCTCTTCCCTCCCTTTCCACTTCATCTTTCTCTTTTGTTTTCAGCGAATCTATCATTACATCGAAGGTTACATAATTTTAAACATAACCAAATTATTACAAGCTTGCAATATTACAATATAATACGATTTTTATCTAAAAAAAATATCCTAAGATCTTTATTTTTTAATATTTAAAAAATAAAAAAATAACTTATATTTATAAATTGAGCTCATATAATTATTTTACGTCGAAAGTGCAAATAGAAATAATTTTTGAATTATTAGAATTAAAACTTATAAATAATTCACCTTATTTATGGTGTTAACTACTTTAAAAATATTTAAATCATTTTGACAACAAAAAAGTACTTAACCTCACTTGTTTACCAAACACATTAGTAATTTTTTTTTTCAGTTTCAACACTTCTATCCAAACAATTATCTACTTAATTTATAAGCATTTATTTTAAATTTTTAATCACTTAATCTAAAAAATTATTATTTTTAATCATATCCAAACGTACGCTAAATCTGATCCTCGCCATGATTATTATGTTTTCATTTCATCAGTATCCTATTTTAAAAGAAAATGAGAATATATCTCAAAAGGAAATTACCATTATTGACTAATAATATATTCAGATTTATTCTATGGATGTTTGTGTAAAGAAAATGTTCAAATTCATCCGCCAGGAGTACGTATAATCAAAAGATGATGTTGGATACTAGGTTGGATATGTTGGAGAGGCGCACCTACACTGAGGCTAGCGGATGCACGTGCACCCGTTAGCCTCGAGAAAAACTCTGTATAGATGGTTTGTATATCTATATATATATTAGAGTATTATGTTAAATATATGTTGTGCACCCACAATAACAACTAGGTTGGCTGGTGAGATGGTTCAGTATGTCATTTGAAAGTTACACTTAATGTGTGATCCCCAGCAACAATGTTTTATTGCTCCTTTAATCATTTTCCAATTTTCTATTGTGTGGTTGCTCAGGTTCGAACCCCAATAACAATGTTTCTTTATTGCTCCTTTTTTTCATTTTTCAAGTTTCTTTACACTTATTGTGCAAATGTATATATTTATCTTTTGATTAAAAAAGACTTCCTACTTAGTAATCATTTATTTCATACTTTTTCTTTTTTCTTGTATGTATTGTGGATATTATTGAGCTATTTTTTATTTTATTTCAAAATACAAGCTTCTCTCCAACTTCAAAAGGTAGATATTCTCCCTAACTTATACTGTATAATATTTATTTTCTTTTAATCTTTTGATCATTGAGTTATTTTTTATTTAAAAAATTAGCAATTTAAAGTTTGAGATAAGCTTAAATCAAACGTTACCCGTTGCAACTATCTAGCAAGCAAATCTCACGAATTTCATATTTTTCAAAAACTTTCTATTATTGTTCAAAATATAAAAGTACGTTGAATTTAAGTATGGTGAATAACACACTTTTGTCATATTAAATCTAATTAATGATATTCAATAATATCAAAATTTTGCTTATAAAATACTATAATTAATAAGTTTTCAAAGAAATGTATGTCGAACTTTAACACTATTAATTACTATATTTAAATATAAAGGTGCATCCGTCAAGCTTAAATCCTGGGTTCGCCTCTGACAGACATGATGGATGAAATAGATAAGAAAACGATGTCATGTCATTCAGTGCGAAATACTATGAATTTTATGTAAGATACTAATTAAATAACCATTAGGTGCAAAATACTATTGAGTTTCATATACTGATGTAAGACCTCGACGAGATGTTGTCGAGAAATCGAGGAAACCTTTTCGAAGGCTCATTTAAGATTCTTGTGTTGGAGTTTCTTTTTTTTTTTTCCTGCATATTATGAGTGGAAATATAGATATAGAATAAAGTTTTTAACTAGAAGAGAATCAGGAGAAATGCTGGTCTGAAAAATATTCTGGAATAAATAGTCTCTATCTTTTACTCCCTGAGGAAGTTTCTTATAATTTTGTGACTTGATAGCCTACAATTACCATTCGTCTTTAGTTTGCTTTTCTTTTTCATCTCCGAGATTTTAATATCTTATGAACTTTGACGCATCTTAATACTGACTATATACTATAATTATCTATCGATTTGCGTCTATCTGAAAAGTAGATGGATATGGATCATCTTTGCAGTAACGTTCCTCTTAAAAAAAACACTTACAATACCGTCTCAAATAATGTGTTCTCAAAATCTTTGCAACAATTATTTCATGTGAAACGACCAATCATCTAGCTAGAGCGCGTTTAACAATCTAGTTCTTGTATGAAGGAACAGGTTAAATTTGAGAAGCTGAGTAAATTATGAAAATCCAAGAATGCAACTACAATTGCCGAAAGGAAAAAAAAGTTGTGAAATTTAGCAGTTTCATCATCAAACATAGTAACTTGTGACTCCATAGAAGTTCGTTCAAAATAGAGAATATCAAACAACTAGAGAAATTTAACAATGTTTCTATTGCATGTATCCAACAAACAGAACCAGAAGAGCCACACTTACATAGAGGGAACTAAAAGTTTTAAGCAAAAAAAATCTTCATCAGCAGGTAAGGTTGTACAAATGCTGGAAAATTTACTAGTAGCTGTTTGAAAGAGTAGGTATTGTTCTCTGTGCTAAAAGTTTAGGTAAATCACAAGATGCTTGAAAGCCTAGGCTAGATACTCTTCACAAGCTCAGGAATAACGGATTCTCAGTTCTTAGTTGTTGTTCCTTTTTTCTTATTTCTTTTTCCTTTTTCCCCTCGAGCAAAAGCAAAACAGGGAAATATAAGGAGTTTTGGGATCTACAATTGTGTTACTGAGACTGCAAATATCTATAAAAAAAAAAAAAAAAGCATATTTCTATTGAGTTTTAGGCAATCCAAGGGAGTTAGCAGGGCAGCTTCTTTCGCGAAGGAATTGTACAAAAAGACGCGGTACCTTCAAATCATGTCCTTCATACCTCAAACCCCTTTAAGCCTACTGCAACTGGCATGCTCAAGAATCCAAAAAATACACTAACAAACCATTGGAAGAATGAGAGGGGTGTTGTGCTTGCAAATGTCCCCAGATATTCTATAATTATGATTTGGAACACAAGTGTTATGCTGATAACCATAACAAATACGTAATTATCAAGCATTCCTTCCCAAACGTCAACTTTTTCCATCTCTCGAGAGTTTATTTCGTTGAAGAGCTGCAGATAAAAATAATGTAAATCACAGGAGCTTCTCTAAACTTACCAGAGAAGATAATTGCTAAAGTTTACCTGGCAGAATACAAATGTGTTGAAGATAATTGTATTGAGGGTTAGCGTGGCATTGGGGCCATCTAGATGAAATAATCCCATTCCGCTTGACTGAAGAAACCATATTACTAGGAACTGATATAAGGATTGTCCCAAGATATTCCGCCACATGACGTTGTTTATAAAATTTCCCGACCTGCCTACTGGGGCTCTGTTCATTAGTTCATCATTAGGAGGCTCTGTCGCAAGGGCAAGGGCTCCCAAAGTATCCATGATCATGTTAACCCACAGGAGTTGAACAGCAGTAAGTGGAGCAGTTCCTGAAGGATAGTTCGTGCAAAAGCAAGATAGTTGAGATTAGTATTCGGGTGTCTATGAAATCGAAGTAACTGGAATTCAACGTAGCTTTAAAGGCATAGTAAAAGAAGAGAGGTTCCTGACCAGTGAAACAAGCTGACAAGAAGTTGACAACCAATGCAACAATATTAACAGTCAGCTGAAACTGAACGAATTTCTGAATGTTTATATAGACCGAGCGTCCCCATTTGGCTACTGTCACAATTGTGGAGAAATTGTCATCTAATATGATGACATCGGCACTCTCTTTGGCAACCTGAAACCAGAGTCACAGGAAGTATGTCAGAGTAAACATTCAAATTAACCACTCAACGTAGCAAACTTTGCCTTATTTAGTCAGTATAGGTAAGACACTCGCCATAAGATAGATGCTATCCTTTTTATTTCCATCTTATTTTACATCAAGCTCGCTGTCCTGATCAGCTCAGAACAGTCAAGCAAATTCCCTCGATACAACTTATTTGGTTGAGCTTGCAAACAGAATATTTAGACCAGTCATCTCAACTGTCAAGCCTAAGAATGAGTGTGACATAAAAGAGCAAAAATTGCACAAGCACTAAGAGACATAAATAGTTGCTTATTTCTATTTGCTATTTGATAGTACTTATCATCCTACAACCAACTGTGCATGTAAATGCACTATCCAGAGAATTTGGTACTTACATAAAATGCAAAATGCTGAACTACTTAAACAACTTTGATTGGGATGGACTAACGAGAGATTTTGTTTCACCTCAGTTCCAGCAATGCCCATAGCAAGTCCGATATCTGCTTCATGAAGTGCAGGAGCATCATTAGTTCCGTCACCAGTAACGGCTACCACTTCATTGAATGTGGTGCGCAATTGTTTGACCAACATGTGCTTGTCTAGTGGCGAAGACCTAGCCATCACCTGAAAAAGTAAAGAGGATGTAGTGATTTAATTAGATATCATAATGAATGAGCAGGGGGCTTTTTATACAAATAACTTGTTATAATTTCCTCCCTCTCAGTTGTAAGCCAAAATGATTGAAGTACCTGAATTTTGGGAATCAGGTTAAGCATTTCCTCTTGACTCTTATCCCGGAAAACTGGACCTTCAATGGCAATACCCGCGTCAGTCAGTATACCACATTCCCTAGCTATGGCTGTTGCAGTATTGATGTTATCTCCAGTAACCATTCGTACATTAACCCCAGCTGAACGACAGAGCGCAACAGACTCCCTGACTCCAGGACGAACAGGATCCTTTATACCTACGATACCTATACACGTATACCCAGAAGCTGGAATATCAGCATCAGGGGAGAACCCTTTTTCCATCTCCATATACCCAAGACACAAAGTGCGGAGAGCTTCATTGGCAAACTGATCGATTGTGGTCTTCAGATGGTTAGTTGATGTTTCATCCAAGGGCACAACCTCCCCACTGGAATTAATTACCTTGTCACAGGCAGATAGAACTATTTCCGAAGCACCTTTAGTATGAGCCCGTAAACCTCCTTCAGGAAGCTCCAGCACCACACCCATGCGTTTCTTTGTAGAGTTAAATGGCTCAACTCTTATAAGTTTGCCAGCTTGTCGTTCCGCCTGAAAATCACCACCAAGTGCTAAACCAAACTGCAATAAAGCAGTCTCAGTTGGTGTTCCCAATATGTCAGGTTTCCCGTGCTTGGAAGCTACTACTTCTCCTCCAGTATTGTTAAAAATTGACTGCAGCAAAGTTTTGAGTACAGAATTCGAGATTTCAGAACAAAGGTCAGATGCATCACTCGGCTTATTCACATCCTTGACATTCATACAGAAGCATGTTTTCACTACAGTCATACGGTTGGTTGTTAGCGTGCCAGTTTTGTCACTGCAAATAGTTGTAGC
This sequence comes from Capsicum pubescens, assembly GCA_030864215.1. NCBI lineage: Eukaryota > Viridiplantae > Streptophyta > Magnoliopsida > Solanales > Solanaceae > Capsicum > Capsicum pubescens. The sequence continues at coordinate 192,406,686 of CM061539.1, read as the reverse complement.
AGATCCCATTGTCTCACAAGCTGCTAAATGTCTGACAAGTGCCTTATCGTTCATCATCTTTTTCATGGCAAACGCAAGGCTTAATGTTACGGCCAGGGGAAGTCCTTCAGGAACTGCAACCACTACAATTGTAACTGCAATTGCAAAGTATTCTAATAATTCCCTCGCCTCTCCTGTAGACCAGCTCCAGTGGGATCCCTCTGTCAGTTTACGGCTATACATTTTCTGCACAAGTACTGCAAAAGTCACAACAGCAAAGAAAAGGCCTATTTTCCCAATGATAGTTGCCACTCCATTCAATTTGACCTGTAATGGAGTTTCATCATCTCCCCCTTCACTGAGAGTTGCTAACAGTTTCCCCCACTGAGTCCTCATCCCAACTGTTGTTACCAACATCTTACAAGCCCCGTCTTGGACCTTGGTTCCAGAAAGAAGAAAGGGTTTCTGAGCAGTGACCATCACTGGCTCACTTTCTCCAGTCAAACTGGACTCATCAATTAAAACAGAAAATCCTGAAAGAAAGAGTCCATCTGCAGGGACTTGATCTCCTATTGCGAGATGAACAATATCACCAGGAACTAGATCATATATAGACATCTTTTGTCGGTACCCATTCCTAGTAACTTGGATGGCTATTTTCTTTTTCTCTTTATCCAGGTCTTTGAACTGCAAGGATTGGCGATAATCACTTGTTGCAGTAACAAAGACCACCAACAAAATACTAGCTACTATACCAAGACCATCATGCGCTCCATCTGGCCATCCTTCCATTGCAATGCCAACAAGTAGAGAAACAAATGCACACGCACCAAGGATCATGAGCGTCATGTCCTGAAGGGCTTCCCAAACAAACAACCAAAAGCTCCGAGCTTCACTTTCTTGGAATTTGTTAACCCCAAATGTCGCTTGTCTGCGATTTAGAGCACTATAATCACGCGTAGATAGCCCATCGGTACTTGAAGTAGCTAGTTTATTTGCAATACCATCAACTCCACCATGAAATTTCAACTTCTTCAGATCATGACCTTCAACTATGGATCCTAACTCTTCCGGATCAATTTCAAAACCAGCCCTTTTAACATCATCAGGGAGAGTGTAGTCACTTACTTGCACACCTGTAAGTCAGAGAATTAACCTTAAGATTTTCCCATGGGAGTACCCTATTAAACCAAACGATAAATTGAAATTCACCTGATATGAACTGAAATGCAGCTTTGGAAACCAAAACTGCTACCCTTAATTTCTCCTGTAACACATAAAACACAAAATTCAACAACATTTAAGAACCAACATTTTGTTCATGAATCTGTCACTTCAATAACATAATACTATGACAGTAACATCAAACGAGATCCAGTTTTAATACAATTTTCCTTTTGAAGAAAGAAAAATAATACTGCACCAAACTGTTTAAAAAGGATCATCAGTTGTGTCATAAATGTAGCTATTGCATTTCATCATTTTGCCTAGTTCCTATATCAATGAGATCAAATCAATTCAATTCCTTTATCCAAGACATATACTGTGGTAAACAGATAAGGATTTTGAACACTCAAGCTGGCATAAGCATTCTAGTTCGCTGCTACTAAGAATATATGGAATATTTTGTGCTTTAGTGGGCATATTCTACGACAACTCCTTTATTAGCGTAACAATTGTATAATACAAAATCAATCAGTGATATATCGTTAATATATAGAACACAAAACTGATCATATAAGTAACAAAAGGGAGTACATGATTTGTACGCCGCATGGCAGCAGCCTCATATCGCTTAGAGAGATTTGCAGTGAAACGAAATCTACGTTTTGGATTCTTAACTACACCACAAAGACTCCTCCATCGGCGTAGCATCTCCTCCTCGGAGTGCTTCGCCTTCACTCCTCCAAAATTCTCATTCAAATAGCTCTCCATATTAATTTTTATTTGTTCTTCTCTGTTTACTCACTACAAATATAAAAATCAATATATAGACGAGCGAACCGTTACTTTAATAAAAAGACAATGCATGGAAAGTTAAATGACATTGTGATAAACGAGTTGAGGGAAAGAATATATTTTGTAGAAACAAAAGTAGAAAAATGTGGTGTGTATGGTAGCTTTATGGAGACAAGGAGAATAATAAAAACTGAAGAATTAAGTAGTGAAGAAGAAGATGGATCCGAGTTTTGGGTGAGAGAAGGAATGAATACTTGGTTTAACATTAATGGAGCTTCCTTAATTCATTTCTTCTTTTGCATTAAAACGGTCCTTCTTTTATGGATTATTAGTTGACCGAAATGGACGGGGGTCATATCTTTATGTTTCATGTACTAATTATGTGAAAGAAAATTTAATTAGTGGGTATGGGTGCTAATTGTTATTATTATACTCTTAATTAAGACAAATTAATTGAGGTAAAGTCAGTTTGCTTTTCTTACGCGTTTGGCAGACGCAGAAGCCATGTCCCATTTTGGTTCTCTTTTTTTACGGTAGTGCCTAGCTCTTTTGTGAACGATAAGTCTGTCACTGTCATTTATCTTTACCTCGTAATCTATGTGGTGTTTTGGTAGAATACATAAGGAAAAATAGCAAGCGATTGTTTGGTAGAGTGTAAAAAAATAGCATAAAATATAATGTATTAGTTATGTTTAGATTATTTGTTATGCGGTGTATGATTTGGTGTGTTAAAAATAACATGCATTGCATATTTTTAAATAAAAAAATAATTTATAAAAATACCTTCTACTAATATAATGAAAATAATGTGAAAAAGATTTTGAGTGGTTATTGTGTCTTTACTCATGCTAATACATGCATTAGAGTTCATTACATTGCTAATAGGCAGAATACATACGCAGGTCCCTCAAGTACGCAACATCTTTCACTTAGGCACCTCAAGTGGACATTGTTCCATTTTGGCACCCCACTTTGGCACTTTTTGCTGAGTTGGCAAGGTGCGTGTGACACACGCATTGAAGGCGCATTTGAGTGGCATTTTCGTAATTTTTCAGTGGCATTTTCATAATTTTTCAGTAGCATTTTCGTAATTTTTATTTTTCTTATCTGCTCTTCTTCTTCTTCTTCTTCTTCTTCTTCTTCTTCTTCTTCTTCTTCTTCTTCTTCTTCTTCCTTCAATCCATTAACTTACCACCAATTTTTTCCTTAACACATCCTTATGCTAAAATGGTCAAATCAAGAATCTTACTTCTTTTATGAAAGAAGAAATCAAAAAGCAGGAATGATTAAATCAAGAAATAAGAATGCTTAATTATAAGAAATAAGAATGCTTAAGAAATAAAGCTAAATCAGTGAAGAAAATTGAATTCAAACAAAATCAATAAAAAAAAATTAAAATCAAAGCATAAAAACCAAGAAAAATCAGTGAAGAAAATTGAAAATCGAAGCAAAATTGATGAAAGAAATTAAAAAATAAAGCTAGATCCGTGAAGAAAAATTAAAATCAAATAAAATAAATTAAAAAAAATAAAAATTGACTGATGGGGTGGGTGGGGTGGCGGGTGGGTAGGTGGGTGGGGTAAGAGGGGCGACGGGATGGGTGGACTGATGGGGTGGGGGTAGGTGGATGGACTGATGGGGTGGGTGGGGTGGGGTGGTCGTGGGTGGGTGGGGTGTTTGAAGAAGAAGGTTGGTGGGGTGGGTAGGTTAGGGGGAGGGGGTACTTTTTATTTAAATTAATTATTTATAAATTATTAGAGTATTTTTTATTTAAAATTAATTATTGGGGAAAGGGGTGATAATTGATTTAAAAAAAATTAAATTAATTAATGATTTAAAATTTATTTTTTTAGAAAAATGACACGTGTCGGCATATTATTTGTCACTTTCCACATCATAAGGCGCGTGTAATACACGCACACAATATAAATTTGTTGATTCTGCAAAAGGTGTCAAAGTGACACTAGTTATACCTACTTGAGGTGCCAAAATGAAACAATGTCCACTTAAGGTGCCTAAGTGAAAAATAGTGCGTACTTAAGGGGGCTGTGTATGGGTTTTGCCTTGCTAATACGAAGGGTTCCCCATGCATTAGTGACATAATAGAGTGTACAACTAATGAGTGTACCAAATAAGGTATTAATAACACACAAAGCTAATATATACATTATTTTTTCTAATGCATGCTACCAAACGACCCCTAAATGTATTAGTTTTGTGTATAATTAATATCTTGTTTGGTACATTTTTAGTTATACATTTTATTTGATATTAAGGAGTGTATTATTAATACATGAAAATTCATGATATTAGTAATGCAATAAATTCTAATACAAATATTAATATGATTAAATACACAATTACCACTCAAAATTTTTTCCATATTTTTTTCATCATATTTATGATATGGATTTGTAAACAATTTTTTTAAGAAAATAAATAAAATTATGTAATTCATTTATTTTTAATACATCAAACCAAACAATGCATAAAAAAAAAAACACAAAACATTACTAATATACCATATTTTGCATTATTTTTATACACTCTATTGGGAATGTAGTTATACTGAGATTAATTATGCTGGGATAAATTATGGTGGGATAAGTTATACTGGAATTATTTTTTATTGAGTGTTTGATTTGTTGGATGCAAAGTAATATGCATGGTATAATTTCTAAGAATAAATTAATTGATTACCAAAATACCCCCCATCTTATTTTACTTATATATATATATATATATATATATATATATATATATATATATATATATATTTCTTTTCAAGTTTTAAATATTTATTCTTAAAAATAAAATTTTCATCTTATTTAACTTATTTTTTTTGTGTGTGTGCATTTCCATAATTATATCGTGTGTATTTTAAAAATATAACTTTCATCTTATTTAGCTTTAATTTTTTTGCGTGTGCCTTCCCATGATTATGCGGTGTGTGTTTAAAAAAAATCTTACTACAACTTATTTAGTTTGAAATAAAAACTTCCAGCTTAAGTTTGTTAAATTAAAAGATGATTTGTTGTTTATGTCACTTCATTTAAACACATATCACTCATATAATATAGAATATTAAAATTTATTTTAATTGATATATACAATATCAATTTTTAAGTATGTAATTCAACAATGGAGTCGATATTTTTGTTATTTTTTAGAGAAACTAAAATATATAAATAAATATAATAATTATTCAAATAAATTTAATGTATAATATATTCATAAATAAAATATTTCTTAAATGTGTATGAATCTCTAATATATCATGTTAAATTACTTATTTTGTTCTAAATTCCATAAAATATTGATAATCTCATTTTTTGTTTAAAAAATTCATCATAAAAAAATGTGAAAAAGAATTACTCTCATTTTTCATTATTTAGTATCATTAATATTTGGAGAGTCTAATTATATTTTTTTAAAAATTTAATTTTCAAAAATATTTTTAGGTAAATATAAATTTTATTTTTATTTAATAATTAAGCTTGTACTAAGTTAGAAAGAAAATGTCAACACACTTTAATAACTTGTCCATAATTTTATAAAAATACCTTATATTGTATAAAAAAAAAATTAAAGTAATATATATATATATATAGTGATAACTAAGAATTTGAAGGGCAATTGTGTCCTTTTCTAATTTCATCCCAAGAATAAATAATGATGGGATTGTTATCCCACCAAATGGATGGATAACTTATCCCGGTACTATTTATTAGTCACGGAATAAGTTATCCTGAATATTGCCAACCAAACATGCATTAACAATTTTATCCCGAGATTATTATTTTATCCCGGGATAATTTGTTTTTTGTACCTTACACCAAACGGCCCCTAAGTCGTAGACTACATTTTCCAAGTTCTTCGCTCGTTCCATTTTATACGATACTCTCTCGTTTAAATTTTTTTTTCTAATTTTTCTTTTAACTCCAGGAAAATCTACGATTTTGGCCACAAACCTGCTTGTTGTGCAATAACTCGCAAATCACTCAGAAAATCTAAACCGCATTAGGCAAGTCACATGCAACAAGCTCATGGCCAAGCGGCTGACAAAAGTTGAATTCGATTCAGGTTTTCCATGTGGGAGATCCACCTCCTAATCACTCAACAATGCCCTTACGGGCAGTTTTTCCTATTTTATTTGTCATAAAATTTAGAAAAATAAAATATATTTTGGAATCTTGTAGTCTTAAATTAAAGATATATAGAATTTGTCAAAATATTTGTTAATCTCGTGATCTTAAATATATCATATGAAAAGTTAGAACGAAATAATTGTAAAAAAAGAAATAGACATTTTCATAAACGAACTAAAAAGTAAAGTAAATCAAATAATTTAAAATAGAGTGTCAATTATTTCAAAAGAATTTATGACTACTAAAGCAAATCCTACATACTTATATGAGTTAGCTTAAAATAAAATTAGTTTTAGATAAAAAAATAATATTTTTTTAAAAATAGACATTAATAAATCACGCAAATTATTACAAGCAAGGTTGCAAATGAGAGGCACGAAAACTCTCCATATGGTCATTGTTCTTTACAGCATGATATCAACATTTCTATTCTAGTCATATAGTCATTGTTCTTTACAGTATGATATCAAGACTTTTTAGGACCTAAAAATGTAATCGCCTCTAAAACTATTTAATAGTAGTTTAATAATTCATAAATTTTATTAAGATTAAAGAAGAAGATTCAAATCAGTTGCCATCCGTTTACCAAGATTCACTTCAAGAGAAATTCCAATAGACCAAAACCCAAATACTGTCCGTCCGATTGAAATGGACGGTCTATAATAGATCCTTGCTGGCAACCACAAACTGTCACGTTGTGTTGATCGGACCTTTCTCTCGTAGTGGCAGGCAGCCCCAATAGTTAAGAGTATTATTTTAGCTCCCTTCTCTACGCTGCTCTCTCTCTCTCCTGTCTGTTGTTTTCACGAAAATTTCACTTTCCTCAGAGAGAAAAATGAGCAAGGGACCTGGACTTTTCTCTGATATTGGCAAGAAAGCCAGAGGTAATTTTCCGATTTATCTTCTTCGTTTCATTTCAATTTCAGTTGTGTTACTGTATTAGTTAAGCAACACTGAACGCATGATATTTGATGCAGATCTGCTGACGAAGGACTATATCTCCGATCAGAAGCTATCTATTTCAACCTACAGTGACACTGGAGTGGTATCATTATATTCACCTTTTAGCTTCTTTTTTCTTTTTCTTCATTCTTTGTTTATATCATTTCTGTTGCAGTTCGGGTTGTTGCTTAGATTTCGGAGCTGAATTTGTGTATTTTAGGGTTTATTCAACCTCCTTAGTAAAGTGATTTCAATTTTAGTGATGTGAGTTGTTGTTTGGAGTTCGGATGCTGACTTGATTCCTGATCGTCTTAACTCGTTTTCCTATTTTTAGCAGTAATTTCTTATCGTATGATGCGGAGTTCTGAAATATGAGAAAACAGCTATTTGCTCTATGATAAATTGTATGATGTTAGGGTGTTTCTTCTAGTGTGTTTTGAATTTTTGATTTGTTTTCTGTATCAATCGTTTTTATTGTAAAAGCACAGTGCACTACTTTAAACTTAAATTACAGAACAATGAAAGTTGAATAATGCAGTTTAGCTACCAATAAAATCAATCTAAATGGATGTAATTATAGTTTCTTATTTTCGTGAAGGATATTGCTGATTGTATAGCAGAAATATCAATCGTTAGTATGCTATTCCGCATGCCAGTAGGCCACAAATAAATTTCAGTCTTCTCTTCCATTTACTTCAAAAGATGATCGACCATTACCTTTAAGTTAGCTCAGTCCTAGAATTCCTGCGATTCCTTATTGGAGTTAACAGAGATGTCTTCGATGGGATATTTAAATATTTGTGGTAAAAAGAAGGATCCCTGAATAAATTTTACCCTCTTTGTCAAAAAAAAGAAGGCTCCCCGAAACTTATTGTAGAATTATCCCGCAAAGGGGCTGCTTGTGTGTGTCTATGAGAAACGTCTTTTTCATCATTTGTGATAAATAAAACTGCTGATACTTCCATTTTGTAAAAAGGTTAAAGCTGTTGATACTTATGAAGATGATAACTTACACAAGTGGAGAGTGGAGATCAATGGTATATCTTAGTATTTAGGAACCTCAAACTTGGCAATGAATTTCACTTATTTGGTATGGGTAGATACAGTAATATTCTAGGTGTAGACTTTTGATGTAAAAATTAGGTGTTTAAGTAGTAATGATTTGATATGACACAGTGAAAATTCTGCCTCTTCTTCATCGTTCATTTGTCGTCTGTCTGAAGTACATTTTGGCTAAAGATTGCTCTAGCCGGAGTTCTTTCTTGAACTTGAAAAGAGAAGTAGAAATTCGTTCGAAATTCCTACTTGGCACTCTCTTTTTGTCCCAAGTACTAGCCTTGTATAACCCTCACCCATCTCCCGACAATAACACTCATCCTTTCTCAACACTAGCCACCCTTTCCCGATGCAAGCTGCACCTTGCCATGCTTCTATTCATCTCGATGCCTATGGATCCACCACCCCATACCATGACCATCTAATCAAAAGGAAAAAGAACATGACACCACTTGGAACTAGGGAAACGTACAAGAGAATCGGGAAGTATAAAATTAGCTACAAATGGAAATCTTACTTGGAATTATAAAATCATAAAGAAGAAAAAGAGAGATGGTAGATAAAAATATCACAGTTTAAATGGGAAACTAACTTGGTAAAATAAATTTAGTATTTTTTAAATTGATGAAGTAAGTCGTCTTATTGAAATGCATCAAGAAGATGCATAAAGCTTAATCTAGTTCTTTGCTTCTTTTATTTCATAGGAGTGTTCTAGTCAAATTATCACCAATATAAACGCCATCCTTTTTCAACGTTTTTCATTTTGGGTTTGGGGGTATAGGGAGTGGGAGTTAAGGTTTTAAATATTTCTCATACTATAAGGTAGGGGAGAGGTTTAAAACTCAGAGGAGAGTCGTGATTTCTGTTACTGTAGGCGTTTTAAGGTTGAGGAGGTAAGAGAGGTTATTCGTAGGATACAGAGGGGTAGGGCGACGGGGCCTGACGGGATTTCGGTGGACTTTTGGAAGTATGCTGGTGGGGCTGGTTTAAGGTGGTTGACTGATTTGTTTAACAACATTTTCAAGACTGCGAGAATGCCTGAGGCTTGGCGATGGAGTACGATGATAACATTATATAAAAACAAGGGTGACATTCAGAGCTGCAACAACTATAGGGGTATTAAGTTGTTGAGTCACACTGTGAAGATTTGGGAGAGATTGGTTGAGAGGAGATTAAGGAGGGAAGTGTCCGTATCGGAGAATCAGTTTGGTTTTATGCCTGGTCGCTCGACGACAGAGGCAATCCACCTGGTGAGGAGACTGGTGGAGCAGTATAGAGAAAGGAAGAGGGATTTACACATGGTGTTCATCGACCTGGAAAAGGCATATGATAAAGTCCCGAGGGAGGTTCTGTGGAGATGCCTGGAGGTGAGGGGGATCCCGGTGGCTTACATCCGAGTTATTAAGGACATGTACGATGGAGGGAAGACCCAGGTGAGGACTGCGGGAGGAAACTCTGAGCATTTTCCGATCGAGACAGGGTTGCATCAGGGTTCGACCCTTAGTCCCTTCTTATTTGCGTTGGTGATGGACGTGTTGACACGGAGTATTCAGGGCGAGGTGTCTTGGTGTATGTTATTTGCGGATGATGTAGTGCTGATTGATGAGACGCGGAGGGGTGTGAATGACAAATTGGAGGTTTGGAGACAAACCCTTGAGTCTAAGGGGTTCAGGTTGAGTAGGTCCAAGACGGAATATTTGGAATGAAAGTTTAGTGACTTGAGGCAGGAGGAAGAAGTGGTGGTGAGGTTGGACGCCCAGGAGGTTTGTAAGAGGGATAGTTTTAAGTATATTGGGTCTACGATTCAGGGGAACGGGGAGATTGATTAGGATGTTTCTATTCGTATTGGAGAAGGTTAGATGAAGTGGAGGCTCGCCTCGGGAGTGTTGTGTGGTAAGAAGGTGTCTCTTAAGCTTAAAGACAAATTCTATAGAGTGGCAGTCCGTCCGGCCATGTTGTATGGATCGGAGTGTTGGCCAGTCAAGCACTTCCACATCCAAAAATTGAAGGTGGCGGAAATGAGGATGTTGCGTTGGATGTGTGGGCTTACTAGAGGGGACAGAGTTAGAAATGAAGTTATTCGGGAGAAGGTAGGAGTGGCTTCAGTGGAGGACAAGATGAGGGAAGGAAGACTGAGATGGTTTAGGCATGTGATGAGGAGGGGCGCGGATGCCCCAGTTCGTAGGTGTGAGAGGCTAGCTTTGGATGGCTTCAGGAGGAGTAGAGGTAGGCCGAAGAAATACTGGAGGGAGGTGATTAGACACGATATGGAGCAGCTTCAGTAAACTGAGGACATGACCCTAGATAGGAAGGTGTGGAGGTCGCGGATAAGGGTAGAAGGCTAGTGTGAGTGTGTGGGGTGTAGCAAGAGGTTAGGTGAGACCTTGTGTTGCCGGGCTAGTAATCTTAGGAATCTTAGCATTCTTAGGTGTCGTTGGTATGTGCGAGTATGTTACAACTAGGTAGGTGTCCTTCGTATTTTTTTTGCATACTTCTTATTTTCTCTCTTTCGTGTTGCCCTTATTTATCATATGTCGTATTTTCTCTGTTTTCTAGTGACATTATTTCTTATCACGGATTTTCTGTTGTGTCATTCATCCCCTTGTTACTGTTTTGTATCTCGAGCTGGGGGTCTATCGGAAACAACCTCTCTACTTCTTCAGAGGTAGCGGTATGGTCTGCGTACATCTTACCCTCCCCAGACCCCACTTTGTGGGAATACACTGGGTTTGTTGTTGTTGTAAAAACTCCAGTAGCACAAAAACTCTTACTTCTTTATAACTACCTCTGTCCAATTTTATGTGAGTGGTGTTGTTATTTCACTAGAAAACAGCTTTTTCTTCGACTGTAGTTTCTCAAACTCTTTTCAGTTAGTTTGATTTATTAACTATGTCGTCAAAGTACTTCTCATGTTGTTTTCAAATATGTTTTACTCTGATCTATTTGAAGAATCATGCCCAAGTTCACACTGAAAATTAGATGATTTGAATCTCGTACTCTGAATCCCTTCATATAAATTGATATTGGGGGAGTAATAATTTGGTTGTGTCATGGTTATGCCAAAGTTAAATCGTGTTTATTTTACTTGTATCTTTTCACACCCAAAAATGGAGTTAGCTTGGAATGTTGCATTCGTCTATTTGTTTTCCTTTCTACACAAAGCTTTTGTGTCAGCTGTATAAGGAGGTTCAGGAAATAACTTTCTTTCTGATAAAATTTTATATGACCTTTCAATAGTGACATCTTTCCACAAAAGGTTACATAATTCCACACTAGGTGATATCATTTCATCTGCCTAAGCTTTGTCGAGCAGTTTTACTTGGTACTTTTCTGGTAAGAGGTAGAAAACAAATACCCAGTGGAATTTTCGAGTGTGTAAGCTGGCCACCGTCGTTAAAAGTAAGAGTTCTTTCCCAGGGCCATAATTACAGAAAATCATTTAGCTTCTTTGATGAGGTAAAAGTTAGACCAGATTTGTTAATTAGCTACTTTCTGCCTCCTTTCATTTAATATGTTCCATGTAAGTTTGATAAGATGCTCAAATGACGAACTAATCATCCTTTAGTTGTTATATTGAAGATATGTGAGTCATCACAAACCTAGATGTGATGTTTTTCCGAATCGTGTAAAATAATTCCACTGGTCAAATTAAGATTTGTATAGTTTAGCTAGTGTAAGATAATAATATATGTACTTTGTATAGTTAACTTATTGAAATGTCTTAAATTAACTATTGAAGGAGAATTATTTGGATATCCCTATTTGATGTTTATTGCATAACACTGTTGAATCTTTATCCTTTACGTCTATAGAAGTCTGTGTAAGATAGGTTGAAGTTTTTAAGAGTTAAATGGGGGTCTCAATGATTAATGAATAAACTAGTTTTGATCCGGCGGACGTTTCTCATAGTTGGTGAACTCTTTTGAATATTTCAACTATTGATTTGTTAATATCTAAGTCAAAAGTATTCCGTTCAAGCTTTCTATCCTTACTCCCACCAACTTGATGTACCACTTTTGAAGATTGAAATATTTGAGGTGAGCCTCTCTATGTACAGTTTCAAATGAAGATTGTTTATGAGCATCAGCAACTGATATCTAGAGCTCTTGCTGAACTTTATATTTTGTATCACAATATGTGGAAAGGGCAATTAAACTTTATCTTTGGTGTTTCCATGCTTATATCTAGATAGAAATTCGAACGTGATGGACGATCCTATATTTTTTGTACAAACAAGAGTGTGCATGGTACTGAGGAGCTTTTGAAGCTTATGGCCTCATTGGATTCAATATGGTTTTGAATTTCTTAGTATAGTGACAAAGATCCTTGTACAATATTCTAACCATGTTGATTCTGCACTTTCCAGAAATAAAATGATCTCCTTTATTTGGTGCTCCAAGAAAAGGAAATGATACAAAAAAGAACATATATATTGAACAAGCTCCTATATGACCGACCACTTTCCAAAAAACATGATCTTTAAAACGTTTTGTCATTACACCTCTGTTTGGCTGACTTGAAGCTTTTGCCAATAGTAAATGGTCTTACTCGCTCCAGTAGATAGTTTCAGATTTTTATTTGCAAATTTTTTCTTCTCTATTTGGATTACTGACGATAACAATTTAGATTCTTAATTTTGTGGTCTTTAATTTTGATTTCTTGATTTAGGCCCTTACATCAACTGCAGTAAAGAAGGGAGGGCTTTCAACTGGAGATGTTGGAGCACAATACAAATATAAGAACACCTTGATTGATGTAAAAGTTGATACAGGGTCAAACGTGAGTTGCTCACGCCTTGGTCTCCTTTGCAAAACCATCCCTCTCGTTTTGTTTGTTTTGTTTTGTAATGTCTTCATCTTTCACCCTTTTGCTTGCAGATCTCAACTACTCTTACTCTAAATGACCTTGCCCCCTCAACAAAAACCATTGCCTCCCTGAAATTCCCTGACTACAGTTCTGGAAAGGTGAAAAATAATCTATATTATGACAAATGATTATTGGTCAGTTGCCGGAAATCATTGAATTTTTCCTTCTGAAACATGAATTTGGTTGTTCTTGCAGCTAGAGGTTCAATACTATCACCATCACGCTGCCTTTAGTACCGCTGTTGGTCTGAAACAAAACCCTATAGTTGATCTCTCTGTCACGCTTGGTACTCCCACTTTTGCCATCGGTGCAGAGGCAAGTTATGAGACAGCGGCAGGTAAACTTGCTAAATATACTGCTGGCGTAAGTGTGACAAAACCAGAGTCCTGTGCTGCTATAATACTGTAAGTTACCAGTCTGAGCATTTGTATCTATGAAATGAAACTAAAGCATAAATGATAAGAAGATTAAGAGTTTGACATTATCTGTTGCTCTAATTTTTCTTTCCGACAGGGGCGACAAAGGGGACACAATAAAGGCATCATATATACATCATCTAGATGAATTGAAGAAGAGTGCAGCCGTGGGCGAGATCACTAGACGGTTCTCCACAAATGAAAACACCTTCACAGTTGGAGGGTCATATGCTGTTGATAACCTGACAACTGTGAAACTTAAGCTCAATAACCATGGCAAGCTGGGGGCTCTATTGCAGCATGAGCTGATTCCTAAGTCATCGTTGACTATTTCTAGCGAGTTTGACACCAAGGCCTTGGAAAAGACTCCCAAATTCGGTGTGGCCCTTGCTCTTAAGCCTTGAACTGCATCTTGGAATGCGAACAACATTTTTTGGGCGGGCATTGCCTGGAGGAGAGGTGTTCAATAAGTAGTTCAACAAACTTGTGTTTTTTTTCCCCACAATTTAGATGTTTTCTGGATGAGTTGTTCTGATTTTAGGGCCTGTTTATGGTCTTTCCTGTCTTCTCCACTTTTCCCTTAGGAGAAAGACGAGAGTTTAATGTTTTCCTCTGGAAGAGCTTTTTCGTTGGGTATGATGCAAATAGCTAACCTCAATTGCGTTAATTTCATTTTAAATGTTTCCGAATTGACCTCTTCAATTGTTACTATTTGTTCTTTGGAGTTTGTGCTGTGGCTGGATGAGTTTGCGTCTTTTAAGTTCGTTCTAATTCAAGTAGGCTGCAAATAAGTTGGAGCTTGTTCAACCTTCTCTCTGAAATTCTTTCCCAAGTTTCGTCTAGTAGTACTTTTAGCCAGAGCACATGAAAATGCTGTTTATCCTAGGCCTTGTAGTGAATGAAGTCATACAATCCCTACTACGTCACCTATGTCTTTTTAGACCAATACTACCTTCCCTTAACATAGTATTGGGCATGCTTGGACATGATTTTTTTTTCTTTTTTCAAAATATGTTTCCTATACAATGTTTGGTCATACATTACAACGATTTTCTGGACAGTTTCTGGAGTTTTGAGTTTTTTAAAGTTAGAAAAACGTCCACACAAAACTTCAAACTCCTTCAACTAAGCACATTTTCAAATACATTCACACTTCGAATAACATTTTAGCATTCAAGGTCAGACTTTTTCTTCGTGTTTCAACGAAATTTGTAGGCAAACGTCTACTAGATTCTTTCTATGCTAATACGAAATTTGCTTATAAGATGCCTTTGATCTGGTTACTGTCTCTGTTGTTATGCTTTCAGATTTTAGTCGTACAGAGTGAGTTTGTATGCTTCAGATTTACTCATACAGAGTATTGAGTTCAGAAAGCAAAAGCTTTGAAGCCTGTGAGCATTTCCAGAAAATAGAACCACGAGCTCTACAGCATAGAACGAAATAGTGACTGCTGACATTAACTGTTAACTTGGAGGCACAATTGAAAAAGATAAACGTATCTTGTCTATTGCTCTTTTGACCATGTAAGATTGCATAAGCATCTGGGAGGGCATAAATGTGTGCGCATGTGGGTGGGTGGTATGAAGTGATTCACCTACACTATATGTGTGGTGACTCGTCCAGGTAAGACCTTAAAGAGGGGGATATTAATCTAAATTAAAACAAGAGCACAAGAAAACTGAAATAATAATATGCACAGCTATAGAACGATATTCAGGAACCAAACAGAAGACTACTACAATCTTTTAGCACGAGATGTTTGTCTTATGATCTCAGCTATAAATTGGAATGTGGAAGCGCGATTAAAAGCTTGCACTGTCAAACGAAACCTAAGAGGACACTCTTAAGCAAAAATTGGAAAAGCCTATGTTGTCAACTAATAGAACTGACCAAATCAAGATGCTGATTATGCAATCACAGCCTAGACGAAAGGAGAGGAGTACTATCCTACCACGTTCCAGTTATAGGAAGCAACATGTAAAAAGAAGATAAGACTAATGACACATTTCACAGCTTTTCATGTGTTAAGTTCTTCCTAAAGTCATCAGAACAGGGCGGCTAAGCTCATTACACCCTACAACACACTTTAGACTCAAACAGCTTTAAAATAATTGTTCAGCAAAATCCACCTGTGTAAAAGATTGATTAATGGATACAGCACTAACCGGCTGGTACATGTTTAAAATCTTGTATTCACCTTCAATGCAGCAGAGTGTAGATAGATGTGAGGAAACTATCGAAGATGACCAATAGCTATACTAACAGCTAGGTCGCTAAATGGTAGAGATGCTAGTTTAAATGCGAAAAATGTAGCTAGATTCACATTCATCAATCAAACTCTTCCTAAATTTTAGTTCTCAACCCCCACCTAACATTCTAGTAGAACACAGGTTCAGCGCCAAATAAAAGGCTTAGTTAACAAGAACAAAAATCATCCCAAGTTACAACCACAACTTCAATAACATACTTTGAAAGTCGATAATGCATGCAATCACTTCACAGCCAAAACAAGAACCGGGCTATACTAACTAATAAAATAAGCTTTCGACTTCCAACACACCACAACAACAACACCAGACCAGTGACTAACAAAATTCAAACCGAGTTCGAATTACTCAAATTTAGGTGCATTTCAAACACCTATGCTCTATAACGTAAAAGTTGATCCAAAACAAAATGCCATCAAACACAGAGCATTTCATCAACAAAAATTTACAAAAGTAGTGTGCCAACAGACATATTTCATGCATAAGCTTATTGCGGAATCAATCACACTAGCAGGAGAAGCAACCGAACATTTTTCCACAAGTAACAGAGCAAATAGATACAAGGACAATATAAAAATATAACTAAGGGACGATTGATTATACCAAAAATTGCATACTATTAAAAATACTGAAACAAAAAATCAGAATTTCAGCGAAATACTCTGTTAACTGTCTCAACAAGCTTTCAACAAGCTTCAAAGTACCAAGAGCAATATAACAAAACAGAAATACGATAGATAAAAGACCAACTTAATCAACAGTCTGCATGATATCTTCAGCAGTGAACTTTGTACCCTTATCCTTATCAGCAGCAGCACGACCCTTAGCCTTACGATCGATAAGCGACTTACGATCCTTATCAAGCCTGAGTTTAGAGATAAGTACCTTGGATGGATGAATACCAACGTTAACAGTAGATCCGTCAACCTTCTCTCTAGTAATCCTCTCAATGTGAATCACCCACTTCTTACGGTAAACTTGGACAACTTTACCCTCACGTCCTTTGTAGGTCCCACGAACAACCTGAACTTCGTCATCTTTTCTCACCGGCATGGATCTGACGTTGTGCTTAGTACGTAACTCGGAGGATAAAGGAGCGCTCATCAACACGCGGCGTACGCTTGAAGGCGCCGTGAAATGGGCCTTCCTGCTCTTGCGTCGGGAGGAAGAGACGCGTGGGTTGTACTTCATCTTCGCCGATTGAATGCTCTCTCTCTGTAAATGTGGGCGGGGGAGATGAGTGATGTTAGGGTTTTTTGAGATCTTATACGGGATTAGCAGCTGGAAATTTAGGGTATCTATTGGAGGGAAGGGGATTTGGGCCTTTATTTTTCGGCCCAATTGAAATATGTTGACGTGATGGTACTTCCGATTGAGCTTTTTGGAAAAAATTGTAAAAATAACATAAATTCCAATCTTATTAGAACTATCTACACTCTCTCCCACTTTCTTAATTACCTTACTCTCTTTTTTAATTTATATATATAACAAGACCGACATATATATAGAAATTTTTGTATATGACAAGACCGACATATACATAACAAGACTGATTCATATACATAACAAGTATGATAAGGCCGACATATACATAACAAAACCAATTCATATACATAACAGGGCCGACGTATACATAAAAAGCTATGTATATGTATTTTTAGAGAAAAATGGGATTTTTGTAATATGTTTGAAGAAATTGAATTTTTTGCAATAAATGAAACTTAAGTTATGAGTTTGTGTAATTTTTAGAAACTTTTTTGGAGTTCTTTGGACAGAAATTATATGTTATAGCCCCAATAGTGGGTAGCTTTGAATTTTGAATTTTCGGCTATGCCATTTTGGTCAGGACTGCCAGGCATGGTATAATGGGCAACTATGCCATAATCTTGTAGATATTTGGCAAAGGGTCCCATCTGTTGTCAGTCTCGGTGTATCCACCATAGTACTCACCCCCACGATCAGACCCCACTCTCTTAATGACCTTTCTCAGTTGTTTCTGTACTTCTGTCTTAAACATTTTGAATATTTCAAGAGAATCTGATTTTTCTTTATCTTTAATAAGAAAAACATAATCATACCGTGAAAAGTTATCAATAAAGGTGATAAAATAACTTGAACCACATATTGTAGTAGAATACGGACCATTTATGTCTATGTGAATGATTTTCAACAAATCAGAACTACGAGTATCATTCTTTTTTCCTGTTTTAGTCAACTTTCCTCTAATCCAATCAATACATGTTCCTATGTACCCAAAATCAAGAGAAGGTAAAATATTAGACTTAACCAATCTATCAACTTTATCTTTAGAGATATGACCTAAATGCTTATGCCACAGTATGTTTGGTTTTTCATTTAAAATTGATCGTTTAGACCCAACAATTTCAGAATTAAAAGAGTTGTATTCAAATCAGAAGTCAAGGAAATTTTAAAAAATCCATCAGATAAGATTTTATGACTAACAACTCGGAAGTTCAAAAACAAAATAATTTTTTCATTAAGAAAATTAAAACCATAACCAAATTTGTCTAAAATTAAAATAAAAATCAAATTTTGTCTAAAAGACGGTACATAAAGAGTGTTTTCAAGAATAAACTTATAGTCAGTTTCTAAGTCTAAAACAACAGTTCCTATGAACTCTACTTCAACTTGGACAGCTGTGGCGACTCTAATTTTTGACTTTATTTCCTTTGACTTCTTTTTGTTTTTTGAACCCCTGCAAGGAAATGGCAAAATAAGCAGTAGCTCCACTATCAAACCATCAAAAAATAATAGGAACATCTACAAAGTGTGACTCAAAATAAACAAGAGCTAGGTGATTACGTTCTTTTGACTCCTTCTTTTCTATTCAAAAATGAAATTTGGTACAATCTCTCTGCTTGTGATCAGGTTTCTTACAAAAAAAAAGTAATTTTTATTTTTCTTAAAAATCATATTATTAATCCCAGGATAATCAATCTGATCTTTATATGTCTTTTGTTGTTCTGACCCTTCTTAAAAGTATGATTATTAGATCTTTCAAACTTCCTAGGTCCCTTGCTAGAGCTTGCTTTGAAATCATGAGAAGCTAACATGACAACCTCATTCTTCTTTTTTTTTAAAAAATTTTTTTCCCTCTTCAACAATATATTTAGAGATGAGATCAATGATTGACCAAGATTCATCCTGAGTATTATAGGCAGTTGTCATATATGTAAACTCAGCAGGCAAAGAGTTAAGAGTAGAGTGAACAATGTAAGTATCAAGAAGAATTATTTCAAGAGCTTTCTGTTTGTACTGAATGTGGACCATCTTAAGTATGTAATCTCTAACACCCCAGTAAATTCATATTTCATCCCCACAAGTTGATTTATTAGATCTCCAGTCTCAGCTTTATTGGATACAAAATACCTTTCTTTCACTTGGACAAGATTTTTTTTGGCATTGGGAGTTTTAACCAAGCCACTTTTGAGGTGTTCAACAATTGACCTCCTAAAGACAAGGATGCATAGCCTATTAGATCTCTCCCACTTAGAATAAAATTCTTTTTCAGTAGTTGTACTAGAACCAGTGAGAGCTGGAGGCTCATCCTCACGCAAGACTTGATCTATGTCAGACATGACCTAAGCAAATTCAAGATCTTTTTGTCATCGCTTAAAGTTAGAGCCCGATAGAATCACAACTTCAGCATTGTTATTGTTCAAATAAATGATACTTTCTCTCTGTTTTCTCTGCTATTCACATTTGATTTATTAAGCTCTACTGAATTTAAATGTTATTTTGATTAAGATTGCGTTTAATCTGTGATGTGCTCACTAAAATTGCTTCTATGAGTGAAAAATGAGTGCTATTTATGTCAATATAAAATAATCAATAAAGTGGGAGGAGAATAATGAGGTTTCTCGTGTTCTTCGTTCCACCTCTTACTTTTATTTTCTGTGAAGTTTGATTTTGATCCTTATTTTTGAAATTTGAAAAAAAACAAAACAAGATAACCGGTAGTATTAATTCAACTTGTTCACTTTTAAAAAGTTTATTGATAGTTATTTCAATAAATCAAATTAATTCAACTCGTTCACTTTTAAAAAGTTTATTGGTAACTATTTTAATAAATCAGATTAAAATGACTTGTTTGTAATTTTGCTAATTTGTTCGCATAAGACACCATAAAAATTAGGTGTTTTCACATACCTTTGCATCAGTGGCGGAGGTAGAATTTTCACTAAGGGGGTTCAAAGGGATTCATAAGTGAACGTACAGACTAACTAAAGGGGTTCAACATCTACTATATATATATATATATATATATATATATATATATATAAAATAATTTTAACCATGTATATGTCGCCCTGTTTTTGTCAAGGTTGAACAAAACATGACTTATTGACTCTAAAAGAATTGAATTTTGTACAGAGTCGTCACCTAATTTTTTTAAGGAAAATAAAAAAACTTTTTATTTATTAACACGTATGACTAATATTTTTTAGTTTGCGAAAGCCGATTTAAGATTCTAGGTAAGGGTTTAAGTTATTTCGAAGGGAAGGAGTTAGACACCCTTTAGAATCCACAAATATGGTACCCGACTAGACTAAATTTATCAAAGAGAGAGGAGATAAAAATAATTCCTTTTAAAAATATAAATATTTAAAATAATGTGAAGAATGTATGTATATTAAGCATATGAATAAAATTTATTGTTATGAAAAAAAGGTATGTAAAAAAAATGTACAAATTACATATGAAAAGAAAAAGTATTTTGTGACATATGAACCGAAAAGATACTTTTATGTACTAAAAAGAGAAAAAGTATTTTGCAAATAATACTATCTACTTAATCAAAATTATGGAGATAAAAATAAAGATTTTACTTGAGAAGAAAATTATATAATATTTATGATGTAAATATGTGAACGAATTGATTAATTTTATTTGTTTGTGTAAATTTAAACGATCTAAGTTTTGCCTAAATGCTCAATGAAAATTATGTAAATAATACATTCCCGTCCAACACTCCAAAAGTAAAATTTTCATCATACTTTATCTTTATGTACAATTATACATATGAGAAATAAAATATAAACATAAAGCTCGAGATTTTCTTTCAAGTAGTACTTCGGAATGTGTTACCGAAAACATGTACAAGTGCTTGACAGAAGTAATAAAAATGAATAAACAATCATTAAAGTAAATGAAATTATGTGAACACATATGTATATGTAAAAATAGAATGTTGTTATAAAATGGGCTCGGATTAAGTTTTAGACACGCTATGACTACGAAATGGTTGCTCACTTTATCGGTCATCCTAAATTGCCTTGCCAAGATACAAATCGTAAAACTCCTTTGTGTTGTCGTGATATTTTAAAGATTTCGACATCGGCCGAATTTATTTATTTTTTTTACGTATCTGTATACGTAATGTCCGTCTTTTATTTGGGGAGGCCTCAAAAATCGATGGAGAATTTCTTCATCGGTCAATGTGTCGGTCCCTTACTATAAAATAATAAATTTGTGAAAATAAAATCCGTCTTTTATAATGGGGTGGCCTCAAATATCCGACGGAGAGATAATGTCATCGGCCAGCTCCAATAGTATCTTGTTCATTTTTAATGCAAAAGCAGTAAATACTTCCTCCGTCTCAAATTACCCGTCCCAAATTGAGATGACACATTGATTAAGAAAAATATTTAATAACATGGTTAGTTTACCTAGTATTTCTATTAAATGATGTTTATATTTTAATTTGAAGAAAAAGAAAGTAATGCAAAGGGTAAAACATGAAAAAAAATTTTATCTCTTCTTGATTAATGAAAAAAGACAAGTAAAATGGAAAATCAAATTAAAAAATTTGAGACGGATAATTTGGGACGGAGGGAGTACAAAATTTTCCAAAACAATCACTAAATAGGACCAGTGATGAATCAAATCCGGATAACAAAAGATTGTCAAAAATCCAAAGAGAGTCATAGAACCACATCACATCACACCGATGCTCTAACTGCTTAACAATAGAAAACAATAGCGACCAGTAGCAAAATAAAGGAATAATTATAAGCGGGTGTACGCAGCTAAATACTATACCAGTAATAACGGTGAATCAACATAACAACACTGTGCAAAAACCAACATAGTGTTTCTGAAAAGAAAGGAAATCCATCGGGAATGAGCCCGAACAACCAAGAAATTATCAAAAAATAGAGTCCGTTGCGTTTTGCACCCTAACGTATGACCTCTTTTGTGATTTTCACCCTATCCTATTTTATTTTATCATTTGCACCCTAACCTCCTATCTTTCTTGCAAAATAATGAAACTACTCTTTTTCTAATTTTTGTACGAGGGTGAAATAGGAATATAAATATATATTTTTAAAAATAGCAAAGAATTTTTCTAAAAAACCAGCTAAATTAAAAAAATGCTAGTATAATTAAATATGATTCACATTTTTTTCTTCATAAGCTGCTAAATCTTTTTTATCTGGATGCAGCTGTGTTGACACATGATAATTTTCGAATTATGAAATCCTTCTCATCCTACAAACTTTATATTGTGGGGTAGCATGGAGCAGATCAATATCTTCAAACAATGGCGGGGCCACCTTTGTTTCAGGAGGTTCATTTGAACCCTCTTCAAAAAAAAAATTATATTATTTTTACATGGTTAAAAATATTTTTTATGCACATATCTAGTAGAGTTGAACCCCCTTCAATTAGTTTGTATTACTTTGAAACTCCTTTAATGAAAATCTTGGCTCCGATACTGTTTTTAAGACTTTAAGTGAAACTTAAAATGAAACATAGGAAAATCCAACAAATATAAAACATAAAACATTCATCCATTTAGGTTTTTGTCACTAAAGTTTAAGGTAAGTGGAAAATGATTTTGATATCCCCTAGCAATTCTTTAATAAAGAGACAGGTTGGAGAACATGTTTGATGTACCCTTATCAAACTCCTGAGTACATCAAAGTTTTTAAATTTTTACTTGATTATCCAACAAAAAAAAAATCACCAATGCACTTTTTATATGCCTCAGCATTATTCATCTGGTTTATATATGCAATGTCAAAAGCTGTCAAGCGGAAAGTAAGCATTTGAGTTGCAGTTTGGAATTGTCATCTGAGGCTAAACTTTTATGTGGTTTTCGCATAAAGCTTCCTGAGTTACCCATAATCTTCAGAGAGCTGGGAAGAATATTGATTCCGTGAAAATGACAGAGACCATCATTTTTTATTTAGCATTTTTTCTAATTTTGTGCCTTTTTTAGAAGAAAAGAATTTTTATATTCCAATTTTTCCCTCATGAATTTTTCTAAAAAAGAGTAAGTTTCATTATTTTGCAAGAAAGATAGAAGATTAGGGTGCAAATCATAAAATAAAATAGAATATGGTGCAAATCACCAAAGACGTCATATGTTAGGGTAAAAAACGCAATGGACACCAAAAAATATAGGCTCCAACCAGATTTGCACAATAACGCTACATCATAAAGAAAACCAGAAATCTCATTCAATGGAGACAACAACACAAATTAGTGAAGAAAGTGACATTGCTTCCATGGCCTTTGCCTGAGCAGCACCAGAGTATTAATAATCCTTCCAGATTTAGTCTTATCCGGTCAACACATTAAAAAAAAGATTAGATTAGAAAAATGAAAGAGAAAGGAAGAGGGGTCGTCGCTGGTGTGTTTGGCCGAAGCCCTCCGGTGAGGCGCGACAAAAGAAGAGAGAGAGAGAGGAGTTTCTAGTAGCGGTGGAGCGGATCTAGTTTGGCTTTTCGCCGTCGACGGCGGCGGGATGGGTCTGGTTTGGTGGTCGCCGGTGATGAGAAAAAGGGAAAAAGTGAGGCGGAGACGTGGCTGTGGGTGTTGGCGTTGCTCGCAATTTTATTATATTATTAAATATGAATAAATTATATTTTAGTTATCAAATTATATTTTAAATTTTCATATATTTAGAAATTTTACTTTACCATATTTTATTCTTTATATAGGTAAAGTTTGTTTTAATGCTATTGTCCACTTGAAAATAGAATAGAATTATAGACGCCTAATTTACCATAAATTAAACTCTTATCATATATTTATGGACTCCTATTTTGTAAATTAAATAATAACTTTTTAAAGAAATAGAAAAAACGATTCTGTCTAGAGCAAAGACTTTTAATAATGGGCAAAAAGTTCAAATGACATTATTAATGCCCTTCACACTTTTAATAGATATAGATATAGATTATAGACACTTTTAATATATATAGATTATAGATAGATATAGATTATAGATTATAGATATAGATTATAGATCGATTATAGATTATAGATATTATTATAGATACTAGTTTAGATATACGCGTCTCGTGCGTGTACCTCAATTTAGTAAGTTTAATTTTATAAAATCACTCAAAATACAAAAAACATGACGATCTTTCAAAATTTTATTGTAGTTTTTGTTTGTTAGCATCTTGAATGGGGACAACTTTCAGTTATTATTCAATTCTATGAAAAAGTATAAATTAGCCAACCGAAGAGTATATATATATATATATATATATATATATATATATTAATTTAAACACATGAGAGTTTACAAGAAGAGTATATTCTCTTTAGTCCTCCCTTTAGTCATTCTTCTTCACCTCTTCTCCCTTTCTTTAATCTTCTCAATCTCTTCTTCCAACTTCTCCGTCATATCAACATAATTATACCTAGAGAAAAAAAAATATTGTTGAAATTTTTTTTCCAGAGAATAATACCTTAATGTCTTTTAATTTTATTGAATTTTTTTCACCTTTTCTGTATAGCACCACACTATAAAGTTAATACTCTAAATTTGTGATGACGAATATTGAATAGTGGGCTTTTATTTATAAGTGTTCGGATCTTCCTCATTAAATAAATATTAGCCGAATTTTTGCTTTTTTGAATTTATTTTCAACAAATATTTTTATATATTCGGATTTTAAAATGTTAGGTAGATAGGTTGAACTCGATTTACAACGAATAATGTACTTGATTCGCTTTCAACCGTAATTAGTAAGCCCAACATTGAAAGAGATGACTATAATTCTAAATTTATATGTTCACCATTTAAACAAAAGTTACGTGTATCAAGATTCAACACTTATTATAACCTTATATTTAGAACTCAACTAATAAGTTTAATTAACTATAATACTAACGAAATAGTTAAATAACATGATCAAAACAAAGTCACAGTTAAACAAAGAAAAAAAAAAAGACAAACATTTGATATTTTTGACCACTTCATTCGGTAGCGACATACTTATTTCTTTTAATTTTTGATCAAACATTTTCTACTGAAAGAGAAAGACGAAAAATTATAAAAAAAAAGAGAATTTATAGTCTTGTTAATTATTTAATCATAATTTATATATAATCTATAAAGTTATTAACTAAAAGGAATAAAGAAAGATGGAGAAGATGATAATAATGAATGCACTCACAAAATAAAGATTACTTGAATTAATAACGAAATAAGAAGAAAAAGTAGAAGTAGAACTATGGTTCTTGTAAATTTTGATCCAAAATATTAGTTAAATAGAATTGTAATTTTTTTTTTACTAGTCAAGTGTACGTGCTTTGCACGTGTGTCACATTAATTAATAATAAAGTTATGAAATAAAAATTAAAATATTGCAAAATTATACTGCATAAACGTAATATCAAACTACTTACATATAAATCAATAACAAATTCTTTGACTATATGAATATTTTCATATCGCATATAAAAATAAGAGTTTTTTTATTGCTTAACTGAAAAATAGAACTATTAAGGACCCAAATCGATAAGAAATATCTTATTAACTTGGTTATTAATTTAGCATGTTTAGAAATAAAAAACTAATGAATTGAATCGATAATGCATAAAATTGAACTATAAACCAACCGATAAGCACCCCTTAATTGTTATCATAGAAGTTTTTGTATTCATAATTCAAAATAGAAAAGAATGCAAGAAACAATTGTTTGTAGTTCAAATAGAAAATAAAAAAATAAAGACTTTAAAATCAAATGGAGCTCAAAGTGCTCTTTTTTTTTTTTCTTTTTAACTCAATATATACCCTATTATCTTTAAAAATTGCATAAAAACTATGAAATTCTTTTGAAAGGAGCAAATTTGTGGCAACAAAAAAGAGAATCACCATTCTTATAATATAAACCTTAATTTCTAGGTAAGATAAACATTTCAATTTTTAAGCTACTTCATTCGGAAGCAACACACTTGTCTTCTCCAATTTTTTAATCAGAAATTTTTTATTGAAAGAGAAACACAAGAAATTATTGAAAAGGAATAAACCACTGTCAGTTGTTGATTGCCTATAATTCAAAAACAACCTTTAAATTCATCACTGATGATAATGAATGAAAGAATACGACTTCAATCATAATCAAGATAAGAAGAAAAGTATAGCCGAAGTGGCGGTTTTTCTGTGTTAAAATTTGACCAAAATATTATTTAAATAAAATTATAGAAATTCTTTTCATATATATAAGGTAAAATTCTAATTGATTTAGAAGTTCAAAACCTTTTCTTAAAGAAAGAAATCATCTAAATATGGTAAAATTTTATTATTATTTCATAAATTATTTATCAATATTAAAATAATATGAATTTCAAATATAAACTCACAGTTTTTTGTCCTTTTTTTACTTTTTTTTCAAGACGTGTATGTTTTGCTATTTTTTTATTTAACTTTTTATGTTTTCTTTTATTTAGGGCCCGTTTGGCCATAATTTTTTTTTTCTTTTTTTGAATTTTTTTTCACTTTTTTCACTTTTTCGAAAATTGTGGTGTTTGACCATGAAAATTCGGAAAATTATTCCAGAGTTGGATTCCAAAAAGTGAAAACAACTTTTTGTTGTTTTCACAATTTTTCACTTCTATTTCCAACTTTCATTATTATTACATATAACCCCCAATCTTTAAATTTTTACACAAACCCCTCTTATAACTACAACCAACCACCAAAAAAAAATATTATTATTTATTTTCTATGGTACAACATAATTTTTAATTGTTACTGATATTCTAATATTTTTTTCTTCTTTTAACCAAAACTTACTAATATGAAGTGAAAAATAATAAATGGCAATCTATGGCGAATATATCAACTTTTGTTTTAAATGAACTATATTATAGAAATATAAGGCCTAGTACATTATGCTATTTAAAAATGAGAAATTTAATATTTTTTTGTTGTCATTCTAATTTTATGTATATGTCATATAATGGCTATGATGATTTTAATAAATTATTAAAAAGTGGTCAATAAAGTCGCATATCAAACATAACGTAATGATTCATATTGACGATTACCTTATTTTGGTTTTATGAATTTTGAACAAAGACAAGTGTGGTAATTAGCTTAACAAAAGTTTGTTCTCTTTACCCAAAAAAAAAATATTTAAGGAAAATCAATATCATCAATAAAGAAAAAGCAAAAAATTAGCACTAATCTATTCAGAAATAATTCATTCATAATTTTTTTAAAAAAGATCAAATTCAATAAAATAATTAATTCAAGTGAAAGTAATTAAGAATTTTCATCAACAAATTTAAGAATATATAAAATATATTTATATTCATCAATCATATTCATCAAATATATTTTCTCTATTCAATCGATTATGGTTAGATAAACTTATTTAGCTCGTGCTTGTGATTTTCTTATTCAAATTTTAGAAGAATAACAATTATAATATTTAGTTTGTTGTTAATTATTTTATCAATTGAAGACATATAAATTATTTTCTCAACATTTGGTTGTATGCTAGTAGATAAATTAGTAGTTGAATGATTTTGGTAATTTTTAAAAGTTGAGGGCATAAAATCATATTTAAAAAAGATTTTTTCAAAAGTCTAAAAACAAAAAATTAAAAAGACATGGTCAGACACAATTTCAACTCCAACTTATCTTCAACTCCAACTCCAATTTAAAAAAAAAATAGTTTTTATGGCCAAACGGCTACTTAAATAATAAAGTGACCTTCTTGGCCTTTTTTCTAAAAACAACAACTCATATGTATGATTCCTAAAAGTTAGGAAAAGTCCCACTTACATCGCAACATCAATTTTATCAACTTAAGAATACTATATTTTTAGAATTAGTTTGCATTTACCCTATATTTTTCTCTTGTAATATATTTTAAAACTTCTTAATATTTAAAATAATTTTTTTTACAGTATATTTTAGGATTCCTTAATTTTCAAAAATATCTAACCTTAAAAAGGTTTCATATATTATAAATAAAAAACACAAATATATTTTGTCTATATGTGTGTATGTGTGTTTGTACGTACTAATGCATAGATGACTTTAGAAAATTATAAAAATAATATTAGATAATATATTTAAATAATAAGTATTTAAATATTTATAGATTTTGTGAATGAAATATTAGCCTATAATGCCTACAAAATTTGAGATGTGACATAAATTGTTGAAAACACAATGTTAAGTTAACATTAAAAATATATATATATATATATATATATATATATATATATAAAATAGTAAGAGTAATCAATTTTGTAATTAATGCAGGAATACAAAATTAACTAAAATTAACTATATTTAAAAGGGATAATTATGAGTAGCCATATTTACATGTATTTACTATTTATACTTTAAAAGGTATTACTTATCAAAAATATATATTTACTTTCTATAAACAATGAATATAAAAATTTAGTATATTTAAGCCCTAAATATTAGTGTCATAATTAAATATTTATTTTTAAATGCTAGGAATGTGTTCTACACGTACGTCTCGAATCAATCATAAAAGAGTGTGTGTGTATATATATATGTAGACACGTGATTTTGATCCTTCCGAATTTAATATATATATTTTTCGATATTAAATATTTATATTTGATCCGATATTATTTTAACTCTTATTTCATTTTTAATAAGTTTTAGTTGAAAATAAATAAATAAAGTTATATTTTAAGATATTTTTATTTTTAAAATAAAATGAATTTTTTTCAAAAAAATATTTTTCTTTTAATTTAAATTTTTATAAATAAGCTAGTGATTTTATTTTCTCTTAATTATATTTTATTTTAAGTTAGTTATATTTTTATATATATTTTTCTTAAGTATAAAAAATAATTAATATTTTTTATTATTACTAGTATTATTTATTTATTAAAAAATGAGATCATTATCCTATATATTAAAAACAAAAATTTAAAATTTAAATCCTAAATTATCTAAACTACTCCCCCAAAATCCTTTTATTTAAGGACTCCCCAACCCCAAGAAACAAACGGACATCTACACTACAACATCAGATATCAAAAATCAGACAGAGCAAAAACCCGAAAAAAAAAATCTACTTACATTTTGCACTGTACACTATTCCTACAGACTGTGAAAAATATCAGATAAAAAGAGAGAAACAAAAAAGGGGCGGAGTGGAATTTGGATTCCGTTTGAGTTTTCAGTGCCGATTGTTTCTTGCTTTATTTTTCAGTTCAAGTAATTACAGGTTCTCTTTAATCTTGACCCATTTATATTGTAAGTTTACAGAGAGAAAAAAATATGCTCAAGTAATTACAGGTTCTCTTTAATCTTGAACCATTTATATTGTAAGTTTACAGAGAGAAAAAAATATGAATAAAAATATCAAGTAATTTCATGCATTATGAATGGTTGATTGATTAAATGAATATTTGTTACTATATGTTAATGTGATTAAAATTATCGAATATTTATATATTTGTACATGAATAAGTCAGAAATTAAAATTCTGTATGTTCATACTATCAAATTTAAAATGGAGACACAAAGAAAAACAATGAAACAAAAAAAACAATAGATTCTATTTCTCACATGCACATACCGGAACATGAATACCTTACAAATTGCACACCCCAACACTTTCATTCACTAAAAAATAATAAGAAACGGATAGAAATTAGAAGGAAAACAGTAGAGAAAATTGAAGAAATAGCAAAAGGAAAGGTGTTGCTGTCATGGCAAACCCCCCCTGAAAATGATGTCAAAACCACCCAAAAAATCGATCCACCCCATCGCTATTCCGGCGACCCTCTTCGCCGGAAAATGGCGAAAAACTGCCGGATCTCTCTCTCCGTTCGGCTGTCACTGTCCATCAGTGGCCAGTGACTCAGGCAAACCAACAGGCATTGCGTCGCCAGCGACTCCACCCTCGCCGTCACACCGCCCCTTCTCCCCTTTTCCCTTGTTTGTAACTGATCTGGCCGAAAAGGCCATTCTCCGGCCGAATCCCGTCAAACCCGACCCATTTTAAGGTCAATTCCGTCCGGCTTTCACTGCTATCGTTGCCAGCCGCCGGTGAACACTAAATCGGCCACCAAATCCTCTAAATTCGATAATTGGAGTTGACTCCGGCAAAGTTTTGCCGGAGATCGAATATGATTTCTTGTTTTCTCCTCAACTTTTCCGTTTCAGTGTTAGCATAAAATTTTGAAAATTTAGGTTCTCTTATAATTTGTAATTTGGGTTATATTAATAAAAAAAAAATATAGATTTAATAAATTATATTAAAATTAACACAATATGATTATAATACAGTTAGTTGTGTATTTATAATATTTTAGTCTATTATTTTATTTTGTCTCATTATTATTAGCAAAGTTCAATAATTTATTATTTAAATTAAATGACAATTTTGAATGATTTTATTTATTTATTTATTTATTTATTTATTATTATTATTATTATTATTATTTTTTATTTATTTATTTGTCGTTATTAATAAAGTTTTTTAATTAATCGCTTTAAATAAATTTTGCTTAACATTTTCGTTAAGATTAATTATTTTTAATAAGAATTTTTTTGTCTCGAATTTATAATAGACAGACGAATGCCTTTTAACGATAAGAAAGTTTTAGGCACGTTTAAATATATTCGTCTCAATTAAGAATGCGGCGTACACATCTTTTCGAGATATTTAAAATATTCAAGGATGCAATAATGCACCTTGACAAATATTTTTTTTATATAATTAACTTTTATCGATTTATTTAATATAAGAGATGTGGATAGATATTTTCGGTATAATAAAATGAGCGAATTTAGGCCTTAACACAATTTATCAAAATAATTTAAGTCAGGATAAGTCATTGAAAACGACTGTGCTAGAACCACGGGACTCGAGGAGTGCCTCACACCTTCCCCTCGGTCAACAAAATTCCTTACCCGATCTTTTGTTCTCGCAAACCAACAAAGAGTCATTTCTTTTTTATTAGGGATTCAATAAGGTGACTTGGAACACCATAACTCAATTCCAAGTGACGACTCTGTAAATAAATAATCCCTATTCAATAACCGTCACTTTAATTGAAAAAACCTTTCGACCTTCGAGCGAAAAAGGGGTGCCACTTTAATTGAAAAAACCCTTCGACCTTCGAGCCCTTCGAGTAAAAAAAAAATGAAAATGAAATAGGCTCTTTGACGAAAATCCATTGAGGTGCCACTAGCCGAAGGATGATTGTAATCTAGAGGGAGCATGTTCAAGAATGGCTCCATTTCAAATTTAATGAGTGGACAAAAGTTGATAGTGATTAGTTTGGGTAGATCAGGTTGTTTAATTCGAAATGTATGTCATAATCACTGGAATCAGCTGCCACACTCAGAGAAGTTTTTCTTTCTTTCATTTTTTGAAAAAAAAAAAAAAGATATCTATTATTATTATTATTATTATTATTTTTTTTGTCTCTGTCGTCAAATGAAAAATCAATATCATCATCTTTCACGTATTTTGAGTTAAATTTATGTCAAGACAAGTGAGAAAGAACTTCAAAACTTGCTATCAACTCCTTCAATTGTGCAAAGCAAGACAAAGGTCCGACACACAAAGATGACATATTTAAAAAAAAAAGCAAAGTATTTAAGAATGCTTGTCACCCGACAGTTTTTGGACTTATGGAAGTATAAGAGATATATTTAAAGTTAAACCTAGAGGCATCATGCAAGAGAAATAAGATTTGAGTCAAACGGTTTTGGTAGTTAGAAATTGGGATCAATACTACAACAAGTCAACAATACTTATCAATGATTGAAATGGAGCTGAGTATGACAAATGCAAGAGTGGTCACCTCAATAGCCAGATGCCATACATCAACCACCACGTTTTTAAATTATAATTGATCTTTGTTTGAAATACAGAGAAATTTGTCCTCAATTCAAATGCTTTAAAGTTTAGATAGCAACAAGATAAAATTCCCCACTTTTGCAAATGCAAGAGACAATTTTTCTACACATATTTAGTAATCACAATCATAGTGAAAACTCATCATCCTATACCCCTAGGAGACGCACTTCCTTATTTGGGTAAGTCATTTTTCATTTGTTAGGTGATGCACTTCCTAACTTGAACTATCACTCCTAGAAAACGCACTTTCTAGTGGAGTCATTTCATTCAACCCCTAGGAGACGCACTTCCTAGTCTGGATAATTCAAGTTTCATTTGTTAGGTGATGCACTTCCTAACTTGAACCATCACTCCTAGAAGACACACTTTCTAGTTGAGTTATTTCATTTAACCCTTAGGAGACGCACTTCCTAGTCTGAATAAGTCAATTTTTATTTGTTAGGTGAAACACTTTCTAACTTGAACATTCACTCATAGAAGATGCACTTTCTAGTGGAGTCATTTCATTCAACCCCTAGGAGACGCACTTCCTGGTCTGAATAATTCAAGTTTCATTTGTTAGGTGATGCACTTCCTAACTTGAACCATCACTCCTAGAAGACGCATTTTCTAGTGGAGTCATTTCATTCAAACCCTAGAAGACGCACTCTCTAGTCTGGATAATTCAAGTTTCATTTGTTAGGTGAAGCACTTCCTAACTTGAACCATCACTCCTAGCAGACGCCGGTGAACACTAAATCGGCCACCAAATCCTCTAAATCCGATAATCGGAGTTGACTCCGGCAAAATTTTGCCGGAGATCGAATATGATTTCTTGTTTTCTCCTCAACTTTTCCGTTTCAGTGTTAGCATAAAATTTTGAAAATTTAAGTTCTCTTATAATTTGTAATTTGGGTTATATTAATTAAAAAAAATATAGATTTAATAAATTATATTAAAATTAACACAATATGATTATAATACTTATTTTGTTTCATTATTATTAGCAAAGTTCAATAATTTATTATTTAAATTAAATGACAATTTTGAATGATTTTATTTATTTATTTATTATTATTTTTATATTTATTTATTTATTTATTTATTTGTCGTCATTAATAAATTTTATTAATTAATCTCTTTAAATAAATTTTGCTTAAGATTTTCGTTAAGATAAATCATCTTTAATAAGAAATTTTTTGTCTCGAATTTATAAGAGACAAACGAATGCCTTTTAACGATAGGAAAGTTTTAGGCACGTTTAAATATATTCGTCTCAATTAAGAATGCAGCGTACGCATCTATTTGAGATATTTAAAATATTCAAGGATGCAATAATGCACCTTGGAAAATATTTTTTTTATATAATTAACTTTTATCGATTTATTTAATATAAGAGATGTGGATAGATATTTTCAGTATAATAAAATGAGCGAATTTAGGCCTTAACACAATTTATCAAAATAATTTAAGTCAGGATAAGTCATTGAAAGCGACCGTACTAGAACCACGGGATTCGAGGGGTGCCTCACACCTAGGGGTGGGCGTTCGGTCGGTTCGGTTTGATTGTTTAATATCGGTTTGGTTTATCGGTTTTCGGATTGACAAAAATGTCATCCATAACCAAATCGAAATAAATTCGGTTTGGTTTGGTTTTTACAAATTCGATTCGGTTATTTCGGATTTTTATTTCGGTTTGAAATATTAAAGTAGTTAGCCTCTCTTTTTCATAACTGAGCATTTAAAATTGATGGATTTTTTTAGAAAAATTATTTTTTTCAAACCTGTTTTTCATTCCCAAATATAAATAATTATAAATAACTCAACATGGATGAAACGAAATGAAGTAATCATAAGCTTAACATAATACATAACGTCATTAATCATTACATATAATATAACTTTGCATAAATAGTCTACAAAACAACACAAAACTCGTAAAAATAGTCCATGAAACGACATACTTTCTGCATAAATAGTCCATAAAATAGTCCAAAGTCACCAAAATAGTCCATAAAATATTTGAGTCACTAAAACAATCCATAAACATCCTGCGGTGTATGCGAATTTGCTATTAAATGTTAATTGTGAATGTGAATTACTAAATATTATATATATATATATATATAACATAATATACATAATATTATATCATATTTTATATATTATATATATATCATATATATAATAAAATATATTATTTATTTATTTATAAAATTTTGGTTTTTCGGTTTAAACCGATTTTTTTTAAATCAAAAACCGAACCGAAAAACCAAAATTCTAAAATTACAAACCGAATCCGATCCGAAAAACCGAAACCAAAAATAAATTTTGATTTGGTTTTTCGGTTTTTTCGGTTTAAACCAAAATATGCCCACCCCTACTCACACCTTCCCCTCGGTCAACAGAATTTCTTACCCGATCTTTTGTTCTCGCAGACCAACAAAGAGTCATTTCCTTTTGATTAGGGATTCAATATGGTGACTTGAGAAAATTGAAGAATATGTGTCTTTTAAGTCTTGAATGAAGGATTGGTGACATTGACCAACAGATTGGGTCAAACATTATTAGGAAACTTGATCAAGTTAATTGTGGACTTGATTAATATTTTCAAAAATACAAATCAACCCAACCCACACCCTCTTCAATCTAAATCAACCACTCTCTCCTCTCTCTCGACAGCTTCTCTCAACTCTCTCCCAACCAACTGTTCTGCAAATATTTCTTCTCTTCTCTTCTTTTCTTTTTTCAAAGTGAATTATGATATTTTGTTGTTTGTTGCATTTTTTTGAAGTTTGATTTTTATTGTTTGTGTTTATAAAAACAAAAGGACAATTTGGTCTGATTTGTTCTGTTCTTGTTTTTGGTAAAAATGGTGAAATTGCTGTTTTTTGTTTAACAAAATCGTGCTACTATTTCCTCTGACAGATTACCCATCTGGTGCAACATATTAACCATCTGATACAACAGATTCATCATATGATGCAACAGATCAACCATCTGATGCACCAGAGGAACCATCAAATTACAATTCTAATGCAACTGATTAATAATTTGATGCAACAACTTTATCATATGTTGCAACAAATTAAGCTTCGGATAAAAAATATGATACAACTAATTAACCATCTGGTGCAATGGAAGAACCATCAGATTAATGATCTGATACAACAGATGAACCTCCTGTTGGATAAAATCCTACCAACTCTTACTACAGGAAAAGTCCAAGACTTGATTTTTCCAACTGATCATTCATCTGCCGCGATAGACGACCCTATGTTGGAAGAAATCTAAACAATATTCACTGTTGATAACTGTTCCAACAGATCACTCATGTGTTGCAACAGATATGTGACCTGTTGCACAAACCATTCATCTTTCTCAACAGATGAGTGATATGTTTTGTGTTGTCGCAACAGATTACTCAGCCGTTGCTACGAATTATTTAACTGTTCCAACAGATCACTCATATGTTGCAACAGATGATGTCACAACAGTTGTGTGATCTGTTGAACAGACTATTCATCTATCTTAAAAGATGAGTGGTATGTTTTGTATTGTTGCAACAGATTACTCATCCGCTGCAACAGATTGGTTATATGCTGCAACAGATATACTACCTGGTGCAACAGATCGGTGATCTGTTGCAACTGTTATTTTACTATTTTGCTTGTTTGATTTACTGTTATCCCTTTTTAATGATGCATTAATCAACAATAATATATTATTTTATGTTCCTGTTAATTTTAGATAATATGGTTCCCAAAAGAACAGAAACCAAATCAAGTCCAAGTAAAGGAATAAGTGAAGCAGCTAGGCTACATCCACCACTCTATGAGCTTGCTTTACAAGCGTTATCTCAATCGGGAGCAGAATATGATGAACACAAGAAGGAGGAATGTTTCAAAAGAGATGATGCAGATGCTAATAGCCCTTCCACCGAAGAGCTGATCAAAGCCTTCAGCATTGATCGTTATCATATGAGAATGCAATGCAATGGTGCCGCAGATTTAACGAGTGATTTCGTGGTTAAGTCAGCCATGGAAAATTTTTTTGACGCCTTCAGAAAAATACCTCGAGAACAAAAATTGGATGCTTATTTCAGGGACAGCTGCTTTGGGAAATATCTTGATTTGCCGGATGACAACAATGCTCGTTTCCAAATGAAAATGGTATATGAACTTCTCAAGCGTAGGTTTATGTATGAAAATAAAGATAAGATGGATGAGGTGTGGATAAATTACTGTGGCATGCCTGTTTGTTTTGGTTGGAAGGAGTTTGTCATAGTTACTGGACTAAAATGTTATCCTCCTTCTCAAGTCATACCTATTCTAACCCAAAAAAAACACCCCGCACACCCAAAAAAGGCAAAGGAAAGTCGTGTGATCGTGATGACTTGGTGTCCATTGTTGGTCCAAGCTTCAAAAACAAAAATTTGATAAAAGCGTTGAAAGGTAAAGGACTTTCAAAGAAGCACAAACAATCATTGTGCTTGGTTTGGTTTGTACATAATATTCTTTGGGCGAGAGACGTTAACAACAACATAAGCCTCGGTTTAATAAAGCTCTCTGAGGATCTTGAGGCGTTTAACAGCTATCCATGGGGGTATGAAAGCTTCAAAATGACTGTCAAATATTTGTTGACTCCGTTAGCGCCAAAGACAGTCAACTTATATGGATTCCCATGGGCTTTCATGGTAAATGTTTCTTTCTTCTATTATGATATCATTCATTTTTTTTTTGCTCAATAATGGTTTTGATTTATTGGCGTTATTTTATGGGCTTGGGCGTTTGAAGCCATTCCTTATTTGAGACAACAAGTGAACTACCAGGAAAGAGTTCCCTGTCCTAGAATCTTGAGATAGTTGTCGGCCAAAACTCATAAAAATGCAAAATTTCTTGATCTCTTCAACCCCCCGAAGGATGCAGTAAGTATAATTATAATTTTTTTTTCTTTTAATTAATGTTTTTTTGAATGATCTAATCATCATTCTAATATATGTAATGATTTATGTTAGAATGTGCATCCGTCACTAGTTCCGACCAATCGAGAGTTGAAGATGTCATTTTTTCTTACTTTACAGTCTGTGCAAAATTTATCGGACCCTAAGGTCATCTACAGAATAAAAATAGAATTATTTGGAGCAACAATCATTATAAGAAAAACAATTTTGGAGGGTGGGCTTGTTGTTGTTGATGGAGCTGTTGGTGGTGGTAGTGGTGCTGCTATTGGTGCTAATGATGCTCCTCTTAAAGTATTTAAAGCAAAACATTATGAGTATGATCATACTGGTTATATAGATTTTGCCTCTCCCAGCGAATGTTCTACATGCAAATGTCAAGACTGCAGGGCGAAACATGATGTAGTAATTAATGCTATTAATGTATTAACTGCTTCTATAAAGGAATTGACATCTAAGAGGGGTCTTATTACATCAAAGAGGATTTTATTTCCATTCGCTCCATTAGAGATTAGGTCTAAGAGGAGAAGAAGAGTGATTTCCAGGGCATTATCAGGCATCCAAAAAAGAAAAATTGCAGCTCCTCTGTCTGCGTGTTGCATTGAGCAACGTACAATGTCCAAAGGAGAGCAGCACGAGCTGAAGAAGGTGAATATATTATGTCTTTCAACTGACAAAACAAACAGACACATATCTGTTTCAACAGATGACACATCTGCTGAAAATTATCAAACAAATATATACATTTGTTGCAACAGTTGACTAACCTATTGCACCAGATACTTTATCTGGTGCAACATATGTCTCGTCTGTTTTAGCAAATCAAACAGCTCTTCGTACAGCTTTTATTTGTACCAACAAATGACCTATCTGCTGCAACAAATGATTCATATGTTGCAACAGATGGTTCATCCGTTGGAAATTATCACACAGGGTCTTCCTCATGTAGAAATTTATCCCAACAGTTGATTCATTATTGCAACAGAAATATAATATATCTGGGATAATTTAAAATGGGAGGAAGGCATGTTTGATTTGCTAGAAGAGATGAGTTATCCTTTTTCGTTTTGTTGTATCTCCGTGATTAGCATTGGCCAATTCTGGCTTTTCAGGTGGATGTAGAAGAAGCTACTGCTGAACAACATTGATAATATGCTACTCTTTTTATGGAAATATGGAGAACAGAAAGTGCAGAAACTGTACGCAAGCGACAATGAAGATCCACGACGAGCAAAGCCGAATTCCATAGCACCGGATGAAGAACAACTTGTCCATACTGAGTAGATCTTTATAGCTTGAGCCTGTCAAAGCAATCCTTGGCAGTATACTTAAATTGTTGTTGATGTATTTGTTGAGATTTGTACCCATAACAATTTTTTTACATTTCATTTATTCGTTGACTTATTTCAGCTAATTTATGAAGGCTTCAATTTATTTTATTTTGTCTACAAATTTTATTTATTCCTTAGATTTGAACTTATTAATTGAAAAGGAATACTAAATTCAAATATTGCAACAGATAATGTATCTGTTGCAACAAACGACACATCTATTAGAAAATTCAAACAAATTTAGACATATGTTGCAACAGGTAGGTGATCTATTGAAATTTAACAAACAGGTCTTTCCACTGTTACAACAGATGGACTTTAGATAAAAACATCAATATAATGCAACAAATGACACATCTATTAGGAAAAAAAGAACATATTTAGACATATGTTGCAACAGATGAACTTTATCTGTTGCAACAGA
The DNA here is from genome assembly GCA_030864215.1 of Capsicum pubescens. Taxonomy (NCBI): domain Eukaryota; kingdom Viridiplantae; phylum Streptophyta; class Magnoliopsida; order Solanales; family Solanaceae; genus Capsicum; species Capsicum pubescens. The sequence continues at coordinate 192,368,217 of CM061539.1, read as the reverse complement.
CGACACATCTATAGGAATAATCGAACGAATTTATACATATATTGCAACAGGTAGTTATCTGTTGGAATTTATCAAACATGTCTTCCCACTGTTGCAACAGATGGACTTTAGATAAAAACATTGAGATAATGCAACAGATGACCAACCTATTGCAACAGATAAACTATATGTCAGAACAGGTAGGATAACTGTTACAACGGATGGAGAATCTGTTGCATTATAAAAATTCAACTTTTGTTGGACATAAAAAATTGCCACTACGTTTAAAAAGGTTAAAGTGAATTAAAATAAAAAAGGCGCAACCCATCGACGGTGTTCAGTTCAAACACCTAAAATAAAATAGGCATCAAGTAGACATGTTCATTTTAAAGACGTAAAATAAAATAGGCATCAAATGTGTTAGTGTCAGTCCTGACACATTTCGCTGACTTGCCGTCACTTGACCCCCAATGGTCATTCCCCCCCCCCCATTGTCTTATATATTCATCTTCCTCCTAAAATTTAACCCTAAATTCCCAAATCTTCTTCTTCATCGTCATCTTTTTTTATCAATCCAAATTCTTCAAATTATTACTTTCATTTTTTCCAACTGTCCTTGACAATGTCGAGCGCATCTTCCACTATTTTTTGTGATAAAGATTTTTGATATTGTAAGTGCGGTCATGAAGCTCTGTTAAAGACTTCTTGGACTCAACAAAATTCGGGTCATAGGTTTTTTACTTGTAAGATTTCAAAGGTAATATTTTTTTATTTAATTAATTGATTAATTATTGACTTGTAATTGTTTTGTAATTGTGTTCTCTTTTTTTTATAAAAATTGGGTGGATACGATTACTTTGATTGGTATGAAGAAAGACACCCTTCACAAGCAAATCGTGTAATCTAGGGTTTGTTGAACAAAGTCAAGGCTTCTGAAGAGAAACTAAATCGAGCAAGAAGATACTACATTGTTGCCATTATTGCTACTGGTTTGGTGTTGTTGGGCACATGGATATTGAAGCCTAATTGCTAAAATTTTCATGGTGGTGTGTGTATTTGCTACTGGTTTGTTGTCGATGAGCACATGGATATTCAAGCGTAACTGTTGGAAAATATCAAAAAAATTTAGGCATATCTTGTAAAATTTAGGTCATCTGTGGAAATTATCAAACAGGTCTTCCCACTGTTGCAACAGATTAGACTTAGATTATAAGATTATTCATAGAAATTATCAAACAGGTCTTTCCACTGTTGCAATAGATTAGACTTAGATTATTAGATTATTAGATTATTCAAACAGGTCTTCCCACTGTTGCAAAAGATTGACAATCTAATCTATTGCATTATAAAAAACTCAACTTTCATCAGAAAAAAATTATTGTCACTACATGTACATGTAATAAAGTGAAGGGTGACTTGAAATTAAAAATTTCTATTTCACAATCTCTTCTATATACACAGACTTCAAGCGTCCAGTTAGTACCCCATAAGCCCAGACCTCTTGCAGGTTTTCCACAGCGTTGTCGCACAGAAAAGTCATTGGCTCGGCCATTTCTGTGCCGGTCAGCAAATATTCGATGTGTGCAAGAGTGTGCGAGCCGCTCGCTTTAGCGGCATCATCTTTTGGAAGGATCATTCCCCTGTTTCGATCTTCAAAATCTCATGATTTCTTCATCAACACTTCCTTTGGCAAATGATTCTTCAGTTTACTCTCCCTCAACAAGATGGGCAACAACACCATCAGTGACTCCAAGAGGAGAAAAAGATCGAGATCATCGACGAGAGGTACGTTGGAGTCATAAACATTGATCTTTCCCTTATCGAGTAGTATCTCAACAGCCCGATAATGCATGTCATTCACGCTAATGACTGCAAGAATCCTTTTTGCCTCGGTCCAGCTCTTGCCGTGTGGATTTGGCCTGTCCCCTCTAACATATCTTAACGTTTCTTCTTCATCCAAGACCAACGTAGGAACTAGGAAATCAAGTCCCACGCCAAGGGATGACGCCTCTCCATTGAGTTGATTATACCTATCCTTGAGCTTCTTGTAGAAGTCGAGGTCCATTATCCTATCGGCAACGTCATAAGCTTCCCGGTATATTAATTGCCTTTTCCTCATGAGGTAGAGAATTATGTCAACATGCTGTGAGATAAGAAGTCAATTTTTAAATAGGTTAGTAATTGTAAAGATACAACGGATTGTCCATCTTTTGCATAGGGTTCTCTGAATCAATAATCCAACGCAACTTATGCAACAAATGGATAATAAGTTGCAATAGAACCACAACCAGTTGCACCAGTATACCCAGCTGTTGCAACAGATGTGAAATCTGTTGGATAGATTCTTCTTCTGGGGTATATTAGAAGGTCTAGGTTAGTAAAAGTAAACTTTTCTTGTCCTCATACGGCATACGTATATCAGTCATGGTCTGGAAGTCATGGGGGGAAAAGAGAGGCCTGGGGTAATCTGGTGCACCTGACTTGTCATTCTTGGCCTGTCGCAGATCCCTCTTCTCTTCAGCGCCAAGTTCCGCGAATATGTCCACCTTCTTGATTGGCCCCTGAACTTCAATAGCTTTTTGAGAGGGATGAATTGCAATTTCTTTTTATTTTTGAGCGGAGAGTACATCTCTAATTGCTCTTTTCTTTCTCCTAACCAACGTTGTAGGAGTGTGTGGCTCCCTCATATTCTTGGATGGTATGACAAACCTCTTGGATTTAAATTCCTCGATAGCTTTAGAGATAGCCTCTACTTTTTCAAAGAGTTTATCCTGTCTGTCCTTGCACTCATCGCATTCGCAACGAGAACATGAGGGTGAAGAGGGGTGAGAGGGACCTGTGTAAGGGTGAAAAGGGGTGTTTTCAAACATATTTATTCTTTGGTAGCAGCATCAGCATGCCTGCCACCAACACCAACAACTCTATCAGAAGAAGCACCCGAATCTGCCTTAGTAAAAGGTTGGTCATGAAGAGCCTCAACATTAGGCTGACCCTGCCTAACTGCTCTTCTTATGGCTGTTGCTCCAGCCAATTCCTTCTTTATTAACTCCACCATTGGGTCTGCAATAGTATCAACATGACCAAGACTAATATAAGAAATCATCACCGACTCCTCCTCAGTAGGCACGATCCATGGATGCACAACCTATAAAAAAGAAAAAAAAGACAGATGCACTTAAATCATATAATATAATAATTTTCACAGTTGGGCTACATTTAAAAAAAAGAACCATCTGTTGCATAGTTTGCAGTATATGGTTAAAATCCGTTTGAGTCTGGTTTAGAGAAACAGAGCAACACATGGATAATCTAATGCAAAATATCAATCATCTGTTGCAACAGCTGCATAAGACGGGTAATCTGTTATGCAATAGATGATCTGTATGTCGCAAAAGATGAACGATATGTTATCAGATTAAACATCTGTTGCATAATTTGCAGTAGATGGTTAATCTTTTAGGAGTCAGGTTCAGAGAACCAAAGCCACAGATGGGTAATCTGATGCAAGATATACCCCGTCGCAACAGATGTCCCATCTGGTGCATCAAATATAACATCTCATGCACCAGATATAACATTTGTTCAATATCTTTCTTATCTTTGAGTAGAATTATTTTACTTGAAGAAGACGTACAGCATCATCCGGAGGGTTAAAGAGATCAACCTCCTTAATATTGGTGTTGATCTTTGCAGCCAACCACCTAAACATCCTTGGATGAGAAACTTCATCTGGGTAATCCATTAACTGCTTTCGGAGGGGAGAAATGACTTCAAATGCCCAAGCCTAAAAAGTGTAAACAGGAAGCAAGCAAAAAAAATCATAATAACTATATTCAATATAAATTAATGGATGAGTAGAATTAGTGATTAATTTTACCATGAAAGCCCAAGGAAAGCCGTATAATGTGGTCCTCTTTCTCTTTCTGACTCTCCAATTCCTCCTTTTTCTCACTTTTATTTTCTTCATCACCATCCATGGACCCTTGTCCACCTCCCTCAACATTGTTTTAACATCTCTCCTCAGCTTCACTTTTCTCTGACTGAGATTGTTCAGGAAGCTCCTCCGAATTCCTCTGTACTGTAGCCTTTTTTTTAAGTGGTCAGACGTTGATCCACTTTCACTTTCTTTTCTTTTAGGAGACATGTTTTACCTACAGACAAAGAAAAACAAAAATTACATTACAATTGATGTATGCATAGATTTTAAAAAATACATTACAAACACCACGAATACCGACACACCAACAGCCACCACCACAAACACTACCAACCAATGCCAACAAACAAACAAACACCACGAATACTGACACCACCACAAACACTGATACAAGATCAATGGGCTCCACGCCTTTAGGATCGATGCTTCAAGAATCACATCTATGGATCCAAGATTTAGTTGTTTTAGGGGAACAAATACGTGTGTGGATGATAGCTTGGAGCGCGGGAGAAGCTATATTTGATGATGTCATCCACGAGATCATTGAGTCACGACGTGTTTGGAAGATAGTGTGGTCTTCGAGAGAGCATGGACGCCCATGACATAATTTTGGGCTTTGGGTCACTTTTGGGCCCAATAGCTTTTAGGGTCACTTTTGGGCCCATTGTGTAATAAAGACCCATGACCTATAAATAGCTAGTTTGACTTCATTTTAAGAAGATTTTAGATGACATATTTGTAGCCTCTTTTGAGAGCCTCTTTCAAGGTGGAATCCTTGGGCAAGGTGGAATCCTTGTGTTGATATTTGCTTAGAAACGGAGATTGCTTGGGTATTCCGGTTCCCTTGAGGTCACGTAAGAGATAGGTTTAGGTTGTGTGTGATATTAAAGGTCCAAAAGTGGAATAAGCTTTTGGATTGTTAATATTACATCTTCATTTGTCTATCTATCTATCTTTACTTTCTTGTAATCGTTTGTCTATATCTAGTGTAATCCGTTTGTGTTCTTGTCTTGTAACCATGTGTTTTTATTATTGCATCTTGTTCATCAAGTGTTGTTGTTGTTTTTAGTGTGTTTTACACTTGATATCATTTCCTTTCTTGTTCTTGTGAATCCGAGAGAGGTCATCAAAGGGGGTCCTCGATTCTTCAAATCGTTGACTATTTTGGTGTATGTTTTCGCGTCTTCCTTGTCGATCTTGTATCATTTGGTATCAAAACCGAGCTTGATTTTGTTCCTACGAAGTCAATCTTGGGTTTGTTTTCTTGAAAATTACAAAAAAAAAAGTGTCAAAATCAAACATTTTAAAAAAAAGTACTATTCCCGTTTTTAACGCTAGGTCAAAATTTGAGTCTTTGATTTTATTGTTTTCTTGTGTTTTTAGTGTTAGATTATTGTTCTCTAACACTATAGGAGTCTAGGGTTCGAATTTGAGCTAAATCGGAGTTGATTTGAGTGTTCTACCCTTGATGTGGGCTTAAACTTGAAGAAAGAGAGGTGTGTTCGAGATCTGAAATTTTTGGTTGAGAAATTGAATAAATTGATGTTTGGAATGTGTTTAGAAGGTTGAAAATAGCCTTGGTTCAAAATTTCATCGAATTTCGATCATCGGTTCAAGAGTTAGAGATTTTTGAAGTTCTTGGTGTTCTTGAGTGTTCTTGAGAAGATTCAAACCTTCATCTTGAATTCTTTTTAAAAGGTGTTGTTTGATCCTCAAAATTGAAGAAAAAAATTGTTTTGAGTGCCTAATTTATAGATACCATGGCTTTGGGAGATGATATCCAACCTATCTCAAAAGAGGCGATAATGAAAGCTCTCATGGATTGACGACAAGAATTGAATAGTTGGAAGAAGGATGGATCACGTTTGGAAGGAAACATGGAAAAGGTGACATGTCTTACTACCCAAACCCCACCAAATGTACCCCAACCACCACAATTCCACCAACAAACACCTCATTACCAAAGACCACATCCGATTTCACTTCAAGAACATGTTCCCACTACAAACAAAGTTCCCGACGACATTGTTCATCCAACCTAAATCCAAATTGAGAAGACCAATTCTAACATGGAACCTTTGTCACTCGCTAACCATGATGCTAGCATTTTACCTAGCATCGCTCCTTCATTTATGCAGGTTCATGAACAAATAATATCAAAGGAGGATGCAAGGAGAATGCCATATGAAAATGAGCTTGAAAGCCTAACGGAGTTCTTGCCAAAAAATTCCAAACTTGAAAGGTACAACGACAAGTTGATAAAGGAGATGGATTCGAGGATGAATCCTCTTCAAGAAAGGGAGGATGATACAAGATCAATGGGCTCCACTCCTTTGGGATCGATGCTTCAAGGATCACATCTATGGATCCAAGATTTAGTTGTTTTAGGGGAACAAATACGTGTGTGGATGATAGCTTGGAGCGCGGGAGAAACTACATTTGATGATGTCATCCACGGGAGCATTGAGCCACGACGTGTTTGGAAGATAGAGTGGGCTTCGAGAGAGCATGGACGCCTATGACATTATTTTGGGCTTTGGGTCACTTTTAGGCCCAATAGCTTTTAGGGTCACTTTTGGGCCCATTGTGTAATAAATACCCATGACCTATAAATAGCTAGTTTGCCTTCATTTTAAGAAGATTTTAGATGACATATTTGTAGCCTCTTTTGAGAGCCTCTTTCAAGGTGGAATCCTTGGGCAAGGTGGAATCCTTGTGTTGATGATTTGCTTAGAAAAGGAGATTGCTTGGGTATTCCGGTTCCCTTGAGGTCACGTAAGAGATAGGTTTAGGTTGTGTGTGATATTAAAGGTCCAAAAGTGGAATAAGCTTTTGGATTTTTAATATTACATCTTCATTTGTCTATCTATCTATCTTTACTTTCTTGTAATCGTTTGTCTATATCTAGTGTAATCCATTTGTGTTCTTGTCTTGTAACCGTGTGTTGTTGTTATTGAATCTTTTTCACTAAGTGTTGTTGTTGTTTTTAGTTTGTTTTACTCTTGATATCATTTCCTTTCTTGTTCTTCTTGTGAATCCGAGAGAGGTCATCAAAGAGGGTCCTTGATTCTTCAAATCATTGACTATTTTGGTGTATGTTTTCGTGTCTTCCTTGTCAATCTTGTATCAAACACCACCAACCAATGCCACCACCAATACCACCACGACGACCACAAACACCACCACCACCACCACCACCATCCAACTATACCACGACAGTCAACGGAACATTGCGACGGAAACTAGGGTTTTCTCAAGTTCTTCCTACGATTTTACCATCAAAACTCAAAATTGTAAACCCATTCTCGAAGATAATACAACTAAAAGTTTTATTTTTCATCATTAACTTAAAAGCCCTTATTTTTTAGAAAAAAAACAAAAACAAATATAGAGCTCTTCTCGAACTCTGTTGCCTATGAAGACAAAGAAAATGACTGATACAAGCAAGAATGATATCGAAAATAACACCTATGTGGTCGGAAATGAGAAGAAAAGTGATCTGTTGTGGAGGGTTGAGCAAATTTGTTGAGTAGTTTTTGTATGTACTGTATTGTTGAGTGAGAATGAGAGAGAAAGAGCCAGACCTCGAGATTTGAAATGATGAAACGTTTCGTATGGGTTGATTTGTATTTTGGAAAAGAATGACAAGTAGTTTTGAAAATGTTAATTTGGTCCGAAATGATCTTAATTATTTTTAAAATCATAAAATATATGCGTAATTTTTAAAATCATATAAAACAATTGAAGTTGTAGTTGACCGAGTACTCTAGGAGGTGACCCTGTAAAATCTCACCCCTGATCCTAGATTAATCAATTTAGGAGTCTAACATATGAACTCAATTGAAATTGTAAAAAAAAAATGTTCAACATGTTGCGTCAGATTTCTCATCTGTTGTAAATTATCAATCAGATTAGGTAACAACAAATTATGAATCTGATGTAAATTATCAAACAGATTAAGTCATCTGTTGCGACAGATTATCCATTTGTTGTAAATTATCAAATGGATTGTCATATGTCGCTATAGATTACCCATATGTTGCAAATTATCAAATAGGCACTGCCATCTGTTATGGCTGACCCTATGAGAACTCACCCCTAGTCCTAGATTAATCGATAGTTTACCCTATGAGAACTCACCCCTAGTCCTAGATTATTCAATCAAGGTATTTGTACCCTAGTCCTAGATTAATCAATTAAGGTATTAGTCTAACATATAAGGTAGTCAGAATCGGTTCAGCTCAGAGTGATCAATCGCCGACTCTGGTCGGGAGGAACGCAGTACCGTTTTATCATGCAATTGACAAAAGACTCAATTGAAGTTTTAGTTGACCCTATGAGAACTCACATTCAATTAAGGTATTAGTCTAACGTATGAACTCAATTGAATTATATATAAACAAATGCTCAACCTGTTCCAACAGATGTCTTTTCTATTGGATCAAATCAAACAGATTATGTAATCTGTTGCAACATATTACATATCTTTTGTAAACTATCAAACAAATTAAGTCATCTGTTGCAATAGATTACCCATCTGTTGTAAATTATCAAATAAATTGAGTCATATGTTGCAATAGATTACCCATCTGTTGTAAATTATCAAATAGGCGCTTTCATCTATTGTAGTTGATATTATGAGAACTCACCCCTAATCCTAGATTAATCAATTAAGGTATTAGTTGGACATATGAGGTAGTAAGAATCGGTTCGGCTCAGAGTGATCGATTGACGACTCTTGTCGGGAGAAACTCAGTCCCGTCTCATCATGCATTTGCCAAAAGACTCAATTGAAGTTGTAGTTGACCCTATAAGAACTCACCCCTAGTCCTAGATTATTCAATTAAGGTATTAGTTGAACATACGAGGTAGTAAGAATCGGTTCATCTCAGAGTGATCGATTGATGACTCTTATCGGGAGGAATGCAATACCGTCTCATCATGCAATTGCCAAAAAACTCAATTGAAGTTTTAGTTGACCCTTTGTGCTCATTCATCCATCCCTAATTCCGCCTAGATAAATGTAGGTACTATTATTAATCTTAACATTAAGTTAATGAGAACACATTTCAACTCAGAGTGATCGATCGACGACCCGGGTCGGGATGAACGCAATACTAACACCATGCAAATGCAACGACTCAATTAGATTTGTAATTGACCCTGTGAGCTCATTCATTCATCCCTCGTTCCACCTAGATCGATGTAGGTACTATTATTAATCTTAACATTAAGTTAATGAAAAGCTCATTCTTTCATCCCTAGTTCATCCTAAATCAATTGCAATGAAATCCGTTGCAACAAATAACTGAGCTGTTGGAGAATTTCAAACAGATAACAATATTTGTTGCAACATATGACATTTCTTATTTAATTATCAAATAGACATTTGCATCTGTTATGACGGATGACTGAGGTGTTGGAAATTTTCAAACAGATATTGATATCTGTTGTAACAAGTGACGTTTCTGATTTAGTTATCAAATGACATTTCCATTTGTTGTCACAGATGACTGAGCTGTTGGGATTTCTCAAACAGATATCTAAATCTGTTGCAACAGACGACATATCTGTTTGAAAATCTTTTTGTTTTCTTTTAACTTTAAAGCAAGTTACTGTCCGAGTAGATAAAGTAGTAGTACTACTAAAGGCGGTAAAAAATATTTCTTGGATAACTCAAAAATCTCATTGAGTAGTCTTGTCCTGTCTTTTCAATGTCACTCATTTTCTTCCTCGTGCCCCTCAAATTATTAGTGAATATTGAAACCCCTAATACTTCTTCCTTTTCATATTGACTTGGCACTCCTATCAAGAAAATATTAATTAGGGATTTATTTTACTACCAAATTAGCCTTATTAATTATTCTTTGTAAATATAAATTTGAATAAATACACTTTGTTTAGTCATTTAATATTAAGGGTAGTACATCTAGATATTAGAATTATCTCATCTCTCCCCTCCTCTCCTTCAACCCTAAATCTCTTTTTTTTTTCTTTCTATCCTCTTTAGGGTTATCACAACCTTTTTTTTCTCTCCTCTTTCTCAAAATTTTTCGTTCGGATCTAAACTTATCGATATCCATATCTTAAATTCCTCGACTGAAATTGTTGTTTTGACCCCCTTTTGACATTGTATGATATGATTCATTATTGCTCTTTCATTCTCGTCTTCTTCTTGCAACTTTATTTACATCTTTTTGTTAATTTAATTACCATTTTCCCATATCATATTTATTTAAAAAATTTAAAGGAACTTTTAATTGTTGAATAAACATACCAAGAATTTTTATTATAAGATGCGAAAAAAAGACATCTTTTGGGAGAAGTTTAAAAGTCGTGTTGGCAGTATCATTTTTTTTTATGTATTTTATTTGTTTCTTTGTTGTTGATGTTGTTATTGATGTTGGTGGTGGGGCTGGCATTGTTGGAACTTGTGGTGTGGTGTTGTTGGTGGGTTTGGCATTGTTGGAACTTGTGGTGTGGTGTGGTTTAGACGGTGGGTGCTTCTTAGCTTAAAAATAGTGGCGTTCGAACAATCAACACAAGGAGTAAGGGAGAAAAAAATAAAAAGTTTAAAGTGAATAAGAAGAAAAGAGTTGGTTACCAAAATTTAAAAAATATGTGCTGAGTGGAAATTGAACTCAAGACCAAAAGAAATAAATAGCCTTAAGTACCCATAAACAACAACTAAGCTAACCAAACAACTCTTACTATGGGTGCTCACTGATTAGATTATATATTTTTTTTCTTTATTTCCACATACATATATAAAGATCGATACGAGTTCAGTCTGTGCTCGCGCACCCGGAGGACTCCATGTGGGTCAGTCCCTTGTTGTTGATGGATTTGGAACATAGGATGTATGCTTCTTTGTAGTTGATGATGTTGTTGGAACAAATGTTATTGTTTTCTTTGTTGTTGATTTTTTTTATTTGTTGTTTGTAGTTTATGCTGTTGTTGATGTTGCAACAGACAGAGCAATTGATTGAACAAATCAAACCACCAGCAAGGCTACTATGTATTCCAACAGACTCCATATCTGTTGCATCAGACTCCACATCTGACGCAACAGACTCCACATCTGACGCGAACTATCCGGGATTTATGTGTTGTGTGTGTTACTTCAATAAAACTGGTGACTTTATTAATATGTAAATTTAAAAAATGGATCTAAATACAAAATTTTATCTTTTTGTTGTATTTTCGAAAGAAACAAATTGGTAATCTGTTGCAAAATATATTTCACCTGTCAGATAACTTACAACATATGGACAATCTGTTGCAACAGATGTATATATCAGTTTGCTTTTCCATCAGCTGTGGTGTCTGTTGCAACTTGCTAATCATCTGTTTATTCAATTTCACCGAGAGCAATAGATTTTTCTAAACACTTCTTGGCCAAACTCAATTTTTGCTCTTGGACTGTTTTTTTTTTCTTTGCATCCTTCAAGCTGGCCTCCAAATTCAATTTTTGCCCTCAATCCAATAGCAAAAATTTAGTTTGGTTGAAGGATGCAAAGAAAAAAAGAGAAGCAATCCAAGAACAAAAATTGAATTTGTCCAAGAAGTGTTCGGAAAAATCGATTGCTCTCGATGAAATTGAATAAATAGATGACTAACAAGTTGCAACAGACGCCACAACTAAAGGAAAAGAAAACTGATATATTCATCTGTTGCAATAGATTGTCCATATGTTGTAAGTTATCTGACAGATGGAATATATTTTGCAACAGATTACCAATCTTTATCTTTCGAAAATACAACAAAAAGATAAAATATTGTATTTAGATCCGTTTTTTTCTAATTTATTTATTAATAAAGTCACCAGTATTATTTAAGTAACACACACAACACATAAATCCCGGATAGTTTCAGCAATATTGCATCCCGGATAGTTTGCTAATTATATTTTATGCCGAAATTTCGAATTGTGATACATATGTTAAGCAGTGATACATATAGCATATGTATCACTACTTAAATATGAATCCGGGATTTTATGTAATTTTTTAAAACATTAAGGGATATTGTGTAATACGGTGTCTTAAATATGGGATTTGTGTAATTTTTTCTTTTAAGGGATATGAACAGTCGTGGCTTTTTGTTTGACTAAGTCCAGTCCCTTCCAATTCTCAATCATTTTATAAATAGGTCCCTCCGTCCTCCCCACTCACTCTCGTTCATTCTACTATACTTACAATACTAATATGTCAGATTCAGATTCGTACAAGAAGGTTCATATCGAGTCCTTGCAGGAATTTCAAAGGCAGTTTGATGAACTCCAGAGGAATTTGGCCGACTTCCGAGCAAGACTGAGGAGGGCTCTGCTGCTGCCGGATGAAAATTATCAGGTTGACAATAATAATAGTAATAATAATAATAATAATAATAATAATAATAATAATAATAATAATAATTAGGTTATGTTTTTCTTTCTTTTAGCGTATGTATTTTCCTTTTTTATATCCGATCTACCTATAAGGGATTCAAAAAAATCCATGTATATGTTTGGTTTGGTTTGGTTTGGTCGATTTTGAATTTTTAATTCTTATTCAATATTTAATTATCATTCTATTTATTCCCTATTCAAAACATGTCGGCGGTTGGAGTTAGGGATGCGGTCATGATGAGAAATTCTCCTAAAAATGATTCATTAATAAATAATAAGGAACTAAATGATATTATAATCGTAAAAGAAAGATTATTTAATTTAAAAAAAGTCACAACATTGGATTAATTTAATTAAGATATATATATGATGATATGATTTTTAAGAAAAAAATTAATGAATAGTCGTGACTGTGACTTTTGTCTAAACACATTCAACAAACAAACAAAAACAAAAAATACTTCTGATGCATCAAATTCCCCATCTGTTGCGACTTATGAATCAGTTAGAAGAAATCCAAAAATCTCCTTAAACAGATGGTCGATTTATAGCAACAGATGGTATATCTGTTGAAACAGATGGGTTATCTGATGCAACAAATATACAATCTGTTGCCATAACTCAATTAATAAAAATGGTTATTACTGAAACGGAAAGATTAAGTCACCACCAGCTTGATTTAATTAAGTCATTTCTTTTCACAGAAAAGAATAAGGAAATAAATGATAAACACAATTTAAACCATAAAAAACTCACCAGAAATATTCTTGTTTTTCAATCTTCTTTATTAATTTATATAATTAAAAAGTCAGAAAATTTGGATGTCATGAAGATAATTTTTTTTTAAAAGATATATATATATTATATGTTGCAACAAATATATTATCTGATGCCACAGTTGAACTATTTGTTACAACGAATGATATATCTATTGTAATAGATGATTTATTTGATGCAACAAATATATAATCTGTTGTGCAACTCATTGTAAAAAATAAACGGTTGCTGGAAAGAACTAATTATTTTAATAATTATAAAGCTACGCTTCAAGCTGAAAAGTCATGACCTATCATAATATTGATTAATTTAATTAAGTCATAACTTTTTGCAGTAATTAAGAATGTCATTAATAAATGGAGTTGAACAGTTGTGCCTTTAAATCTGTTTTATTAATTTATATAATTAAAAATTCAGAAAATTTGGATGACTTGAAGATAATATATATATTTTTTAAATATATATATTATATGTTGCAACAGATATATTATCTGATGCAACAGGTTATCTATTTGTTGCAAATCATGATATATCTGTTGTAACAGATGATTTATCTGATGCAACAGATATATTATCTTTTGTCCAAAACAGTGTAAAAAAAACAGGTTCCTGGAAAGAACTAATTATTAATAATAATAAAGATGAAAAATCATGACTTATCATAATATTGATTAATTTAATTAAGTTATAACTTTTTACAGTAATCAAGAATGTCATTAATAAATGGAGGTGAACAGTTGCGATTTTTTTGCCTAACTCATTCAAGTTCAATCCTCTATAAATAGGTCCCTCCTTACTTAATCGTTCGTTCTACTACACACTATTTATTCCTCGCTCTTGTTACACCTTCAACTACTTTCTCTTCAAGGACTTGATAGCTTTGTCCGGTCTCTGGCAAGTTTTTTTCTTGATTTTTGTGTAAATATACGTTGTATTACATTACATTACATTCGAATTCTTTCTTTTCTTTACTTTTGTGTTTACGTGTGTGTTTTGTCAACTTATGCGTTTTTTAGATATAGCTGATCCTGTGTGGGATGTCGCTATTTTACGAGACGCCATGAGGGAACTGCAGAAGGAGGTTCATGACCTGCATTGGGAGTTGGCCGCCGTCAGAGTAAGGATGCTGCGGGAGATCCGCAGGCTGCGGAGGGCGCTGCTGCTGCCCTTTGAAGATTGGCCGGCTGGCCATACAAATAATAATGATGTTAATAATGATGATAATAATAATTAAGCTTTTTTTCTGTTATCTATGTATTTTTTTTGTTTGTTTTATAAAAAATTATGTTTGATGCACTTGACTTTTTATTTCTTATTTAATTTTCGTGTTGTCTATTTCTATTTCTTAATGAATGACATGTCTACAATTAAGAAATAATTTGATTCCAGTATCAATAGCAACAACATATGAGTTATCTATTAGATTTTGTGTGCGACAGGAGCTGTATTTTGTTGTTCGAAACATATTAGTAATCTGATGAAACAGATTATTTATCTGTTGAAACAGATTACTAATTTGGTGCAACAGAATACCTATCTATTCGATTCATAATCATATTACGGGCACCTAGAACCCTTAAACATGAATCCAACATGAGTCTACTATTACAACAGAATATTTATCTGGTGCCGCAGATAATGGATCTGTTTAAACAGATTGCTCTTGTATTGCATTTATGTTCGCGTGCAAATTATTGTTGAAAACACAACACACTAGCAGTTATCTAGATTCAACTAAAAAGCATAATCTGACTTACCAAAGTCTCCTCTCAAGTAAATTCCAAAGTTGAAAGTGATTTACGAAACAAAATTTGACATAAGAATTTGGTCAAAGAGCAGCAGTTGGGGTAACAACAACAACAACAATGGTCAACAAGAAGAATATGAAGTTGATAATGAAGTATAAGATGATGATAATGAATCAGAAGATGATGAATAAAGTAGCAACAACAATGAACAACAAATATCGCGAAGAGAGAGAAAATAACAACGGATGAGGAGAGAGAAAAAAATACCTTTTTTCCCTTCGTTCCCCATTATATATTAACTAACATTTGAATCAAAGTGTAAATTAAAAAATTTGTGGGTTATTTTGAAATTTTCCAAACTTTCTTAAACCATAATGAAGTAATTGTCACCTCCACTTAAACCATTTTAAAACGCTTTTTTCACCTGTGGCCCAAACCCCCACTTGACTTGGAACACCATAACTCAATTCTAAGTGGCGACTCTGTAAATAAATAATCCCTATTCAATAACCGTCACTTTAATTGGAAAATCCCTTTGACTTCGACCCTTTGGGCGAAAAAGGGGTGTGACAATATATATATATATATATAATTATTAGAAAGTGCTAATTAACTTTAAAATAAATGAATCCTTTGGATGACTCTAATTTTGGCTTATATACAAAAGAAAAAATGAAAAATAGATAACAGACAAAAGGTTTGGGAATCCCAATTTTGAACTATTATTTTGAATGAAAAAATATGTTTTTAAGTTGCAAAACATCATCTATTAGAGAAAGATATTTAAATTCATAATAGAAATTAAAATTACCTCTGAAAAGATTATTTGATCATTATTTTGTATGTGTGATAATCATTAGAGCCTGTACCACAAAAGAAAAAAAGACAATCATTATTAATAAACATAATGATATGCTCAATCTCATGATTTATTTACACCTAAAATAATTGCATATAAGCAAAAATCTAAAAGAGAATTCATATAACGAAGAAGATTAGAAAACCCTAAAAAATCCAAGGAGAAAACTTTAATTAATCATCAATTAATATCAAAACAAAAATAAGAAGAATAAGAAGAAAACATAGAAGTAGAAGAATTACACATATTTTTTCAATAAAAAATGATAATATAACTACTTAAATAGAATTATAGACATTCTCATTTTATATAAGGTAAAATTCTAATTGATTTAAAAGTATTAAATATTATTATTTTTTATCTAAATAAAATATAATTTTTTTCTTTCAATGCATAGATTTTAAAAAAATATATTTTAATTCCTAAAAATCTTTCCTTAAAAATTTTCGTAACAATTAATGTTTTCTTGCGTTTTTTCTTAACCTTAAATTTTCATTCTGATTTTTTTTTTCCTTTCCATGAATAGTTTACCCTAAATATTTATATAGTTTCCATGAATTTTTATTTTCATGAATAGTTTATTTCCATGAATAGTTTTTACCCTAAATATCTATAACTTTTTTTTTGTTTTTGTACCCCATGAATTTTGATTCTTTTTTCTTTTATCCTAAATATTTGAGTAATAATTTAATATTAATTATTGAAAAAAAAGTGAAAAGACGATTTTATTTATTGTGGGGTGTTTTAACAAAGGGCAAAAAGTTCAAATCACTTTTCTAAGGGTCTTCACACTTTTAATATATTATATAGATATATAGATTATAGATTTTAAAAATAAAAGTGAAAGGACGATTTTGTCTATTACGCGGTGTTTTAATGAAGGGCAAAAAGTTCAAATCACTTTTCGAACGAAAATTAAAATTACCTCTGAAAAGGTTGTTTGATCATATTTGTATGTGGCGGTAATTGTCACACCCCTTTTTCGTACTCCAAAAAAGTTTTGATTTTATGTTCGAAAGGATTTTTATTATCAAAGTGACGAAAAATGAGAATTTGTTTCGAAAAAGGATTATTTACATTTTTTATTCAGAGTCGCCACTTGGCAAAATCCGGTGTGCCAAGTCACCTTTGAAAAATCCTTTTCAAAACAATTTGACTCCTTAAGACTGGTTTGCGAACAGAGATTCCGGCTAAGGAATTCTGTTGACCGAGGGGAAGGTGTTAGGCACCCCTCATTCCCGTGGTTCGACCACGGTCGCTTGATGGAGCGTTTCAGCTAATTTGACATTACAAATGTATAAACCACACAAAAACACACAAAACAATCAATCAAGCCAACAAAACAAAATAAAACAAATCCAAAATCATAATGTCCAGGCCAATTATTACAAACCGAAACAGAAAAATGCGAAAATATAAATCCTATTCTAAACTAACTCCAATGCTTTACCCGATGCCTCGGGCCTTCATTATGAACGTCCTTCGGGTACATGATAACTCGAGGCATTCCCCGATAAATAAATATATACAGATACTTCGGGGCATTCCCTGGCCAAATAGTACAATTGATCCAAAAGTGAAAATAAAATCATTCAACACACATTTCAAGCATTCACCAATCCAATATTCTAAAATTTGCCTACCCTGTATCATTTGCCTATTCTTCTTCGACCTATCATGATACCATTGCGTTTAACATTCACATTTGTTCCAAAATAACCAACGACGATGAATCAAGATTAATCAATATTCATTTTTATCAATTCCCACCCCTCTTTCATTCTCAACCAATGATTAACTCATGCCTCAATTATCAATTCAATTTCTCGCCCCCAAATTCCATCAACCAACACATAACAAAGATATGAACATACTCAAACAACAAATCATTCACATTCACGTAAAAAATTTAAAGGAAAAGAAGATAGAATTGGACCTCAATGTCGCTTTTAAACTTGATATATTGTTCCGATTAAATCCCATAGAATTCGTGTCCGAAACCTCGAGTCGAACTTCGATAATCAATTTCGTTGATAATAAAGAATTAAAGAAGCCCGAACTTGGAACCCGACTAGAGAACCTCAACGACAAGCCACCTCGATATAAAAAAAAATAAAAAATAGCCAAACAACTTCGAAACCAGTGGCGTATAAGCTCCCAGTACGGCATTCAAATCACGAACGCTGACCCATTTGATCACGAAACCCCGAAACCCGATATCGACGACGAAACCCGAAGTCTGAACAACACGGATCCCCCAGAAATTCAATAGAAAACTGAAAACCTGTAAATAAAACTCCGGTGAGCTGCGAAAAGGGAAAACTGACGGGATAAGGTTTGATTCCGGCGACCGTGTTGTTTTTCCGTCTAAATCTAACCAGAATTCGAAGGAAATCGATGAGATCTAGGGAGTTTGGGACTGAACCGAGCAGACGACGACCAGTAAACTAATTCCGGCGAAAAAGTTTGCCGAAATACTCAAACGAAACGGCCAGATCTCACCAGCTTCGCTGTTTCTCGCCGAATCTCCGTTAATCGCGCTGGTTTCACTATTTCTCCTTGCTCAGTGAGTGTGTATGGGAGTTTTCCGGTGATTTTGTGAGTATGTGTGCGCGATTTGTGTCAATCTGTGTGAATGGCGTGTGTATTCTGTGTGTGTGTAATGGCGTGTGTATTTTGTGTGTGTAATGGATGAGAGAGGCCTCCTTCTCAGTGTATTTTCCCGTGAGAGTCCTCCCCTTTATTTTGTGTGTATGTATGGGTATATATTGTGTTGAGTCTTTTCTTTGTTGACAAGAAAAAGAGAGGGGGGTGGGGTGACGTGGGGTAGGGGTAGTGGTGAGGTGTTATCTTTTTATTGGGTGGGTGGTTAGGATAAGATAGGGTTAGTTATTTTTTGTCATTTTGTGGAGGGATTATCACACGTGTGAGGGTACACGGTAGGATAGGGTAAACAATAGGTAAAAACGATATCGGGGAGGGACGAAATTAGGTGTCTACAGTAATTGTTAGAGCCTGCACAAAAATAAAGGACAACCATTAAAATCTATTAATAAACATGACGATGATATGCTAAATCTCATGATTTATTTACAATAAAAATAATTGCATATAAGAAAAAACTTAAAAGAGAATTCATATAACGAAGAAGGTTAGAAAACCTTAAAGAATCAAAGAAGAAAACTTTAATTAATCATTAATCAAAATAACAAAAAAAATAAGAAGAATAAGATGAAATGTAGAAGTAGAAGAATTACAATTATTATTCTAGTCAAATTTGATTAAATAACTATTTAAATAGAATTATACAAATTCTTTTTTGTTTTATATAAGGTAAAATTCTAATTAATTTAGGATTGTCAAATATCATGATTTCTTACCTAAAAAGATATATTTTTTTTCTTTCCATGTATATGTTTTTATAAAAAAATATATATATATTTTTGTTCCTAAAATTTTTCCTTACGTCGGAATCTTTTTTTTTCCATGCGTATTTTTAACTATAAATTTGGTACTACCAAAAAAAAAAAAAACTATAAATTTGGTTCTTAATTTTTTTTTCCTTTCCATCAATAGTTCTGTCCCAAAAAAATTGCATAGGGCTCTTAATAAAAAAAGGTCACATTACATTTAATTCCTTTTAGAATTAGCTAAATTTGGTAAGGAAAATTTTACCAAAAAAACGTGTGTTTTAGTGAAGCAAGGAAAAGAGCTAAATTTGGGAATAATATAATTGCAGAAAAATTTTATTATATTTATTTTATAGAATTTAATTACAGGAAAAAGGGTAAAAGATGATTTTGTCTAAAGTGAACTGTTTTAATGAAGGGCAAAAAGTTCAATTCACTTTTCTAAAGGCCTTCACACTTTTAATATATATTATATATATATATATATATTATATATATATATATATATATATATATATTTACTCTTAATAATAAGCGGCAATAAGATGGCACGTCTTCGACATGCCTGCTGCTGCCTGCTTCAGCTACTTCAATCGTAATTTTACTATTTTATCCCTAATTAATTATTATAAGTCATTTAAGTGTTAAAAAATTAATGATATTTAATAAAAAAAGAAATAAAATGATAAGTTAAAAAAAGATAAAATAAAAATAAAATAATAAATTAACTCTTGATGTTTTGTGCTACCTTCTTCAGCTACTTCAATCATAATTTTACTATATCACCTCCTAATTAATTATTATAAGTCATTTAAGTGTTAATAAATTAATAATATTTAATAAAAAATTAAACATAAAATGATAAATTAACTCTTTATGTTTAAAATTAATTTGATGTCTTATATAAGACTCATTTAAATTTTATTCACAAGTATTTTTCATAATAATTTTGTATTATCACTTTTAATTAATTGTTATAAGTTATTTAAGACATCTCTACTTTGTTGTTTCAATCGTAATTATATCACCCTAATTAATTTTTATCATCATCTAAGCATTAAAAAAAAAATATTTCATAAAAAAGATAAAATACACAAAATGATACGTCAACATAAAATATTTATTTGACTATCGAAATTATATTAGTGCCACAGAAATTACGATGGAACAAAGGAAGACATAAAGTAACATATATTATTTAAAAATGAAAAGATACGTAAACTGAAACTGAGAGAGTATTAATATTTTATTAAAAAATTATGCTAAAAGCATTATAAATCACATATTTAACAATTTAAAAATATAAAAGATATAAAATATTCAATTGACACTCGAACTTATATTAGTGTCACTTAAATTGAAATAGAAGAAGAAGAAGGAAAAGTATTATAAATCACAATAATTAAAAATTTAAATTATTTTAATAATTGATTATTTAAATTATATTTATGTCAGATAAATTAAGATAAAAAATAATATATATTGGGTGAGCACGGACCTTTAATGTCTAGTAATATATATACATGGGAAACTCCTAAAATAGTGGAATGAGAGTTAATTAATGTTGATAAATATGTACGAAAACTCCTAATTATAAGAGGAATTTGTACGTGGTAACTACTTTGTACTTGACGTGACTACTTAGAGTTCAAAAATTCTTTCTTCTTTCGATATCTTTGTACTCTCTTGTCTCAAAATATTAAGTAGTACTCCCTCCGTTTTATAATAAATATATTATTGAATTTTGACATAAAGATTAAGAAAAAAACATTAAAAACATAAATTTAACACAACTTTCTATTTTTACCCCCAAAAAAGGAAAAATTGACTTTGTAATATCTTTTCAAAAGTTAATTGGTTGTCAAATCATAAGGGTAAATTTGAAAAAAAAAATTCAATGATTCACTTATTTTGAAACACCAATAAATACCTCAACAATTCACTTATTCTGAAACGGCGGGAGTATAGTTTTTGCACAATTCTTAAATAAAAATTAATAAGTGGTTCAAATTGAGTAGCATGATCATATTATCTATTCAATCTTTTATTAAATAAATGTTCTTCAATTAATATGAGAATAGTCTTTATTACTAAGTGTGGAGTTGGAAAAAATGGTTAGTTATCTTTTAAACATGTCAATTATTTTGAGAGAAATTCTTTTAGCAAATATTTCAACTTTTTTGAGATAGAGGGAGTAATATTTTAAATTAAAGAGTCCTATAATATAAACAATATATCGTGAAATATACCTAAAATTAAAAAGTTAAAACATTCATTGTAAAGGAATTGGTTGGTTCGTGAGTTTTCTGGAATAAAAAGGTCTGTGCGCTGAAATATATGAAAAATATGTAAATATTAATTAGTGTCCTGAATCCTATAAAACATTGTAACTTGAGATTCTCTACTTATATTTAGGTTGGATTTTTAGTTATTTGCTCTGAGTCACACAGCCTTAAGCCCTAATTTCTCATCTAAAAATCATCATGCGGATAGACAAACTCTTCGTAACAATGCTTCATTCTTCATTCATTCTTTTTCTTTTTGTGTTTACTTTGCAATATTAAACCTCTTTTTTCCTTTCTGTCGCTAGGAGAAGTTATGCTGCCATTACTTAAAAATGGGAGGAACGAATTCTCACGACAAAAAACGCACAACTAAAAGAGAGGTACGTGCAAGATGTGATTTTTAATGGTGTCTTACATAAGCAAATTGGCAAGATAACAAACAAGTTATGGTTATCTTGATGTACTATTGTTGTTCTTATGTTCAAAAAACTGTGTCAATATAGTAGTAGATTTGATAGTAAAACTGTGATATGAGTGTGTTTGAAATTATACAGACAACTCAAATTTTCATCACTTTTTAATTATTTTGGATTGTTGCTATCTCTTTCTGTAAGAAAATTATTAGTATTCTTAATTATTATTAGTATTCTTTCTCATACATTTTGTTTGTTTTCAGGAAATTTTATGTCTGTCGTTTCCGTTGAAGCATTCATCAAGCAATCGAAACTTGCAAAAGACCACTCCCTGTGGCCCTTAGTAATTGAAACAGATGCACTTGATGTGATCACACTATTCAATACTGATACTAACAAGCATAGTAACATCGTTAATGAATGCAGATTGCTGATGACCCGCATCCAGGTCAGGACGCTGAACCACACATGGAGAGAGCAAAATAGAGTAGTAGATTGCCTAGCTACACAAGGGATGAGAAATGCGCAGAATGCAGGCTTGCAAATTTTTGAAGTTCCCCCCTATATGCTTTAGAGACTTTTGAAGCAGATAGTATAGGAACTTATTTTGAAAGACAATTCCGAATCTGTAATGTTAACAGACATGGGCAAAACTCTACCCCCATGCAACATACTTTGAACCCTTAAATTAAATACAACTTCTTATTTACCAAAAAAAAATAAAAAATCAATTAGTAATTTGCCTTTCCATGAAACTGTTGATACTACCATGCAACAACGTCCACGCTTTCAAGATATTATTTCGGAGACTGTTGGTGGAGGAGATATGCAACTATGTCCATACTTTTATATTAATTCGGTGTGTGACTTCTCTTCTATTTCGCCTCCACGTCGACAGAGTGATTCGCCCTATGCTATTTACCTTAAGCCCCATAATGCTCGTATTTTTAATGAATTGAGTCAATTTGTAAGAGATTATCCCAATCCGATAGTACTTCTACCTCCAAAATTTCCCAATTTGGTACCTGTGCTACCTGCCACCGTCCACCAACCACCTACTGAAAAGAATAATTGCAGGAATCCACAAGAATTGACTATGGCTAATGTCAATATTATTCTCTTTCACTCTTGGGGTGTATTGGCCCATTGGATATCCGTATCTAGTGGAGCAACAACAAACTCAAAGACATTTATTTATTTAATATTATGAGTTTGTTTAATTTGGAATTTGGCAATTTGAATGGTAATTTACTGCTCAAAATATTATTACCTAATTCTTCATGTGCTTGGTTTGTGGATTTGCTTACAACTATGTAAGCACCCTGTAATGAAGCAAGGTGATGGTGATGATACATGATTAATGAATGAAGGACAAATTTGAGTTTAATTGAAAGTTATAATAGCAACATCTGATAGTAACAATAATGTTTTTATTGTATTAATAAAGGTTAATTCAAGTTAGATTTTGGCAAACTTTTTCAATTAACAAAATTTATCCAAAATCTGTAAATTCTCTCAAATACCATCGTCGAAAAATATTTTGACCGAAAAAATTCACTTTTTCAGGTCAATTAGATTGACATTAAATCCTACCATTTATGCACTTATTCTTCTTGCATAATCATTAATTCAACAATAGTTTCTAGAACCAAAAAGGGAAGAGGAAGAGAAAGATGAAGAAAAGAAGAAGAAAAATAGGATAAAATAATAAATCAAACTTGAGAACAAAACAAAAAAGTTTTAATGATTATGCAAGACCTCGTGTAGAATAAATGTGTAAAAGAGATCACGAACTGAGTAAGTAAATTTGTGATTTGATCACGAGCAACTCGATTAATTAAATATTTTGTCGGATTTGGGTAATTGTTCTCTGTTTACTAGATGGTCCGTGTCCGTGCTATGCACGGGCGTGCATTCAATATAGCTACGTTCATCATGTTCATCATGTGTATAATTACATGATCATTATACTAAGCTTGAACACTCATAATAGCTAAAGTGACTTTGACTTTGTCATTGATAGACAAAAAGTATTATATTCCTTTAGTTACAATTACACAAATTATATAGTATTAAAGCTGACAGAATTCTTTTCTTGACGGTGAGAAGGGGGAGTGGTGAATGACTGACATATTTGAGACTAATTAGATAAATTATGGACTGACATGTTTTACGTTTTGCAGTAAATCAGGTTCATTCGATGTCACCAGTACTTCATGGAGAAAAGCTTAGGACAATCAAACTCGTAGTATAAGAAAATGAAGGATAACAACAACAACGATAAATTCAGTGTATTTTTACATAGTGGGATCTGGGGAGGGTAAAATGTACGCAATTCATGCCACTACCTCTGAAGAAATAGAAATGATGTTTTCTATAGACCCTCGACTTAAGAAAATAAAGGATGATTTTTGAATTTAAATTGTGTAGCCTTGAATTAAAGATACTTACAATCTTCTACTTCAACCTTTTTTTTTTTTTTTCTTATTTTGATTTTAATTCTAATTATCTTCTCACATTCATTATCATCATCCTTTTTTCTTTTTGTTATTTCTTTTAGTTAATAGAATTAAAAATCTATACAACCATCATACATAATAATAATAATTGACCATAGATTCACGGATTTTGATAATTTTTCATGTTTCCTTTCCAGTAGAAAATTTTTGATTGATAAATTGGATGAAACAAACATATAGCCGTTGACTGAAATGACTAGAAAAATCATATATTTATCTCTCTTTTTTTCTCTATTTAACTAATAATTTCGACTTTGTGAGGCATTAGTTATTATTGTAAAAAGTTAATCATATTTTCATGATATGTGATATATAAATATGGATTGTCTTCCACCTTCTGTTATTTTTTGATGTTTTTAAAATTCCTATTATGAACTATACAATCGAGAGTGATCATATGAATACTCTTCGTCATAAAAATGTATCAAGCTTACTCGATTCAATTACATACTATGTTTTGAATATCACATTGGTATTCAACAATTGCGATTTTCAGAATTTCTCATTTCTTAAAAATTAAGATGATTTAAGTAATTAAGCACTTCTCTTAAAAAAAATTTAATATTGCACATTTTTTATCATAAACTTGTGATAGTATCGAAGATATAAATAGTCTGTATTTTTAATAGACAATTAAAATTTAAAAATTTATTTTTTGGTTTCTTCTCTGTGCGCAACTTTTCAAATATACATGTGTTACATGTAATGCACATACACTAATTTAGAATTTCTAAGGATTTTAGTAGTTTTAATGTATTATAGATATAGATAGACAGAGATAATAGATATGGATTAAGAATATGATTATTATTATATTTTTTTTAAAAAAAATCAAGTCAATCACTTTTTGTTAATTCTTGGAATTTTTAGTTGGTTCTACTTCTATACACTTTCTCCACTTTCCGTCTCTTCTGCTGCCATATAAGTAGCACTAAACAAATTTGCGGCGGAAGTTCAAACAAATTTGCGGCGGAAGTTCAAACAAATTTTGCGACCAAATTTGAACCCGAACTTGTCATCTGAAAATTGTACAGATATGGATAGAGATTATCTGAGTAAAAGTCTCTCACTTTAAACATGTTCATTGTTGAGTTCGGATAATTAAATTTCTTTCTTTTTTTTTGTGTTTATTTGCAATATTTTACTGTGTCAGGAGGAGTGATTCTGGGATTGCTTATGTCGGGAAGAATTGACTTTTTGAGGAAAAGACTGCTAAGTAAAAAGGAGGAGAAAGCTTCAACAAACGTACGTGTAAACTCTAATTTGATGTTGTTTTATGAAAACAAATTTATAGGATTAGAAAAGAATCATATAGTAATCAAGTGAATATGATGAACTAACCGTGGCATTAGTAACGGAGCCAGAATTTTCACCAAGGAAATTCAATACACGAAGAAGTCAAATGGTGTACTACATAAAAAAAAAAAAAAGTTTTAACTAGTGTAATTTTTCATGGTAGGGGAGGGGGTCACATAATAAACCCCTCGGCCCTACCTCGTTCCGCCCCTGCTGGCGCTTGTCTTGCTTTTCACCCTTCCCTTTTGGAGTAATGAATTAGATATTCATCTTCTTATTTAGAGCTAATTCTGTAGATAAAAAAACAAAGATTAAATCCAAATGTGGCTGAAAATTAGAGGAGTAAGAGGAGGGAGGTTTTAATTCAGGAGCCAAAGCATGTTATTTATGCACAATTATACCTTTTTCTAAGTAACTTGGGTTCAATAGCAAATACTTATGCTAGTACTATATTTAAATCTGGATTTCTTTTTTGATTTATATAAAACTTCTTCTGCAGTATTTTTGCTTGCCGGTGTAACGGAATTAGGTTCATGAGCCAAAGGTGGATTATGCGAGTCAGCTACCAGATGACATTTTGTCTTCCATTCTCGCACGTATGACAATAAAAAATGCATGCTGTTAAGACGAGCATTTTATGTAGAAGGTGGAGATATCTGTTTGCCTCTATGCCTACATTACGATTCATCCATGACATGATTGGTTTCAACTATTTAGATCATACATGTCCCCCTTACTATCAACGAAAATTCTTGAAAGTAGTAAATCAGTTTTTGCAACTTTATTTGGGTCGTAAAGTGGTTGAACTTGAGATGCGCATTTTCATTGGGAGAAAGTTTTCTAGTGAATTCTGCCAATTGATGCATTCTATTTCAAAATTACGTGTTGAAAGATTACATCTCAACTTTAGCTGTGAAAGAATTCCCACCTCACATAACATTAACCCCAACCGCAACACGTTTTTTAAATTCTCCCTTGAGCTTCTCTCTCAAGCATCCTCCTTGAAATCCTTGTTTTTGAGTGTTTGCGTTGTACAACCAAGTGTCACACTCCGTCTCAACTCCCTCAAGACCCTTTTCTTGACGAGCGTTCTGTTAGAAAGCGGACAACTTGAGGGTATTTTGTCCTCGTGTTTGAACCTTAATCAGTTGATCTTTAAGTATTGCAAACTTCTGGATAAGCTATGCATATCTGGTACAGTAAAATCTGTTCTTTTTGCTGATTGTGGCGGATTGGAAGAGATTGATCTTCAGGCTACAAATCTTCGTGGGTTTGAGTGTCTTTTTGATAACAAAGTAAGATTTTACTTTTCTTCTGTTCCCGTGTTGGAACATGTAAAAATTAATCTTCGCGGGGATGCTTCAATGCCATACATATTTGGTGAATTTGCAACGGATTTACCTGCCCAGGTTAAATCTTTAATAGTCACAACATTTTATACTCGGGTATTTGATGATTTCTTGGCTTGTCAAATTCCTTTGGTATTTATCTTTTTGAACACCCTAATCACTTGAAGTATTCCTTACTTCAGGCAACTCACTTCCCAACCGAGATGCAGATATTCGGAAACCTTAGGATGTTAGCCTTGCTATTTGAAAGCACATTCGACTTTGAAATAGTCAAAGTTTCCCCCGTCTTAGACGCCTGTCCTGTTCTTCAGTATCTGGATATATTGGTGAGTTATCTATATTTATCTTCTTTTTTGGATATTCTTTGCTTGATCTTGGATATTGATCACTTCAACATTTATTGAATCTAAAAGCGCACATTCCCGTCCCCAAACATGCATGATATTCTTGTCATTCTCAACATTCACTGATCATTTCCATCTTCTGTCAATACAATTCACACCAGGGAAAGTAGTACTAGTATAATTCGCCAACAATCCTCATCTATAATAGGTGGTGTCTTTAGTTTGTTCCATGAGAGAAAGAACCCCCACCTAGTTGTTGTAAGAGCTGATCAAGATGTTTAACCTGACTAATAATTTCGTCAGCTAGAAGTGGATCATCCATTTCTTTTCAGAATTGGACATCATGATTTGTTAAAAATATGATTTATAAAGATTTGACAACTCAATTAGTTATGTTTATTCCAAGAGAAATGTAGCAAACATGAAGATGTAGATATCTAATGTAATGAATTTCTGGTCCACCTTATTTTGCTCATGGAAATATAATTGAATCATTAGGTTTCAAAAACCTCCTGGCTATCAGTCTTTCTTGGTTTGAAAATGTACCTTTCATTTTCCTAACTCCAGCTATCTAATTCAAAAGGCCTTATAGATACTGACTGCAGTTAAATACTTGTATTGCTGCTTGTTTAACTACACAAGTCAATAGTTGTATTCAATTAGCAATATCTATGTTAATTTATTCTTCTTGTGATCTCAGCAGCACAAGACATATGGACATAAAAGGCAAGAGGAAGTCACACAGGGTCTCCTTTATCTCCTACAGATCACACTGAGCTAAAAGAAGTGAGATTCGGTGGATTTCATGGAACAAAAGAAGAGATTGAACTTGCTACTTATATTCTGAGAAGTGCAACGGTACTCGACCAGGTGTTTCTCAGCCAATACTCAATCGGCCCATATTTTAAGGCTTATTATGGTCATGATATATGAGAGAAAGAGAACGTGAACGCATTTCACTCCAACGACAACTTCTTGGGCAAGCTATCTCTAGTAGTACTGTGGTGATCATCCAGTAGGTTCCTGTACAAACACTATATCAGCTCTCTATTGTCATTAGTAGTTGTAGAGGTAATGGAAGAATTGCTTTTATGGTTGCAATTGCTAGTTTTTCCGAGATTTGATTTGTTATTATTTTAGCTTAAAGGGACCAGTTGTGGTAAGTTAAATCTTGTTTAGGGGTTTGTTCCTACTCCCGTAGTTATCCTTCAAATCTGTCATAGTTTCCTGGATGAATGGGAAAGTTAGAAAATGTTAATGACAACTTATTCAGTGTCTTCTATTGTTTCATACTATAGTCGAAGTTGGTCTATTTTTTAAAATAATTTCTTTCACCACGTATGCACTTTTTATTTGAAATAGAATTAAACGTCTTCATTCCTAGATCTCTATAAGATCAAAAAGGCATTTCACATATGCAAAAGGTATACTTTTTTCTTCATTTAGCTATGTTTAATGAATATTATGTGTAGTTGTGAATATGTAATTTGTTTGTGTTTAGTTTTATGATCTGATTTTTAGGGTCTTAGAGCTACACTGATGGAGCTTTTACCAGAGGTGGAGCATAGAATGTATGCAAGACATATCCTTGCCAATTGAGGAACAAATGGATAGGTCTTCAAAGAAGGAACCAATTCTAGACATGTGCAAGAAGCACCTTTGAAGCTAAAATGAAGAAAAATCTGAACCAAATTGCCATGCTAGGGGTAAAGATATTGTTCCAGATTTACTTCATTACAAGAAATAAGCTTGGTGTAAATGTACTTTAGAACTAACATCAAGTGTGATAGCATAGATAATAACATAGATGAGAGCTTTAATTCTTGGATTTTAGGACAAAGGCATGAAACAAATATTACTATGCTAGGAGAGACAAGGGTAAAAGAAGTAAGGCAAAATGACCTTCTGGACCCCTGTACTATGTCGGTTTTGTAAGTTGGATACTTCTACTTACATGTTTGTCATCTGGACCCTTGAACCTATTAAAAAACAACATTTTATACCCTTTGACCGTTGACTTTGCCTATGTGGCATTGAAATGGTGACTAGGACAAAGAGAGTGTAGCCACTCGCTTGGCCCTGGGAATGCGAGTGGGGGTCAATTTTTGACCAATTTTACATTAAAATAATTAAAAAATAAAAATAATATTAAAATTTAAAAATAAATAAAAAAGGGTCCTTTTTTTCCTCCATCTTTTTAAATTTAAAAATATTTTTAAAAATTTTAAAAAATAAAATATTTTTTCCCTCCCCACCCCACCCAGTCCCGTACCACCCCACCCCCAGCCCCCTCACCCCACCCTAACACCCGTCCAGCCCTTCCCCACCCCCACCCCAGCCCGTCCTCACCCCCCACACCCTACCCAGCCCCATCCCACCCCAGCCCCTCCAACCCCCCCAGCCCCATCCACCCCACACCTCACCAGCCCCGTCCAACCCCTCTCCACCCCACCCCCAGCCCCCACATCCCTCCCAGCCCCGTCCCCACCCCAACACTCTTCCACCCCCCCCACCACCACCTTCACTTTTTATTTTTTATTTTAATTTTCCCTCAATTCAATTCTTTTCATTTTTTTTGAATAAAAATTAAAATTTAAAATCTTTTTTTATTATTAAAATTTAAATTTGAATTGAAAGTGAGTGATAGTGAATATTGAAAAAAATTAGTGAATTTCGCTTAAAAAAAATTAAACTTTTTGTGAATTTTTTAAAGATATTCAAATTTAAAAATTGAAAATTTATTATGTTTGTATATATGAATTTATAGTTAAAATTTTAAATTAATTGAAGAAGAATTTTAATTATTTGGAATGAATTTGATGTTTAATTTATGAGCAAAAATAAAAAACATGATTATTCAAATTTTTCTACAATTATAAATTTTCTTATTTAATTAAATTAATTTTAATATTTAATTTGTTATTTAGCATTTTAAAAATGATTTGGAATTTAATGTAAACTTTTTTTAATTTTTTTTAGATGACGTGGCAGATGAGGCAGACGTGGCGGTTGACGTGGCAGCTGACGTGGGGAGAGTGTGTTACACTCACCAAAAAAAAGTTTAAAATATTGCTTTTTAGCGGGTTCAGGGGTCCAGATGACAAACATGTAAGTAGAAGTATCCAACTTACAAAACCAACATAGTATGAGGGTCCAGAAGGTCATTTTGTCAAGAAGGAAAAAAGAAGTTGAAAAAGGTAAAGAGTTAAAGGGTGTGTTTGATATGAAGGAAAACATTTTCCAGAAAATGTTTTGCAATTTTCTCATGTTTGGTTGGCTTAAAAGCTTTGAAAAATATTTTCCAAATCAACTCATTTTCCTCAATTCTAAGGAAAATGACTTCCCTTCAAAAAGTAAGGAAAACATTTTCCAAAACTCTCTTTCAACCTCACTTTTAAATTCAAATATTAATACAACTCTTAAAATCATCCATCCCTGCTCCGACCCTTAATCCTCCACCCACACCCTACCTCTTACCACCCCTATTAAAAAAATATTTTTAATTTTTTTTTACCTCATCCCCCTACCAAAACCCAAAACCCTACTCCCTCCCCAAAAAAAAATAATTAAATTTAAAAAATTAATTTTTTGAAATTTTTTAATTTTTTCCTTACCCCACCCTCACTCCCCTACCCCCGACCCCCACCCCCTAATACCCCATTCAAAGAAGTATTTCAAATTTTTTTCTTACCCCACTCTTTCTCCCCTACCTCCGCCCCCCGTACTAGCCCCCCAACCTCCCCTAAAAAATTAATTTGTTTTTTTAAAAAATCAAAATTATTTTCTTACCCCACCCTTATTACCTATTTTGACAACCCCAACCCCCACCTACCAACCCCCTCTCCAAAAAAAATAATATTTTAAATTTATTTTTTAAAAAAAATTCAAAACTTTTTTCTTATCCCATCCTTCTTTCCTATTTGTTCTCATTGTTTTTGTTAAATATATACAAATATTTTAGAAAATATACTTATCCAATTTGCATAACGATCACACGAATATAAGTAAGAAATAACTTATTTTTCTAGAAAAAAAAATCTTCCTTCATGTCGAACGCACCATAAAAAAAGTATTTTTTGAGGTCAAAAATTATTTTTCTAAAATGTATTTTTACTCTTTAGCTAAACACTAGAATGTATTTTTTGAAAAATATTTTTTTATTCACCAACCAAACACTATAAAAAAAATTTCGAAAAATATTTTCCATCCACCAACCAAACATTGAAAAACAAGTAAGAAATCAACTTGTTTTCCAGAAAAACATTTTATAGGAAAATATTTTCCCTGGAAAACATTTTCCTTCATACCAAACACACTCTAAGACTTCTATTGGTAATGAAAGATCATAAAAGGTTAAAAAAAAAAGGTGCAGAAGTAAGTTAATTGTTAAAGTTAATAAAAAATAAAAAATCAATTCTTAACTTTAAAAAATATATTTATTATATATGACTCCTTAAATTGTGAACAAACTTTAATACTTAATTATTAAAATAAAAAAAATCATTGATATCAATAATATAACTTGCCATTAGGGGTGTACATAGGTCGGGTTGGTTCGATTTTTCATTAAAATATAACCAAACCAATAACGTCGGTTTTCTAAATCTATAAACCAAATCAAACCAATAAACAATCGTTTTTTTTTATTTAGGTTTTAGTTGGGGTTTTTTGATTTTTTGGTTTTCTCAGTTTTTTTACAATTATAATGTGATTGAAGAAAAAATTAAATATTTTTATTAAAAAGATAAAAAAAATAATGGTCATAGAGTAGTTCCAATAAAAATTAAATTCGCAAATTACTAAGACGTCTAAACTACTATCTCTCAAAGTAATATTATGTGGATACCCGGTGGTTCAATTTCTAAGTCACTAGTCATAGTAGCTTGTATGAAAGTTCTCTTCACATAAAATGTGAGAATACAAAAGAATGAAGAATTGTAGACAACTTATTAAAAGTTTAACTCCATAAAATAATTAATTATAACATAATTCCATAAGAAAAAAGAGAAAGAAGAGAAACAACCTAAATTACAACTTGATGAACGAGGAGAATGAGAAAAGTAAGATGAAAGTAAGATGAGGAAATAATGAGAACCCTCTGAAAACTTGGAAAGTAAAATGTAAAGTGAAGCAATTGAAGAGTTTTAGTTTTTTTTATAGGAAAAAATACATATGCTAACATACTTAAGTACTTAATTACAAAAAATAGCAACACTTTTTTCTAATTACATTCTATAACATATGTAGCATTATTTTAAGTGGTCCCAATTTTTATTCCGCCTAAATTTTTTGTTGTGCTAAAATCCCCCTTTTCACTCCTCCTTTATCTTTCCTTAACTTAAATTTCTTTTTTCTATTTTTCCGCCATTAACCATCACTCTCTCAATTTTATTGTCTTTTGCACGATTCTTGCACGATCTGTGATAAGGATTTGCCTCCCATATTTCAGGTAATTATTAATCGCATTTTGCATGTGAGCGTTTTATTTTTTTTCCTACTTTAATTCATCAGAAATTTAATTTTTAAGGATTTTGTGTTTTAATGGATGAACACACTACAAAAATACCTACAAACAGTGGTATAAGAAATATGAAATTAGTGTCTGATGCACCATCTTTTAGTCTTGGGTTAACTCAAGAAGATTTAGTTACTGTTGTTTCAAATCCTTTACAGTTGAGGAAATCTGGGAGATCGAAAGAGATTAGGTCGAAGTTTCGCAACGACGAAGTGAAGATGACGAAAATTTAAAAAAAAAAGGTTGAAGAAAACTCCTTCTCCAAAGGAGCAAAAAACTAAAATATGGTACGAGAAGAAAAGGAAATCTAAAGAAATTGAAGATGATGTTGACAAATCTTATGATGAATCTGAAGAAGAAAGTGAGGAAGAGGTATTTTTTTTATTTGTAAATGTATTTTTTGTTTGTGTTCAAGTAATTATGTATTTTTTGTTATGATGATATTTAGGGATTATGTGAAAATATATTGTTGAATTAATTACTCATGAATATTATTTGGATATATATATTTCTAGTATAGTTGATATGTATTTTTATTATAGTTGATATGTATTTTTAGTACAGCTGAATAATTTTAACCTATATGTATTTTTAGTATAGTTGATATGCATTTTTGAGTATTTGTATTTTTCAGTGTTTGTTGTATTTTTGATATGGTCAAAATACAGATGCATGTTATTTTAGTTTAACTACCATAACAGTCTATTGTCTATATGTGTTTTTAGTACATTTGATATGTATTTTTCAGTGTTGGTTGCAGTTATGATTTGATCAAAATACATATGCATTTTAATCATCTGAAATATATATGCATGTTATATATTTTTTTTTGTTTGATTGAATTTTGTTTACAGATTAAGAAATGGTAGTTTTACTTTGTATAGGTGATGCGGGACGAAATATTTCTTGTCAGAAAACTTTCAAGATTTGCACCGCACATGTACTCGTACAGTGACAATGATATTTATGAGAGCATACACGCAATTTTAAACAAGGAACAGTTTAAAAAAATTTGTGACAATAACATTTTTGGTTATTTTATGAAGAAGAAGCAGTGTGTAGTGCAAGCACAGTTGTGCAGATGCGTTATGACGCTTGAGGTGAAGGGTAGTTCTTCTTATGGGATTCTGATCTCTGCTAATGGCACCTCTCTTAGTTTTACTCCCAGGAAATTTGCTATCATAACTGGATTTAATTGTGTGTCTAATAGGTATGACTTTATTTTTTATGAGGGTGTACCAAATAGGATGATTGAAAAGTATTTCAATGGGGAAGAAATTATACAGAAAAGGCAACTATTTCTAGCATTCACGGAGAAAGTATGGGGGGAGAACAATGATGAGGATGCTGAGAAATTTGCAATTCTGTATTTCCTGCATTCATTTGTGTTGTCTAACATTGACACTGTTGTTATACCCCATCTTCATTTCGATTTGGTAGATAGTGGTAGATATAAGGATTTTTCATAGGGTTCTTTATCTTTTGAAGATCTGGCCAGAAGTTTGAACAACCGATTGAAAGCTGGGGGAAAATTTTATTTGATTCTGGGAATGCCACTGGCTATTCAAGTGTGGCTATATGAGTGTTGTTGATATGTCCCACCAAATATTGCATTGAAGGTTAAGAATCGGATTCCCCAATTATTAAATTGGAAGACGATTGTACCTCATCCACGCTATGAGTTTTTGATGAATGCTATGTTCAAGGACAATGGCAAGGTTTGTTGTGAATAAATATATATGTATTGTATTGTATACATATATTCTTTTTCATTTACAATTGTTTAATATATTCTTTGACATATTATTTAACATATTCGTAGGTTGTATTTAAGAACATAGAGACAACTAAAATGGAATTGGCAAAGCTTGAAATACCACAGAAGGATGTAACTGAAGATGAACGTTCAGTTGATTCTGACGATGAATTCCAGGATCCACCACCAAAAAATATCAACGAACGTTCAAAGAAGAAATTGAAGGTGGATTCATCAACCCCAGTAGCGAAGAAACCTTCAGGGAAAAAGCAAGTCAATATTGTTGACGAGCATACCCAAATGAGGACTCCACCTCCTCCTGCTGCAAAGGCTGTTGTAGACACCTAATTTTGTCCCTCCACGATGTCGTTTTTACCTATTTTATTTTATTTTATTTTATTTATTTTTATCCTACCGTGTACCCTTACCCACGTGATTACACCCCACAAAATACAAAAAAATAATAAACAAATAATAAAATAACTAACCTATCTTATCCTAACAACCTACCCAATAAAAAAAAACACCTCACCGCTACCCCCTACCCGACGTTACCCCACCCCCCTCTCTTTTTTCTTGTCCAAGAAGAAAGGACTCAAAATACAATATATACATACCCACATACTCTCACGTTTAAGAGAGGATCAGTAACCAAAAAAAAAAAGGGACAAAATTCTCTCTCCTTCTCTCTAGATTCTCACTCTCTTTCTCAACCGATTTGACCGGCGGCCAAGTCAACTCCGGCGAGACGCCGTCGTAGCCATCTCTATCCGTCCGACCAACGACGGCGATAATAACGCCGTCGTTACCATCTTCCCCCGCTCTGACCAATGTCACCGTCTTCCCTCGCTTCGACCAACGCCGCCACAGCCATTAACAGCGGCGAGCCAACCTAGCGCCGCCGCTGGCTCTCTCTGTTCTCCTCCGCCGTCAACTACCACGCCATCAGCCTCCGCTCTGACCAACGACGACAGCAGGCACCCAAAACAGTAAAACCGGCGACACCCTCGTCGGCGAAACAGTAAACCGATGACCGATCAATGTCCACCGGAATCGGTCGGTGAGTTCAGTTGTCTGTTTGAAATCGTGTCGGTCACGGTCGTTTCTAAGGTTTCCGTTCCGATTTTAAATCTGTCTCATTTGTATTTATCATACTGAATTGGATTCGTCGCGATCGAGGTTCTCCGGTCGAGTATTTTGGTCTTCGGATTTCTTTATTATCATCAAGGATCAATTTCATCGAGGTCCATTTCTTCTAACCAAATCTTTAATTTATTTTGACTTTTTGGTGATGTTGTGGGTGTGAATGATTTATTTGTTGCATGTTTGGTATGTTCGAATATGTGTTACGTGTTGGTTGGTGTTGGTTGATGTTGGTTCCGGACTTTGAAAAGTGAATTGATAAATCGAAGCATGCTTAATCATATTGTTTGAAATAAATTTGGGGACAGGAATCGAAAATTGATAAAGGTGAATATTATGATATTTTTGATACATTGTTGAT
Source organism: Capsicum pubescens (assembly GCA_030864215.1). Taxonomy (NCBI): domain Eukaryota; kingdom Viridiplantae; phylum Streptophyta; class Magnoliopsida; order Solanales; family Solanaceae; genus Capsicum; species Capsicum pubescens. The sequence continues at coordinate 192,332,137 of CM061539.1, read as the reverse complement.
GTTGAATGCGATATGTCGTCGAGCGGGTAGGCAAACAGTAAGCTCGGGTAGGCAAGCTTAGGATCGGTGTAGTGTTGGAATGATTGGAATATTTGTTGAATGTCTTGTTTATCGTATTTGGAAAGTGTATTTTATTTGACCGGGGGATGCCCCGAGGTAATTTGTATTTACTCGCCGGGGAATGCCCCGAAGAATTTTGTATGCTAAGGATGTTCGTGATCAAGGCCCGCGGCATCGGGTAAGGCATGAGAGCTCAGTCTAGATTTAGTTTAGACTAGGGTTTATATTTTTGTAGTTTTCTATTTTTGGACTGTATAATTTGGACTGGACTTTACATTTTTGGATTGTGTTGTTTTTGTTTCTTGTTTGATTATTTTGCGTGCTTTTGTGTGTTTTTTCTTATACATTTCATAATGCCAAAATAGTTGATACACTCTACCAAGCGACCGTGGTCAAACCACGGGATCGAGGGGTGCCTAACACCTTCCCCTCGGTCAACAGAATTCCTTAGCCGGAATCTCTGTTCGCAAATCGGTTTAAGAGTCAAATGGTTTCGAAAAGGATTTTCCCAAAGGTGACTTGGCACACCGGATTATGCCAAGTGGCGACTCTGAATAAAAAATGCAAATAATCCTTTTCCGAAACAAATTTTCATTTCTTGTCACTTAAATAATAAAACCCTTGCGAACGTTAAAATATCCATTTTTTTGGAGTACGTTAAAAAAAGGGGTGTGACAGCTCTGGCGACTCTGCTAGGGACGTTTCAGAATTCAAGCTTATTTTTGAGTCGTATCGGCTTTGTTTGGCATTACGAGTGTATAAGCATTGTTTGTGATTATTGTTTTGTTATTGTTTTCACTTTTGTGCGTTTTCGTGCTCTTTGTTTATAGTATTTATCCTATGTGTTACCGCTTTATATCTGTCATCATGAGTCCATCCCCCCTGCCTTCTTTCAGCAACAAGTCTCGGAGCGCACGTCGTGCGCACGAACTCTAGTTGAGTCACCTTTATTTTAGGGGGGGAGCCGTTGGATGTATGGAGTAGGTGGAAAGCAAAGCAGCCACTATCGACCATATGCTCCCCCGAACGGCCTTGTTAGTAAACCACAACGTAGGTCAGCCTTTAGTTTATTCTTATGTGCATCATATTGAGACCTAGCGGGGCCCACACGGTCCTTTGTAGGAGACTCACCTTTAAAGCATCTCTACGTGCTAAATGTTGCATCTTTGAGAGTAACGTGGTCATTTGACGGACCAATTTGGGGAAAACATGTGTTAGAAGTAAAGTGTGGAAAAAAAAAGTGAGTCGAAAAGAATGAATCAAAAAGGAGTGTCGTAGTTTATTTTAGAGTTCTTTATGACTTTTGTTCTTCACGATCCAAAACTCAAAAAGATTTTTTTTTACGTTTTGCATTTATCTTCCCAAAGTACCGTAAGTTCAACAAAAAAAAATGAATGAAAAAAAAGAGGGTTTTGTTTGCCTTTTCTACTTATTTGTCAAAAACAAAATACCAAAAAGATTTTTTTTATATATAATTGGTGGTGTCAGTCTTAGTTGAAATGTCTAATTGAAAATCCAAAAAGTTTTCACTCGTTTGTTTTTTGTTGTCTCTTAAGTTAGGGTCAATTTATTAGTTAATCACTAAGTGTCCAATCTGGACGAACTACGCACCCCTGATTCTCCTCTCTCGGGAGTGAGATACGTAGGCAACCTATTGTGGGTTCGGGGATCTTATTTCAAAAATCCAAAAAAAAGATTTTCTTCACTCTTTATTTGAATAGGTGTTTCATAGACGTCTTTAAGAGAAAACAGAAAAAAAAAGAGATTTTTCCTTTAATAGGTTCAAGTTTCGTTTTCATATGAAATTCAAAATCGAAAACCCAAAAAGATTTTCTTTGGTAATCATAGGTTTCATGTGGTAATTCAAAAATATTTTCGTCATTTCTTTTGACAATTTTTTCTTTTCTTTTCTTTTTAAAGTTTCAAGAAAAAGAAAATAGAAAGAAAAAGAGTTTAATCGGCCATTTTGGCAAGATTTCACGAACTACGCACACCTGATTCTCCTCTCTCGGGAGTGAGATACGTAGGCGCCCTTCTTGGGTTCGGTGATCTTTTAAAAAAAAAAGAGGTTTTGAAAAAGTGTTGAAATCTAACACATTTGTTGTTTTATGTTAAGTCAGTTTAAGGTGGTTGGTTTGTGGCATTCTGGATGGTCCTTCACATCACACCAAATCCAAAGGGTTAGTTGTGTTCAACAAAGATATAGAGAGTGACATCATGGATCAAACAAAGAATCAGGAAAATGAGAGTTTAAAGCAAGAGGTCAGGAGGCTAAGACAACAAATGACAGAAATGCATCGAGCTTGGGCCAGTGGGTTGCCTCCTCCTCTATTTCCCTTTATTGATCCTACAAATACCTCGTGTTTTCCACCAAAATCTCAAAGTCAGTTTTCTACTGTTGTTGATGCACCGCAACATGACTCAGAATTCATTCTAAGCCAAAAGCATCTCAATACTTCCACCACTTTGCCTCTAGTTCCTCAGCATAAGCCTGCTACATTCACAACACCATATGTTGTCTGTGATCTTATTGCTCAATCCTTTACTGGGACTTTCACACCGTCTCGTCCAACGGTTGTGCGTCCCCATGCTGCTAGTGAACCTATATTCAATACTCTTGGTGATCATTGTTATACTCTTGAGCCTGCTTTTAAGTTAACTGGAACACCAAAGTTTCTGAACAAGAAGTCCAGTGTGTCAGAAGAGTCGGAGAAAATGGTTGGAAAAATAAAGAGTACAGAAAATGCTATGAATTTTTTTTAGGACCTGCGGGTAAAGAAAATGTTTCATACAAAGACTGGGGCATGCCTTCAAATGCTAATCTTTCTCCAATCTTTGTGATGTCGAAATTTGAGGAGCAAGATGGGTATGAGGAATCCGTGAAACCTTTGGGATAATATGACAATCAATTAAGGGAACCTGGAGGGAAGAAGAATGAAAAAGATGCATTTTCTATTGTAGTTGGACAACAAGAAAGGTCAAGAAGACCACGTCGTCGTCGATCTCAGGCTCAAGTTCAAGTTTATGCCAAGGCTCCACATAATCACTCCCAAAATCCATTGTACTCTGTTCCTCCACATCCATATCCAGTGTATAATGCACAACCACATGATCAACCCTCATCTTACCCACAATGGCATACCCCAACGCCCCAGAGTCATCCTCCAACTCCACAAACATACCAAAACCCTTCTAAGCCAGATTTTCTATCCAAGCCAAACAATGAAATGAGACAGAAGTCGAGAGATAGCTTCACACCAATTGGAGAGTCATATGCCAGTTTATTTCAGAGATTGGTATAGGAAGAAATGATCACTCCTCTCCTTGGGCACGCCCTTAATCGGCGTTCAAGAAATTTTGATCCTAACGCACGATGTGTGTATCATTCTGAGGCTCAGGGTCATAGTATTGAAGATTGTCGAGATTTGAAAAGAGAAATTGAAAAGATGATTCATGATGGATCAATTATGGTGCAGAACATTGATAGTGAGGGAAACTCTAGTCATGCTGATATGCAAACCAGTGGCTAAGATGTCAGGCTGAGCAATGGAGAAGTCACCCCTCTCCTTACCAGGAAGGGGTTTGGTAGCTTGTTTTGTTTTATTTTCTGTTCTCCGAATTATTTCAGGGTTGTAGTTCGGGATTTATCTTATTTTGTCCCTTTGTCGTTTATGTTCAAAACCCTTCTATCTTTCATTTTTATTAAGTGGAGTGTCCCCTTTTTCTTTGTGTTTTAAATATGTATTGTTTGTTTGTTTTTTTTACATAGTATATTTTATGTTGACTCTAGTGATATGACATGCTTGCGGAATTTTTAGCCAGATTTTAAAGTCCAGTTTAAGCATGAACATTGAATCAGAGGGTTAAAGTTAGAAAAAAGAGCGTCTGAGGAAATAGATAGAGTGCTGGGGCATTTGGTGATCAAATGAGGCCTTCTTTGAAAATTAAAGCAATTATTTTGAGAATCACAAGAGCACCTTGGTAATTGATCGAAAGGCAGGTCCCAATTAGGTTAAATAGCGGACGTGTGATCCATATATCAAGAGAAACAAGAAGATAAGCAACTCCACGAAAGCATAAGTCATTTGATGTGAGGAATGTACAACAAAGGTGGAGTTTACAGAAGAAGTAGTAACGCACAGTCTCAATCTGCTTAAAAAGATGTCGCAAATGATCTTCATCTCTCACTTCCAATTGCATGTTATGTACTTGCATTCTCAAGGATTGATATGATGAAGGCATTTCATTCTGCTATCCAAACATTGTGTCATCCTTTGTTTACCCCATTTGAGCCTCAGTGTTATTTTCTTTCATACCCCTCTTTTGGAATCAAGATAGAGTAAGCAAAGTTTAAAGAATAGTGTCGAGTAAAAAGATAAAGTCAAAAAGTTACAAAAAAGAGACAAAAATGTTTCCAAAAAAAAAAAGAGTGTCAAGAAAAATAGAGTTAGAAAAAAAAGAATCGCAAAGTGAAAAGAGCGAATAAAAGAAAAAACATCAGATCAAAGCAAAAGAACAAGCTGCCAGAACTACGCATGACCTGATTCTCCTCTCTCGGGGTGAGATACGTAGGCTGCCCTACTAAGGGCTCGGTCCAACCAAATAAATAATTTAGAATCACCCAGTCAAAAGAAACTGGGGCATGAGTTAATCCTCATTGTTTGAGTCGATTCCAAAAGTTGTAAGTCCTAACCCACTTCAAGTGTCGTTTGGGCCTCACGCCATCCTTTCTTTTTAACCCTATCCAAAAGCCAAGTTACAACCAAAGAAAAGACCTTCAGATCAATCTTTGGGGATGTTAAGGCAAAGCATGCAAGGGATATGCTGATGTATTTGGGAACTACCTGTCTTCCTCAGCCCAAGGAATCAAGAGAGAAATAAAAATGAGAAAGTCTTATTGGTGAAAACCCTTATGGGCACCGTAAGGCGATGGTAAGTTGAGAGAGATAAAAAAGAGAGTCTTATTGGTGAAAACCCTCACGGGCACCGTGAGACGATTGTGAGTTGGGAGAAATGAGAATAAGAGAGTCTCATTAGTAAAAACCCTCACAGACACCATAAGACAAGGGTGAGCTGAGGGAAAGACCCTTCAAAACGTCACTAGCCGAATGAGGTCTGAATGCAATTGGCCTGAGGAAACAACTCAGTTTCAAGGCCATTAACTCAACAATAATTGGTAGAGAGGTTGGATGGAAAGATCAGGTAGCTTAATCCAAAAGGCATGGCATAATCATTAGAGTTGACTGTCATTTATAGAAAATTTGTCATTTCTTTGTTTCGAATGGGAACAATTATTTGTCTTTTCTTTCTTCTCTTTATTTTGTTTTCTTGAGTCAGTGGTCCAAATAAAAGTCTTTGTCATTTTTCTCTTGTTTTTGAGTCAAGTCCATATCAAAACAAGTGAGAAAAGATTTCAAAACTGGCCACCAACTTCTTCAATTGCACGATGCAAGACAAAGTCAGCATATGAAAGAGACATAATTGTGAACTTATGAAAATACCAAGGTTTGAAGGATTTATCTGAGAAGCATGACAAAGCAGAGATACTGTGGTTATTTTGGAGTCACTCTTAATGATCTGAGTTTGGGTCAATGACACGATAAAGCAGGGGCAAATGTCAACAATCTGAAACAAAATGAAGGGAATGAACACTAGAGCAAATGCCTAGAAAGCCAAGTGCTGCAAACTACAACTAAGTTTTTAACTGAGAAATTTTCTTTGTTGAAATAGGGGAAAATTCGCTTCACTTTATTCAGCTATCATTGGAAATGCACATCCGTGAGATTTTACTTTCAACTCAGGACCCTCCTGAAAAATGGGATTTTACTTTATACTCAGGACCCTCCTGAAAAATGGGATTTTACTTTATGTTCAGGACCCTCCTGAAAAATGGGATTTTACTTTATGTTCAGGACCCTCCAGAAAAATGAGAATTTACTTTCAGCTCAGGACCCTCCTCAAAAATGGGAATTTACTTTCAGCTCAGGACCCTCCTGAAAAATGGGATTTTACTTTCTGTTCAGGACCCTCCTGAAAAATGAGTTTTACTTTCTGCTCAGGACCCTCCTGAAAAATGAGATTTTACTTTATGTTCAGGACCCTCCTGAAAAATGGGATTTTTCTATCAGTTCAGGACCCTCCTGAAAAATGGGAATTTACTTCAATTCAGGACCCTCCTGAAAAATGGGAATTTACTGTATGTTCAGGACCCTCCAGAAAAATGGGAATTTACTTTCAATTCAGGACCCTCCTGAAAAATGAGAATTTACTTTATACTCAGGACCCTCCTGAAAAATGGGATTTTAATTTATGTTTAGGACCCTCTTGAAAAATGGGATTTTACTTTATGTTCAGGACCCTCCTGAAAAATGAGATTTTACTTTTGTTCAGGACCCTCCTGAAAAATGAGATTTAACTTTATGTTCAGGACCCTCCTAAAAATGGAATTTACTTTACGTTCAGGACCCTCCTGAAAAATGGAATTTTACTTCATGTTCAGGACCCTCCTGGAAAATGGGAATTTACTTTCAATTCAGGACCCTCCTAAAAAATGGGATATTACATTCAGCTCAGGACCCTCCTGAAAAATGAGATTTTACTTTATGTTCAGGACCCTCCTGAAAAATGGGATTTTACTTTATGTTCAGGACCCTCCTAAAAAATAGGAATTTACTTTCAGCTCAGGACCCTCCTGAAAAATGGGATTTTACTTTATGTTCAGAACACTCCTGAAAAATGAGATTTTACTTTCTGTTCAGGACCCTCATGAAAAATGGGATTTTACTTTCTGTTCAGTGATTTTACTTTATGTTCAGGACCCTCCTGATAAATGGGATTTTTCTTTCAGTTCAGGACTCTCCTGAAAAATAGGATCTTACTTTATGTTCAGGACCCTCCTGAAAAATGGGAATTTACTTTCTGTTCAGGACCCTCCTGAAAAATGAGAATTTACTTTATGACAGGACCCTCCTGAAAAATGAGATTTTACTTTATGTTCAGGACCCTCCTGAAAAATGAGAATTTACTTTATGTTCAGGACCCTCCTGAAAAATGGGATTTTACTTTCAATTCAGGACCCTCCTGAAAAATGGGAATTTACTTTATGTTCAGGACCCTCCTAGAAAATGGAAATTTACTTTCGATTCAGGACCCTCCTAAAAAATGGGAATTTACTTTATGTTCAGGACCCTCCTGGAAAATGGAATTTTACTTTATGTTCAGGACCCTCCTGAAAAATGGGATTTTACTTTCAGCTCAGGACCCTCCTGAAAAATGGGATTTTACTTTATGTTCAGGAACCTCCTGAAAAATGGGATTTTACTTTATATTCAGGACCCTCCTGAAAAATGGAAATTTACTTTCAACTCAGGAACCTCCTGAAAAATGGGATATTACTTTATGTTCAGGACCCTCCTGAAAAATGGGATTTTACTTTCTGTTCAGGACCCTCCTGAAAATGGGATTTTACTTTTTGTTAAGTGATTTTAATTTATGTTCAGGGCCCTCTTGAAAAATGAGATTTTTCTTTCAGTTCAGGACCCTCCTGAAAAATGCGATCTTACTTTATGTTCAGGACCCTCCTGAAAAATGGGAATTTACTTTCTGTTCAGGACCTTCCTGAAAAATGCGAATTTACTTTATGACAGGACCCTCCTGAAAAATGGGATTTACTTTATGTTCAGGACCCTCCTGAAAAATGGGAATTTACGTTATGTTCAGGACCCTCATTGAAAATGGGAATTTACTTTCAATTCAGGACCCTCCTGAAAAATGGGAATTTACTTTATGTTCAGGACCCTCCTGGAAAATGGGAATTTACTTTCAATTCAGGACCCTCCTGAAAATGATAATTTACTTTATGTTCAGGACCCTCCTGGAAAATGGGAATTAACTTTCAATTCAGGACCCTCCTGAAAAATGGGGATTTACTTTATGTTTTCAATTCAGGACCCTCCTGAAAAATGGGAACTTACTTTATGTTCAGGACCCTTCTGAAAAATGGGATTTTACTTTATGTTCAGGACCCTCCTGAAAAATGGGATTTTACTATATGTTCAGGACCCTCCTGAAAAATGGGATTTTACTTTCAATTCAGAACCCTCCTGAAAAATGGGATTTTAATTTATGTTCAGGACCCTCCTGGAAAATGGGAATTTACTTTCAATTCAGGACCCTCCTGAAAAATGGGAATTTACTTTATGTTCAGGACCCTCTTGAAAAATAGGACTTTACTTTCTGTTCAGGACCCTCCTGAAAAATAGAATTTTACTTTATGTTCAGGACCCTCCTGAAAAATGGGAATTTACTTTCTGTTCAGGACCCACCTGAAAATTGGGAATTTACTTTATGTTCAGGACCGTCCTGAAAAATGGGATTTTACATTATACTCAGGACCCTCCTGAAAAATGGGATTTTACTTTATGATCAGGACTCTCCTCAAAAATGGAATTTTACTTTATGTTCAGGACCCTCCAGAAAAATGAGAATTTACTTTCAGCTCAGGACCCTCCTGAAAAATGGAAATTTACTTTCAGCTCAGGAGCCTCCTGAAAAATGGGATTTTACTTTCTGTTCAGGACCCTCCTGAAAAATGGGATTTATTTTCTGCTTAGGACCCTCCTGAAAAATGGGATTTTACTTTATGTTCAGGACCCTCCTGAAAAATGGGATTTTTCTATCAGTTCAGGACCATCCTGAAAAATGGGAATTTACTTCAATTCAGGACCCTCCTGAAAAATGGGATTTTACTGTATGTTCAGGACCCTCCTGAAAAATGGGAATTTACTTTCAATTCAGGACCCTCCTGAAAAATGGGAATTTACTTTATACTCAGGACCCTCCTGAAAAATGGGATTTTACTTTATGTTCAGGACCCTCCTGAAAAATGGGATTTTACTTTATGTTCAGGACCCTTCTGAAAAATGGGATTTTACTTTTGTTCAGGACCCTCCTGAAAAATGGGATTTTACTTTATGTTCAGGACCCTCCTAAAAAATGAGAATTTACTTTATGTTCAGGACCCTCCTGAAAAATGGGATTTTAGTTCATGTTCAGGACCCTCCTGGAAAATGGGAATTTACTTTCAATTCAGGACCCTCCTGAAAAATGGGATTTTACATTCAGCTCAGGACCCTCCCGAAAAATGAGATTTTACTTTATGTTCAGGACCCTCCTGAAAAATGGGATTTTACTTTATGTTCAGGACCCTCCTAAAAAATGGGTATTTACTTTTGATAACGCTCAATCTACAGCTCTCGTTTGAGTGTAAAGCGGTCGTTAGCAAATATAGAACCCAACCTGGGTTGGGTGTAGATCCCACAGGGAATAGCTTGGCCAACAAGTAAGCAGGATTACTAAACTTTTGGTGCAAGTCTCGTAAAAAGGGGGGATTGTAATCTGTCACCAAAACAATTAAATAAAAGCTGAAAATAGCAAAGTAAAAGAGAAAGATTGTTACGTATGTTGTAAACAATGAGAATTGAGGCGTTGGGGTTATGTCCACCTTCTGAGGTATACGTCTCTATTGGCTATGAGTGTGTAGAATTCTGTCATGCAATTGCTTATAGAGAATTGTAGTCGATGGTAAATCCAAGCGTCTCTCGACCTAAACAAGGACTATTTCACTTTAACTCTCTCGAGCTTAAAGCGTATCTAACGGTACGAATTCTCCAAGAGGTTAGTCCAGTTACGGCACTAGCTTTTTAATAAGAAAGGGTGTCCTACTACCTTGACATTATCTCTTTTCCAGACAAATAACTTTTCTCTCGAACAAGTTAAATGTTAGACTGGCGTATTCTTGCGTTTGCAACCGCAAAGAATGTAGATTAAGATGAAGAGAATAATGATATAAGCAATATACGTGCCTCGAACTCACAAACTCACAGCAATAGATAGTAACTCATTCGGCTTCCATAACCCCAACAGAGAAGTTTAGTTACCCATGAATGCGAAGGAAATCACGATTGACATTGTTATTATATCACGATATTGAGTAATGGCGTGTAGATCAAGTGATAGGCGTGAGGCGTGATTCCTTAGCAAGTAACGATTCTCTTGTTGTGGAATTTAAGAATAGAAGAGTAGAAGAAGAAAAATAGAATTGAATTGTAAGACGAGAAGTTATAAGAAGATGATAGAAGATGAGAGGGATGGAAGGAAGTATTGTGTTCTCCCTCCTTCCTCCCTCCTTGTTCCCTAAAATCTCTAGCATGATAGGGTATTTATAATACCCATATCCTAATCCTACTAAGCTAATGAAATAAATAACCAAATCCTACTAGACTAATGAAATCCTTAACCCAAATGTACTAGGTTAAGGTAACATTATCTTAATCCACATAAAATAATGAAATACATAACCTAATTGTACTAGGTTAATGTATCATTGTCAAAATCCAGCTTTGTGTCTGTAAGTCCCCAAAGTCTTCAGAATTGCTGTTTTAGCCCGGGACAGATTTTCCATGCAGCAGTTTTGGTCCCCCAAAGTCTTCAGAAATGCTGCTTTAGCCCGGGACAGATTTTCCATGCAGCAGTTTTGGTCCTTAGGCGTGTAAACTCCCTTCCCTTCCTTCGTGAGCTTTCTTTAGCGTCAAGTAAGCCATAAAATACTGAATTATGCATCATTTATACCTGAAACTTTACTAATCATGTTCGTTAGCTCATTTACAGGAAAAAGGACTAAAAGTGCATGAAATATATAATTTGTTCTCAAAACTAGGCTAAAATATGGGGAAATATATTGATATAGGCGCGTAAATTCGCCTATAATCAACTTTCAGCTCAGGACCCTCCTGAAAAATGGGATTTTACTTTATGTTCAGAACCCTCCTGAAAAATGAGATTTTACTTTCTGTTCAGGACCCTAGTGAAAAATGGGATTTTACTTTTTATTCAGTGATTTTACTTTATGTTTAGGACCCTCCTGATAAATAGAATTTTACTTTATGTTCAGGACCCTCCTGAACAATGGGAATTTATTTTCTGTTAAGGACCCTCCTGAAAAATGGGAATTTACTTTATGTTCAGGACCCTCCTGAAAAATGGGATTTTACTTTATACTCAGGACCCTCCTGAAAAATGGGATTTTACTTTATGTTCAGGACCCTCCTGAAAAATGGGATTTTACTTTATGTTCAGGACCCTCCAGAAAAATGAGAATTCACTTTCAGCTCAGGACCCTCCTGAAAAATGGGATTTTACTTTCTGTTCAGGACTCTCCTGAAAAATGGGATTTTACTTTCTGCTTAGGACCCTCCTGAAAATTGGGATTTTACGTTATGTTCAGGACCCTCCTGAAAATGGGATTTTTCTATCAGTTCAGGACCATCCTGAAAAATGGGAATTTACTGTATGTTCAGGACCCTCCTGAAAAATGGGAATTTACTTTCAATTCAGGACCCTCCTGAAAAATGGGAATTTACTTTATACTCAGGACCCTCCTGAAAAATGGGATTTTACTTTATGTTCAGGACCCTCCTGAAAAATGGGATTTTACTTTATGTTCAGGACCCTCCTGAAAAATGGGATTTTACTTTTGTTCAGGACCCTCCTGAAAAATGGGAATTTACTTTCAGCTCAGGACCCTCCTAAAAAATGAGATTTTACATTATGTTCAGGACCCTCCTGAAAAATGAGATTTTACTTTATGTTCAGGACCCTCCTAAAAAATGGGTATTTACTTTCAGCTCAGGACCCTCCTGAATAATGGGATTTTACTTTATGTTCAGAACCCTCCTGAAAAATGAGATTTTACTTTCAGTTCAGGACCCTCGTGAAAAATGGGATTTTACTTTTTGTTCAGTGATTTTACTTTATGTTCAGGACCCTCCTGATAAATAGAATTTTACATTATGTTCAGGACCCTCCTGAAAAATGGGAATTTACTTTCTGTTCAGGACCCTCCTAAAAAATGGGAATTTACTTTATGTTCAGGGCCCTCCTGAAAAATGGGATTTTACTTTATACTCAGGACCCTCCTGAAAAATGGGATTTTACTTTATGTTCAGGAACCTACTGAAAAATGTGATTTTACTTTATATTCAGGACCCTCCTGAAAAATGAGAATTTACTTTCAACTCAGGAACCTCCTGAAAAATGGGATATTACTTTATGTTCAGGACCCTCCTGAAAAATGAGATTTTACTTTCTGTTCAGGACCCTCCTGAAAATGGGATTTTACTTTTTGTTAAGTGATTTTAATTTATGTTCAGGGCCCTCTTGAAAAATGAGATTTTTCTTTCAGTTCAGGACCCTCCTAAAAAATGCGATCTTACTTTATGTTCAGGACCCTCCTGAAAAATGGGAATTTACTTTCTGTTCAGGACCTTCCTGAAAAATGCGAATTTACTTTATGACAGGACCCTCCTGAAAAATGGGATTTACTTTATGTTCAGGACCCTCCTGAAAAATGGGAATTTACGTTATGTTCAGGACCCTCATTGGAAATGGGAATTTACTTTAAATTCAGGACCCTCCTGAAAAATGAGAATTTACTTTATGTTCAGGACCCTCCTGGAAAATGGGAATTTACTTTCAATTCAGGACCCTCCTGAAAAATGGGGATTTACTTTATGTTCAGGACCCTCCTGGAAAATGGAAATTTACTTTCAATTCAGGACCCTCTTGAAAAATGGGAACTTACTTTTTTGTTCAGGACCCTCCTGAAAAATGGGATTTTACTTTGTGTTCAGGACCATCCTGAAAAATGGGATTTTACTATATGTTCAGGACCCTCCTGAAAAATGGGATTTTACTTTCAATTCAGGACCCTCCTGAACAATGGGATTTTAATTTATGTTCAGGACCCTCCTGGAAAATGGGAATTTACTTTCAATTCAGGACCCTCCTGAAAAATGGGAATTTACTTTATGTTCAGGACCCTTCTGAAAAATAGGACTTTACTTTCTGTTCAGGACCCTCCTGAAAAATAGAATTTTACTTTATGTTCAGGACCCTCCTGAAAAATGGGAATTTACTTTATGTTCAGGACCGTCCTGAAAAATGGGATTTTACTTTATACTCAGGACCCTCCTGAAAAATGGGATTTTACTTTATGTTCAGGACTCTCCTGAAAAATGGGATTTTACTTTATGTTCAGGACCCTCCAGAAAAATGAGAATTTACTTTCAGCTCAGGACCCTCCTGAAAAATGGGAATTTACTTTCAGCTCAGGACCCTCCTGAAAAATGGGATTTTACTTTCTGTTCAGGACCATCCTTAAAAATGGGAATTTACTTCAATTCAGGACCCTCCTGAAAAATGGGAATTTACTGTATGTTCAGGACCCTCCTGAAAAATGAGAATTTACTTTCAATTCAGGACCCTCCTGAAAAATGGGAATTTACTTCAATTCAGGACCCTCCTGAAAAATGGGAATTTACTGTATGTTCAGGACCCTCCAGAAGAATGGGAATTTACTTTCAATTCAGGACCCTCCTGAAAAATGAGAATTTACATTATACTCAGGACCCTCCTGAAAAATGGGATTTTAATTTATGTTTAGGACCCTCTTGAAAAATGGGATTTTACTTTATGTTCAGGACCCTCCTGAAAAATGGGATTTTACTTTTGTTCAGGACCCTCCTTGAAAATGGGAATTTACTTTCAATTCAGGACCCTCCTGAAAAATGGGATTTTACATTCAGCTCAGGACCCTCCCGAAAAATGAGATTTTACTTTATGTTCAGGACCCTCCTGAAAAATGGGATTTTACTTTATGTTCAGGACCCTCCTAAAAAATGGGTATTTACTTTCAGCTCAGGACCCTCCTGAAAAATGGGATTTTACTTTATGTTCAGAACCCTCCTGAAAAATGGGATCTTACTTTATGTTCAGGACCCTCCTGAAAAATGGGAATTTACTTTCTGTTTAGGACCCTCCTGAAAAATGGGATTTTACTTTATGTTCAGGACCCTCCTAAAAAATGGGAATTTACTTTCAGCTCAGGACCCTCCTGAAAAATGGGATTTACTTTCAATTCAGGACCCTCCTGAAAAATCGGAATTTACTTTCAATTCAGGACCCTCCTGAAAAATGGGAATTTACTTTATGTTCAGAACCCTCCTGAAAAATGGGATTTTACTTTCAATTCAGGACCTTCCTGAAAAATGGGATTATACTTTATGTTAAGGACCCTCCTGGAAAATGGAAATTTACTTTCAATTCAGGACCCTCCTGAAAAATGGGAATTTACTTTATGTTCAGGACCCTCCTGAAAAATGGGACTTTACTTTCTGTTCAGGACCCTCCTGAAAAATGAGATTTTACTTTATGTTCAGGACCCTCCTGAAAAAATGGAATTTACTTTATGTTCAGGACCCTCCTGAAAAATGGGATTTTTCTTTCAGTTCAGGACGCTCTTGAAAAATGGGATCTTACTTTATATTCAGGACCCTCCTGAAAAATAGGATTTTACTTTCAGTTCAGGACCCTCTTGGAAAATGGGAATTTACTTTCAATTCAAGACCCTCCTGAAAAATGGGAATTTACTTTATGTTCAGGACCTTCCTGAAAAATGGGATTTTACTTCATGTTCAGGACCCTCCTGAAAAATGGGAATTTACTTTCAATTTAGGACCCTCCTGGAAAATGGGAATTTACTTTCAATTCAGGACCCTCCTAAAAAATGGGAATTTACTTTATGTTCAGGATCCTCCTGAAAAATGTGATTTTACTTTTATTTCAGGACCCTCCTGGAAAATGGGAATTTACTTTCAATTCAGGACCCTCCTGAAAAATGGGAATTTACTTTATGTTCAGGACCCTCCTGAAAAATGGGATTTTACTTTCAGTTCAGGACCCTCCTGGAAAATGGGAATTTATTTTCAATTCAAGACCCTCCTGGAAAATAGGACAACGCTTTCAAAAGTGAAATACTATTTTACTATAATTTTTGTTTGGGATAATTTTTGTTGTAGTTTTAATGTTTGGTTTCAGGAGCCCGCCTGAAGAACAGGGTGATGAAATAGCAAGTCAGGAGTCCGCCTGAAGAACAGGGTGATGAAATAGCAAGTCAGGAGCCCGCCTGAAGAACAGGGTGATGCAATAGCAAGTCATGAGCCCGCATGAAGAACAGGGTGATGAAATAGCAAGTCCGGAGCCCGCCTGGAGAATAGGGTGAAGAAATGAAAAGTCATGCAACAAAGCGAAGTAATTGAAAGCCAAGCAACAAGTCGAAAGAAATTGCAAGTCAGGAGCCCGCCTGAAGAATAGGGTTATGAAAGTCGAGTCAAGAACCAACAGAAGTTGTATAGATAGGATTTTTGTAATTTCATTTATATTTTAACTTGTAATTTTCATTTTTGATTTAATGACAGAGCCGCGGACCGGAATCTCGACGGAGCCTCACTCGACTCTCCAACTCGGTATAGCCCACTTCTCTTCCAATCCTTTGAAATATCCGTGACTTGATTCTTACATAACTTGGGTAGGAAGGATGTCCTAAGTCAAGACCCGGTTGTCCTTCTTCCTTCTGTTTCTTTCTTTGAATAATGGTCGGGTCAAATTTGGTCTCGTTGTCTACTTCTTTGTCTGAAAATACTTCGTGTTTACATTCAAAGGGGGCATGATGTAGACACCTAATTTCGTCCCTCCACGATGTCGTTTTTACCTATTTTATTTTATTTTATTTATTTTTATCCTACCGTGTACCCTTACCCACATGATTACACCCCACAAAATACAAAAAAATAATAAAGAAATAATAAAATAACTAATCATATCCTATCCTAACAACCTACCCAATAAAAAATAACACCTCACCGCTACCCCCTACCTCACGTTACCCCACCCCCCTCTTTTTTTCTTGTCCAAGAAGAAAGGACTCAAAATATAATATATACATACCCACATACTCTCACGTAAAAGAGAGGATCAGTAACCAAAAAAAGGGATAAAATTCTCTCTCTTTCTCTCTAGATTCTCACTCTCTTTCTCAACCGATTTGACCGGCGGCCAAGTCAACTCCGGCGAGACGCCGCCGTAGCCAGCTCTATCCGTCCGACCAACAACGGCGGCAATAACGCCGTTGTCACCGTCTTCCCCCGCTCCGACCAACGTCACCATCATCCCGCGCTCCGACCAACGCCACCACAGCCATTAACAACGGCGAGCCAACCTAGCGCCGCTGCTGGCTCTCTCTGTTCTCCTCCGCCGTCAACAACCAAGCTACGGCAGCAACCACGCCATCAGCCTCCGCTCCGACCAACGACGATAGCAGGCACCCGAAACAGTAAAACCGGCGACACCCTCGTCGGCGAAACAGTAAACCGGTGACGGATCAACGTCCACCGGAATCGGTCGGTGAGTTCGGTTGTCTGTTTGAAATCATGTCGGTCACGGATGGCTTGAAATCCGAGTGTTGGGGGTTCGTTTCTAAGGTTTCCATTCCAATTTTAAATCTGTCCCATTTGTATTTATCATACTGATTTGGATTCGTCGCGATCGAGGTTCTCCGGTCGAGTATTTTGGTCTTCGGATTTCTTTATTATCTTCAAGGATCAATTTCATCGAGGTCCATTTCTTCTAACTGAATCTTTAATTTATTTTGACTTTTTGGTGATGTTGTGGGTGTGAATGATTTATTTGTTGCGTGTTTGGTATGTTCGAATGTGTGTTACGTGTTGGTTGATGTTGGTTCCGGACTTTGAAAAGTGAATTGATAAATCGAAGCATGCTTAATCATATTGTTTGAAATAAATTTGGGGATGGGAATCGAAAATTGATAAAGGTGAATATTATGATATTTTTGATACATTGTTGATGTTGAATGCGATATGTCGTCGAGCGGGTAGGCAAACAGTAAGCTCGGGTAGGCAAGCTTAGGATCGGTGTAGTGTTGGAATGATTGGAATATTTGTTGAATGTCTTGTTTATCGTATTTGGAAAGTGTATTTTATTTGACCGGGGGATGCCCCGAGGTAATTTGTATTTACTCGCCGGGGAATGCCCCGAAGAATTTTGTATGCTAAGGATGTTCGTGATCAAGGCCCGCGGCATCGGGTAAGGCATGAGAGCTCAGTCTAGATTTAGTTTAGACTAGGGTTTATATTTTCGTAGTTTTCTATTTTTGGACTGTATAATTTGGACTGGACTTTACATTTTTGGATTGTTTTATTTTTGTTTCTTGTTTGATTATATTGCGTGCTTTTGTGTGCTTTTTCTTATACATTTCATAATGCCAAAATAGTTGATACACTCTACCAAGCGACCGTGGTCAAACCACGGGATCGAGGGGTCCCTAACACCTTCCCCTCGGTCAACAGAATTCCTTAGCCGGAATCTCTGTTCGCAAATCGGTTTAAGAGTCAAATGGTTTCGAAAAGGATTTTCTCAAAGGTGACTTGGCACACCGGATTATGCCAAGTGGCGACTCTGAATAAAAAATGCAAACAATCCTTTTCCGAAACAAATTTTCATTTCTTGTCATTTAAATAATAAAACCCTTGCGAACATTAAAATATCCATTTTTTTGGAGTACGTTAAAAAAAGGGGTGTGACAACTGTTGTAATGAAGACACCATTATTCAAGTCAATTCCAACACTACAGGCTTCTTCTTTAAAAATGAAGAAAGGGAAGCAAACAGCTAGGGTTATTTTTTCTCAGGCACAGTCAAAGGCAGATAGTCATGTAGAGGAAGTAGCCGTGTCAAAGCGTGAGAGTCATGTTGAGAAAGGAACATTTATTTCTAAGAAAGTTTTTGATGCATTCCACGAAGAGGTAATTTTTTTTGTCAAATATTTGTTTTATATTTAAAAATTTGTGTTTACTGAATTTGTATGAATACAGGTTCGTCAAGAGTTTAAAGGAGTTTGTGAAGAGTTTACTCGAATTCGTCAATTAGTGTAGAAAAAGTTCAAAAAATTGGTCAAAGCAATTGAACATAGCAAGGTAAAAGTTTTATTATTATATAATATCCACAGTATTAAAAAATTACATATGCAGAGTATGTGAAAAAATACATATGCAGTATATTGCTAAAAATACATATGCAGTTTATACAAAAAATACATATGCTTTGATTTTCAAAAATACATATGAAATGTAATACAAAATACATATGTAGTGTGTCAAGAACTGTATTTTTCTAAATACATATGCAGAGTATGTGAAAATACATATGCAGAGTATGTAAAAAAATACATATGCAGTTTATACAAAAAATACATATGCTTTGCTTTTCAAAAATACATATGAAATGTAATACAAAATACATATGCAGTGTGTCAAGAAATATATTTTTCAACAGTATGTATTTTTAGTGGGTTGGTATATACATATTAGGTGAAATCAAATAATAATAGTTTATTCAAATTATACTTGTAGCAACAACATAAAGATACAAAGGTTGAAGCACAACAGATGGATTATGCTGGTGTCGAAACATCACCACAATAATTTAGTCCTACTATTGATCAGAATTTGGATGAGAATCAGGATGGTACAAAGGTAAAAAATAACTAAAATATGATTATTCTTTTGAGTGCACAAATGTAATTGCTTTTTTTAACAGTTATATGCTATTTAATATATAGACCTGTATAAACATATACAACTGGATTTTTGTTTGAAGTTGTTTAATTTTTTTTGCTTGTTTGAAAGGGGTGCACTGATTTGCATCCAGATAAAACAAACATTGAAATTGATTCTCAACATTTAATCCTTGATGAGCTTCTCCAAAGTATAAATTTGGATTATAATCTTTCTGAGAAGATTGTTCATCATGAAGATCGAGTGTGTATAATGAATTGAACTTCAATTTATGTGATGTAAAAATCATAACAATCCATAAGACAATTACATATTTTCTTTCATTTTTATTGCAGATCACTGATGAGAAATTGGATGATACAAATTTGTCTGATTCGCAGTTTACAATCCCAGATGAGTTGTTACCAAGTCTTAATGCATACCGAAGAGAAAGCATCACGAGACATCCATTGGCAACTTGTGAAGAAGAACAAAGCGATGAACATTTTAATGATAAACAGTCTGAATCTGCTGTTCAAGATCATTGTCAGGTATGTATTATGAACATATCTGAGGTTATGTGGGTTATTTTGGACATAAAAAAATAAATTGTTTTTCATTTTTGAAGGAAAACAAAGAGAACGTTAGATCAAGATCTAAACCAGACATGCACGAAGAGGTTGATCTTGGTACGGAGGAGCAGATTATGACAACTCCTAAAATACAAGAATTAACCACCGATGAACAAAGGGATGAAACAGTTTGGCCTGATTCACAAGACACAATCCCTGATGACTTGCTTCCTAGTTTGAATGTATACAGTAGTAAAAGCATCATTGTTCATCCCTCTTCTAATCGTGAACTTCAAACTCCTATTTCAAAGTTAAGGATTAGGCGACCATCCAAATACAACGAGTCACCTTACACGATGAAATTTGGTTCAGCTGTCGGTAAGTACAATTAGTTATATATTTAGTTTACGATGTAACATGTTATGCAAATACTTTTTAATAATTACCTTTTTGTATTACGTAACTATATAGAGAGCTCGGAAGGGCACACACGTATATTCCCACAGAAACATCCATTTGTTTATCATCCTATTGATGGGATTATGGATACGAAGATTGTCAACAAGTTCATGGATTGGATTTCTGAAGACCTTCTCAAAGTTCATGCTAAAAGGTATTTCTATTGAATTGTTTTAAGTTTTTTTTTTAAAATTACATTATGTTCTCATGATTTAACATATACTGATTAACAAAAAAAACAGAAAGGAAAATATGGATCATTACAAAAGGGAGAAATCAACCATTCCAATGATGCATTTCGGAATTGAGACTGTTGAAGATAAAAACTGGTTCTACACAATGGGGTTCCCTGATCAGTCATGGACAGACTCGGTTAGTATATTTTTTTTGACAATATTTTTTTTACATATATAGAACTAATTAAAATACATATTATGATACTTGTAAATACATATGCAGGTGCACATATGTATTTTTACTATGTATTTTTTATTATATAAGAAAGGATGTGTTACACTTTAAATTACATATGTATTTTTATATTACATACACATGCTAAATTTAGTATACAAATAGTTTGAATGATCTAAAATTTGTGTTGTTACTTACTGGAGCATATTGATGTTTGCTTCTACTACTTGAGGAAGAAGTCAAAGTATGACCCCAACAGGTCTTACAAATTCAGCACAGTAGATTGTAACTTTATAAACATAATTAGGTCTGTTCATGATGTTTATTCTGCGGATGCTGTAAACCTTACGACAGGAGGACAGGTGGCACATCTTAATGAATACATAAATGGGTTTCGTATGCCTGTTGTTGTGCCATGGCATACGGTGGAAGACATTTATATTCCAGTAAATATAAAGGAAAAACATCATTGGGTGCTAGCAATTTTATCTTTCTCAGAGAGGTGCATATTCCTATATGATTCATATGAATCATCTGGTCATTATTCGGTTGTTCTTGATGTCATTGAGAAATTAGCTGCGATTACCCCATTGTGTCTCCAACATTATGATTTCAACGTTAAGAAAGGAATTGATGTTGAAAACCAGCCAAGATACAAAGACAAAGACTCCTCAGATATGTTTGATGTGTTATTTCAAGAGAGTTTGCCTCAATAACCGAGCGGAAGCTTGTAAGTTATTTAATTTACATATAACAAAATTATATGTTTGTAAAATATATATTAAAGCACATATGTGTTCCTTTTTATTATTTTTGTAGGGATTGTGGTGTCTATATGGTTACATATGCGGAGTGTCTTTCTTATGGTCACAAAGTTCTTGTGAATGAGTTCGACCCCAATGCACTCCGTACAAGATATGCTGAACTTTTGTGGGAATATGGGACCAGAAAGCAAGACGCAAATGCTCATAGTGATGTCGAAACACCTTTGAGGCTTGCAAGGCAAAGTACAATAACTAGTGTAACTGAAGTTTTTGATGTATGATGGATGATGGATTGATTACTTTATATAGTTTAGACGCTGGTTTATAGATGTAGGTACTGATTATACAAACTAATTTTGATGTTTTGAAGTAGTTCTAATTGTAGGTTATAATAGTACTTATTTTAACTGAATGAAATTAATTCAGTTTTGAAGTTTAATCTGAGTCTTTTATGGTGTTCTTCATTTTACTGTGTGATTTAGTTAAAAAAAATACATATGTATTGTTCATATTATGCTAAAAATACAAATGCAGAAAATTTTATGCCTAAAAAATACATATGTATTATTTTTAGCTGAGAAAAATACATATGCAATGTTATGTTAAAAATACATATGCTATGTTAGAAAATACATATGCTATGTTCTTATTTTGCTAAAAAATATGTAAGCATTATAAATAAAATTTAGCCTAAAAATACATATGCAATGTTAATAGTAAGCTTTTCTAAAATACATATTGTTCATAACCAATATGTATTTTGATATGTGTCCATTTAATATAATTATAAATGAAAACTCGAATTAAAGATAAATTTGAACTTTTAATACAGTTCTGTAATTTATGGTGAGATTTTATTTTACAAAAATACATATGCAGTGTTAATATTTTTTATTAAAAATACATATGTATTATACATTTAAATGTATTTTTAGCATATAAATACATATGCAGCGCTAAGATTTTGAAATTCAAACATAGATTTGCAGAATATGTCATATGTGGCTAAATCAATGAACAATTACGAACTAAATAAGTGTTTGGTTAATCAAAGTTACCAACTTTAACCTAAAAAGTATATTCAATGTTAAAAATACATATGAACTGCAGATTCAAAATACATATGCAATGTTCAGATCTTGCAACATATACATATGCAGAATTCAGATTTTACTGTGTTCACTTGTCAAATGATGATTAAATGTATTAACTTAAAAAAAAATAGTTCAAGTTTATAAAAAATGAAAATAAAGTTTTAAGCAATAATACGGAAGGAGAAATGTATCATTTTTTATATTTCCTACAAGAACGCCTATTGTGACCCTTAGCCCCACAAACACCACATGAGTTGATGTTCTTCTTTTCAAATATATCCCGGCCTGATTTTCCACGATCCTTCTTTGCAAGTCTTCCTGGAGATCTTTTGTATTTTGGAGGCAGTACTATTTCACCAAGTACGCTCTCTGGAATTAGCCAGTCATCTTTGTGTGGCAACGGGTAGATGGAAACATCATATGTCTTCAAAATAATTTTTGTCTTAAAGAAATCACAACAGTATGACCCCTTCTCAAAATTCTTCTTCTCCAACACCGCACAAGCATGTGCACATGGTATCTGATCTAGTTGAAATGCATTACATGAGCATTTGTTTTCCTTGAGGCAAACAATGAAGTGTTTTTGTTTGTCGTGTACCATATACACATATTCTGTGGCTGGTACAACCTGATATAAAAATAAAAAATTTAATGAAATGCTACAAAAAGATGAAATTCATATTATACAATATGTTGTAAGCACACCAATATTTTTGCAGAAAAAAATACATATGCAGAGTAAAAATACATATGTAGAGTATATTTTTACAGAGCATCCAAATACATATGCAGTGTTAATTATTTTCAATTAAAAAATACATATGCAGAATACATAATATTTTTTTTACTGAATGGAAGTTATTCTATTAATTATGTTTTTCAGAAGTATAAATTCCAAAAATTTAAAAGGTCATACCGCCATACGAGTATACAAAGCCTCGTTCTCTTTGAGTATGTCACTAAACTTTCCAATGAGTGATGTGAAGGTATATGAAGCCTGTTGCCTATTTTCGCAGTTCCATTTTGCAAACAATAATCAAACATCCTCAAGAAAGTCATAAATTGGCAGTTCTCTAGCTGATACAAGTACTCCATTTATTGACTCCACAATATTTGAAGTCAAAGTCCAGCCTCGGTGAACTGTTGCATAGGACCTAGCCCACTTTTCATAACCAACCAATTCTAAATAATTCTTCACCCTAATATCAATTGCCTCAACTTTTTTCATTAACATGTGGAATTCTGACTTTGAATATGATTTGACCATTGTATAAAAGATCTCTGACACTACATCATGTGACTTTCTGTAAAGTTTTTTAACATTTCTCCATAGATGCCACATACATGCATAATGTGGAACATTGTTGTACATATCGCTAACAGCCTTTATGATGCTTGGATTCCTATCAGAAACAACACACATGTTTTGTCTTTCCCCGTACGCTTTCTTTAGATTCTGAAAGAACCACGTCCATGATGCATTATTTTCAGAATCAATCACACCATATGCCAGAGGGAATATATGACCTGTATATACAAAATAGTTATGCGCAGTAAAATAAAAATACATATAGGAACTACATATGTATTTATTAAATATACAAGTAATTAAAATTATATATTTTATCAAATAAATGGTATCAATTACATATAATAAAATTTAGACACACATAACTATAAAAAATAATCATTTTTACATGTTTTCATTCATGAAACTTTGAAAATATAGGTAATTTTATACAAATATGTATATATCTAGTGGAGATATGTATTTTCAAGTGATACGCAGAAATACAAAAAAATACAAAAAAATTTACAATATAATTATTATAAAATTATACTAACCTGCTCCATCCATTGTACATGTTGTTACAAATGTCTCAGCATACATTCCTCTCAGATGACTAGCATCAACAACTACGACAGGTCTACAATGATCGAATCCCTTAATGAATGCATTTAGAGCGATAAATACATACAAGAACTCATTCTCATATGTCTTCTTCATTCTTATATGTAACTCTAGATAGGTAGTATTCAGTACATATAAGTATGATGGCAGTTTCCCATAAGATGTTGATGGCTTACGCCTCAACTCTTCTAACGCTCTTTCTTTCGCCCTCCAACATAAAGTGTATGTCAGATCCATACCAAAATCTTCCTTCATGTCTTTTTTAATTTCCGTTGCACTGTATTTTCTTTTGTGGTTCTTGAATTTTTGTTTAACCATACCACCTATCAACATACTAGTAGCATGCACCTTTGGATAGATCTTGTCCTTCACCGAGCATGTATGTTGAGGTCTGAATGCTCTTATTCTAAACATTCCGATTTCTCTCATTCCTGATGCATACATTAAAAACTCGCAGTTTCTTGATTTGCAAAACAACGTATACCTGCATCCAACATAATTTAGTATTTTCAAAATACATATCCAAACTAATATTAAATAAGAACAGAGTGATATTGTAACACCCCGTACTTAATTACGTGCATTAGCCATGGTTATATGTGTTGGAGTATATGTATTGATCATAAGTTAGGTATATATGAGTTTAAGTATGAGTATTGATTATTTTGAGATGGTTTCAAGGGTATAGTGTGATTATATGTGTATAGGAATCGACTTTATTTATACCGGAATTTGCTCGTCGAAGTTTCTATGCGAAGTTTATCGAGTTAGCATTCCAACGATATAAAGATTTCTGAAAATAGATGAGTATCGGATATAAGTGAGCATGTTCGAAACTTGAAAATGGTGGACGCAATGAACAGTAAATGTGTAGAAATTTTCTGCACACAAAAGTACTGCAGCTAAACAGATTTTTGGGTCGACTTTAAACGATCATAACTCCTTGTACAAAATGAACTGTGTGATATGCTATATATCGATGAGAATCCCCAAGAGTCTTCTTTCTAATGCAATTGGTTTCACCCAAATCCATTATCGGAGCAAAGAGTTATGGTCGATTTACTTTAGCCTAACAAAATAGTCCACCATGGACAGATTCGGATTTACTTAAATTTTAAGGGCAATATGGTCATTTTCCATCACCTCATGGACGAAAATTGGTCATTATGTACATATACTTAGCCTCATATCCATCATTTATCATCCAAATTATTGAAGAATAAGAAACCCTAGCCTAATTTCAACTCCAATTATCTTGTGATTCAACCGTAGAAAATCCAAATTGATTCCGTAGTTGTGTTCACCGTCTCGAGGGCTTCGAGAAGCACCCCTTATTTGTGCCAACGGGACTTCGAAATCAAAAGGGCCATTTTATGGTAAGGATGTAAATTATGTTAGTGTTATTTATATGGATATGTATATATATATATGCATGTGAGCATAAGAAATATGTTATTTGATTGTTGTTGAAAGATAATTGGAAATGATGTTGGATTATTCTTGTGCATGGTTGGATTATGTTGAATTGTGAAGGGATTTGGTGTGATGATGTGGTATTGAAATGATGATTATATATATATATATATACACATAAACCTATTGTTCAAGTTGGTTTTTGGAATGCCTTGCAAATATTGGTTGTATGAAATTATGGAAGAGAATTGTGGTGTTGGGTTGCTAATACTAGATGCCAAACATTTCATTGTAGATAAGTGATTTGTAAAGGCGGGAAGTTGTGTTGAATTGGTATCCGAATCTACAACGAGGTATGTAAAGCATACTCTAACGATGTTCTTTGGCATGAAAACACCAATGTTCCATCAAGTAAGATTCCGAGGTTGTCCAAAAAACATGTATTGTTCTACGTTACCAACGAAGTTGTTTCCATTCTATAAAGTGTCAAAATATTTCATTGATATACCAAAAGGCTCCTATTTCATTGTTGTGATATTGATGATTCTGAAACACATTGTTGATGTACCAATGAGTCTTTATTACATCGTTATTGTATAGAAGGCCTATTACTTGGTTCCTATTGATGTATCATTGTTCAAAAGGTACTATATTGGCATGAACACTAATGTAATAATCTCAAAAGCTTTTGAACTAAGTTATTGGAAAGATCTCTTATGTGTGTTACTTGATATACGTGTGGGTGGTAGCTCAGGGGCTTAAGCCTAGCATGGGCCGATCCCGATACTTGATATGATTACCGTTGATATGTACTGGGGGCAGCCTAATGGTCACAGTACGGTACAGTATTGATTATTGTTAGGTGGTTGGAGGTTCGGGAGGAGGAGGTAATGGCGAATGATAATTGTAAAGAATGAAATGAATGAAGGTATACCGTTCCACAAATGTGTTTGAATTCAAGAATCCAATTCAGATTAATGATAATATATATGATCCTAAAAGTGTTTATGAAGTGTGGTTCACTTCTATTATGATTTATTCACTTGTGCCTGATTTTCTTGATCCCCCATATCACATATGATTATTTACAGCTTTACATACTCAGTACATATTTTGTACTGACGTCCCTCACGGGGGACCTGCATTTCATGCTGCAGGCACAGGTGCTTCAGCTCATACACAGCATAGATAGGAGTCAGGTCATACAACTATTGTTGGTGAGGTCCAGTTTGCTTTGGAGCTTTCCGAGTCGGTTCCTTATGTTTTGTTATTGTACAGGAGTCATGTGTGGGCGGGAGGTTTGTCCCGACCCTAGTTATGTCATGTATATCCTAGAGGCTTTGTAGACATAAGGAAGGGTAAAGTCATGGAAGTTTATATAGTGATGTTATATTTGTATATGTGGTGGCCCCGACAGCCAAGTATTATATATATATATATATATATATATTTATGCGTATTGTGCTGATACAGGTAATTAGATCCTTCTATATGCAACGAAGTGCTGTCCAAATTTTTGGTGATAAGTAAAAGTACAGGTATTTGAACGGGTTCTCCCGGGCCTTCTCGGCTTCGGGTGCCAGTCCAGCCCGATGGGATTTTGGGGCATGATAAAAGTGGTATCAGAGAGGTTCGTCCTAGTGAGTCTACAAAGCCGTCTCTACGTAGAGTCTTGTTTATCGGTGTGTTGTGCACCACATCTATAAACAGGAGGCTATGGACATTTAGGAAATTGTTTCTTTCCTTCAGATCATAGATCGTGCCATAGATCTTATATAGCAAATGAAGTCATAGTTGACCACTGAATCCATTTGTTTCTCTTATTACAGTAAGAATGCCGGATACCGGAAGTAAGAATACCAGCCAGCGGGTAGATGTGGCTGTCGGAGAAGGGACTAGTAAGTCACCACCTGTACAAGTTAATCAGAGTGAAGCTCAAGCTGAGCGGGTATCTGAAATGTCTTCCACTCCAGATGAAATAAGTGGGAGGCGAACCACATTCACAGAACCACTTGTTAATGCTGCTGATCAGGATATGAGGGATGCAGTACAACTGTTGACTCGGATTGTTGCCGGTCAAGTCTAAGGGCAAGCTATTCCTGCCGCGGGTTCTAGCGGTACTGATAGAGCGGCTAGTCTTCAGACGCAAGATTTTCTTAAGATGGATCCGCCTACTTTTACCGGATCCGATCTTAATAAGGATCCACAGGACTTTATTGATCAGATCCAAAGGGCCCTAGAGGTGATGCATGTATCGGGCAGAGAGACAGTGGAGTTAGCCGCGTATAGATTCAAAGGTGAGGCTATATATTGGTATGAAGACTGGAAACGATCAAGGGGCATTGATGCACCCCCAGCTACTTGGAAAGAGTTCAAAGAGGCATTTATTGATCATTATCTTCCATATGAGACTCGTCAGGCCCGTACGGATCAGTTCTTAAATCTTCGACAGGGTAATACAAGTGTGAGGGAGTATAGTCTTCGATTTAATTCTTTGTCCAGATATTCTCCTAATGTTATAGCTACTATGGATGACAGAGTTCATCGGTATGTGGATGGATTGGATCCGTATTTGGTTAGGGATTGTACTATTGCTGTACTGAATAAAGACATGGATATATCTAGGATCCAAGCATTTGCACAGAAAATGGAAGATCAGAGGCAAAGAAAAAGAACACAGGAATTTGAAAGTGGATCTTCTAAGAGGGCCAGATCTACAGGGCAGTTTATGGCGCCACAGGAAGGTTTTAGACCTCAATTTTCTGCTAGACCACCTAGGCCATTATTTTCTTATTCTGCAGCTAGTGCTCCACCACAGCATCAGGGGTTCAGAGGCAGTCAATTTGGGCAAAGAAGTGAGGGTCATAGTTCGCGATCAGTGGGTTATCATGGGCAAGGGAACATGATCCAATCGAGACCTTCTCGAGAGCTATGCAATCAATGCAGAAAGCATCATATGGGCGTATGTCGAATGGGAAAAAATGTTTGTTTTTGGTGCGGTATGACGGGACATATGATGAGAGAATGCCCACGAAGGGGCGCAGGTGGCGTAGCACGACCTTCGGGATCAGTTGTTGCATCATCGTCACCGGTATCTTATTCTGGTAGGGACGCACAACCTGCGGGTCATGCTAGAAATGAAAAAAAAAAGTCGCCAGTTCCAGCGGGACTCAGAATCGCACTTATGCTTTAGCGGATCGACAGAATCTAGAGGCTTCCCCAGATGTGGTCACAGTTACAGGGTGCCAAATGTTTTTCTAAGATTGATTTGAGGTCAGGTTATCATCAAGTGAGAGTCAAAGAAAAAGATATACCCAAGACAGCTTTCCGAACAAGGTATGGTCATTATGAGTTTCTAGTTATGTCATTTGGGCTAACTAATGCACCTACAGCTTTCATGAATTTAATGAATAGGGTGTTTAAGCCATTTCTAGATGTATCCGTGATAGTTTTCATTGATGATATTCTAGTTTATTCTAGATCATAAGAGGATCATGCTAATCATTTGCGACAAGCGTTGCAAACTCTTCGTAATTGCAAGTTGTATGCAAAATTTTCTAAATGTGAATTTTGGCTAAAGTCAGTGGCATTTCTGGGCCATATTGTATCAAATGAAGGCATACAGGTTGATACACAAAAGATAGAAGCTGTGAAGAATTGGCCAAGGCCCACAACGCCTACGGAGATTCGTAGTTTTCTTGGGTTGGATGGTTATTATAGAAAGTTTGTTGAGGGTTTTTCTTCTATTTCAGTACCCTTAACTAAGCTAACGCATAAAGCATCCAAGTTCCAATGGAATGATGCGTGTGAGGAGAGTTTCCAAGAATTGAAGAATAAGTTGACTTCTACACCTGTGTTGGTACTTCCAGAAGGTACAGAAGGGTATACAGTGTATTGTGATGCTTCGAGAATTGGTTTAGGATGTGTATTAATGCAGCATGGTAAGGTGAAAGCATATGCCTCAAGGCAATTGAGGCCACATGAGAAAAATTACCCCACACATGATCTTGAGCTGGCAGCGGTTATCTTTGCTTTAAAAATATGACGCCACTATTTATATGGGGTTCATGTTGATATATATACTGATCATAAGAGCTTACAATATATTTTCAGTCAAAAGGATCTAAATCTGAGGCAGCGAAGGTGGATGGAACTATTAAAAGATTATGATGTTGATATTTTGTATCACCCAGGGAAAGCGAATATAGTAGTTGATGCGTTGAGTCATAAGGCTATGATGGCACCTGTAGGAAGGCAAGGGATGATTAAAGATCTTCATCAATTATCTAGTCTAGGAGTTTGTCTTCTCGAAACTCCGGACGAGGAGCTTATTGTGCATAATGCCGCGGAATCCTCATTAGTAGCTGAGGTGAAAGAGAAGCAAGATACAGATCCTGTTTTATTGCAACTCAAGGAGAATGTTCAAAATGGTGCGACGAACGTATTTGAGCTTTCGCAAGAAGGAGTACTTCTATGCCAAAATCGGCTATATGTGCCTATTGTTGATGAGCTAAGAAAAAGAATTATGACTGAGGCACATTTCTCAAGGTATTCTATTTATCCAGGGTCAACCAAAATGTATCAAGATTTGAAGGATGTATATTGGTGGAATGACATGAAAAGGAACATCGCAGAATTTGTAGCTGAATGTCCAAGTTGCCAACGAGTTAAAGTGGAACATCAAAAGCCCGGAGGCTATATGCAATGCATAGATCTTCCAATTTGGAAGTGGACATGATCAACATGGATTTTGTTACAGGTTTGCCTCGTGCAGCTCAAAAATTTGATTCTATATGGGTGATTATGGATAGGCTTACTAAATCCGCACATTTCTTACCCGTTAAGACCACTTACACAGTTGAAGAATATTTGAAGCTGTATGTTAAAGAAATAGTCCGATTACATGGAGTGCCAACTTCTATTATATCGGATCGGGGAACTCAATTTACCGCAAACTTTTGGAAGTCTTTCCAACGGAGTTTGGGAACACAAGTGAATCTGAGTATAGCTTTTCACCCTCAGACGGATGGACAAGCAGAGCGCACCATTCAAACACTTGAAGATATGTTATGAGCATGTGTTATAGATTTTAAAGGCAGCTGGGATGATCATTTACCTCTTATTGAGTTTGCCTACAATAATAGCTATCATTCAAGTATCAAAATGGCACCATATGAAGCTTTATATGGGAGGAAGTGTAGATCACCAATAGGATGGTTTGAAGCGGGTGAAACTCTTATGTTCGGACCGGATCTTGTGTATCAAGCCATAGAAAAAGTCAAGGTGATTTAACAACGGTTGAAAATAGCCCAAAGTCGAAACAAGTCATATGCGGATAGTAGAAGAAGGGGGCTAGAGTTTTCGTTAGGCGATTGGGTATTTTTGAAGGTATCGCCAATGAAAGGGGTGATGATATTTGGCAAGAAAGGAAAGTTGAGTCCACGATATATAGGCCCGTATAAGATTATTCGAAGATGTGGGCAAGTTGCTTATGAATTAGAGCTACCCCAGGAACTCTCATCAGTGCATCCAGTATTTTATGTATCGATGCTTCGAAAGTGCATCGGAGATCCGTCCCTTATTACTTCTACTGAAGATGTGCAAGTAACAAAAGATCTTACCTATGAGGAGATGCCTATTGCTATATTAGATCGTCAAGTTAAGAAGATAAGAAATAAAGAAGTAGCATCGGTGAAAGTACTTTGGAGAAATCAACAAAGTGAAGAGATTACATGGGAAGCGGAGGAAGCAATGAAATCCAAATACCCTTATTTGTTCAAAGGTGAAAAAGAAGTGCAAGGAGTGGAACTGGGACACTAACAAGTAAGTTTTTACATATGCATAATATCTATATGATGACGTGAATATCAATTATGAATTCGAACTTGTTTCGGCTAAATAACTACATTCACATTCGAGGACGAATGTCCTTAAGGGGGGAAGGATGTAACACCCCGTACTTAATTACGTGCATTATCCATGGTTATATGTGTTGGAGTATATGTATTGATCATAAGTTAGGTATATATGAGTTTAAGTATGAGTATTGATTATTTTGAGATGGTTTCAAGGGTATAGTTTGATTATATGTGTATAGGAATCGACTTTATTTATACCGGAATTTGCTCGTCGAAGTTTCTATGCGAAGTTTATCGAGTTAGCTTTCCAACGATATAAAGATTTCTGAAAACAGATGAGTATCGGATATAAGCGAGCATGTTCGAAACGTGAAAACGGTGGACGCAATGAACAGTAAATAATTTCTGCACACAAAAGTACTGCAGCCAAACAGATTTTTGGGTCGACTTTAAACGATCATAACTCCTTGTACAAAATGAACTGTGTGAGATGCTATATATCAATGAGAATCCCTGAGAGTCTTCTTTCTAATGCAATTGGTTTCACCCAAATCCATTATCGGAGCAAAGAGTTATGGTCGATTTACTTTAGCCTATCAAAACAGTCCACCATGGACAGATTCGGATTTACTTAAATTTTAAGGGCAATATGGTCATTTTCCATCACCTCATGGACGAAAATTGGTCATTATATACATATACTTAGCCTCATATCCATCATTTATCATCCAAATTATTGAAGAATAAGAAACCCTAGCCTAATTTCAACTCCAATTATCTTGTGATTCAACCGTAGAAAATCCAAATTGATTCCGTAGTTGTGTTCACCGTCTCGAGGGCTTCGAGAAGCACCCCTTATTTGTGCCAACAGGACTTCAAAATCAAAAGGGCCATTTTATGGTAAGGATGTAAATTATGTTGGTGTTATTTATATGGATATGTATATATATGCATGTGAGCATAAGAAGTATGTTATTTGATTGTTATTGAAAGATGATTGAAAATGATGTTGGATTATTCTTGTGCATGGTTGGATTATGTTGAATTGTGAAGGGATTTGGTGTGATGATGTGGTATTGAAATGATGATTATATATATATATATACACATAAACCTATTGTTCAAGTTGGTTTTTGGAATGCTTTGCAAATATTGGTTGTATGAAATTATGGAAGAGAATTGTGGTGTTGGGTTGCTAATACTAGATGCCAAACATTTCATTGTAGATAAGTGATTTGTAAAGGCGGGAAGTTGTGTTGAATTGGTATCCGAATCTACAACGAGGTATGTAAAGCATACTCTAACGATGTTCTTTGGCATGAAAACACCAATGTTCCATCAAGTAAGATTCCGAGGTTGTCCAAAAAACATGTATTGTTCTACGTTACCAACGAAGTTGTTTCCATTCTATAAAGTGTCAAAATATTTCATTGATATACCAAAAGGCTCCTATTTCATTGTTGTGATATTGATGATTCTGAAACACATTGTTGATGTACCAATGAGTCTTTATTACATCGTTATTGTATAGAAGGTCTATTACTTGGTTCCTATTGATGTATCATTGTTCCAAAGGTACTATATTGGCATGAACACTAATGTAATAATCTCAAAAGCTTTTGAACTAAGTTATTGGAAAGATCTCTTATGTGTGTTACTTGATATACGTGTGGGTGGTAGCTCAGGGGCTTAAGCCTAGCATGGGCCGATCCTGATACTTGATATGATTACAGTTGATATGTACTGGGGGCAGCCTAATGGTCACAGTACGGTACAGTATTGATTATTGTTAGGTGGTTGGAGGTTCGGGAGGAGGAGGTAATGGCGAATGATAATTGTAAAGAATGAAATGAACGAAGGTATACCGTTCCACAAATGTGTTTGAATTCAAGAATCCAATTCAGATTAATGATAATGTACATGATCCTAAAAGTGTTTATGAAGTGTGGTTCACTTCTATTATGATTTATTCACTTGTGTCTGATTTTCTTGATCCCCCATATCACATATGATTATTTACAGCTTTACATACTCAGTACATATTTCGTACTGACGTCCCTCACGAGGGACCTGCATTTCATGTTGCAGGCACAGGTGCTTCAGCTCATACACAGCATAGATAGGAGCCAGGTCATATAGCTATTGTTGGTGAGCTCCAGTTTGCTTCGGAGCTTTCCGAGTCGGTTTCTTATGTTTTGTTATTGTACAGGAGTCATGTGTGGGCGGGAGGTTTGTCCCGACCCTAGTTATGTCATGTATATCCTAGAGGCTTTGTAGACATAAGGAAGGGTAAAGTTATGGAAGTTTATATAGTGATGTTATATTTGTATATGTGGTGGCCCCGACGGCCAAGTATTATATATATATATATATTTGTGTGTGTTGTGCTGATACAGGTAATTAGACCCTTCTATATGCAACGAAGTGCTGTCCAAATTTTTGGTGACATGTAAGTGAAAGTACAGGTATTTGAACGGGTTCTCCCGGGCCTTCTCGACTTCGGGTGCCAGTCCGGCCCGATGGGATTTTGGGGCGTGATAGATATAAAATGTACGTACGTTTTCTTACTTGACCTTTTACTTCGCGTTTGAAACTTCTCCCTAATTGAATAATCCTTCATGACTGACTTCAAAAAAAAAAATCTCAAGTAAACCTGATCTTCCTCAACATGCTTGTGATGTGGATCTGAGATAATCAACTCAACAGTATCCATTTCAAATACATCTAATGCTTGTGTATCTTCACAAACCACCAAAGCTCCTTCATTTGTTGTATTTATCAGTGTTTGAATGTTTTCACAATTGGTTATTCTTTCAGAAACACATATAGATGAACTTGCCACGTTGCTCCCTACAACTTTCTTCAAAATGCTTACATATAAAGGAAGACAATTCATGTCTTGTATCTTTTTTTTCTGAAATATAAACACCTTTAAACCCATATCATTATGTATTTCTATCTGCCCTGCATTAGCAGTAATTTGATATTCCACTAGAATATGTTTCCTCGTTAAATCCACACTTAAGTGAGATGTCAATTCATCGTGCAGCTCAATGAATGTTGCTGATGTGCTCAACAGTATAGCATCAGTGACATATTCTTCGTAGTTTTTTTCATACGTCCACCGATCAGAGTGCTTCACAAGCACTGGTATGCTTCCCATTTCTACTTGATTTAACCAAAAAATAAATAAATATAAACATTTTGTCAAATTGTAACTTGTTAAAACAAACATTTTTCAGCTTTAACTACAAACAAACTTACACAGCCAACATCTCCATTCAAAAAATAAATTTAAAAAAAAATTGTTTAACGTAAAATACAAACACAAAAAAAGTTTTAAACCAAATACAGAAACTACTGAATCAAACCGAAGAAAAACTTGTATAAAATATATTTTTAGCAAAAACAGTTATACTCTCAAATTCCGACAAGCAAACCAAAAATACATATACAGTGCTAACATTAAACAGTTCAAAAATACATATGTAGTGTTAGCATTAAACATATCAAAAAATACATATGGAGCATATCTAATTTGTATTTTGATATGTGTGAATAGAATTTCATCACATTCAGCAGCTCAATTCAATCATCCATTGATCAAGGATTTTCAGAAAATAATTGAATCAAATTCAACTCGAAATTTATTTAAATTATTTTCATAATCGGGGAGCTTCACAATTTGATCAATTGTTAAATCGATCAAAATAACAACAACCGATACTGAAATAAATAGTCGAACAATGAAATCTAAATAACTGAAACAACTTGTAAACTGAAATTTTGCAACTAAAAAGTTCAATTCTGAATGTTTTTGTTATATATGTTGAATTTTCTCCTGCTTTGATTATAAATCGAAACTAAATAGGAGCATCAGTAATGGCTGAAACAAAAAATTCAATCGGAAAAACTTAATGATTACGTACCTTAAACAACAGTAACGGGTGAATTTTCAACTGATAGATGAATTCGAACAATTTGAACTGAAGAATCTATAATTGAATTTGATTCAAAGAAATTAATGCTTCGTTTTGAAACTGATGTTGAATTCAAAGAAGATACCGTAGAATTTCATATGAACAACAACAATGGTTGAACATAAAAACACGGTTGAATTAGACGAAATTGCTCATAAAAATGAAAAGCAGATTTTGATTTTGTTTTTTTTTTCTCAGATGAACTCGTTAATGGAGAAAACTGAAATTTGAAATTTGATCAATGTTGTTAAGCTAAAACGGAAATCACGTGATTGAAGTTGTTTTAACGGAAAAGGAATCTACAAAATTAATTAATTGGTAATTATACCATATTTATCTCAACCAATTTCAGCTATTTAAGGGAGGTAAAATTAGTTGTATATGTATTTTTATAGCAACAGTTTTTAAAAATACATAATACAAGTTGCTACAAAATGTAATTATGAAATTGTTGCTATAAAATTAATAATTAGGACCTCAAGTATGTCATTTCTGAATTTTAAACTTTTTTATATTAAAATTAGGCTTTGTATTAATTTGTTACTGATGAAAAAATATTATAATTAAAGGCCAAGAATATATATCTATTTTCTGAATATAAAAAAGTAATTAGAAAGTAGATTATAAGTAGTATTTTTTTACGTATAAGAAATTAAAATTATATATGTATTATGTCGGTTCGGTTTGATTTTATTTTTGCTAATACCAAACCAAACCAAGAATGATTGATTTTTTTTTCCAACATCAAACCAAATCATAAGTCGATTTTTTCCCTCAGTTTGATTTGATTCATCGGTTTGGTTTGACTTAGCGGTTCGGTTTGTACACCCCTACTTGCCATAATTATCCAAAGTTTTAATTAAGAGTGATAAATGTTAAATGCTAAAAATAAGGAAATAATATGAATAATATATATTAGAAAATTGATTTTTAGATATTTAATTAAAATAGATTTTTCTAAAAAGTTGCTATAGCTTGTAATTATTTCTTTAGTATAGTAATTAATAAAATTTTTTGTTATAACTTATAATTAACAATCTAATAAATCTATTAAGAATAATTTTCACTTTAATTTTCTACCCGTAAAAATGAAGATATTCTATGAAAAGGCAATAGAACTAAAAGAATTTATAAGTGGCCTATAAATTCTTTTGTCCCAATGCAATACTACATTCTTTTGCTGGTTACCGAAACCTTATAATATTAACTTTTTGAAAATCTCATTGAGCAACAAAGAAACTAGAAAAATAGGTTGGTCCGTTATAAGTATTTTTTTATTGCGTTGAGTTTTAAAAAAAAAAATTGCAATTCAAAGGTTATAATATAGACAATCTATCATAACATGCGCTTCAATAGTTAGTATTACGATACACACCTATAATCCAAATTATACGAACATAATTTTAGTGTTATTCTTAAGGTTCCATACCTTGATCAACAAAGAGACAAAGTAATAAAAATTCTAATCAATTCTTCGGTTATATATTTGACTGTTTTGGAAATATTGATTAATAATTCTTATTACTCCGATTACACTTCCTATTTAGACTATTTAAAAAATTTCTTTGACCGTCAAACAAAGAGAAAAACAAAGCAGAAAATTAATCATTGCTCTATTTATATTTTCCTTAATTTGGGGATGATGCACATCACACATAACGCTATGACAAGTTGTCAACAAAACGTAACAACCATGAATATTAATTTAATACAAACATAAACAAAAACAATTTAAGATTTCCTTAACAATAATAATTACTCAATTAACACCCCCTTTGAATGAGTCTTTCATTTAGTTCAATTTGGCACAACTACATGCACCGCTCCTGAAAGTGATGTCTTCCATCCTTCCTTCCTTTTCTTTTTTTGGTGAATCCATCCTTCCTTCAATAGCTTCAAGTAATTTGATAGACAAGCTTACACATCTTTTTTTTTTTTTTTTTTTTCTCTTTATGTATACATATTTAGAATTCATTGAACGTCCACTAATTCATATTCGTGTCAAAAATATATATCTTATACTAGTTTTTTCCTTAAGGTGAAGTAGCTGAATGCCCCTCTCCGTACCATCAAGGGGTTCTTCTTTGGTTGCCATTTGGTAAGAGGGCCTAGTACATCTCTTTTCAACAGAAAAACAAGACCACATCATTGGATTCTATTTTTAGTAAATTAGTTAATTTGTCTTCCAGCCAAGTGGACTACTCAGGGTCTGAACTTTGATGGCTGTTTTGTATATAAGGAAAGTGGAGATTTACAAGAGAAAGCAAATCAGATCATAAAGGAAGAAAATCACCATTCATCAGTAAGTAATAGGAGTACTCACAAAAGGAAGCAAGTAATTTTGAATTTCCAAAACCCAAAAGATTATTAAGGCAAGGACATTTATTACCTTACCTGCAAATAATTAATGCTCCCCCAACTACGTTATTATTACCAGCGGGGGAATAATTCTCTTTTTCACCTCCTCCTTCTCCTTGGTTTCTCCACTACTTAGTACCTGGCCCCTAAAATCCTAAACAAAAAACGTAACGTTTTAGCAGCAGTGGTAACTATTATAAGGTGAAAAATTGAAGGCCCGTGGCCATGGAAAACATCAGAAATTGGGCAGAATTAGGGATTGTGGATACTATCTACGAAGACGATGTTGAAGATTCCGATGATTCTTCCGTTTCTATTTCTCCAGGAATCTCTCCATCTCCTTCACCTCCCCGCTCCAGGGTCGTTTCCTGGTAAGAGTTTTTAACTTGTACGCAATTGGTAACACTTGTTGTAACAAGTAATCTGTCTCTTCTAGATTATTATTAATCGATTTATATGTATGATTTACTACTGATTCCCAGTAAATTTATATTCAATTGAACATGATTAACTCTTGATTTTTAATTTGTAATTTTTTTTTGTCTTAACATTGTTATGTAAGGTCCCAAGTTACAGGGAATGAGACTGATGTAGTCATACATGTTGAAAGCTCACGTTTTCGCCTACACAAGGTACTTTCATGCTCCAAATTTATTCACTGTTCACCTGTTTCTTTTTCTTTTTACCCATGAATAAGTAGAATAAAAGGAGTTTTTGTTCTTTCTTTTTTTTAATATAAAAAAATCGTTTTTGTTTGTTTGACCATTTTTTCTTTGTTTTACATGTGGATTGATATGTGTTTTTTTGTCTATATGTGTAACTGCAAATAATAATCCATTTTTCCAGTCCTAAATTATGACTAACAGGCGACAGTGCCACCATGACCATGTAAAATTATTGACTTATTGATGTGTTGTTGCTACATCTCAATCAATCTGAACAGAAATAAAGTTGACTAAATAATTTGTTTATTTATTTGTATCTTAGTGTAATCTTAAGTTAAATTACCTCCACGCAAATTTCTACTAAAAATTATTTTAATATATTACATAATGGCACAAGAATTGACATAACAAGATGTTCAAGTTCTAACCGTAATAATCCAAAAAAAAAAAAAAAAATAGAATTCAAATGCAGATTAAAGTACAATAGAACACTATAATAATATGTTATTATGAGATGCAATTGTCTTGTCTTCAAATATTTCCAGAATTCCCCTTTTTGGTTTCATTTTTTAGGATATCTAATTGCATAATTATAATTAACAGGGAATTTCGATAAATTATGGTAGAGGGACGATAATTGTACTACAATTTTCAACATTAGCAGCACTTTTTTTATTTTTTGAAGTTTTCATAAGATTTGGCTATTTCAAGATAAATAGCATTAACAGCAATGAACATATTATAATTTGTATTTCTTCTAATACTAGGGGGACGGAGCCCGTGACAAGGGCCCAACATCGATTATTTTCGGAGTATTTTAAAATTAACAATAAATATTCAAAATTTGATACTAATTAGATACTAAATTATAAGAGTGCATAATAAGTTGGGAGATATTTTAAGTTGTTAACTATTGTAATTTATAATTTTTTAAATATAATTTTCAAATAATATACGTTACTCTCATTGTCCAAACTTTTGTGGCATTAATAGTCAATTATATTCTTAAAATAATTTAAGTTTTTAATTATTGTGATTTATAATATCTTTCTTCTATTCCAATTTAAGTAGTACTAATATGATTTCGAGAGTCAACCAAATATTTTATATCTTTTAAATTTTTTAAGCTGTTAATTACTATAATTTATAGTATTTTTTACGTATTTTTTTGAAATATATAACAAATTATTTTTTTTAGATATTTTAAATTGTTAACTATTGTAATTTATAATACTTTTTATGTAATTTTCAAATAATAGACATTACTCCCCTTATCCAAACTTTTGTAGCATTGATAGCAATTATATTTTAAAAATAATTTAAGTTTTAAATTATTGTGATTTATAATACTTTTTCTTCTATTCCAATTTAAGTAGTACTAATATGATTTCGAGAGTCAACCAAATATTTTATATCTTTTAAATTTTTTAAGTTGTTAATTACTATAATTTATAGTATTTTTTACGTATTTTTTTGAAATATATAACAAATTATTTTTTTTAGATATTTTAAATTGTTAACTATTGTAATTTATAATACTTTTTATGTAATTTTCAACTAATAGACATTACTCCCCTTATCCAAACTTTTGTAGCATTGATAGCAATTATATTTTAAAAATAATTTAAGTTTCTAATTATTGTGATTTATAATACTTTTTCTTCTATTCCAATTTAAGTGACACTGATAGAATTTTGAGAGTCAACCAAATATTTTATATCTTTTAATTTTTTAAGTTGTTCATTATTGTGATTTGTAGAAACTTTTACGTTTTTTTAAATATATAACAGATTAAAAATATACAAATTAAAATGAAGGAAAAAATGAAGGCAAGGCAAAGGATTAATGAAGTTGTACCAAAGCAGACATTTTATCCTTTAAACTTTTTTATTTGTTAATTAGTGTGATTTATAGTATTTATTAAAAAAAAATTGAAATATGTAACATATTATTTATTTATTTTTAGATATTTTAAGTTGTTAACTATTGTGATTTATAATATTTCTTATGTAATTTTCAAATAATGTATATTACTCTCCTTGTCCAAACTTTTGTGACATTAATAGCCAGTTATATTTTTAAATAATTTAAGTTTTTAAGCGGTATAATGCTCAGATGGACATAATAATTAATTAGGGTGATATAATAAAATCACGATTGAAGCAGTGAAGTAGACATATCTCAAGTGACAACTAATTAGAATTGATTTAGCAAAATTACTATAAAAAATTCTTGTAAAAAAAATTAAATGGCCATCATATAAGACGTCAAGTTAATTTAAAATATAAAGAGTTAATTTAGCATTTTATATCTATCTTATCATTTTTATTAAATATTATTAAGTTTTTAATACTTAAATGACTTGTAATAATTAATTAGGGGTGACATTTAGTAAAATTACGGTTGAAGCAGGTGAAACAAACATGTTATAAATGTCTATTTTATTCTTTTAATTAAATATTATTAATTTATTAATATTATTAATTATTTTTTAATACTTAAATGAATTGTAATAATTGATTAGGATGATATTTACTAAAATTACGATTGAAGCAGCTGAAACAAACATGTGATAAATGTATATTTTATTTTTTGTATTAAATATTATTAATTTTTAATATAAAAATGACTTATAATAATTAATTAGGGATGATATAGTAAAATCACGAAGCAAACAGCCTGCTGAAGCAGGCATGGCGAAACCTTCTTTTCTAATATATACTAGAAGTGCAAGGCCCGTGTCAGTATGGGCCCAAAGTAAAACATGTGGATAGCAAGTTTTAAGTTTTAAAATTTATCTTGGAGTAGAAAATTTGAGCAGTAGAATATTTTCATTAGTATGATTGAGCTAAGGGGATCACAATTGAAACTTTTTTTTAACCTTCTTGTTGAATTTTGTGATCAG
The DNA here is from genome assembly GCA_030864215.1 of Capsicum pubescens. Lineage (NCBI taxonomy): Eukaryota > Viridiplantae > Streptophyta > Magnoliopsida > Solanales > Solanaceae > Capsicum > Capsicum pubescens. The sequence continues at coordinate 192,291,220 of CM061539.1, read as the reverse complement.
AAATATAAAGAAAAAAGTGGCGTAAATCTGATGAAATAGCCTAAATCAAATATCCAGCAGATTATTGATTTTCAATATCGCAAAGATTAAGAATCATGTAAATTTACCCGATAAAGAGAATACACATCTTAGATTCGCTATTTATTTGTTTAATTATTAATTTTAACACAGAAAAAGAGTGTTGTTTTTTAATAGAGAAGGGAGAGTTGAGATTTTCTTTTCTTTGTTTTATTTTTAAAACAGAGAAATGTTAATTAATATTGAGGAACTGTAAAAAGTTGAGAAAGATGGCTACACATATTTGATAGAAATTTTGCTAATGTTAAGAAAATACGAAGTGTCTGATAGCAAATTTGTGATAGATACACGTTTTTTGTACTTAAATTTACTTTATTTATATTTAAATTAGTTGGTAAAAATCTTTTACAAATAATCTTTATACTTCTTTTCTTTAATTTCTTTAAAATATAGTAATAAAATTTACTTATGCTTTATTCTTCTCACACTTTACTACATACATTTTATCCTCTTTAAATCTCATTATGCCATTTTACCCTCTTTAAATATCACTGTACATTAAAATCATGATTGAAGCAGCTGAAGTAGAAATCAGTCAATTTTTTTTTAAAAAATTGTTAATTATTGTTATTTACAGTACTTTTTATTTCATTTTCAAATAATGTATGTTGTTTTATATCTTCTTTTGTCCCGTCCCAATTTATGTGGCACTAATATAATTTTGATAGTTAATCAAATATTTTATGTTGACATATCATTTTGTTATTCTTATTTTTCTAATACATAAATGACTTATAATAAGGAGTGATATAGTAAAATCATCATTCGGAAAACGAAAATTTAATTTAAAACATTCAGAGTTAATTTCGCATTTTATGTCTATTTTATTTTCATTAAATATTATTTATTTTCTTAATACTTAGATGACACATAATAATTAATTAAGAGCGATTGATTATGTTATTACTATAAAAATTAATATAATTTTATCATATCCAATAGTAATCATCGATAATTCACCGGAATAGTATATTAATTGAATACGGGATGCTATATTTGCATATGCAAAATATAATATTATTAAACATTATTGGATAGTGCATTATATTTATCTTTCACAATAATAAAATTTTACTATATATTTTTCTTTATTTCTTTTTAACTTGATACATATTGACCCAACACAAATTCTAAGAAAATATTCATTAGAAATTTATTTTATTAAATTAAATTTATTAATTTTGTACTTAAAAATTTAAAGTTAAGTTTAAATATTAGTATTTCTATATAAGAAAAAAATAATTTTAAAATTTAAATTTACTAAAATAAATAAATAAATAAATAAATAAAAAGATTAATTTTCTATATAAAAGTCAATTAAAATAATAAAATTAATTTATTTTAAATATTTAGTTGTAATTAATTAAGATAATTTTTTAATTTTTCATAATTTATGTTGCATCGATAAAATTTTGAGAGTTGAATAGAACTTTTATCTATTTTTAAAAAAGTATTTTAACTTGTTAATTATTGTGATTTATAATAATTTTTACGTAATTATCAAATAATATATTTACTCCTTGTGTCCCAATTTATGTGGATTCGATACAATTTTGAGAGTCAACTAAAATTTTATATATCTTTTAAATATTTTAAGTTGTTAATTATTATGATTTGCAGTACTTTTTCTTTTATCTCAATTTATGTGGCATTGCTAAAATAATGAGAGTCAATAAAATTTCTATATGTCTTTTAAATATTTTAAGTTATTAATTATTGTGATTTGTGGTAACAAATTAGTTTTGAATATGATAGCCAATTAAATAAATAATTTATTTTTTACTTCCAATATGTAGTTATAGTTAATTAATATAAATTAATAGAATATATTAAATATTTAAACCATTATGATGAAACAATGGAATTATTATATATTGGGGTATGGTATATAATTAAGCGGGAGTAGAGAGGCTTTTTTGGTAATTGCATAAGAGGTGGTCGAAAATAATTTTTTATTTTGTCATGATTTATGCCGCACCAATAAAATTTTGAGAGTTGAATAGAACTTTTATCTATTTTTAAAAAAGTATTTTAACTTGTTAATTATTGTGATTTATAATAATTTTTTCGTAATTATCAAATAATATATTTACTCATTGTGTCCCAATTTATGTGGCTTCGATACAATTTTGAGAGTCAACTAAAATTTTATTTATTTTTAAAATATTTTAAATTGTTAATTATTATGATTTGCAGTACTTTTTCTTTTATTTCAATTTATGTGGCATTGCTAAAATAATGAGTGTCAATAAAATTTATATATGTCTTTTAAATATTTTAAGTTATTAATTATTGTGATTTGTGGTAACAAATTAGTTTTGAACATAATAGCCAATTAAATAAAAAAAAAATTACTTTCAATATGTAGTTATAGTTAATTAATAAAAATTAATTGAATATATTAAATATTTAAATCATTATAATGAAACAATAAAATTGTTATATATTGGGATATAGTGTGTAATTAAGTGGAAGTAAAGGGATATTTTGGTAATTGGATAAGAGGCGGTCGAAACCACCTCTTCTATATAAATAGAAATAGAATAAATATAAATATAAATATAAATATAAATATAAATAAATAATAATATGATCTCTACTTATTCTGCTCCTATCGACAAGGAAGGAGTTCTCATCAAATATTTATCGAAACACATTTTAACTATGAGATATTCACCTATTTTGTAAATGTTAGTGATAGTTCTAATAAAAAACTCATATATATGATAGTTCAAGTATGAAACTCAAAAAATTCAAATAGTTTAGATGAAACTCAAAAAATTCAAACAGTTTAGATGTACTTTTTTTTTTTTGAGTTGAAGTTTGGTGAATCAGCTGTATATATTTTTTTTACACTATGACATGATTTTTACCTGTTGCAGCAGGTAATTTATTTTTATAATTTTTTTATTTTTTTTTATTTTTTTTTTTAACCCTTTTTAACTCCGTTTCTTTTCCTCCTGTATACTTGAGAGCTGTGCCTGCAAACTGAAGTGTACATTTCACCATTAATGCAATAGCTGGAGACATTTACTGAATATTTCCTAAATTTACCTTAGGATCCATTGGCAGCAAGGAGTGGATTTCTGAAAAGGAAGCTGAAGGGTCTGTCCGAATTAACCCTCTCTCCGCCGTTAAAGATAACGGCCGAAACATTTTCCTTAATCTCCGAGTTCTGCTACGACTCTCACATCGTCATAACGCCGTTTAACGTCGCCGCACTTCGTACGGCGGCGGAATTGCTAGAAATGGCGGAGGCTAATAACATTGCAGGTGGCGAAAACTTGGCTCAGAGAACGGAAGCATATTTCCGGCGTGTAATCGCCGTTAATCGTGAGTATGCATCGATCGTGCTGCGTTCTTGTATTCCCCTGCTTCCGGAGTGTGAAACGACGTCGTCACTGTTGAGTAGATGTATTGAAGCGTTAAGTTTGGTAGACGACGGTGATTGCATTTTGAGGTGCCTTAACGACGTTAAAGAGTTGCGGCCTGTGGAATTTCTGGTAATCGTCACGTCAATGAATCGGTGGTTGGGCGGAAGCCATGATCAGCTCTATAGAGTTGTTGACCTTTATCTTAAGGTAAGAGATTTTGTTATTTTCAATCTCCATTTAATTTTACTTGTATCGTTTTGCGGTACAAGAGTCAATTTAATTAATTTTGAAAGCTAAAATTGAATCAAACTAAATTACTAACATTTTAATCTTAGATGATGCACTTGATTGGTTTTGTCATTTAATTTGTTAGTAACTCTGTTCTTTCAACAGGAATACAAGGGGAAGATATCAGATGAAGAAAAAATTGCAATGTGCAATTACATCGACTGTACAATCCTCTCGCCTCAACTTCTCATGCACGCGGTCCAAAACGCCAAAATGCCTTTAAGGTTTGTCGTCCAAGCTATGTTCATTGAGCAATTGAACACCCGTCGCTCTATCCTCACCGCGACTGTTGCTGACAACAACCAACACCAACACCAACACCGCGATCATCACATGAATCATCAGCTCCAAAACAAAAACGAAGCCACTTTGGGTACAATTCTCGAACGAGATGCAGCACTTCGTCAAGTGTCACAGCTCAAGGCAGCAATGAACGCCACGAGCTCGCGAATCCAGAGTCTAGAGCAAGAGTTGAGTGGCATGAAGAAGCTTCTTGAAGAATCAGACCAAAACGCGAAGAATAATTTGTCTCATAACTCTGCTCGCTCAGCTAGTTTTCGATTGAGTTCCGAGAATAAGATTGATAGAGGGCAAATTGGATCAGTCTCTTCAGCAAGCTTTCGGATACTTACAGCTAGAGATAGAGCGGTCATGGGGTCGTCTAATTCATCTGAAATATCATTCGAGGAAAGTACAAAAGTGGAAAAGAATAATTTTAGTCGAAGGCTTATGAACGGCTTAAAGAGCGCATTCAGAGTATCAAAGAAGAAAACGGAGACAAAGGTGGAAAATGTAAAAGGGGCTGAAGATGGTAAAGAACAACATGGTGATGTTGTGGTAATAAAGAAGGATGTGCCTTTTCGCAGGCAGCCTCGTTCTCTAGCGTAGAAAATAAAGATCTATTTAGTTTCTATTGAATTTGTCTTCTCTTATTAGTTTATCAGATTACCTTCATGACAAGATTCTATGCTTCTCTAAATTGATATAGGATTTAAACTGTGTTACTAGTTGCTTGATTTGTGCTGTCTGCACACTGTAGTCCGTTTAGCGAAATTTTTGTAAGGTCAAAAGTGATTTTCCTTTAACAAGACATTGCTTAGTTTAATTGTAAAAGTTAAAAGGTGTTTGGTTAAACTTTTAGGGAAAAAATGAGTACTTTTTAGTATTACTAATGAAGAAGAAAAAGTAATTTCTCTAGGAAAATATAATTGTCCTTTTGACAAATTACTGCAGGGATGCAGTAACTTTTTAGAATTTCAATTGTATACTTGGAGGTTGTATTGTAAATTGGTCAGTGTCATGTCCTAACCAAATTCTCATTTATGCTAGAGTGTAGTCCAATTAAGAGAACGTGATTTAGTAATACGCTCACATGTGACTTATTAAAGGGGCGAAAATATTATGATGGAAAGAAGAGAAAAGAAAAATTATTATAGGTATTCCTGCACAAAGAAGGTTTGAGAAATCAAATAAACGTAACCTTTTCATTAGCCAACTTTTTACTTGAAGAATTCTTATTCTTCTTCTATGAGTTCAAGCATGAACTCTGAACAGAGAGAGTAGTAGAGAATTTTATTGATTAATCTGTAATCATTAAGTCATTTACACAGTGTTAAGGATATATTTATATATACAAGTATAGTTAAGCTTAGTAAAGAGACTAGTCAGTTAGGTTGTTGTAGTTTGTTAGAAAAGAGAGTGGTGTACAGCTGGTGTACAACTGTCAAGTTAGTGGAGTTGGATGTTAGTGGAGTCGGTTATTTTTCTCTATAAGTAGCAATTGCATCACTAACAATGTAATTAGAACAGATCACTTTTCAATCAATAAAGCTTGTTCATTCCTCTAAGAACCATATCAACGAACTTAGTTCAATAGCTCTAGGGATTTTATCATGGTATCAGAGCGGTGATCCACGAGCTGCTGCAGCTACGCACTGGAGTATCGTCAACAATGGCGGACAACACCACATCTTCACTCAATTCGCAGAACCTAGCAGGAATGACAGTGCAAATTGATTTCCATCATCCTCTATATCTGTAAAATTCGGATACACTTGGATTGGTGTTAATTGGCATCAAGTTAACATGACCAGAGAATTACACATTGTAGAGCAAATCGATGCAATTGGCCTTGCTAGGAAAAAACAAGCTCGGTTTCGTGGATGACAGTTGTACAAAAGCTCAGTACAGTGGCGATTTGGGGAAACTCTGGGAACGATGTAATGCGATTGTTCTGAGTTGGATTGGAGCTACTGTTTCACCGGATTTGGTTTCTAGCATAGTATATGTGTTTGATTCAAAAAAGGTTTGGGATGAATTCAAGGAAAGGTTCGATAAATCAAATCTCACTTGAATATATCAGCTCTGGAAGGATATAGCTACTCTAACTCAAGGTACGGACTCAGTCACTGCTTACTATTCCAAAATGCGAGATTATTGGGATGAGATAAATGCCTTAGTACTAGGGGTAGGCTGTAGTTGTGAAGGATCTAAGGCTTCCACTGAAATGCTGAGAAATCAAAGGTTGTTGCAATTTTTGATAGGGCTAAATGAGAGTTTCAGTCATGTTCGAAGTGATATTTTATTGCGCACCCCTGTCTTGACGGTCAATCAGGCATATGCACTAGTAGTGCAAGAAGAAAGCCAAAGAGGCATGGGTGCTGGTAGCAAACAAATGGATTTCAACACCTTAATGGCTGGAGGTGACCACAGATAGAAGGGATCAGCATTTAACTCGTCTAAACCTGCTTCTACTTCAAATCAAACCACCTATAAGAAGCCACTCTTTCCAACAGGTTGTGTTCACTGTGGTTACAGAAACCATTTAACAGAGGATTCTATAGAGTGGTAGGATATCCACCTGATTTCAAAACAAAAAGAAGGGCCAATATAGTCCCACTAAAGCCTATGCCTGAGGTAATATTGTGGATGTAGAAATTTGACATGTTTCTTCAGGAGAAGGGAGGTACATTGTAACACCCCATATTCAAGTACATGTATTGGCGTATTCAAGTACGTGTATTAGTCTTATTTATATGGAATTAATTTTTTTATTTTATTTATACCGGAATTTGCCCGTCGATGGTTCCATACGAAGGTTATTGAATAAGCCTTCCAACGATATAAAGATTTCCAAAAACGGATAGGTTTCGGATATAATCGAGCACGTTCGAAACTATAAAACGGTGGCCGGGATATTTGGGAATAGTAAATGTGCAGGAAAATTTCCTACACAGAAACTACTGAGGCTGGCCAAATTTTTGGGTCAACTTCGAATGATCATAACTCCCTTAATATAATGAACTGGGAGAGCTGCTACCTATGAAAAGAAAGATCTTTGAGTCTTCTTTCCAATGCAATTGGTTTCATACAAATCGAATATCTAAGTAAGGAGTTATACTCGTTTTACTTCAGCCTATCAAAATAGATTTTTAGGGTCAACTTCAAACGACCATAACTCCTTGTACAGGACGAACTGGGTGGCCTACTTTATATGAAATGAAATCCCTTTGAGTTATCTTTCCAACGATACCAATTTCACCCAAATACGATATCGGATCAAAGAGTTATGGTCGATCTACTTTAGCTTACCAAAACAGTCCACCAAAGGACAGATTTGACATTATTTAAATTTTAAAGGCATTTTGGTCATTCCCTATTATATTATGGACGGGAATATGTGTATATATACATGTATATGAGTTCAAAAACTCATTTTCATCATTAATCATTGAGAAAGAACAAACCCTAGCCAAATTTGACCTTTAAATTACTTTTGATTCAACCGTAGAAATTCCAAAGTAATCCGATAACTGCGTTTGTCATCTCGAGAGCTTCGAACGGCACCTGTTATTTGTGTAAACAGGATTGCATAATCAAGAGGTGAATTCTAAGGTATGAATATTGTTTGCCTTTGTTCTCTTCCATATGTATATGTGTGATAGATGATTATATGTATTGGTTGTTATTGAAAGGTGATGAAAATAGGGTTATGAACTATTTTGCATGGTTTGGTTGTATTGAATTGTGGAAGGTGGATATGGTAATTGAGTTATGGAAGGTGGATATGGTGATATACTATTGAATTGATGATTATTTATGTCTATGGCTCAATTTGGTTTAATGGATTGGTTGGAAGGATAAATGAATCCAAACTTGATATTGGAGGATGTTGTATGAATATGCATGGCATGTGAATGTAATTGGAGTATAAGAGGGTTAAAGTGACACCCTTTATGGTGTAATTAAGGCTTACTACTTAACCACTAGTTTGGTGAATTCAAATAATTGAATTGTGACGTTTGGTCGCTAATACTAGATTGCTATATATGTTCATTGTAGATAAGTAATCCGAAAAGACGAGAAGTCCATTTGGGACTAGTATTGAAGGTTGACAGTCAGGTATGTAAAGCATACTCTATACCATATCTTTGGCATGAAAGTGAACAATTGTTCTACTAAGAAAGTTTCCAAAGTTATTCAATAACATGTGATCCATAATGGTTTTGTATGATGTCCTACGTTACCAATGAACTTGTTCCACCCTACAAGATGTCAAGACATTCCAATACTTACTTGTTTTCCAAATCTTACATGTTTATTGCACTAATGAATGTCAGAAGGTATCCGGTTACTCAAACAAGATCCATGTGCTATTAATGACTCCAAAACGTTTCATTGATATACCAATAAGTTCCTACTTCATTGTTATGGCATTGATGACTCCAAAACACTTCATTGATGTGCCAATGAGTTCTTACTTCATTGTTATTGCATTGATGGTCTATTTATATGTCTCTTATTGATGTATCATTGTTTTAAAGTATCAAAAATGCGGTGGCAACCGAAATAACAATCTCAAAGATTAATTGAACTAAATGATGAAAGTTCTCTCTTATCGGGCGGTATCCCAGGGGCATAAGCCTACCATGGGTCGATCCCTATTTATGTGTTTATGGGTGGTATCCCAGGGGCATAAACCTATCATGGGTCGATCCCAGTTGATATGTACTGGAGGCAGCCTAATGGTCACAGTACAGTACAATAATGATTACAAAGATGATAAGAACGAAGGTAAAGTGATTGAATAAATACAATGTACAGGCTGTCACAAGTTCTAGTAAGTGTGGTCCACTCCTATTACGATTTATTCACTTTTTTATGATTTCTATTGAGCTCCTATATCATATGTGATTATCTACAACTTTACATACTCGGTACATATTTCGTACTGACGTCCCCCACGGGAGACCTGCATTTCATGCTGCAGGCACAGGTACCTCAGCTCATACACCGCACAAGTAGGAGCCAGGATATCCAGCTGCTTTTGGTGAGCTCCAGTTTGCTTCGGGGCTTTCCGTGTCATATCCAGTCACTTTTGGTATTGTATAGAAGTTAGTTATATGGCGGGGTGTGTACCGACCTTAGTTAAACTCTGTGTATTGTTTAGAGGATTTGTAGACCTAATGTACAGTCAAGGTGGTGTTTTGTTAGTAGACGTGATGGCTCAAACGGCCAAGTATTGTATATACATATATATGAGTGCTCGAGCTTATACAGGTGATTATTTCCTTTTATATGCGACATGATGCTGTCCGAATTTCGGGTTGTCATAGAGGTATGCATGGGAAGTATAAGGTTATGAGTTGGTTCTCCCGGTCCTCCTCGGTTACGGGTGCCAGTCCGCCCCAATAGGATTTGAGGCGTGACAAAAGTGGTATCAGAGAAGTTCGTCCTAGCGAGTCTACAAAGCCGTGTCTACGTAGAGTCTTGTTTATCGATGTGTCGTGCACCGCATCTATAAACAGGAGGCTATGTACATTTAGGAATTGTTTCTTTTCTTCATGTCTTAGATCGTGCGATAGAGCTTATATTGTATATGAAGTCATAGTTGACCACTGAATCCATTTGTTTCTCTTATTATAGAAATGATGCCGGTTACCAGAAGCAAGAATACCGGTAAGCAAGTAGATGTGGCTGCCGAAGAGGGGACTAGTAAGTCACCCACTATACCAGCTAATCAAAGTGAGGCTCCAGCTGAGCATGCATCAGAAACTTCTTCCACTCTGGAAGAAATAAGGGGGAGGAGAACTATATCCCCAGAGCCACCTATTAATGTTGTTGATCAAGATCTTAGAAATGCAGTGCAACTTTTGACTCGTATAGTTGCTGGGCAAGCCATTCCTACCACGGGTCCTAGTGGTACAGATAGGGCGGCTAGCCTTCGAACACAGGATTTTCTTAAGATGGATCCTCCCACTTTTACTGGATCAGATCTTAACGAGGACCCACAGGACTTTATTGATCAAATTCAAAGGGCCTCCGATGTTATGCATATAACGGGTAGAGAGACAGTGGAGTTAGCGGCGTATAGATTTAAAGGGGAGGCTATATATTGGTACGAGGACTGGAAACGATCTAGGGGTATTGATGCACCCCCAGCTACTTGGAAAGAGTTCAAAGAGGCATTTCTTGATCATTATCTTCCATTCGAGATTCGTCAGGCCCGTGCAGATCAGTTTTTAAATCTTCGTCAGGGGAATATGAGCGTGAGGGAGTACAGTCTTCGATTTAATTCCTTGTCGAGATATGCTCCTAATGCTGTAGCTACTATGGATGACAGAGTTCATCAATATGTGGATAGGCTGGATCCATATCTGGTTAGAGATTGTACTATTGCCGCTTTGAACAAAGATATGGACATAGCGAGGATCCAAGCTTTTACACAGAAAATGAAAGATCAGAGGCAGAGGAGAAGAACATAGGAATTAGAAAGAGGATATTCCAAGAGGGCCATATCTACAGGGCAGTTCATGACATCCCAAGGAGGGTTCAGACCACAGTTTTCTGCTAGACCACCTAGGCCATTATCTTCTTATTCTGCAGCTAGTGCCCCACCACAGTTCCAAGGGTCCAGAGGAAATCAATTTGGGCACAGAAGTGAGAGTCAGAGTTCGCGGACAGTGGGGTACCAAGGGCAAAGGAATATGAGCCAATCGAGACCTCCTCGAGAGCCATGCAATAAATGTGGAAGGTATCATTTGGGCGCATGTCGGCTGGGGACCAATGTTCGCTTTTGGTGCGGTATGTCGGGGCATATGATGAGAGAATGCCCATGAAGGGGCATAGGGGGTATGGCACGACCTACGGGGTCATTTGTTGCATTATCATCATCAATGCCTTATTCAGGAAGGGGTGCACAACCAATGAGTCATTTTAGAGGTGATAAAGGAGCCACGAATTCTAGCGGGGCTCAAAATCGTACGTATGCTCTAGCGGATCGACAAAATTTAGAGGCTTCCCCAGATGTGGTTACGGGTACGTTGTCTATCTTTTCATTCATTTATATGCCTTAATTGATCCCAGTTCTACATTATCTTATGTTACTCCATTGGTTGCTGGAAAGTTCGAATGAATACTCGAACTGTTAGTTAAGCCATTTGAAGTGTCCACACCGGTTGGGGAATCTATTATAGCTAGAAGGGTTTATCGAAACTGCATAGTAACTGTTTGTGGTCGTGATACGATGGCTGATCTTGTGGAGTTAGAAATGGTAGATTTTGATGTCATAATGGGTATAGACTGGTTGGCGTCTTGTTATGCCACAATTGATTGCTGCACGAAAAAGGTATATTTCCATTTTCCAAATGAATCAGTCCTTGAATGGAAAGGTAAAATTAGCGCGCCAAGAGGTAGATTTATTTCTTATTTTAAGGCGAGAAGAATGATTTCCAAGGGATACATATATCATTTAGTTAGAGTAAGGGATACAGAAGCGGAGCCACCAACTCTTCACGCTGTTTCGGTGGTAAATGAATTTTCTGATGTATTTTCTGAAGATCTTCCAGGTTTGCCTCCTGAACGAGAAGTAGAGTTTGGTATTGATGTAATACCAGGAACCCAACCAATCTCCATTCCTCCGTATAGAATGGCCCCAGCAGAATTACGAGAATTGAAAGAACAATTGAAAGATTTGCTAGAGAAGGGATTCATAAGGCCTAGTATGTCCCCCTGGGGAGCACCAGTGTTATTTGTGCGCAAAAAGGATGGCTCGCTGAGGATGTGTATTGATTATCGACAATTGGATAAGGTGACTATTAAGAATAAATATCCTCTCCCAAGAATTGATGATTTATTTGATCAGTTACAGGGTGCCAAGCGCTTTTCTAAGATTGATTTGAGGTCAGGTTACCACCAAGTGAGGGTCAAAGAGAAGGATATACCCAAGACAACTTTCCGAACATGGTATGGTCATTATGAGTTTCTAGTTATGTCATTTGGGCTAACAAATGCACCCGCAGTTTTTATGGATTTGATGAATAGGGTGTTTAAGCCATTCCTGGATGTATTTGTGATAGTTTTTATAGGTGATATTCTAGTTTATTCTATATCAGAAGAGGACCATGACAATTACTTACGACAGGCATTACAGACTCTTCGTGATTGTAAGCTTTATGCAAAGTTCTCTAAATGTGAGTTTTGGTTAAAGTCGGTGGCATTTTTGGGTCATATTGTATCTAGTGAAGGGATAAAGGTTGATGCTCAAAAGATAGAAGCTGTGAAGAACTGGCCAAGGCCCACAACGCCTACGGAGATTCGTAGTTTTCTCGGGTTGGCCGGTTATTATAGAAGGTTTGTTAAAGGCTTTTCTTCCATTTCAGCACCCTTAACCAAGCTAACCCATAAAGCATCCAAATTCCAATGGAATGATGCCTGTGAGAAGAGTTTTCAAGATTTTGAAGAACAAGTTGATTTCTACACCCGTGTTGGTACTTCCAGAAGGCACCGAAGGGTATATAGTGTATTGTGATGCTTCCAGAATTGGTTTAGGATTTGTATTGATGCAGCATGGTAAGGTAATAGCATATGCTTCTAGAAAATTACGGCCACATGAGAAAAATTATCCTACACACGATCTTGAGCTGGCAGCAGTTATTTTTGCTTTAAAGATATGGCGCCACTACTTATATGGGGTTCATGTTGATATATACACTGATCATAAGAGCTTGCAATATATTTTTAATCAGAAAGATCTAAATTTAAGGCAGCGGATATGGCTTGAACTATTAAAGGACTACGATGTTGATATCTTGTACCATCCAGGGAAAACAAATGTGGTAGCTGATGCGTTAAGTCGTAAGGCTATGATGGCGCCTATAGAAAGGCAAGGGATGATTAAATATCTTCACCAGTTAGCTAGTTTGGGAGTTCGCCTTCTTGAAACTCTGAATAAAGAGTTTATCGTACATAATGCTGCGGAATCTTCATTAGTAGCTGAAGTGAAAGAGAAGCAATATGCAGATCCTATTTTATTACATCTTAAGGAGGACGTTCAGAGTGGTGCGACCAAGGCATTTGAGCTTACGCGAGAAGGAGTACTTCAGTGCCAAAACCGATTGTGTGTGCCGGATATAGACGGGCTAAGAAAGAAGATTATGACAGAGGCATATTTTTCAAGGTATTCCATTCATCCAGGATCAACCAAAATGTATCAAGATTTGAAAGATATGTATTGGTGGAATGACATGAAGAAGAGCATTGCAGAATTTGTAGTTGAATGTCCAAATTGTCAAAGAGTTAAAGTTGAGCACCCAAACCCCGGAGGTTATATGCAATGCATTGATCTTTCAAGCTGGAAGTGGGACATGATCAACATGGATTTCGTTATTGGTTTGCCTCGTACATCCCAGAAGTTTGATTCTATATGGGTGATTGTTGATAGGCTTACCAAATCCGCACATTTCCTACCAGTTAGGACCACTTACACAGTTGAAGAGTATGCGAAGCTGTACATTAAAGAGATAGTCCGATTACATGGAGTGCCAATCTCTATTATATCAGATCGGGGAACCCAATTTACCGCAAACTTTTGGAAGTCTTTTCAGAGGTGTTTGGGAACACAAATGAAGTTGAGTACAGCTTTTCACCCTCAAACAGATGGACAAACAGAACGTACCATCCAAACACTTGAAGATATGTTACGAGCTTGTGTAATAGATTTTAAGGGCAACTGGGATGATCATTTACCTCTTATTGAGTTTGCCTACAATAATAGCTATCATTCAAGTATCAAAATGGCACCATATGAAGCTTTATATGGAATGAAGTGTAGATCACCAATAGGATGGTTCGAAGTGGGTGAAACTCTTTTGTTTGGACCGGATCTTGTTTATCAAGCCATAGAGAAGGTTAAAGTAATTCAACAACGACTGAAAATAGCCCAATGTCGACATAAGTCATATGTGGACAGTAGAAGGAGAGGACTAGAGTTTTCTATAGGTGATTGGGTATTTTTGAAGGTATCACCAATAAAAAGGGTAATGAGATTTGGAAAGAAAGGGAAGTTGAATCCACGTTATATAGGCCCGTATAAGATCACTCGAAGGTTTGGACAAGTTGCATATGAATTAGAGCTAACCCAAGAGCTCTCATCAGTACATCCGGTATTTCATGTGTCAATGCTTCGAAAGTGCATCGGAGATCCATCACATATCACTTCTACTGAGAATGTGCAAGTTGCGGAAGATCTTACCTATGAGGAAGTGCCTATATCTATTCTAGATCGCCAAGTTAAGAAGATGAGAAATAAAGAGATAGCATCGGTGAAAGTACGTTGGAGAAATCTTCAAAGGGAAGAGATTACATGGGAAGCTGAGGAAGCAATGAAATCTAAGTACCCTCATTTGTTCAAAGATGAAGAGGAAGTACAAGAAACGGAGTTAGAACATTAACAAGTAAGTTATTTTTTTATATATGCATAGTATTTATGTGATGATGTGAATGTTAATGATGGACTTGAACTTGTTTCGGTTGAATAACTACGCTAACATTCGAGGACGAATGTCCTAAAGGGGGGAAGGATGTAACACCCCATATTCAATTACATGTATTGGCGTATTCAAGTACGTGTATTGGTCTTATTTATATGGAATTAATTTTTTTATTTTATTTATACCGGAATTTGCTCGTCGATGGTTCCATGCGAAGGTTATTGAATAAGCTTTCCAACGATATAAAGATTTCCAAAAACGGATAGGTTTCGGATATAATCGAGCACGTTCGAAACTATAAAACGGTGGCCGGGATATTTGGGAATAGTAAATGTGCAGGAAAATTTCCTGCACACAAACTACTGAGGCTAGCCAAATTTTTGGGTCAACTTCGAATAATCATAACTCCCTTAATATAATGAACTGGGAGAGCTTCTACCTATGAAAAGAAAGATCTTTGAGTCTTATTTCCAATACAATTGGTTTCATCTAAATCCAACGTCTGAGTAAGGAGTTATACTCGTTTTACTTCAGCCTATCAAAACAGATTTTTAGGGTCAACTTCAAACGACCATAACTCCTTGTACAGGACGAACTGGGTGACCTACTTTATATGAAATGAAATCCCTTTGAGTTATCTTTCCAACGATACCAATTTCACCCAAATCCAATATCGGAGCAAAAAGTTATGGTCGATCTACTTTAGCTTACCAAAACAGTCCACCAAAGGACAGATTTGATATTATTTAAATTTTAAAGGCATTTTGGTCATTCCCTATTATATTATGGACGGGAGTATGTGTATATATACATGTATATGAGTTCAAAAACTCATTTTCATCATTAATCATTGAGAAAGAACAAACCCTAGCCAAATTTGACCTTTAAATTACTTTTGATTCAATCGTAGAAATTCTAAAGTAATCCGATAACTGCGTTTGTCATCTCGAGAGCTTCGAACGGCACCTATTATTTGTGCAAACAGGATTGCATAATCAAGAGGTGAATTCTAAGGTATGAATATTGTTTGTCTTTGTTCTCTTCCATATGTATATGTGTGATAGATGATTATATGTATTGGTTGTTATTGAAAGGTGATGAAAATAGGGTTATGGACTATTTTGCATGGTTTGGTTGTATTGAATTGTGGAAGGTGGATATGGTAATTGAGTTATGGAAGGTGGATATGGTGATATACTATTGAATTGATGATTATTTATGTCTATGGCTCAATTTGGTTTAATGGATTGGTTGGAAGGATAAATGAATCCAAACTTGATATTGGAGGATGTTGTATGAATATGCATGGCATGTGAATGTAATTGGAGTATAAGAGGGTTAAAGTGACACCCTTTATGGTGTAATTAAGGCTTACTACTTAACCACTAGTTTGGTGAATTCAAATAATTGAATTGTGACGTTTGGTCGCTAATACTAGATTGCTATATATGTTCATTGTAGATAAGTAATCCGAAAAGACGAGAAGTCCATTTGGGACTAGTATTGAAGGTTGACAGTCAGGTATGTAAAGCATACTCTATACCATATCTTTGGCATGAAAGTGAACAATTTTTCTACTAAGAAAGTTTCCAAAGTTATTCAATAACATGTGATCCATAATGGTTTTGTATGATGTCCTACGTTACCATATGTGATTATCTACAGCTTTACATACTCGGTACATATTTCGTACTGACGTCCCCCACGGGGGACCTGCATTTCATGCTGCAGGCACAGGTACCTCAGCTCATACACCGCACAAGTAGGAGCCAGGATATCCAGCTACTTTTGGTGAGCTCCAGTTTGCTTCGGGGCTTTCCGTGTCATATCCAGTCACTTTTGGTATTGTATAGAAGTTAGTTATATGGCGGGGTGTGTACCGACCTTAGTTAAACTCTGTGTATTATTTAGAGGCTTTGTAGACCTAATGTACAGTCAAGGTGGTGTTTTGTTAGTAGACGTGATGGCTCCAACGGCCAAGTATTGTATATACATATATATGTGTGCTCGAGCTTATACAGGTGATTATTTCCTTTTATATGCGACATGATGTTGTCCGAATTTTGGGTTGTCATAGAGGTATGCATGGGAAGTATAAGGTTATGAGTTGGTTCTCCCGGGCCTCCTCGGTTACGAGTGTCAGTCCGCCCCAATAGGATTTGAGGCGTGACATACATATCCGAGGAACAATATCAACAATTCATCATAGCAAGTTTCAGTAACACCTCAGGCAGGAACAACACTAACAACACTAACAATACCTCAGGTGATTTTCAGGCTAATATGACAGGTATACTTGCACATTTATCCAGTATTTTTTCACATGAGTGGATAATTGATTCTGGTGCATCTCACCATATCACACCATATAAAGAGTGCTTGTTTAATCCTTTAAAACTTGAGGGTTATGAGAGAAATAAGGTTCAAGTACCTATAGGTGGTAGATGTGAAGTTACACACAAAGGAACCACTGTCATGCTGAGAGATCATAGGCTTAAGAATATTCTATATGTTCTTGATTTCAAGTATAACTTTTTTTCAGTGTCAAAGATGACAAAAGATCTTTGCTGCTTAGTATGCTTTTACCCAGATTTTTGTGTTTTCTAGGACCTTTACTCTGGCAAGGTCTTGGGGATTGGTAGAGAAAACAATGGTTTATACTTGCTGAAGGATGACGCAACAAGACATCATGTAGTAGGTTCAACAATTCATAAAGAAGTTGATGGTGCAATGTGGCATATGAGATTAGGCCATCCATCTATCAGTATTCCAAGTTGCATTCTCATTGTTTAGAATAAAAGAGAAGCACACAAACTATGTGAGATATGCCCATTATCCAAGCAGACAAAGTTACAGTTTCCTGTTAGTAACTCACATTCTAATAGCATTTTTCAGTTGATACATGTTGATGTATGAGGTCCTTTTAAGGTTCCCACTTATGACAGAAAACATTACTTTGTTACCATTGTTGATGACTATAGTAAATATACGTGGACATGTTTGGTTCAGTATAAGTCTGAAGTGATTGTTGTTCTGAAAGATTTTTTGTTAAAAGTAAAGAATCAGTTTGGTACTACTGTGAAGACATTAAGATCAGACAATGGTAGAGAGTTTTTCAATTCTCAGTGTTTTGATTTACTTTCATCCTTGGGCATTATTCATCAAAGTTCTTGTCCATAAACACCCCAACAAAATGGGGTGGTGGAGAGAAAACATAGACACATTCTTGAGGTAGCTAGAGCTCTTAAATTTCAGAGTTCCATCCCTAACAGGTTCTGGGAAGACTGTGTTATGACTGCAACATATCTTATAAATAAACTGCCTACACCAATTTTGCAAGGAAAGTCTCCTTATACAATTTTATATAAGAAACCTGTAGTATATGATCACTTA
This sequence comes from Capsicum pubescens, assembly GCA_030864215.1. Taxonomy (NCBI): domain Eukaryota; kingdom Viridiplantae; phylum Streptophyta; class Magnoliopsida; order Solanales; family Solanaceae; genus Capsicum; species Capsicum pubescens. Next base: position 192,273,318 of record CM061539.1, on the reverse strand, counting down.
AGGGTCTTTGGTTGCTTATGTTTTGCATCTACTTTACCTAAAGGAGATAAGTTTGAACCAAGAGCCAAAAAAGCAGTTTTTATTGGTTATACTGAGACTCAAAAGGGATACAAGTTATTTGATCTTCAGCAGAACACATGTTGGGTCAGTAGAGATATGATATTCAGAGAAGACATCTTTCCATTCAAGGGAATCACATATGAAGGAACCACTATTTTTGATGTTCCACACTCTGTCAATGATCAGCACCATCCTGACCCTTCTCAATACCTATGCCTGCATCACATGCCCCTGTATATGATGATTCTGTTAGCTCTTCTGGTGTGCCAGAAGTTGCATATAATATGCAACATTCCACAGTTGAAGCTGATGAAGTATCACCAGTGGAACATTCATTTCCACCTGTTCCACAACCAACAGACTTGAGAAGGAAAACAAGGAGTGTCAATCCGCCAATATGGTTAAAGGATTATGTAACCACTAAATCTGGTGGTAAGTCTGGAGGTACGATCCTTTATTTTATCTCAAATGTGTTGTCTTATGATAATGTCTCACCAGCATACCAAGCCTATCTGCGAGCCTTTCCAGCTCAAATTGAACCACAAAATTTTAAAGAAGCCGCAACAGATGAACACTGGATTAAGGCTATGCAGCTTGAAATTCAAGCCCTGGAGGAAAATCAGACTTGGGACCTGGTCCCTCTGCCACCAGGGAAACATGCCATAGGTTCTAAATGGGTATACACGATTAAATATAAGGCTGATGGGAGCATTGAAAGATACAAGTCTAGATTAGTTGCGAAGGGATACAATCAGCAGAAAGGTTTGGATTATCATGATACCTTCTCACCTATTGCTAAAATAGTGACAGTCAGAGCTGTGATAATTCAGGCAGCCTCCAAGAAGTGGGACATCTTCCAAATAGATGTAAATAATGCTTTCCTACAAGGAGATCTTTATGAAGATGTATACATGGAATTGCCTCAAGGCTTTTAGAGACAAGGAAGTAAACTGATATGTAAACTGAAAAAATCATTATATGGACTCAAACAGGCTTCCAGACAGTGGAATATTAAGCTCACAAATGCATTAATTTCTGGTGGCTATACACAAAGCAGCTATGATCACTCACTGTTTATTCAGAGATCAGGACATGATATTGTAATGGTCTTGGTTTATGTTGATGATCTGCTTATGTAACACCCCGTATTCAAGTATATGTATTGGCGTATTCAAGTACGTGTATTGGTCTTATTTATATGGAATTAATTTTTTTATTTTATTTATACCGGAATTTGCCCGTCGATGGTTCCATACGAATGTTATTGAATAAGCTTTCCAACGATATAAAGATTTCCAAAAATGGATAAGTTTTAGATATAATCGAGCATGTTCGAAACTATAAAACGGTGGCCGGGATATGGTGAATAGTAAATGTGCAGGAAAATTTCCTGCACACAAACTACTGAGGCCTGCCAGTTTTTTGGGTCAACTTTGAACGATCATAACTCCCTTAATATAATGAACTGGGAGATCTACGACCTATCAAAAGAAAGATATTTGAGTCTTCTTTCCAATGCAATTAGTTTCATCCAAATCCAACGTCTGAGTAAGGAGTTATACTCGTTTTACTTTAGCCTCTCAAAATAGATTTTTAGGGTCAACTTCAAACGATCATAACTCCTTGTACAGGACGAACTGGGTGGCCTACTTTATATGAAATGAAATCCCTTTGAATTATCTTTCCAACGATACCATTTCACCCAAATCTGATATCGGAGCAAAGAGTTATGGTCGATCTACTTTAGCTTGTCAAAACAGTCCACCATGGACAGATTCAGATTTACTTAAAATTTTAAGGGCAATATGGTCATTTTCCATCACCTCATGAACGAAAATTGGTCATTATATACATATACTTAGCCTCATATCCATTATCTATCATCCATTATTGAAGAATAAGAAACCCTAGCCAAATTTCAACTCCAATTGTCTTGTGATTCAACCGTAGAAAATCCAAATTGATTCTGTAGTTGTGTTCACCGTCTCGAGGGCTTCGAGAAGCACCCCTTATTTGTGCCAACAGGACTTTGACATCAAAAAGGCCATTTTATGGTAAGGATGTAAATTATGTTGGTGTTATTTATATGGATATGTATATATATGCATGTAAGCATAAGAAGTGTGTTATTTGATTGTTGTTGAAAGATGATTGGAAATGATGTTGGATTATTCTTGTGCATGGTTGGATTATGTTGAATTGTGAAGGGATTTGGTGTGATGATGTGGTATTGAAATGATGATTATATATATATATATATATATATACACACACATAAACCTATTGTTCAAGTTGGTTTTTGGAATGCTATGCAAATATTGGTTGTATGGAATTATGGAAGAGAATTGTGGTGTTGGGTTGCTAATACTAGATGCCAAACATTTCATTGTAGATAAGTGATTTGTAAAGGCGGGAAGTTGTGTTGAATTGGTATCCGAATCTACGACGAGGTATGTAAAGCATACTCTAACAATGTTCTTTGGCATGAAAACACCAATGTTCCATCAAGTAAGATTCCGAGGTTGTCCAAAAACATGCATTGTTCTACGTTACCAACGAAGTTGTTTCCATCCTATAAAGTGTCAAAATGTTTCATTGATATACCAAAAGGATCCTATTTCATTGTTGTGATATTGATGATTCTGAAACACATTGTTGATGTACCAATGAGTCTTTATTATATCGTTATTGTATAGAAGGTCTATTACTTGGTTCCTATTGATGTATCATTGTTTCAAAGTATCAAAAATGTGGTGGCGACCGAAATAACAATCTCAAAGATTAATTGAACTAAGTGATGGAAGTTCTCTCTTATCGGGTGGTATCCCAGGGGCATAAGCCTAGCATGGGTCGATCCCTATTTACGTGTTTATGGGTGGTATCCCAGGGGCATAAGCCTAGCATGGGTCGACCCCAGTTGATATGTACTGGAGGCAGCCTAATGGTCACAGTACAGTACAGTAATGATTACAAAGATGTTAAGAACGAAGGTAAAGTGATTGAATAAATTCAATGTACAGGTTGTCACAAGTTCTAGTAAGTGTGGTCCACTCCTATTACGATTTATTCACTTGTTTCAGATTTCTATTGAGCTCCTATATCATATGTGATTATCTACAGCTTTACATACTCAGTACATATTTCGTACTGACGTCCCCCACGGGGACCTGCATTTCATGCTGCAAGCACAGGTACCTCAGCTCATACACCGCACAAGTAGGAGCCAGGTCATACAACTATTGTTGGTGAGCTCCAGTTTGCTTCGGAGTTTTCCGAGTCGGTTCCTTATGTTTTGTTATTGTACAGGAGTCATGTGTGGGCGGGGGTTTGTCCCGACCCTAGTTATGTCATGTATATCCTAGAGGCTTTGTAGACATAAGGAAGGGTAAAGTAATGGAAGTTTATATAGTGATGTTATATCTGTATATGTGGTGGCCCCGACGGCCAAGTATTATATATATATATATATATATTTGTGCGTGTTGTGCTGATACAGGTAATTAGATCCTTCTATATGCAACAAAGTGTTGTCCAAATTTTTGGTGACATATAAGGAAAAGTATAGGTATTTGAACGGGTTCTCCCGGGCCTTCTCGGCTTCGGGTGCCAGTCCGGCCCGATGGGATTTTGGGGCGTGACAGCTTATCACAGGGAGTAACTCTACTCTAATTCAGCATGCAAAAGACACACTGAACAAGGCATTCAAGGTGAAAGACTTGGGCCAGTTAAGATTCTTCTTGGGGATTGAAGTACTCAGGTATGACAAAGGTGTCTTGCTCAACCAAAGGAAGTATGTGTTGGAATTGATCTCACAAATTGGCCTGAGTGGGTGCAAACCATCTCCAACACCATTAGAAGTCAATAAGAAATTAACTTTTGTAGAGTATGACCTCCAAGTTGGTCCATATGATGATCCAGAAATAGATGACATACTTGGTTATCAAAAGCTGGTTGGCAAATTGCTTTACCTCACTATTACAAGGCCTGACATTTGCTTTGCAGGACAAACATTAAGCCAATTTATGCAGAGACCTAAACAGTCTCACATGGATAGTGCACTAAGGGTGGTGAGGTATCTGAAGGATAATCCTGGACTTGGAATTCTACTTAAAGCAGATGAGATCACATCTATGACTTCCTTCTGTGATTCTGATTGGGCATCTTGTCCCAACACTAGAAGGTCAGTTTCAGGGTATATAGTTATGATGGGTGATTCTTTGGTTTCTTGGAAATCTAAGAAACAACATACAGTGATCAAAAGCTCAGCAGAAGCTGAGTATAGGAGCATGGCAGGTGCAACTGCTGAAGTGATATAGCTGACTGGTTTATTGGCAGAGCTTGGAGTGACCTTATCCATGCCTGTGAAGTTGTTTTATGATAATAAAGCTGCACTACAACTTGCTGCTAATCCTATTTTTCATGAGAGAACTAAGCACATAGAAATCGATTGTTATTTTGTCAGAGAAAGAATCAAATCAGGTTTACTGCAACCAGTTCATGTCCCCTCCAACATGCAACTAGCTGATCTCATGACTAAAGGACTTTCAGCAGCTCAACATCAGTTTCTTCTTTCCAAGCTGAGTGTCCTTGACGTTTTCCGGTCACCAGCTTGAGGGGGAGTAAAGAGACTAGTCAGTTAGGTTGTTGTAGTTTGTTAGAAAAGAGAGTGGTGTACAGTTGGTGTACAGCTGTCAAGTTAGTGGAGTTGGATGTTAGTGGAGTCGGTTGTTTTTCTCTATAAGTAGCAATTGCATCACTAACAATGTAATTAGAACAGATCACTTTTCAATCAATAAAGCTTGTTCATTCCTCTAAGAACCATATCAACGAACTTGGTTCAATAGCTTTAGGGATTTTATCACTTAGTAATAGGAAGATCACTGCTTAGTCAGCATAACCAACTACCTGATTAGTTAGTTTGGTTAGTTAACTGTAATTCCTAACTACCTGATTAGTTAGTTTGGTTAGTTAACTGTAATTTCTAACTACCTGATTAGTTAGTTTGGTTAGTTAACTGTAATTCCTAACTAACTATGCGAATGTGAGTAATTACACTAGTTGAGTTATTTTATCATTACTCTTCTTCTTCCCCCGTTCTTGCAAAAATGTTCGTAATGATTGTAACTAGTTTAGGCGACATTGTAGTCGACTTATTTACAGATCGCTGTCCTTTAACATGCAAGAATTTTCTGAAATTGTGCAAGATCAACTAGTACAATAGCTGCCTTTTTCACACAATTCAGAAGGATTTCATCGTGCAGACCGGAGATCCCACGGGAACAGGTTCCGCCGGGTGATTCAGTTTACAAATTTTCACATGGTGATCAAGCTCCATTCTTTGGAGATGAGACTGATCCGGATTTGAATCATTCAAAGAAGGGAACTGTAGCCATGGCTAGCGCGGGGGAAATCTAAACGCTTCTCAATTCTATATCACATTGCGTGATGATACTGATTGTCTTGATGGAAAGCACGCTGTTTACGGATAAGCAGACTTTAAACTTTCTGGTGCATCACATGAAGATGCTGATACGCGACTGGAAGATGATTGGGTGCCAATGGATGAGAGATTAAGTGCACAGAACCTGAGGAGGTTGTGCGCGTGAAAGAAGCACATTCCCGGGCAGTAGTACTTGAAAGTATAGGGGATTTTCCTGATGCTGAAATAAAGCCTCCTGACAATGTGTTATTTGTTTGCAAACTGAATGAGGCTACTGACGATGAATCCTTGTATATAATCTTCTTCTCATGTGCTGAGACCGTTAAACCTGCTGAAATTATTAGGGATTACTAGACTTGGAATAGCCTATGCTATGGTTTCATTGAGTTTGAAACCAAAGAAGCCTGTGAACAAGCACATTATAAGATGGATAACACTGAAATTGATCGTCGAAGGATACACGTTGATTTCAGCCAGAGTGTTGCCAAGTCGGGGTATCGATATAAACACAATAGCAGACCAATATGACTCTGCTATTTTGCAAAGTGTAGCCCAATTTGCAATGTGGACTAGTTCAAGTTATCACCTGTAACATATTCCTCAGCCTGACTTGATTTTTCTTTTTTGTTAACTGAAATTTGTTTCCAATCTCTAAATTCTGCAACAGAATTTGGCTCAACATTGATTTTTTGGGATTTTCTTACGTTTTGCTAATGGATCAACTAACTGTACAATTGAAACCAATTATTTAATAATACCTAAGTTTTTATTCATGTTATTATATATGGTTAGAATTTAACTTAAGACACTGACATCATAATTGTTTCACGCTATACTCACGGACTCTACATTTTCGTTGGGTTAAGGTAGGCCAGGGAAGAACTGTATTGGTATTAGTCGACTTGTGTTCAGGAGGTAAATTGATCAAGCAAAGACTGTTGGCATTCCACGAGATGGAGCAAAAAAAATTCTTAGATTCATACCCCAAGAGAACTTTATGACACTGCTGAAAACCTGAAGGGTTAAATCATCTCTTTTACTTTTGGTAGAATTACACACAATCTGGTTGGAAAGATAGAGAAAACAATTGTTTTTAATATAACCACCAATGTTTTAATTTATGTGAGGCAAATTCGAATTAATGGGAGCTCCAAAATACGTCTCGACGTTTGTGGGGAAAAGAAAGGGTTGCACATAAATAGTAGTTTATAACTACCATTTCTAGTAATTCAGTCAAATCAAAGACAGATAACCACTTATAAAGATGAAAAGTCCTAAATCAGGTGGCCTCAACCATAAGCTTAAACAAAATTAAAATGACACAACTCTTGTTTGGCTATAAATTTTGAAAGCTTGACATTTGAGAATTTGAGTTTTTGAAGTTCATTTTAAAATTTGAAATTGTGTTTGAATATACATTTACTTGAAAATATTAAAGTTTTGTAAGTGAAAGTTTCAAAAATTAGACATACAGTTGATTGACTACGTGAATTTTCACTTTGTTGATAAGAGTTAATATGCGGTTTCATTTTCCTTTTCCTTACCCCTTTTCTTTTATTTTAGAAAAAAAAAAAAGACGTCTCAGAAATCCAATCTAAATGTAACTTTAAAATATTTGAAGATCAGATTTTCTCCAACAGTGTGCACTTTTGATTTCCATTCCATTGAGATGTCCAACTTTAGCTAATGTTTGACTATATATTTTGAATCAGATTTTTGAAAATTTATTTTTAAATATTTGTGTTGGTATATAAATAGAAATCTCACATGGTAGTTGAAGTAGATTGAGAATATACATATAAGGTGTAAGATCTTAATGATGTGAGACAATTTGAAGACAATCGTGCCAGCTTAGTTGTTGGCTGAACCAACAATTAATATCAAAGCCTAAGTTAGGATATTATGAGCATGGGGATGTGTCTGAGTCATGTGGTGGAGAGCTCTTTTTGCTTACTTTAACTAGTTTGGAGATGCGCACACAAAAAAAAAAATTGATTGCGATAAAATAATTAAACGATGTAGATGGCATATAATAAATCTTAAAAATTGACTCGTGAAACGTGGTGATAGGCCACATAAAATTTAGTTCAAGAGAGGAGATTGTTGGAGGTATGTACAAAGCTTCACATTGATAGCTTAAAAAATTGAGAAGCTAGTTTAGAGGTCTTTTGGAGAAAATCACGTGATCTTGATTAAAAATGCATAATATCACATTATTTTACAGTATATTGGCTGGCTAAGCCAAACAATTTGTTTGACTATAGGTTTTGATCAGATTTTGACAGCAGTTTAATTATACAATTTGATCAGATTTTAATATTCGTTTGAGTAAACAATTTGATCTTATTCTAATACCTATTTTACTATACAAAAAATCTGATCTATAGTCGAATAAATATTTAAGGTAAAATTTTAGAATTTAATTCAATATATATGACACTAAGATTTGATTAGATTTTCAAATTCTGATTACATCTTATAGTCAAATAGATATTTAAAGATAAAATTTTAAAATCTAATTTAGATATATTCAAAATCTGATTAAATAAATATTTAAAGATAATATTAAAAACTGATCTAAAATATATGATTAAACTCCAGTTAAAATATGGCCTCTCAAGGGAATGGAAATCAAAGGTACACAAGGACAGAGGTGGAGTGGGATCTCCCTTTATTCATTCCACTGATGAACATGACAAAAAATAATGACTCGGATTCAAATTCAATTCATCATTAATGCCTTCTTTTATGGGTAGGATAAGGCCGCGCGTGAATTAGATAGAGAACCCAAAAACAAAACTTCACAAACTTGCACCTTCCATTCTAAATCAAATTTTCACTTTTTACCAACCAGATAAATTATGTTAAGATTATTACAATATAATCTTATTCTTTAATTTTAAATAAAATATATACAAAAATTGATTTATATTCTAATGTTTATACTTAACAACGAAAAGATATACTTGTACTAAATAAAAATAATATTGCACCAACCCAAGAAATTTGATCTGAAAAAACACAAATTAAGATAAGGGCATATATTGATTGATTGTAATTCAAAAATATTATGCATTTATTAGTTTCGTATAAACATCCTTATTAACTTTCTAATCTTAGCATCGATATTTCTTTATTTTTTTGCTACAAATAAATTTGTAAACAATTGAACTTACAAAAATTTATAAAATTGGGCAATTTGTTACGTGGTCCTCACATCGGTTATACGTGGGAGTCCGTTTGGATAGGCAGAAAAAAATGGCTTTTAAAAAGTTCTTTAAAAGTGTGCTGAAACTTATTTTAAAAATAGGCAGTTATGTGTTTGGATAAAAGTACTTAAACTGAAAAAAAGTTGTTGATGTGTTTGGTAAATAAGTATTGTTAAGCACTTTCTTTTTTATCAAAATATCTAAAATACCCTTAAAGCTGTTAACAATATGTAGAGTTGATTATTATTAAAAAAAAAACTAAAATAATTTAAATTAAAATTAATATATATTTTGATTCCGTTTCAATATAAACATTATTTTTAAACATGCATGGCTATTTGATTTAATTCCACATTATTTTTTATTTATTTTTCAATCACACCTATTCTTTTTTCTTCTTGTTGTTAGTGGTGTGTCTCTTCACAATTAGTTAATTTTATATGATTGACATATCAATTAAGTTCCTTAAAGACAATGATAATGCACCTAATTCGTACGTAAAAATTGTTCATCATTGATCGCTTCTTAGTTATATTACTTCACATGTGGAACTTCATGACAAAGTCCTAGAATCTCACTCGTAAAATTTAAAATTTCAAGATAATGATTGGTAATTTGTAATTTATAGATAAAATTATTTTCTAATAATTTCAGATTGTTTATTGAAAACATTGTATGAAACTGAAAAATAACAAAAAAAATAAAAAAATTCACTGCAATATAAAATTATTAATTACAACAAGAATAAAAAGAATTTTCTTATCAATCTTTTTTGTCACGAATTTTTTTTAATCAAAGTGACATTCATTATGATGGAAGAGTAATATATTCTGCTTCCATCCACAGACCTTTTAAAATAATATTTGAATAACAAAATAAACTAATCAATCATAACATTACAAGGTGCAAAGAAAAAAAATATAAACTATGATAGAGCAGCCATGGGAGAGAGCAAGAAATGGAAGAATAAGTTAGAATAAGAAATGATATTTTAGGAGTTTTAGGAACATGCAAGGGATAATGAAGTAAATTACTTGGTCAAACTTAAAATAGATTTTAAGCCAAAAATAATAAGTTGGGTAGACCAACTTATAACTTTTGGCTTATTTTAGCTTAAAACACTTATTTTTAAGTATTTTTATTGTCTGTCAAACACCCAAAAAGTCAAAAAATGCTTTTAAGCTGATTTTACCAGCTTTTATGCCAATCCAAGCATCCTCTTAGGCCAACAAAGCCGCTTAAAAAAATTAATATTAAATTCACATTTATTAAACTTAATAAAAATAATTACCTTAATTATATTAGCCTTTAATATTTATTTTGTGTTATAAATATATTTAATGTCTATATATATAATAAGATCTATCAAGATCTAATTGATATCTATCAAAATTTGAAGTATCTGTCTTTTAAATTAGGAATAAATTTTCCTACGTAGAGGTTTCTTTCATTGTAAATCATCATCAAGGATGCAAGAGAATCCCTTAAGAAAAATAAGAATTACTATATATTCTCTCTCTATTTTTTTTTTTATTCTTAGTTATTTCATAACATGATATCAGCATGAAACTCTGCCAAATAAAGTAAGATTATAAATCTAAAACACGAGACTCTGTCAAATACTTCTTTATTTTTAGTGATTTCATAATATTTTGACTAATATATCTTGCTTTTGATATAATCTTTTTAGGTGAATTTAAATTCGGAAAAAGATCAAAAATATTCCTGAACTATTTAAAATGAATCAAAAATACCCTTCATTTATTTTTTGGCTAAAAAATACCCTTATTTTTTTTTTTGGCTAAAAAATTCTCCTCCACTATTTTTTTGGCTCAAAATACCCTTTTCTCTAACGGAATGCCACCAAACACGCCACGTGAATAGAAGAAGTCACTTGACCAGTCCACATCAACAGACACAAATGAAAAATTACGCCATTTAATCCATCTAACCATCAACTCGTTTTTTTTAATTTAAAAGACCCAATCCCACCCATATTAAAAAAAAACGACCCAAGAGATTTTTTTTTGAAGAATTTGATTACTTATTTTTCATGTGATGGGTTAGATATTTCGGATTAGTCAAGGCGAAAGATGAGGAAAAAATTAGGTCCTTAAATTATTGATTCAAAAGAATAGAATTTTAATCGAGTCGACCCTAAATAATTAGATTCTCAAATAGTTGACCCTATTTCTAAGAGCTCGGATTGATACTGGATGTTTCATTTAAATTTGTTTAATGAGAAACCTGATTGTAGTGAGAAGAATAGTAATTCAAAGATGAAATTGAAATTTGGAGAGTGAAAGCTTAGTGACAATATAGAACAACCACAGGTTGATGAGGTAAAAAATTGCTCGAGTGAGCCTCATAATTTTGAAAATGTAAAATAATGAAATATGTAAAATAATGAAATATAAGGCAGTGAAAGGGATGATATGAGGAAAAAATTGAAGAATTGAATTTTGCTTCTTGGTTCGGATTATTTTAATATGGATCGGATCGGATCAGATTTTCAAATAAAATAAAATGGGTTGATTGTTAAGGGGATTAAATTGAGTGATTTTCTACGTGTATGTTGACGTGTATTGATTAAGTGATTTTTTTTAATCTACATAGTGTGCTTGGTGGTATTTTGTTAGAGAGAGGGATATTTTTGAGCCTAAAGATAAATAAAGGAGTATTTTTGAGTTAAAAAATTAATTATTTTGGAGAAAAAAAATAAACAAAAAAGTATTTTTAAGCCAAAAAAAAATAAAATAGTTCGGGAATATTTTTTGATCCTTTTCCGACTCAGTTCCACAACTGCATTGAGTCCCCGTTCCGTTTTCTGGTGATCACAATATAATAACTGCTTCGCCTATTTCACCGAAACTTAGCCGGAATCCACCATTTTCACTGCTTGGGAGTAAGTTATCCGTATTACATTTTGGCTTCTTTTAATTATCCAATTGATCATTCTTTTTGCTTAATTAATTATACATTGATTCAAGATTATTTGTTTAGGCCACCAGTTTACATGCTTGATGATGACTTCCATGGGAAATAGTTCATTGATTTGTCGTGCTCGTTCGGAATTTTTCTGTGCTTCGATGAAGTTGGGGGTTTCGAAGCTACCGGCATGTGCTCGCACAGCGAAATTATTGGGCTTCAACATTGGTACAGAGGTGAAAACCAACTTCTTGGTGCCTGTAAGGACAATGGAGACTTCTAGAATGTTTCATATCAGTGGAAAAGCCGGAAGTTCTCATCAGCTGCCGGGATTCAATTCAAATGATGAAATGAGCGCAAATGAGTTTCGAGGCTTTTCTGGTACTGATATTTCGCTTCTGTTTCGTTTTTATTTGTAAATTTTACTTTATGTAGTAGTAGTAGTAGTACTTTTCTCTGTTTTCTTGAAGCACATCATGCCGGAAACTGATAATCTATTGTGGGATATGCATGGTTTACTGTTTTCGACTAAAAATTATAAATAGTTAAGAAATTTAACAATGTATATATAACTATGATCTGAATTCTGAATCCGTTGTCATGAAAAGGTAGTTGGTTCAATTAGCCATCACTCCCCCAGCTCTAAATCTTGAATTTCTCATTGTATGGAAGCGCTGTGAAATTCTGATTCCTGGCTCATTTTGCTATTTCCTGTTGGTTAACTCTGATATCCCTGGATAGTTCGGACATATCTTTTCTTGTGGCTTATTGCTTTTAGTGGAAGTATTAAATGTAATTTGAGCATAAAAAAAGTTATAGTAACTGATGTGGTGATTAATCTAACTAGGTAAAAGTACACCCCTGATGTCTACAAGTGGGAATTCAACAAACATTGTTTGGCACAAATGCTCTGTAGAGAAAAGTGATAGAGAGGAGTTGCTTCAGCAAAGGGGTTGTGTTATATGGCTAACTGGTCTCAGTGGTTCAGGTTTGTTTCACATCCCATAAGCTTATATTCTTGCAGATACCTTTTTCCATATGATGGACTGGCCATTTCTGTATTTTCTTGGTTTTGTTTTGTTTTCTGTACATGCATATGATACTTAAGAACAATCTGCAAGTCTGAAATGCTTTAATCTTCCATTCTGTTACTAACCAAAGCATTTCTAGTATCTCCATAAACTATTTTTCCAATATACTGTGGGTCTAAATGCAAATTCAAGATTTAAACCAAGAAATGTTGCAACCTAATATCTAATTGATTTTGAAGTACTAATTAGAGAGTGTTTTTTTTCTATTTACTTGTTCTTTTTTTCTTTTCGGCCTTGATTAATGGATTCATCTGAAACTAGCAGAATTCAAAGATGTTTTTGTAGATTATAAGATTAGGCTGTCTTTCATTGTTGCGTCACATTCAGGGTTTCCGTAATGATATCATTTTGCAGTAGCATGTTGATATTTGGTCATGATTTTGTCATTATTAGATGATTGATTGTGGAAGTCATGCTAACAATAGCTTCTTGAAAATTTTAGATCAGCATTCGGCTATAGTATACTCCTGCTGTTTTATGTTCTCCGCTTCATGCTAGACTGATTACACTATAACATTAGGAAATGACAGAATCATATAGAGTATAACACTTTGGATATTTATCCTACCAGAATTTTGCTTGATGAACACCGATTTTGCTTAAGAAGCCATTCATCAGTAGAAAAGGGAATTATTATGTGAAAATCTGCAGTTGTAGCAAAAATAATGGAAAACAGTGTGTCAAACATATCAGCATTCAAATGGTTCAAGTGATTGCAATTTCAACCTGCTCTCTTTCAGACTACAACAACAACAACAAATCCAGTGTGTTCCCACAAAGTGGAGTCTGGGGAGGGTAAGATGTACGCAGTCCATACCGCTACCTCCGAAGAAGTAGAGAGGCTGTTTCCAATAGAATTCAGACTGCCTAGTTGAATTCAAACGTTATTCGTAAACGTGCTGGTTTAAGGTTATTATGAGTGTAGACTTAATTGGAAGCACATGGAATGACTGCGACTAAACATCTTAATACACGACCATTTATTTTGTTCTCTTGACATTGCTGAATTCTCTCTCTTTTTTTCTATGTTATTAGCACAAACACATTATTCACCCCTCCCTCCCCCTCCCCCCCCCCCCCCACACACACACACAAAAAAAAAAAAAAAAAAAAAGAGAGACCAAGTCGAGCAGTTTCTGTCTTATTGCCTGGTTTCTGTCCTCAGTCTATGAGCTGTTTGAATTGGCACTTCCTGTTTTTGTTTTTAATTATTAAACATGTTTTCAGGGAAGAGCACTGTGGCATGTGCTCTAAGTAGTGGTTTGCATGCTAGAGGAAAACTCACTTACATCCTTGATGGTGATAATGTTCGCCATGGTCTGAATTGTGACCTTAGTTTTGCAGCTGAAGATCGGGCAGAAAATATAAGGCGGATAGGTTGGTTTCTATCTTGTCCACGTTTCAAAGCCATCATGTGTTTTTCTGGGATCTAACAATTTTGCAAATCGTTATTTTACAGGGGAAGTGGCTAAGCTTTTTGCGGACGCTGGAGTTATTTGCATTGCTGGTTTGATATCTCCCTACAGAAAGGAGCGAGATGCCTGCCGTGCTTTACTACCTGAAGGGGATTTCATTGAGGTTTGTTCAAGGACTGGTACCCAAGTCCCAAAGGATTGCATTTTCAAGTAACAGCTTGCTTGTTTGGTAAATCTAAACAGCTGATTGAGTTGGCTAATTATTAGGTGTTCATGGATGTTCCTCTACAAGTATGTGAGTCAAGGGACCCTAAGGGTTTGTATAAGCTTGCTCGAGAAGGAAAGATAAAAGGTTCTATCTGTTATATCAGCATCTCTTCCTTTTGTCAATTAGGAAGTATATTATGTAGTTGTACACTTGTATGTACTCTTGCTTTGATGAATTAGATTAATTTGAGAATTCAAGACCATATCTAATAGGTGGTATGAGGATGGAGTTTGCTTCTCTCTTAGCTAAGTATTAAATCACCTGCTACTCGAACTTTCGTGTCCTTGCTGCTGTGGGCAGGAGATCCCCCTCTCCTTGGCTGATTACATTTTTGTGGCATTTGGTTGAGTTTTAGTTCTTGAAGGTGATTATAATATGGGATTTTTGTAATTTGCAGGTTTTACTGGTATTGATGATCCATATGAGCCACCCCTGAAATCAGAGGTAGGACAAGTTTCCCTTCTTGCTTAAACTAATTAGACATGCTATATTGATTTGAAGATTGATTGCTCTCTCACATATTCAGTAATTGTCAGTATTCAGATAATCAGCATTTCCTAACTTTAGGAGCTTGTCCTACATTTTGAAACTTAGGATAAATATTTTCAATCGTTCTGTGTATGCCATTGAGACTCAACTTCATTTGGATGTGGGATCAATTGCATCAAGTTTTGGTAAAGAGGATAGAAGTAGAAATCATGGCTTCTTCTCTAAACTCTAATTATATCTGTCTTGTATCTCTTCATTGTGCAGATTGTGTTGCGTCAGAACAAAGGGTTATGTGATTCTCCTAATGACTTGGCTGATGTAGTGATCTCATACCTGGACAAAAATGGATACCTCAAAGCTTAACTGCCCACAACCTTATCTTCGAGTGGGATTCAAGAGATCTTAAGGAAGTTGCATGTTTCCCTTGTGTAGATAATAGTATATGTAGATGGAGTTCATTTGTAAACTAGAAGGCCTAGCCCTGCTATTATACAAGGTTAGAATCTGATAGCAGGAAGAAGCATTGCATTCATGTGTAGAAAATTATCCGAAACATAACTCATGCAGTCATGCAAGGTGTAAAGACTAAAGAGCTGAATGCTGTTAAGAGTCCAAGTGTCAAATACAGTTTCGTAAGGAAACTACATATTTTGTCTTCTAAACTTTGAGAGTATCCCCTCACCCCTAATCTTGTTTAAGTGAAGCTAATCCTGATGTTTAGTTTCTAAAAACAAGATCCGTAATTGAAGTTTGATTTTCAAATCAAACACGATCTCTTGCTATTTTATTGATATGGACAAACAAATACCTGAAAAGATTAATAAACAAAAATCAGAACTTAATTTTGGATTTGCATACAGAAGTTGCATTCTGGAATTTGGTGAAAACTGAGATGTCACAGGTGCTAACTGTTGTGGCTTTGAGCTTCATGACTTTCCACACAGTGACCTTCCCGTGTAGAGTGGTTGACGAAGTAAAATTCAAGCAACCAGCAAATACATCTCCTAAGAAATTAGGATTCTTAGAGAAACCATCTAAATCAATTAGCACAGTGGTGTTCAAATCATGATCTGCTCTAGCTGGAATGGTGTCTGCTTTAATTAGTGCTTCTGCTGCTGGATCACCGCGATAAGTCACGTTAGCTATGCTACTGTCATACTTAAAGCTTCCATAATTCCTATTATGGATGGCGAGGATCAGGCCAATTGTTACGTTGAGGTGAAATGCTGGAAATGGCTCAAATCTTATCGACTCTAATGTGACGGACTGAGTTGTGACTTTTGGATCTTTTGGCTTAAGGATAGTGAAATATAGGGTAATGGCAACAATAAGAATAGTAAGTAAGAGAATCACTGTGATGCCACAGCCTATTTTGAGGGCTTTTTTGGTCCTTGAGTTGCAGCATCCCATGGTCAATTTCCGTAGGTATGCTGAGAAGAACAAGGGGAGAGTTAGAGGGTATTTACCCCATTAAAGTTGATAATTGTTCATTAAAGAAACAGCAGATGGAGATTATTTCTAGGTGGCTTTGTATTGACCAACGGGTTGGGAGGTTTGATTCTTTCTGTTGAAGTTCTTCTGAGATTATTTTTTTGGCTATTTCTGATTTGTCACTGTAATGTAGATGTTAACAATAGAAGAAGAGTCATCTATTTGACGTTGTACACTCAAAATTTACACGTTTAGTTTCTTGTTTGTATCTACGAGTAGTACATTGATGACTTGTCAGGTCTGCACAACTAGTTCTTTCAAAAAAGACATGGAAGAATGAATTTTCATTTCTCTTGCCCTGGTATACTCATCATCGAAGCTTGACATAGTGATAAATATTCTCTGGTACTCATAACTTCGTTAGATGCTTCTTTTATTCCAGAAACTCAAGTATTTTGTTGGTTCAAGCGTCTTGCCTAAAGCTTAATTAGGTCTGAAATTTTGATGTAACAAAAAGCAGGATACAGACCAAAGAATAACTGGCTGGACTCACTAATACCACGGGCGATCTTCAGTTGCAAATGAATGCAGAAATGCTTTGCCTTGACACCAATTGTTTGCCAATGGCAGTCCAATAACCATACTTTTTTAACTTTAATACACAAATGTCAAAACAATTTAATCAGAAGAACTCTTTTGTTGCCAATACAGAAATAGAGTCGACCTATTTTTCTGGAACTGACAAGGGCAACAGGCTCAGGTGGCCTAACATAAAATACAGGCTGAAATGAGCAATATAAACTTTAAAGAGAAAAAGAAATGAAAGATGAGCGCTGAATAATGGAAGCCTAGTCCGTCTACAGGTATCAACGTCGTTGAAGCCTTAACTGCATATCTCTGGCGACCGATGGGAGCCATCTCTCCCCCCGATTTTTTTTCAATGCTGCAACTCTTTCTTCCTCTCTTTTAGCAGCTGCTTTAACTGCTGCTTCTCTTGCTTCTAGTCTAGCCAATGATTTCTGGCAAGCATTTTTAGATGCAGCTAAAATATCCATCCCATCAACAGCAATGGACTTGATTTGGTATTTAAACTGTGGCAACCATAATGGGGCAAGTGAGAAGGTGAGATATAGCATTGGAGACGGAAAGAGAGATCTAAAATAAAAAATTTCACTATAACTAAGGATCATAACGACAAGTAGAAAAGACAAACCTCCTCTGAGTTCTCCTCAAATTCCTTCCCAGGACGGATTCTTGGTTTCTTTCTGGGTTGTTGGAGTTCATCTAGGTATGGACAATAATATTTTAGTTTTACACTCTAGTCATACTACTGACATCAATAATTTGAACAATTGTCAAAAAGGTTCAACCTCCTTCCTCGGTGTTGGAATGAAATTTGCCTGACAGCCACATTGTATATACTTTTTGACACTGACTTGGTATTCATTAGTAACATTATTTTGATTTATTAAGAAAACTTATGGGAACACCGTAGCATGGATTTTCCATTATACATAACTTTTTATCCCATAAGAGAAAGCAAGTCAACACAGTATCAAGCTTAGCCTTCTATTATATTAAACAAGGTTGGTCAACATTATTTTTCTTCATCCAGTCAGATTTGGAATTTAAGAATGTTAAGCGAACAACAAACAAATATTAGCGGACGTACCAATCATCAAATTAATTGCTAGAGGTTTTCTTTCTTTACCTGTGTGATCAAACACAATCCCAGGTGGAGCACGCTTAAACAACCGAATTCCACCTCCATTTGTTGAGGGTGTATCTTCCTGCGAAGCATGATCAACCTCTTTCACTATTTCTATACTCTTGTCTAACATGTCTTCTAAAGTCTTCAGGGCCTGTTGGTGTCCATTCATGAAATTGATTCATCAAGCAGTGACCGAAGTAACAAAAATATTTTGGACCAAAATGTGGTTGAAGGCCCTTTAGGGAAAGTTACTACAATCTTGCATGGTGCAACATGAAAGATATATACAACAACAACATACCCAGTGTATTCCCACAAAGTGGGATCTGGGAAGGGTAGAGTGGACGCAATCCATACTGCTACCTCAGATGAAGTAGAGAGGCTGTTTCCGACAATATGAAAGATAGTATAGGTTCAGAATAAACTGTTGGTTCCAATTGTCATGTTATTAGTGCTAGCATGATAAGGCAAACTAACAAGGCTGTGAAAATAGAGATAAAAAAAACTCCCTAAAATCAAGCTATCAAAATGAAGGGATCTCTGGAGTAATAGGGTAACATCATTGGATTTGCCGCGTCAACTCATCCAACACCAAGGAAAATAAAAATGGGCTAAAGGCTGATCCCTGATGCAACAACAACAACAACAACAACAACAGCATACCCAGTGTATTCCCACAAAGTGGGGTCTGGGGAGGGTAAAATATATGCAGTTCATACCACTACCTACCTCAGATGACGTAGAAAGGCTGATCCCTGATGCCCTAGGGCAAAGGTGTGAGAGGTTGGCTATGGAGAGGTAGAGGTAGGTCGAAGAAGTATCGGGATGGGTGATTACAGTTTCAGCTTACCAAGGATATGACCTTAAGTAGGAGTCTGTTGATAACATATATTAGCATAGAAGGTTAGTAGTTAATAGTGATGTTGATATTTGATGTTTCTTATAATTCGATTAGTATATAATTTGGCTTTATATGTTTCATGATGCTGTCACTTCCGTACTGAACTGCTTTGGAATGTTTTTCTTGAGTACCAGAATTCGGAGGGTAAGGCCTGTGTATGCTTTACCCTCTCCCCCATCCTATTTTCCAGTTTGTAGGACTACACTGAGTAAGTTATTGTTGCTGTTGTTGTAGTATAACATCACTGGAGCACTTGCTGGTTCAGTTAATAAGAGGTGCAAGGAACAATCTTGAAGGAAGCAAATGAGAGTGTGAAAATGTCAAGAAGTACCTTAATTTGATAATATTTGAGCTTCTGGGGTTGTTTAATAGTATCTATTTCATCTTCTTGGGCAACAGATTCTCCGTTAGTAGTAGCAGTGGCCGATGAATGAGCTTTGCTAAATGTAGTAGTAGAAGCAACAGAATCTATAGCGGCTCTCCAATCAGCATCACCATCCTCTTCACTGCTGCTGCTCCGATCACCACCCATCGCCCCTGATAATTTTTTTCAGGGCTTTCCGGCGGCGTCACTGTTGGCCCAAACAGTTTTTTGAGTTGACGGCGAACTAGTACTGGGCCTTTCTCAGTGTGTTCCTTATTCACAGTGGGCCTTTTTTGACCCGACAATCCTCCATTAGGGAACACAATAATTTTTAGCCCTTATGTTATTGCATAATTTCTATTGTAGTTTTCATGATATTCAATTAAGCGTACTATTTAATTTCAATTAAATAACATGTGTGATTTTAATTCTTCAACTAACTGTCAACAATCAAAATAATAATTTATTGAATTGCAGAGAGACAAATCAAATATTTTATATTATTTTTATTGCATAAACTTAAAATGTACAAGAAAATGAAGGGTTTATTTCTCTGATCCTTCATCTTGTTCCAATTTTTTAAAATTTGAAAGTCACTACTTATATAGAGAAAGTTGAGATAAATAAAAAACATATTGTTTTAGTTTTTAAAAATTTGAAAGACACTTATATAGAGAAAGTTGGGATTAATAAAAAAACATATTGTTTATACAATAAAAACAAATCAAATCAATAAAGAAAAATAATTGTATTTGTACCTAATTCAGAAATGAATCTGAAAGATAATTGTTTTTATTGACTGATTAAAGAACCTATAAAGAAAGAAAGAAACTTAATTTTCTCTAATTTCTTTCCCCTCCGTTTTAACTGACAACAAGCTTTCCTTCTTCTTTTTTTTCCCAATCCACTAAAATATATTTTATAAGAAATAATTCATCTAGTTACTCATGTTTTATGATAAGATTTATATTATTACTTAATATTGAAGGTAAGATAATTTTAAAAAATACTATGAACATAACAGTTTTTTTAAATAAAGTGATCAAAATGCACAATTTAATTAATTTAGAAAATATCATAAGGATCAAAACGAGAATTTACCAATACTAAGGGGGTTAAGTGTACAATTACTTCGTATTTCTTAAGGCCTTTCTAAAATAACAACAGTAATGCGGCAACTTGATTAAATATACGGGTCGGGCAAACTAGATGATATGGATTGCCTATTCGGGTTCAATTAAGCTCCCGATTTCACCCAACTGACCGGGTAAAAAACTCTGATACAAGCACCGGAGAAGAAAGTCCAAAGCGGCCACCGATATTCATATGAGCAAAGTCCACAAGCTTTTCTAGTTTATTGGAGAAGAAAGTAAGAGCTCTTTAAAACCCTAAAATTCAGAGAAGGAAGTGTCAATTACAGTATGGGGAAGAAACAACACAGCAAAGATCGAATGTTCATAACCAAAACTGAATGGGCAACTGAATGGGGCGGCGCTAAATCTAAAGAACTCAAAACTCCTTTTAAACGACTTCCCTTCTATTGCTGCGCGTAAGCTCCTCTATCTGTTAAGTATTAGTATTTTTTTTCTTTTTAAGTTGTTTTTTTGCTAAATTTGGTGTGTATTTGTATGTATGCAGTCTGACATTTACACCGTTTGAGGATCCAGTATGCACAAAAGATGGCAATGTCTTTGACATAATGTCAGTATTTCTTGCCTCTGTATTTCTAATTCAAGCTGGGTTTTTTATTTGGGAAATTAGTATCAACTGTTTTTTTTATTTTTTTGCGCTTTCTGCAGGCAGATAGTTCCATATATCAGGAAATATGGGAGGAATCCAGTTACCGGAGAACCTATGAAGCAAGAGGACTTAATTCCTCTTACTTTCCACAAGAATGCTGAAGGTAATTTACACCCTTTTTTTGAAGATATTCAATCTGTAATTAGCTTTGGAATTTGAATGGATGTCCAATTGAAGATGAATTATTTACTTAAACTTGCACAAACACTGTAGGTGCCTTTTCTGGCGTTGAATGTGGGTTGAGGGATAACACTTATGCCTATTCCGTTAATCAGTTCAAACTTCGTTCACAGTTTAAAGATGAAAAATTGGGGTTTTAGATTTTGGTAATTAGGGATAGCTATACCGAGAAGTTCGACTAGCTTTTGATAGGAAAGTCATATTAGTAGTTGTTTTCATTTCCAGAAATGGTTGGGTTGAAAACTGGTGTCTTATTGTTTCAGGTGAGTATCATTGTCCTGTCTTGAACAAGGTTTTTACAGAGTTTACGCATATAGTTGCTGTAAGAACTACGGGAAATGTTTTCTGTTACGAGGTATGTGGTATTTTTCTCCTGACTCACCACTATACATTTATGTCTTTCAAAGAGAAGAGCATCTTCTATTTCTTGCATGGAGAGTTTGATCCAGGCTTTCTTGCTTAGGCAGTTAAAGAACTGAATATCAAAACAAAGAATTGGAAGGAGCTTCTCACTGATGAACCATTCACTAGAGAAGACCTTATAACGATACAAGTAAGTTCTAAACTACTATCTTTCCCGTTAACT
Organism: Capsicum pubescens; assembly: GCA_030864215.1. Lineage (NCBI taxonomy): Eukaryota > Viridiplantae > Streptophyta > Magnoliopsida > Solanales > Solanaceae > Capsicum > Capsicum pubescens. Next base: position 192,251,445 of record CM061539.1, on the reverse strand, counting down.
TTATAACATGCTTAATGAGAATGCTGACCATTGTGACATGTTATTTATATTGATATATTTGAACATCTAACTGCAGAATCCTAATGCACTGGACACCAAGGTGCTTCTAGATTTTGATCATGTTAAGAAAAGTTTAAAGGTTGATGATGAAGGTGAGTGATTCTTTATTCATACAGTTTTTACTGCAATTATGCTCCACTGCTAATAAGTGTTTGGTACTTCATCAGAAATGCAGAAGATGCAATCTGACCCAGCATACAACATAAATATTACTGGGGACATCAAGCAAATGCTTAAGGAACTTGGAAGTGAGAAAGCGAAAGAGATCGCTCTGCATGGTGGAGGTGGAAACAAGGCACAGAATGAAAGAGCTGCTGCTCTTGAGGCTATTTTAGCTGCAAGATCACGTATCAAAGATGATGCAAAAACAAATGAAAATGGTGAAGGAACAGCAAAGCAGACTTTCAGCATTGTGGATGCTGCATCTGCATCAGTTCACGGAAGAAGTGCTGCTGCTGCAAAGTCTGGTTCAACTGATAAAACAGCTGCGCGGATAGCTTTGCACATGGCGGGTGAAAGGACACCAGTAAATGCTAAGCTGGTTAGTTTTTAGAAAGCAACCATCTCATTCCATGCAGAGAGTAAATATTAAACCTGCATAGTTTACACTTTTCAATTGGGCACCTCTGTGTTCATGCTAAATTTCTGGTATGCTTGGTGTGCTTTCCAGAATTGTCCTTATTACTTTGTCGCCTATTTCTGGATTTTTTTTCTATAACTAATGGTGGTACATCCTGGATAACGTCATAATTTTGTCACTATGACGTCGTAGATAAAATAAAACACAATGGAAGAAAAAGATATATATAGGCAATACCTGTTAATTGGAAGTATGTTACAGACACATCAGTGTGTAAAAATGGTACATCCTGGATAATGCTGTCATAGATAAAATAGAAACACAATGGAAGAAAAAGATATATGTAGGCAATACCTGTTGATTGGAAGTATGTTATAGACACATCAGTGTGTTTACTTGCATTGTGTTGCAATATTTGCATTCATGTGGCTGATCCTAATTGGGATTGAGGCATAGTCATTTTTAACCTTCTTGTGGTTTATCAATATGGTTTTTCTTCATCTGGATAATCCTATTTACAACTGTTAGAGTGAGTGAAAGTCCACCTTGGTTGGGGAATGGACTAGTGGTCTCCTTATATGGACTTGGGCAATCCTCCCGTCATGAGCTAGCTTTTGGGATGTGAGTTGGGCCCAAGACCTAATGTCGCACAAGTGAAAACATAGTATAGATGTATGTTTATAAGAATTTTCTGTTGGTGTGATATTCCTTCTTCATACGTTAATCAAGAAACATATAGTTCTTTGTTATATGACTTATCCAAGATGATTTTTACATCTTGCTTCACACCTGGCTAGCTTTTAGTTGTGCTGTTTTTAATTGTTTAAAGTAACTGACTTTGTCTTTCAAGTGGAACTTCATATTCCGTCCGTTCTTCTTCGCGTTGTATTTAGCATTTTCGTACTTGGGTGATTAGTCTTAACTTCTATACTGTTGAGGGTTTATTAGATGCTAAGGTGCAACAGTTTTTTACTAATCAAAAAAAGAAAAGAAATGCTATGTGCGTCAAGAAAATAACACATATAACCATGATAGTAATCTGTTGGTTTATTCAAAGTGATTTATAAAGCTATTCAACTCTTTCAGGTTAAGAGTCGTTTTACCACTGGTGCTGCTTCTAGGTCCTTCACTTCCACCTCCTATGATCCAGTAACAAAGAATGAATATGAATATGTTCAAGTTGAGAAAAATCCCAAGAAGAAAGGTTATGTCCAGCTGCATACAACACATGGTGATTTGAATATTGAGCTTCATTGTGACATAACTCCAAGGGCATGTGAAAACTTCATTACTCTTTGTGAACGAGGATATTATAATGGAGTAGCTTTTCACAGAAACATCCGGTAACTTGGTACCTTTTTACTTGAAAATAGTTGTAAAATCTTTGTTTATCAATAGGAACTGTTGAGTGCCAAGGAACTTATTTGCCCACATTTGCAGGAATTTCATGATTCAAGGTGGCGATCCAACTGGCACAGGGAAAGGAGGTGAGTCTATCTGGGGAAAGCCCTTCAAGGATGAAGTGCACTCCAAATTGCTGCATTCTGGTAGAGGTGTTGTTAGCATGGCTAACTCTGGTCCTCACACAAATGACTCACAGTTCTTCATCCTATACAAGTCTGCCACTCACTTAAATTTCAAACATACCGTCTTTGGTATGGTTGTTGGAGGCTTGACGACACTTTCTACTATGGAGAAAGTCCCTGTTGATGATGATGACCGACCTCTGGTTAGTAGGAAGATTAACTCTATGTTTAACTTTCATTCAACAACTTAGCATATTGAGTCCTGCCTTGGAAACAAAGAATATGCTTTAATTGAGAGTTTAATCAACTTAGGGAGAAATATTACTCTGAAAGGTTAGTTGTACCTGCACTGTTCCCCGAGTGGCGGTTCCGCTTACACATCTGAAAGCTTACATTGTTAGTTTCCATTATTGGAACCAGTAGGTATTTACATGATTACACATTGATATGGAGAATACTGATATTTCTCTAATATAAGTGATTGATCTGAAATTTCTCTACTATAAATTGCTTATTTAAATCATTAGGAACTGTTTCTTAATCCCAGCTGGTCATGTCAAGAATGTCTGTTGATCTGTGCAGCTTTTGGGGAAAAATTTAGTTTTTCATTTAAATTACTAGAAAGTGTTTCATAATCGAGACCATTCTAGTCAAAAATCTGTTTGAACCTGTTCAGCTTTGGGATAAGGATGAGATTCGAAGATCTTCTCAATGTAGACCTGTACTGCATGTGTGTGTTAATTTATCTTCCTCGATTGTTGCAGTCATCATGCTTATGCTTTTTCCCATCTGTGGTAGTCAAAATAGAATGCTAGCATCTTTTTTATAGATGAATTACTTGTCTAAAGAGAGAGAGAGTGGGGGAATAAATTTTCCATTCCCAAAGTTTGACATCTCATATATTTGTAAAGAGCTGAACAAAGTAGAACCCTAACCGTCCTATTTCTGCCAGTTGTGAGCTTTTCGGTTGTTTTATAACTTTATATATAATGCTTTCTTTTCCAAATGAGACTTTATGTTCTTCCAGATATCATTTTGTGTCAAGTGACTTTCATTTGTCTGTGTATCTTCATTCAATCTTCCATTATCTTTCATATCCTTCCCCTGGACAGAGCCCAGACTTGAAAATCTTGCTTCTTTTCTCTGCACATTGAGTGTTTTCATTTCTTTATCTAGATATATGTTAAACCAACTATTCTTTGTTCTGATGCCTGAGTCCTTACTTCAACTCCTTTTGCTTATGTTGTATATGCAGGAAGAAATCAAGATAATAAGCGTAGAAGTTTATGTCAATCCCTATGCAGAGCTTGATGAAGAAGAAGAGAAAACAAATGATGAGAAGAAAACTGAAGATGAAGATAATGTTAGTATTGTTCTTTTTCTTAAGCCTTTTATGACAACATTTTGCTTGTTTGGTTGGATCTATTAATACTCCGTGTTCATCTTTTTTCTCTTCCTTACTGTGTTCCAGGAGAAGGTTGGATCATGGTTCAGCAACCCTGGAACTGGCACCTCAGAGATTCAAGCTGTTGGAAGTGGTGTTGGGAAGTATTTGAAAGCAAAGGCTGCACAGCCTGATTTCAAAACTTCTTCTGATTGCATTCTACCACCTATTTCTGCAGCGAAGAAGAGAAAAACTGGCACTTCAACAGCAGAACTTAAAGATTTTTCAGCATGGTAGAATTGCAGTTATCTGTTAATACTGTGATATTGAATCGCATTCAGCAGACAAGTGTAAGATGGAAGCCAAATGTTTAGGATCTAAACTCTCAATGCGAGCCTTCTTTTTAAAGATTATCAGGATGATTAAGCTTGATACTTAATAAAAGCACATGAAGAGATGCTTTGGGTGGAGTTCTACTGTTATTTTGATCAACGAGAGGAACTGTTATCATCTGTAACATATTCAATCCCGGTATTCTGAACTGTAGTTGTGTTGTTACATCATCAGGTTTTAGTAGATCTGTTTGTACTATGAACGTTTGATGATTCTAGGGTTAGAGTTTCTCCCATATGATTTTTAATTCGGTGGAATTTACTTTAGTCATTTAAGTATTGTCAAAGGCTCTTCTCTGTTCAGGCCGAGAAAGGGGCTATATGGAAAAGATGAGAGAAACTTAAAAAAACAGAGAAAAGAAAGTGCAGAGTTGGAAATAATCTATTACACTTATTTTCGACTTCTGGTGACATCTTTCCATTTTTACTATGTTAGTACTATTATTAGCATTTATGTAGGTTTTTACCGCATCCCGCTTGTTCAGAATGGTGATTGGAGATTGAAATTTTGTGTTTCGTTTGCATGCTCGTCTCAAAATGATGTTCCTTGTCAATCGGAACTATGATTGGTGGGATACTAGACATGCTTGCAGGGGTCATGATAAGTTACGTTTCTACAGGGGCAATTGAACTTCGTTGGGAGTTAAAACCATGGATTTGAAGAGCATTGGTGAGAATTCAACGTCCTAAAAATCTCAAGTGTTCCCCGCAAGGTTCGTCCACCGGGTGTTTGAATCCCTCCTCGCCCATAACCTGCTCAAAAGGGTTCTAGTGGTGGGTTGAAGGAAAATGTTGTTCCTTCAAAAATCCTTTTAAATGGTGCCATGTGGATATTGAATGAGTGTAATCGTTGAATTGATTATGTTTTCATGAGTCAGGACAGCTATATGCATATAACCTCATGATATAGAGTGTCACATTGTCTGTGGATTGGTTGAAAGTCGAGATGTTTCAGGTTTGAGCATTTTGTAACCACTGGTGCATGCATGAGAATCTCGTGAGTATATTACTGTACAAAATTCCTATCTAGGCGTTTCAAAATCTCCCCGGGGTACAAAGCATGGGTGTTCCTTTCATTATGTAACAAAGACAGGCAATTGATAGTAGAAAAGAAAATAAGGTGGGAGGAAGTAGTACTATATTCCATCACATCTTCACATGCTCCCTGCAATAGCAATAGCATAGAGAAGGGGACTTAATAATGAGGGGTTCTTCTTTTAGGAGTCTGCAGCTGACTACTGAGTACTGATTGATACAAAGCATTTCTTTTCTTAATGGGAGTCAGTGTTGGCTACTCACTCCATTCTCCTCTTTGACCACTTCATTATAAAAGGTAAGTCTCCATTTCAGCATTATATATCTACTCCCCCCCTCCTTTAAAATATTATAGTCAGAAATACAAAAAAGAAAAGAAAAACTCGGCAAAAGAAAGATCAAAATTACCTATAAAATCGGAGATTAGTAGTTCGGTTGGTAGGTTACTCAAACTTTTAACTTTGTCAGGGTTAGATTTTCATCTTGTAATTTCCTTTCCCTCTCCTCTATATAAATACTATCTAATAAGAGGCAAAAAGCAGAGGCAGCTCTCCGTCAACATGCCTGCTTCATGCTTTTTCCGTGGTTTTAGTTATGTGATCTCTAATTAATTATTATAAGTTATTTATGTATTAGAAAATTAATAATATTTAATTAAAAAGTAAAATAGATATTTATGACATGTCTGCTTCACGCGGGTATTTTTATATAGTGATTTTGCTGTATCACTTCTAATTAGACATGTCTGCTTCGCTGTTTCAATCGTGATTTTACTATGTCACTCCTAATTAATTATTATGACCATTTAAATTTTTTCACAAGTATTTTCTATATTATTTTTGTTTATCGCTTCTAATTAGTTGTTTTGAGTAATTAAAACATATCTGCTTCGTTGCTTCACTCGTAGCTTTACTATATCACCCATAATTAATTATTATGGTCATCTAAGCATTTGAAAATCACATAAAAAGTATTATAAATTATAATAGTTAACAACTTAAAATATCTAAAAAAAATTAAAATATATTATATATTTAAAAAAAATACTATAAATCACAATAATTAAAATAAATTTTTTAAAAATATTTGTTGCACGGACTATTAGTAACTACATAAAATCTAGGCACGAGCTATTAGTAACTAGTAACTACATAAAATCTATATCCGGGCTTATTCAACATAAGGTTTGGTGTATGTTTTAAGTGAGAACTTTATTTGAAATCAAAATAAGTCATGAATATTTGTACCGGGATAACTTATTTCATTAATTTAAATTTAGAAAAGTGTGGGATTCTATTAACTGAAAGTGTGTCGAATAAATTGAGATTGTAGTAAACATCCTTTTTCTACGTGTATTCAAATAGTTGGGTATGTCTACCCTCACTGTTTCTTTTTTATGTATACATCCGGCCCTACTTGACCGTTTACACTTGCCAGACCAGTTGGTGAAGGTAATTTTGGAATTACATGTTTAACGTTATTCATGATTTAATGTAAACTGCAAGACTTGACGAGTCATCATTTTGATTACATTAAAACAAAAAAGTCTGCTTGGTCAACCACTCATGGAGGTATATTCACCCCATTTCAAATTACAGATTACTCCCCCCTCCACCCCCACAACAACTAGATGAAAAAGAAATGGCAACTTAATTTCTAAAACTTCACTAAGATAATAATTTCAGAATCTTATTAATTCCCCTCCCTCCCCACCAACACCCACACAAAAAAAGAGAATTAATTTATTGTACCCGGAGACATTTAGGTATTACACTTGTGTACAAGTGAAGTTAGGAGTGGAAGGGGTTCTTCAAATTCTTCTTCAGTACGAATGTACATAGTGAAAAAATAATTTTACGTATATATAATAGATGTTGAATTTTTTGACTTCTTAGTAAAAGTAATTGTTTTCTTTACATTTTACAAACTTTTGTTTTTTTATTTTTCTAAAAGTGTGGCTTGTTAATCAGTCACTTTCAGTTAGTACTTCGATTGTCATCTTGAACATACGTTACAAAAACGATTAATCAAGTATATTATAGTATGATATGTAAATTGTTAGACAAATGATGACGTACAGAAACCGAGTATATATGCTTATGAAAAGTTGACCTATTATTGAACACATAAACACGCAAAGAGAATATAAAATAAATCAAGGAACTAAATTGTAACTATACTCCAAAGTGGAGTTTAAGGAGTTATTTAATGATCTTTCGCAGTCACCATTTAAACTAATCCAACGACGATCTAAATTATAAACACAGACATTGTCATGTCATATCCAAATCCTGTGGGGATTATGTCGTTGTTAATGTTCTTTTTATTTAATTTTATATAATTGTATTAATTAATTGAGTGTCGACGTGTAAGACCAATATATCTGTTTGACATATTCTAAAAAAAAAAGAAAAGATAATAAAAGAAATGAGCATATTATATTAGAACTTCTTGAGTTGTATAATCTTAATTTCCAACCCCAAAGCTGAAGAATAATTCTTTTGGAGAGTTTCCCAAGAGAATAGTATATATCTCAGAAAGTTGTGTTGGAACTAGGCCTGGTTATGTTCAATGACGGCTTTACCCTTACCAAAATCATATAAATGGACTATAATTCATGAAGGGGCAATACAAATGTTCTTTCTTTTCTACAAATGTAGGTAAGAGCAAACATAATAGCTATTCCCTGGAAAGAGAAGAGTACAAAGTTAGGAAATTTTTCCAATGATTATTGTAGGATAGAGCCAAGAATATAAATTGACGATTTTTGAGTACACTAACTACATATTAACGCAATTATATAACACGCACCCTGTCACAAAAGAAGGTGAGACGCGCCAACTATGATTAAATAGTATGTATTTTAATATTATTGTTGGGCTAAATTTGGATGAGGAAAAATAAAATAAGCTGATAAATGAACGGATTGTAAGGAATTGAACTCTGTCATAATCTAACCCGTTCAAATCTTACTAATTTGTAATCATTTTTTTTTTTAAATTAAGTACTTAGTTATTCTTTCTTAATTATGACTATATGCAATTTATAATTTCTTTGACAAGATTTACATGAGTAAATTTGGAGAATGTATAAGCTCAATTTCCAAATGAATTGAGCTAATACTTGAACATGTTAATTAGACAAATTATATATTTTTATTAGATAATTTCATCACTCCTAGCTTAAAACCCGATGCGAATAAATGTTTATATATTCTTTTTATAGCTGGCTTTGATGATTAAACTATGTCCTTTGAACAGGCTGCGCAAGCCCCCTAGTTCTCTTTTGAAAAAAGCACTACTCATCACTCATGCTCATTTACGAGCAGTGTCTTGCTCATCATGCCTAATGCCTCTTCTTCAATCTCCCCTCTTTTCTCTCCCACCAAGGGACTAATGGTGTGTTTGGTAGGACGAAAAATGCTTTTAAGATTTTTTTTTAATAAAATAATTAAAAAGATGGAAAATACTCTAATAATTTTATTTTACTGTATGAAGGATTATATTTTATTCATAAACTCAATTTTTTTTAAACTATTTACATCAATGTTAGTGTAAAAATAACTAGAGCACTAATATTTTTAATATATGAAAATCTAATAGTGGAGTTAGAATTTTTATTAACTAAGGATTTTTTTTAGAATTATAAATTAAACACATGAAAAGGTCAAAATGGATCCAACATTCACTATATATATATACATAAAAAATGATAATTTTAGCTATGTATAAATGATTTACTTTACGATCTAAGGGAGATTCGAATGAACCCTCGACCTCGGGGTCTTGCTAGCTCCATGCCTGACAAAACCTACTTTAACCCAGAACAGGAAAACATATTCCTGCATAATTATTGACTATAAATTCTATTTAGGTATGAATTAAAGGAAAAGTCCTTTTGGCCACAGTAGAAAAAAGTTATGTTCATACTATGAATTAGTTAATTTTTGGATATTTTTATCCTTTTATTTTAAAAATTAAATAACTTTATCTATTTGAAAGAAAAGAATAATATAGTCTTTTTATTATTATGGTCAAATTTGAGCCAAATTTCTGTGGCCATCTAGCACTATCCTGAATTAAAATATTAACTTTTGAGTTATTCTTTCAACACTATACCACTAGTGCAATGGAATAAGAGCATGGATTAAGCAATTTTCATTTTTGTGACAAGAAGGCGAGGCAGAAGTAGCATTATCTAGTCTAGGAAAATGCATGGCCTAGTTAGTAACTAGATGTAGTGGTGATGATAAATATGTTATGGGGCTGGGAGAAAAGTGAAGGAGCATGCCCTGGATTTAAGTTAATTGTCCAATGTTAGTATCGGATTCAAAGTTGATAAACATTTTTAATGATGTCTCATATTGTATTGGGTTATTGTACAAGTAAAAGAAAGGCGAAGAAAAAAAGGTATCGAATTTTCATCTTTTTATTGTTGGTTGTTCTTTTGGCAGGCTTTGAAGATGGATTAGGAGGCAAAAGGATGTAAAATAATAGTACTACCTACTTCCAATTTGTGTGACAATTAGAAATTTTGAGAGTCAATCAAATTTTTTAATTAGGTGTTTAGTTTTAAATGTATAAATTTTGTTTTAAAAAACGTAATACTTCTACGCCCTAATTCACGATTATTAAGTGTATCACATAAAATACAGTGAGTTATTAATAAGGGAGTATTATAGCACACAAACATATCCTTTAACTTGGTCTCAAGTGATATGTATGCCCTCCAACTTTTGATGTGTACAAGTGGGCAGTTAAATTTGTACAAAAATTGAATAAATAGACACATGTGTCCTATATGACATTCTGCGTATCAATATCACATCTTATATGACGTCATGCATGTCTTATGCCACGTAGGACAAGCGTGTGACTTTATTTAAATTTAAATATTTATTCGTACACATTCAAAGTTGACGGACACAGACCCAAGCTAACGCCGAGTTAAAGGGGCACTTTCATGTATTAATATGCTTAATAATAATGAAGGGGCATTGGGTGGTGGTGGGTTTGATAATGAATTGTTGAATCATAACGATGATGCACGCCGGCAGCTTTTCTTTGTATGTCTCTTTCTTTTTCCTCTTTCCCCTCAAAATCCCATTTTAATTTGTCACGCCTGCATGCTCCCACTCACTTATACTCCCCTCTTTTCTATGTGTATCAAACCTAATACTAGTAGTATTCTTTTTGTACCTTTATCCCTATTTCTTTATTACTAACACAACACCATCTATATCTTTTTGTCAGAAAATTTCATTTCTATATCTCCATGTCATAAACGGCAAAAGGAAAAAAAAACTATTTTCATGTCTATTTGAATGACTTCCCTTAAAGAAGAATATAGCACAACCAAATCCCTATTTCATTCTTATATTATTCCATTCTTATCACCGATCGAGTGCATCGATAAAAAAGAAAAAGCAAAGTGAAGTTTTTTTACTTTGTCTCTTTTTATTCTTCTCTATGCCCACTATATACTTCTCTCTTTCTTTAATTATGTAAATAGGCTCAAGCTTGCTACAATCCAAGTTGGAGAGAGATATGCTTTTGAATTCCTCCCACTCTTTCCTCCAACAACTCCACTTCTTTTGCTTTGAACCATCCAACAGAATCACTAAAAGGTATTACTAGTCTTGTGTACATTTATTCTTTTTAACTTTGATGTTGGTGGCAAGAGAAAACTTTTTAGTTAAATGGATACTTTGTTTAGATTAGTTACCCTTCAACAACAACAACAACAACAGCAACAAATCCAACAACAACAATCTGATCAGTATTCCTTTAACTCTAGCAGAACTTCAAGCAGCTCTAGATCTTCTAACAAACAAAACACATACAATATTTACAATTACCACCCTCATCATCAAGATCATCAAGACGAAGAATGCTTCAACTTTTTCATGGATGAAGATGATTTCTCTTCTTCCTCTTCTAAACACACCAACTACCCTTCTCATCACTATACTCACTACCAACAACAACAACAACAACAACAAATTTCCAACACTCCCACACCAACAACCACTAGCAGCACCCCAACACAACAATCTCATCATCATCATCACTATGATCATCAGTTCTCCCCAGCACGTGACTTAAATCTCGAATTTGCTTCCTCATTTTCGGGAAAATGGGCAACGGACATCCTTCTAGAAACTGCCCGTGCAATAGCGGATAAGAACAGCACACGTGTCCAACAGCTCATGTGGATGTTGAATGAGCTAAGTTCACCCTATGGAGACACTGAGCAAAAATTAGCCTCCTATTTCCTTCAAGCATTGTTTAGCCGCATGACGGATTCTGGCGAACGTTGTTATCGAACGTTGTTGTCTGCTTCGGATAAAACATGTTCGTTCGAGTCAACTAGGAAGTTAGTTTTGAAGTTCCAGGAAGTTAGCCCTTGGACAACTTTTGGTCATGTTGCATCCAATGGTGCAATTATGGAGGCATTAGAAGGTGAGAGCAAGTTGCATATAATTGATATTAGCAATACTTATTGTACTCAATGGCCTACTTTGCTAGAAGCACTTGCTACCCGCACCGACGAAACACCTCATCTCCGTCTCACCACGGTGGTTTCCGCCAGCAGTGCAACCGGAGGAGCATCGTCGGTGCAAAAAGTGATGAAGGAGATTGGTAGTAGAATGGAAAAATTTGCTAGGCTTATGGGCGTGCCTTTTAAATTTAATGTGATTCACCATATGGGAAATTTATCTGAATTGGATATTGGTGCGTTAGATATTAAAGAAGATGAAGCTTTAGCCATTAATTGTATTGGTGCGTTACATTCGGTTACGCCAGCCGGCAATCGAAGGGATTACTTAATATCATTGTTTAGGAGACTGCAACCTAGGATTGTTACTATAGTTGAAGAAGAAGCTGATCTTGATGTTGGTGTTGATGGTTTCGATTTTGTCAGGGGTTTTCAAGAATGTTTGAAATGGATTAGGGTTTATTTTGAGTCGTTAGACGAGAGTTTTTCGAAAACAAGTAACGAACGTTTGATGCTAGAGCGACAAGCAGGACGATCGATCGTTGATTTACTAGCATGCCCACCATCAGAGTCAATGGAGAGGCGGGAAACTGGGGTAAAATGGTCAAATCGCATGCATGGAGGAGGGTTCATTCCAGTTTCATATAGTGATGAAGTTTGTGATGATGTTAGGGCTTTATTGAGAAGGTATAAAGAAGGGTGGTCAATGGGACAGTGTGGTGGCGGAGATGCCGCCGGAATATTCTTGTCATCGAAGGAACAACCGGTGGTGTGGGCCAGTGCATGGAAGCCTTAAATTAAATTGGTGGTGTGGGTGGTGAGTCACCATCAAGGTCTTCCTATTTGCTCTCTCACTTTAGTTAGTGGATTTGTTTGGAGTGGATATGGAATGAAGAAAGGTACCTTTTTTTTTTTTTTTTTGGAATTTAAATGATGAATAGAATTTTTGAGCTTTTAATTTGTAGTAAAAAACTAATTCTCTAGGATATGATTAAACCTTTTGTTAACATCGGCGATTGGTTTCGGCATTCAAGAAAGAAAATTTGTTTTTTCATTTAAGTTTTTTTTTTTTTTTTATACTAGTTTAGTGTATAATACTCCACTATTTTTAGTCTATCACGTTAAATAAGTTAGTAGAGATACCATAAGAATTAAAAAAAATAATTTTCCATAGCAAGTTAAATCACAATGGTCTTTTATAGGTGCATATACTTTAAATTACATCGATTGTTTCTATGTGTGTATAATTTAAATCTTTTTTGATGTTGTTGATTACAATGAAAATTTATATGGTGTTGATCGGTAATTGAGTGGTAATCCCTTCTGTGAGGAGTTGGTTGGTACAATCCAAAACCAAATTATGTCTTGATTGCTAATACATCCAATAGTCAACCAAATTATGTTTGGTTGCTAATACATCCATTAGTCATATCATAGATGATTGACAAACTGCCAATATTGTTTAAGAGTAACCGCACAAAAGTACTCCATCTGGATTGTATTGTCTTTATGGTTAAGTAGGAGAACAACAGGACAAATAGCTAGCACACATGATCTTCATGAAACTCAGTAGCTTCTTGAAAGTACTGGAATTTGTCATGTGTTTGGTCTCAATTTATGTCTTGATGGAGTAGGTATTAGGTTCCAAAGGATGATATAAGCCTATATGTGTCATGGTCTTTAAAATAAGAAACAATTATCAAAACTACGGATACGGGAGAATGCCTATTGAAATTTTCTGGTTCAAATTTTAGTGAAAAAAAATAAAAAATATCATGTGATTTCTTCTCATTTATTTGTATTTGTGTAATAGTCAAAATGTCCGTAAATTGGTCTGATTATCATATCATCTTGAGACAAAACAAGAAAATGATCATAGGGTACTTGAAGGAATCAAAGGAGGAGGATTAGCTAGGTTAGAGTTTAAGTGAATATAGTGGCCAGTGGGGCAGAAAGGGGTCGTTATCTTTGTTTGGGACCATAGAATCTTAGGACGGCCATTAAAGTTTGGGAATCTAACAAAAGGTGTTTAGTCTTTAGTGATATAATGGATATAGAATATTTACATAGCTAATGGAATTATACATAAGTGGCCTGCACGCTCTATAGTTATGGTCTATGTCATATTCTATCTCTCCTATTCATGTTTCCGTTTTTCTTTCTCCATACTTTTCTAGGGTGAAGAAGTTGCTTTAAGCCCTCTTGATGGCCCCCTTCCACATCAGAAAAATGAACTTAGGCCTTTGAAGTGGATGACTACTTTTGGATTTTGGCCCACTGAAATAAAGAAAGTAAACAACAAACAAACATTATTCATTCAGTAATAGTAGTGGGAAGTGGAGGGGAACTTCTTTTGATGAGACCTGCCCCCCTTCCACGTTAACACATTCTCACTGCCTTTTCACCTTTTCTTCTATCTTTCTTTTTCTTTTCTTTTAATAACGTAATATCTTCATCTTCTTTATTTAGGTGGGCCTTTTATTTAGTTAAGTGTTGTCTAATGTCTACGATTGGTTTTTATTTGATTCGGGTTTTATATATTATGATGATCGAAAATTGACCAAGACTTTGGGTGTGATTGGTACGACGGTAAATATTTTTTGTAAAATAATAAGTGATTTTCTTACTTGTTATTTTAAACATATCTATATATAATCTAGATTGATATTATGAGGAAGTGGTTGTGATGATGGTAAGGTTGAGACAATCAAATGTTGAAAGTTGTTTTTGTACTTTTACAAAAATTAAAAGTCATCTCCTTCATTTTAAAAAAAACTCGCCTTCCGTAATTTTTATCAATCAAAGATAAGAAAATTAGAAATCTTTTTTATCATTTAATTTCATCCACCCCAAACACATCCTTGATTGTAATGAACAAAATATTGCAAAGTTGACCGTCATCTAGAGAAGGTCGATCAATCCATGTCACGCATATTAAAGTAAAGGACTTTAATTAGCTTACATACACTTGAAAAAAGAATTAAGAGTGTGAAAAGTGTTGCGTCTATTAGGCATCTGATGGAGGAAACTCTTTATGCCATCCTCTTGTTTATACTTTATTGTATGATGGATTTATTATTACGTAATTGCACTGCTGCACAATGTGAAAGTGAGTTATGACCCAGAAAGAGGTGTTTATTTTTAATAATTAATTCAACAGAGAGCGATAGCACAACTACTCATGGATACAAATCGGTCTGGGGAATAAAAATTCCAAGGAATTTTTGTCTTCTCCGATAAGGGAGGGCACCATTTTCTTGGAGACAAAAATACAAAGGGGGATGATAAACAAAGCTTCTAATTAATTATAATTATGTTGTATACAACAACAACAACATTGCCCCTAATAATGTAGTTCACAAATGGGGTTTGGGGAGGGTTAAGTGTAGTAGAGAAGTTGCTTCAGACTCTCGCCTCATGAAAAACGGCAAAGCTAATAAAGATAACCAAATTAAGAAAAATTAGGATTGTGTCCTCTCTCTTCCTTCATTACGTTGTTTTGGTTAAAAGGCAACACTTGTATGATTTTAAAAAAATAGTCGTTGAGATGGTTCACTTAATTCACTAGAGAGCTGCAGCAAGAACTAATTTCCAGCTAATTGTTTTTTTTTAAAACAAACGGTACCTTGTAAGTTTGAATAAAAGTAAGTAAAGCACCTGTTTTACTTCCAGACGAAGACATCCTAACTCCAAAATTACATTATTACGGCAAACGTAGCCAAGGATGAGAATAGCGCACAGCGGTTTAACATCTAAAATATTTACACCTACTGTTATGCTGCATGGAATTGGTTATTCTTTATGGTGAAATAAGAAAAAAAAAAATACTAATAATACTAATATACAACTATGGAAAAATTATTAGAAAACCAAAAAATTGCAAAACATATTGTACAACTAATTCTCTATTCCTCTACTCATATTATTTCCTGCCATCTATAAGGAAGTCTCCATCTTTTATGCCAATAAATAGACACTCTGGACCATAAAGGGAAACCAAAATTGTACTCAAGAGGCTGGTCTACTGGCCCTGCCACTCTTAAAGGTAACCACACATACCTTGAATCCTTCAAGTCAGCTGGATTCCACCTATCTGCCATAAAAATAAAGGAACCATGTAGCTCAGGCAAAGGAAGCACAAATGTGCTCTGAGCAAAGAAAGTTGTTTGTCTAAAAACTTGGTTCCCACCAATGCATGGATTTCCAATGGTCTCCCATGGCCCCATAATTGATTCAGCTGCATGAGCCAGGGCCTCGTTCGGAGCCCAACCAGTGCAACCCGATGTGATCATGTAATAGGTCCCTTCATGCTTGAACAAAGCAGGGGCTTCCCTGTGTTGCCCAACAAGAACCCTTCTCATGGCTTGGGTTGCGTCTGTGTATTCTTCGTTAAGTGGACCAATATGAAGCTCACTGTTGTCCTCTGAGGAGTAGACAAGATACGCTATGCCATCCTCATCTTTGAAGAGTGTCATGTCCCTGCTTTCATATCCGTGGGGCCGTTTACTGTACAGATAATCAAATGGACCAGTGGGGTAGTCGCTAATGGCAACGCCAGCCGAAGCTTTCGTGTAGTTTGTATCATCAATATGCATCCACATTACATATTTACCTGTCTTCTCATTGTAAATTACTTTTGGCCTCTCCAGCACATTTAATTTGTACAAATCATGTGTTTCGTTATTTTCTTCTGCTGCCAAAACAATGCCTTCATTTTTCCACGTCCACAAATCTTTGGATGAATAGCAACCAACACCGATAACATCAACCTGAAAGTTAGAAAGAATAGGTATGAAAAACCGAAAAATTAACGGTTACCACTTTCAAAAAAGGAAAAACTGAAAAGTTAAAGGCCGAAATAATCCCAGACCAAAAATAAATCACCTTTGCCAAAACAGCAGAACTAATCTACATAATGGATAAGTGAGCAACAATCTAGGAACCAAGGAAAAGTACAACCTATGCATAAAATAAAAAGAACAGCTCATGTAGTACGATGCATATGATACATGCCAACATTTGACTCTACCCTTGTATCTAAAGGATCATCCCATTAGGTCACTCATCTAAGACGGTTGACACCAAACTGTCCCTTTAAGAAGCACCCGTGCTCCAAAATGACTTCCAAATGCAATCTTATGTGTCAAAAGAGCTTTAAAAAATTGCTTAAGATTGTTTTGTTTAGTAATTGTCTCTGATTGATTGGTTGAATGACTGCGGGGTAGGGAATGGGAGGAAGAGGATGAGTCCAATAAAATTTCAGTTACACTATGACAGAAGGCGAGGAGGATAAAATGGATGGAAGGAGCTAGGCACCAGCACATTTCCATTGAGATCCTTTTTTTGTATTCTTTTTTGGATACAGATCATTTATTTGACTTCCAGCAACAAGAGAATACTGAAAATATTTAGAACAAAAAAATACAGCAGCATTACATGTCATGTGATGTGTTCAAGAAAATCAATCATGGCCTCTAAAGCATAGTTTTGGTGAGATCCAATTACCTAAGTCTTCACAAAAAATGATGGCAATAAGCTAGGATGGACGAAGATATGGAGTACACATGTGCGGAAGAAGCAACCTTCTTCACATGGTTAGCGTGGATGCAGTTCTTACTGCAGAACAACCTTACAAAGAGGAAATTGGTTATTGGTAGGTTGTGTTGTCTGTTTAAAGAGTAACAGGAGGTTGCTGATCATTTAACTTTGCAATGTAGAGTAGCCTCACAGCTTTGACACACTCGGCTACCTACTACTCTTCTATCCTAATCTTTGACCTCCATACCTTCATATCTAGGGTCACGACCTCCGTAAGCTGTAATCACCTCTCCCAGTTCTTCTTCAACCTATCTCTATCTCTCCTAAAACATGTTAGAGTCAACCTCTCACACCTCCTTACTAGTGCATCTGTGCACCTCCTCTTCACATGGTCAAACCATCTCTGTCTTGCTTCCGTCATCTTGTCCGCCGTGGAGGCAGCTCCCACCTTATCGTGTATAACTTCGTTCCTAATCCTATTTCTCCTAGTATGCCCACACATCCATTTAGGCATCCTCATCTGTGCTACCTTCATCTTCTAAATGTCTGCGTTCTTAACCGACTATCTCTGTCCCCATACAACGATGTAGGTCTAAACACTATCCTGTAGAACTTACCTTTAAGACTTGGTGACACACTCTTATCACACAGTACCCTGAATGCCAGCCTCCATTTCACCCGGCTCGCTCCAATACTAGTTCACATGTATATAGACTTAGAGAGAAGAGAGATGCACAGAATTCCCGATGTTACAAGACGCAGAACAACAGTTTCAATAAAGAGAAAACAATAATATACAACTAAAAAAAATGTATGAAATCCAGAACTTACTCGTGCTGCTCCTTTTTTGTGAGCATGATATGTTGGCCCATCTTTATACTCTCCATACCAATAATACAATTTTGTCCTCTGATCGTATAGAATACCTCCCCCATGAGCTTGTATAGGGTTTCCCTCAGTGTCCAACCACAATCTTCCAGGGTAATAATAATAGGTATCATTTTCAAAACTCATACGAGGATCTATAGCAGTTCTTTGACCAGGAAAAAAAACATGCCTTAACTGGGAAGACTCATCAAGAAATTCTTCAATCAAGGTGGTTGGCCGCTTAGGCTTTCGTTTGGCAGCACGTGGGGATCGCTTCCTTGGTGGTGGAAGCTGTATATTTTCCTCCTCAACCTCTTCAAGCTCGCGAAAGTGAGGGTGCTGGTTTATACGTAAGTGTGCCCCCCCATAGTGTGCATCTTTTTGGCTAATAAAAGAGTATAGCTGAAGTAAAAGAAGGCAACCGACAATGCTCCATACGAGAATTGAAAATGAGCATCTGCGTCCTGCATTGCAACGTAAAGTTGTTGGGCTCCTTGATTTATTCTTGAACCTCATTTTGTTCCTTTTTTATCTTGAAGATACTGCTGCAGTAAAGAAAATCAAACCAATGGAGATCCAGAACTATAGTCACAACACAAACAAGGAAAATGTATATGCGGAGTATAACAAAGACACTATTTATTTGGGTCTGCATGTATCCACACATATGTTTTTCAGTAAATATGAATGAGTCTAAATAAATGAAATAGTGCAGCTTGCATGAACAGGCAGAAAAAGGGACTAAAATCAAGTTTTCTGAAGTTTATAACTATGTTAAATTTAACTGCTGACAATACATGCATAATCAATAATTTGAACAGCAATTCAATCTAGTGGATTTCATGAGCACTAACAAAAGATACATACAAACAAATGTTACATACATTCAGCTTAAATCTTAACTTCTCGATTTATCAGTGAGCACATTCAGCTTCTTAAATCTTAACTTCTACTTATAGAAAACTTTATTAGATCGCCAGAATTCCATCATTCAGCTTCTTAAATCTTTAACTTCTACTTATAGAAAACTTTATTAGACTGCCTTTATTAGATCGCCACAATTCGATCTTACATTGAGTATAGCAACTTCTACTTATAGAAAACTTTATTAGATAGCCAGAATTCGATCTTACATTGAATATAGCCTGGAAGATAAGGGCCATAAGTTGGAACAATTTCTTATTTAAGCAAAAGCACAATAAATAGAGTTACATACATTAAGAAGACTTCTAATGAAATACTAATAAAGTATCCTAACTAAACAATAACTACTAATAAGGAAAATTATAAACAAACTAATACTAACTAAATAAATAACTAAAGCTGCGACTAACAACAATTAATATAAGTTTGGATAGACGCTCTATAAAATAGAGGTCTAATCCCCTAAAGTTATTGAGATATAAACCGCATAAGAAAAATCTCAGCACAACTAATATTAAAACATTAGCAATACACCATAATATTCTTCATTATTCTTATACACTTTAACAAGGGGCATCTCAATAATAAAAGGTCTTAAATATATATAGATATACATACAAAAATAATATTGTAATAATTTAGAGTTGTTTTTTTGTTCTTGCATATCAGTTGTTTTTGGTGTAGTATTTTGTTGTTAAAACTTTATTTATTAAATGAAGTTTGAATTGTTTAATTCAAATTTCTGATAAAAATTAGACAGTTTTTTCTTTCTTTATTTTTTTCAGATACTTTTTCTAAATGTATTTTACAATCTTCATTATTATTTCAAGCATAAAATTTACTATTAAAATTTTTGAGACCGCAATATTTTAGGGGCCTAAAGCAAACGTTCTACTAATCCTATCCTTGAGCCACCCTGAACCCTACCAAAGGACCCGTGTTTTGAAAGGTTATAGGTTTGCATCATTTTCATTTTTTCTTAGTTTAACCACTGCTGATACAATGTATTTGAACAGTATGTGCTTCTCAATATCAACACAAAGATTGCAACTTCATCGCAAAAAGATAATAATAGTAACACAGACAGTATGTTATCAATGCACTTGCAGTCCTCTATGATCCTGACCATCATTTGATTTAGATGCCTAGAGGAATAGTTAATATGAAAGCAAAAGTTTCAGCAGAGACATCAACACGCTAAATCGATAGTTTAGGTAGGCAACTAACTGAGGTATTAAGATTCCCCACGCTAAATCGATCAGTTCAAGATCCACAAAGAATCACCATTTGTGAACCTCAATTAGCAAAAAGCCAACAAACTCTTAACAAATACTTAGGAAATTAATTTATTTTCAGAAAGCAACAAGTAAAAAGGGAAAGGGGGAACTATAAGAGTCAAACTCTGCTTACCTGAAAACAACCCAGCTGAAGATTGAACGAAATCTGTCAACATATGTTTCAGTTCAGCTGAGCAATATACTTGAGCTGATTATCAAGTTGTGTGCACATGATCAATTACCTTAAGATCAGCTGTCTACTGTTTTGACTAGCTGTTGAAAGGTTAATTTGGGTATCTAATTTCTGTAAAATCTTGCCCCAACACACCCAAAATTGCAGGGGAAGATAAGGGTTAATGACTAAGAAAGAAAGAATGAGTAAGTAGTTTATTGGATCTTGGAATGTTAATGTTAATAATAATGATGATAACTTGAGACCAAAGATCCTCCCTTGGCCCCCCCAATTCCACCTATCTATGTTTATTATACTTCTCTTCCCTTTGACGATCTCTCTCTCTCTCTCTACAGCATCTTCTCTAAGTGTTACTACTATGACTAAAATTCTTTAATGTTTAATTACTCTTTCTTTCATGTTTTATATGATTTACTTGTATCACCACTGCCATTTGCCAAGTGCCATCACATTCAAATCTACGTTAATTACTATATTCCCCATTTTAAAATGTGGAGTAGTAATTGATGAAATGGGTTAAAAATTATGTAATCTCAATTTAATTAATAAATATGGGGTGATTTTTTTTTTATTTGTTTAAGTTTTAATTAATAGACAAATTTGACTGGTGTGTATGTTGTGATAAATATTTTATAAAATTAAGGTTCACTAAAGTATTATTCAAATATCACGATTATAAAACAAATATATATGGTAATGCATTAACCAACACTATAAAATCTGCTCCACTTGTGGAGTCGCATTAATTTATAAAATCAAAACTGTGGCATGCCGCGTATGCGTATCCTAAATTTCCTAAGGAAAATAAAATAAAATGTAGTAAGTACAAATTATTGTACATGTTTATGACTTTATGTTGTGTTGTTGGTTTATGTGGGGTGAGATGGTACTAGACTTTGTTAAAGACACATGCTTGTTGCCGTTTGAGGCGCTCCACGTTGAGTAGATAGCCAATGGACAACTGATGACTGATGAATGCATGTGTGTGTCAAAATATTTAAGATGCCCATTCAATTCACTAATGTTTTCACGAGATCTTTTTTCTTGGCAAGTATTTGTTATCACGTCACTTAGTGATTATTGAATTGATTGAGCAGAAAATCATTTAAATATGATATTTAAATTCGATATTATCTCCATTTTTTGGGGAGAGGAGGGGTGGGGGGGGGGGGGGGGGCAAGTTCATCACACTAAGTTTATTTAGTGTGATTTATATTTTTTGTGTGTGTGATTTACAAATTATAAACTGATCCAGTGAAGGATCCTTGTTATCAAAAGAAAAGAAGTTATTGTCATCACCGGCAGTCAGTCAATGAATAGGTGTCATTTACCTAATATAGTTATTTGTGGTCCTTTATTTTCAAGACACGTATTATTTGCAATGTCATGCGTAAACTTGAATCATTTTTCAATAATTTCTGTAAGTTGGTTAAGTGCTTGACCTGAGAAAATAGTACTACAAGGTGCCAACTAACATTAGGTTTCACGAGTTTCCGCGGTCGACGAGGCTTCCAGTCATGCATTGTCACCAATCATCATATATGCTTTACAGGAGACTTTTAACTAATATTCATACTCTCCGTAAATAATTTTTATATTATTGAGTCACTTTTATCTACAATGAGAAATTTATCATTGATGGACAATTTTTTTTTTTTCTTTTTTTTAAAAAGTATCTAAATAAAGTGTAGAATATATGTCACTTAATTATAACCATGTGATAAATACATCCCTTATATACAGTTTCGGGTAAATACCAAATGCAACTATGTGAGCAATATTTTTTCAGAGTGATTTTTATCAATGTGGCAGCACTGGCGGTTAGCTGATAGTCTTGCTATGATGGCCACCACTATTACTACTTCAACTACTACTGCTGCTGCTTAGCTTTTTTGGACGCCTCCTGTGAGTTTAACGGATATTTTTGAAGCAGAGAAACAAGGAGGTTATGCTACCAGATGGGTGCACCCATCTACTTCTGTAGTATACACAACTAGTGCTAACAATAGTATTTCTGCTAGTAGTGGCTTGTATATAAATATGTAAACAAAGTGGCAACACCACGAACGATCTCTCTGTAGTTTTTTATTATGATAAGTCTTTTTGTTAAGATGCAGTGATATATAATTATCTACTTCGCCCTAAAAAAAGAAAAAGAATCCTAGTTAATGTCTGCATTTTTAAATTCCACTAACATTAACAGATCAATCCAACAATAAAACAAAAACTAAAACCTGGCGTATAAGTTTAGTATCACAAACATGCAAATTTACATGGCCAACACTTAGCCTCGAGTAACCATCAATCACTGTTTATGCCAATATATGTACAGTAAGTACATGACAAGAACCAATATATCAACTACAAGTTTGGTAGAAATTCTCTACTTCTGTAACTTAACCCCCAATTTTTAGGCGTCTTACGACTTCAGGGGGAATTAGTATACTGTATACTTCAACTACCCCCAATTTTTAGGCGTCTTACGACTTCAGGGGGAATGAGTATACTGCATACTTCAACAAAAACTATACAAAAGAAAAAAATGTGCAAACCATCTATATATTATCTACCTTGCCTGAAGAAACATTACTGCAATTGGGCAAGTTTTTTTGGTACTTCTAGGATGATTTAGGAGTAATGGAACACGTATCGAAGCTTCTTCCGGTTTCTTGATGAGCTTTTGCTATCCATATTAGTACCAGAAGTACCATGATAATGGAAAGTGACAACATAGATGACCATAGGATTTGTGCTGAACGTCTAAATGGCCTGCACTGGTACTGTAAAATGTTGCCAAACGCTTGTCTTACTTTGGAGCAATGACTTAGGCTCTGCAGATCAGGGAATATTTCTACGAGGTCTTCAACAGATTGCGTGTAAGCGAATAACATCACGGATGAGGCCTGTGGAATGAATCTTCCTTCATTTGCACAATTGCCTGTTGAATTTTCTCCATAACATGTGACTCTTGACAGAACCTACAGACAAACATTAATGAAATCGCGATTTTTCCACTGGACATGAGCCATAAATAATCTTATTCATGTTCTGTAAGTTAAAGCTCGTAACTTACATATTTCAGTTCTGCAATTGGAATAGTATCCTTAGGACAGAGATCAGGTGTGAAGCTGTAACTAGGCGCACCTGAGAAGGGGTCGCAAACTCCTCTTGTTCCTACGCTGTTTCCCCCGTTATCATTTAATCCTAATCCTTGTACCTCTCTCAGCTTATAATTTAGCTGGAAATCGGAAACACAAAGAAAAAATAAATTTTTTGTCCTAGCTTTGGTGCACTGGGCAGCCCTTTTTTTAACAGTACCTGAGTAATGAAATTATGAACGGTGGAGCCAATCTGCACCAAAATTTTGTCTGAAGATTCAGAGCTTGCACATGGAAGTATAATTTGCAAGCTGTTGTTCTGAGGATTCTGCTGAAAATCCTCCAAAGCTGAGCAGGTGTCTTCTGCAAAGCTGCATTAGCATTTGCTAAAGTCACGGTGCATAAAACGAAAATATTACACTTATGTACTGAGAGGAAGAGAAGGATTTGCGCTCACGTGTGGAAGAAGAAATCAAAGCCGGTCAGCACCCAACTCAGAGTCGTCAAAATCCAGCAGCAGAAGATTATTCTAGTAATTAACAAGTGCTGTTTAATTAGGCTTTGAGAATATAAAAGTGATTTCGTGTCAAACATAAGTATCAAAATCTTGCTTACATTATAAATCCAAGAGGCCAATGCCAAACGAGCAAAACTGAGCCAAAGCAGCATTCCATTAGTCTAACCATGTCATTGATGGTCAATTTACACGTATGTTAGAAGGAAAAAGAATCAATAGCAAGACGATAGCTAGCAAAAGCAGTAATTGTGTAACAGCTTATAATTCACAAACTCTCTAGTTTAATTCACAACCAAACGTGGAAGTACAAATATAAGCTTTAATTCTAAAAGACTCAAAATTTTATGCATAGTGTGACAGAATCTCACCTAATGCACAAACCAAAAGCACCAAATTGACAGTGACAACAACAATATTTGTGACATATCTGCAGCCAAACAGAGCATAGTATTAAGGAAGATATAAATTTGATACCCAGCATAAGAACTGACACACAATGACACAGACCAGTGACTTACAGAGTTCTAATAGCTTCATCGCTTACATGCCGGGTTTTGTCAACAAACTGTTGAATCGTAATAGATCCTCTTCGAAGCCTATGGGTTATCACGTTCAACATCTTGTCTGCCTGTGAATTGTAAGGGCTTAAAAGAGTTTGCATACTTAGCAAAACCTTTATAACCCTTCTAATGGTATGACGAGTATCCCCACCAGCATCAAAAATTGTTTGGCGAAGCCTTTCGACTCTATGTTCAAAACCATTGTTTGCAGCCAAAACAACACTGCTTGCAGCTCTTCCAAACAAAACAAAAAGAAGTAGACACATCAGCCAGTCTTCTTCTGGTAAACTTAGCATGAATGAAATATCAAAAATGTAATACTCCATTACTTTATTCCCAATTGAGAAGAGCAATCATTTTGTATGAATTTGTTGTATATATAGGTCACTAATAATCATTAATATAAGATAAGGGGCAATAAATGTGTTCGATTCAGAAGCGGACCCAAGGTTCTTAGTTTATGAGTTTTGAATCATAATCCTCTTTGCTTACTTTTGCCGAACCTATATCTTTAAGGTTTGCTCCGCCCCTAGTTTGGTACATACTTTAACTTCTATACTACACTGACCATTGCTATAAAGATAATGTGATATTGCAAAATAGTTCTGTTGAAACTCGGAGCTTTAAGGTTGGTTCCCCCTAGTTTGATGCATAGTTCAATTTCTACACACTGACTTGTGTTCTTTTACTAATTTATTGATGAATATGACATAAGAGTATTATTTTCCTAAACAACTTCCCTTGTCATCTTTAGACTAAGCGTGTGTGTATTTCTTTTTTTTCCAAAATAGGAACAGAACACTATAGTTAGTTAAAAAGTACTAGTAGTAACCAAGAAATAAGCAAGCAAAAGCACTTACATGGCAAGGATGGTAAACAGGACAACCAGCGAGAACATCAAAATGTAGGAAGAAGGCGGATACTCGACAACTGGAGTAGTTGAGCTTCCATGAAAATACTTAAAAATCATGTAACTCCCAAAACCTAAACCAATTAACAACCAAATCCCAGCAATTGCATATCCATGTATGCCTGTGAAAGCCGCAGACTGTTTAAAACAAAACATATCAGCAGCTTCCCTTTGCTAAACAATAAAAACAAACATTTTCGTCTCATTAGAAACAAAAACTTACAGCCCAATAGTGCTTGTCACCAAGATTATAAGTTCCATCATACGACTTTAGGTGTCTAAAAGGATCAGGCCTTCTTGAAATCTCATCACGAACAATGAAACCAAATACAAGAGATTTCTGAGCGACCATATTAGTCGAAATTAATAAAAGAAGGAAAGGAACAAGAACCCTTCCATGTGATTTCGGCATGATAATATACTATGATCTTGATTTTTGATAGGCAAAACATAAAAAATAAAAGTGGTATAAAAGAAGAGAAAAATTCATTCCTTGACTTGGTCATTAAGGTTAGGATAGCTTGTGGCTAGTAAGAAACTTTTGGTTATTCTTGTTTTTGCACAGAGGAGTTGTGGGATTGATAATAATATTCTTCTACTTAGCATCTCTGTTGGTTTTTTCACTAGGAAGAGCTGAATTGAACTAAGTGAGAAATATAATACTATAATGAAATGAAAGGAGATCCATCAAGTGGTTATAAAGTGTGCGGAATTAACGGACTCCCTCTAGTAAATTGGGACTATTATTTTTGACCAAATCTTTTAAGTGTAATTGGGTTTTGATCCACTTATTCTTTCTTTCTACGTAAGCTTTCTTTTTCCTTTCATCACCCGATATTTTATGGATGGATGTATTTTCCATCACTAAAACAAAACTTAACTATCACTTTCTACCTTTTTCACTTTTGAGTTTCTTCATTTATCCTCTTTTTACCATTTCATTTTAGACTTATATATATATATCTTTTAATTTATCTATACATTTTAGTGAATAAAGTTATCTGATATTTATATATGCACGAAAAAGTAGGTATTTCGTAAAACTAGTATAGGTCCATGCAAGGTACCCCAATATAACAATTATTGAAAAAGCATTTTTACTGGTTAAGTATTTACTTGACACGCCTCTTAAGAAACAATAAAGATAATTTCAATTTTATTATTTAAATCTACTAAATTAAATATTTTAAAAATATTTAGAAATAACTGTAGTTAATAGTAAAAATATATTAAAAATTAGTATATGATTAAATTATGTATAAATAATATAAATATCAATATTTTAAAAGTAATTACATTCTCTTCCACTTTTTTAATTACTTTACTCTTTCTTCCTATTAATATACATAGCATAACCGACATATACATAGCATTCTGTGTACATGTAAGATTTTTATAATATGTTTAAAGAATTGAAAATTTTTTATAATATTAAAAATATAAGTCGTGTATTTATTGACTTCTGAACAAGTAAAAGAGATCGTGGATGGAGAGAGAAATAGTAATAATTTCGCCGTTTAACTTTATTGCAACAATAATTTGTATTCATTTGGTGATTTAAATAAAAGCTACTTTAGTTGCGTATATAGAGCGAATTACCCTTTATCCTTTTTCTTTTTTTTTTAAATGCAGACACCCGTTTGTGCAACTTTTTTGTGGAAAAAAAAATTGAATAGGTGTTGGGATATCTGTTTCCTAAAAAGATTTAGGAAAAATATTTTTGGAGAGATGTTTGGCTATTTTGGTTAGTGTTCCAAGAAAGTTTTTGTGAAGTATCCCTAAAGCCTAAAGGTGTGGTTTGAAGACAAACAAAATATTTTTAAAAGAAAGGTTTTCCCAAACAAATACTTAAAGGGAAATAGAGTTTCATATATAATTCAACGTCCAAACACTGTGAATCAATGGACCTTTTATCCTAATCAGAAAGCAAGCACGTACAGGAAGTATATATGTATCTGTTCTTAAAATAGTTGGAAGTTTATTATTTGAGTGTAAATTTGTAGGAACTTTTGGCACTTAATTGGTGCAAAGTCAAAAGTTCGCTCATTTTCCAACTTTCAACATGGACGGCTTATATACCATCTGAATATATAGGATGACTTTTAACAATTGGAAGGTAGTTTTTTTGACTATATTATTGAGAAAATATGGGCCTTTTCTTTGCTTTTGTTGAATTAGAATATATATGTATGTGTATATATACACAATATTTACACAACGCCAACTACTATACTATACACACTGATGGTAGTGTCAAAGACTCAATAGTGGAAATAAGGATTTTGGAGAAATTTTTAGAAACGATTGTGGAAAATGAATATAATGTTGTCTATTTCAAGTCCCGTTACATAATTGTATGAGAAAAGAACTGGGAATACAGATAACTAAAGTGAAAGCAGTCTAACCTAATTACTTGTTGTCAAGTTTATGGGAGAAGTACATGTAGTACACCCTTAGGGCTATTATTGAAGATCTTAAATATTTTGCTTGAAGCTAACAAGACCACAATTATATATATATATATGCAAAGAAGAAATCAACATGTAGATTTTCTAGAAAATGAAGGTCACAAACATGAAGAAAATTTAGTAGTCGTTTGGCCATAGAATTTTTTTTCTTTTTTTTCGGAAAATTATCTCACTTTAGTGAAAATTGTGAAAACACGCTTCGTTTGGCCATGAATTTTCCAACTCCAACTCCGAAAAATTATTTGGAAAAGTGAAAACAAGTAAAACTTGTTTTCTCCTTTTTCACTCATACTTCTCTCACAGAATTTTAAAAATAATTTTAATTTATATTCATGGCCAAACACAACTCCAACTCCAACTTCATCTTCAATCCAACTTCAACTCCAGAAAAAAGTAATTTTCATGACCAAACGTGGCCTTATACTAATCTGGAAAATGAGCTAAAGAAAATGGAGTTTCTTTTAGGCACAATACATAAACATGCCCTTTAACTTGACTTCATATCACATTTATGACCTCCAACTTTGGGTGTGCACAAGTAAACCCTTTAAACTTGTATAAAGTTGAACACGTAGACACATATGTCCAATGTGGCATCCTACGTGGTAAATTCTTGACCTATATGGCATCCTAAGTGTATTATTCCACGTAGGACGTATATGTCTGTTTGTTCAACTTTATACAAGTGTAAGGGCCTACTTGTGCACACCCAAAGTTGAAGGTCATAGATATAATTTGAGGTCAAATTAAAAGGCCCGTTTATGTATTATGCCTTTCTTTTCTGACAAGCCATATTGTAGCTTAATTATATTATGAACGTTTTTAGACAATTTATTTGTCTTCTCAATATACCAAAAAAATTATGATACATACTTGACATAATGATCTAACACGTACACACAATAATAGAGAATGCCAATATAGAGATTTGGACTTGTATATACTTCCAACATTAGTATTTCGTAGCGTACTTAATAATTGTATTGTGAGAGCTACCACAAACTATTTGGCGTATTGTTTAAATTCCTCATTTATTTCTGGCTTTCGTGTTTCTATGAAACAGTAGGGGTGTGGTTACTGATTAATAGACTTTTTGTGAAATCATACAAGCTGATTGAATGTGTGAGTGTGACATATTTCGAGACAATGGATGCAGCCATTCACTCTCGAGCTAGTCACGAAATGCAGCTTTCAAATATACTAGTAGGAGTTCCTAGAAGAATGAAGGTGTTTGTTGTACGTGGTCGTGGAGTATTAAATATCGATCAAGTTAGAAATGTGGCTATCACATAGATTTAGTGTCCTATTTGCCTCCTATATTAACTTTTTGGGCTATCCAACTAATCAATTTGCAATTAATATACAAACCTGACACTTGGAAAGCTAAGGATAATTCGTTTTGCCGTGAAAACCAAAATCACATTCACTTTATTTGATATTTTTAATGTCGAAAATAGAGTTAAAACTGTGTTTGACAATAGTATTTTGAAAACGGAGTATTCTTTTAAGTTAAAATAAAATAAAAAGTAAAAGTTTTAAAAAGTTTAGAGTCTTATGAAAATTGAGTTATTTTATGAAAATAAAAAAAAATTAGATCTTTTTTCTTTTTAAAATAATAATTTAAAAGTGCAAGTTTTTCGAAAATGTAAATATTGTGAAAACGTATTTCAAAATATTTATGGCCAAACAAGTATTTCGAAATAAAGTGAAAAAATATATTTCAAAATATTAGTAAAAAAAAAATTCATGACCAAACACCTATGTGCATCACGAAAGTATTTATCAGCATTTGCTATTTATTTCTAATTAATGATCAGCTTATCATGATTAAATAATTTAATAAAATAAAATTATAAACTAATTAATTATAGCTAATCAGTGCTAGAAATCTATATGCAAACACATGACATTCATGTTTACATCGTTTATTATTTTGGTATAAATACTCGACGCAGATAATTAAGTTTAATTTTGGTCATGTTATCGTGTATATTGTGTTGTTGCTCTTGATCAACTAACTATACATTCTTGTCTTCACATTTCGTTTTCAAACAATCAAGTAAACGTAAACCTTCGTTTCCAACAGTCCATACGTTGGGTATTTCACTGACAAGAGAACAATAAGCATTACAGCATGTCTAGGGTTACTGGTGACAGGAAGCAAAACATGTACAATTTCTATAGATGTTTCCTTATAAACAAAGAAAAAGAGATTGTATATGTATCATATTATTCATATGAGAGGATTATGTTAAAAGGATTATTACTATTATTGTTGATTTATTGGATTATTAATAAATTTTTGTAAAATTAATTATGCATATTTGATAGTGTGTAATAGCGTGTAATCACCATTATTTATTAAATATGAAAATATGCTAATCCATCTAATCCAAAATACGTGAACTTTTGTCTCAATGCACACCTATTAAGAAAAAGAAATTAAGAGTCTGTTTGAAATTGTTGTTTGAAAATTATTTATTTGAGTACTTTTATAAAATAGTTTGTTTAGAAAAGTGTTTTTAAAAAAAGGAAAAAGACATAATTTTTTCCTGAACTTGTCGTCAAAACTCATTTTAGCACTTTAACTTTATTGATAATTATTTACCTCCTAAACAACTTTCGAGTGAATTATATAACCCCAAAAATGTGATTCCACTCTCACAATGGAGAGTGTAATACACTCGCCTCCAAGTCAGCGCCACATCATTGCCACGCAAGCCACACAACTCCCACCCCCTTCCCCAAGCTTTCTTCTTTACCCCACACAACCCCCGCCAACTGTTGCGCCCCCCTCCCCCTCCCCCTCCCCCACCCCCCACCCCATCCCATCCCATCCCATCCCATCTCATTTTCTCTCTTGTTCAGCCCCTCTCCCCCACCCCAATTGGGTGTCCAAATTTGGTGTTTTCTTTGTGAATTTGTAGGATTTTAGTTTTTTTTTTTTTGTTGTTGAGAAATTCGTGAATTTTGAGGTTAAAGGGTTCTTTGAAATGACAAATTGATCCAATTTCTAAATTTGGTGTTTTCTTGGTGAAGCTGTAAGATTTTAGGTTTTTTTTTTCTGGTTAAAAGATTGATTGGATTTGGTGGAAAAATTGAAAATTGAGGTATATATATAAAGATTATTTGAGATGATGATGGTGGATTAGACATCGTCGGAGTATTGGTTATCATCGAAAGATCCATCAGTTGGTGATTTTGTTTTGAATTTTTATGGACCAAGTATCGATATTGATGATTTATTTACTCAAAATTATGAACTTTTTGAGTATGATTCTCATTGGTGGGTAGTTTTTGGTCCAGGGTAATTAACTTTGGCAGCTCATGGTGGAGTTATTAGGATGATAGGTTCTCATTGATGAAATTATTATTTTTTTGTCATAAAAATAAAAAATTTATTTGATTGAAGATTTTTTGTGGATAGAAGTGAAAAAAGAAAAGAAATAGAGGAAGGAGAAGATATGGGGTGGTGGGATGTAAGGAAGAAAAAGACATGGGGATGGTGGGTGTGAGGAAGAAGGGAAAAAAATAATGGCTGGAAATTTTAAAGTGGGGTTCACTTAATTTTTTTTAATACTTTTTTTTAATTAAAAAATGCTTTAATTTTATTTTTGCCACGTCAACCATTAAGAAGGTAATATAATTTATTTAAGAGGGTAAATAATTATTCATAAAGTTAAAGTGTTAAAGTGAGTCTTCGAGACAACTTTAGAGGAAAAATTATGTCTTTTTCCTTAAAAAAAAATAAAAAAATCTATGTTTGATAAATTCATTTGAAAAGTGCTTTTGATAAACAGATTGTGTTTGAATAATTTTTTTGAAGAAATGCTTTTGAGAGAAAAATGATAAAAAATGACATGCATCAATAGATTTTTACTATTAAAATCATTTTACAGAAAAAAATTATATTAAACATGTATAATATTTTAAATTATTTATTTAAAATTAAATATTTGAGAACAAAATATAAAAGTGTTGCCAAAATATCATTTGATCTTGTAACATGATTCGTTTGTCATTTAATTAAAAATAAAAAATAAAGAATTATATATTCTTCGTTCATCATCAATGATATTTTCAATTTTATTTAAAGAAAATAAGTGAAAAAAAAACAATAATATATAAATAATAGAATAAAATAAAGAAGTATGATTTAAACATAAAGTATAAAATTCTAAAATTAAACAACAATCAAACTTATAAGATATATGTGTATTGTGTACAAGTGATAGAAATATTTTTGTCATAAAAAAAATAATTTTTCGCTTTTGCTTCTTCTCAGAATAAAAAAAAATGCTTCTGCTTCTTTATAAAGTATTTTTGCAAGTTTACCAAACGTCTTTCTTTTCAATAAAAAAGTGTCCGCTATAAGACATAAGTTGTAGTACTTTACTTTTCATTTTTACTCTTTTAGATATTATCAAATTGCTCCTGAAATTTCAGTCACAATAAAATAAAGTTAATTAAGTTCTTCGAACACATAACCTAAAAAGTATAAATGACGGATAAAATTGAAAGAAATTATCAATTTGTCGCTTTAAGAATGAACAATTTACTTATTTTAAATATTAAAAAATAACTCAAAAATTCACTTATTTTGAACCAAATAGAGTATTTATTAAAAGGAATTTGGTAGCACATTTGTAACACAATTAGTGATTATTTGAGTCAACTTTTGTGGAGAACCATATCCATAGGCATAGAGCATTTCCTCCACAAACTCCAGCCTAACCATGTCATATGTCTTTCTTGCTAGCTCTTATTTTCATCATACATTTGATGAGAAATGTTTTTCTTATTACAATATCTAATAGATCACGACATATAAGAACTGCATTATGCACTAGGGATCTATCTACCTTGAACCAAGACGGTGTGTGTCAATCTCCATGCTAAGTAATTCAGCTTTAATCTCTTCATAGCAATTAATTTGGAAATGTGACATTGCAGTAGTCTGAATTGACTAGCATCTAATGGTTGAGTTGCCTTGGCTACTAGGGCTATCATTATGACATTTTCAGTAGGTCAAACACATCGCCAGACGTCTAAATTTTGTACAAACTTTTACTTTGACATCTAAAGTCGACGTTGTTCATTTTAGGCAGCTGAACTAGTATTCTTGCGTGTTATTTTGACACTTTTTACACAATCAGACAAAATATACAATGTGCATGTATTACACGCACCGATAAGGTGTAAAGTGATCAATAATATGATGATATGTGTCATTTCTAAATTAATTTTTAAATAACTATTTTTAATTAAAATTTTAAAAAAAATGCAAATTCAATACTGACACTTGGTATTTTTAACTCAAATAATTACTATAAAAAAAGGATTATAAAATTTAACCCCACCCCCACCAATCCCCATTTGTCTTCTCCAGGCCACCTACCCACCCCTCACCCCCTGCCCGCTTCCCCACCCCTCAATTGTCTTCTCCAGGCCGCCCCCCCACCTCTCATTCCCGCCCGCCCCCCACCCCTCAATTTTCTTCTCCAATGTCCACCACTGTCTCACGGCCTCCCCCCCCCAAAAAAAAACCCCAAATTTCCCCCCACAGTCAAAATCTTTCTAAAATTACCTTTATATACACAATTATCTTTTTTTTTTAAATATTAAAAATTCATCCCAGACAAAATCTGTTGAGATTTCACAATTGGAGAATTTTTTTACAATCGAATTGAATTTGATATTGTTAATTCATTCTTTCAAGTTAACTATAAAATCTATCTTCAATTTTTTTACCATTGAAGGAGCTTAAAATTAAGTAAAATCAAGACGAAAACTAAGCTAAAATGAGTGATTGAAAATTATGATTTTCTAGAACTTTGAACAAAAAGGTGATGGTAGATTAATTCTTCATCATTTTTTATTATCTTAAGGACGAAGCCATGGTTGTGTGAGCGATTGGCGGATAGAAATGGAGAAAGTATTGGAGGAGATCAAAAGGAAGAAGATGAAGAAAAAAAATAAAAAATAATCATATTTAAGTTGTTCACGCGCTTCAAGTGTGTGCAAGACACACAATGTGCCAATACAGCAAAACGTGTCAAAGTGACACAGTTGACGGCTACTTAATATATTAAAAATGAACACTATTTACTTTAGATGTCAAAGTAAAAGATCGTGTTAAGTTGAGGGATTTGCTTATGTATTTGGCCTTTTCAGTATACTAATGATCCTTTTGTGTTAAAGATAAAATAGTGTTACATAGAATATAACGGATGAAATTTGTAAATAATAATGGTGTGAAGAACTTTTTTATTTTGATAGAGTTTAATTGCTTGTTTGAGAGAAATTTTTAGAAAATTTAAAAAACTAAACTTTTAAATACTCTTTTGTATTAATTTGTTTGACCTACTTATTTTATTAGAGACCAAAAAAGAATGATCATTTTTTTACTAACTTTTTAATTTTAATTTTTGTTACATGACATGTTTTAAACAACAAAATTTAAGGCATTTTGATATATTTGATATATATTTAATATAAAATTATAAAATTTAAAAGTCTTGTTTATTTTATCAAGGAGAAAGAGTCAAATTTACCCTTCTACTTTAAAAAATTGGCTAGATATCCACACACCTTGAGTCAAATTTACCTCGTTATTAAAAAAAAAATTATGTGTACACTTCTTTTAACTGAAAAGCTCAAATTAACGTCAAATACTCTATTTTTAAAAATAAAATATACCCAAATTTTACTTGTCCGACTTGATTCAACCCCGAAAAATACACAAATAAATATATCTCTCCCTCAATTTTGTAGATCAAATTTTTCAATGAGATTAGGTCATTGATATTTATCAGTGCATACCTCATGAAAAATAAATCTGCAGCAGATACGAATAAAATATACCCACCCTTCAGTTCATAGATTTACGTCAAGGCGGGGCTCATAA
Source organism: Capsicum pubescens (assembly GCA_030864215.1). NCBI lineage: Eukaryota > Viridiplantae > Streptophyta > Magnoliopsida > Solanales > Solanaceae > Capsicum > Capsicum pubescens. Next base: position 192,216,711 of record CM061539.1, on the reverse strand, counting down.
AAAATGACACTTAGCGGTCACATACAACAAATTTGCCCACTACATATTTGCGGTCACATACAACAGAAAAGTTTGTTTGTATCAAGACAAATGAAATGTTTCTTAATATCAAGAGTAAATTTACTACTCTTGATATTGATCTACGGGCTTTAACTTAGAGTAAATGTTTCTGTTGTATGTGACCGCTACATATGACACAACTGAAATGTTTCTTAATATCAAGAATAAATTTAGTTCTAAAGTATGTTATCAGGGTATTGACCTCAAAGTATAATAAAAGATATATTTAATTAATTTATTTAAATAAAAGGATAAATTTAATTATTTTTTCTTTTAGTAAATTCTTTATCAAATTAAAGTACATCAATCAGTTTGAAACGGAGGTAATATATTTATCTCATAAAAAATTGGACACCAGACGTGTTGACCCTAGTGTTCGGCTAAACGTGCGTCTACGAATAAAGATCACGCAGGGGCCCGCCCACCGTCCAGTAATCATCCGAATAGCGCACCGCCCCTCGCCAATGGAATTGGACTTTCCATTAACGTGTACATCACGCGCACCTATTCGCGCGTAACTCCATAATCCCTCATTGGCCACTTTAAGAGAATGATCTCCATTGGTCCACGTACTCATCTGACAGCGAAATATAGCTGCCTAAAGCAATGGCTGTCTAGTAAATTCATGTAGTTTCCAGGGGTAAAATATATAAGAGAATAATTTCTTTTCCACCACAATAATTTATTGTTCCCATATCTCCAATGATTTGGCTTTCGCCATTTTTGTACGCATATACGATAAACAAGTAGCGAAGGAGAAAGTACCCAGAGATTATTTGTGTTATGTTCGAGAGGGATCTTAATTTTTTATACTAAGAATCTTATACAGATCTCTCTCGTTTACGATTTTTCTCATTAGCTATGGGTATCTGGGAATCATTTCTCAATTGGCTTCGAAGGTATATTTATTTTTTATTACTATATTCTTTGTTTTATTTGTTGTGTTATGAGCTTTGCAAAGTATAATTGGTGAAGGCTTGGATAAACAGACGAACAAAAGTTATAACTTATTAGAATTCAATTGAGATTGAGGATTTTGTGATAATGTGCTAACTGTTGAGGATTTTGCGTGCTGTCGATGGGTTAATTCTATACGGGGATGTTGATGTGCCGTTGTTGGATTATGGATTTGACGAGCGTTATGGTTAATGGTGTATGAATTTGTTCTGTGGTGTATGATCTATCTTCCTTTTGTTTGTTTCTTTTTTTGTATTTGGTGTGTTATCTGTTGAACGTTTGATTTTTATCTCTGGTGCCTGTGTCTTCGTATTTGTTTTATTTTGAGATTACTGTAATTTAGAATAAAAAGATAGTATGCGTTTTGCATCTTCTTTTGTTTGTTTGGGATGACTGTTAATTATTAAAGACTCGTCTTTAGCTGAATGAGTTTTTGATTTGCTGGGCACCACTGTGAGTCTGAATTTTATCATGTAGTCAGTGGCGAAGCCAAACTTTTGGTTAAGGGTGTTCATATTTTTACTTGGGTAAAGAACTGTTTAAAAACCAAAGAAAATAAAGCACTGCTGTACCTGCTAAAGTTCGAACCCGGGTTGTTGATGCGGAAATGCACACTCTTGACCACTGGACTATGCTTCTCTAGCTTGTCAAGGGTGTGCAACAACATGTATATAACCATAAATATCTATATTTAACCTATATACTCGAAAAAAATTTCCGACGAAGGGTGTTCATCCGACCACCCTTCGTTGGCTGTGGCTCCCCCACTGATGGTAGTCCAGCATATGTTAGAAATTTACATGATTGACTTTCATACCATGGAAAAGAAATTGGAGTGGGAGATCAATGACAACAAACAGTTGGTGTGTTTAAGATGTGGGCATAACAAGGTTGGATTTTTAGGCAATGAGATGTTGAACTGTCCACAAAAGAATTTTTTTTTTAACTCTATCCAGCGTTCCTCATATCTTGGCCACTTTGGTCACTTCTGGGAGAGTTATGGGGTTGGAAACTTCTTAGGTCATGAAACCTCTCTATTGTACTTCACTGCTACACCTCCCAACAAGGCATGACAACGAACATTAAAGACTGTTTTTTTAATTAATGTAAGGAGGTTTTCTAGTTTGAAACGACAAGAATCTATTTTGTCTTTCAGTACAAGTGAGCGTAGGATAAACCTCTCAATTGGCATTGGAAGTACTTATTCACATTTATCACATTGTACTACTGAAAATTTGTAAATATTTTGCTAGCTATAAGAAAGGATTTCATGTCTTCCCTTCCAAGGATCCCGTTCCAGCTGAAATCCCGTATCTTTGCCCTTAGATGGTCTCTTATTATTTTTCTCTCCTACTCCATGGCAAGGCCTTGAGAACAGTGTTGTGAAAGGCGCTTGCCTTAGCGCCTTTGGCGAGAGGCGAGGCAATCTGGCAATGGCGAGAAAAAAAACAAGAAATGGCGAGAGGCGACGTGGCGAGAGGCGACGTGGCGAGAGAGTGCGAAAATGACGTCTCCTTTTGTTTTTCTTTTTTAAAAATTGACATCAGGTTAATAGTTAAAAGGCAATCTTAGGGTTTTATTTGGACAAAGCTACAAACCGCGACTCTCTTCTTTAAAGTTCATAATAGGGGTTAATAGTTGTCACTCAAGTTCTACACTTTTAGTATCTACTACCTACTTTTAGTTTTTGAATTGAAATATTTGCTAATATCTATTGCTATTGAGATTTTGGTGATTTATTTATGCAATTAAATATTTTAAGTTTTTGGTATTAATTGACGCCTCACTTCAAAAAGGCAAGTGCCTCCGCTGCCTCACTGCTCCCCTCAAGGTGAGGCAGACCCTTGTCGCCTTTCATTGTCCAAAGCACTGCTTGCGAACTTATTCCTTTCGTCATTGTATCCTTTTGGTTCATTTAATTTCCAGACCATTCCCTTCTTTAACTCTTTATTCGAACTTTCCCCCGAAATCCATCTTGAAATTCTTGTAGCTTTTGACTTTTCTAAGTGTCTTGCAAAATGATTTGTGTCTTCCTTGGGAGTCAATTATATCCTTTTTAATGTTTCATCAAAAAAGGCAAGCGCCTCGCCATTCGCCTCGAGGCGAGGCTGACCCTTGTTACCTTTCATCGTCCAAAACACTGCTTGAGAACTTATTCCTTTCGTCATTGTATCCTTTTGGTTTGGTTTATTTACTTTCCAGATTTGGGGACCATCCCCTTCTTTAACTCTTTATTTGAATTTTCCACCTAAATCCTTGCAATTCTTGTAGCTTTTGACTTTTCTAAGTTTCTTGCAAAATAATTTGTGTCTTCCTTAGGAGTCCTTGCTGTAGACAAATTCTTTGTCTGGTCAGTGATGGACCACTTCTTATCAGAAAAATAAAGTCTATATATGTGGTTTGAACGCCTTCTCAATTTTCAAAAGGACTAGTTGCTTACTGGTGAAAGTGAAACAATTTGTAAAATAAATCTTCCGGGCCCTTTCTGCTTTTGTTTATTTGGCAATTTATACCTCCTCTTGAGCTTCCATCATATGCATAACTTATTCCTGAGGTTCAACTGGGTGGTACCAGAAATAACTCGACCAAAAAACTAATCAGATTTTAAGATGTCACCATCCATTATTCTGTCTTGTGTCATCCCACCTTAGATCTTGTAGTTGTTATTAATGTAAGGTTTTTCAGTTATTGTGTTCTGTCTCATTGTTATTTCTGAGTTTGGAAAGAAAATAAAGTCTATTGTTATCTTCTTTCTGAGGTGGACTTAAAAGTATAAAACATGTCAGAATTTTGGTATTACAAATGCACTTGTGCTGATCACTATGTTTCCTTTGGCTCTTATTAAATGATTCCTCATGTCAAAACTTGCTTGTTCCAGTCTCTTCTTTAAGCAGGAAATGGAGCTTTCATTGATAGGATTGCAAAATGCGGGAAAAACATCTCTTGTAAATGTTATTGCTGTAAGTAAATCACTTGTTAACCTTCTAGTGCCAGCTCATCATTATGGTTTCACTTTCTTTGCTTCCATATAACTGATGGAATCTGACACCTTAATGACTTCGTTCCTCTCTTCTCATTTTTAGACTGGTGGATACAGTGAAGACATGATACCAACTGTAAGTATTCATCGTAAGGGGTCTGATACTAGTTTTTAGTTTTTGGCCAGTTCTGCTGAATACTTCAAAGTGATCTTTCATAATTATACAAAAATTATTGGTATTCAGGTGGGATTTAATATGCGCAAAGTGACTAAAGGAAATGTCACTATAAAATTGTGGGACCTTGGAGGTCAACCCAGATTCCGCAGTATGTGGGAGAGATACTGTCGTGCAGTTTCTGCTATAGTGTATGCATCTCCACTCGAGCTTATATTATTCAAATTTACTTTAACAGATATATGAATCTGCTTATACACTCTTTTAGAAGATAATACGTGGTAGACAGTGGCTCTTCTGATGAATTGAGGTGAATTTAATTTTCTCCATGGTTCATTAATGAACAGTTTAATTGAATCTCATGGTTTGCCTGATCAAGCTATCTGATCTAGTGCTTGATAGATCTATATTTATATGCCTTCGATAGGTGGAATTCCTTGATCTTGACCCTTTCCGTGTATTTAAAGATATGATGCTAAATAATGTACTCCATTAGAGTTTTAACAAATTTCATGGACCTCAAGTGTACTTAACATACATGAATTCCTGTATGTTAAATGTCCTTCCCTGCAGTTATGTTGTTGATGCTGCCGATCCTGATAACCTCAGCATTTCAAGTAGTGAACTCCATGACCTGCTGAGCAAGCCATCGCTGAGTGGTATTCCATTGCTGGTGCTGGGAAACAAGATTGACAAGCCTGATGCCCTGTCCAAACAGGCTTTGACTGACCAGATGTAAGTGCTTAGTTTACAGTATTTGGTTTGTGGAAGGGAGGGAAAAGTTTAATCTTTCACTTTAGTTCCAGGTCCATAAAACAGGAAAGAAAGGAAAAGAAATTGATTTTTCACATTGTTTAAATACCTCTGTGCAAGTCCTTTTCATATCTTAGTTGCAGAGAAGATTGGATCATCTTAACCGTATCATCCCTCCTGCTAACTTTCCTATTCTTTAAACCACCCCTAGCATCAAATATATCTTTGTTGACTCATCTTAAACAACATTATGTTGTTTTGCAGGGGATTGAAATCAATAACTGATAGAGAAGTGTGCTGCTATATGATCTCGTGCAAGAATTCCACCAATATTGACTCAGTCATTGATTGGCTTGTTAAGCACTCGAAATCAAAGAGCTAAGGATGACAAAAACTTTTTTGTAGTGGTGCTGATTTGTATGTTAAATTCGCGAGGCTATTGGTTTTTCTGCTGGTTTCTCCAGAGTTCTTGTATTGTAAATTAAATTATCGTCTATTGAATGAGTTGTTACATGTTTTCTCCCTTTGCTTTTTTGTCTCAACTATCTCTGTTGTGTGCGCCATTCCTCTTAATAGTGATTGTGGCACGAATTTGTGAGAAGGTACGGATCTTTTGTTTATTAGAAGAAACCTAAGTAATCGTAATATTTCTGTTATATGGGATCCCGAGGTGATCATGCCAAATTATCTGTATTTTTTATTATGTGAGCTTCAAACTATGTCTGGCTGGAAAATTCTCTTTTAACATTGGAATGATGCCGGGGGTTTCTATTTTGTAGGTGATGGATAGCTTCTTCTTTTTTTTCCGTTGCGTAGGATATATAATAAATAGATCAACGTTTATAGGGGAGTAACTTGTGGCAGGGCCATTATACATACATTGACAGCAATAGTAGTTGCCCCCGTATTGCTAGTATTTACAACCTAACAAGTAGAACTATTAATATTATCCAGACGTCCCTATCCTAACTTTCCGAAGTGATAAACCTCCATTTTTATCAGCTTGCAAAATATAGGGTGACGTCCCTATCCTAACTTTCCGAAGTGATAAACCTCCATTTTTATCAACAACAACAAACCCAGTATAATCCCACATAGTGGGGTCTGGGGAGGGTAGAATGTACGCAGTCCATACCACTACCTCCGAAGAAGTAGAGAGACTGTTTCCGATAGACCCCCGGCTGTTTCCGATAAACCTCCATTTTTATCAGCTTGCAAAATATAAGGTTCCCACATTATAGTAGTGGTAGTAGTAGTAGAAATATGTAGTCTCGCAAGTGCACCTGTCAACTTATTTTGCTCCCTATAGACATGCTTTAGATGTAGATTGTTCAGCCTACGCATCAGACACCTGCAGTCTGAGAGTAAAGACGGAATATCATCATATAACTTCGTTCCACAACTTGGCAACAATCCACATTAATCTCCAAATCGTAAAGAACAAAATTGAATGGCTAGTTGAAGTTCAAATCGTAAAGCCTGAGTTATGCCTCTAAGGAGCTTGGAGTACAAACCCTAGCGACAAAATCTAATAACCAGTCTCTTCTAAAATTTCTAAATACACCCGCTATATAGCCTAAGCGCAATTCACTATCAAAGGTAGCATCTGTGTTTAGCATGATAAAGGGAGGGGTAAGGGACATCCATTTCACATACAAGGTCATCAGTCTTCTACAAGGTTTACATCATTCAACTAAGAATCAGTGTTCAGTTGCAGTAGCTATAATATCAGTAAAGGATGTTTGAAAGGCTACATTATCAAAAACATATTTATTGCAGACAAGTCAAATCATCCATAAACCGTATCCCAACAAAATTTTATTAGAAATTGTGGATATGACTCTTGAGGTATAATATTGAAAAAGTGTTGTAATAGAGAGCATGCCGATGAGAACTTGTAACATATGGTTGTAATGAGTGCATTTGTTCTATGACCCCTAGTTGAACCCATAATGGCTCAACTAATTTACAAGTTAAGAAAATATGAGTGACTGACTCCCCGACAGATGAATTACATCCTTTATATGTTGGAGAGGGAATACAGTGGATATGATGAGGCCAATGAAAGCCGATTATGATGTAGAAGTCAAATAAAATGACAGATATTTAGTGACAAATCAAGCTTTCGGATTCAGGAGAACGAATCTACGGATGAGTTTGCATAATCAGCTGAATCATTGGATGAAAATAAAAATATCTGATCTATAGTACTATACAGCATATTACTTGTGTGAATTGAGATGTAATCAGGTAAATTTTATTCAAAAAAATGTGGGTTTAAGAAATAAATCAATTTTTGATATTGAATTGTCAGAAAATATTGTTTTAGAAAAACCATTTCGACCAAATGTGAGAAAATGACTTCATTTTTCAACTATTTATGCTATCAAGTTCATTTTTTTCTAAAAAAAGAAAATCTTCCTCCTATTAAACTCCAAATCAAATTACAGCTCGTCTACTGTGATCAGCAAAGAGCGGGGAATAGGATTATCCTGTAACTGCTTGTACTAACTTCACCTTCACTTCACTTCTCCATGGAAGCCTCCACGGGACCTCCACATCTTCCCTCTCCGTCACCGTCAATAGACGTCGGAAAGTTAAAGCAAAACCTCCTTCAAAACGGCATCGTTCCAACTCCCAAAATCATCCATGCTCTCCGCAAAAAAAAACTTCAAAAAATCAACCGACGCCTTGCCAAACAAGCCGCCAAAGAAACCCCGCCACTCACAGAAACACAAAAACAAACCCTAACCGAAGAATCATATTTCCAAACCATTAAATCCGAGTACAAAAGCTTCAACAAAGAGGTAAGAATGGTGGGAAGGCCTTGGGAGAGAATTGAGAAACTCAAATTGCAAGAGCTTTCTAGTGAGAGTAAGGTGTATAGTGGTGATAAGTTGAATTCTGAGCATTTGTGGGAGCTCAGTGATATAATTGAGACTGAAAGAGATAAGTTTTCATGGCTTTTGGATAATGATATTGAAATCAAACAAGGATGGTTGGATAATGAAAGGGATAAGTGGGATTATAGACAACGTCGTAGAGGCGAAGCTGAGACAATTCGGTTCATCATTGATAGGTTTGTAACCCGAACTAATTTGAAATTGAGTTGTTACTATTGTAGTACCAATAGATGTGCAAATATAGTTGAATCATGTCCAACTAGTTTGCCTTAAGTTGTAATTGTTGTTGTTGTTCTAGTACTATGCATAAGTGTGTAAATTCTGCGTGTTTACAGTATGCTTAAGAGTTGATTTTGGAGCTGATAATTTTCTACATTCTTGTTGTAGATTGAGTGGGACGGAATTAGGTGTGAAGGATTATAAGTTTTCTAAGTTGATGAAACACTCTGGATTGCAGTATACTGAGGAGCAAATGCTGAGGTTAGTGGAAGGACTTGGTGAAAAGGGTCAGTGGAGACACGCATTGTCTGTTGTACACTGGGTTTACAACTCTAAGGAACATAGACGCAGCAAAAGCAGGTAGATATGTTTTATCAGCAATTAACCAAATGTTTATTCGTTTATATAAGTAACTACGATGGTCTTGTTTAAGAGCTATAGTTTTGTCAGTAATTAATCTATCATATTTGTTGTTTCTATTTTATTGAAAAGGAGAACTATAATGTTTGCTTTATCTAGGTTCGTGTACACAAAACTGTTGGCAGTTCTGGGGAAAGCAAGGAGGCCCCGTGAAGCTCTTCAAGTTTTCAATTTGATGAGAGTATTTCCTAGCTTTTATTGTCGGCTTCTTCTTGAATATACTCATATGATGTGGTTGGAGAGAGTCTTAACACTTTGTGATGTGTTTAGGGGGGTGTCCATATTTACCCTGATATAGCAGCCTACCATAGCGTGGCAGTTACACTTGGCCAAGCTGGTTTGCTCAAAGAGTTGATCAACATCATTGACTGCATGAAGCAAAAACCCGAAAAAATTAAGTACATGCGGAGGAAGAATTGGGACCCTGTTCTTCAACCGGATCTTGTTGTATATAATGCTGTAAGTAATTGTTGTCCTTTATATTGTATTTTTTCTTTTCTGATAAAAATAGTGTTTTTAATTCTTGGTCCCAATTTATTTTTTATTATTGATAAATCTGCATATTTGAGACTTCGTTGGTCTTTACCTAAATGGCTGCCAGGTTTTAAATGCGTGTGTTCCATCCCGCCAGTGGAGGGGAGTGTTCTGGGTTTTTGAGCAGTTGAGAAAGAACGGACTTAAGCCAAATGGACCAAGCTATGGACTCGCAATGGAGGTAGTTCATACCTTTCCTCCTTTTTCGTTTAATATGACTTTGTAGTTTGTATTACTCGCGAAGTCTCGTTTAATATGACTTTGTAGTTTGTATTACTCGCGAAGTCTAAGTGCTTCTTGATTTACAGAAGTAATTAGGCTGTCCAAGTAGTTACAGTAGCATTGTAATCGTTATGCTGCAATTTTATTGAAAGGTAATGTTGCAATCTGGAAAAAATGACCTTGTCCATGAGTTTTTTGGAAAGATGAAGAGAAGTGGGGAAGCCCTAAAAGCTCTTAGTTATAAAGGTAAGATAGTTTTCTTTTCTCTTCCCCACCCCCCAAGGAAAAGAGAAAGAAGAAAAAAAATGCAAATTTTTTTAACTTAGAGACTTATTGCGGCCTTCTTTTAGTTCTTGTCAAATCTTTCTGGGAAGAGGGAAGAGTCAATGAAGCCATTCAAGCAGTGAGGGAAATGGAACAAAGAGGAGTTGTTGGAAGTGCCTCAGTGTATTATGAGCTGGCTTGCTGTCTTTGCTACCATGGGATGTGGAAAGAAGCATTCTTGGAGGTAGGATGCCCTTTTTCTCTTTATCTGTTTTTTTTTTTATGGTTTATATATAACCTAACTTCCTTGTGCTAGTGAAGCTGAAGTTATATACATAATTATTTGAACTTTTTCAGAAGTCAGATCCTGTGCTGCTTACTGCATAAAGAAGTTCCTTCGTCATTTCTATGCTTAATGTACAGCAGGACTAATGGATTAGATAGTTTTTTTTTTTTTTTAAATATTAATAGTGCATTTCTTTTACTTTTGGAGAACACAAAGTTTGCATGTAGTAAAACACTTTTTCAGGCTAACTTATATAGATTGTCATTTAAAATTAGACAATTTATTACGGATTTCTTTGTATTAGATGGTACTTATTCTGGCAGATGTTGGATTCTAATTGAAATCCAGCAATAAGTTCATTCTAGCAATTTCATACATCCTCTCTTAAGCTTGATTCTGAGTAGTTCTTCAAGCCCGGTAATTGAGGAATGTTGGTATTTTTGGCTCTCGACTTTGTAACTAAGACTGGTGTCATGATAAGCTTTAGTTTTTTCCTAAAAAAAAAGGGAATTGTTGGTTATACTTGTAGAGGAATTCATTGTGTAACCATGCATTGGTTGCTTCCATTTTATTATTTTGACCTTTGATTTTTTAGTCATTCAAAATTTTGTTCCCTTCAAATAATGCATCTTCTGTGTTATTATGCTCTCTCTCACTCTCATTGAAAAGTTGGCATAATATTCAATGTATCTGCTGACATTCGAGAATACTCTCCTCTGTGTAAATGTGCCTGCATGGTTCATCTTCTGTTGATCTTTTGATGCACAAACTCAATGTCAGTCATTCCACTCTTACTGCAGATTGAGAAGCTTAAGATGCTACGTCAGGCAAGACCTTTGGCAGTTACCTTTACTGGCATGATTTTATCATCCATGGACGCTGGACATATTGATGGTTGTATATGTATTTATGAGCACGGTAAAAAACACTCAGAACCTGACATAGGAATGATAAATGCCATGTTGAAGGTTTATGGCAAGAATGATATGTTCTATAAAGCCAAGGAATTATTTGAGTGGGCTAAGACAGAGAGTCCTGATCCTCAACTTAGCCGGGGTAGTTCTTCCCATAGGCCAGATGCATATACATACACCTCGATGCTTGAGTGCTCTGCTTGCTCCCTGCAGTGGGAATACTTTGAGTATGTGTACAAGGAGATGGCTTTAGCTGGGTATCGGCTTGATCAAAACAGACACGCGTACCTCTTCGTGGAAGCATCAAAAGCTGGGAAGGTAAAATTTGAAAGACTATTGTATATATCAGGACCTGCATTTTATGATATCTTTTTGACACTGAATGGTAGACTAACACCCTCATTCCAGAATCCAGATAGAAAGATATCTAACCAATGATGTCTACCTGGTAGAATGTGTAGGCCTATAGGTTGATTCAACTAATTTCAACTGTTTATCTGCAATTGAGCAATGATAGAAAGAAAAAGTTTTGAGTGGAAAGAAAGACCAAGTACTTTTATAATTGTGGATTTAGTTACTTATAATGAGTTGATTGTATTCCAGGTGAGTCTCTGTTTATGGAGTTTTGTCAAAAACCAGTTGTTAGAACTAGGTTAAACACAGATCCCTTTTGTTTATATTCTACATTTCCTTTTATTATAAGCTTCCTTCATTGTTGATGCAGGTGCATATGCTGGAGCATGCCTTTGATGCGATATTGGAAGCTGGTCAAATACCTCATCGATCATTCTTCTTTGAGATTCTATGTCATGCTACCTGTCAACATGATCATGAAAGAGCCGTTGCTCTAATTAAATCAATGGTTCATGCTCCATTTCAAGTCAGTGAAAAACAATGGATTGACCTATTCAACAACGATGAAAGAATTAGCCATTCTAGTTTGAGGGGATTATTGGATGTGCTATGCAACCAGAGTTTGGGATCAGACGTGACCATTGTAAATTTGTGCAGGGCATTGGAATCTCTTTGTGGATCGGGCACTTCAAGAGTGCTTACAAACGACGAACCTGTTAAACTAACAGATGCCAGTGTTATGACAGTTGATATGGATAGAAGTCTATATAGATGCAATGAGCCTGCTAATACAGATGAATTATCCCGTCAGCATGTTCAAGTTGATGAAGATGACTGTAGTGATGAAGCCTATGATAAGAGAGAAAAAGGTGCCGATAGGGAGTTAGTTTTGGATTTGTCACACTTGAGTCACAGAGAAGATGAGAGAGCTGGGACGTACACAATCTTTGAGCTTTCTGATGAAGAATTAACTTTTGATGACCAATCTGATTACTCGGATGACATCGATCAGTTAGGACTCGGGATGTCTAGTGATGAAGATGACAACGCTTGTGAAACCAAGGTTCCATCAGCATATGAAATATTAAAGACGTGGGAGGATATGAGGAAAACAGATCCTACATTCTTCAACATTCAATTAGGCCGGATGTGAGTTTCCTTTCACAAAAATTGCTCCTTATGATCAGCCCCCTTGCGAAAGGCAATGAAATGATGCTGGAGATTGATTATGTTTAAGGGTTCCACGAATTTCTACCTTGTAAACATGGAGTATTGTACCAGTGAGATAGTTGGGAATTTCAACTAATTTAGGGAAAACAATAGCGGAAGGAACTTGGAAAATCATGTAAAAATGAAAGTAGTTCTGTTATCCTAAAAAAAAAAAAGACATTTTCCAATCCAAACATACTTTTCCCATTACAATTGGCAAACACCAAGTCTGAAATGTAAGCCAAGTAAACACCAACCAATTTATAGTGGTTATTGTAAAATAAATAAATTGACGTCTTAAGCATACATTCTCTCAAGTCAAATCCTACATTCAACTTACCTACCGAGGATTAATTTGAACTGATCTCATTAGTTTGATCCTTACAAAATTGTTTTTCATAAGTTACTGTCATGTTGAAAATTTTTTCCAATGATTGTTTAGTAAAGTTGTCAAAATTATTAGTTTGTTTGTGATGCTGGAGATTACTATTTTTCTGCTCAAACTAAGTAGTAAAAGTATATCACTAAAAATTGTGATGATTTGCTCTGATCATTAGTAGAGCTGAATCAGTGGAATGATTCAAAGTAGAAATTTGAGTTGAGGTCGAGTATGACAAGGTTGTATAAGTTGTCTAAACGATTGAATTCAATGTTTATTGCATGATATATGTGCTAGTCTAGAGAAAAGGTAAAACGTAATTAGCAATAGAGCATTTATTGATGTAATTGTTTAATTCAACTAATTTAGCTCGTTTATTAAACGGTGTAGATGTGCAGCATCTTCTTACTATTTCAATATTTAGATGTCGACCCCCTCTGTCTTTTCCTCCATTAATGGCTGTTGTAGCTCTTTGTTGGCTTGGATACTTAAATAAGTGTATGATAAATGCGCGGAAGTTGCAGGATTGCATGCCAGTTTTTATCATGACAGATGCTTTCAAATCCTTTATCTATTAAGCTTATAATTGATGCATTTAGGATGACTTTTCAGTATCATTGATCTCTGTCTTCTTGACCACTTCTAATTTGACGTAGATACTCGTTCAAACTTCTTTATATGCATTAAACTCCTTCATTTCAAAAAATTGTTCTACTTCCTTGTCTTGAGCCGGGGTCTATCGGAAACAGCCTTACTACTCTTTCGGATTGCGTACATCTTACCTTCCCCAGACCCCACTGTGTGGGGAATACACTGAATTTGTTGTTGTTGTACTATCATGTTGAAAATATTAAATAATGATGAAGAGTGCTTTTTCCCAAAGACTTGCTGTTGTTCATTTTTAAAGCTAATAACTTAAAAATAGGAGGATTATTTCTTAAATTAGTATATATTTAAGAATTAATAAGCGTAAAAAGAAAATATATTATGCAGGTGACATTTTGGAAATCCAAAGTACTCTCAAGTTAACTAGCCAACTGGTCGGTCACTGTTTCGAACGACGCCGTTGTCCACTTCAGTCCCCTTCTTCCCACTTCACTAAAACCCTAGAACACGAATCCTCTGCAAATTACTGAAAATGGTATCTCTAGTTTCAAAAACCCCATTGACCCGACTCTTTACCCGGATCCGCGCCCCATCATTAGCTTACCCACTATGCACAGCTACAGAAACCCGAGCCCAGAAACTGGAGCGGATCGCCGACCAACTTCTCGACCTTAATAAGCTCGAAAAACATGATTACGCCATCCTATTCCGGCACAAAATGGGCCTTAACAGGTACGGGCCAGCTGTTTCGGGTCTGGGTTCCGGATCTTCCTCTTCGGGTCCCGGTGCAGCGTCTGCAGATACAAAGGCGGCGGAGGAGAAAACTATTTTCGATGTAAAGCTTGATAAGTTTGATGCGGCAGCGAAGATTAAGGTGATTAAGGAAATTAGGTCTTTTACTGATTTGGGTTTAAAGGAAGCTAAGGAATTGGTAGAAAAAGCCCCAGCAGTGGTGAAAAAGGGCGTAACGAAAGATGAAGCTAATGCTATTATAGAAAAGCTCAAGGCAATAGGTGCTACTGCGGTATTAGAATGAAACTTTTGAATTTTGTTTCATGTTTTTACATTCAAAATTGTTACTTTTATGGGGAATAGAAATGGAAATGGAAATTGTACTCCATTTTGATGAACTTTTTTGGTTGCACATTGCTAGGGAGTTTGCTACGTTGATTTGCGATACTTGTTTTATGTGTCCCCTTGCTGTTTATAGTCCCTGGTTACTGCTTCAATAAACTATTATGTTAGGTTATTTGTCATGTGCTGTAGAGTTGGTTGCAATTGTAATGACTTGCTGGAATTGTGGATGTTTATTATTCTTGGGTTGCAAGATCCATTTTTGCTCCTTTGTTACATGGCTTTATTTATAGATGACTTACTACAGTGATAATGTGTAAGTATCTGATATGAGTACATTTAGCATCTCTCTTAATTTGTAGTGTATATTAGAATATCTGCACGAAAAGCCCACATCCATGTAGTTCGTATTGACATGGATGCATCAAAGCAATTGTAGCGGTGTAGCGTTATTTTCCACTGGCTTGTTTTTAGTAATACGTTGGTTTACCTTGTTGATCAATTGCTTATCTTAGTTTATTTGCAATCTGCTTGTTGAACTTGTTGTACCTTGCTGTGATTGGTGGTGTTGACTGTTCTCGGACTGCAAGATTCATTTCCTCTCTGCTCCTGTATTTCAAGTTTTTTACCACTGATTATTTAGGTAGTTACACGGCGATCATTTTTGTATAGCATGCTCCTGCAGGAAATCTAAATGCCAGTGCATAGATAAATACCCAAATTTGATGTGGACAGCCTTGGTATATGACCACCTATATCATCATATGATTTCTCAATTGCTAGCATATTATTTGAAATCTCAGAAGGCTAAAGATGATTGGATTTCTTGTAGATCAGCTATCCAAACAATTACCATGAGTTTTCTTAAACTTTTGTGCTACTGTAGTTGTTGAACTGCAATTATACTTGGTTTCTCTTAGAGATATGTTTCCTTGGTCTCTCTTCAATTGGTGGCCATCAGTATGCCTCTCTCCAATTCAAATGTTAGATACCTGTAAGTGTTAGTTATCACTTGAGATATCATTCCTTGATTATTGCTTATCTAAGGCTGAGCTGAATGGCCCTGCTTGTGTCTAAGATGTCCTAGTTCAGTTGTAGCCGTTTCCTTTTGCATTCATAATCTGTCAATGTATGCATTTTCATGTAAAGGACTACAACTAGAATCAACAAGAACAACAACAACAAACCCAGTGAATTCCCACCAAGTGGGGTCTGGGGAGGGTAAAATGTATGCAGTTCATACCGCTACTTCCGAAAAAGTAGAGAGGCTGTTTTCGATAGACCCCCGGCTTAAGATAAAGAATAAATAGTTAGTAAGGTCATAGTAATATCTGAAGTAGAATGGATGGCATAACCGAAATAAGAAATGAGAAATAATACAAATAGAGCTAAGAGAGCCATGAAAATAAGAGCAATACGAAAGTAAAAAAACAGTAAATAAGAAATAAGAAAAGGCCACCCCCTCGTAATAGCATACACTAACGGCTCCTACCAGTGGGCACAGTCGTAGGCTTACTAAGCCGGCTACACCAGAGCTCCCTAACTACTAGCTACAACCCACACACGCATTAATCTTCTACCCTAATCCGCGACCTCCACACCTTCCTATCTAGAGTCATGTCCTCAGAAAGCTGTAACAGCCCCATGTCGTGCCTAATCACTTCTCTCCAATATTTCTTCGGCCTTCCTCTACTCCTCCTGAAACCATCCAAAGCTAGCCTCTCGCACCTATGAACTGGGGCATCCGTGCCCCTCCTCATCACATGCCCAAACCATCTCAGCCTTCCTTCCCGCATCTTGACCTCCACCGAAGTCACTCCCACCTTCTCCCGAATAATCTCATTCCTAACTCTATTTCCTCTAGTAAGTCTACACATCCAACGCAACATTCTCATTTCCGCTACCTTCAATTTTTGGATGTGGGAGTTCTTGACTGGCCAACACTCCGCGCCATACAGCATGGCCGGACGAACTGCCACTCTGTAGAACTTGCCTTTAAGCTTTAAGGGAACCTTCTTATCACACAACACTCCCGAGGCGAGCCTCCACTTCATCCAACCTTCTCCAATACGTTTAGAGACATCCTCATCAATCTCACCATTGCCCTGAATCATAGACCCAGATACTTAAAATTATCCCTCTTACAAACATCCTGGGAATCCAACCTCACCACCACTCCGTCCTCTTGCTTCGAGTCACTAAACTTGCATTTCAAATACTCCGTCTTCGACCTACTCAACCTAAACCCCTTAGATTCGAGGGTTTGCCTCCAAACCTCTAATTTTTCATTCACACCTCCCGCGTCTCATCAATTAGCACTACATCATCTGCAAATAACATCGGACTACAACTAGAATGTTGTAGTAATATTCATTGATCAGGATAGAAGTTGATTCTTTGAATGTAAACTCATTGGGGATCTACATTCTAGTTTGTTTAGCATCTTTTGCACAGGAGTTCTTCCATGACCTTTGCGTTTGTTCTAGTCTTTGTTTGTCGTCTATGAATAATGGGAATGATATCACTGGTAATCTACTCAAAGTAAATTACCTGGGCTCCCTGATAATACAGCAGCAAATTTCAGGAGCATAGAACCAACAAGAAAGAATAACATTTGAGGTGTGCTCAGCTGCTCATTTCAAGCTTAAAGGAGCATAGAGCTCAAATAATGGACGCCCAGATAACATTTGCATGTGTATCAACACTGTAAGGAACGAATTGAGTAGTACCTGGAAGAAAATGTGATGAAGAACATTTGACATGACAGAGATAACTAATCGCCGAACAGAAATTGGCACATTGTAATTCGGTCGAGAGTGATGAGATGATGATAACTGATTAAATTTGGAACCATAGACGCGAATGAATTTGACCTGTTTATATATAGTTTTCATGTCACATGAATGGCTATATGGAGGATCAACAAATTTTGATGTGATATATCCAAAATATTTAGCGGATAAAATAATTTGTAAATGTGTAGTAGTATCAATATGTATAATGACACAAAACCTTAAACTGCGCTCTCATGCCGGAAGGAAAGAATATCAATTAAAGATGCTACATTTTATACGTTGATAATGCAAAACTTTTTGATTTATGCTACCACAATAGTTTAATCAATGAGAGCACATTACTTCTCTCCTCTTTCAGTTACTCAGTTAGCTTGATGGTCAGCAATTTTTTACTCTTGACAACATATAAAAATAGAATAGTTCCAAAAACAGTAACAAAATATCCTGGGAAACAAACAAGGTTCATATAAAAGTTTCTACGCCCCAGGAAAGTCAACACTGGAAATTGATCCTAAGGAAACAATTGCAATATTAGAAGCTCCTGGAAAAGCTAACAAATTCTTTATCACATTTGAGATATTGGTTGAAGAGATATTGCATCCCTTATGCCATGGCGCTATAACCAGTTTCTCAAGATTTTTTGCATGCTCAACCAAAGACTTCAAGAATTCTGAAAGGAGCTTTGTTGCGTTAGCTTTGTGTAGACAACTACAACAGTTTGAAGTAACCTCTACATGCTTCAAACTCTGTAAGCAGCCTTTGAATATGTTTTCATGTAAGGAGGTTGAAATGTCTCCCCACAAATCAAAGTCTTCGTCTCCTGACGAATCAGAGTCTTCATCTTCCGACGAATTATATTCTCCATCCCAAGCATAGAAATCGCCCTAAGGATACAGAAGAACCACAAATCAGGGTAAGTGGTACGCATAGCAACTAGAAGATACTTAAGTAGATGTGTGGGGAATGTTATAGTACTGAAGTTGCGGAACACCACACACAAAAGAATCTGAACCGAGATATAAGCAACATAGTAGTCAAACAATAGACAAGCAAATGCAAATACTTTGCAGAAAATAACTTTTTAGTTAGAAGGTGTATAATAATGAGGGAGGCCACTGACAATAATTTAGGGAAAGTACTAAGATATTGTAGAAGACTTGCAGTTGAAGCTGTAGGAGATCAATAGACAGTTGAATGTAATATTTTATGCCAAACAAAAATAAGAGCTGATAACTCATTGTAAAAGGAAGAAGTGTCTTCAGTGCAGTAACACTTTGGTCGCATATATTTATAAAATGTAGGTCTGATAGACAACGGCTATACATAAAACAGCTTGACATCCAAGGCTATATAACAATCACAATGCGATACGGAAAATATAAAGGATGGAACCTATATAATGAAACATCATTCCCTATAACTAAACGGAACAAACACGAGGGAGAAATTGAAAAGTGAAAAGAATATAAAGGTATTTCGAAGCAAGAAATCAATTGAAAACTTACCTCTTGATGAATTATCGTCAAATTCTCTAGATAAGGAGTTGACCTTAAGAGACAGTCTATGCCGAGAATGGCCTTTTTTGAAATCCAAGAATTTATCGTCAACTGTTTGCACTTCAGCAAAAGTAATGAAACAGCTTTCTTTTCCACCGCCAACACATAAATCATCTAAACGGGAGAGAGAATCAGAGTAGAAGATAAGTACATTGAGTATCACAATATCAAATTTATAGGGCTTAAAAACATCCCAAACTCATGGGTTAAAGTTTCACCCTTTACATCCCCCCTCCCCCGACAAGAGAATATTAAAATTATGGTCTTCCTTTGATCTTTTTCGAGCCTTGGAACTTTCCAATAGTTTCTATAAAACATTAGAAAACAAACGTACTTTACAAGGAATTCCACTTAAAAGCTACTGTGTGATGGTAAAATCCAACCAAAACTAATTTTAAGTTCAGAATCATTTTTACTTAGTTCAGAATAATATCCAACATACACTACGTCTTTGCTCCACTGCCTGTTTCAGTAACAAAAAGGTTGGACAAACTTCAGAGGAATTGCTTATACAAGAGAAAAGAATACAGAACCTTCAAATTGGTAAGATGGGAAACAGGCACCACATATAAGAAGGGAGGGAGGACTTAAGAGCAAAGAAATTGAAGATGCAGAGCAACAGCTTACTGCAGAAGTAGTTATGAAGATGTAGGAAAGAAGAGAAGACACTTTGGAGATCTGTCGTTATGGTAAAACATGCACTCCTGATCCCACGGATCACTAAACAGGTTCAGCAAGACAGCAACAATCCCTGTGGTATATGGAGACATATTAGAGTCCACTGAAATTCTTTTTTTGCCATCACCTCTTCAAGTTGGAACGGGAAGCAGACAAGTTCTGGGAGGATGTTTGGCTAGGCCAAACACCACCGAAGATGCAGTATCCATCTCTTTACAGTATTGCACAAACACAGGATGCTAGAGTTTCAGAAATGCGGTCTGAGCAGGAACAGGTTTTTGGCCTCAGATGCAGCAAAAGTGATTGTAAATTTGACCGTGTCATCACTTTTGCTTCAACTGCACAGCTGTCCACTTTATCTTCCAGAGCTGAATCTCTCTTGTGGAAAGGAAACACAGAAGGTAACTTCAAGATCAAAGACTAATATCATCTATCTAGGAGATTTTCTGGCAGCAACACATTTTGGCTTTTGAAAAGCATATGAAAAAACAAAGTTCCCCTGGAAGTAGGAAGCTTAAGAGCTTCGCTTTACCTGGCTGGTGGCTTAAGGAGCTTGTTCAACCCAGGAGAACCTCCAAAGAAGAGGGGTCAACGTCAATGGAGACAAAAACCTAGGTGATTCCTTTCCATCTATCCTAGTGTTGGTGGATAGTGTTACCTGGTACCAGCGTTCAGGAAAGCGTGATGCGGAAAAACTCGCTAAGGGTCTGCATCATGCATTATGCGAAGCGTGAAGCAATGCGAATGCATCATTGAAGCGAAGCAGTGAAGAAGAAGTCGCAGTACTGGTAGTCGCACAGTGAAGAAGTAGTCGCAGCAATGGACTTCAAAGTTAACCTTATAAAATTGCAGCAGTGGTTGTCACCATGGTATGCTCTTTTTTTAATTTAAAATTGACCCTAAATATAAAATCAACACGAACGGACTCTTTTTTAAATTTAAAATTGACCCTAAAAATAAAATCAACGTGATGTGCTCGCATTAGCCACACGCAACGAGAGGGGCTCGCATCGCTTCGCATCATGCGACGATAACAACGCCTGGTACTACCTATTGCTAGTGGGAGATGACAGATATCCCGTGAAATTAGTCGAGGTGCGCGCAAGCTGGCCCGGACACCACGATTATAAAAAAAACAGGGGTTTGTAGTAGGTGCTTATGATGTGAGAGACACATAGAGGATATAAACCACCTCTTCATTCACAGAAAATCAAGGACTTATTTGAGTAGTGTGGGGATCTATACCTAGGATAACAAAGGAGTTGACACCAATGACCAGTGCTTACTCAGTATTAACTCTTTATGCACCAAAGGAGTACCTATATATGCAAGTCCACCTTCTTCTTCTCATTCACTCAATACTAATAACGAATGAACTTTTGGCTATTGATTTGTTTGGGTGCGATTGGCTCGTCTAAAAAGTTCCTTTTTTTTCAAAAAATATTCTTAAACTAGCCTCTCTATTGCTTTACTTAATGTTGTGATTATTACCATTACTTGCCTTTTAGCCTAGAGTAGTGTTTCCTTGGTATCAAGATCCAAGATTAGGCAGACCTTCTATCTTGTTTCGATTGTACCTTTTTGTGTCTGTTTTACTGTTAGAGCAATACATATTAAAGAGACAAGTTTTACACCTGCATCATTGTGCTCTTCTCTCTCCAACGGTCACCTTTAACATTTAACGCTCACCTTTACGCTCCACCCCGACTGACCGGCAGCTTCTAACGCCGACGCCGGCGTCGATTGAGCCGGAAAAGGTAAGGTTGAACCTCTCTCCCACCCCAGATCTCCCTCACCCCCAGTTCCTTTTTGTACTCGCCCGCCCCCCGCCCCCCTAAATTCCCTTCTGGTTCCGTCGCTCCGGTCGCCGGTGGAACTACGATTCCCGTCGACTCGACGCCGGCAACAGTGAGGGGTTTCACCTGCGGCAAAATAGGTAGGTCAAACAGGTGGTTCGGGTCAGAAGACGTCCAGATCCCGGCAAGACTGCAGAAGGCTCTCCGGCGACTCTCCAGCGACACTCTAGAAACGTACCAGCAGTCTTTTTACCAGCGACCTTACTCCGGCAACGATTTTTGACATCAAATTGACGGAACCAGCAGTTAGCAGGCGTACCGGTGACATCTACACTTTTAGGCATTTAGCCACTTCAGTCAGTTTTTGATTTCCTGTTTATTATTTTGCTGTCGTGTCCCTGTCTTTTGTTACGGCTTCTGTTTCACTTTTTTGCACCCTTCTTGTTGCTTGTGTGGGTAGTAGTGTCAGGCTGCTTTGTTTGGAGATTGTTGTTGAGTTGTGTTTCGGATAAGTACATCGCTTGACTTAGTATTAATTTGTGGGGTAGACTTTTTCCACGATTATTCCATCTACTTTACTTGTACCTTCCTTTTCCTGTTGTTGCTTTATTACTGTCACCTCTTATGTTGCTTCATATTATTTATCGTACTATCTCCTGTATCTTGACTTGCGTGTCTGTTGTAGTATATTCGTGACTTGCACCGCCCCTTATTATTTGTTTGCCTGTCCTTGGTGCCAGGCCATTAGTGTGCTCTATTTTTCTTACTATTAGTTTTGTCCTTCCCTTGGTTTTGTTTTTTCTCCCTATTTGAGTTTAGTTTTGTTTCTTGATTATTTCTTCTAATTTGTGTGAGCCTTGTATTTCCTGCTGCTGCTTTGTTACTACCATTGTTTATATTTTCTTATATTTTCTTGTAGTAGTGGCGGTGGGCGTTGATGGTTGGATAGGGTCATGTCCGAGGGGGTTGGGGCGGGGGGCTGTTGTGGGGGCGGGGGTGGGAGGGAGGCCAAGGTTTGGCCTCAGGGGCGGTAGAGGAAGACGGGTGGATAGAGATGGTAGGCTGAGGGTTGGGTCTTGGAATATAGGGACTCTTCATTGGCCTCAGGGGCGGTAGAGGAAGACGGGTGGATAGAGATGGTAGGCTGAGGGTTGGGTCTTGGAATATAGGGACTCTTCAGGGTAAGTCCATAGAGCTTGTGAAGATTCTTAGAAAGAGGAGGATTAATATTGCGTGTGTTCAAGAGACCAAGTGGGTAGGGTCTAAGGCTAGGGATGTGGATGGTTACAAGCTTTGGTACTCTGGGAGCGAGAGGCGTAGGAAAGGAGTTGGCATCTTAGTTGATGAAGAGCTTAGAGGTCAGGTAGCAGAGGTAAAGAGGATCAGCGATAGGTTGATGACTACTAAGTTGGTCATTGGGGGGTTTACCCTGAACGTGTGTAGTGCTTATGCGCCGCAAGTGGGCTTGGATGGGAAGGAGAAGATGCGGTTTTGGGAGGCTTTGGATGAGGTGGTGAGAGGCGTGCCTAGCTCGGAGAAGATTGTTGTAGCAGGAGATTTCAATGGGCACATCGGGGCGTTACCGGAAGGCTTTGGTGATGTGCATGGTGGTTTTGGTTTTGGGGAAAGAAATGAAGAGGGGGCTACTCTATTGGATTTTGCGAGGTCCTTTGGGCTGGTGGTGGTGAACTCGGGCTTCCCGAAGAAGGACGATCACCTGATCACCTTCCGAAGCGCGATAGCCAAGACCCAGATTGACTTTTTGTTGCTTAGGAAAGGAGATAGGGTGTTGTGTAAGGACTGTAAGGTCATCCCAAGTGAGAATCTTTCGACCCAGCATAGGCTCTTGGTTATGGATTTGGGTATAAAGAAGGATAGGAAGAGAAGGGGTGAGGAGTGTAGACCTAGAATTAAGTGGGGCGGCTTGACGCCAGTGAATGCGTGGGAGATAGGGGAGAAGTTGGCGGGAATGGGGGTGTGGGAGTGTAAGGGAGACGTGGATAGTATGTGGGATAGGGTGGCTAGGTGCATCAGGGAGAATGCTAGTGAGGTGTTGGATGTTTCTAGGGGTCGGGTCGGGCATCATCGGGAGGATTGGTGGTGGAATGAAGAGGTTAAGAAGAAAGTGGAGACCAAGAAAGGGGCGTATGCTAAGTTGGTTGAAAGTAAGGACGAAAAAAAGAAGCGGGTAAACAGGAAAGAGTACAAGTTAGCTAGGAAGGAGGCTAAGTTAGCAGTTACGGCGGCTAAGACGGCAGCTTTTGAGAGCTTGTATGCGGGGTTACAGGAGAAAGGAGGGGAAAAAAAGTTGTTTAGACTCGCTAAGGTTAGGGAGAGGAAGGGTCGTGACCTCGACCAGGTAAAGTGCATTAAGGGGGAGGACGGTACAGTGTTGGTGGAGGACGGCCACATTAAGAATAGATGGCAGTCGTATTTTCATAGGCTCTTGAATGACGAAGGGGATAGAGCTATTGTGTAAGGGGAGCTGGAGCACTCAGAGGAGTGTCGGGATTTTAGTTATTGTAGACGTTTTAAGGTAGAGAAGGTTAGAGAGGTTGTTCGCAGGATGCGAAGGGGTAGGGCGACGGGGCCTGATGAGATACCGGTGGATTTTTGGAAGTTTTCTGGCGAGGCTGGTTTAAGGTGGTTGACTGGATTGTTTAACGAAATTTTCAAGACGGCGAAAATGCCCGAGGCTTGGAGGTGGAGTACTATGATCCCTCTTTATAAGAACAAGGGTGACATTCAGAGTTGCAATAACTATAGGGGTATTAAGTTATTGAGTCACTCTATGAAGATTTGGGAGAGAGTGGTCGAGGTGAGGCTGAGACGGATAGTGTCTATTTCGGAGAACCAGTTTGGATTTATGCCTGGCCGCTCGACGACGGAGGCAATTCACCTGGTACGGAGACTGGTGGAACAGTATAGGGAAAGGAAGAAGGACCTGCACATGGTGTTTATCGACTTGGAGAAGGCATACGACAAAGTCCCCAGGGAGGTGCTTTGGAGATGCTTGGAGGTGAGTGGAGTCCCGGTGGCATATATCAGAGCAATTAAGGACATGTATGATAGAGCTAAAACTTAGGTGAGGACGGCGGGAGGAGACTTAGAGCATTTCACTGTCTTGACAGGATTGCATCAGGGATCTACTCTTAGTCCCTTTTTGTTTGCTTTGGTGATGGACGTGTTGACGCGGCGTATTCAAGGAGAGGTGCCTTGGTGTATGCTTTTTGCAGATGATGTAGTTTTGATTTATGAGACGCGGGGGGGTGTGAATGATAAATTAGAGGTGTGGCGACAAACTCTTGAGTCTAAAGGGTTCAGGTTGAGTAGGAGCAAGACAGAGTATTTGGAATGCAAGTTTAATGACGTGAGGCTAGAGAATGAGGTGGTAGTGAAGTTGGAATCACAGGTGGTATGTAAGAGGGATAATTTCAAGTATCTCGGGTTCGTGATTCAGGGTAACGGTGAGATTGACGAGGATGTCTCGCACCGTATTGGGGCAGGATGGATGAAGTGGAAGCTCTCTTCGAGGGTGTTGTGTGATAAGAAGGTGCCGCCCAAGCTTAAAGGCAAATTCTACAGGGTGGCAGTCCGTCCGGCCATGTTGTATGGAGCGGAATGTTGGCCAGTTAAGAACTCCCACATTCAAAAAATGAAGGTGGCGGAAATGCGGATGTTGCGTTAGATGTGTGGGCTGACTAGGGGGGATAGAGTTCGGAATGAGACTATCAGGGAGAAGGTTGGTGTGACTCCAGTGGAGAATAAGATGCGGGAAATCCGATTGAGATGGTTCGGACACGTGATGAGAAGGGGCATGGATGCCCCGGTTCGTAGGTGTGAGAGGCTAGCTTTGGATGGTTTTAGGCGGGGTAGGGGTAGGCCGAAGAAGTACTGGGGAGAGGTGATTAGGAGTGACATGGAGCAGTTACAGCTCACTGAGGACATGACCCTAGATAGGAAGATCTGGAGGACGCGAATTAGGGCAGAAGGCTAGGGTCAGTTTGGGTTGCTAGTGTAGGGAATTACTTGGTGGGGGTATTATTCTTGTTATGATACCTTGTTTCATGCTTTATTACGAATCTGTTTACTTTTCTCTGTTTTCTATTACTTGTGGGTATCGTATTTATGTTATGTCATCTTGTTCCATGCTTTACTATGAATTTGTTTAGTATTCCGTGTCTCGAGCCGGGGGCCTATCGGAAACGGCCTTTCTACTTCTTTAGAGGTAGAGGCATGGACTGCGTACATCTTACCCTCCCCAGACCTCACTATGTGGGAATACACTGGGTTTGTTGTTGTTGTATGTGAATCCAGAGACTACTATGAATTTAAAAAAACGGAGTTATATTCATATTCAACATAAAAAAGGACTGGAGATTTTCTGGGCTGAAAACTGACCTCGATAAACCAGCATGGGACCATTAGCTCATTAGCACAACGTACACTTGCCAAGAGAAGTTCCACGGTCTTGTCAAATACACCATCAACAGAGAAAGTAAGATCAGCGTGGACTAAAGACGAAAGGTCCCCTAGTCTAATTTCCACACCATCAAAATGCCCCGAAATCTTTAAATGTTGAATATATGGAGCAACTATTTCGAAGGAACAATCACCTCCAAATGAACCCCAATCTCCGTCAGGATGGACATGATCAATCAATTCCAGTCTACTACATTTTGGAGAAGTTAAATGTAAACGATGAAAACCACAAAACTCACATAGCTTCAAAGATTCCAACTGAGGACAATTTGTTACTATTTGTTCAATATGTTCATCCCGGAGAAACAAATACTTTAGCGTTAAACTCTTCAACGATGTCCAATTTAGTACACATTCTTCTGGTATTCTGCAAAACTCGCAACGAAATTTTATAATAGATGAACAGCTGCAGAGAACTTGTGGCAAGACATAGGGAAAGGGATCATCATCATAATACCATATTTCCAGGTCAAGATCCTCGACTCTTTTCTTCAAAGCAAGTTCAAGCCACTCGTCAATTTTTGAACTATAAGACGAAACAAGGCAAAATCGGAAATATAGAGTGAACTTTTTAATTTTAGAGCAGCAAAGGAGCGGTAGTACATTGTCCGTGAAGGAAACAAACTTATTAATCACATTCACTCTATCAGCCCAATCGGTATATGTGTTGTCAAAAATAAGGTTGTCTATACAAGTCCAGGGATATTGCCAGCGTTTAGAGAGAATAGCTGTTCTGAAGGCATCTTGTATGGGCAACTGAGAAAGAATTCGGACAATAAGATCGTCTGGTAGCTTGCTGATCCAATCAATGCCAGTTACTTCACATTCTGTCTCAATCTTCACTTTTTCCTGAGGTGGGTTTTCAAGAAGCTGGCTTTTAGAATGTCCATCATCATCAAAACTGCCAGGGGATTGGTCTTGCTCGCTCTCCCTTTCAAAGTTCATTGCAAGAATGAGAGACCTATATACTAAACCACTACTGTACCTGCTCTGCAAAAAGATCACAAATTAGTAACCTTTCAAAGTTCAGTACAAGAATGATAGACCTATATACTAAACCACTACTGTACCTGCTCAGCAAAAAGATCACAAATTAGTAACCTTTCAAAGTTCAGTACAAGAATGATAGACCTATATACAAAACCACTACTGTACCTGCTCAGCAAAAAGATCACATATTAGTAACCTTTCAAAGTTCACTGCAAGAATGAGAGACCTATATACTAAATCACTCATGTACCAACCCCTACCATTTACTCCCTCCATTCATTATTTGAATTGACACACCTCTTAAGAATTACTCCCTCTGTCCCATTTTACTCGTCCCAATTTGACATTGCACATTAATTAAGAAAAACAATTAATAACATGGCTACTTTACCATGGTACCCCTATTAAATAATGCTTACATTTTAATTTGGAGAAAAAACAATTAATACTAAGGGTAAAAAAGAAAAAAAATTGTCTTTGTCTTGATTAATGAAAAATGACAAGTAAAATGAGAAATCAAATCAGGAAATTTGGGAAGAGTAAAATGGGACGGAGGGAGTAATTAATAAAATGATAAATTTACTACATCACCCTTTGATTATAATGAATTCAATGTTTGAAAAATTGCAATGGGAAATGAATAATACTTAGTTATAAGGCTAAAATAAACATACAATGGTAAATCATCTCTTCTTCCAAACTGGACAAGTATAAGCTTCCATCTATTTTTATTTTTTACACTATAGTGGACAAGTAAAAATGAACGAAGAGAGTAACATTTATCTATATTGGTTAGACGAACCAAACACTCTCTCCTCTTAAAATTCGAGCTCTTTAGTAACCGATTTGGAGGCCAAAAGTGCTTTTTTTTTAAGAAAAAAAAAAAGGTGTGGTGTTGGCCAAGCTTTTCAGGAGAAAATGACTACTCAAAAGCTAAAATATAGATTTTTAAAAAGCTTGGTCAAACACTAATTCCTGTTCAAAAAATTTTAAAAAAAATTTATTGATCATACAAAGTGCAGTAAGCTGATTTTTGAAGCATGACCAAACAGGCCATCATAATTGATTTCCCCTCTCTACAACAACAACAACAACATACCCAGTGTATTCCCACAAGAGTGGAGTCTGGGGAGGGTAAGATGTACGCAGTTCATACCGCTACCTCCAAGGAAGTAGAGAGGCTGTTTCCGATAGACCCCCGGCTCAAAGTAGAGAACAGTAAACAAAGGGATGGAAAACATAATAGAAAATCAAGAATAAGAAATAATAAAATAGACATCACAGAAATATGAAATACGAGACATAAGGGCGACACGGAATAAGAAAATAGGTACTAAGACAAAAGACCTAGTGCACCCACCTAGTAATAACCTACACTCCCATAACAAGGACCCTATGAACACGGACCTAGACTTACTAACCCGGCTACACAAGACTCTCCAGACTGCAAGCTACAACTCACACACCAGCATTAGCCTTCTACCCTTATCCGCGACCTCCACACTTTCCTATCTAGGGTCATGTCCTCAGTCAGCTGGAGCTGCTCCATGTCATGTCTAATCACCTCCCTCCAGTATTTCTTCGGCCTACCTCTACCCCTCCTAAAGCCATCCAAAGCAAGCCTCTCACACCTCCGGACTGGGGCATCCGCACTCCTCCTCATCACATGCCCAAACCATCGCAGTCTTCATTCCCGCAACTTGTCTTCCACTGAAGCCACTCCCACCTCATCCCGAATAGTCTCATTTCTTACTCTGTCACCTCTAGTAAGCCCACACATCCAACACAACATTCTCATTTCCGCCACCTTCAATTTTCGGATGTGCGAGTGCTTGACTTACCAACACTCCGCACTATACAACATGGCCGGACGGACTGACAACTCTATAGAATTTGCCTTTAAGCTTAAGGGGCACCTTCTTATCACACAACACTCCCGAGGCTAGCCTCCACTTCATCCAACCTGCTCCAATACGTTTAGAGACATCCTCATCAATATCACCATTCCCCTGAATCGTAGACCTAATATACTTAAAATTGTCCGTCTTACAGACATCCTGTGAGTCCAACCTTACCACCGCTTCGTCCTCCTGTCTCAAATCACTAAACTTACATTCCAAATACTCAGTTTTGGACCTACTCAACCTAAACCCCTTAGACTCAAGGGTTTGCCTCCAAACCTCCAATTTGTCATTCACACCCCCTCGCGTCTCATCAATCAGCACCACATCATCCGCAAATAACATACACCAAGGCACCTCGCCTTGAATGCTCCGCGTCAACACGTCCATCACCAATGCAAAAAGGAACGGACTAAGAGTCGATCCCTGATGCAACCGGTCTCGACCGAAAACTGCTCTGAGTCTCCGCCCGCCGTTCTCACCCGGGCGGAGACTCAGAGCAGTTTTCGGTCGAGACCGGTTGCATCAGGGATCGACTCTTAGTCCGTTCCTTTTTGCATTGGTGATGGACGTGTTGACCCGGAGCATTCCCTCTCTCTACTGCCTAGAATTCAATTGATCTGCTATAACTACAAATCTGCCAATTAAGAAGTTAATTCGAATTTAAAATCAAAAAGTAGCGAATAACTCAAAAATGTGTAGCCCAGATACTTATATTTATTTACGTAAAGAATATGGATAAACAATGAGACGAATCTAAGCAGTAAGAAAAAAACAACTAACCGCTCAACGGAAGTCGATCCATTGTGTTTCGTCGACTATGGTGAATGAGAGAATTTGAAGCCCTATAACCCTAAATGTATTTGTGTTGAAACCGACCCAAAATGATGGCGCCAAATGTACCCAATAAACTTTCAATCAGAACTTGTTTGAAAGGAAAAATTCATCATTTTAGGAACTGGCTACAATTACGTAGGTTATTAATAATTTGATTTTAATTATGTCATCACATAGTTTGTTTGTTTATTTTTTCATACTAGTTTAACTTGTAATTTTTTATTATTTAAAATTAGATAATTTTATTTATTAAAAAAAAAAATTTAATGAAATGAAAAAAAGTTCAAATCACTTCTCAAATTATCACATACAAAATAGTACAGGCGCGACTAACACTTGGTGTCATACTTGACTGAATGAATCAACCGAAACCAAACTTAAATACTTTGGTGGGCCGTCAGGGCCAAGCTAAAGCTATAAAAAACCATATATAGTCGAGATAAAGATACAATATATAACAAAGGGGAAAGGACATAAATGTCACCTCGCCTAAAATATTTCCATTAATATAGCCATTGATTTGGCAATTCCAATAGATAGTCATTTAGGTTTTTCTTTATTAGATAGATTTAATAAAAGACCAATCCAACAACTCGGATCTCCTAAATAAATGACCCACCCATTGACTAAACCCATAAACCCTATTTAATTTAATCCATTCCTTTACACGGCCATTTAACTTTCATTGGGCAAAAAGAATTAGTTTCAATTTGCAGGTAGATTTAATCCATGTATCGCTTGTGCAACTGACACTTAGTTAAAGCTATTTCCCTTGTTTGAATCTGGCATATTATTGTCATAAGAATTCTTAGTTTGAAGACCAGTTATACTCGATTAATTATGTTGGATAAGTTGTGTTGGGATAAGTTATGATAGGATTAATTATGGTGAGATTATTTATTTTTTTACTGTTATGCTTGCAAAAAATTTCACAAAATTTTAGGTGAAGTTAACAAATTCACGAATAACGAATTACTATATATGATTGCACAAAATTTTTCTGTAAAAGGTGTGTTTATGTGGTATATATACTATATCAATGTGGTATAAAAGTGTATCAATCTAGTATAAAAGTGTATCGATGAGGTATCAAAGTGTATTAATATAGTATAAAAGTGTATCAATATGATATAAAAGAGTATCAATTGGGTATAGGGACTGCATGTACTTACATAGAATTTCCTTTCTCTTTTATAAAAAGTGTATCAATATAATATAAAAGTGTATCAATGTGGAATAAAAGTGTATCGATTGAGTATAGAGATTGCATGTGCCCAATTGGGTCAAATGGCTAAAAAGAGGAATTAAATTAGGCCGACTGACTAAGGTTGTCCACCTTTTCAATTATGGGACATTTTTTAAAAAAAAGGTCAGCCCATGTCCTTTTCCCTATAACAAAAGTGTAATATAAGGACAATTGGACTATAATTAATTATCTAACTCACATCAACAATCGTCTACAAGCCTCTAGAATGAGAAATTGCTAATAACCTTTTGGGACAAGCCCATAGTATTCATTAACTATACAAGCCAAAGTAAACTCTAGACTCGACAACTTCGGAAAGAACGAAGCATACCAATCTTCAGCATAACTCAATCATACACCGCAAGGACCCCTTTCTGCCTAATAACCTGCATGCATGAATGCAGTGCCCCCAGGCAATGGGAACATCAGTACGAAAGAATGTACTGAGTATGTAAGGCTTAAAGTGACCATATGTAACATAAAAGCTCAATTGAAGTCAGGTATCAATATATAAATATAGAGGTAAGGATAAAAGAACATCTTTTTTTTTTATATAATTGTGGAATCATGTACATTATATTTTTTTACTTTACTTTACATTCCTTTGTTTATAAACTTTGCAGCATGCGATATAATGACCAGTTGATCAATGGTAGAAGAGGAAGACCCTCACAAGTACATCAATTGGGATCGGCCCTATGTTAGGTATCAAAACCCCTTGGGCTGCCACCTATAAATGCGTCAACTGGGATCAGCCTTGTGCTAGGCATCAAAACCCCTTGGGCTGCCACCCATAAATACATCAATTGGGATCAGCCCTGTGCTAGGTATCAAAACCCCTTGGGCTGCCACCCATAAATAAAGATTGTGTTACTTAGCTTATTTAACTTTGAGATTGTTACTTGGTGATCATAATTATTTTGAGATTTTGAAACTGTAGACATGCAATATAGACATATGATAAAATACTCTATGTAACAACAATGATATAGGGAGTAAAAGAGACTTCAATGTGGCACTCAAAAACTTATAGGACACAATGGTCAATGAACTCTATTGGATGTGATAAATATACACAACTGAGCTATGAAGAAGTGTGAGAAGTAAGGACGTTAGGGCTAAATGATCCACTCTGTTATATAAACAGGGAGCAAGTAGTTCTATATAACAGACAGTTCATTTAAAACACATCTAGACATTTCAAATGTGTGCATTTCGAATGGAGATACGTAACTTCTCAAATAAAGAGGTCTGGACAATATAATAAATACTTATTAGGTGATAATGGATATGAGCATGAGGACCGTTGAGGCACATAAACAAATTCCATTTAGAAAAGAATGTACATTCAGTGCATAAGGACGCAAAGTGCATGATTAAACTAAGGTCACATAAGCCTAGCACGGCAGAAGTGATATAGAGTCGAAACAACATCTAATCGTGTGAACCAAAGAAAGTATATGATCGAATAGGCAATTACAACATACGACACGATGGACATTACAAATACACCGGCAGGTAATAAGAGTACAAGTTCAAGCTTACACACGAACCTTAGTCTTTTTACGCATTAATAATCCAACCATAACTTGATACATTCAAACACAAACCCAGTAATTATTTCAAGTCCCTCGGCTTACACATGAGTATAAACAACATTGACACATGGTAAGTACTTCTGAAATTTCTAGTGATTTAGTACATCGATATGAGTCGAGATTAGCATTAAAAGTAAGTCTAATTTGAGCTAATTATACTGAATCCTCAAAATAGTAAAACTAGATAGTCGCACTATCAAGTGTTGTAACTTAGTTTTAAATGGATAAATGAAGGGACTAAGCTTTATGGCCTTGATGAAAGATGTATGTATAAGTTTTGCACTTGCAATGAGTCCAAAAAATCATCGTAAAATATATTTTATACAAACAGACATCATTAACAACTAATAGTAGCGCGTAGGGGTTTCTAAACTAGTAAAATGGAGCAAAACATGTCCTCTCTTGCATCCACTATTTCGGGTATATAACAGTCAGTACTAGCAGCTTTTGACATACAAATATAAGTTGTAACGCTATGTGCTAGCTTTTTAAAATATATATACATCTGTGCCTAAAACAGATTTCAACACAATGAAATATGCTATGTTTATTAAATCCTGCATATAAGGAGGATCTATCTCAATCTCTAATATTTACTAACCAATAGGAGTTTCTTAACCAAGTTACTATTGCTAATAAAGTTATTAATAAATATCGCTTCTGGTTTAGCTCCTTAAAATCCGAACTAATGTTTTTCATAGTTTAAAAGGAAAAATTCATCGTTTACATCCTAAACTATACTCGAAAAGTCTAAGACGCACCTAAATTATTGGAGTGACCTAATACACACTTAAACTACTTAAAAGGAAAATTTTCTACACCCTGTAAAGCATTATACCACTTGCATATGATGTGGTGTTTCACACGCGCCTGCCACGTCAGCGCCACGTTTGCACAATACGAAAAAAATA
Organism: Capsicum pubescens; assembly: GCA_030864215.1. NCBI lineage: Eukaryota > Viridiplantae > Streptophyta > Magnoliopsida > Solanales > Solanaceae > Capsicum > Capsicum pubescens. Next base: position 192,183,612 of record CM061539.1, on the reverse strand, counting down.
AAAAATTTAATATTTTCATAATTTCTTTTAAATAAATTTAAACATATGCATACACATAGACCTCCATTTTTTGATGGATTAAAAGTTAACACACTCACATAAGGGGGACATGGAAGAGAATTGAGAGCAAAAAAGGGAGATTTGAGAAGAGAGTAACGTGAGAGAGAGACGGTCAATCGCGAGAGCGGGGGAAACAGACAGTGAATCTGAGAAGGGAAAGGAGAATTGCGGGTGAAAATGAGAACTACCAGTTGGAAAAAGAGGAAGAAAGTAAAAAGTCAGAATCTTGGGTGAGTAGAAATCTGGTACTGGAAATTGGTTACAGCGTTCTTGATAAAGTCATTGTTGTTGGATTTTTCATGAAATTTTCTCGATCTGGACCCCTAGCGCGACGCGGCGCTATCGCGCCGTCTCACTGGAAAATGACGACTGAGAAATTGCATGATGGTGTGACGCGGTGGTATCGTGTTGCCACTTTGTTTGTGAACTGAAAGTACACCGTGGCGCGGTGGAATCGCGTTGGTACACTGAAAATTGACAATTGTGAACTGGGTCTATGGCGCGACGCGTAGGGGTGTGTAAAGACCGAATCGACCGATAAATCGAACCGATAAAAATGTTATTGGGTTATTGGTATTGGGTTAATGGTTTTTTATTGATTTTATAAAAAAAACTTATTGGGTAAACGGTTCGGTTTCGATTTTAGATTATTGGGTTATCGGTTAAACTGATAACCCAATAAGGATACACTATATTATTGTTTTATCCTTATTTATGTTTTATATATAAATATCTCTATCTATCTATCTATCTATCTATCTAGATAGATAGATAGATAGATAGATAGATAGATGGATGGATGGATGGATGAATGGACGGACGGACGGACGGACGGACGGATGGATGGATGGATGGATGGACGGACAGACGGACGGGCAGACGGACGGACGGACGGACAGACGGACAGACGGACAGACAGACAGACAGACAGACAGACAGATAGATAGATAGATATGTGTATGTATATATATTATATGCACTACTTATTCACAATTCAGTGATTCACAAAGTATTAATCTATTCAGGGCAATAAAGACACAATATAAAGTTCGGTTATTATCGTATTGAAAAGCTTGAAGCATTTATAGCTTCCAACAATTAGGATTTAATTTTTTTTCTAACTAACATTCAGTTCAAGTTTAAAGATTCTTGTAAACTAAAATGCATTGCGTAGGATTTTGGCGGTAACTAAGTTTTTTTTTTTTATGTTAGTTGTTATTATTTCTATTTTATAAGTATTTTCTTATTGGTTAAACCGAAAACCGAACCGTTAAGGACCAAAAAATGATAAACCAAAATCGATAAGAAAATGTCTTATTGATCGGTTATTGGTTTTACAAATTTAAAAATCAAAAATCGAACCAATAACACATAAAACCGAACCGAACCGACCGATGCACACCCTTAGCGACGCGCTAATATCGTGAAGCAACACTAGAAATTGAAAATTGTTATTTTGACACACTCTGCGACGCGCTACTGGCCTGAATGACAATGTTTAACGACTGAAACTTAAAATCGTCATAACTTCTTACCCGGTTATCGGATTTTGGCGAATTTTATATCGTTGGAAAGCTAATTGAAGAAAGTCTATGACATTTTTGGGATAAATTTAAGTTAGGTAAAAGTATGGGATATTACATATACTTAATCTAGTAGACATCAGCATGCGAGTACATGATTAACTTAAATGCACTAAAATTTACATCTACTATAATTATCAATTGTACTCCGTATTCAACTATATGATTTCTATTTTTGCCAATTTGACATAAAATCACGTTGAAATGAAGTGTTAACTAGTGTTTTTCTCCTACCAAATATTAATACAGTATAACATCTTGTAAAACAAATACGTACCCATAACTAGTTAAGATAATTTAGAAAGGCAACAAAATATATCTTTAATCAAATTTAATTTAAAATAAGTATTCCCAAACATATCAGTGAATCTCTCAAGTTTACGCTTGTAAGCCTTCAACACAAAATGAAGTACAATCATATATACCTCGAGTGTTACACAAATATTATTCACACTTTAATATAATATAGTAAACATAACATATATTTTATAATAAGCACATACAAATATCCTACACACTTAAATATAATATATTTTATTATAAGCACATATATATATTCTTGTTAAGGTATCATCGCTTTTGTGTTTGTCGTGCAATACCTCTTTTCCTTACTGCTAGGATAGTATTATTATTCCTTTATTTTTTTATATTTAAAATCTTTCTTTATTTTTAAAATTAGTTTTTTGAGAATATTTGATTACTTACTTTAAACTTATAAGAATTTAGTACTTCTCATCTTTTTTATTCTAACGCTTTCATATTTATTTCTAAATTTTTAAAATCTTCTAAAAATCAACTTTAGTTGTTTAGAATTCTTAAACTAATAAAAAATACATTAGTTGTCATTAATTCTGATTACTTCTAATAATAAAAAAATTTACTATCAATATTTAATTAATTTTTAGTTTTTAAATATTAGAAAAATAGTAAAAAAATGATTTTGTGTAAAGATAAAACATTTAATGAGTGACAAAAAGTTCAAACAACACTTTTAATATAGTATAGATAAATAGATATAAATATAAATAGATAAGGTAATACGTCAATTTACCCGTAACTTAAGTTTTTAAATTGTAAATTAAATATTTTATAATTTTATACATGAATAGCCTATTTTCATACGAGATGTCGTATATTCTACACATAAACAAGTTTTTTAAACAAGTTTTTTCTTTATTAGCAACCAACGATCCGTAAATGTATTTTTGACTATTTCACATTTATTTATCATCTTTAATAATCTTAAAACATTAATCTCTCTTCCACAATATTCTTTCTTATTTCTCTTTAATAAATATAGTGAGAGTTAAACTAAACAATCACAATATTAAGGCACCTTAGGACCCAAAGAGGTAAATCTCAGAGCATGATAATCAAGATTGATTTAGAAAAAGTTTTTGATAGGCTTGAATGTTCCTTTATTCAACAAGCCCTCTTCTTTTTTAATTTTCCTCTTGGGCTTTCAACTCTCATTTTGTCATGCCTCTCCTCTTCCTCTATCTATATTCTAGTAAATGGGGGCAAAACCTATGTCTTCTATCCCACTAGAGGCATCATACAAGGTGATCCTATGTCCCCCTATCTCTTTATTCTCTGTATGGAGCTCCTGACTAGAAAGATCAACCATGAAGTTAATACACTTCAATGGAGACCCATCAAAATCAGTAGAAGAGGCCCCTCTCTCTCCCACCTCATCTTTGTTGATGACCTTACTTTGTTTGCTAAGGCTGACAGAGCCTCCTGTAATACCATCACCAGGATCCTTGATAGCTTTAGTTCTTACTCTGGCCAAAAGGTCAACCTCAGTAAGTCTAAGATTATCTTTTCTGCTAATTGTAGTCCAGCCACTCAAGCTGACCTGTCCTCTATTCTAGGCATCAAGACCAGTGCTACATTTGGAAAGTACATGGGCTTCCCCATGTTCCAGGGCCCTCCTAAGCTTACTGACTTCCACTTCCTTCAGGACAACATACATTCCAAGCTTGCTGACTGGAAAACTAGATTCCTCAATATGGCTGGGAGAGTCACTCTGGCTAAAGCTAGTCTTAGCAGTATTCCCAACCATGTCATGCAATTTATCCTCCTCCCTAGCAAACTTCATAAGCTCCTTAACAGAACCCAAAGAAATTTTATCTGGGGGACAACTGATGTGAAGAAAAGGATGCACCTGGTTAATTGGAGCACTATTATTCTCCCTAAACAAAAAAGGGGCCTGGGGGTCCAAACTTTCAAAATGATTCCCTTCTTTGCAGCCTTGCTTGGAGATTCTATACCCCTCCTTCCTTTTTTTGGGCCCAACTTTTAGCTAGCAAATATGGTAACTCCAACTATAAAACTTCTTCTTCCTCCCCAACCTGGAGGAATATTAAGAGAGACGGGTCATTATACAAGGATGCTCTCTTCTGGTCTACCCATGATGGAAACAAAATTGATATTTGGCAAGACCACTGGGTTCCCTCTGTCCCCCTCACTTCTACTCTCATTCAGGGCCCCTTACCCGACTCCAATCCCCTTAAACTTGCCTCCCACTTTTCTAATGGTGTTCTATTCTTAGACTCTCTCCCTTTCCATATTGTTGCTCCTCTAGTAGCTAGGATTCAGAATACCTTTATGCCTGACCCTTCTATCATCTCTGACTCTCATCGATGGTTTTTTTCTGGTAATGGTTCCTTTACTTGTGCTTCTGCTTACCAGCTTTTGCTATCTAGGATCAATAGGCCTAGGCCTGGCCTTCCACACTGGAAATGGATTTGGAAAGCACCTATTCCCAACAAACTTAAGTACTTCCTATGGCTAATAAGCCATAACAGTCTCCCCACTAGAGATACTCTTGCTCATAGAAGCATCAATCTTTTCCTTTCATGTCCCATCTGCAATCACCCTTTGGAGAACATCTCTCACCTTTTCTTCGACCGTCCTAATGCTATCTCCTTTAGGGGTCACCTGATCATTCTCTACAAGGGTGGGCTCTTCTTATCCCTAGATTCCTTTCACCCTATCAATTGGTCCAGCACTGTCAAACAACTTCTTCACTCAAGCTTTGATCTCTCTCTCTCCTGGTCCACTCTTCTTCCCTTTTGCCTTTGGACAATTTGGAAAACCAGAAACTCTAACCTCTTTAATAACCAAGCCTTACCACCTTCCTTCACCCAAGCTTATGTGGAAGCAACTGAATTTGCTCATCTCACCCACCAAAACACCCTCCCTACTAGGATGCCCATTTCCCTTACTTGGAAACCTCCCCCACGAGGTACTTTCAAACTCAACACTGATGGATTCTGTTTGGGTAACCCTGGGAATGGAGGTATTGGAGGTGTGGTTAGGAATTCTAATGGGGATTGGATAGTGGGGTTTGCTCAACACTTTCCTCATGCTACCAATAATTTGATGGAGCTTTTGGCTCTGATTCAAGGGCTTAAACTTGTTCTGCAACATCACTTACTTCCAGTTCATGTTAATATTGATTCTCAGGAAATAATTGTAATGCTCCAACAGGGTAAGCTTGTTTATAACTCTCTCCTCCATGAGTGCAGATTGCTGCTAGGAAAGCTGAGGTCAACAACAACAATTCAGCACTGCTATAGGGAGAAAAATTTGGTTGCTAATGCCTTAGCCAAACATGGAGCAAGAAAGGCAGATCTTAGTTTTTGTAGTATTTTTGTATCCCCTTTTGTAGCCCGAAATGTTTGGGCGGATGTAGTTGGAACTACCCATCTAAGAAAGGTCCTATACCTTCTCGTGGGCATAGCCACAATTTTTTTGCTATTGAACCGGACTAGTTCCTTTGTAATTATCTTTTCTTAATGCATATCTTGTTTACCAAAAAAAAAATCACAATATTAGATTATCATTATGCTTTTGATTAAATTTTTATATTTATTAATCAATATTTATTATTTTTAAAAATAATTAGAGTATGTAAACATGAAAATTTCTTATTAAAAACACATAAAACTAAAAAACAAATTTATAAAAATAGTAGAAAATTATTTCTCCTTTTACCTTGTCCCAAACATATGCGTGAATTTATAAGGCAAACGCCACATCACCGTCACTCGAGCTGGGATTGTATCATCTCAGGGAAAAATGGCAAGCTCTCTCCGACGAATAGCGACGCATTCCCCTCAGGCCGCCGCCTGGAGATCTTCTCTTACGACCATATGCAGACAATTTGCTTCTGATGCTTTGGTCGAAATTAAGCCCGGTGAGATCGGTATGGTCTCCGGTATTCCTGATGAACATCTCCGACGAAGGGTATAATTGTCTTTCTCTTATTCCTCTTCGCTTTTATCTATTCTTTTCCAGGTCATTTTAGGTTACCAATTTATTAGGGCTTCTATAGTAGATCCATGGATTCTATCATTTAGGGTTAGCAAATGATTTGCTTCAAGGTGTGCGCAGGCTGGTCCGGACACTACGATTATTAAAAAAAATGATTTGGTGAATGAATATGGAGGATTCATATAGATGGTATTAATTTGAGTTGGGATTGGTGTAGTTTATTTGATAGTTTGATTGATTGCTTCTCATTTGTGCCTTTGACAATTTATTTTGACTTCAATCCAAAGACTAAAAATATATTTTTAGTTTTGTTTCCCTTTCTTTCCCTCGCGGAAGAGAGAGTAACTTCTTTGATGCTTGTGAGAAGTAAAAAGTTCTAAGTTTTCATGTTAAGGAGTAAATTCTGCTTACTAAGTATTAAGTTGAGCTTGGACCTTCTAGAGATTGAATTGAGTATGCCTTAATATCAGGCCCAGCTTGGGTTAATGCAAACTTTTGCTCCACAGAGTTCTTTCATCCGTTTCTGCACAAATTTAGTTAAGTAGTTTTATAGATTGCATTTGATTGTCTTGAACTTGATTATGAGACAAAGAACTATTTAAAATTGGTTGACCTAGAGATTGAACTTATCTTTTGAAGCTAATAATATGAAAAATGAATAATTGAGAATTAGTAATTTCTATCTTAAGAAAGAAAATTATTTAGAAAATGTAGTAGTATTTTCATGGGGTGGTGCACTCTCGATGAATTCACACATTCTTTCTCTCTATGTTTCTGTCTATATTTTGATCTATTCCAAATTTTGCCTTTCATGTGCATGTGCTTTCCCTCTCTTTCATATTTGCTTGTTTATATTTCTCGTTTTTTCTGACTCACTATGACAGTGACTGCACTACTAAATCAGGCCCCTAGTAAATATCAGGATCAATTTCTTATATTTGACTCCTGTATTCTCAAATTTCTTTTGGTGTTTAAAGGTGCCAAATGATCCTGATCTTTCTTTTAGTACATATATTTTCTGCCCCTTCACGTTAAAAATTGTTCAGTTAGTGGATTAGATCTTATGCACTGTGCCCTTTTCGGTAGTTAATCATGTTTGCTCATCAGGTTGTGATTTTCTCACCTGCTCGGACTGCTAGTCAACAGGGGTCTGGAAAAGTTGGTAAATGGAAAATCAATTTCATGTCAACCCAGAAGTATGTTTCTGTATATCTTCCTTTTCTTTTCAGTATTAAGAAGTTAGCATGGTTCACCAATATTAGTCTATTTTTAGCCAGCACAAAATTCAGCAACACTTTGTACAGTAATTACAATATACAAACTCATCTACCTTATCCTCCCCCCTGAAGTAAACAAGAAGAAACAGAGAAAACCTGAAAGATACAAGTTTAACTATGAAGTTTGGCCACAACAGGTAGTTCGGTGATTGATTACAGTGTTTTGTCATGGGTTGGTTTTTGACTTGGCCAAACTTGTCCGGGTTCACAAAAGAAATTACTAGTAGGATTTCACAAAAGAAATTTCTAATAGGATTTCAGAGTTCTTACTATGCTGTAAATATCAATTCTTGATTAACTTTAAACTTCATTAGAGAAAGAACCTTAAAGTTGTGTACTTACTCTATGCAGATCAAACTATTGTTTTTGAATCTATATTGCCAAGTTTTATGTAAATGGTGATAAATGTTTCTTTCTTCATGTAGATGGGAGAATCCATTGATGGGGTGGACATCCACAGGGGATCCATATGCCAATGTTGGTGATTCAGCACTTTGTTTTGAGAGTGAAGAAGCTGCAAAAGCATTTGCTGAAAAGCATGGCTGGGAATATGCGGTACATCATAGAGTTCCTTAAACTATACTTCTATTGCGTTTTTTGGTAGCTTAGTGACCTTTGTTGGATCCATCGTCTCTCAAGTATTCTGGAAATTAACAGAAGATACTTGCTAGAAGCATGGGCCAAGGTGGGGGCTGAATGGAGATTGTCCCCTTCCCTGTTGCATGATTATAAGCAAAGGTCTTTAGATATCCCATGTCTGGGAATATTTGAATTAGTCTGGGATTATAGGTTTTGACACCTCCTAAAAGCTCTTTGACTCTCTGTTCAATTATGAACAGGTTCTTGAAATACTCCATGTTAGGGAAAGGCATGAATTAGTATGACATTTTTGGTTTTGGCACCTCCGAAAAACTCTTTTGCCTATTCATGCCTTCAATTTGGTATTAGAATATTGACAAGTTGAGACAAGTCTCAGTATTTCTAACAGATAGACAAACAACAGCTAAAGCTTCACATCACTAGCAAGAAAACTAGAAGCTCAGATGTAATTTCAAGATTTTGCAGCGTCCTTTAGCTTTATCACAGAGCCTTGCATTAGCCTATTAGGGTCGTTTGGTGTGAGCTATAAGTTATAATAGTCCCAGGATAAAATGTAGGATTATTTTATCCTATGTTTGGTTGGAGGTATTAGTTAGTCAAGGGATTATTTAGCTCACCATTTATGCTTTAATGATGAGATAAGTTATCCCATATATGTGGTGGGATAAATAATCCGGGGATAGCTAATCCCGGGATAACTTGTTCCCAACCAAACGACCCCACTATTTTAATCTAAACATTTTTTTGATTTATTCTGAGAAATGAACAGAATAACCTTTCGTGTTTGGCTTCAACAAGATACTTATGCGGTACTCCTCTCTTTTTTCTTTTATCTGCAGGTTAAGAAGCGCCACACACCATTGTTAAAGGTTAGCCTAAACCACAACTCTGATTTAGACATCTAGTCTGTTTTATTTTCTCTTGGGATTGTGAAAACTCATGTTCCTTTGTTTGTTAGGAATTCAAGTAGCTGTCTGCACACACGTACAGGAAGAAGTAGTACATAAGGTGTTTATGAGGGATACAATCACCTTATGATTTTTTTTAGGGCCACCTTTACTGGTTAGGAGCTAGATTGCTTTCCTGATTTCACATAATTCTCAAGCTCCTATATCTGCAGATATACAAAGGCAACAAACTTTCTAGTTTGATGTAATGCTGTCCCATAGGAATTGAATAAAATGTTTAAACTACAAGCACTTTAAAAGTCTTTTTGATTTAATGATTGACTGGATCAAAGGATAGCATATGTACACACACCTTAACAAGAACCTAACCCAGTGACCCTTAGTTATTTGTTATCTCGTCCGATCTGCTTTGGCTATCCATGTTTAACCTTCTTTATAAACTGCCTCTGTTTTTGGCAGATCAAGTCGTATGCGGACAACTTCAAATGGAAGGGACCTCCCAAGACAGCAGAATAATTTTTCTACTGCAATTCAAGTGCTTGTGGATGTTCTGCCCCAATGCCTTGCATTCTTTCTTCTTTACCTTTTTTAAAGTTACCGTGGATTTCCTCCTTGAAGGATTTAATAAATCAAACTTTTGAAAAATCCACAAGTACATGGTATATTTTAAAACCTTTTTGAGGCAATTTCCGGGTGTTATACCTGATCCTACTCCGTAGTGGTTATAGGAGGTTAGTAGGACATTGTGGTGTGTCAAAGTACTTATAGACTTGTTTCTTCTTCAAAAGTTAGTGCATGCAATGGAGTGTCCAAGACAAATTTCTTACCAAGTGTATGATGCAGTCAAGATTATACTTTCCCTGAGGAATAAGGGAAGAATATCCCAAGTTTGTGAATATCTAGCTATCCGAACTGGTCTTGTATTATTGAAGCATTCAAGTGCCCAATGAACTGAAGGAAAGCTCCAAAACTTTTTAATTATTCGTCAGAAATCAATACGAGCCAAAATTTAGAGCTTAAATGGGATCCCATACTATTAACTATTAAACTCGAGGCATTTGGCATACGAGAAGCCAGTCATTACACAACAGAAAATAAAACAAGGGCTGTCCAAATATTGAGATAAACTAAAGACTAAGTAGCATACGTATACATCAAAATTTTATTCCATGCCCACTCCCAAACCCATCGTACTCCCCTGCAGGATTAAATAGTAGCCAGTAACCGCAAAGATTTTCAGTTGTCAGGAACAATTGGTTGCTTCTCAAGCTTGCCTCCTATTATTCTGTCGCGCCACCGTTGCAGAGCGAACAAAGATTGCCAGTTTCAAATTTATTTTTCCAGTTACATTGGGAATCATGGAAAGGGAGGGAGAAACCCCTTTAGTGTGAGACGCCTGTACCACTAGACTCTATTGGATGCAAGGATTGTCCACTTCACTAAATATGACCTCGTGTCTGAGCCAGTACACAGACAGATGAAAAACCTTCAATTCCTATGCGAAGGTGCAATCGATACGTATACCACTCTTATCGGGTAGCAGCTTCTTCATGTAATACTTTGATCTACGGGCGAGATTGATCTTTTTCCTTCTTTGCTCTGGTATATGATCAATGGAACATTCGGAAAACCCACGCCTCACAAACCTGTGACAAACAAAAATGAATATTGAATCAGCAGATCACCTATGTTCTCTCTATATCTTTATTCAAGAAGTAATAGAGTCATTTATATTGGGTCAACATCTTGCGTTGCAACTTGAAAGATACGAGATATCTCCATTTCATTCAATCAACGTAAAATATCTGTTAACTATAATCCTAATAAAGATATATATACCAAAACAGAGAGAAAAAAAGAAGAAGCTTTTCTTTGTTTCATTTCGGTTTAATCAGAATCTCTCTTGGTTGGTGTCCAGTTAATTTTAAGCAAATGTGGACATAGAACAATTGAATGATCAAACATTAAAAAATGGTGATCATGGCATCAATAAAACATCGGCACATTGTAGACTAGTTCAAAGAATTAAGGTGGTTTTCCACATATACTAAAGTTGAGGAAGGTGAATATGATTTATCCAACGTTCATTTATTGAAGAAATACTCATTATCTAAAGTATTGCAACTACAAATCTTGTAGATGCCTAACACTTACGTTACCCTGTTTAAAGTGTCCATGCATCCTAAATCAATACCAGTAGAGTACATCCAGATAATTATGTGTAGTACGTCAAAAGCAATAGAAACATTGTTCTTTTAGGCAGATGTCTGTCTTATCAAAAGTGCCTGTGATGATCTTTCGACCTATTTTTCTTCTTGTTAAGAATTCAAGCATACTCAAATTCAGTAATATCACAAGTTTTTGTTATTTACATTACTCTAAGCTGTCCTTGGGCAATTGCCAATTAGTTAAGTCAGTCCATACCTCAACCTGGACAAATTATGTTGACGTGCTCAATTGGAAGTAGAATGTATGACACATTGACACTGATGCCTCTATCAGTAAACCAGTGAAATGGCATGGGAATAAAAGGTAGAAGGGTGAGAGAAGAGTACCAATCAGCTGTGCGAGTTGTTAGTAGGAAGAGCATTTGCAATCCAAGGGAAGATGCCTTCTTTTCAATATAATCTGCAAAAGTTTGGAATATAAAGTTATTGGTAAATATGGTAACAAGCTCATCAATATAAGCTAAACAGCTGACAACATTGTCTCTTGGTAGATATAAGTAGTAAATACTGTTTATTGTTTAACATATGGACACTATGCTAGTCTAGCGATGAAGTAGGATATAAAATAATTACTTCTCAACATATGACGTAATCTTTTACCTAAATGGCATAAGTATGTATATATGACTTATGGATGTCGGATTGCCGGTTCAATGTATTACTACAAACCAAACAGTTACCATATTCAAGTATATCCGTCTGTAGCACTAGATTTTTAATCATCTATTGGTTTTCTTCCTCTAAAATTGGACTGATTTATTAAGATATACAAAAATCAAGATATGTGATCTGAGAAAAGAAATGGCATTCCTGGAAGGACAGAAGATCTGAAGACAGATAAAAGATATTTTGAAGAATCTGATTCATTAATACGGGAAGATGATAACACTTTGGATTTGTTCACTGTCTCTTCATTAGATTATCAAAACTTACAAGGATACATGGAAAACCAACAAGTATACCCACTTAAAAGTGACTTCCTTATTGTTACAGGTTTATCCAGGTGTTTAGAGGCTCTTAAGGAAACCCATATAAACACTCACACTAGTCTCTCGCTAATGTGCTTGTAATTCCAATATGGATTTAAATAGGATAACTAAAATATCCTCGAAGCTGCTCATATGCCTTCAATATGGAAGAATAAATGGTTCTGATATGAGAAAAGAGTCACCATACCAAGTAACTTGTCTCCCTGTCCTTGGCCACGACAGTCAGGAGAAACAGCAATAGCAGCAACCTCCCCGCATTTTTCTTCAAAGTAAGGAAAGAGAGCTGCACAAGCTATAATATGGCCCTCTCTCTCCACAATAACGAATGAGGGCAGTGCTTTCACCAGCTAGAACAAGTTAAACAATGAAAGATTATGGTTAAAAAACATAAGCCAACAAAGATATAACAGAAGCTGACTAGATAAACCTGAGTAATGACAAGTATCAGGTGTCACCTCTTCGTCAGTTCTTCTGATCAATGTTCCAGACTCTTCTAGCGGTTGTAACAACTCCTTTATTCCAGGAATATCCGATACCCTGGCCATCCGTGCTCCTTCATAAAGATCGCTGAGCCACAGATTCATGCGCGTGTTAGCTGATGGGATAAACGCAAGCCTAACTAGGTATACCCAAAGATTAACATAATGATTTTTCAAGAGAAAAAATGACCATTCTAATTATTAGGTGACCTAGTCCCTCATTTGCATCGGGAACTTCTGTTGTAAGAAGTACTCTGGAACTTTTGGAAGGTATTTATATTCAAAGTCATGATAACATCCTGGTTCTCACTGGTCGTGCATTTTCTAATATAGTGCAGATCATAGGTAAAAGGAGGTTAAAGTTTATTTTGGCAAGATGACCTACTTATTGATGACTTCAAATATCCTATATGGCTGTATATCTGGCGACCGGATTTTTAAGTTGTACAGAAATTTATGATAACTATAAAGTATAGGTGTCCACAAATTGGGTTGAACAATGGCACAATAATTATATATTTCTGATAAGCTTCCAACCCATGTTACTTTAAGCACTAGAAAATAGGATGCTTAAACTGACCCAAGACATATAGCTGGTTACATTTCTCAATAACTTCTGAATTTCATTGATGACTTCTAATATCTGTACTGTACATTAGGTTATCTGATATTTTAAGTTGCATGAGATTTTTTTTCCCAACAGAGAAACTGAACCAAGTAATAACAAGGTTATTCAACATTCCCGCTATGCTTCCAATCCTCATATTTTAAGCATAAAAGCAAAGGAAGATTATTCTGAGCCAAATGGTCGGACATACCCCAGAGTCTATCTGATCAGCTTATTCAGATAATGATCCATTTGGCAATTGAAAATTAACAGATATTGAAATAGTAATCACAACTAAATCTTCAGAATATTCATACCTTGCAACCATCGTCCCAACTCCATCTCTTTGGAACAATTCCTTTAGTAAAACTCCACCAATAGTGCCATCCAACAGGTGCACTCTTTGAACACCTCCCTGATGGAAATGGGAATATATTATTTGAATGAGTTTCGACTAGATTAGATATCACACTAATAAGTGAGGTGACAATATTCTTGATAGTGAAAATTTCCACATAAAGCAATTGAGATGGAAGAACACTGGGAAAAAGTGGATATCTAAAATGAACTGCACAATGTCTAACATTAGCGTAAAGATAAAGAATTGTCTATTAATGAAACACACATATCTCAACTGCAAAAGGCTTATCATAAGAAAATTAATAACAAAGAGATGCTAGTATACAAGAGAGACTGTAAACTTCCTTAGTATCTACTAGATTCACCAGTAACATGTTACAATTAGGAAGACCAAGCATCGTAAAAAGATAATTCAACAACCTAATTCTAATTAGGGAACTTACTCGGCAAACAAAAGCAGCCGCAGCTAATTCTGAGAGATAACCATTTGACCGGCTTAGTTTCTCTTGTCCTCCAATTGCAAAACCTTGTTCACTAGACCAAAGCCCATTTCCATTGTCAAATCCAATGCCATTCTGAAATGTGGGATTGTACCTTTGGCTAAAAACATTGCCATTTTGGGAGGGGAGTGATCCATTGGAACCATTGTAACCTAAATGATTGAAGTCCTCCTGACTAACAGCTTTTACATAATTAGCAGCAATCTCACTTTGCTCAGCTCGTCTGCGTACCAGCATATCAGCATCTTGAAGAGTTAAGAAGCGAATGAGTCGGCTAGACTCATCAAGAATTGGGCCATCCATGATGCAAATTAATTTTTCTGCTCCTAGAGCCAAGGCACAAGCTGTCGCAACTTCGTATGTGCTTCAATTTTGAATAGATCATATCATCAGTCTTAACAACTCAAAGCAAAATAAAAAAGGGAAGAGAAACTACAGTTGCATGAACACAGAACAAGTGTCTAAACTGAAAACTATTTAGCCTGAAAAATTAGAAATTGCTTTCTAAAAGTGAACGAGTTTCACAAATTCCATTGAGTACTTGTCAAACAGTTACACAGTAAGAACACTATTTTGAATAATTCAGGGTAGCACAAATATGTCAAATATGAGTTTGATTGACAGAGATGCCAGAAGCATAGCTTTAGTATCTAGCTGCCTGAAGTGCATTTATCATTCGTTGGTAATAAATTAGTTTAGCATGATGCAGCATCAGTTTATGCAAAACAACAAAATACCTATCAAAAGTCATATAGCATACTTGCAGTTTAATACTTCTCCAGAGCTGGAATAACCAAGATTGCTCAATAGTACTATGGAATCCTGATCGAGCCTCTCACGAATTCGAGAAACATCTATCTTCTTTACTTCACCAGTTGAAGCATAATCGATTCCTTCGACAACTCCTCTTTTCTGCCAGCAAATTGAAATGAATCACCATTGCAGTGGAAGACATATCATAAAACTTAAACCCCAAAATGATTATACATCTAGTAAAGCGACTAGGTGGCACTTTATGTAGATTTGGAACGTAAGCAAACATGAGCAGAAGAACAGGCATCGGGCGTCAGATTTGCACCTTCGCTGCTAGAAAATTACCACCGGCAACACCAACACTATCATGCCAGCGACTATTTTCTCCGTGCCGGCGGACACCAGTCAATGAAGGGCCAGGTGACAACTTTGCCTCTATTATAAGACGAATTCTTCCAGATGTATCCATAGCTGCCTCGAGTGAATCAGGGTCTGTAATTCTGTAGCGGCCTACATACTTTGCCTCACTTCCTGTTAAAAAGAAATAATAAATTCACTTGCTTCATAGAATATTCTAGTAAGAAGATAAATAACATTAGTGTCTAGAACAAAAGCAAAGTTCTTTTTCAAAAAAAGAAATGGATATAGTAGTCAAAAATAAAAGTAGAAGGCGTTAAACATGAAATCTGCATAATTCCTTTATGACTTTTAGCTATTCTTAAATACAAATGACGCATACACCATCGTCTTAAAGAGAAACAGAAGTGCATACATAATTGATCATACTTTTCCTAATCAACACTACTTTATTAGAATCTTTAGTAAACGAAAATCAATCTAAGACAATTATAGAATGAAAACCAAAATTTCTAACAAAATAGAACCTTCAATGTAGAAATCACAAGTTCCAATATATAAGATACCTACATGATGCCAAAACTATCAGCAGCATGAGGAATAACATATTTGTTTCGAACAGTAATACTTACAAATATCTGCTATTAGCCTATCAGAAATAGAGAAAAAAACATTGCCACCGGTCATAAACAAGAAACATCAAAATAAATTAAATAATAATAATAAATGGAATACATCAGAATTTCACTCACCCCTTTCAGACAAAAGCCGGTCAATCTGAACATGAGTTCCTGGTACAAGAACAAATTTGATTCCCAGACCATGAAGGAGGGAAATGTCCTGCAATAAATTTAGCAAAACCAGATTATGTAAAGCCAACAGACAACACCTTACAAACAACAACATACCCATTCGAACCCCCCAAGTGTAGGCGTAGATAGGCTGTTTCCGATAGACAAAACATTCGAAAATTAAAATGAAATCAGGGAACAAGAAAAAAGAAAGGAACATGCCATGAGAAGATGATCCAAATGAGGGCTATCAACAATTTCAGCTGAGATCAACACAACAAACGTGCTTCCTCTGTGCGCAAGAAAATACGGCCATGCTTCTCTAAAAAACCCAACAAATAGATCGTCTTTAATAGCACTACTCACTTCAAAACCCACATCGTCCGTTTCCCCCAAAACCCTACACCTCAATCTCCTACCCCGCAATCTTTTCCCACAATTAACTTGTAAAGGTAAAAACTTTAGCGAATTAGAACCATTTAATCCCCTCTGTAAACAATTTCGAGCTGGAGGAGTCCAACTATTGCTGCCACACAAAGCAGGCATAATGAAGTAGGATTTTTGGCGGCGGAGGGGTGGTGCTGCCAGCTGAATGGGGTGGCGTTGAAGATTTTGTAGCGGTAAACTAACGACTCGCCACGGTGTACGGGTGCATTGGTTCAAAAAAGGTTCATTTTTAATAATTTTGGTTGCCGGCAGCTCTATTTTAACATATTCTAGAACATCAAAAAAATTGGCACTATTTAAATTTCAAAAAGTAAATACAATTAAAATTTGTGCTTTAGAATATTTATTGATGTATATATGGCTGCAAACTACTTCCTACCTTCATTTCATAATAAGTGAGTTGCTGGATTATTTATCAATATTTAAAATATATTAATTTTTTTTTTCAAATTTATCCTTCATTAAATATGCATTGAAAGTGATGTATCATTATTAAGATTTTTTAAAATTTGAAAAAAAGGATAAAAATAAAAAAACATAATAAATTTATGTCTTTATTTTTTTAAAAGAAATTATTTAAAGTTAAAAATATTTTTAATTATAAAAGTAATACTTAAATTGTTGAAAGTAAAAAAGCACGTGTGAAGACTCTTTTTTCCCGGATTTCTTTGCTGCCACCTACCAACAAGGGGTGAAACCATTTTCCATGCCCACCTACCTACTAAAGTGATGAGGGGATGGCAATAGACAATAAAGATAACAGTTAAGCGATTAAAAGTTGAGACCAAAATTAAGCGTGTTTTACGTATTATTATCCCATTAAACTATTACTAGCTTGAAAGTCACAATCCCAGCTTACTTGTGAATTGGGTCTTACTCAGCATAAATTTAAATTAATCTAGACTGTCGTGTTTGAGATTGTGATTGAACAAGCATGGATGGGGTTGGGCACAATTTTAGTGCAAGCCACTAGCAAAGAATGAAAATCAGAGACTTTTTCTTTATACTGCACTTGTCCCTTTACCGTCAAGCAAATGTTAAGAAAAATACAATTTGGTCAGCGGTTGCTTTATTGCTTGCTTATGTTGCTAAAATAGGAACTGCTTTGTTCCCTCACTGAAGTTACGAAGAAAGCCAATGAGATTCGAAAGGTGTTCTCTAGCATTAATCATTACAAAAATTCATCAATTTCTTATTTCTGTAGGCCATTTAACAAACTAAAATCCCATACAATTAACTACTACCACAAGTTGCAGTGCTTCTTGTTAAAAAGGACAAAAATATTTATACTATTATGTTTAATAAGCTCTGGTCCACACCTGTGAAACGGCAGAGAGGCACAATCATTGCAAATAAAATAAAGAGATGATGTGTATTCAGGTCATTGTTTATTTTTGTGATATATTAATGGATGAAACTTGTCCAATCAGAAGTTCTCATTGAATGGAGAAAAGAAGAAAATAAAGAAACAGAACTTGATTAAGAATTAACAAAAAGGATTCAATCATCACTGATCTTGGATCTTCTGCTATGGTAATGGAGATGCAATACTCCACCTTTCCTATGCTTATTGCCTTCCTTCTCTTTGCAACGATAGCCGCGAAGCTATTGAAGAGGTCAAAGATTCAGAATAAACTGCCTCCAGGTCCTAGAAAGCTTCCACTTATTGGGAACTTGCACCAGTTATCTAGTTCATTACCCCACCATACATTCAAGAATTTGGCAAAGAAATATGGCCCCGTGATGCACCTACAACTCGGTGAAGTTTCTGCTCTTATTGTATCATCACCAGAAGTAGCAAAAGAAGTATTGAAGACTCATGACTTAATCTTTGCAAATAGGCCACAACTTCTTTCTGTGGAGATTCTGAGCAACAACAGCCCCAGTCTCTCTTTCTCTCCTTATGGGGCTAACTGGAGACAGCTTAGAAAAGTATGTGTCTCGGAGCTTCTAAGTGCAAAGCGTGTTCAATCATTTGAGTCGATCAGGGAAGAGGAAGTAGAGAATCTTATTGAAGCAATTTCCTCGACACCACCACAAGTTCCTATTGATATCAGTAAAATCATCTTCTCGATGACGAATAACATAACTGCAAGGGCAGCCTTTGGTAAGAAATGCAAACACAAAGGTGAGTTTATCGCAGAAATGAAAATAATTACAAAGCTATCAGGGGGTTTTGACATACCAGATTTATTTCCTTCCTTCAAAATTTTCCACTCATTAAGTGGAGTGAGGCCTGCACTTGAGAAAGTACGCCAAAAGGTTGATAAGATCCTTGAGGATATAATAGAAGAGCATAAGGCTAATGGGAGAGAGATGAGCAGTAACGTGTTGCATAAAGAAGATTTGGTTGATATTCTACTTAGGGTTCAAGAAAGTGGTGATCTAGAAATTCCCATCTCAAGAAACACTCTCAAATCTGTCATTTTGGTAAGCTCTTCCAACCTTAAGGCCCCTCCCTTTTCAAAAATCAAGCAGGGGACTAGTTATGTATCCCATTAATGGAGAAATGGAACTGTGGATAGTTCGTAGGTATTTTAGGTTGCAAAACATTTTTTGGAACATCATATTATTGTTTTTCGACTTAAGAATTAATCTCAATCACAAAAAACATAAACTCGATGGCAGAAAAACATATGCTCATATTCATTCGCGAGGACTTTAGTACTTTGCAATTGGATGCTTGATAGGGCATAATTATCGTATTGATGTACAAAATCAATATGTTGCCTATTTATCATAGTGAATGCTTGATATGTTGAAAGTATAGTATTGATGTGCCAAATCGCATAACGAAGATGTTTTATCATCTTGCCAGATTATAAATAACTGCTGGCTAACATCCACTCAATTTATTTGAACTAAAAGTTTGTCATATGGCTGTACACATTCAGGAAATGTTCATAGGAGGAACTGACACATCATCCACAGTGTTAGAGTGGGCTATTTCAGAAATGATGAAGAATCCACTGGTGATGAAAAAAGCACAAGCTGAGGTAAGACAGGTTTTTGAAGGGAAAAGTAAAATCACAGAATCGGAAATTCAAAAGCTAGATTATATGAAATTGGTTATCAAAGAGACGCTACGAATGCATCCACCTTTACCATTGTTACTACCAAGAGAAGCTAACGAAAAGTGTGAAATCGGTGGCTATGACATACCTGCGAAAACCAAAGTCATCATCAATGCATGGGCAATAGATAGACATCCAGAGCACTGGAAAAATGCTGAATGCTTTGAACCAGAAAGATTCCAAGATTCAGCTTTTGATTTCATAGGGACTAATCTTGAGTACATACCATTTGGAGCTGGCAGAAGGATATGTCCAGGGACAATATTTGGAATTGCGAATGTTGAACTTCCACTTGCCAAACTACTCTTTCATTTTGACTGGAAACTCCCTGATGGAATGGAAGCAAATGACCTTGACATGACAGAGACTTTTGGGGCAATAGCAGGAAGGAAGAATGATTTGTACTTGGTTCCAAAACATTATATTCCCAAATCCTAAAACTGATGCACAAGTATGCACATGAAATAAAGTTTCTTTTATTCTTTTTTCCTCTGTTATTTGACACTGTTATTGGATGTAACAAAATGAAAGCAACCCCACCAATACACCTATGTCCAAAATTTCTTAATATCTCATAATATGCCCAAACAGAAGAAAAACACTCATCTAGTCTCTGCCTACTGTCTGCGCTAAATCTAACGATACTAATTTGGTAGATCCCGGGGACTTAGGAAGTGAAGAGGCTCTAAGATAGTTTTCTTGTACTAGCTCCCCTCTAACTTAATAACTCCAGTCTTCTGACTTTCGAACTTCAGAAGGACTTCGCTCAAGAGATTCCTTGCATTTCTATGAGATTTCGGCTGGGGCCTAGAGGTTTAGAGCCGGGAGGTAATAGGCAGTGATTGGGGTGTTGTAGGTCTGCTGCAGGATACTTTCAGGCGAGCTCAATCTCAGGTCGTAGTGCACAAATAATCTCAATAGGTATCCGTAGTTCCTGAACGAGTCTTTGTGTATTAGGCAATGATACCATTGCTAGTACAAAAGGCTTTTACATCTCAATAACATGTACTAGAACTTGGGAATAAAAGCATGCCGTCTCACCTTCTTTATCAAATATGAACAGCTATGGAGATTTAACTGCTGTTCGAGGCCAACTATATTGCAGGTGTAAATCAAATATTGCTCTAACATGAATAAAACAATCAAATTAGAATACCTAATATTGTCTAAAGGTCAAAATAACTTTTAACACCATTTTCTTGAAATCAACCTGTTTATTCAACAGAAAGATGGCAAACAATCAAGTCAGAGGAATTGATCGGCATAAAACTATGTGACCTAGAAAACACTGGACCCGAAATTGCAGTTGGAACCAGCTCTACCAACCCATAATTCAATTATTCAGAAACTGATCGAAGAATAATTTAGAGAAGTAATTGAAGTTGTTACTGTAAGCGGGTGATTTGGGTCATCTTTATGGTCAGGATAGGTTGTGGCGAAAATACAAGTAAGTAAGCGGGTGTTTAAGATTATTTGGTACGTTATTTAACAATTTACACATCAAATATGAAGAAGAGGTACACTGTTACGAATCTAGTCATGGTAAAGGAACCAATTGAGATACTATTGTTGAATTACATTTGGACCTTGTTAAGAATAGTACACCTGCACAATAGATGTCTATTCGTTCATAGTTTTTGTCGCAACACAAGTTACAACTGAAAAATAAAGAGCCCAATTTACGTTTCTATATTTTGAATATTATAGATTACGTGTTGGACTTCGCGAGATGTTTTGATCCTTAATAGGATGACTTAGACCGATGGGCCTCATCACACCGTTAATCTTCTTTAGATTGATTATTGTATCAATAATAACAATATATACAATATAATCTCACAAGTGAAGTTCAGGGAGAATGGTGATGTGATGTGTATGCAGCCATGTCCCCACCTTATGAAGGTAGAAAGATTGTTCCATAATCCCTAAAATTATGTTGTTTGAAATCAAAATCCCTATAATTTCTCCAAACTACTTAGCTAAAACTGTCACACCCCTTTTTTCGCTCGAGGAGATCGAGATCGAAGGATTTTTCCAATTAAAGTGACGGTATTGAATAGGAATTAATTTTTGTCATTTTTCAGAGTCGCCACTTGAAATTGAGTTATGGTGTTCCAAGTCACCTTATTGACTCTGATCAAAAGGAGATGACTCTTTGTTGGTCTGCGAAAACAAAAGACCGGGTAAAGAATTCTGTTGACCGAGGGGAAGGTGTGAGGCACCCCTCGAGTCCCGTGGTTCTAGCACGGTCGCTTCTATTGACTTGTACTTAACTAAATCTATTTCGATAAAATGTGTTAAGGCCAAAATTCGTTCATTTTTTAATATACTAAAAACTTGTCTATTATCTTATATTAAATAAATCGGTGAAAACAAATTTTAGAAAATGTTTTTTTAAGGTGCATTATTGCATCCTTGAATTTTAAAGTGTCTCAAAAAGATGCGTATGCCGCATTCTTAATTGAGACGAGTATTTTAACGGTGCTTAACGTTTATCTAACATTAAAAGCATTTGTTTTTTATAAACTTGTAACAGTTATTTATTTAAAATATTATTTAATTTAAACAATAAAATTGAGTAAAATTCTTTTTTAAAAGAATAAATAATTTAATAAATACTCAATAAATTTTATTAATGATTAATAATAATAATAATAATAATAATAATAATATATCTATTAAAATTCCCCAAATGTTATATTTAAATCACGTCATATAAACTAAATCAAATTAAACATGAAAGTTTCTTATACTTAATTAGCATAAAAAAAACTATAATAATAAAATAAATAAAACAAAAACTTATTAAATAATAGATTATGAACTAACTTATCAAATCTTTACACTTGATAATTTAAAAGAAATTAAAAAAAAATATTACATGAACCTATTCAAAAGAAAATAAAACATATCCATAACTGCTCGTTAAATACTTTTTTGTTTAAAATGGATAAGATATTTTTGTTATTTAAATTAATTAAAAAAAAATCAAATTAACCTAAAATCAAGTCTTCAAATTCTTTAGTACCGAAAATAAAAAATAAACAAAAGAGTCCCTTTTTCATGTTTTTAAACATTCCGTTTCCCTCTTTTTGCGTTTGTATTTTTCCTTCCTTTTTTTTTTTAAAACTAATTAATTGTTCTATTTTGCATCCATGCATGGTTTATATAATAATTTGCACGTTAACATGACAAATAACTTTATACTTTTAAGTGCTAATAACTTTAAAATTATCTCATTTAAAATGCTAATCCGATTTGATCAATATTATTTCGAAACAACAAATAAAAATAGAGACGTTGGGTGCGAACTACAATAAAAATGACAAAACTACACATTAAATAATAATATAAAAGCCATTGAAATAGCTTTATTCATGCTTCGATTCCATAACACAACTTATAAAATAAATTGTACAAGATGAGATAAAAACCTGTATGACAAATTAAATCAAGTATCGAAGCAAAATATCTTCACCGAAAACTCAAACGGAGACCCGATCTCAATTCTCCAAATTAAAAGAACTTTCTCCCTAATTGTTCTTCTTCCAATTTTGTTTTTGCCCTTTTCTTTTCTTCTTATCCGTTTTCTCCCTTCACTATTTTTCTTGTTTTTTGTTTACTCCCTTTGTTTTTCTTTTGTCTTCTGTGTGTGTATTTGTTTTTGTCCTTTTTTTTTTTCAAAAATGTTTTGTTTTTGGCCGTGTCCTCATATAGTAATAGTATTGTGTGTAATATATAGGGTGTAGAGGGTTGAAAAGTTGAGGGAGTTGGAGGAAAATTAGGGGGTGGTTGGGGTAGGTTAGGATAGGATAAGATTTAATTTTTTTTTTTTTTAAATAATAAAAATAATAAATAAATAAATAAAATAATAATAATAAAAATAATAATATAATAATAACTAATTAATTTTTATAATTAATAAAATATAATAAAATTTTAAAAATAGTCAAAAATAAATATAATTAAGATAGTACAAAAACTACTAACTTATTTATTTAAAAAGAAACATATTTTTTTATAAATTTTTTGTATTTTTTCCTTTTTTAAATAGGAATAAAATAAAATAATATCCTAAAATTAACTTCATTTAGTTATTTATTTTTTAAAACTAAAATTTTACTAAAAATAAAATAATAATTAAAATAATATCGAATCAAATATAAATATTTAATATCGAAAAATATATATATTACACTCGGGGAGGATCAAAAATCACGTGTCTACAAAAACCAGAAAAAAGACGTGGGAAATTGATCAAAATGGGTTATAAGAGTAAAATGACCACTTATTGAGTTAATTGTTCATCTCTTTTTGACCCAACACCAAATCAAATGGATCAACTATAAGTTGAATGGCATTTAAGAAATCTACTCTTGAAGTTCCAAACTAGTTGATAGCTTATAATTTGCAAGGATTTTGCGAATGGAAACAAATGATAATTGTATCTAAGCTAAGACCACTATATATGATGTTGAGCAAGTAATTGTTTCAATTACGTCAAACTTGAAAATAAGCAGCTAAGTACATGTAATTCTTTTGAGCGAAATCATCTCCTTTGAACTAATTAAGTGGATAACTTTCTAAACTAATTACTCCAGTAGGTAGGGACAATTGAGTTGCTATCTTTTCTTATTTTGGAAAATGCTTAGCGTAGCTAGGAAAGTATGCATTGACAAAGGAGTAATGCTTATAGTGCAGTGGGTGGGTATAGTTCAAGTTCCAATCTCTGCAATACTCTGTAAGGCTGGTTTCCATTGCCCCCCACCACCATGATGTCTTCCCACACTTCTTTGGCCACTGCTGCTGCTGCTACTTCCATGTTGATAAGTTTCATGTTCCATCTGCAAAAAGTGCACACAAGATACATGAATTCTGAGCTAAAGATGCTGCTGCAGAAAGACCAAAAGCAATTGGATAAAAGGCCATTCTATTGGATGAGACTGTTTTCTCAGACCCCGCTATTTACCAATGACCAATTAGGGTAGAGATAGGTAGGACCAAAGGAGTTATCCCAACCCGTTTCATAGAAAATTATTTATTTTATATATGATTAAAATTATTTTCTATATATATAAAATACATGTTGAACTTCTACTGTGTTTACATTTTCATATTTAAACTCTCTTAATAAAAATCTTGCTCAGTGATAGTGACCAATTAGCCATTATGCTTTGAACAGAATCTCTCTCGTCACGACTTTGTCAGGCGCCCATTACATTTGCTTTATCATATGACCTAGTCGTAAATGACCCAAATTTCATCACAATATTCCTTAAGCTTGTAAACTAGAAAGTTCATGAATATTATAACAAAGTCAAAGGAGAAATGGCTTTTGTGCTTTTTATATAAGATTAATTTTCATTATCTATTCAAGTAATAAAATCGTTTCGTTAAACCAGAGGCCAATGCCACTGACGACAGTTTCTGATTAGCACTCTGTAAGTAAAACGCTTGGAGATGGAGAAAAATCAGATTCAGTGTCTCTTCGCTATTTATGAAAATCTTAAACTGTACTGATAATGAATCAGCATAAAGAATATTATATACTTTTAACAACAACTTGATATTCTGGTAAACTCTTGTTTAATTCTTTAACTTCTCTTCCAACTTCCAAAAAGAATATAAAATACCCATGTGATTCCCTTTATGATCGACAGAGATAAAGCCCGCAAAAATGGGAAGTGGACTTAAAAACATGCTATAATGATCAAGAGAGATAGTCTCATTACACATATTAATGTCTTCTTATGGAGATTCCACTATACATTTCCATAATAATCAAGGCAAAGCACATGGTTTCCATTGTTCATTTAACAAAACCAAGCAAGCAAGCAAGTAAATGAAAAGAAACATAATTATAGCCTGCCTTTCTCCTTTATAATTGTATCGTATAATTTTAATCTTTGCCAACCTTAATGTTGTCCCACTAATATATACTTCTCCCGTCTCAATTTAAGTGTTTGTATTTATTTACAAAGTTTTTCAATTTCAATATTTTAATTGATAAGTTTAAAACTACAAAATTTAAGAGGCTACACATTCTCACAATATTTGAAAGTCTTTGGAACAGAAGGAGTACTACACTACTTCAATTGAGCTAAAATTGTAAAGAAAAGATAGCTAAGGTTCAATTGCCCTAATTGATAGAATACATATTCCTTAAAAGTGCACTAATAACAACCTCAATATGAGGTTGTATTCAGAAAATAATTGACTACTAGAGAATAAAGTAAGGCACAATTTTTAGGATGGTTACCTAACAAATTATTTCCCCTGTTTATTAATAGAGACAATTATTTTAGGAATATGTAAAATAATGTAGTTAAACAAATAATACTAACAACCAAATATGCCAATTCCTATCAAATCTCAGATAATCATGGCCTCATAGGTGCAATAATAATCTCACTTGCCATACTTCCTAGGTAGAATAGACACACTTGAAAGCAACCCCAAGATCACCATCCAAGGTAGTACAAAAGACATCTCTGTTTTATAAACTTTTCTTTTACTTTACGGAAGGGAAAGATTCTTTATAGACTGTATACGACAACTGAAGTAAGTTTATCTCATCAATCTTACTTTGCATCACCAAATCTACATAGATCAAATACAACAGAATCCTAAATTGTTTATCTCATCAATCTTACTTTGCATCACCAAATCTACATAGATCAAATACAACAGAATCCTAAATTGGAAGCCAATTTCTTTACTTCAAAATTTTGAATTACAAAATCTTATAGTATCAATTGGAACAGTAATTTTTAGGTTTGTATTCAGTTGGCTGTTGGTGTATTTAAAAGGGTGAAAGTGACTTATTAGACCTGAGAATTTAAAACACATCAAAATCAAAATGAACCTAAAAGGAATTGTAGAAACTAATTACCTTAGCTGGGATTCCATTCATCAATCTGGGCTTGTTGTTCAGTGGTGAAGGATCGGCCGAGATTTTCTTTGAATCGAGAACAAGTCCTCCACTTTCCCTCAGTAACTTGCCAAGTTTCACACACTTCTTTGCAGCAAATTCTTTCAGTACATCTGAGAAAAATTATCATGATTAAAGCACACAAACAAAAAGAAATTACAAAATGTCTTTGATATTATTCACATGATTAGTGGAAGTTGTTTTGTTGTTGTTTTTACCTTCGAAGCTGATGAGTCGATAAACTTGGCCAAGAAGCAAAGTATCGCCGGGGCGGAGAAGCTTAAGCTGCCTCACGGGCGAACCATTGTGTGTTCTCTCAGTTGGAGAAGTGATAACAAGGGCGACGTAATGGCCAGGATTCGTACTCATAACTTCATGTGCAGCTAAGGACCAGTAAAATCTCTCAACTTTGTTGCCTGGATGTTGAATCACCACAGTTGCTGCCTCTGCCGCTTGGCAATTCCCCATTTCCGACTGATAATGCAGCTCAAAACCTATATCAAAATGGTCACTTAACTATTTCAATTTTTATTTTTTTTCTACCTGAAGTATAAAGATGAATAGAAGAAGCAGAATATTGATTACTGACTTGTAAACCAAATAATAAAGGAATGAACGACAGAGAACTCTGACAGTCTTATACACGCTCACCTATGCAAAACGTACGGGAAGATTCGAAAGATGTGACAGAGAAATCAATCACCAATATGGGAAGAAAAAACACGCACGGTTTTCAGTAGTGTGTTTATTTTTGTGATTATATGAGGTAAAGAGATTGAAGAAGAAGTTGTAGTCGGAGGGAGGGAAAAATAATGATGTGTAAGGAGGCGTGACAGAAAATGAAGTAATTTTGGTGGTAAGGGGGGCGTGTGAAGAAAGGTAGGAGAAATTGAGGAATGAGGAAGGTTAGCTTTAAATAGAGAGACGTAAGAAAAAAGTATAGATCTGCCAAAACCCCACAACCCGAGGCTGAGAGCTATATGGGCTATATGTTGTTGTTTTTTCTTATCCGGAATCCAGTATCAGCATTGAAACCGACTAATTTGAATTCACGCTGAATATGACCTCATTCAAAATGTAGCACTTCCTACCAATAATTTTTTCATATCCAGAACTTAAACCGAGACTTCCTTTGTGGTTATGGGCTATATGTTGTTATCAAAGCCTTGTTCCTAGACAAAACAGGGGGTATAGGATTTCTACTGTAGTTTATGAGTTAAGACTTCACGTTTGCAGGTGGAGAAGCTGTGAAAGTCAGAGTGTGGCATGTGGTCCCTCCATTTTGAGGCTTCTAATTTTTTAAGGTATGCATAACACATCATCATCCTTTACACCTCTCTGAGTTTCCATTTGAACAACCCAATACATAATGATGCCTCCGTTTCGAAATAAATAAATTATTGGGGTATTTATTAGAGTTTCAAATTAAGTTAATCATTGAATTTTTTTTCAAATTTGTTCTTGTAATTTGACAACCAATTAACTTTTGAAAAGGTATTACAAGGTAAACTTTTTTTTTTTTTTTGGGATAAAACTGAAAAGTTGTGTTAAATTTATGTCTTTAATGTTTTTTCCTTAATATATGTGCCAAAATTCAACAATTTATGAAACGGAGGGAGTACTAAAATGTTTTTATTCGACATTTGTAATTCAAAGTCTTAGAAACAAAAAATTATAAGAGTATACATTTTCAAGCGATCATTACATAAATGATTGATCATTTAAAAGTTAAAAGATATATCATCTTTTTAAGTTACAGGTATTAGCCTCAACTTATTTCAATTAATATTGCTGTGTATAATTAGTGGATTAAGTATATTTTATGTGATTACTTTATTACTTAACGACGACTTAAGAATATGCTTAAAATATTTTTTCCAGAATATAAGTACTAAGTGTAAAAATAGAAACAATTAATTATTTATTCAAGTGCTCAGCTAGAAAAAGTCATAATTAAAATGTCTAAATAAAGGTTACTGGTAAATTTTTAAAAATATCAAATATATCCAATCATTTTTTTAATTTTGCGTGCAATTTAATTTATAGCATGAAGTTAAAATAAAAAGAAAGTCATAAATATTTATATAATTATAAACTTTTTTTTGTTCAGAATAAAATAAAATATTTAAAATTAAATTATCTTAAATACAAAAAAGAATATTTTTAATACCAGCGTATGCCACGATAAAATGGAAGTGGCAGTAGTATTGATTTTGGTTCCATCGTGCGTGTGCCTCAGCAACTCCGCCCATTACCTTTACATTATTTTTTCTTAAAAAAAAAAAATACTCCAGTCATTACCTCTATAGTTCCACTGCCACTTTTAAAAATGACTATTTATTCTCGGTTAATTTTTACATGTGCAATATTAATTTGGTGCATTAAGATAGGACAATAAATGAAATAAAAATTTTGATATATCACTTTTTAAATACAATAAATTTAATACTTTGAGCTATACTAGTAGAAAATAACAATAATGGTACATTAAGATAGAACAATAAATGAAATAACAATTTTGATATATCACTTTTTAAATACAATAAATTTAATACTTTGAGCTATATTGATAGAAAATAACAATAATGGTACATTAAGATAGAACAATAAATGAAATAACAATTTTGATGTATCACTGTTTAAATACAATAAATTTAATACTTTAAACTATATTGATAGAAAATAACAATAATTAATAGTAGAGGTAAATAAATTGAATATCCATTGTCCGGTAAGGGAAAGTATAGGAGAAAAATGATTTAGAAAGAATCGAGCATTATATTTCAAGCAAAGGCGTCAATTAGTTGAGAAGAGGAGTAGCCCAAATGACAAGTTATTTTTCACCTCTAACTCTAAATTTATGGATTTAAGTCACTGAAGAAGAAATATGTATTTTCAAGAGTCTTAAAAGACAAAAACGGAATTTGGGGGGGGGGGGGGGAAAGGATTTTTAAAATCTACAATTTTGTATATGATACTTGCCATCATATTTGTATGATTTTTAAGGCTTTTTAAAACTTTTCATCTTAAATATATAACAACATTTGCATGATTATAAAAACTTGTCATTTAGGATAAAGACATATTGTTTAATCTTGATAATGTCTTTTTTTAATCAACGAATTAATAAAAAAAATAGTGTCATTCTTTTAGGATTAAAGGGAGTAATATCAGAGTAACTTCATGAATACTTAATTTTTAAATTTTAAACAGTGGACTAATTGTATGAAAATTATTATTTACTCCCATATACCTTAAACCAATCTAGCTGCAAGAGTTGATGCTAAGCTTGGATTTCGAACATAGTAGAGGTCTTATATGGAGTGATGTGTCATGTGGTACTTTATATTAAGACGTGAATCCAGTAGTACTACATCAACATTACTCTTAGTCTCTATATTCTTCAATACTAAAAAGGAGATGGTATATAATTGTCAAAACTGTACTGATAAAACTGCTATAAAAAATCCTTTATATATGTGATAGATTCAATTCACCTGGCTGCTCCAGTAAGGGAATCTTATTTGCTCCAAGTTCGTTAACCAACATTCATGTTTTGCCATACTTAATTAATAGCAAGATAATGTACATCTGTAGTAAGTATGATGAATTAAAGGGCCCGTCTATATATATCTATAGTTTTTTTTTTCTTTTCCTTCTGAAAATGAGGGGCGTTAGTGCAATGGTTAGTTAGTTGGTGACCATACCATTCTCTTAATTTAGTATCACAAAAGATAAAAAGAGTAGAAAACTCTAAGTAGAAGAAGAAGATATAGCAGACCTCTAAGAGTCAAAAGGTTCCACAGTGGAACTTCTACTATAGAGGCGGGGAAAATTAGGGCATAATTGTGATTAACGTGGTGGCTTTTAATTCTGTTAGATTTTCCAGCTGTTTCTCTCCCACATTTTGTGCCAAGAAATACAAGTTGTTAACAAAAAATTCTTTCTCTGCCGAACATCATCGTTAGAAGAAGAAAAAGAAAATCATATTTTGTTGTTAATCGGTGACCTTTGTGAACTTTAATCTCTGCCGTGTAATGTCTATTGTGACTCATCTATATATATATATATATATATATATATATATATATATATATATCATTGTAATTCCACTTAACTTAAATGGATCACTTCTCTGTATATATATGTCGTTCCCCTTTTTTCCTTTGACCGTGCTAAAACACCGTTTTATAAATTCATGTTATCAACCACAAGTTGTAGTCACTTGTTGGCGTGGTGGCCAACTTTTTTGTGGTCAAATGTAATTGACAATATACTTTTCTTGTATACTACTACTTATCTTTTACTTCTCTGCTTTTAAAATCTTAAGTGCAGATTGTGCTGTTTTGCAAAAGTAAAAATAATGTCAAAACATCTCTTTCGAGGTGACGAATGAATGTAGACAAGCATGCAACATGGTAGATATTGAAAGCAGCTAGCCTACGGATGAAGAGTAGCGTAGTCAAAACAACCTCGTGAGAAATTGCATTGCAACTAGCTACTGCCTGCCTGCCCCTATTCTTATTTTTGTAAGCACTTTCATATAGTGTTCAGGTCAAAAGAATTGGCCAAATTAATCACCAGATTTAATTTGACCCCAGCAAAGCAATAGTGCTTCTTAAAGATGAGTAGTGTGCTATTGGAAAATGGTGGGAAATAAAATGGATGGAAGTAAAATTTTAAAAGTTGTATTTTTTACTCCCTCCCTGTTAAATGAAAAACGACTTATTTTTCTTTTTAATATGTTTCAAAAAGACTAATCTCTTTTCTTTTTTTTTTAGCAACATTTTAATTTCAAATTTTCAAGTGACATGTTTAAGACCACAAAATTAATAAACATTTTGATATAACTTTAATTTACGACTATAAGGTTCAATCTTTTTTTTTTAATTTTCTTAAACACACTGCCAACTGTCAAGTCATAGGGAGTATAAGTGAACTGTCTCTTATTGGTGAGGGGGAAAAAGGCTTGTGTGCTTATACAAAAGCACATCTTCAAGCTCATAAAGAGTTGAGAAGAGAGTCTCCTCTTGTGCCGCTGATGTCGCTCCCCTCTACTTGGAATTTAGATTTGATCAAATGATTTAATTGATAACTTTTTTTTGCATAATAATAATTTATTTTATTCTGGGAGAAATTAATCTCCAACGGATTTAAACTTTTAGTTTTTTCCTTCTTTGTAAGATTTTCTTTTATACCCCTCCATCAGGAGAGTTCCAGTCTTTTTACTTCTTTAGTGATTCAAATCCACAAATTTAGGATTGGAGGTGGATGGTGCTTACTAACCTCATCTTGTCTTTAAACTTTTAGATCAACATTTCGTACTAGTATTTCTTTTGGGCCAACTCTCAAATGGTCCATTTGTTTTTGGTTACTGATCTTCACAAATAACTTCTTTTCCGCATCACAAAGGAAAAGTTTTTTTGGATTTATTTGAGAAAAGAAAACTGGGCTCAATACCACAAATACAATAGTTTAAAAAAAAATTACACAAATACACAACTTATGTTTTTAATATTACAAAAAATCTCAATTCCCTAAATATATTACAAAAATCCCACATATACACAGAATGCTATGTATATATGGGTTATGTTATGTATATTAATAGGGAGAGAGAGTAAAGTAATTAAAAAAGTGAGAGAAAGTGTAATTACTTTTAAAATATTGATATTTATGTTATTTATACAATAAAAAAAAAAAAAAAAGATTCTACCCTCAGTTTACATGTGAATATTAAACTGTCCATCCTTGTTATGTACTGATTTCTTTTTCCGGAATAATTAACACTAAAAACTGTGAATAGTACGGAAATCTACTAATTCAAGTAAGGGACCATGGACACAAGCTCAGGGAAGTAATTGAAAAAAAAAGACTCTTCATTTAACCAACTTTATTTGAAAAGGTCCCATTAAGTCCTTTTTCGTTATTGTTTGTTGGGCTTTTCTTTTCAAAGAATCAATGCATTGTTGTAGAATCAGAAGTTTCAGTCCATTAATTGGTACAGTGAAACAATTTAAGAGGTGACAATGCACCTCTCGGTGTGCATCGATCGGTTCGGTTCGATTTTATATATTATCGTTCGGTTTATCAATTTTCAATTTTTAAATATGCTAAATCAATAATCAAACCACTAAGATATTTTTTATCGTTTTTTAGTCCTTAACAGTTTGGTTTTCGATTTAACCGATAAGAAAATACTCATAAAATAGAAATAGTAGTAACTATGATGAAAAAAAAAATAGAATCTTAGTTGCAACCAAAAATCCTACATGATGTGTTTTAATTTACAAGAATATTCAAGTTTGGACTAAATGTTGTTAGGAGAAATTAAAAGTTTGTATAATTGAAATAATATAAGTCATATATATATATATATATATCTTATTGGGTTATTGGGTAAATAAGAAAAAATCGAACCGAACCAATAACCCAATAAATTTTTTATAAAATCATTAAAAAACCACTAACCCAATAACAATAAATCGGTTCGATTTATCGATCGGTTCGATTTTTGCACACCCCTGCATCTGTTGTTATTTTCTTCACAAACTATGGACGAAATTAGGTGCTACCAAATTAATTGTAAACAACAAACATGTCTTCAATGATCACTGTCTGAAGAAATTAGTTAATAGGGAATAAACAGCTAGAATGAAAAATTTCATTAACTTGATTGTATGATTCTTTATAAGTGTAACTTGGACATTAATATCGTCCATGTGAGTAGCATTATATTGCAAATTGAATTGTAACTAACTAACTAACTGGAATACTATTCTAAGCTCAACATTCATAGTGTAGGTGTTCTCACTTAAAATTTCCCCTTTATCGTACTCATATATATAGTGTGCGGTACACAACTCAATTTATGAAACATTAATTAACTAAGTTGAATAATGCATTAACGAACGTACTGTATAAACCCGATTCTATATATTTTGTTTTGCAAAATATTATTTCACGGCCTTGAACTTCGACTAACCATATATGAAAAGCATTATTTGTTTTGCTCACAATTTCTGGCATGCCAAGTTAGCCTTACTACACATAAGATTACTGGATCCGAAAAACAGAAGAGATATTTATCTTATTCAAGACCCGGATGATTATATTGATGATCTATAAAAGTCTCTGCATGCATGCATGCTTAATCTCAAGCTATTCTTTCCATCAAATCCAGAAATATCTCGAGGTTTCCCAAAAAACTCTCCACGACTCCAGACAAGAATTAATCTCCTTTTTATGTAAGCCTTCTACATTGCAAAATAGGTGTCACATAGTGCCTGGTTGGCATGCATGATGTTGTGGGTTGTTCATCACAATTATGTCCAAAATTAAGAATCATAAATCAACTGGGCTTGGAATATGCCAAGCTCCACCAACCCATGGGCCATGATAAATAAGGTTTTGCGCCTCTCAAGCTTTGCATATTACCACTAGATATGCAACAATTTCAGTTCTGTCAAAAAAAAAATCAAAAGTCGATATAAATCCGAGAATCTGATTCGACATGTCAAAAGAAATATACGCTCGTTTAAAAAGAATCACGATATTTCAAGAGTTAAACAGTTTACAGTTATAAATTTTAAAAGATTCTTCAATTATTAGCTATGAAACGTTCGATTCATTATATTTCGTTATTTATTTTCAAAAATTTAATAAGGAAAGATATCCAACTTTATTCTACAAAATAAAGGTGTTCATCTTCTTTACTCCAAAATCGTTTTATTTTGTTCAGATGAATGGAATAAATAGTCAGTAGTAAAGAAAACACGTGTGGATTGTGTGGTAATGATGAAGCAAAAGGCCAAGTGGCTTGGAGTAAGACATATGTAAGCATGCATGTCTTTATCCGAGTGTTTCGCCCACGAAATATATAGTTAAGATTCATATCTTAATCAATAATTTATTTATTTTTTAGATCTAAATCTTGATCGTTTTATCAGATTTTAATCGTTATAAGTATATTTTTTCTTTATATTAAAAATACTTAATGCGTCTGAATGACTAAGTTCTCTAATAACGTCTTATTATCATTGAAGTGTTTATAAAATGAAAAAAAATAATATGTGTATTTACCTCTTATAGTCAAATTATGTTAATTTCTTGGAGGAGTAATTAAATACTTAAATAACATGTGGATATATTAATTAATTTTAATTAAGGGTAAAATGACCTCCTGGACCCCTCTACTATGCCAGTTTTTAAAGTTGAACACTTCTACTTACATGTTTTTCATCTGAACCCTTGAACCCATCAAAAAGCAACATTTCACACCCTTTGACCGTTGACTTTGCCTATGTGGCAAGGTCATGGTGACTAGGACAAAGAGAGTGTAATCACTCGCCTAGAGGTGCGAGTGGGGCAATTTTTGGTCAATTTTATATTAAAATGATTTTTAAAGAAATAAAAATAATATTGATTTTAAAAAAAAAAATAAAAAGGATCCTTTTTTTCCCTTCATCTTTTTAAATTTAAAAATAATTTTAAAATATTTTTAAAAAATTAAAAATAATTTTAAAATATTTTTAAAAATTTAAAATTATTTTAAAAATAATAAAAAAGGATCCTTTTTTCCCTCCATCTTTTTTAATTTAAAAGTATTTTTAAAATAATTTAAAAATATTTTTAAAAACGTAAAAAAAAATTAAAAATATTTTTAAAATATTTTTTTCCCTCCCCACCCCACCCTAGCCCGTCCCCACTCCCACACCCCACCCAGCCCGTCCCTACCCCAACACCCCCAGCCTCTTCTTTTTTTCCTCTATCCTTTTTAATTTAAAAATAATAAATTTTTAAAAAAAATTCCACCCCACCCAGCTCCACGCACCCCTCTCCCCCAGCCCTCCACCCCAGCCCGTCCCCAACCCACCCAGCCCCACGTAACCCCTCCCCCAGACCCACCTCCCCAACCCCCTTCCTCCAGCCTCCCACCCCACCCAACCCCTCCCCCAGCCCCCCACCCAACCCCCTCCCCAAGCCCCCACCCCACTCAGCCCCTCCCCAAGCCCCCAGCCCCCGACCCCCCAGCCCCCCCCCCCCCACAATTAATTTAAATTAAATATTTTAAATATGTAAATCATATTTAAATTAATTAATTATTTAAGTAAAATTTATTTAAATTAGGTAAGAATTTTAAATTTGATAAATTAATTAATTTAAAATTTAGTTAATTTAAATAAATTAATTAGTTAATAATTTTAATTAATTAATTTTTTACTAATTTAAATTTAAAATTTAAATTAATTAATGAAATTAATTTTAATATTTAATTAAATTAATTTTAATATTTAATTAATTTTAATGTAATACTTTTTTTTTTATTTTTTTTATTTTAAAAATGATTATTCAAATTTTAAAAGCATGATTATTTAAATTTTTCTACAATTTATAAATTTTTCTTATTTAATTTAATTAATTTTAATATTTAATTTGTTATGTAGCATTTTAAAAATGACTTGGAATTTAATGTAATACGTTTTCTATTATTTTTTTTCTTTAAATAACGTGGCAGGCATGGCTGACGTGACAGCTAACGTGGGAGAGAATGTGTTACACTCACCAAAAAAAGATTTAAAATATTGTTTTTTAGTAGGTTCAGGGGACCAGATGACAAACATATATGTAGAAGTGTCCAACTTACAAAACCGACATAGTATAGGGATCCAGAAGATCATTTTGCCTTAATTAAATAATAAAAATTTACATAGAACACTTTGTGTGCTTTGTAATTGTAATAATGTGTATACACCAAGGACAAATAAATTTGTAAGTAGGTGTTTTAAAAGTCTGACATTGTCATCAATCGGTGCCAAAACCGTAACAAACAAAATCACCTCAGTATCTCCGCATCTATTCTCAAGGCAGCTCATCTCATCGGTCCTTTTCTCAAATTGTTAGTACTTCCTTTTGTTTTATTAATTTTAGCGATAAAATATATGTTATTAAATTATTACAAATAATTTATTTATATTACTTAATAAAAATTTGATTTATTTATGTTAATATTTTTAAAGTTTGATAAAAAAAAATTAGTGATATGAACCTCTAATAAGAGGTTATGTAAATAATTTTATAAATTATTATTAAAAAATAGCGACATGAATAACATTTTCATGTAACAATAGTCAGTAGTAAAGAAAACACGTGTGGATTGTGTGGTAATGATGAAGCAAAAGGCCAAGTGGCTTGGAGTAAGACATATGTAAGCATGCATGTCTTTATCCGAGTGTTTCGCCCACGAAATATATAGTTAAGATTCATATCTTAATCAATAATTTATTTATTTTTTAGATCTAAATCTTGATCGTTTTATCAGATTTTAATAGTTATAAGTATATTTTTTCTTTATATTAAAAATACTAAATGCGTCTGAATGACTAAGTTCTCTAATAACGTCTTATTATCATTGAAGTGTTTATAAAATGAAAAAAATAATATGTGTATTTACCTCTTATAGTCAAATTATGTTAATTTCTTGGAGGAGTAATTAAATACTTAAATAACATGTGGATATATTAATTAATTTTAATTAAGGGTAAAATGACCTCCTGGACCTCTCTACTATGTCAGTTTTTTAAGTTGAACACTTCTACTTACATGTTTTTCATCTGAACCCTTGAACCTATCAAAAAATAACATTTCGCACCCTTTGACCGTTGACTTTGCCTATGTGGCAAGGTCCTGGTGATTAGGACAAAGAGAGTGTACCACTCGCCTAGAGGTGCGAGTGGGGGTTGACCAATTTTACATTAAAATAATTTTTTTAAAAATAAAAATAATATTATTATTTTTTTTTTTTTAAAAAAAGGGTCCTTTATTTCCCTCCATCTTTTTAAATTTAAAAATATTTTTCAATTTTTTAAAATATTTTAAATTTTTTTAAAAATAATAAAAAAAGATCCTTTTTTCCCTCCATCTTTTTAAATTTAAAAGTATTTTTAAAATAATTTAAAAATATTTTTAAAAATTTTAAAAACATTTTAAAATATTTTTAATTTATTTTTTAAAAAAATATTTTTTTCCCTCCCCACCCCACCCTAGCCCGTCCCCACCCCCACACCCCACCCAGCCCATCCCCACCCCCACCCCCAGCCTCTCATTTTTTTCCTCCATCATTTTTAATTTAAAAATTTAAAAATATTTTTAAAAATTTAAAAATAATAAATTAAAATTTTTTTTCCCACCCCCCTCTCCAGCCCCTCCCCACCCCCACCCCAGCCCATCCCTAGCCCACCCAGCTCCACCCACCCCTTTCCCCCAACCCTCCACCGCACCCCAGCCCGTCCCCAACTCACCCAGCCCCACGTAACCCCTCCCCCAACCCCCCACGCAACCCCCTACCCCCACCTCACTCAGCCCCTCCCCAAGCCCCCAGGCCCCCACCCCACCCAACCCCTCCCCCCACAATTAATTTAAATTAAATATTTTAAATATGTAAATCATATTTAAATTAATTAATTATTTAAGTAAAATTTATTTAAATTATGTAAGAATTTTAAATTTGATAAATTAATTAATTTAAAATTTAGTTAATTTAAATAATTTAATTAGTTAATAATTTTAATTAATTATTTTTTTACTAATTTAAATTTCAAAATTTAAATTAATTAATTAAATTAATGTAATACTTTTTTTATTATTATTTAAAAAATGATTATTCAAATTTTAAAAGCACGATTATTCAAATTTTTCTTATTTAATTAAATTAATTTTAATATTTAATTTGTTATGTAGCATTTTAAAAATGACTTGGAATTTAATGTAATACGTTTTCTATTTTTTTTTCTTTAAATGACGTGGCAGGCATGGCTAACGTGACAGCTAACGTGGGAGAGAGTGTGTTACACTCATCAAAAATAGGTTTAAAATGTTGTTTTTTAGTTGATTCAGGGAACCAGATGACAAACATGTAAGTAGAAGTGTCTAATTTACAAAACCAACATAGTATAGGAATCCAGAAGATCATTTTACCTTAATTAAATAATAAAAATTTACATAGAACACTTTGTGTGCTTTGTAATTGTAATAATGTGTATACACCAAGGACAAATAAATTTGTAAGTAGGTGTTTTAAAAGTCTGACATTGTCATCAATCGGTGCCAAAACCGTAACAAACAAAATCACCTCAGTATCTCTGCATCTATTCTCAAGGCAGCTCATCTCATCAGTCCTTTTCTCAAATTGTTAGTACTTCCTTCTGTTTTATTAATTTTAGGGATAAAATATATGTTATTAAATTATTAAAAATAATTTATTTATATTACTTAATAAAAATTTGATTTATTTATGTTATTATTTTTAAAGTTTGATAAAAAAAAAAATTCTAGTGATATGAACCTCTAATAAGAGGTTATGTAAATAATTTTATAGATTATTGTTAAAAAATAGCGACATGAATAACATTTTCATGTAACAATAAATCAAGAATGAAATAGATTAGCCAAATTTTTAGTGAGAGTGATCAATAGCGGAGCCATCTTTGCTTCAGGTTCATCCGAATTTTTTTCGATGAAAATTATAGTATTATTTTTATATTATTTACATAATTAAAAATATTTTATATATATTTATAATAGATGTTGAACCTCTTTCGACTAATTTGTATATATACATTAGAACTCCCTCAATGAAAATCCTGATTCTGTCATTTATAGTAATCTAATGACGTATTTAAGTTCTTTTTCTTTCATTTTATTAAAAAATATTTTATATTAATTTTTAAATTTTAATTTCCAGATACTTGTTGAAGATTATAAAATAAAAGGATATATACGATATCTTTTTAATTTATCATATCCATTTTTTTTTAATTTCTAAAATTTTGTGTCAATTAAAATCAACAAAAAAAATAGAAAGAAGCGAGTAACTTGTTTTCATATGCATAGAGAAAGACTTACCTATGTTACTTTTGCTAATTACATATTTCATTTTGTCATCGATGTAACTTATTTTACAAGGTTGAATAAGCTTGTCGTTCCGTTATATTTCTATTGCTTGTAGTATCTTGAAATTGTCCTGACAAAATGTTGAAAAATGTCTCTTATATTTACTAATTAATATTTTCTTAAATTTAGTGATTGTAATATTTTAGTATTCAATATTAATATTATTTGCTATGCTTAAATTAGTTCTTACAAATTATTGAGTTGTTAGAGACACTGATATACTAATTAACAGTTAATAGTATTTTCTAAAAAATATTTTTTCACTCACCAATCAAACACTAGAAAATAAAAAATATTTTCTACTCACCAACTTAACAACATCAAATATTTTTCACTCACTAATTAAATATAAAAAAAATAGTAGAAAATCAATTTATTTTTGAGAGACGGAAAATATTTTCCACCATACCAAAAACACCCTGCGTCTTGTATTTAAAAGCAACTGGTATATGTTGAAAATTGAATGACCACGTAGAAAGAAGTTTCTTGTGAGAAACTTAACTCCTCTTTAATTTCGTTACATCGATCCTTCTTCTTCTCCATAATCTCATCCCCTAATTTCCTCCAAATTAAGGCTTAGGTTTCTACGATCAGGAAACACGTCATCATCCCTTTTGGGATTCTTTCTCTTGTTCTTGCTACTCCATTTTCTTGTTGAACGTATGTTGTATTACCAACTAATTCTTTATATTGACATACCCTTTTGTTGTTTTCTTTTCTTGAATTTAGATCTGTTGGTTTGTTCAACCTGATCAGAGTTTTTTTTTCTTTCGTGTGTGTGTGTGTTGTGTTTTTCTTGACAGATAAGGAATTGAATGTGAAGATGGGTGGTACGGACAAAGAGAAATTGATTGGATGTGAGCCAAGGGAAGGTAAAGGGAAGAGGTTGTGGAAGAAAGTGAAGTATCAGCTGGTGGAGTATCATTCCTTGCCTGGGTATTTGAAAGACAATGAATATATTCTGGGTCATTACAGGGCTGAATGGCCATTGAAGCAAGCGTTGCTCAGCATTTTCACCATTCATAATGAGACCCTCAATGTTTGGACGTAAGACTTCTTGTTTATCGATGGGAAATTACAATGTTTATATATGATTAGAATTATTTTTGATGTATATATAGTGGATATTGATCCCCCTTCAGCTTCTTCGTGTGTTTACTTTTTCGTATTTTGATGTTTGGAAGGGTTATTGCCACGGGCTTTGCCCTCTTATTACATGATCGGCGGTAAACAGGTTTGGAACTTTAGTCAGCTTTCATTGAAGTTTTACAGAATGAAAAATACTTCTGACACTTTTTTCCTGTTCCATTGGCTTGTTTTTATGTAGAAACTTCTGATCTTTCTATTCTTATATTTGGTACTATAGATTAGAAAAGATGGTATGCTCTGCCACAAATTTTAGGTATAGAGGTCTTGTAATTGAATCTTAGACCAAAGTTCTTCAACTTCATTGTTGAGTTGAGGGTAGCAAGCCATTCTGCTATCTGAGGTCCTTTGAGCTTTGTTGAGAAGAGGTAAATCAGTCATTTAGCTGCTCTCCTGAGATGAGGATCTTTACAGGCCACAAATGTACTCTGCATTTATTTGTTTTTTTGAAAGGGTTATTGGATCAATTGTTGTAATAATAGTAGTTTGATGCCAATTAACATAAGAGTATTTCAACTTTCATAAGTGCTACTGCTGTCTGACCAAGGATAAGAATGCTACTTTTGTCGTCTAAATTCTGGCTCGGAACTTTGGGCTTAGAAAAGATCAATAGAGGATATAATAATTGTCCAGCTGTTGTTAGAAACATTTCCGACACTGATCTATGGAATTGTCAACAAAGTTAATAAAAAGACTCTTGCATCTTCGCAACGACGGTGAAAGAGCCTACATAGGTCATATTCCAAGTGTAAACCGTGGTTTCTATCCTTGTGCCTTATAAGGAGTTTAGGTACAGGCTGACAGCTTGGGTTTACTCTTTGAGTTTCCTTACTAAACCTCAGCTGAAGCAGCAACTGCTTATTTTATCTTCAGTTTGTATTTCATGTTATTGCTTGTTCCTTTATGTTATTGGTTCATGATCAATTTGTTAAATGTTATGCCTATACTATCTTGATCCCAACATACTAATTGAATAACAAAGATTTCATGAATAGAATCTTGATTTTCCTGCTTGTTATAGGCATTTGATTGGGTTCTTCCTCTTCCTTGTGCTGACCATCTATACTGCAATCCAAGTTCCCAAGGTTGTGGATCTACATTCCTTACAGAATCTCCCTGATGTGCTGAGGAAGGCTGATTTGCACAAATTACAAGCAGAACTTATTACTTGTCTTCCTTCTTTGCCGCATATGCCTGATTTGCACAGACTTCGAGATGGATTGCTACCATCTCCCTCTAATTGGCATATTCTTGACCTCCTGAATAACTGTCTACCTGAGCGATTTTCCCACAGCAACCATACAGATGTCTGCGTACTGGTAAGAATGACTCATTCAACTGCTGCTTAGTGTCTTCTTAGCTGCACATGTTTGAAAAAAAACCTTTGCTTCTAATGACTTTTCAGATTAAATAACCATAATTATTCAGGCACATTATGTTTCTTGTTTGGTTTGATTTCATCTTAATCGTATTCATTCTGACTGGTCCCATTCACTCTGTAATACGTGCCACTAAGCTGAATTTGCTTGACCAGGAATTCACAATTCTATAGTGGGGTGTGCATCTTATTTTGAGAGAACAGTGGAGTCACTTTTTATTTCTTTCATTCCTTCTGTCTATGCTTGTTTGGTTAAAGAGAGTATTTGATAAGACTGTTTCATAGTGAATGTGGCTAAATACTTCTTATTGACTCACCATTTATCATTTCAAATTAAATTAGTTCAGTGGTTGATTGTTTTTTCCTATTAACATTGCTAAACTGACCTACATTTTCTGATTGGAATATTCCCATGTGATGTTATTCATTTGACAGTCATTTTACCTTTGGTATTCTTTCAAGTCCATTGCTACTTCAGCCATAAGATTTCCAGTCTCAGCATAGAACATTTCCAATGAGTGCTGATGGGACTCTATTGCTCGATGATTTTTAACAGTTGACACGACTAAGTAATGATATCTTTAATTTTATGGATCTCGTTACCTGTCAGGGACATGACCTGTCACGTAACCTCACAAAAAAAAGGAAGAGAGAACATGGAGCTGTTAGAATGTTGGAGTTACTACTGATACTTAAATTCAAGAGGTATTCCAAATGAAAAATACAGCTGCTCATATTTCACCCCTGAAAAAATTAATCGACCAAGTTTTCCTTGTTCTGGTAGTCAACAATTAGACTGTGTCTGGTTTGAGGTCTACCTTTACTCCTTTGCACACCTTAATCTTTTGCCATAAGATTAAGGTTGTATTTCTCTTCCCTTGGATTCCTAAATTTATATTTTCCTGATGTTGTTTGCCTTATTGACACTACAACCACCACTGATTTTTCATAATACAGGGAGGTATGTCAAATCATAATAGTTGAAAACATAATTAAGTAGTAATACTGTTATGTCTAATTTGCGTCTTTCCACTTCTCCACAAAGCCATTGCAAGACAACTTTCTGCACTCAGACTCCCTCTCGGAGTTTGTCCCTTCAGTAACTTGGAGCCTGCCCATTGTCTGGTAGATTCAGCCAAGCAACCTTAGAAGTGCTTGCATATGGAAAATTAAATGAAGGTCGTTGGTTTTGATAAATCAAATAATAGGAGTTAACAATTATCTGTGATGCGACCTATTAAGCTTCTATGCAAGTTCTTCTATTTAAGATTGCTTCTAATCTAGGAGAAGTAGCCTGATTTCGAAATGATCATGACGAATTACTTGGATTTCAGGAATGGTAGAAACAATCAATGGTCTAGTCAAGTTTTGATACTGATATTTCACTATTTATCATTTTTGTGCAGCGGATTGTAAAGGAAGATGTTGCAAATATGATAGCACCATTGCTGTTGCGACCAATAACACGGTGGCCATTCTATGCCTTCCTTGGTGGGGCAATGTTTTGCTTGTTAGCAAGCAGCATATGTCATTTACTTTCTTGCCATTCAGAGCGTTTATCATACATCATGTTGAGGCTCGACTATGCTGGTATCGCTGCCCTGATAGCAACTTCATTTTACCCTCCCGTCTATTATTCCTTCATGTGTTACCCCTTCTTTTGCAATCTGTACCTGGGATTTATTACCCTCCTGGGAATTGGCACAATCTTGGGTTCCCTCCTTCCTGTGTTCCAGACCCCAGAATATCGAATCATTCGAGCATCTCTATTCTTCGGAATGGGCTTATCAGGTGCGGTACCTATTCTGCACAAGGTGTTTTTGTTTTGGCACCAACCAGAGGCGCTTCATACGACTGGATATGAACTTTTGATGGGCATATTTTACGGCATTGGAGCACTGGTGTATGCCATGAGAGTTCCGGAAAGATGGATGCCTGGGAAGTTTGACATTGCTGGCCACAGCCACCAACTATTTCATGTACTTGTGGTAGCAGGGGCTTATACTCATTACTGTGCTGGTTTGGTTTATCTCCGGTGGCGGGACCAGCAAGGGTGCTAAGAGCCATTCAAGAACTGAAAAGTCAGTCAGATACCTTAATTATGCATTAGGGCGGTTCAAATGTATGTAAATGTAGTGAAGATGTGTTGTCCCTTTCTTTGTTGTTTGCCCATCTTCATTAATAAATGCGTTCCATCAGGAACGATTGTCCATTATCTAGCTTATTATGGTTGGTGGTATCTGTATTGAAGCTTTGCGGAGAAAAAAATAAGAGGAGCTCTGAAGACGCCACCACAAACTTGGCAAGCTTTGCGGAGAAAAAAATAAGAGGAGCTCTGAAGACGCCACCATAAACTTGGCAAAAAAGTATAGACTGCTCTCGTTGAGAGTCGAACTCAAGACCTCCCGCTTACTAAACGG
The DNA here is from genome assembly GCA_030864215.1 of Capsicum pubescens. NCBI lineage: Eukaryota > Viridiplantae > Streptophyta > Magnoliopsida > Solanales > Solanaceae > Capsicum > Capsicum pubescens. The sequence continues at coordinate 192,139,492 of CM061539.1, read as the reverse complement.
GTGCTCTAACCAACTGAGCTACGAGAGCTTGTTGACTGGGTTTCCTTAGATACTAAGTCGTATTTGTGTGCCAAGAGATATTTTAACCAAAAATCACAGAGAAAAGAGAGATTTGATTTTGCATCTTTCACAAAATTATACTCCCTCCGTTTAAAAAAAAAATGATCTACTTTAACTTGACACAAATTTTAAGAAAATAAAAAAAAACTTTTAAATCTTGTGGCCTTAAATTAAAGTTGTGTCAAATGTATCAAAATCTGCTTTAATCTTGGAGTCCTAAAAATGTCATGTGAAAAGTTGAAATTAAAGTATTGTCAAAAAAGAAAAGAAATTATTCTTTTTTAAACGAATTAAAAATAAATAAATAAATAAATAAATAAGGGAGTACTTAGTTTTATATTTTATTTTTTTTATAATAAATTTTCATGTTTACACAGAGATCTAAAAAGGCATTTTTCCTTCTTTGTTTTTGTCAAACAAGAACTGTCAACTGGGACACAATGCACTGACGCCTAACATACTACCACGTGATGAACCAGATCTCTTACCATAATTCCTTTCACGTCAAATTGAACTACAATACCGTAGCCAGGAGGTCTTAAACACCTTTATAGTGAGTTTCAATTGGAAGATCACATTTGACAACGAAACAGAAGACGTGGTACTGCTAAAGTGTCCAATTAAGTCCCTACGACCTAATTTAAGCAGACAAACAGTTAACCTTACAGACGTCGTTGTCAAATATATGAAGCTATATTACCATTGTCCTGATCATTTCACGTTATTAAGACAACAAATAACTAAAATAGGAAAGCCGTAGCATGAAAATTGATGCATGTTTTTGAAATTACAAAACTGCTCGTTCAATTCCTTTGATTTAAAGTAACAGAATACTCGAAATTAGTACTCTGGATGAACAAAATGAAACGAAATATCAAGAAAAAGGATCGATGTGGATTGTGGGGGAAATCTGACACAACATAAGCAAGTCACATGGGAAATTAAAGGGAAGGCGGAAATAAAGAGGTAGGGCTTGAATTTCCTCTAATATCGAATCTACAGACTGATAGTAGAATTAACTAGTACTGTTATTTTATGGTCATAGGTGATACAATTATAAGTGGGAACGTTATTAATATATAAAGTTTAATCAACTAATTTAATAATATGACTGAGATAGTGAAATATTAAATATACACGAGATATATATTGATAGTGTATTATATTATGGAGTTATTATGTATACAGTCTCATACAGATGGGTCTCCTAAAAGAAGCTAGTAAAAGAAAAATAAAGTAATATCAAATTTTGTTTAAAGAGCATAACATTAGCATAGAGCGGGAGAGGGAAGGTGAGAGATTAACAGCCTGTTTGGATGGTGGTTTGTCATGGTTTCATAATATATGATATAGTGTAGTATGGTATAGTATGATATAATATTATGTTTGAATGGACTGTATCGTTCATTGCGGTTTAATAATAGATTTTTTATTTGGTTTGATGGTATGGTACGGTGTGGTAACAGGTAAATTTACTAAAATGTCCCTAATTGTAATATATTTGAGATATCAACTCTTTTATCCATATTAGTGTTAGCGTAACCAGTTGTCCTTTCTTTCTTGATGCTTCTCATAGCTACCCAATGATCCTTTTAAGACGCCAAATTCACAAGGGTATTTGCTAAACAAAGATTTGACTAACGCAAATTAATGCAATCGGGAAGTACTTCCCAATCAATAAAACAATTGGTATACATGTATGTATCTTAGAGTTCAAAAATCACTTTCCATGTATATGCTTTTTGTGCATTCACTCTGATTTCCTCCATTTCAATTTTCAATTTTTTTTTTGATCGAATTGAGGTTTTATTGGCATTAAAAACTACTATTACTAAATAACTGTGATCATTTTTCTCACTCTTTGAATTTTTATATTGCTAACAGGAAGTCTTGCAATCTTCGATCTTATTAACAAATGCGTAGTCTTAGCATGTATTTTGTTGATAAGGATAGAATAGGATTAAAGAAAATTATATAAGAGTATAGTTGAAAAAGAAAAATGAAAACCATGGCACACCATCAATTTGGTGGTTCAATAAATTGCTCCATTCCATGATTATCAAATCATGGAATAATAAGATATCATACCATCATTTTTAGAAAATCATAAAAACAAACATGATTTCCATGATAACCATACCATATCATACCACGGGAAACCACCATTCAAACAGGCCGTAAAGAGTTGGTTGGTGGTATGATCCTGCCACGTCATGGGTGAAATTGAACTAGAGTATTACGGTCTATTCAAATTAAAATTAACGAATTAAATATCAAATCACTTGTTGGAATTAGAACAAATTTAAATCAATTCTAACACACAATAATAATACATCTATCAAAATTTTACAAACAAGATTTGAGGAGAGTTCTAAAGAATCCTAATTCATGACAGTAGAGGGATCATTTCTGAAAAAACTTTTCCTCAAGAAAAATCAATACTAGTTTATTATACGCATCAATCTGTAATAATTTATGAAGACAACAAAAATAAACGATGAAAACTACATAATCAGTCTTATGAGAAAATTGTTGTTCTTCCCTGATGAGGTTTGTCGATGATTAACATCATTACGGTTAGAAAAAGTGATTAAAGTTGGAATCTAAAGTAGTCAGTAGACCTCATTCTCGGTTAAAGCCGGCAATTACTCAAGAATAAACGGCACACTTTCCATTATCCCGGACGCATTACTATCATACGGTCCTACTCCTCCATTCAAATCCAATATAAATAAATAAATAAATTTTTAACTATGACATATTTTCTTTTAAAAAAATAATTTATACTTTTGATTATTTTTTTTTTCAATTTTTTCTTAAAATTAGAGATAATTTAAAATCCATTAGTTTTAAACTTAATTTTCTTTTTTTCATTTTAGACAATATAAAATGGATTTTTTTTTTATAAAAAGTGAAAAAGTGTCGGTTCATTTTCCACGTGTCCCATCTCTCTTATCACTTCACCCCTTCGACATCACAAAAAAAACAGAAACACCACATAAAACCAACACTTGGGCCCCAAACTCGGCGTTATTTTTGTACGAAAGCAAAAAATAACCCCATTAAAAGCCGCACCAAACCGATAGTAAACCCCCTAATCGGTGCACCAAGGCCCAGTCGGTCAAATGTGGCGTGGCACCACAATACAGCAAGTTTAGTGAGGCCATCGATGAACACTTACTTCATCCCATTGTCTTTAGTCACCACACTTGACCGACACACACTTTCCCATCTCCATATCTACTCTCTATCGTCATCCATTTCATATTTCTTATCTATTTTTCTACCAGAATTTGTATGCTTTCTTAGTTACTGCCAAATTTGCTGTGCTAAACCCTCTTTGAACACAGAACCAAAGCTGGACACTCCTTCTAGTACAATGTCCAGTATTAGATGGTGACAACTCTCTAATTACTACTAGACGAAAAGCCAGCTTGCTTGGGTAACGTATGCTTTCCTTCATAAAATGGTGGTAACTCCTCAGTTGCATCAAACATCTTACCCATCTATGGCTAAGCAAAACTGTAGGAGTAAAATTTCTTCTGTTTTCTCTGATGGATTTCTCTTTGTTGGTGGAAGTATTGTGGCTTTGATAGTTGTCTGGGCGTTATGGTCTTTTATGAGCGCTAGTCCCACCGCCGATCCCAGTTTTTTACCTACTTCCGCCACCCAGAAGTCCGCTTTGGAAACTCCGAAAGACCCGGTTGATACTGGGTTCAATTTACGGTTCGACCCGCCCGACCCGACTTACTATGACGACCCGGATATGAGCTATACTATGGAGAAGCCCATGAAAAACTGGGACGAGAAACGAAAGCAATGGCTGAAGCTGCATCCATCATTCATCCCCGGTATAGAAAACCGGATACTTATGATTTCCGGTTCACAGTCGACTCCATGTAAGAACCCAATCGGCGACCATTTGCTGCTGAGATTCTTCAAGAACAAAGTGGACTACTGCCGAATTCACGGGTACGATATTTTCTACAATAACGTTTTACTGCAGCCTAAGATGTGGTCTTTTTGGGCCAAAATGCCGGCGGTGAAAGCAGCCATGTTAGCTCATCCTGAAACTGAATGGATCTGGTGGGTAGATTCAGACGCTGCATTCACCGATATGGACTTTAAGCTTCCATTGGATCGTTACAAGAACCATAACTTCGTTTTACATGGTTGGGAGAAGCTAATATACGAGGAACAAAGCTGGACAAGTATTAATGCCGGAGTTTTCTTGATCCGGAACTGTCAATGGTCCATGGACTTGATGGAAACTTGGTCCAAAATGGGTCCACAATCACCGGAGTACGATAAATGGGGTGAAATTTTACATAAAACTTTCAAAGACAAGATTTTCAAGGAATCAGATGATCAATCAGGTCTAGCTTATTTGTTGTTGAAGGAGAAGGATAAATGGGGTGATAAAATGTACGTAGAGGGCGAATATTACTTCGAAGGGTACTGGGTGGAAATCGTAGGAACATTAGACAATATCACAGATAAATATTTAGGAGTTGAGAAAGGGGAAGACAGGTTGAGGAGGAGACATGCTGAGAGGGTTAGTGAGAGTTATGCCAAGGTGTGGGATGAAAACCTTAAGGATGCTGGATATGGAAGATACAGTTGGAGAAGGCCATTCATAACACATTTCACAGGATGTCAGCCATGTAGTGGGGATCACAATCAGATGTATTCTGGTGAGACTTGTTTTGATGCTATGCAGAAAGCGTTGAATTTTGCTGATAATCAGGTGTTGAGGAAGTATGGGTATATGCACAAGGACTTGCTTGATTCTTCTAATGTTTTCCCTGTGCCTTTCAACTTTCCTGCCTAATAGTTTTATTACGTCTCCTTGTTAATTTTAAGCTCTATAAATATAATATATATAGGTATGTACTTTACTATATAGTCTGTTTTTAAGGTTTTATTTTGTATTTTTATGGTACAAAATGCAATGTTGAGGTAGTTGTAATATGGAGTTAACTTATTTATACAGTGTATTGCGTTATTTTCTCAGGTTATTTTACACTCATGTAATATGTGCAAGGGGAAAGAATAATTAACGCCTATATATATTGTGTATAAGAGAAGTATGATGCACATGTGAGTAATTTCAAAGGACAAAATTGCAGGGTTTGAAAGCAACTTGTATTGGTAACGGACATTGTCACATGTGGTTCCATTTTGAATTAGAAGTAGTGTGTGTGGTATGTAGAGAGAACATTTTAACAAAATACTGTTTGTTCAGCTCACTCCAAATTGGATCTATTCTAAAAATACAGATGCTATGATTTCTTTTTTCAACAGGGTATACATATCTAAATTTAACGTTTCAGATACATTTTTCCAGATCTATTGTCAGTCCTAAGTAGGATTTAAAAGTTTGTATCCATTTTTCACGATATTATTATACATTGTGTCACGTTATTATGTAACATGGCGAATTTTTCAAATTAAAAATTTGTGTGGAATCTAGTAAGTAAGATATCAAGTGGACCTAGAGATAGTGAACAAAAGGGAGATTTGATTGAACAGTTTAGGAATAGATCTACTGATCAGTTGTGATACTTTCTACATCACACAATTTTCTTTTTATTAAACAACCTATTCGTCTTTATGTTCTTTTCGGATATATGTACAAATGAAAGCGCCAATATATATATTCAATAAAGCAACAGGGAGGAAAACAAAAACGTTGTTTAAAACTTTTAAATAATTAAAGATAAGAGAAGATTTGTCTGGAAATTGAATCTTTTTCTGAGATCCGGCATGGCTATGTGCTGTTTGTTGGATAGAAGACTCATATTGTCTGCTGGCACTCTCAGGATCAAAGAAACCAAAAGAGGCTCAAAATTTATTCAATAAAATTATCATATGAGTAAACGACAAATAACCAAGTGTCTTGAATCAACAATCCCCTCTGAAAATAAAGAAGATTTATATATGTGTGTGTATAATTTTTGTCCTCGTCTAGTTCATTTAGCAATATCCTATTTGTATAGACACAAGTTAGATGTACTTTAGAACCTACAAACTTAAAGAAATTGAACAAATTTATTTGAGATATGATTTAGAGCCCGTTTAGATAACCTGAAAAAAAGTGCTAAATTTATTTTAAAAATAAGCAGTTAAGTGTTTAGATAAAAATGGTGAAATTTTAAAAAAAGTTACTGATATGTTTGGTAAATAATGCTTTTAAGCACTTTTTTTTTTGTTAAAATGACTGAAATACCCTTATAGTTGTTAATAATATATAGAGTTGATTATTATTAATTTTTATTGCTAAAAAGATTCAAATTAAAATAAATATATATTTTAATATATATATATATATTAAAAAATATTTTCATGAATGACTATTAATTTGTGCGCTAATTTTTTTTCTTTTAGAGTTTAAAGTGTTGAATGTTTGTGTTTGAAAAATATAATTATATATTAAAAAATTATTTATTTCTTCATGGTTACGTTAAGATTTCGTATCATTAAGTTTTTCTTTTTATTTAAAGCGGGGCTAATCAGCCCATTTATTTATTTGAAAGACAAAATAAGATTGTTGATTAAGGATAAAATTGGAATAACGTATAATTGCAAGGGACAAAATAGTAATTTACATAGTCAACTTAAAATTTTAAAAAAATAAGCACCTACTTGGCTGCTTCTTGATTTTGGCTTAAAAAAAGTCAAAATCAACTTATTTTAATCAACTTATAACTTTATCAAACACCATTATAAACAACAAAGTACTTATAAGTTATTTTGAAGCACACCCAAACACCCTCTTAGTAATTAAATAACACTCGTCAATCATCATAAGATGTGATTCATGATTCCACCCTCACAATCTAAAACCAAACAGTGATGCTATTAGCCTTTAACAACTTCTAGTTTTATGTACTTTTTTTATGAGAAATTTTTATTTTTACATACGAAAATCTTCATTTTATATTTAAGAAATTTAAAAGAAACAATTTTCTCCTATTCAATATATAAAAAAACATAAAAGATCTCATTTGCTCCGAGGGAGAGGTATTGGCACGTGTGAGCAAAATAAATAATCCAGTGTGTATTAAAAGGCTTAAAAGCAACTTGTATTCACAAGGGCGCATGTGGTATTCTGTTCAGAAACACCACCTTGATCATTATGGGCAATTTTATTGTACAATACGCAGCATGAAATGGGCTAATTAAAATTAGTTTGATAATTATAGGTTACCATAACCATTATATTAGTGTGTATATATATTTTACCTTTTTTTTTTTTTTTTTTTGCTTTGCTATAGTTGTTGTAGGGTCATCTATAGTTGAATAAAGCCATATTATGACGATACCCAATTAAAGAGTCCGGAGTCAAAAGGGCTTTTTTTTTTTTGTATTACCATCCTTAACATCATCATTTTTACTCCTTTCTTTTCTCTTTCATTTTGACTGAGAACAATAATACTCACCCACTCAAAGATTCCACACTACATAGACCATTCACGTATACTTCATATTTCATTTTCTTGGTGGGAGCAACAAAAAAGAATAGAGAACATTGCATCATCTTTCTTTTTCTCCAACGATCGGAAAACATAAATACAAATAATTCTTCATTTTCATCACTTCACAATTCCACTCTCAAGCACACAATGTATTTAAATAATTTAAATTGTTAATTATTGTAATTTATTATATTTTTTTTATGTAATTTTCATATTAATCTACGTTACTTTTCTTATCCAAATTTTTGTGGCATTGATAGTCAATTATATTTTAAAAATAATTTAAGTTTTTAATTATTGTGATTTATAATACTTTCTTCTATTATTTACAGTACTTTTTATTTCATTTTCAAATAATATATGTTGCTTTATATCTTTTTCTGTTCCGTCCCAATTTATATGACACTAATATAACTTTGATAGTCAATCAAATATTTTATGTTGATATATCATTTTGTTATTCTTATTTTTCTAATACATAATGACTTATAATAAGGAGTGATATAGTAAAATTATCGTTCGAAAGACGAAAATTTAATTTAAAACATTAAGGGTTAATTTCATATTTTATGTCTATTTTATTTTTCATTAAATATTATTTATTTTCTTAATACCTAGATGACTCATAATAATTAATTAAGAGCGATTGGTTATGTTATTACTATAAAAATTAATATAATTTTATCATATCCAATAGTAATCATCGATAATTCACCGGAATAGTATATTAATTAAATACGTGATGCTATATTTACATATGCAAAATATGATATTATTAAACATTATTGGATAGTGCATTATATTTATCTTTCACAATAATAAAATTTTACTATATATTTTTGTTTATTTCTTTTTAACTTGATATATATTGACCCAACACAAATTCTAAGAAAATATTCATTAGAAATTTGTTTTATTAAATTAAATTTATTAATTTTGTTCTTTAAAAATTTAAAGTTAAGTTTAAATATTAGTATTTCTATATAAGAAAAAAATAATTTTAAAATTTAAACTTACTAAAATAAATAAATAAATAAAAAAATTATTTTTTTATATAAAAGTCAATTAAAATAATAAAATTGATTTACTTTAAATATTTAGTTGCAATTAATTAAGATAATTTTTTATTTTGTCATAATTTATGCTGCACCGATAAAATTTTGAGAGTTGAATAAAACTTTTATATATTTTTTAAAAAGTATTTTATCTTGTTAATTATTGTGATTTATAATAATTTTTACGTAATTATCAAATAATATATTTACTCCTTGTTTCCCAATTTATGTGGCTTCGATACAATTTTGAGAGTCAACTAAAATTTTATGTATCTTTTTAATATTTTAAATTGTTAATTATTATGATTTGCAGTACTTTTTCTTTTATCTCAATTTATGTGGCATTGCTAAAATAATGAGAGTCAATAAAAATTTTATATGTCTTTTAAATATTTTAAGTTATTAATTATTGTGATTTGTGATAACAAATTAGTTTTGAACATGATAGCCATTTAAATAAATAAAAAATTACTTCCAATATGTAGTTATAGTTAATTAATATAAATTAATAGAATATATTAAATATTTAAATCATTATGATGAAACAATGGAATTATTATATATTGAGGCATGGTATGTAATTAAGTGAGAGTAGAGGTTTTTTTTTGGTAAGAGTCAATAAATTTCTATATGTCTTTTAAATATTTTAAGTTATTAATTATTGTGATTTATGGTAACAAATTAGTTTTAAACATGATAGACAATTAAATAAATAAATAAAATTTACTTTTAATATGTAGTTATAGTTAATTAATATAAATTAATAGAATATGTTAAATATTTAAACCATTATGATAAAACAATGAAATTATTATATATTGGGACATGATATGCAATTAAGTGGAGGTAATTGGGTTTTTTGGTAATTGGAAGAGGTGGTCGAAACAACCTCTTCTATATAATAGAAAATAAATACTAAACATATTTACATAATTTGCAACTTTTAAATGTTTTTATTATTCATAGAAATTATTGAGGATTTAACAGTGAACACGTGCAAAACAAAAACACACACAAAACAAAAAAAGAAGGAGGCGAACAGTTAACACTTGTATAGATCATATATAAAGGTTCACTAATAATTGATATATGGAATGAATATACATGACTCCAATAAAAAAAAAAAGGAGGAGGTGAACAGTGAACACTTGCAAGTCGCTGGGCCCGCAGCGTTTTGTCCGTTTTATTTTTTTTTAAAGTAAATGTCCCTTTTGAAAATTTTGATAAAAAAAAAAGCCTTTGGGCTCCGGACTCCCCAATTAAAGCAACAGAGAGAAGGGGACCAGAAACGTTACAAAAATAAAATAGAGAAAATTATTAGAGGGAAAATCGAATCATTTTCCCTGTTTTAATTGACTCATTATTGAATGAAAGGCATATCCCTTTTCTGCTCTCTCAATTTTCTTACGAGCAACGTGCTTGAAATAATCAGGGATCAAATCAAACATTGGGATATATGTGATAAAGCAAACATAAATACCAGTGAAATAGCATGCATGTAACAATTGTCCGTGATTTAGCCATAGATACAAAGCTCCGTAGGTTAATCAAAAACTGTATTTCAAGCGGATTTATTGTTTGTCGATGCCAACTGGCTATCGGTCGCAACAATTTGTTGGGAAGGCCAATCCAAGACAACACATTTCACCATTTTATCTAAACTTGCTGCGATGTTGGCACACATGGCGATCTCCTTGGACAAATACTTTGTGCGCTCATTGAAAGTAAATGGCTTTGATTGGTACATTGATTTAGAGTCTGAGTCAATTGATAGTTGAGAGCAACTTTAAGGTAAATTTCTTACTATTTTTACAATGAATCTCATTCTCCAATCCCTACATCAAATTAGTCTAGGGACGAAACGCTAAATCAAGACAAGTATGCTAATGATGTCTCCTTCATCTTCAAATGAAAGCAACTCTCCTGAGGCTGGAGAATACCCTAGGTGGCTATTTATGATACTATACAATTTGCACGATCCAAGGAGAAATTACAAATGCATCAAAACTAGTCTAACATGAAATTGAAAACAACCTCATATTAGGTGAATTAAAATAAAAAGTCGAGAAATATTTCACCGAGTGATAAACCCGCTAAACCTGGAGTATGATGGAGACAATAATCCCAAAAATTATATTCTTGCCAATGATTAAGGTAACAGCACCTTAAACAAATGTACGTATTAAAAAAATCCATATAAAGTATTATTACAGTGCACAAAAGCAATACTTGTTATTTTATTTTTGGTTTCTTGTGGTTTATAATGCTCAATTACCTTGCAAAATTGACAAAGATTGCCAAGGAATTTGTCCAATCTTTTGTAAACATCATTTTTGTAACCCACAACACAGCTGCACATGTACGGACTGTGTTGAGATATAGAGATTTCTGTTGGAAATTAATTTTTGGTTTGATAATGCAACCAAGAAAGTAATTATTTTGCTTAAAAAAAAACAAAAAAAAAAACGATGGCTACATGCATAAGTTAAGCTTAAATTTATGTATTGTTCTATGCGTGGTTGAGCATGGACTAAGAATGAAGATATTAACAACATATGAACTAAATTATAAAATGACATAACTAAATGTCATTATAGTAAGATAGTTCTGTTACTTCATCAAAAAAGATGAAACAATTGAAATTATACATTGTAATAATTTGTGAAATATCAATATCAATCAGTGAACAAGAATTACTAGTTCACGTAATCAATTGCAAAATTTTGGGAAACAAAGTTCACCAGCACAAGGCCCAATTATGTCTTCAGTCCTTTTCATGTGTAATAGAATATGAAAGAAAATGGCTGTGAAAATGAGAGTGCAAATTTCAGAAGTTAGGGTTGGGCGAGGATTTGGACGTAAAAAAATGAAAAATTTACCTAATACTTTTTATAAACTATTTATTGCTTTTGAATATATATTTTATTTATTATCTAGGTATAACATATTTAGAAAAATATTTATCATTTATATCAATTTTACTATGTATTAAAAGTGAATTATGTATGCAATATATATGTATTAGAAGTGTGTCAATATGTATTATACTTGTTTTGGTAAATAAAATGCACTATATATTAAAAGCTAATTATGCATGCAATATAAATGTATTACACTATGTACTGAAAGTGAATTATGCATGCCACATAGATACATTATTAAGTGTTTTAAATATATTATGCTTGTGAATTATGCATGTATTTGTAGACATCTAAAATTTGTCTAAAATTTGTGGACTCTTCAAAAAGAATCCAAATTCTATTAGAGTTCTAGGAAGGTTTGTGGACTCTTCAAAAAGAATCCAAATTCTATTAGAGTTCTAGGAAGGTCCTAGAACTCTAACAGAATTTGGATTCTTTTTGAAGAGTCCACAAATTTTAGATAAATTTTAGACGTCTACAAATGCCCCCTACTTCAAGGCTTGTCGAATTGTAGATTTGATGATGAGTCTTGAAGTACCAATAGAGCTTCCATTTTTATGCAATTTGTTTCCAACATAATCTAATTTATGAAAAATTCATTTTAACCACAAACAAAAATATGAAGAAACAATAATTTTATTGATAAATGATGTGGGTACAAATCTGTTCCTCCCTTGATTTTCTCCGTAATTCGAGGGCCGTTAGTGGTGTATTTCTCGAACATAGGATGATCTCTTTATGAATATCCCATGATTTTACAGAATATTGGAGATCCCGATCTTTTTACGAATACCCATCAATTTATGGGATATTTCAAGATGCCTGTTTCAGGAAATATGTTACCCTTAAAATAGGCGGGATTTAGGATAAAATAGTCTCCTAGAACTCTAAATAAATTTGGATTCTTCTTGAAGAATCCCATAAATTTTAGATGTCTACAAATGCCCCCTACTTCAAGGCTTGTCGAAATGTAGATTTGATGACGAGACTTGAAGTACCAATAGAGCTTCCATCTTTCTGCGGCGGCTACAGATTTGCAGATCTGATTTATGAGAGAAGAGATGACGGCAGATTTGATCCCACTGGGCGTGCCAAAATTTATTTGCAATAATTTTTTGTAGTGCTAAAAATTAATTGCAAGCAAAAACAAAATAAACAAAAACAATAATTTTATTTAAATAAATTTTGTGGGTACAATTCTGTTATTCTCTCGATTCTTCTCTCCTAAGTTTTTTCGTAATTCGAGGGCCTTTGTAGCGTAATTTTCGAACTTCCGGATGATTTGAGCCTCCTAGAAATGTGTTTGGATCTCCAGGAATTATTTGACAGCACTTTGTCTTGTCGAGTTGATCTCCGGCCAGAACTCCGTTAGTCAATTCGTTGAAGAGACATGTAGTCAATGCAGAAGCTTTCTCCAATGCTTGCAGAATGACCTCAGAAAATTGTGTAACCCTCCTATTTATAGTTGTAGGGGGTAGGCAGTTCAAGTATAAATAACCTCTTCAACCTCATTCTGATTGGTCCATTCAATTTTCAAGCTTATCACTAATAGTTGAATTCCTATTAGTATCCATGATAAAAGTCAAATTCTAGATGTAGAAATAGAAGAAGGTGGGACCCCCTCTCCATTGAAAGAAATGAGATTATCGCGGATACTCACACTAATTAACCAAATTTGCCCGACGTAGAGGCAATCAAGAAAGCTGCATAAGTGAATATATAACTTACAAAAAGTGAGCTAATCCAACCAATCTTGCTTGTAAATGTTATGTGACAAGGTTGCTTGTGATTGGCCAAAAATATGTCATTTGGGACATTTGACGGTGTTTCATTGGCTCTTGAACTTGACTTGGATTGCCACATCATTTGATATGTGTGGTCTTGCTTTATTGGTCTTTAATTTGACTGGGATGCCATGTCACTTGACACGTGTCATAAGTTTGGGTCTCAAGATGAGATGGACCTTGACGTCCTTGATGAAGAATAAAATGAGTTTATTATTTCAATAGCCCAAAATAATTTTAGGCCCAGTAAAACATGAGTCAAATCCAATTTTTATCTGAATTTGACCCAATAAATTTCACGTGTCTACAGATGCCCCCTACTTCAAAACTTGTCAAGGTGTTTGATTTTTCGGACCTGTTAGAGACGAGATTTGAAGTATTTGTGGAGCCCTTTTTTTATTTTGCAAGACTTGGGCACTTTGTCGAAATCCGACTCCTCGAAGTCATCATAATCTAGGTAGAATAACTTGAACCCCTTCCTTAGGAGTGTAAAATTCTGTTTAAAACTAAATATATCCAAACCTTGTAGGATTCGGGTATTAGTCTTATATCGAATTTTAATAGGATTAAATAATAATGTTATCCCACTTCGAAAAGGATTAGAAATTTGACTGGTTTTGGACACTTGGATGTCCCAGTTCTTCTTGAAGACAACTTGTTCAGCAAATTCCTTTTCGAAATCAAAGTGGGGGTCTTTCAGAGTCTATAAAAGGACATCACCACCCCATTAAGTCATTATAATTCAGCCTGAGCAGAAATTCAACTCCTGATCTTCTCCTCTTTTTGCTCTTTTTTCATAATTGGGCTTTCGGGCACTTTGGGGCGTCTGTGGAAGAAGCTTCATAACGTATCGTGGAGGTGTATGAATCATGAACGACTTGTCGGGTTGGAAAGTAGACTCGCAAGGCAACGTTCTACTCGAAAGTCACGCTCAATTTAACTTTAGATCTACCCAGGTATCTTTTCAAAATCAGACCTTCAGTTCTGTTTCGTCACTTTTTACTTGTTTTGTGCAGTCTCACGAAAATTCTTATATCTTGACTTAGAAATATTGAAATCAGGAGCCGTTTTTTGTGTTGGAAACTAGACTCGTAGATCTACGTGTCATGTGGAAACCACAATCATGTTGTATCTTAATCATCCCAAAGATCGCTCCAAATACGGACTTCTAATCTTGATTCGCTAGTTATTTCAGCTTTGCGCAGCGTCACGAGAAATTCCATATCTTGACGTGAAAGTATCAGAATCAGGTGCCGTTTTTTGCATTAGAGAGTAGATTCTCAGAGATACATCTCACACAGAAACTATAATCATATTGAATCCGAATCATCTCAAATATCACTCCAAAACCAGCCTTCTAATCTTGGTTCGCTAGTTATTTCAACTTTGCCCATCGTCACGATAAATTCCATAGCTAGACGTGGAAGTATCCGAATCAGGTGTCATTTTTTGCATTAGAAAGTAGATTTGCAGAGATACGTCTTTCATGGAAACCACAATCAGATTGCATCTGAATCATCCCAGATATCGCTCCAAAAACAACCTTCTAATCTTGGTTTGCTAGTTATTTCAGTTTTGTGCAGGGTCACGATAAATTCCATATCTCGACGTGAAAGTATCAGAATCAGGTGATTTTGTTTGTATTGGAAAGTAGAATCGTAGATCTACGTTAAATGTGAAATCCATCAGCAGAAAACTTCTATATTTTCACAGGTAAATTTTTGAATTTACAGCCTAAATCTTGTGGTACTCCTTTTTCCTTTGGCAAACTTACCTTTTAATTTAATGTCTTTGGTAGGTCTTCAAACACAGAGAGGATATCTTTAGTTCTTTGAAAATATGGTGAAATTTTGTGACCAAACTACAACATATCTTCTACTTGAAATAGCAAACGATGAACGATATTCTCCTGCTAGTGTCCTTACCTTAAAAGTTCATCCTCTAGTAATAGGTGCCTTCCCACTTGACAGAGGATCGCCTGACATATCCCTTCATCTAGACAAATGGTTGACAAAAGAAGAAATTGACGTCCTTGACCTCAATAAGGTCATTAATACTATTGTTTTTGTGCTGCATTCATCTACACATGACAAAGAATCTGCTGCTACCTATCCCAAAGGCTCGAATAAGGGCCTTGATACATGGACTTATCCCCAATCAGGCTATGTTACTTGCTATTGGGAGTGGGTAGAGAATGTTCTTAGCCGTAGCAAGGAGGCACTGGAATGAACTAAGATTTATGATGTTGTTTTCTCCTCTTTATTCACTTACGACGTCAACTAGAATGTTTTGCAGGCCTTTTATGAACTTTGGCATTCCTCGACTAATACAATATGTGTCGACATTGGTGAGCTTTCTATTTTATTGTGGGACATGCGTATGATTGGGGCCTTCCAGTACACGAAACTTTCTTTGAAGAAGTCGTACCTTCGGCCAAAGAATTGACACAAACAGATCAGCAAGGGAAGCCGTTTTTGCCTAAAACTTGTGCTTACTTATTTTCAGCCTTCTATCGATTTTCAAATGGTGCGTCTAAGGAGATTTCTGTCCGTGATTGGGAGAATTTTTGGTTCAAAGAATTGGAGCGGTACAAGGAGCCTCCACCACGAGGCCCTAAACAACATGCTAAACCAAAGTCAAATCACAGTCCTAACGGGTAGTTGATATGTTATTTTTACCGCGAACGGAAGAACAGAATGTCCCTTTCATCGAGTTAGGTATGGAAGGGTCTCTTAGAGAAGCTTGATTGGGGATAATTCCATGTAGCAAGGCCCTTATTCGAGTCTTTGGGGTATGTAGCAGTAGATTCTTTGTCATGTGTAGATGAATGCAACACAAAAGTAGTAGTATTAATGACCTTATTGAAGTCAAGGATGTCAATTTCTTATTTTGTCGACCATTTTTCTAGATGAAGGAACATGTCGGGCGATCCTCTGTCAAGCAAAAAGGCCCCTATTACCGGAGGATGAACTTTCAAGGTAAGGACGCTAGCAGGAGAATATTGTTCATCGTTTGATATTTCAAGTAGAGGATATGGTGACCTTTGGTCACCGAAGTTCACTATATTTCAAAGCACTGAAGATATCCTCTCTGTGTTTGAAGGTCTACCAAAGAAATTAAATTAAAAAGTAAGTCTGCCAAAGGAAAAAGGAGCACTACAAGATTTAGGCTGTAACTTCAAAAATTTACCTGCAAAAATATAGAGGTTTTCTGCTGATACGTAGATATGCGAGTCTACTTTCCAATGCAAAAAACACCACCTGATTCTAAAACTTCCACGTCGAGATATGGAATTTATCGTGACGCTGCACAAAGCTGAAATAACTAGTGAACCAAGATTAGAAAGCTATTTTTGGAGAGATATATGGGAAGATTCGGATACAAACTAGTGAACCAAGATTAGAAGGCTGTTTTTGGAGTGATATCTGGGATGATTCGAAAGCAATCTAGTTGTGGTTTCCACATGAGACGTAGCTCTGAGAATCTACTTTCCAATTCTTTAAACGGAACCTGCTTCTGATACTTTCATGTCGAGATATGGAATTTCTCGTGACGCTGTGCAAAGCTGAAATAACTAGCGAATCAAGATTAGAAGGCCTTATTTGGAGTGATATTTGGGACGATTCGGATACAATCTGATTATGATTTCTGCGCGAGACGTAGATCTACGAGTCTAGTTTCCAACGCAAAAAACAGCTACTGATTTCGATATCCCTAAGTTAAGATATGAAAGTTTTTGTGAGACTGCAGAAAACAAGTAAAAAATGACGAAACAGAATTGAAGGTCTGATTTTGAAATAATACCTGGGCAGATCTGGAGTTGAATTGAGCGTGGTTTTTGCGTAGAACGTAGCCTTCTAAGTCTACTTTCCAACACGACAAGCCGTTCATGATTCATGCACCTCCACGATGCGTTATGAAGCTTCTTCCACAGACGCCCCAACGTGTCCGAAAGCTCAATTGTGAAAAAGAGCAAAAAGAGAAGAAGAACGGGAGTTGAATTTCTGCTCAGGCTGAATTACAATGACTTAATGGGGTGGTGATGTCCTTTTATAGACTCTGAAAGGCCCCCACTTTGATTTCGAAAATGAATTTGCTGAACAAGTTGTCTTCAAGAAGAACTGGGACATCCAAGTGTCCAAAACCAGTCAAATTTCAAATCCTTTTCGAAATGGGATAACATCATTATTTAATCCTATTAAAATTCGATATAAGACTAATACCCGAATCCTACAAGGTTTGGATATATTTAGATTTAAACAGAATTTTATACTCCTAAGGAAGGGATTCATGTTATTCTACCTAGGTTATGATGACTTCGAGGAGTCGGATTTAGACAAAGTGCCCAAGTCTTGCAAAAAAAAAAAGGCTCCACAAATACTTCAAATCTCGTCTCTAACAGATCCGACTAATCAAACACCTTGACGAGCTTTGAAGTAGGAGACATCTGTAGACATAGAGCCTTAATTGTAACCTTTATAGCAACAGTTTCATAATTACGAAAAATAGCAAATTGTATTTTGTATTTAAGTAAACTGTTGCTATATAAATACATATACAACAAGATTTACTGCCCTTATTTTACTCAAATTAGTTGAGTTAAAAAGGAAATAATTATTCCATCTAATTATATTCCCATAAATTACTCTTATTTAAATTAGTAGATTCTTTTTTCAAATCAAACTCAAATATGAAGATTATTATTTTCATGATCTTCAAAATTTTAAAATATCATTCTCTTATATCTCTAACTATTTTTCTGGTTTTTTTTTCATTATTTTTATCCTTTTTTTTTAATTTTAATTTCTTTTTCTTTTCCATTTTTTTCCACTTTATTTTCTCTCTTCTACTTCTATTCTTTTTTTTCCTTTTTTTTTTCATTTTCTTTTTTTTTTCCTTTTCTCATTTTTTTTTTCGTTTTCTTCTTCTTTTTTTTTTTTTTTTTTAAAATTCGCTTTTGTTTTTACACTTCTATTTCTAATTTCTATTTCTCTTTCTTTTTTTCCTTTTCCACTTCTTTTTTTTTTTTGAATTTTTATATTTCGTTTTTATTTTTTTCTATTTTTTTTCTCTTCTGTCT
Source organism: Capsicum pubescens (assembly GCA_030864215.1). Classification (NCBI taxonomy): domain Eukaryota; kingdom Viridiplantae; phylum Streptophyta; class Magnoliopsida; order Solanales; family Solanaceae; genus Capsicum; species Capsicum pubescens. Next base: position 192,121,114 of record CM061539.1, on the reverse strand, counting down.
CTATCTTTTATTTTTAAAAGACAAATATCTATATCATATATACAAATTCAAAAAATATACAATATAAATAGACATATAAATCTGCATATGTATTTACGTTAAAAAACATACATATATATCTGCATATGTATTTACAGAAATACATATCTGACTCACATGTATATATAAACATATAGGACATAAAATCTCTATAACAAAAATGACAATTATATACATATACATATAGGTAATAAAAAAATACAGGATACATATCTTAAACAGTAAAAGAAAACAAATAAGTACATATGTTACCCTCTAAAATGACATAATATGTACAGTTCAAAGACAAATTCAACACCGTATAAAATACATATAGCTCTGCATATGTATTTACAGAATACATACCTGATCTTTATGTATATTCTTATTTTATATGAGTCACCTTTGTATTTCGCAAATACATATGAAGATATATAGTATAGTTATATTTGTTACTGTTTAATATGAATATGATATGTATTTCGTAAATACATATGTATGTTTTGTACTGAAATATATATCCAGATTTGTATGGCTATGTATTTTGTATATATTGAATATGTGTATGTGATATACATATTTGTCTTTTCAAAATAAAAGTTAGAGATAGAAGAGTAGAAAAACAAAAAAAAATAAAAATATAAAAAGAAAAAAATGACAAAAAAGAGAAGTGAAAAAGAAAAAAAAGGAAGAAAGAGAAACAAAAGTATAAAAATAAAAGAAAAAAAAGAAACAAAATAAAATAGAAAAAAGAAGAACAAAACGAAAATAGAGAAAGAAAAAAAAAGATATGAGAAAGGAGAAAAAAAAAGAAAACAAAAAAGGAAAAAAAAAAGAAATAGAAGAGAGAGAATAAAGTGGAAAGAACAAGAAAAAAAAATCAAAAAAAATAATAAAATGATAAAAAAATAAGATGAAAAAAAACTAATAAGAAAAAAAAGGTAGAGATATAAGAGAGTGAAAGACAGTAATGATATTTTATATTGAAATCTTTAAGATCATGAAGATAATTATCTTCAAATATGAAAAAGGAAAAAAGAAAAAAGAAAAAAGAAGAGAAATAGAAGAGAGAAAATAAAATAATAAAAAAAATAAAAAAATTACATGATAAAAAAATAAGATGAAAAAAAAGGGGTAAAAGATATGACTATATTTGGGGGAGGTGAAATAGTGGAGTGAAAATAGAAAAATGTAAAGTAGTGAGAGTAAAACATGCACTTGCCTAGTTAATGAGTAAAATAATGCTACTATTGCTATAAACTGTAATTTTACAAAAATGTTGCTATCTATTGTAATTATAGTCTTAAATATGCTACTTTTTATAATTTTTCTAAAATTTATTGGATCAAATTCATATAAAAATTGAATTTGACCCATATTTTATTGGGCTATTAAAATAATAAGCCCATTTTATTCCTCATCAAGGACTTCAAAGTCCAACTCATCATAAGGCCCAAACTTATGCCACGTGTCAAGTGACATGGCATTCCAGTTAAATTAAAGACCAATGAAGCAAGACCACACACATCAAATGATGTGGCAATCCAAGTCAAGTTCAAGAGCCAATGAAACACGGACCAAGGAGTCTGACATGTGTTCGAGTCAACGGGCGAGTAAACCCGTAAGGCGAAAGGAAACTGATTGGTGGGATCCCCCTGAGGGGTGCACCATCGACCGACCTTGATCTTCTGAGAAGGGTTCGAGTGTGAGCATACCTGTAGGGACCCGAAAGATGGTACACTATGCCTGAGAGGGGCGAAGCCAAAGGAAACTCTGGTGGAGGCCCGCAACGATACTGACGTGCAAATCGTTCATCCGAATTGGGTATAGGGGCGAAAAACTAATCGAACCGTCTAGCAGTTGGTTTCCTCTGAAGTTTCCCTCAGAATAGCTAGAGCTCGCGTGCGAGTTCTATTGGGTAAAGCCAATGATTAGAGGACTCGGGGGCACAACACCCTCGACATGTTCTCAAACTTCAAATAGATAGGAAGGCGCGACTGCTTTGTTGAGACACGCCACTAAATCAAGAGCTCCAAGTGGGCCATTTTTGGTAAGCAGAACTGGCGATACGGGATGAATCGAAAGCCGGATTATAGTGCCAAACTGCGCGCTAACCTAGATCCCACAAAGGGTGTTGGTCGATTAAGATAGCAGGACGGTGGTCATGGAAGTCGAAATCCGCTAAAAAGTGTGTAACAACTCACCTGCCGAATTGATACGGGTCAAAAAAACATCTTAGCACTTGAGGATATGAAGGCGTGAGTGAAGACACGAGCTTGTGGGGCTTCCCATCCAAGGAACAAACTTTGAAGTGTTGAGAACAAGTACCAACATTCCAAAATAGTCCAAGTAGTACACTACAAGGCCGCACCCTTTGTTTGGGCTCATTATGGGCCTTTTGGTCATTCTTGTAATAAGTGATGCCCTAGTCTATAAATAGAACATTTTGGTCATTTTGTCATTGAGAACTTTGATGATATATTTTGTAAACTCATTGAGAGTGTTTTGGCAAGGTGGAATCCTTGTGACAAGGTGGAATCCTTGTGTTGTTAACTTGCTTAGAAACAGTGGTTGCTTGGGAATCCAATTTCCTTGAGGTCTCGTAAGAGTGTAGGTGTTTAATATTACTTGTTGTTTGTGTTTTGGTGTTTAATATACACCTTCGTGCTTAAACTTGTAGTATTTCATGTCTCACTATCTATCATTTTAGTTATTGTCATCTTGTATCAGTTTGTATTGCTTGTTCTTCTCAAGTTGTGGACTGTTTTGTGTGTTCGTGGGCTGTTTCTTGTATCAAGAATCAACTAGCCCCAAAAATGGATGGCGCTTAAGCGCATGGCCTACACCCGATCGTTGGTAAAAGTGCCAAGCCCCGATGAGTAGGAGGGCGCGACGATCGGTGCAAAACCTTAGGCGTGAGCCCGAGCACGAGCGGTCGTCGGTGCAGATCTTGGTGGTAGTAGCAAATATTCAAATGAGAACTTTGAAGGCCGAAGAGGAGAAAGGTTCCATGTGAACGACACTTGCACATAGGTTAGTCGATCCTACGGGTCGGGGGAACCCCGACAGATAACGCGTTTCGCGTGTACTCCGAAAGGAAATCGGGTTAAAATTCCTGAATCGGGATATGACGGTCGACGGCAACGTTAGGAAGTCCGGAGACGTCGGTGGGAGCCTCATAAAGAGTTATCTTTTTTGTTTAACAGCCTGCCTACCCTGGAATCGACTCAGTCGGGGGTAGGGTCCAGCGGCTGGAAGAGCCCGCACGTCGCGTGGTGTCCGGTGCGCTCTCGGCGGCCCTTGAAAATCTGGAGGACCGCATGCCGTCCACACCCAGTAGGACCAAATCTGTCCTTCATCTCTTCTCTCATAAATCAGATTTGCAAATCTGTAGCCGCCGCATAAAGATGGAAGCTCTATCTACACTTCGATAAGCCTTGAAGTAGGGGACATTTGTAGACATCTAAAATTTGTCTAAAATTTGTGGACTCTTCAAAAAGAATCCAAATTCTGTTAGAGTTTTAGGAGGCTACTTTACCCTAAATCCGGCCAATTTAAAGGGTAACATATACCCTGAAATAGGCATCTTGAATATCCCATTAATTGATGAGTATTCATAAAAAGATTAGGATCTCCAATATCCACAAAATTTTACGGTGATAGAAAAATAAATTGCAATCACAAATTAAATATGAAGAAATAAGAATTTTAATTAAGAAAATGGGTACAAATCTATTCCTCCCTTGATTCTTCTCTCTTTTGTTCGTTATTCGAGGACCGTTAGTAGCGTATTTCTCGAATGTAGGATGATCTTTATGAATATCCTATGATTTTGTGGGATATTATTGGATATCTCGATCTCTTTATGAATACCCATGAGTTTATGGGATATTCGAGATTTCAATCTCTTACCAAATACCCATGAGTTTATGAGATACTGAAGATGCTTCTTTTTCAAAGAGAGTAAGCACTCTTTTTATAGGCATAATTTAGGGTTGATGTAGAGTAACGTCCAAGAACTCTAACAGAATTTAAAACTCTACAAGGTTTTGATGGCTACAAATGCCCCATACTTCAAGGCTTGTTGGCGTGTAGACTTGATGAAACTCAAAGAAGAGTCTTAAAGTACACTTCGATCTTCGTAGGTTTTTGGCCCCAGATCTGCAGAATTGATTTGTGAGAGAAGAGATGAAGGAAAAATTTGGTCCCACTGGGCGTGCCAATTTGTTTACAACAAATTTTACGATGATAGAAAAATAAATTGCAATCACAAATAAAATATGAAGAAACAAGAATTTTATTAATTAAGAATATGGTTACAAATCTATTCCTCCCTTGATTCTTCTCTCTTTTGTTCATTATTCGAGGGTCGTTAGTAGCGTATTTCTCAAACGTAGGATGATCTTTATGAATATTCCATGATTTTGTGGGATATTGGATATCTCGATCTCTTTACGAATACCCATGAGCTTATGGGATATTCGAGATTTCAATCTCTTTCCAAATACCCATTAGTTTATGAGATACTGAAGATGCTTCTTTTTCAAAGAAAGTAAGCACCCTTTTTATAGACATAATTTAGGGTTGATGTAGAGTAGTGTCCAAGAACTTTAACAGAATTTGGAACTTTACAATATTTTGATGTCTACAGTACTTTAATTATATAGTTATAAATGATAAATATTTTATAAATATGATATATTTAGGTAAGTTTCCAAAAAGATTCACGCACTGTTTTGGCAGTCATATTTAATTATTAACCTTTTATATTTACTTTCCAGTTTCCATGAATATTTCAGCAAAAGTATGTTTTTCTTCACATGAAGATATTCATAATTGAAATTTTAGTCATTTTAACAGGTGAGCTTATACTTGAACGAAGAGAGTCAAGAGAATGATAAATGAGTTTGTTAAAAATATTGTTGTTTTGACAAATTGATATTTGGATTTTGTTCCTTTTCATAAATGGAATTTGTATTTTAAATTTAAGTTTTTTTGGTGTTAAATCGTTTAAAATAAGAAGAATAAAACTAAAAATTACATATATACACAAACTAACTTTACCTTATTACAACGCATCTCATATTAACAAACTAATTACATAAATTTCAAACTTATTACTAAAATCCCTTATTTTTTTTACTTTCTCTCTCATTCCTCTTATACATAAAAAATAAATAAATATTTATCATTACTTTATCTCTCTTTTCATAATTACTCTCTTTTTTTCTCCCATTAAACAATTCTTTACTTTCTCTCTCTTTCTCATTTACTTTCTGTCTCTTTTCCATATGTGATCCATTTTTTTCTTCCATTAAACAGTCGATTGTTCCTCCATTATTGAATACCTTTTTTCGCACTCAAATTCAAGCAATCGTATACTTAGAGGTTACCAATTTGTAAGTTATCAAACATTTATTGAACTTATATATTGATTTTTTTCAATAATTTTTAGTTTTTTTTTTTCAACTTTACCAAATCACAATCTGGTTCAATTTTTTATTGCATGTTTGTTTTTTATGAAATTAATTGCTTTTGCAAATCCATTTCAGTGTGATAGTTCAATAATATCATTTTTTCCCCATTTATTAAAAGTCAGATCTTTGCATTTTTTGTTTTAAAGTTGTTAGTTCTTATTCGGATTCTTGTTTGGTTGCATGTTGATTTTTATGAAATTACCTTATTTTGCAATCTCATTCTAGTTTGTTAGCCGATTTTTTCCGATTTTTTTATCTAATACAAGTCATATCTTTGAATTTCTTGTTTATAGTTGCGATTGCTTAATAAATATAGTATAAATTTGGTAATGGATTCTCGTCCTAACTTTAGTTCAGGACTTAGTCAGATAGATGCTCAAGAACAAAATATTTTTGTTGGTTTTGTTCCTTGCATATTTGATATTATACATTTATATTATTTGATTATACATTACTTTATTTTTCAAAATAATGTATAATATTAGTCTTCTGCTTTATATTCCATTATATCATACAATAAAAAGATGTACATACAAGAGGCAGTTATTGTAAAAAGTGGAATTATATATTGTGAATGTTTGAATATTGTATAAGGTGACATTATACATTCTAACTATCATACCCTATTTTTACCTGAGGTCAAAACGAGCACGACGTTATGGACTCTAAATGAATTAAAGTTTGTACAGAGTGGCCACCTAATTTTTAAGAAAAATAGGAAACCTATTCATTTATTAACATGTATGATTTGTATTTTTCTAGTCTACAAAAACCAATTGAGATTCTAGGTAAGGGTTCAAATTATTCCGAAGGGAAGGGTTAGGCATCCTTTAGGATCCACAAATGTGGTACCCGGCTAGACTTAATTTTTCAAAGAGGGAGGAGATATAAAAAATAATGTAAAAGTGTATCTATTAAATATAAATAAATATTTAAAACTATGTAAAGGTATATGTACATTAAATATATAACTAAAACACATTATTATGAAACACAGGTAAAAGATATGTATATAAAATGTATAAATTACATGTGAAAAGAAAAGTATTTTGTGACATGTATGATAAGAAGTGTATCTTGATATGCTATGAAGAGAAAAAGTATTTACAAATAATATTTTTACATGATTTAAAAATTTACGAAAAACGTAAATATTTATTTGAACAGAAAAGATCACAATGTTTATGATGTCAAAGTATGTAAACTAATTGATTAATTTGATTATTTTATGTAAATATTAATGGCCTAAGTTTTGCCTAAAAGTGATAAAATTATGTAAATGAAGAATATCCCTGCCCGACACCCAAAAAGTAATGTTTTCACTATTTTGTTACTTGTACAAGTGTAAGAATAAAAATACAGAAAATAAATTTTTTCTTGAAGCATTCCCGGCGAATATTCCAATAACCTGTATAAGCACTTGTAAAAAAAAAGTTAGTAACAAATAAATAATTATCAAAATAAATTGAATAAGTATGTGTGCAGATAAGTGGTTAAAAATATTTATTTTTTTGTTGAAAGTGGGCTCAAATAAAGTCATGACTGCGAAATGGTTGCTCAATTAAATGGCCGTCCTAAATCATTTTGCTACAAAGTTGTTGCTCAATTAATTGGCCGTCCTAAATCGTCTTGCCAAATATGAATTGTAAAATCTTGTGTTGTTATAAAGTTTCATCATCGCCCAAAAAATATTTTTTATTTCGTATTTGTATACATAAAGTCCGTCTTTTATTTACGGAGGCCTCAAATGAATAATAATTTTTTTCATCGGCCACGATAGTATTTGTTCGTTATCAGTGTATATCCAAAAATGAGTACAGGAAGATAAAATTCCATCTAAACCATCATAAATGTGTCAAACACAATAAAACAACATCCAGAACAAAAAGTGATCCCAAAACAAGCAAATCAATTGAAACATGTAAAGAAATGCTCAAAAGGGAGCTTGGCCGAAAATTCAAAACCACAAGATCGGAGACCACAAAAGCCATTAACGGCGTTGCTTCGACGGTGTTCACTGGAGCAACGCCGGAAAACGTGATTACGACCAGATCTGGCTAGTTCTTGATGAGAGAAATGAAATGGGAAGTAAATGAGGGGGGCTGCCGCGATGTGGTGGTGGCGTGGCTGGAGCTCAAAGCTCGCCGGCCATCAATTCCAGCGAACTAGCGGCACAACAAATGAAGAAGGAGAGGGTGGCAGTGATGGTGACTCGCCGGTCGGAGCTCGTGTGACTTGTGGTCGGCGTTAGTTCTCCGACGATGTGGCTGCCGAAGAACGAATAAACTGTTAATGTTGTAGATCTATAGAGAAAGTGAAAGCTTAAATTAAAAAAAATTATGTAGTAGGCATCTGTGTATATATTTTTTCATGTGTGTTTGTCTTGGTGTTTTGTAGTGTATGTTTATGTGTGTTTTGTAAGAAGAAATGGAGATTTTTCCTGCCAGTGTCTCCGTTCATGTCCCCTTAATGTGAGAATAATATCCCTGATATATAGTACGTGTGTATATCCGTTGGAGCGCATTTTTTGTGTGTGTAAATGTGTCCGTTTAAAATTGATTGTTGCAAAAGATGAGAAATATCAAAATTCAAGATTTTTTTTAATTTCTTTTTGACTTTTCAAAGATCATGATTATTGGTTCGGTACAAAAGATGAAGAGAAAGAAAACGTGTCTTTTTTTGTTTGTATTTGAGAGAGAGAAAAAATATGTGTGGGTGTATGAAAATGTGTGTGTAGAGAGAAAAGATGAATAAAATTATCTTTCATCCTTGCCTATTTATAATAAAATTGGGCACTCCTATTATCCAATGGATAAAGGGGTGTCTCCTCTTTTTATAATAGCACATCCTTTAGTTCTTAAGATATTGACCAAAGTATGTTCATCCTTTTGACCAATGGATAGAGTTATTGTCCACAGGGTAGTGTCATTGAGTGGTCATTGTCAGATGTGACAAGACAACACTGAGTGGTCATTGTCGGATGTGACAAGATATTATTGTGTAGTCGTTGTCGGATGTGATAAGACATCGAATTATTATACTGCACAAAAATAATTGATCCGACTAAGCGTTTGCGGACTGTAAAATATAGATGTTGAATGAAAAAATGTAAAGACTATTAAAATTATTAAAATATAATTAATTTAAAAATACTGTAAAATATATATATATATAACATCATGTCGTGCACGTGTGCGGGTGATTGTAAAATGTTAAGAACGATATTGAATTGATAAAAATCCTAAAATTAGAAAAATTATTAATAAATTATAAAAAATAAAAATATGACAAAAAATTGATCAAAATCCTAAAGAAAGGATAATTATCAATAATTTATCAAACAATTATAAAAAGATGTGAAAATTATGTTCCGTGCCCTTTAACAAACAAAAAGGCTGAAGACGTTAATTTTAGGTACGGAGAGCAAAAATTGGGTGTCAACGGTTGCCCCTTTTCATTTGAGGATGATGTAGAAGTATTCAAATGAAAACGTTGACGTGTAGCCAATTTTGCTCGACAAAAATGATTTGAAGAAAATTTGATTGAACTCCAATTTAAAGTTACCTACATACCTCGAGTTGTATGAGGATCAGGTTAATGTAGTTAAAAATTTAAGCAAATCACCCTGTTGTTAAGGGTGAGAGATCATGCGAAATGATTATTGAGAGAATGACTAATTGGAAACAAAAGTGTTCATCTATTTTCGATGCCCCTTTCAAAATTGCCCCTGTGAGATGCTGGAGACACAAGATTGTGTACTTGCTGGGGAGAAAGAATGATTGCGGTTGTGACGATCGAACTCTGCACAGAGCTTCCTAAATATCTCTAGTGTTACGAGAATCAGGTCACTGTAATTCGAATCATAGCAATATCAAAATTTGCCTCAGTGTAGAGTTATGGTGACACTGGGTTCCTTCAAGGATGACAACAAAGATTTTAACACGAATGGAATGAATATGGGTACTTGTTCCAAAATTGACTGTTTGGGTAACTGGAAATGAGTAGATGTAGGATAGCAATATTTGCTGGGGACTTTGAGCGAAAAAGAGATTACGAATTTTTAAAGATTGCCCCAGTATCGGATTAAGAAGACATTGAGTAATGATAATAAGGATTATAAAAATGAGAGTTTTGGGTCGAGTTGAGTTGAGTTTCTTTGCCGAAATTCCTGACGTAACTAGGGATCCCTGACGTAACTAAACTCTGAATATTTCTTGGGGGCGTCATTGATAGTCTCCTTATCTTGTGAGCGTCTTCGTATATGAACTCTTTTTGGGTCCACTACAGTCGTCCTTTCGTGTATCTTTTTGAAAAGAAATAACTTACAACAACAAACACAACAACCTTTTTGGTTGTTGCATAATCATTTGCTTGTTGAAAATGTCTTCAAAGTGGGGTGCCCCTTTTGGACACCGACGACACTTTATGCAGAAGGGTTCCTGCGATCGTGTAACCTTGTGTTGATGTGGTAACCCTTTTGAGTCACCCATAATGCTTATGGAATGATGACCTCTCTGGTTATTGCCAATAATTCTTCGCATACGATCTCAGATAAGTCTTGCACATCTTTGTATCAATACGACTTATAGATTCCTCTTGAATCGTCAATCTTTGGATTATCTTGCGCATTATTTGATGTTGGATACGAGGCAACTTGTAGATATCCTTTGAATTGCTAGCTTTTAGGTAATCCTGCACATTATCCGACTTTGGATAAGAGATGACTTACAGATATCCCTCCAATTGCTAGCTTTCAGGTGTTCCTGCACATCATCTAACCTTGGACACAATATGACTTATAGATATCTCTCAAATTGTTAGTCCTTGGGTAATCCTGCACATAATCGATCTTGGATATGACGCGGCTTATAGAGAACCCTTGGACATACCAATTTGATGATCTCGCATATTCTCCGGTAAGAATTTAGTTGCGACTTATGGATAACCTTCGGACTATCAATTTTTGGGTAACCTTGCATACTATACAGTTAGGATGTTATTGCGGCTTACGAATGACCTATGGACTATCAACTCAGAGGTAATCTTGCACACTATCTTATTTCAAATAATATGACTTATAGATGATCCTCAAATTATCAATTTCAAGGAAATCTCATATGGCGTTCGCTTTCAGATAGCGACTTAAAGACGAATCATGTGCTTTTGATGAATTCAAATGCTGATTCATAGGATGATGAGATATCCTCGACGCCAACGTATGTTATCTCATGTGTCAACAGATATTGAATGTTGATATCCTCGATTGATGTATTAGTCATGATCCAAGCTTGAACGCTTTTAAGCATATTTTGGAAATCCTTCTAAAGATTTGGTTGACCTCCTTATGACAGAAGTAACGAGTGTTTGATCCTGCGTTGATCGTCGATGTGATTTCAGTGCATTTGGATTGATAGTATCTTTTAACAATATTTGTAGAGAAGATCTTTGGTTAAGTGGTGGGAGTGTTTTTGGTATTGGACCTTGGTGCATTTCTTCGATATTATAGATAAGTTGTCCCCTGTTGATATCTTGCAACTTTTGTGATGACTTGTGTTGTTTGGTACAAATCAACCTTGGTCGTAACATTTCCAAGTTGAACGTGGGCCTTCGTTGATTTTTGAAGCGTTCATCAAAATTTTGCCCCAGTTTCTTGGAGAGACTTTCTCGACGATTCTTCGCTACGTATCTTGGGATAGTCTTGATGGATTATTTCAGGTTTTCTGGATACCGTCGCGTTCAAGTTTTGCTCGTCGTTAGGAAAAATAGATTTTTGTATTATAAAGGGACCGAGCCTTATATAGGCTGCCTACGTATCCCGCCGAGGGAAATTAGGTCACACGTAGTTCCAATTAGAAATGGGATTAATGATTCTACTTAAGTACGACCGAACCCGATGAGGATTGTCTATGTATCTCACCATGAGAAATCAGGTCAGAACGTAGTTCTGTTACATGATAATTAGAGAAGATCCTATGCCTTCAAATATAGGACTCTATTTATTGTCTCTGAGTCGATTAACTTGGATTCGTCTATATCGTATTCCCGCTAAAGTTAGCACTTCTCTGTAGAATGGCTTATATGAAGGCCCCGCTGGCTCGGCGTGGAGGATGGTGTATCTCACGTCATATACACTCCTCTATTTTCATGATTGGGCACCGAATCATTATTTGTATTTGGTTGCTCTTCAACACATTGGATTGCCCCGACCTTGATCAAGCACTCAATTCTATGCCTTAACCTATTACAATCTCCAGTATCGTGCCCCAAAACTCCAGAGTGGAAAACACATCGCTTTGTTTCATCGAACCATTTAGGTAATGGGTTAGGAATCTTCGCCAACTCCGGTCGCAATAAATTTACAGCTCTCAGTCTCTCAAAAAGTGTCAATGGTTTAATAAATTGAGTGCAGCTTCAATTGCGCTTACCCTTCGAATTTTGTCTTAGCGCAAAAGGTGTTGGATTTTGATAAACTGACATTGGATTGGTACGCATGGTTGTGGTGAATTTTGGTATGTGGAAGCTTGGGGTTGAAGGTAATTTTGTTGGATATTATAGGCATGATGAAATGTATGATTCAATATTTGCATCAGTTCATTATCAGGACTTTGAAGTGATTGGGATGATTCAAGTATTGAATGGTGTGGTATCATAACAAATATTTCTTCTTCATTCTCCTCCTTGGCTCCTTCAATGGACTCTAACTGAGTAGACTTGCTCGAGTTATTTGCCGACTTAATCTTTCCAGAGTTAATCGCCTCTTCTATAAAATTCCCCATTTTGACACAATCAGCAAACTTCTGCCCCAATGTGGACATTATCCTTTCAAAATAGACACCTTTTTGACTGCGGATAAAATACTTCGTTAATTCACTTTCGTCCATTGGTGGTTGAACCTTTTTCGCCTCAGACCTCCATTGCCAAGCATATTCCTGGAAGGATTCAGAGGACTTCTTTTGTATATTGATGAGGGAAAGTTGATCAGGTACAATTTCTGTATTAAACTTGAAATGATTCATAAAGTCTTCAGCCATGTCGCTCCATTTACGCCAATGACGAGGGTCTGATTTGGTGTACCAAGCGAGAGCCTCACCAGACAAACTTCTAATGAACAACTTCATTATGAGCTTCTCATTTTTTCCAATTCTTACCAATTTATCACAATACGCTCTTAAATGAGTATGAGGATCCCTGGTTCCATCAAACAAGTCAAACTTAGGTGGCTTGAACCCGATTGGCAAATCAACATCTGGATAGATATATAAATCCTCGTAGTCCAAATGATTAATGACTTAAGTTTCTTGGAGGTGTTTCATCGCTCGCTTTAGATTACGAAGTTCATTTACGATTTTGTCATTCCCCTCTTTTTGTCCTAGTACTTTAACGGAAGCCTACCTTTAGCAGGCACGATGAAAACGGGTGTCTCAGTCACGCACATTGGAGAAATATATTGTTCTTGAAAGGTAGCATGATTTGTTCGTTGAATATCACGGGCAGATGTGACAATATTTGGATGTGGGGTGCAATGAGGAAATTTATGGAAGGTGATGAGTGTGAACGGGGATGAGGGATTTGTTAAACCAACAGTCGTTGTGGGAGGTTGTACTGACTGATAGCGTTTAGGTATTGGAGTTTCTAGCGATAAAAAATTAGGAGGGCGCGGTAGAGTAGATGTGGATGGATATGTAGGATTCTTTCCTTGGTGTAGTTCTCCTCTTAACGTCTCGAGTTGTTGCTCCGAAAAAAGCATACGTTCATTATCTTGTCTTTTGAAAATTCCTGATACGTTTCCCAGCGTTGGAACACTTCTGGTTGGGTCGACGGTATTAGTGTTCATTACATAGCTTAAGTCGGCTATTTCTATCGATCAACACAATCAACCTCTATCGGGAAATAATGCAAGCACAAATGAAAGTTCAAGAGTTAGTTCATGTCCGATGGACAAGCACATTCAGACAACGTCGACTAAGCGTATCTTATATTGTGGAGCCTCATTTTGCCAGAGGTAGGCCTTCTTCCAAACAAACTGATATAGATGAATCTAGATTTTGACACATTTTGGATTCAAAACAATTTTAAGTTTTCTTGAAGAGGGAGTGTATCCAACAAAGGCGGCTAAAAGAGGCCTACATAGTCGATAAGAATTGATAGAAGCGGGCTAAAATGATGCCTTTAAAAGAGTGAGTATCTCAAGTCTCGTTATTGATGAATGAGGATCTTGTGGTAGAGATATCGAATGGAGGAGAAGTATCGACAATGCCTCACGCTCATTGGCTGGAAAGATTTAGAAGTGGGTGAAGATGAATAATATTCCACATTTATTGTTTTGAAGAAGGGTGTCAAATAATAGTAGAGTTTTGAATAATATTCTACGTCCGTTGACTAGAAAAAAGAATCAAACATTGGAGGAATTCTTGACGACATTCCACTCTAGTTTGGATCAAAAAAGAAAAAGTTAGACGTAGGTAGAGTTTTTAGTGACATTCCTATCTTCGGACTTGAAAAGAAAGTCGAACGAAAACAAAGCATTTTTAGAACACTCGGCTTTCATGGACTCTGAGTAAGATATTTGTGAAGCAGAGTGACAACGACCGCTTACACTCTTACGAGAGCTGTAGTTTGAGCGTTATCAAATTTTGGCGCCGTTGCCGGGGAATACGGTTGTCAACTAAGTTTGTGATAGTTACTAGACCCTTTGGTCAAAAATTCTCAGATTTTACTTTTAGTTGTTGTTTTTGTTTTATTCAGGTTTGCTTGAGTGCATGCCAAACACTCGAAGTTCAGGTCAACCGTTATTACCTATCAATCCTGAACCACAACTTATTGGCAGAATGGATGCACAACGTGACATTGAAAGAAGGGCTGCTCAACAGGAGCAGGCTAGATTAGCTGCGTTGGCAGCTGCTCAAGTGCATCAACAAAATATTGATAACCCAGGTCGGGCAACAAATCCTGATGATGAGGACCTAGGTGATGATGAGTTACTTAATCCACGGCGTGCAGATGAGGTGGCAGCACCTATGCACAAGAGAGATCGTCAAGCTAGAATGAGACCTGACCGCCGAGCTGTGCAGGCTTCTTTTGATGATGATGATGATGATCTTGATGGAGCTGGTGCCACAGGAGCTATTATTCCTCCGCCCTTGGCTCCCGGAGCCAAGTTCAATATCACTAGCACCATGATTCAACTATTGCAGCTCAAGGGATTATTTGGTGGACTCGCAGGCAATGATCCGAATATGCATCTGATCAACTTTATTTCAACATGCAAGTCGTTTGACAATCTAGGAGTTGGGCAGAATGCAATTCGGCTGCGCTTATTTCCATTGTCTCTGTCTGGGGAGGCAACTCTATGGTTGAATGGGCTAACTCCTGATTCTATTACTAATTGGAGGCAACTGAAAGACGCTTTCCTAGAAAGATTCTTTCCGCCATCCAAGAGAGCACAGTTGAGAGATGAGATCAACAACTTCCGACAGCTTCCAACTGAAGCTCTCCACGAAACATGGGAGAGGTTCAAGAAGAAGCTTATGCGGTGCCCAAATCATCAGATGACCAACATCCACTTGATGGAGATATTATACAGGGCTTTGAACTCAGTGACTAAGCCAGTGGTTGATAATGCTGCAGGTGGGTCATTCATGGACCTTACTTTTCTTGAGGCAAGTGATATGCTAGATCGTATGACAAAGCAGAGTAGAGCTTGGCATACCAAGGATTCTGAGGTAGCAAGCTCTACAGTATCTATTGGCATGACTGCAGAGCAGAGGCGTAGACAAGAGGAACATGACCAAGATATGGCTCACATGAAAACGCAGATGGATCTTCTTACCAAGCATTTATTATCAGGGAAGACCGAAAAGGTTAAAGTCGTTGTATCACAGGGAAGATATAATTCCGATTCTGAGGGGGAAGCAAATTACTTGAATAATCAGGGGAGTTTCCGAGGCAATTCCCAAGGAAACCAAGGTCGGAACTATTATGATAAATCTGGATACAAGGACCGCGATCAAGGTGGTTGGAAGAATAAGACTGACAGGAGTGGTTTGTATGTTCCTCTTGGAAATCGTGAGGCTGTGGCGTCTGGCTCTGGGAAGATGTCCATGGAAGATATGATGGCTAAGCTGTTGAAAGGAGTGGAGGCAACCAACATGGGCGTTACTGAGGTAAAGAATGATTTGTCATCAATAAATCAATTGGTTGACTCGCATTCTACTGCAATAAAACAGCTGGAGCAACAATTGAGTCAATTATCAGCGGCATTCAACCAAAGAAAGGCTGGCACGCTACCCAGTGACACTGTGCAAAACCCAAGGAATGACGGATCGTGTATGGCTATTACTACCCGGAGTGGTAAAGTGTTGGAAAATCCATCTAAAGACAAGCAGGTAGTTGATGATATAGCGGATAATGTTATTGATGCAGAATGTGAAGAGGCCGAAGAAGCTGAAGAGTGTGTTCATGATGTCACCCCTAGACGTCTGCAGCCTGAAAAGATTGATAGTTGGAAGCAAGGTAAAAAGAAAGTGGTAGAGAAAACTATTCCCCTTCCACCACCACCTTTTCCTCAGAGACTGAAGAAGAAGGCTGACGACACTCCTGAAAAGGTTGATAGTCGGAAGCAAGATAAAAAGGAAGTGGTGGAGAAAACGATTCCTCTTCCACCACCACCTTTTCCCCAGAGACTGAAGAAGAAAGCTGATGATACCAGGTTCAATAAATTCATGACTATGTTGAAGCAACTGACTATTAATGTTCCTTTGGTGAAAGCGCTAGAACAGATGCCCGGATACGCTAAATTCATGAAGGACCTTTTGACAAAGAAGCGGGCAGTAAGCTATGAGCTGGCAGATAATGTTCATCATTGCAGTACAATCGCTACAAGATCTTTAGTACAGAAGAAGACAGATCCTGGTGCTTTCACTATTCCTTGCACGATTGGATCGTTGGATTTTGCTAAGGCGTTGTGCGATTTGGGAGCTAGCATCAATTTGATGCCTCTATCTATCTACAGGAAGTTGGGGTTAGGTGACCCTACACCAACCAATATGCGGCTTGCGATGGCAGATAGGTCGGTAAAACGACCTGTGGGTATCTTGAATGATGTGTTGGTGAAGGTTTCCACCTTCATCTTTCCTGCAGACTTTGTTATTTTGGATTGCGAGGTGGATTCTGAAGTTCCCATAATCTTGGGACGCCCTTTCCTCGCAACTGGAAGTGTGCTGATTGATTTAAGAGCTAATGAGCTTTTATTTTGGCTGAATGATGAAGTGGTCCGTTTTGATGTATGCAAAGCAATGAAGCAGCCCAGCGATATGAATGTGTTCTCTGTAGATGATGTTTTTTATGAGGATAAGAAAGAATTATCTGTAGAGAAGCAGCTTACTGTTGAGTCACTATCTGATGTGCTGCTGAATTTTGAGCGTGAGGAGGCTGAAGAACATGATGAAACCGTTTGTGCTCTAACAGGAATAAAGTCCTATTCTCATGCTCCTAAGAAGCTGGACCTTGATCTTAAGAATCGACCGTCACCAACAACGAAGACTTTCATTGAAGAGCCACCAGTGCTAGAATCGAAAGAGCTCCCCAGTCACCTAAGGTATGCGTTCTTGGGAAGTGGAAATACACTTCCGGTGAGTGTTGCGGCTGATTTAGGTGAACAGCACGTAGAGGCTCTCATCTCTGCTCTGAAGAGGTACAAAAGAGCCATTGGTTGGTCTATTGATGATATAATTGGTATCCCACCTGGGATATGTATGTACAAGATGCATCTCGAAGAAGATTGCATGCCCACAATTAAGCATCAGCGTCGTCTGAATCCATTCAGAAAACGATGCACCAAATATCTCGATGAAGTCTAAGTAATCGAGATAACTATGTCGTGCCGCGACAATAAATCAAGCGCTTGGTGGGAGGCAACCCATCGTTTTTAATTGTTTTTGTTGTTTTTGTTTTCCTAGGATTTTGTCGAGCCACGACCAAAACTAAGGCGCTTGATGGGAGGCAACCCATCTTTCTAATCATTTTTGTTGTTTTTGAGTAAGTGTAGGTGCAAGACGTATAAAGGAGGAACTTGGTCTCAAATTTTGATTTGAAAGTGAGCAATGTTAAAGGTGGTAAGTGAGTAATGAAGGAGCAAAAGGCTTTTGGTTAGGCATTACCTATACAAATCTAGGCAATGGACAAGGCAAGGCCTATGTAAATCTAGGCAACGGACAAGGCAAGGCCTATGCTATGGCCTTTGTTCTCTGAATCTACAATGCCATAGCATAGGCGCCGCCTATGCCCAATAATGCCATAGCATAGGCGCCGCTTATGCTCAACTAGGCAAAGCATTAGGCGCCGCCTATGCCAAGCATAGGCAAAGCTAAAGGCGCCGCCTATGCCATTGCCTTTGCTCTCTGAATCTACAATGCCATAGCATAGGCGCCGCCTTTGCCTCCCAAATCTCTCAAAACTTTTCTTTTTGCTCATCTAACCTTGCAAGATTATCTTCCGAGTTCAACACCAAGTAAGTCCTTCGTTTATATTCGAAGTTGTTACAATCTTACACTTATAATGGTAATTTAGATCTTAAAGTGGTGTTGGTGATTTGAACGTAGTGGATTTGTTATGATACATCTAGTTGTGTGAGAGAATACGTGTGGGTGTTCTTGACTTGGTTCCGTCTTGTAGTTGATTTTGATACACTGTCATACTTTTGTGAAATCAAAATGGTGAAGTTAATTGCATACTCTTCAAAGTTAAATGCTTGGATGTTTGAATGACTCGTTCATCGAGATAAAGATCATGATTGAATACAAGCATGAGATGTTGTGATTATTTCTATGCCATAACTTGATACGATCTCTATGTAGTAGTCTTGTGCAAAAGGTGCATTAATCCACACATGAAAGTATAGTCAAGATTACATGAAATAGAGTTGGAAAGGATAGTAAGATGACATGAAAGTATGATTGTGCTGAACATATTGTTGGAACATATCACCTAAATGTATGTCGATGAAGTCTGAGTAATCGACATCATTCACTTAATTAGTTTGTGTCAACAAATTAAGTGTGGGGTGGTGCCACTATTGTCTGTTTGTCGATTAAATCTTTCGAGATGAGCTAGCATGAATTTATTTTAGTCTCAGGTAAAATGGCACCAAAAGGTCGACCAGGAAAAGAAAAAGCGTCCACCTCACAGAAAGGTCAGAAAAGGGGAAGAAAAGAGCAAGCTGAATCCTCCTCTCTGCAAATACCTCGAATGACGATGTGAAGGACAACTCTGGTAATGACGACTTTGATGATGATTCCGACGCAGGGGGTTTGACCCCAGACATAGAAAAGGAGTCCGACTAATCAGGTTTTCCTTACTTATTTCCACTGAGGGCAGTGTGTCCCGTCTAAGTGTGGAGTGAGGGTATTTGTATGTTGTAGCGTACTTCTTTGCCTGCATTTATTCTAGTTTGTAGTTAAATTTTTTGATTTTTAGATTTTTTTAGATTTTGCATGAAATTGTTCTGATAGGCGGCATGGTATTATGACAAGAGTTTGTGCTAAATCATTACTATTGAGACATTTAGGCTCTACATGTGACTCACTGTGTGATAATTGTGTGGTTTAATTCATTCATCTGTTGGGTCAAGAGTCTATACTGCTCCCAATAAAGTTGACCATGTGCCTTGTGTGTGTGAGGATATTGTATATTCTGTGTTGTGACTGATGCTAGAACTTGCCTGGTGTGTGTGTAAAGCGAAATAAAGAGTGTGAGTTTAGGAAATGATTTAGGCATTTCTTTGGCAGCCTGTGATTGTTTACCTTCTTTTTACCTACCCATGGACATTATCTTAGTTAACCCCTTTTGAGCCTTTAGCCATTTTCTTTGACAGCCTCATATGTAAGCTGAATCCATAATTTGATCCAAATTCCTAAGTGCTTTAAGTTGTGAAGTCATGTGACAAAATAAGAGGAAATTGGGCGAGAGTGATGCCTTAAAGTGAATTGGTACTTGAATTTGTTATGAAAAAAAAAAAGAGTGGCTATCATAGAGGTGTGTTATAAAAAAAAAAGAGAAAAGAAAAGAAAAAGAAATAGAAAAACAAAAAGATAAATTGTGTTTATGATTAAATAAAAAGATAGTTATGCTTGAATGGCAAAATAGGTGAAAAGGGGTGGTAGATGAAAGAAAGGTAGCAGGGTTGATTAAAAGAGAGTGTTAATGGCATAATGTGATGTATTAAAGCGCTTAGGAACATAGTCACTATTTCTAGCCAAAATAGTCCTACCCGTCCCTTAGC
The DNA here is from genome assembly GCA_030864215.1 of Capsicum pubescens. Lineage (NCBI taxonomy): Eukaryota > Viridiplantae > Streptophyta > Magnoliopsida > Solanales > Solanaceae > Capsicum > Capsicum pubescens. The sequence continues at coordinate 192,101,341 of CM061539.1, read as the reverse complement.
CTACATTACAACCTGTAAAAGTCCTAATTGATCCTAAGCTTAACATTCTGATATTAGTAGAGCATTACACTAAGGGCAAGCCTATGGTCATCAGTTGCAACAGATGAATTCTTTGAGAGAGTGAGAGCAAGGATAATCTTATACCCATGTTCTGAAAAATGCAATACTTGTGAGTGATTATGGGTAATATCTTATGTGAGACACACATGGTTGATGAGTTTTGGGTAGTCTTGTATGATTCTTTGTGCCTTAACTTTTGAATACGAATTAACCATCATCACGAGTCTATGTTGGAGGTTGAATTGTTTCTAGTAGTGATTAGAGAACTTCCCTTTGTTAATAATTGGCGTGCCTGTCTTGATGAATATTTTGTGTTGTTACTGTGAAACCCTAAGTAGATGTTTATATGGACATGATATATTGTTCGAGGACGAACAAAGCTTTAAGTGTGGGGTGTTGATGATAGGCGTATTTACACGCCTAAAACACCTTAATTTACCCATATTTTAGCTAAGTTTTGAGGACAAAATATATAATTCATGCACTTTTAGTCCTTTTTCCTGTAAGTGAGCTAACAAACGTGATTAACAAGTTTTCAGGTATAAATGATGAAGATTCCAACACTTTACGGATAACTTGACGCCAAAGGAAGCTTCACGAAAGAAGGAAAGCAGCGTTTGGACGCCTATGGACTGAAAGTGATGCATGGATAACTTGTCCCGGGCAAAAACAACATTTCTAAAGACTTTGGGGATCAACAGTAACTTAGTAGGATTAGGATAAGGATGCAGTAACCTAGTAGGATTAGGATAAGTACGCAGTAGTCTAGTAGGAATAGGATATGGGTGTTATAAATACCCTATTTTGTTGAAGCTTTTTATTATTCATTCAACTCACTCATTCATTAATTCAAGTTTTTCCATTCGACTTTTACTATTATTCAAGTTACAGATTCTGTAAGTTTTACCAGAGAAACACGACTCTCTTGAGAAGAACGGCTAGGGCAAAAACGTGTGAGATTTTTTTACGCCAAAAATCATCCAAATCGTCAAGCTTGTTCTAGATTTTGGTATGATGATGGTGTCTATTGTGATTTCCGTTGCACTCATGAGTAGCTAAACTTCTCTGTTAGGGTTATGGAAGCCTTATGAGATACTATCTGTTGTTATGAGTTTGTGAATTCTTGATACGTATGCTGCTTATATCATTACTCTCTTCATCTTAATTGAATTCTTGTGGTTGCAAACATATAAAATACGCCAGTATAGCATTAACTTGTTCGAAAGAAAAGTTACATGTCTGGAAAAGAGAGAATGACAAGGAAATAGGGCTACTAAACCCTGTTTAAAAGTTAGTGCCGTAACTGGATTAACCTCTTGGAGAATTCGTACCATTAGTATACGCTTTAAGCTCGAAAGAGTTAAAGTGATATAATCCTTGATGGTCGAAAGACGCAAGGATTTACCATAGAATACGAATCTCTATAAGCGCATGCATGTCTGAATTCCGCATAACTCATAGCCAATAGATATGTAGAACTCATAAGGTGGACATAACCCTAACTTACAATTCTCATTGATTAAAACCTACCAAGCATTCCGTTTTTACTTTGCTATTTTGATACTTTTACTTCACGCCTAAACCATCCCCCCTTTCCATAGAATTTTTGACCAACAGTCTAATAATAGTTGCAATACTTCTCAAGAGAGTCGTGTTTCTCTGGTAAAACTTACAGAATTTGTAACTTGAATAATAGTAAAAGTCGAATGGAAAAACTTGAATTAATGAATGAGTGAGTTGAATGAATAATAAAAAGCTTCAGCAAAATAGGGTATTTATAACACCCATATCCTATTCCTACTAGGCTACTGCGTACTTATCCTAATCCTACTAGGTTACTGCATCCTTATCCTAATCCTACTAAGTTACTGCTGATCCCCAAAGTCTTTAGAAATGCTGTTTTTGCCCGGGACAAGTTATCCATGCATCACTTTCAGTCCATAGGCGTCCAAACGCTGCTTTCCTTCTTTCGTGAAGCTTCCTTTGGCGTCAAGTTACCCGTAAAGTGCTGGAATATTCATCATTTATACCTGAAAACTTGCTAATCACGTTTGTTAGCTCACTTACAGGAAAAAGGACTAAAAGAGCATGAATTATATATTTTGTCCTCAAAACTTAGCTAAAATATGGGTAAATTAAGGTGCTTTAGGCGTGTAAATACGCCTATCATCACAGAGTTTTAGCAACACTCTGTATTCATGAAAATGGTGTCACATATTGGCGAGTTTGGGTAATACTTTATGTCTAGTGACGTGAAAATGATTTCGAATGAAGGAAGAGTAAAAGAAGGTCAATTTGATTGTTCTGAATCCATTAATGTTCAATTTTTGGATTATCTGAATTAGTTCTAACACAAAATATGTCATAAAGGTTTCATAACCTTCTGACGAAAGGGTGGCTTCCTAGTTCCGAAGACGATACCTTGGACCGTCCCGCCTAAGGTATATGGAATATGACCTATTACTAGAGTAGGATTTTTCCCAAAATGTTCAAGAGTGGGACTGAATATTTGCGAGAAGGTGCACTAACTTAACTGCACCGACTCTGAAACTAAGGAATCCAAAGAAGGTTCGGAGGAGTGCAGTACACCCCTCGCGTGTACCACAGTGTGTGAAATGTGTACGGCCAAAGACTCGATTGAAAAATGCAAGTGATAAAGCAGTAACAAGTAGTGTTATTCAAACAAATAAGGAAAGCAAATTTGGATTTGGCTTGCATCCTTTCACACATAGCATGATGTAAAAATATGTAAAACAAATAACATAATAAAGCATAAAAATCCTAAACTAAGCATGATAAAAAAAATGTAAAAAATTTATGAGCAAATTCACATAATTTGCAGTGTAATAATAGGTAAAGAATTTAATCATATACAAAAAATGTAAAAATACCTCCCTCGATTGAAAATCGAGTCGATCATGGTTAGAACGTCTCCTTCTCTCCAGCAGAGTCGCCATTCTGTCATACCCTATTTTTACCTGAGGTCAAAACGAGCACGACGTTATGGACTCTAAATGAATTAAAGTTTGCACAGAGTCGCCACCTAATTTTTAAGAAAAAATAGGAAACATATTCATTTATTAACATGTATGATTTGTATTTTTCTAGTCTGCAAAAAAACAATTGAGATTCGAGGTAAGGGTTCAAATTATTCTGAAGGGAAGGGGTTAGGCATCCTTGAGGATCCACAAATGTGGTACCCGGCTAGACTTAATTTTTCAAAGAGGGAGGAGGTATAAAAAATAATGTAAAAGTGTATGTATTAAATATAAATAAATGTTTAAAACTATGTAAAGGTATATGTATATTAAATATATAACTAAAACACATTATTATGAAACATAGGTAAATGATATGTATATAAAATGTATAAATTACATGTGAAAAGAAAAGTATTTTGTGACATGTATGATAATAAGTGTATCTTGATATGCTATGAAGAGAAAAAGTATTTACAAATAATATTTTTACTTGATTTAAAAATTTACGAAAAACGTAAATATTTATTTGAACAGAAAAGATCACAATGTTTATGATGTCAAAGTATGTAAACTAATTGATTAACTTAATTATTTTATGTAAATATTAATGGCCTAAGTTTCGCCTAAAAGTGATAAAATTATGTAAATGAAGAATATCCCTGCCCGACACCCAAAAAGTAAAGTTTTCACTATTTTGTTACTTGTACAAGTGTAAGAATAAAAATACAAAAAATAAAGTTTTTCTTGAAGCACTCCCGGCGAATATTCCAATAACCTGTATAAGCACTTGTAACAAAAAATGTTAGTAACAAATAAATAATTATCAAAATAAATTGAATGAGTATGTGTGCAGATAAGTGGTTAAAAATATATTTTTTTTGTGGAAAGTGGGCTCAGATAAAGTCATGGCTTCGAAATGGTTGCTCAATTAATTGGCCGTCCTAAATCATTTTGCTACGAAGTGGTTGCTCAATTAATTGACCGTCCTAAATCGTCTTGCCAAATATGAATTGTAAAATCTTGTGTTGTTATAAAGTTTCATCATCACTCAAAAAATATTTTTTATTATGTATTTGTATACGTAAAGTCCGTCTTTTATTTACGGAGGCCTCAAATGAATAACAATTTTTTTTCATCGGCCAAGATAGTATTTGTTCGTTATCAGTGTATATCCAAAAATGAGTACAGGGAGATAAAATTCCATCTAAACCATCCAAACGTGTCAAACACAATAAAACAACATCCAAAATAAAAAGTGATCCCAAAACAAGCAAATCAATGGAAACATGTAAAGAAATGCTCAAAAGGGAGCTTGGCCGAAAATTCAAAGCCACAAGATCGGAGACCACAAAAGCCATTAACGGCGTTCACCGGAGCAACGCCGGAAAACATGATTATGACCAGATATGGCTAGTTCTTGATGAGCAAAATGAAATGGGAAGTAAAGGAGGAGGGCTGCCGCGATGTGGTGGTGGCGCGGCTGGAGCTCAAAGCTCGTCGACCATCAACTCCAGCGAACTAGCGGCACAACAAATGAAGAAGGAGAGGGCGGAAGTGATGGTGACTCGCCGGTCGGAGCTCGTGTGGCTTGTGGTCGACGTTAGTTCTCCGGCGATGTGGCTGCCGGAGAATGGCTAAACTGTTAATGTTTTAGATCTATAGAGAAAGTGAAAGCTTAAATTAAAAAAAATTATGTAGTAGGCATCTGTGTATATATTTTTTCATGTGTGTTTGTCTTGGTGTTTTGTAGTGTATGCTTATGTGTGTTTTGTAAGAAGAAATGGAAATTTTTCCTGTCAGTGTCTCCGTTCAAGTCCCCTTAATGTGAGAATAATATCCCTGATATATAGTAGGTGTGTATAGTCGTTGGAGCGCATTTTCTGTGTGTGTAAATGTGTCCATTTAAAATTGATTGTTGCAAAAGATGAGAAATATCAAGATTCAAGATTTTCTTTTGATTTCTTTTTGACTTTTCAAAGATCATGATTATTGGTTAGGTAAAAAAGATGAAGAAAAAGAAAACGTGTCTTTTTTTTGTTTGTATTTGAGAGAGAGAAAAAATATGTATGGGTGTATGAAAATGTGTGTGTAGAGAGAAAAGATGAATAAAATTATCTTTCATCCTTGCCTATTTATAATAAAATTGGGCACTCCTATTATCCAATGGATAAAGGGGTGTCTCCTCTTTTTATAATAACACATCCTTTAGTTCTTAAGATATTGACCAAAGTATGTTCATCCTTTTGACTAATGGATAGAGTTATTGTCCAAAGTGTAGTGTCATTGAGTGGTCATTATAAAATGTGACAAGACAACACTGAGTGGTCATTGTCGGACGTGACAAGACATTATTGTGAAGTCGTTGTCGGATGTGATAAGACATCGAATTATTAGACTGCACAAAAATAATTGATCCGACTCAGCGTTTGCGGACTGTAAAATATAGATGTTGAATGAAAAAATGTAAAGAATATCAAAATTATTAAAATATAATTAATTTAAAAATACTGTAAAATATATATTTATATATAACGTCATGTCGTGCACGTGTGCGGGTGATTGTAAAATGTTAAGAACAAAAATGAATTGATGAAAATCCTAAAATTAGAAAAATTATTAATAAATTATAAAAAATAAAAATATGACAAAAATTGATTAAAATCCTAAAGAAAGGATATTTATCAATAATTTATCAAACAATTGTAAAAAGATGTGAAAATTATGCTTCGTGCCCTTTAACGAACAAAAAGCCTAAAGACGTTAATTTTAGGCACGGAGAGCAAAATTGGGTGTCAACACTAACTTTGGTCAAAGAAATGCACTTTTTAATATTGTATAAGGTGACATTATACATTCTTTCTTTAGCCAAAGTTTTGCACTTAATAGTGTGATATTATACATTATGAAATATTACATTATAATGTATAAGTCATAATATATCAGTCATTATACATTACTTATTTTGAAAGGTAACATTATACATTCTAACAAGCATATAGGTCATACATATTTAAGATGAAATTGTGTATTATGATATTATATATTACTGCAGTTTATTTTTTAAATGCATAAGTTACCCTCATACATGTCTAGTTGTTGTTTAATTAGGGTTTAATTTATTTTTTTAAATGTATAAGTTATCATCATATATGTGTAACTGTTGTGTAATTAGGGTATGATTTTATTTTTTCAGGGCATGAAATACCGACTGAACCGTTTAAGTAAATTTAATTTTTTTACATGTATAACGATGTTATAATTATTGAATGGACTGAGACTTCATCATTTTTTTTTAAAATTAGGGACTGTGGCGTCATTGTGTCTGCCTATGCAGAAATATTAAGTGAAAGGCAGCAAGTCCATTCATGTGGGTTTGATGCACACTATGCTTCATTACTATGACATTACGGAGTGACAAAGGCAAAAGAAGGGTACACGAGTGATAATGAGATCCTTATCGGTCGAGGAATAGTTATCTCCAAACAATTGATGAAAGTGCAATAGTTATCTCCAAACAATTGATGACAGTGCACTTGTTACTTTAGAGTAGCATTTTTTTTATAATAGTCGGCATTGAAACAACTAATTCTTGATTTTGTAGTTGATGTTAAATGGTTACAATGTTACTTTTTGGATGTTAATTCACATTTTATGGATGTCCTTATTCTTATTATACATATATAACTTCTGAAGAAATCTTTTGCAATTACTTACACTATATTGTAATGTTACTAATATAGTTTGGTAGTTATTGAGTTTACCTTACATTTTATTATATATTACGTATGAAACTAAATTACAAAATAATGTGTTATTTTATATCAACATATTGAATTTTTAGCAGTAGGTAAATTATGTTATAAGTTAATAATATATTGAACAAGCGTCTCATATGTTAAAACATATGTATTACATAACATCATACATGTTGTTAAACGTTCATGACTTAATAGAAAATAAATAAAATATTTAACGTCATACATATTTGTAAACTATAACACTATATCATACATTATTAACATATTTTTAATGTATTTTTTACATTAAATTCTTTGTGAACGTATCATATATTTACACGAAAGTATAATCTATAACCATACACATAAAACAAAATGGAAAAGGCCACTTAAATTATCATGAATTATGTTCTATAAGTCTATCATTTCTTATGTTGGTTAAACAAAAAATAATACATGTAGTCAGTTAAAAGTCATTGTTGTCAGTAAAACATCAAGCATGTTAATAAGGTATAATAGTATATCATACATTATATATATATATATGAAAGTTTAATGTATAATTGTGTAATACATATTACATTTCAACAACTATTTACTAGAATTTTTGCCAAAGTACATAGTATATACACACCCACAACATATGTATAAGGAGTATGAATAAGGATAAGACGCCTTCAACACCCACTTCTCATATAAGCATCAATTTTCGATTCATTCATCGAAGACGCCTTCAACACCCACTTGCAGTCTTTGTTATGACAAATCAGTACATAGCTGCATAAATTTTTTTAAACTGAGTCAATAGATTAAACAAACATGTTAAAAATAATAAAATCAGAACAAAATGCAATTTCTGTCATTGCGGCAGTTTTCATTATACACATAAACGAATGTATAATCAAATATTATACATTCGAATGTTTACTAAAATGGCACAGTTTCATTATACAATGATTTGAATGTATAACAACATATTATACATTCGTAAGTTTACTGGAATGGCACAGTTTCATTATACATCGCCTTTAATGTATGCTAACATATTATACAAAAAGGGAGCAAATGTAATATTGAAAATTCCCATAACCAACTCAAAAATATTTCACTATTTTCCTAATTTTTGCAATCTTTAATAAGAAGCAAAGAAATTCTCATAGAATAGTGTTAAAGACACAGCTAAACCAAAAAAAAAAAAAAAAAAAGTTATCAGCTAAAGAACATCAAAGTGATCAAGCAATCAACAATTTTGCAATTCACCTTCATATTATTCACAAAAAAAAATAAAAAAAATCAAGAAATTACAAGTATTAAGCAAAAAAAAAAAAGGACTCTAAATCAACCGATTCTGATGATACCATTTCAGTTGTAATATTTACAATAAATTACCCATGATATATCAAAAGGATTTACAACTAAACTCTCATCAGTGGGAGATAGATAAAAGAGAGCAAAAAATAAAATGAGAAAAAAAAAAAAGGAAAGTAAGAAAAGTACTTGAAATTGTGGGAGAAAATAGTGAGAGAGAAAGATAAAAATAAATTGGATGATTCTATTCTTTGGAAGATTTCAGATTTCAAAGGTCAAAAAAGTTAGCTCGCTAATTATTACCGTTAATTAAGGAAAAGTAAAGCAATTAATAATTTCAATTATCTTAAATTTAGAAATGGATATTTAATTATACATTCGCCAATGTATAATAGTTGGGCGAATGTATGAGTATATTTGTCAAAATTCGAGAGAGAGAAAACAAGAGAGGATTTTGTGTAATTACTTTCATTAACTAGGGGATTTATGTTGTTTATCCAGAATAAAAAATGAACTGACAGGGGAGAATATATTATTGGGCCCAAGTTGGGATATCCGACCCAGCCCACTTGATTCATTCCCGCCAGAAAGCGTAAAGGTGGATCGCTCCGCTTTTATAGACGAGACCAGTCAATAAATTTCTGGCAGACTTTTTCCTTTTCCAATATCCACACACACACATAACAAGCAAATTAGTAGTAAATGATAATTGAATTTAAATTCTTCAAGCCCAAGTCGTTTGGCAGATTCATCGTTTAACTTCTTATGTTATAGTATCCCAAGAATTTAAACGATATTTTTACATTCGAATTCAAAAAGATTGTCGAGTCCTTATCAATTTCTTTTTCAAGATTAAATCATAGATAAAATTTGTGGTCCTTAGTTTCGTTATGTTGTTATCTACAGTAACGTCCATAAAAAACATTAGCAGAAAAGGCACGAGTGAAGTTGGACTCATAAAGGAAAAAAAAAAACATAAAGGGTTAGACAGCAAACACAAGCAAACAAATTAGAAAAAGAAATCCTTTTAAATATTGGTGGAAGTTTTGGTCTAGGTTTTGTCACATATTTTGGCGTGCTAATTTTGACAAATATGTAATTGGATGAAATAATCCACTAATTAAGGAGAGCTGCTAATTCTCTAAAAAAAAAATTCTGTTTATACGACGACCCAATCTTCCAAAATCTTCAGTCAATCACGCCACTCTTTTCATATATTTTGTCAAACGTATCTTTCTTTTGGAACTGAGAAATCATAGGTCGAATGATGACCCAGAAAGAAGCATTGTCCACACTGGTAGACAAATTTTAAATATAGGACTTTGCCTTTTTGCATTATTGATTGCCAAACTATTACTGGTACTTAAAAAACTGGATTAAGACACTTTAACATTAAAAAAATGACATTACAATTACCATGAAAGGATGGTAAAATAGCCCCTTAGGCCATAGTGAATTGCTTCAGATAAAACTTGTCCCCTTGTTATCTGTATGGGATTATAAAACTTTTTTGCCATTACAAATAACTATCAAATACATTGGTACTGAATCAAATAGCATCCAAAATTCACAAGACTTAATTATGTGTAACCTGATTTAATCCTACCCACAGTAAAAACGGAGGTAATTCGTTTTTTCACACGAATTCTTCTACCTCTTCTGCAGGAAAATCGAAATTTACTGGAGAGACCGGTGAATTGCTTTTGATATCATCATGCATGAATCCGAAATTACGCAGCACCTGATTATCCGCAAAGTTCAACGCTCGTTCCATTCCCACCCAACATGAATCACCCACATACTCCGGGGCATGGTCCCCACTACACGGCTGACACCCCGTGAAGTGCGTGATAAACGGCCGCCTCCATCCGCCCTTCCAATCACCGCCCTCCGCCACCAACGGCTCCCGCGCTGCTGCATAAGTTTCACTCACTGCCTCAGCGTGTCTCCTGCGTAGCCTCGGTACTTCTCTATCTATCTTCGTGTAGTTCTCCGTGATTTTTTCAAATCTGTTTACTATTCCTAGCCAGTATCCGTGCAAAGAGTAATCAGTAATCGCATGTATTTTGCTCCTCCATTTTTCTTCTCCTTTCAGTAATATATAGCTCAGTGCTGATTGATCGTCTGACTCCGGGAACGGTTTGTCCTTGAAAGTTGTCCGTAAAATTTTGCCCCATTGCTTGTATTCAGGGCTTTTCGGGCCCATATTAGCCCAAACATCTAAGAAATCCATGGACCATTGACAGTTTCGGATCAGAAATATCCCTGCATTAATAGCCACCCAGCTTTTCTTCTTGAAAATCATATCCGGCCAGCCATGGACGATGAAGTTATAGTCATTGTACTTGTGTAATGGGATTTTGAAATCCATATCAGTGAAGATAGCATCTGAATCAACCCACAGAATCCACTCGGATTCAGGATGGGCCAGCATGGAGGTCCGAACAAGCGGTATTTTGGCCCAATAAGAGCGCATTTTAGGGTGGAAAAAATTGTTGCCGTAGAAAATATCGTAGCCATGGATTCTACAGTAATCAACTTTGTTTTTGAAAAACCTTAAAAGCAAATGATCACCTCTAGGGTTCTTGCATGGAGTTGGCTGTGATCCAGTGAGGAGGAGCACACGGTTAGCTCTTCCGGCGGCGAATGAAGGATGAAGTTTCAGCCACTGGATACGCTTCTCGTCCCAATTTTTGATTGGTTTGTTAATGGTGTAACTGAGTTGCGGGTCATCGTAGAATGTCTTCTCCGGTGGGTCGGATCCCCGGTCAACGGCTTCCCTTCCCGGAGGGCAATATTCAGGTGAAGTAATATCCTGACTGTATAACAAACCTGATAAACTGGGCAAAGGATCAGTAAATGACCAAATAGCACAGACAAGTAATACAGCAACTATGGCCGCCGCGAACAGAGATTTGTCTCTTGAAGAAGACGATTGTTGTTTGGCCCGAAATAGGTTATGGGCCATGGCCCGTGTAAATGAAAAGCAAAAATACTGAAAATATGGTATGTGAATGAGAAGATTGAGAGTGAAACGATAGTCACAAGGAATGCAATGGGTGCTTTAAATGCTTTGTGAAATTTTAAATGTATGAGTAGGCAAGTAGCAGAAGAAATAATACTTAATACAGTATTATTCGTCAGCTGGATTAATTTGATTGGTCATATTAATTTTGGGGTTGGGTAAAGAAAGTTACTGAAAATAAAAATATAGTACTCTCATTCTATTTGACGTGATATCATTTGATCTTAATTTATTCTATTAATGAAAAGAAATTAAAATTAAATTATTTTTAAATATAATAAGATGATATATTTTTTGAGACGAAATAAAAGAAAATGTCATAATTAGAATTTATGAGAAGGAATAATGTTTAGTAATATAATAAGTTGGGATCCTTGCATATTACAAGGAACCTAAGATCTGTAATTAATTCCCTCATTTGCTTTCCTTTTAAAATATTATTTACTTATACTGAACAAATGGGCAGGGACTGGTTGAATAAGAAGATTTTAATGCGAAGAGGATAGTTGGGAGTTTTTAATCAAGTCTGTCTATCTATGTAGGGGTTGAGATTTGGGGACTGTTGAAACTGTTTCCATGTGCAACATGAATTTGTATTGGGACTAGTAATTAGTGGTACTGTTTCTAAATTCTTCCATTTCATCACTTTGTACTGAGCAAATTGAGGATGGAGACTTGATTCTCACGCCAACCTCTTTTGTTTTTCCCCAAGAAAAAAGTAGTATGATTTTTCTAATTTGTTGTTGCATAGTAAAAGAATGTATGAGCAATCATTCACACCGGGGAAAAAATCAATTGACCCATTATACATTAATCGCTTTTTTTTTTTGGAAATTTTAGAAAAATTTGCGTACGCTATATCTTCTGTCATAGCCTCTGTTCTTTGGGTGAGCATTCTGTGGTGAGCTCTGGGTAAACCCGCAAACCACACAGAAGATGTAAACCGCACTAAGTAAATCCCGTGCGACGAGTTTGATTGAGAAGATACTACGGGTGGATCGAACCCGCGACCTCCGCTATGGGAAGTCCCCCTCAAACCAACTCAACCACCCCCTTGGGGGCCATTAATCGCTTTTTATCTTCGAGTACTTATATGAATACCGCTATAATTGATAAGTTGTTCAACATTTATAGTATGAGTATATCAAATCGAGAGCTCATCTCAATTATTAGTTTATCCAATGTTGAAGATTTTCACTTTTGAATCTTTTGTACAAAATACATATTTTTTTTCCTTTTCTACTTGGTTAATAAACTAATTATATTCCTCTATCTCAAAAGATTATCTTCCCCTGTTTTGTGTTTTCCCTTATTAGTACTATTATACTCTATACTCCTTGTAACAGAACTCGGTAGTTATAATCCTTATTAGTGTTCTTTTTATGATCGCCTGCAATATTGTTATTCACTGTTCACTTTTTCTACATAATTTGAATTGGGAAATCCACTATCCACTTTCCACAAGTGCAATAGTGCCTATGTAACCTCGACAACGTGCAATTTTTCTTGTGGCGGCTAGCTATAATTGGAACAAGAATTGAAATCTTATTGACCATATATTTCTCCGTCCATTTTTATTTGTCGACTTCGCTCGCCTTTAAGAAGCAATAAATAAAATGAAAAAGTAATTAAAAAAATGACTATAATTAATAATAATAAAAAAAAATAGAAACTTATAGAGGGGATGTTTATTTTTAATACAGTGGGAGGAAATAGAGGGATAAGAACAAATTAAAAGAATCTTAAATGAGAGACATATAGACAGTGTAAAAATAAGAAGGGCTGTGCCTCAGTATATTACGCCATACCTTCCGCTAAGCTAAGATCCTGAATTCCTGGTGTTGACTTCCTCTCTAATCTTGTGGACCTGCTCATCACTTATCGCAAAATACTCAGTTCAATTTTTATAGTAAAAATGTGAAAGTAAGAATGTGTGTGTATGTATTCCTCTATCTTGCACTTATTGTCTAACTAGTTTAGCCGCATGTATCTCGCACGTATAACTTTTAAATAATTAAAACTAGACGATTTTATCTAATGTGAAGGTTTTTAATGAAGTGCAAAAAGTTCAAAACACATATTTTATTATACGCACAAATATATTTTACAAACAGAAGTTTCAGGTGGTTAATAAATTTAATAGGAGTATATTGTAGATGTAGTTTAATTTAGTCAATTTTGTGCTTCGTAGATCCTGCCAAATAGATCCGAGGATTGTATTTTATGTTGAATTTTTACTTTATTCATAAATACTTTTGAAGAAAAGTGTATGAACTCTTCCGTAGTGAATATTTTTGGAGAAATTCTAACACATATTTAACAAAATGAAAGCATAATGCCTAACATCTTTAACTTATCTTGGTGACAACATTTATCAACCATTACTTCTTAATTATAATAATGTTAAATATATATGAGATGAAACAAATTTAACCAAAAGAGAAATTATTTCCATTGTAATAATGAATATTCTCAATTTCATCTTTCAAAGTATTATTTTAAAAAAACCTAATCGCAAAAGGCGAGTTTAATTTAGCCAAACTTTGTGCTTCGAATGTTCTGCCAAATAGACTCAAGGATTGTACAATACATTGAATTTTTACTTCATTCTTGAATACATTTGGAGAAACGCTTATCAACTCTTTCGTAATGTGAATACTTTTGGAGAAACGTTCACGTGTTCTCTTCTTTGTCTCTTGTTGTGTCACTTTGTCCATTATTGTATTTTTCTACGGCCAGATTTAATTATGTTTTTCATCATACTATTTTTTTTTTATCCTAAAGTTTGATAAACTACATATCATATCATAAAATAAGATAAAGAAAAGATCATTAAATGAAAAGAATAAGAAGAGAAAACACATCTTTTTCCTTGAACTTGTCTTTCAAACTCACTTTACCACTTAAACTTTACTTCTGTTTATTTATCCCCCTTGACATCTTTAAAATGTATTATTTTCACCCCTTAAAACTGAATACCACTCTTACAACGGAGAGTGTGTTACACTCGCCTACACATCAACGCCACGTCAATGCCACGCAAGAAGTTCGATTTTTCTAAAAAAATAATAATCCCCCACATATTATTTTTATATATATTTTTTTAAAAAATAAAAAATATATATTTACTATTTTATTTATATAAATATATTTATTAAATAAAAAAGGCACCCCCACCCCCATTTTCTTTCTTCTTCACACCCCCTCCACCCCACCCCACCCCACCCCTTACCCTGCAACGCAACCCTCCCCCCCGCCCCTTACCCTGCAACGCAACCCTCCCCCCCTTTCTATCTTCTTCAAATCACCCACCTCTCCCCTCTCCTCCATTTTCTTTCTTCTTCAAACTTAAAACATATTACCACTAGCCATTGTTGTTGTTTACTAAGAAAAAAAGAAACCCCAATTCAGATAAGAACCAATTAAATTTGCCAATCAAACAACATAATTCACGTGCTCGTTTAACAAATTATTCAAAACCACAAAATCCACAAGAATCAGAAAATCAAATTCATCATTGAACCCATACATACAATTGAAGGCAAAGAACAACTAACAGTGGCAATCACACAACACTAGGCAAAGCTGACCCGCGTTAGGAAAAAAATCATTTCTTCATCTTTTTAACAGCTCAAAGCCATCAAACTTTCATCTTCTTAATAGCTCAAAGTCACAAGAATTAGATACCCATTCCAGCATTTTATCATCAACAACTCATGCATAAAAATAAAATAAAATAAAATAAAATAACTGAAAAGTATCAATTTTTCATCTTCCTTATAGCTCAAAACCATCAAAGTTTCAAGAATCAAAAACGCAATTCAGCATTTTATCAAAAAATCATGCATCCACAAAACAACTGTAAAGTGTCAATTTGTTCATCTTCTTAATAGCTCAAAGCCATTAAACTTTCAAGAATCAAAAACCCCATTCAACACTTTATCTTTTTAATAGCTCAAAGTCATCAAAGTCAAAAGAATCAAAATCCTAATTCAGCATTTTATCATCAACAACACATTTTACAGGTATCTGAACTTATCCTCTCAAATTCAGCCATTATTAAATTTCATCCACCTTACCTATCGTTTTCTTCTTTTCTCTTTTTCACCTTAAAAGATGGGGGTGGGGTGGAGATGACGGGTATGGTAGTTGAAAGATGAGAAATTAAGGCGGGGTGGAGTGGAGGCGACGGATTTGGTGGGTGGGGGTTAGAAGGAGATGAAGAAATGGGGGTGGGGGGGCATGAAGAAGGTGAAGAAATGGATGTGGGGGTATTAAGAAGATGAAAATGGTGTTTTTTTAAAAAATGGGGCCATATCAGTTTTAAAATAAAATAACGCGCCTTTTTTCTTTTACTTTTTTTTTTTTTTTTTTAATTTCACATCAGCTTAAGGGGTGAAGATAAATACACTTTAAAGATGTTAAGGGGGTAAATAAACAGAAGTTAAGTTTAAGTGCTAAAGTGAGTTTGGAGGACAAGTTCGGGGGGGGGGGATGTCTTTTCTCGAATAAGAATGAATAGTTACAATAATATATATCATTCAAAACTAAAAAAATTCACGCGAAATTAATCACCTTTCAAAATTTAAATCATCAATTGCCTATATATATATTATCATCATCGACTATCTTCAAGATACTTACAAAATCAATGCACCTTAAAGTAAATTAAATATTACAAAAATATTTCTTGACGTAAAACATAATTTTAAAGCAAACAATAAAAAATGATCTAAGACCAAAAGTATATTTTTTTTATTTTTCATATGTTCAATGAAGATGCTATTGTATTGTTGTAGAAGAATTCTCAATTTATAGCAGTACAAAATCTTTTCTAATAAATTATCTAAATATGATAAATTTATATTTTTTCCCCATAAATAACTATCAACTTTAGAAAATATGAATTCCAAAAATAATAAACCACTAGAAATAGACATTTACTGTACACTATTTATAGTTCTTTTAGACCTTTGCTTTGCTTTTTGTTTAATACAAAATATGATTCATTGTCTTATTTAAAAAAAAATAAAAATTAAAGCCATATACACATATGATTCTTAAATCTTAGGAGTTTAGTAGTTTTTTTTTTTCTAATTTTTCTTACCCAAATATTTGTTTGTTACCATATATTTAAGGACTCTTAATTTTTTTTTTTCATATATATTTTAGGATTCAATATTATAGCTAATATTATTAAAATAATTAAATAATAATTTAAGTAAATAGTGAAAAGACGATTTTGTCTATTATGAAGTCTTTTAATGAAGGTCAAAAAGTTCAAATACCTTTCTAAAGGTTTTCACACTTTTAATATATTATAATCTATAGATATAGATATAGATTATAGATTATAGATTATAGATTATAGATATAGATGTAAATATCCACTAGTGAATTTTTCAATAATTTAAAACCAGATAAGGAAAAACAATTACTCCAGTATCACTCCACTATTCTCTTTTTAATTGGATTTGATAGATAAATCTCTACTTCACCCTGAGGGGCTTTTAGACCTGTTTGGGCATCAAATTTTGTAGCCGTTTGGCCATAAAAAATACTTTTTCTCAGAGTTGGAGTTGAAGATGAAGTTGGAGTTGTGTTGGCCATGTCTTTTTAATTTTTTTTTTTAGACTTTTGAATATTTTTTTTAAAATATGATTTTATGCCCTCAACTTTTAAAAATTATCAAAATCATCCAACTACTAATTTACCTACTAACATATAACCAAATGTTGAGAAGATAATTTATATGTCTTCAATTGATAAAATAATTAACAACAAACCAATTATTATGATTGTTATTCTTCTAAAATTTGAATAAAAATATCACAAGCACGAACTAAATAAGTTTATCTAACCATAATCAATTGAATAGAGAAAAAATATATTTTGATAAATATGATTGATAGATATAAATATATTTTACATATTCTTAAATTTGTTGATGAAAATTCTTAATTATTTTCAATTGAATTAATTATTTTATTGAATTTGATCTTTTTAAAAAAATTATGAAATTTAGTTAATAAGAGGAGTTTGTGTAAATTTAAAGTTTAGGATTATATGTAATAATAATGAAAGTTGGAATTGGAAGTGAAAAAAAGAGAAAACAACAAAAAGTAGTTTTCCCTTTTCGAAATTTAATTCCGAAATTATTTTTCAAATTTTCATTGCCAAACACCATAATTTCCAACTCTGAAAAAATTTTCCGAAAAAAAAATAAATATCCATGGCCAAACGTGCCCAAAGGTATTATGTGAATACAAGTTTGACCATCATACTTACTAGTTTTTGTAAATACAAGTTTGACCATCATACTTACTGGTTTTGAAAGTATTATGTGAATTGGATATTTGTGGAAAGATAAAGGAACCAACAAGGGTTGTAGTAGATGGATAGATCCCTTACTAGTTTTGAAATTATTATAAATTTGATATTTGTGGAAAGATAAGGAACCGACAAGGGTTGTAGTAGATGGATAGATCCTCTATTTTTAACTAAAAGTTTTAGATTCAAGATTTGAATATGAAAAATATTTTGTTAGAAACACCTCCTCCCTAAACAGACCTTATGTGGTACGAATTTGGATAAACGGAAACTCCAATACAGGAAGCAGATAATCTAACATTGGATGGGAAACTCAAAAAAACAGACAAGGAACAATGAAGATCCATTCTTCCTTGTGGTCTCATAAATCATACAAGTGGACTGTCCCATTAAGAATGTGTATGGACATGCTTCTTCTATCATAGCCAAGACATATGGCCAATAGCCCAAACTATAAAGAGTGTGTGGTGTTATCCATGATAAGTTCTCATGGTCAGCGGATCAAAATTTCCCATCATTCTTTATTAGAATACTTACAGATATCGAAATCCATGCTTCTTTTCTGTTTCTCTCTGTCCACCAAAACTAGCTTAATTACCTAAATTTTTTTTCACTCCAATAACATTTGAACATGAGCTCTCATTATTCTCTAACTCAATTGACTACTTGGCCACGCCCTTAGGTGCCTCATAAGCATGTCAAACTCTGAAAGTTCTTAAAACAAGGTTTTCCAACATCATTAAGCTATGTCATCAAAAGAATATGAAATCAATTGAATATAATTTAATTAACAGTACTACAAGACAATAAATCACTAAATTAACTACTAGCAAGTGAACATTTGCATTACGAGTATCCCATATATGAACCAGACAGTTCAAAAACAAAAAACCATGCCTCTCTGATTTTTAAAAGAACACCACCACAGCCTACTAAAACTTTGTCAGCATTTATATCAAATCCAGTTTCTTCTTACCAGTTAAAATGTTTAATACTGCCTGTTGCAATACTCTTCCAAGTCTTGCTAACACCGAACTGGGACTTTCAAGTCTTGTTACCATACCCAGTTGACTTTGAGCTGCCACCAACCAACCGTTTAGCCATTCTTCTTTGTTTTAGTCTGTTTTGTTTCGAGCAAGACTCTGCATTATCTGGAAAATGGACAAGCACAATTATTGCAGTACTCACTAGCTAAAAGCTCTATATATAGACGGTTAAATTACACTGACAGGTGTCAAAGTTTATTTCCACTTCCACTAGATATATGATGCCGAGGGTATATCCGAAACAGTCTCTCTACCTCTGAGCTCTATTTTTTCCGGGCCCCCACAGTATGTGCGATTATACTGTGTATGTTGTTGTTGCCACTAGATGTAGGGTGAATCCAAAATGAAATATGAGGAGTTAGACAAGAAAACTCCTAAACCCATTGCAACGTTTTTCTAACCTCTCAAAGCTTACCTGTCTCATTGACATTTTGTCGAACACCTTGTGGTTGCTCATCTGTGGTACTCACATTTAGGCCCTTGTCATCACTCTCTTCCGTAGGCAACAACGGCCCAATTATACTCTGGCGGCGAGAGGCGGCTTCCTTAAGCTTCTTTCGTCGAATCCTCTTCCTCTGTGCCCTTGTGAGCTTCTCATGCCCGTGATCAGACTGCACGTCATCGTCGTTGGAAGAACCTTTATCTTCTTCCAGTTCATCTGCATATTAAAATCCAATCAATTCAACTACATTTGCCAATCATGAAATACGGAGACATCAAAATTACACTCGTGTTAGCAAGAAAACCTGGAATTTGATCCAAGTTGAGGCGTTGTTCGAGTAAGTGAAGGGGTTCGCCGTCGTTTTCTTCCTGAAATTTTGATGGGGAGTAAGAAAGGAATGAGTGAAGCAGTATGAATAAGAAAAAAAGTAATGATGGGGAGAAAATTAGTACTTGGGAAGGAGGTGATGGTGGAGGAGGATAGAGCATCCGAAGGAGCTCTTCATGGAATTTCTGCCGTTTCTCTTCTCTCTTCATACTCTTGCTATATTTGGTTTTCAGACATTTGTGGGTTGTGATATATCCAATTCAAATGTTTTTCCCTATATCCCAATAGCGACTTTCTTTTCATAAATTGGAATCTGCCTTTCAAAATGGGATGGCCTAATTTTTACCATCAACAATAGAAACTAGAGCCATGCTCGAACATATCTTGTGTAATACTCCCTCTCCCATTTTACTTATCTTAAATTAGGATGACACAATAATTAAGAAAAATAATAAATAACATGATTAATTTATCAAAATATTTCTATTAAATGATATTTACATTTTAATTTAAATAAAAAGTAATTAATACAAAGAGTAAAACATGAAAAGAAAAGTTTATCTTATCTTGATAAGTAAAATGTAAAATGGAACATCAACTTAGCCAATTTGGGATGGGTAAAATGGGACGGAGGGAGTATTACGACATCAATATATATACTCTCTCCGTTTCATTTTAGTTGGCCTCTTTTTAAAAATATTTGTTTCAATTTAGTTGTCTCTTTTGATGAAATCAATAGTATTTTATTATGTTCTTGCAATATTAACCTCAATATTAAATGACTAAACAAAGTATATTTATTTAAATTTATATTTTCAAAACATAATTAATAAAATTAATTTGTTAAAATAAACTTCTATTAAATACTTTTTTAAGGATAGTATCAAGTAAAAAAAACCCAACTATTTTGAAACAGATGGAGTGTACATTTATGTCCTGAGAAAAAATTATATTGGTTGCGAAGGACATACATTAAAGACCACATAAAATGGACATGGAAGTGCAAATGACCCCTGCTTTCTTTTGTATTACATGTAGATGGGAAGAAGCCCATTTCTTAGTCATTAGAGAGTACCTTCATTGATCAGCCCATAAAAATAAATAAATTTATCAAGCGTCCAGCAAGATGTTAAAAGGGGATCGCCAATATCTGCTCGTTGGATTAGTGAAGTTAAGGGGCTAATTGATGAGACGAGAAAAATGAGTCCATAGACCCTCCCAAGTCTTTAATTAAAAAAAAGAATAAGTGGATCCCACAATCTTAATAAGTTTAAAAAGTAAAGTCCTTTGAACAACTGTGCATTAGTAGTCTCAATAACTTCGCACAGTTATTGAACAACTTCGCCAAGTTATCGAACAACTTCGCAAAGTTGTCCAACAACTTCGCACAGTTGTCGAACAACTTTGTGCAGTTGTCGAACAACTTTGATAGTTGTTGAACAACTTCGTAAAGTTGTTGGAACGGAAAAACTTAAAAAAAAAACTCAATTTTTTTTTTTTTTTGTCTCTTCTACCTAATTTTAAAAATTTGAAGGACCCACACTTGATAGACCTAGCCATTGTTGATATAAAACTAGGGTCATTTGGTGTAATAAATAAGGAAAGATAAGTTTTTGGTACCCCTTTATTCCTTGTTTTGTTACAAAAGTGTGGGATAACTTATCCCAACATTAATAGTTAGTACTGGGATAAGTTGTTCCTACCTTATAATTAGTGTCGGGATAAGTTGTTCCTACCTTAGGTGGTATAGTAATACCGGGATAACTTATACCGAAATAAAATATGTAAATTATCAAAAATACCCTCTTAAACCCTCTTTATACATCACTTTTTCACATCCATATATATTTCCATAATTTTTAATACCATTTTCTTTACTACTAGTTATTTTTTTTTTATAATATATTTTTCTATTAAAAAATTACATTATAAATATAATTTTTATTTATGAATATATTATACGTTGAATTTGTTTGCCTAATGCTTGTGTTTATTTATAATTTAATTTCTCTTATAAAAATATTGACTCCACTACTTAATTACATATTTTTAACTAAATAATCTTTTGTCACTTAAAAATTTAAATTTTATATATCAACTAAAATAAATAACTTTAATATTTTACAATATAAGAGTGATATGTGCTTAAATGAAGTGACGAAAATAATAAAATCTCTTTTACTAAAATAAATTTAAGATGAAATTTTTATTTTTGAAAACGCACGATTCAATTATGAGAATTCACACACAAAAATATTTAAGCTAAATAAGATGAAAATTTTATTTTTAAGAATGAACAAATAAAGTTTGCAAGAAAAAAAAATAAGGTGAAAGATATTTTTGTAAACAAATAATTTATTCTTAGAAATTATACTATGCATACTATTTTGAATATGACAAATCAAATACTCAATAACAAATAATCTCAGCATAACTTATCCATTATAACTTATCCCATCATAACTAATCTTAATATAACTTGCATTCAAACCAAATGATCCCTAATAAGAGTAATATTTTCTTACTTTGGCATAATAGGTAAAATATTTTAGATTATTTCAAGGAGAATAACTTATATCTTCTTGTACACGTTGAAAGGTAACATTAAAAACTTTGAGAGTGATTTTATTTTGTTTTATATTTTTATTTTTCATTTGTAAGTAGAACTTCTCCCCTGCAGGAGTCCTAACTCGCATAACTTTAACTTCCATACATTAGAATGATGAAAATTTTAACACTAGCATGTCATTACTATTAGGACTCTTATTTATTTGTATTTATCTCTTGTATAAGTTGTAATTATCGATAAAGGATGATGTACTTATCTCTTTACAGATTTTTTATAATATCTATAATCTATAATCTATAATTTATATCTATAATCTATAATATATTAAAAGCGTGAAGGCTTTTAGAAAAGTGAATCGAATTTTTTACCCTTCATTAAAACACTTCGTAATAGACAAAATCGTCTTTTCACCTTTATGCTTTAATTATTAATTAATTAAATATATGAATAATTAATGTTGGTAAGTTTTTTCTCCTTGTATATGTAAAAAAGGATTCTCAATAACTATGGTCTATGGTAATAGAAAAAAGGAAAACATTCATAAGGTTTTTTCTTTTTGTATATGTGAAAAAGGAATCTCAAAATCTATGAGAATAGAAAAAAGGAAAACATTTATAGGGTTTTCCTTTTCCAAATTAATATTGATATGTCTTTTAATTAATAAATAGCTTGCTAACCTTTTTTTCCGCCATCAATTGTATAGGTGTTCTAGCTTATGTGAATGAGTCTTTTTAAAATTATAAAAACATATAATCAAGTTAAAGGAGAAATTAAATTAGCAAAAAGGTGAAATTATTTCCTCATATAAGCTATGGTAGGTTTTCTTCTACGTTTTTCTCTTATTTTGATTTAAGTCGTCTTCTTACCATCATTATTGTTATTCTTTCTATTTCTCTTTATTTCTTTTAGTTAATAGTTTTAAAATTTATATGAATTATGCATAAACAACATTAACAATGAATTATGATTTTGATAATTTCTCACATTTTTCTTTAATTTGGTCCTACTTGCTGAACAAAAACGTAGCAACTATAGGTGCTCGTCCCCGTGCATAGTGAAAACATGATTAAAAGAGAGGGAAGCGTCAATAAACGTAAAACTCATAAAATACAAAAACTAATATTCAAGGTAACCCATGTACTTATTTTGTGATATTCTTTTCAAGGAAAAATATTATATTTTATTTAAAGTCGATTTTTTTTTTTATTTATTCTTTTATATATTTCATGTTAATTGGAGGCTTGACGTGAAACACACGTGCAACGGACGTCCACTAATCTAGTATATATATACAAAGGCAGGGCTCTATAATTGTTGAGCTATTTTACAAATATATTCTCATGGTATCAGATAGCCAAAAATCCATCTAATTCTTTTTTCGCAAAAACATATAGAGTCTTCATCTTCCGCTACATCCTTAGTTTCTTCTAGCGTCCCATCCACTACACCCGTCGTTTATTTTAGCGTTTCATTCGCTACACCCGTCGTTTCTTCTAGCGTCCCAGTTTCTTCTGTTGCATCTCCACTTCCTTCTAGTGTCCTAGGTTCAACTTTTTCTGTTACATCTTTATTTCCTCCCGTAAGTAGCACGTTATTTGAATTATCTCCTTCCCTTGACATTGGTTCTCCAGTCATACCAAATCTCTCATTTGTTGCTGCTCTTGCAACTCCTAATGTCACAAATTTAATGACCATTAAGTTAGGTTCTATGGACGGCTATCTCACATGGTGCACTCAATTTACCTCTCTACTACTTTCACACGAGCTTCTGGGTTTTGTTAATGGTTTAATTCCTCCCCCATCTCCTCTTCTTGGTGATGCATCTGGAAATCCACAACCAAACCTACTCTATCTATCTTGGATAAAAATCGATCAAAATGTTCGTTCTTGATTATTCGCAACACTTTCCGGCGATGTTCTCTTTGATGTCCATCTTCTCCCCACATCTAAAGATATATGGTTATCCTTACATTGTCGCTATATGGATGCGAGTCAGGCTAAATCTATTGAGTTGAAACGTCACTACCTTGCGGAAGGGCGATAATATGAGCATTGACCAGAATTTTCGAAATGCCAAACAAATAGTTGATTCTTTGGCAGCAATCAATGCACCTGTTGTTTCTCGAGATTTCATTGATCACATTTTACTAGGTCTTGGAAAAGAGTATGATACCTTGGTTGGCA
Organism: Capsicum pubescens; assembly: GCA_030864215.1. Classification (NCBI taxonomy): domain Eukaryota; kingdom Viridiplantae; phylum Streptophyta; class Magnoliopsida; order Solanales; family Solanaceae; genus Capsicum; species Capsicum pubescens. Next base: position 192,077,332 of record CM061539.1, on the reverse strand, counting down.
TCATTACACACTTTCCTGGCCAACTATCCATTGAAGAGCTTCGCACCAAATTGTCACTTCATGAGCAAAGGTTGCAGCGATTTAAGAAACTTGACTCGCCAATTATGCACCAAGCATTTGCTGCAAATTCTGTTTCTACAACTACTCCTCAAGATGCTAGCGCTCAGTTTGTTAATCATACTTGCCGTGATCGAGGTCGATCTTCTTCATCCAGAGGCTTGGCCATGGCGGCAAAGGTCGTAGCTTTAACGGTCGTGGGCAGCAATCACAACTCAATTCCGGCAACCATAATACATGTATTAGCACAATTGGACAACCATAGTTAGGTACTGGTGATACTTACCCTGTCTCCTATAATTCTCATTCTATAAGTACTAATTTACCATTCATGGGAGTGCTTTGTTCTCGCCCCTCTACTCTTGTTTGTCAAATTTGTGGATCCCTCGGACATACTGCCTTACAATGTAGTAATATGTTTAATCATGTCTTTGTTGCTAATGATCTTCCTAAGTCTTTTGCAACCATGTCCGTTGGTGAAACGAATGATTCTACTTGATACGTAGATTCTGCAGCATCTACTCATATGACTCTATCTGAAGGTAATCTTTTGCTTTAAACTCCATACACTGGCCATAATCATGTTTTGGTTGAGGATGAAAAATTGCTCAATATTAGTAATATTAGATATACCCAATTACCCTCCACTTCCCATCCCCTTCATTTTAGGATGAAAAATTGCTCAATATTAGTAATATTGGATATACCTAATTACCCTTCACTTCCTGTCCCCTTTATTTGCATTCTGTCTTTCAAGTTCCTCAGTTAAGACATAACTTAATTTCAGTCAAGAAGTTATGTGATGATAATAATTGTGGTGTTAATTTTGACTCATTTTCTATTTCTGTTAAGGTCAAAGCCTCGGGTCAAACTCTCTTTCGGGAATTCAGTAACGGCGATGTCTACCCTCTTTCATCCATGTCATTGTGCTCTCATCCTCAAGCTTTAGTTGCCGTACAACAACCAGGAGACGTCTGGCAGCGTCGTTTGGGTCACTGTGGAGCTCGAGTCTTAGAGACAATAATTATATTTGTTTGCTTAATCTTTTTCAAAATAAGAGTCCTAAAAGTTACCCAATATATAACATAATTGTTTATAATATGTGAAAATAAGATAAATGACCTATTTACTTCTCCGTTCATTTTTATTTGTTCACTTTTCTATTTTGAGATGTCAAACAATACTTGTCTATTATGAACCCAATGGATAATTTATCTATTTTTTTCATTTTATCCTTGATATTAAATACAATACATCACTCATTGTATTTTTCAAAGTTTAAAGTTTATTACTCCCTTCGTTTCGTATTAGTTGGCCCATGTGGACTTGACACACCTATTAATCAAAATATTTAATAGATTTTTTTTTTTACCAAATTAGTTTTATTAATTATGCTTTGAAAATATAAATTTGAGTATATACACTTTATTTAGTTATTTAATAATAGGGGTAGAGTTGAAAAAAACATAATAAATTCTCTTGATTTTATGAAAAGAATAACTAAATTGAAACAAATACTTTTAAAAAAATGGTCAATTAAAATAAAATGAAGAAAGTATATTCAAAGGGTGTAATATCACTTATATATTTATTATTTAGTATTAAGTAAAAAGCGGACAAATATTTATGGACGAAGGGAGTAATAGATTGTCTAATCTCTTTGTCTAATTAAATTCATTTTATTTTTTCTTAACTTGGGTAATGATGTACATCAAGTTCCAACTGTTTGTATGATATCCTTTTCAAAGGGTTGGGGACAAGGGGAGCATAAACGACAGTGCAAGTCATTATGATTTGCTTAATTAATTAGCTAATGCTGCAGTTAATATAGCAATTTGATGGAATCTGTCATGATTATATGTAGATGCAAAGTGGCTCTTGTTGAACCATAATACTTCCTCCGTCTCATTTTACCCGCCTCAAATTAGAATAACATAACTATTAAGAAAAATAATAAATAACGTGGTTAGTTTATCATAATACCTCTATTAAATAATATTTATATTTTAATTTAAAAAAAAAGTAATTAATGCAAAGGATAAAACATGATTTTTTTTTTTTATCTTATCTTAATAAGTAAAAAAAGATAAGTAAAATAGGACACCAAATTAAAAAATTTAGAACGAATAAAATAGAACGGAGAAAGTACTTATAAAAGAATGGTTGCGCCCACAGCATATGGCGGCTGAGCTTATTAATATCCTCCTATCGCGATCAAGCTATCATGGTGAACTTTTTTTTTAATAGGGGTCGGCTCATCGATTTCAACTACTCCCTACATTTTATTTTACTTGTTTCAAATTAACTTAATATATTAATTAAAAAAAATAATTAATAACATAATTAGTTTATCATAATATTTCTATTAAATAATTTTTATATTTTAATTTGAAAAAAAGGTAATTAATATAAAGGGTTAAACATGAATTTTTTTTTTATCTCTTTCTTAATTTGTAAAAAATGACAAGTCAAATTAAAAAATTTGAAACAAGTAAAATGGGACGGAGGAAGTATTTTTTATATTGTTTAAAATTTATAAAATTAAAATTGAAGATAGAGTTGATGATTGTTTATTTTTTATTTTTTTAAAAGAAAAAAGCAATTCTGCAAAAGAAAAAAGATAGCTTGCATTTTATTGGAAATTTATGAAAATGAAGTTGGGAAACAAGTTTGAATCACTTCCTAATTTATTTTTTTAAGATTATAATTATTATAAAAAGTGAAAAAAGTATTTTGAAAAAAAAAACGTGAATAGTTATCCTGACCCAACGGCTCCTCAAATCCCTATTTCTTTCTCAAAAATTATAATCATAAACTTACAAAGATAATTATGATGAAAGTTAGAAACGTCGTCAACTTCGATTAATATTAAAAATGGAATTATGACACCTAATTACAAGAGGTTGGTAAGAGTTTTTAACCCAAGATATCAACCTTGTCAATTGCCATACGTGGGACAATTCAATACCTTATCAGTTGTTTTTGATTGTTTTTAAAGAATTGTATAGTGGACAACTGAAAGTCATTATTGAAATTTAAGGGAGGTTATTTGCACATAATTAGACTTGAACCACTTTTCACCTGTCATAAGTTATTGTGCTTACCTCCTCTCGTACCAAGTGGTTTAACTAAGTTCACATTTTCTATGGGAAACCTCATTGCCTGCTAGGTTTTTGTCAACATCAGTTAAGACTGACTCTGATTATCTTGTTTAACTTTTAACTACGTAATAAATGAGGAAAAACATCTAACCTTTTCTTGACATTTTATCATCTCATTTCAACCTTATAAATAACTTTCTTTGCTTAATCAATATTGAATTTCTCACAAAAAACTTGATACATGAATTAAATCAACGATGTAAGTTGGAATTTCGAAAAAGATATCACGAAGAGAGTCGCTAACATTAGATTAAGTGGGTGTTTGGATGGACTTCTTTTTAGTGGCTTAAAAGTCAAAAGTTTGTAGTACTTTTTAAGCTAAAATAAAGTGTTTTGCCAAACTCCTTCAAAAATAAAAAAAAATGTTTAAAAATAAAAAATATTTAAAAATAAGTCAATTCAAACACTCTTTAAAGCTGAAAAACATGTGACTGTTTATACGACTTAATGGGTAAAAATACAAAAAAGTATTTACTTTTCACAGGCTATATACTTTATTTAAGTTGTACTTTAAAGGACATAAATATCTTTTTGGTTAAGAAAACAGAACAGGAAGAAGCAAGGCAACCTGAAAATGCAACTTCATTACATAGAGCAAACTGAACATGCATGTGCAACAGTATTCCAAAACAGGTAAAAGAGGAACCATAACAAGTACAATTCAAGAAATAGCACTCAAGCAGATAAATTTACAACAACTAGCCTTGCTTCGTTCTTCCAAATTTTTCATCATCTGTTTCAGAACACCCCTGTTCTTCTTGAAGCAACAGCACAGCTTCTACTTCTCGTAAACACATCGGTACTCACTTTGACATCGTCACCAAAATCACACGGCTTATCTTCATCGATTCTTCCAATTGCAGCAGATCGACTCCTAGGCACAGCATTAACATTTTTAGCAAGTGATTTTTGCCTCAGAAGGTCTGCTTCCACTTTCCTAACGAGACTTTTTCTAGAAGCAATTCGTACTAGCTCCCTGAAATCTTCATCACAGCTACTTGACACAGACGAATTGACACTGAAACTTCTAGGCAAAGCAGAGATTTGTGGAACCCCAATGACACTGCCATAGCCAATTTTTCCAGAACAATCCATCAGGCTATGGACGTAACAGTCCCTGGCTTTACTCAAAATTCTAATGGGTGCTTTTATGCACTTCTTAATTCTGCTCTCTTTGTTACCCTCAGAGCTCATTTTCTAACTACGATCAGGGAGAAAATAGTGAAAGTTCGACCGTCGAATGTTGATATTAGTGGCCGATATATATGTATACAAACAAATATGTAGTAAGAAAAAAGACTGACAGCAAGAAAATTAATTAAGTGGGGTAAAAGCAACTTAAAAGTTTTAATTATCGAAGAGGCTATATTGGTGGGAGTATTTATAATTTCGTTGGGACAGATTGGCATCAAAATTGAAGCATGACGAGTGACATTTGATAGAGAAATGAGAATATTAAAAAGGGTTAGCTCCTCCTTGTCGCAAGTGGTGTGAAGAAAATCTTATCATTAACCACAAACTAATTAAAAAAAAATCAAAATTAAAAGAAAAAAAAGTGTCATATAAACTGAAATAGAATTATGGAATTAGAATATTATATAAGAAATGATTCAACTTTATATACCGTGTAAATGGAAAAAAATAAATTGTTCTATTTTTGAAGATCCTGACATTAATGGATGATCAGTTATAATTAATATTGATTAAGGTAACAGAAGAGTATATGATAAGTGTATAAATTGATTTATAAAAAATTTGTGTGGGACGTGATGACCAAAGACTTCATAATGACTGAGCCCAAAAGAAGGATAAAATTATGGCGGACCAAGTCCCAATACAGCTTAATCTTCAATATAATACAAAAGATAGTGCTAAATGGCCACAAAAATTTGATCATAATTATATATATATTTTTTTTAAATAGATAAAGTTATTTAATTTTTAAAGTAAAGAGATAAAAATATTAAAAAAATTAACTAATTTATAGTGTGAACATAATTTTTTTCTATTACGATCAAATTATGATAAAAAAATTATGGTCGAAAGGACCTTTCCTTTTAAAAAAGCCCATGCCGTAATCGAGATGACAAAATACCATTAATTTAAGTGAACATTATTTGTTAAAACAGTACGCAGAAAGTTGATTCACTAATATGATAATGACGACGAATTAAAGAACACAATTCAGAAGACTGGTAATTGCATTTGGAGGAAAATTACAAATTACAAATTACAAAACAAATTTCCATTTTTCAAACTTCCCTAATCAATTCATTTCCTATTTCCTTTAAGCTAACAAAAGATTAAAAAATGAAGAAGATAATAATAACCGTTTCTTAAGTCAGTCGTCGTTTGATATTTAGTATCGATATTATTGTTTTCTCATGTTGGTCGTCGTATATGCCAATATATGTTAGTAACACTGTCCAATTTTTTTTTAATTATATTAAATATAAATATTCTTTTTATTTGTTCAATTTAAAAATTAAGAGATAATTATTATTTCATACCTACTTTATTTTTATTAATAAATATTATTCATTTATCAATACTACTTTCATCGTTTCAAATTACTTGATATATTTACTTTTACATAATTTTTAAGGAGAAATTAGCAAGTGATGCAAATTCGCTAATATGAATTGATTAGATGAATCTTCTTCAATTAATACGGGTATAATTAGAAAAAAATGATAATTATCTTTTGAATTCTTAAACATGTCAATTATGTGATTATAAACTGACTTTTAATAAATGGGGGCGGTATAGTGAATTAAAAATTTTATTTTATTTATTGCTTCTTAAAAAATAAATAAGTAAAGATAGACGGATGGACTATTACGGTATTAATAACAGTTTTGGACAAATTCTTGTAATTAGTTGAAGGAGGGACAGACCCGATTTTTTACTAGATTTAGGCCAAAATCCCTATGGCAAATTAATACAGCTAGAAATATGTGACAGCAAAATAGTTGCTACGAATTAATCCATACATAAGATGCTGATGATTTTGGTTCATGTTGTTGGAAGATCTGTTGAATTGCCTTACGTTGAAAGTATAATCACCTGTTTTATTGTACTAGTTGTAATTATAGCCTAAGATCTACCTATACATTGTAATCTAGCTACCTGAGATTGAAAAAAATGTTGTATCTTAATATGCGTTACTTTTTCCTTCTTTTTTATTTGACATTATTTTTCTAATTAAAGTTGTATTTTTTTTACTAGTTAGTTTTGATATATTAAGAAAAGACAAATTAATTTTTTTATTTTATTTTAGCATTAATTATTTATTCTCTAAATCATTTTCAAGACATACTATTCTAAATAACAATTAATAGGAATAATATAATAAAATAGTTATATCAATAATTGATTTCTGCGCAGGTCCGGATGGTTATGGTAGTGCTTTTTTTAAAGCATCCTGGGAGATAGTAGAGGAAGATGTAGTGGAGGCGGGTTCTGGAGTTCTTCAATAATGGAAAGTTGCTCAAACAGTTAAATGCTACAAACATTGTTGTTATTCCTAAAGTTGATTGTCCTAAGAATGCTAGTCAATACAGGCCCATTTCTTGCTGTAATGTCCTATACAAATGCATATCTAAAATGCTTTGTAGTAGATTAAAAGAAGCAGTAGGACACATAGTCGCACACAACCAGGCTGCATTTGTGCATGGTAGATCCATGGTGCATAATGTGCTTAAATGCCACGATTTACTCAGGCACTATGGAAGGAAGACAACACCAAGGTGTTTAATGAAGATTGATCTTCGGAAAGCATATGATATGGTGAGTTGGGAGTTCCTGCAGGAGGTGTTACAAGGATATGGATTTCCGGACAAATTTATTAAGATGATAATGACCTGTGTTACTTCTCCTAAGTACACTATCAAATTGAATGGTGAGGGGTATGAATTCTTTCAGGGTCAAAGAGGGCAGAGACAAGGGGACCCTACTTCACCCTTGCTCTTTTTCCTAGTGATGGAGTACTTGACAAGAACTTTTAATTGCATGAGCTTGCTGCCAGACTTCAAATTCCAACCTATGTGCAAGAATACTAAATTGACTCACTTGATATTTGCTGATGATTTAATGGTATTTTGTAAAAGAAAAGAACTTGCTGTCACAAAAGTGAAAGAAGCACTGGATCATTTTACAGCAGCAACTGGATTGGAAGCAGACATGGAAAAGTCTAGTATTTTCATAGCTGGAGTAACAGATCAGGTGAAATCAAACCTGCTGGCTATCACTGGTTATACCTTGGGTGAATTTCCAATTAAATACCTGGGGATGCCTCCAACCTCAAAGAATTGGAATAAGCTTGATAGCCAACAGTTAGTGGATAAGATCACTAGTAGGATTACTACAGGTTATGCCAAGAAACTGTCATATGCAGGAAGGCTGCAAGTATTGAATGCAGTTTTATTCTCTATTCACAGTTTCTGGGGATCAACTTTTATCCTCCCTCAGTGTATACTTAAAGAAGTTGATAGGAAGTGCAGATCGTGTATGTGGAAAAACAGAGGCAAACAAGAAGCCTTGCTTAGTCGTTTGGGAGAAAATCTGTGTACCCAAGAAGTAAGGGGGCCTGAAAATCAAAAACTATAGAGTATGGAACATTGTATCTGTTGGGAAGCTTTTATGGCAAATTGTAGTTGATAAAGCTTCTCTTTGGTTGAGATGGATACATGGAGTGTATATGAAAGATGCAACTACTTTTTAGGAGCATAGAGCACCCCAAGATAGTAGTTGGTATTGGAGGAAGTTGAATTCCCTAAAGGATCAAATGAAGGACTGGTATATTGGGAATGTATATAAGCTCACTGCAAATGGAGCTTACTCCATTACAAGTAGTTATTTGCAATTGATAGGAGCACAAACAAAGTTGAATGTTGTTGAGCTCATCTGGACCGTTGTAGCTCAACCTCGACATAGGATGATCACATGGTTAGTGTAGACACCTAATTTTATCCTCCCAAAATATCATTTTTACCCATTTTTACCTTATCCTACCGTGTACCCCCAACCCGTGTGATAATCCCTCCACAAAATGACAAAAATAACAATCCCCTAGCTAATTTTATCTTATCCTAACAACCTACCCAATCAAAATAAACCACATCACACCTACCCTACCCTACAACTACACAATTCCATAGGCATATATACAACAAAAAAGGAAATCATCGGGGGGGATCCATTTTTTCCATTACACAGAGTTCCATTTTTTTTCTTCCTTTTCTTCTTCACGATTCACACACACTCCTCACATCCTCATAAAAGACACTCACTGAAATTCCCTATTTGGATACAATTAAGAATACACACACATACGAAAACCAATGAGAGGCTCTCATTCACAAGGAAAATCGCACACACACCACACTGAGATTCAATCAAAAAATACAGATCCAACAAAAAGGGGAGAAACATATTCACAACAACTTGGGGGTTCACCATTTTTTTTGGGGCCATTTAACAATACACAGATTGGAGACAGTATATTCTCTCCATTCTTTTTTCCATTTTTAGAGAATACACGCACCTACCTCTACAAGACAGAGAGTTTTCCTCTTCACACAAACGAAAAACCTCACCACTCTCAATATACACCATTAACAATATACTCCCTTACTGAAGACGCATACAGGGGTCCTCCATCATCATACATACACAACTTCTTCTCCACATAATTCACGCACAGAAAAAAGGCACACACAACAAAGAAAAACGAGAGTAGGAAGTTTGTTTGAGGGAGATCCGGCGAAGAAACTGGAAAACGGCGAGAAACCTGATTCCTTTTCGCATTTTTCGGTGATATCTGCGCCGGAATCGGCGTTATCGGTGTCCAATTTGTCCGTTCAATGGGTCTAGTCTAAAATCCCCAAAATTTTCTCCGTATTTCGTTGGTTTCTAGCTAAATCTGGCCGAAAATATCAGGGTCGTCGAAATCTGACTTTTCCTGTTGTTTTTTCCTACTGTCAGTTAGCCGGAGCTCGGATTGTACGGGTTTTTAGTTTTCTGTCGTTGAGTTTTTGGGTTCGTCTATTTTGGCGTTTCATCGGCGATGTCAGTCCTCGGAGTTTTCATGTTCAAATTGTGTCAACATTTGTGATTTGGATTCCGTATTAAGAGTTTTTCATCACTGGTTTTGGAGCTGTCCAGTTATTATTTTTAATACCGGGTTTGGTTTGATCATTGTTGAGGTTCCTGTTCGAGGATTTTGATTTCAAATTTCTTTATTATCAACGAAAACAAGTTCTATTGAGTTCGTAGCTATCAGTTTTTGGGTTTCAAATTTCTCAATACCAAATTGGAAGTCATCGTTGTTGAGGTTTTGCTCGGGATATTCGGACGCGGTCTTCGTCTTTTCACTCGATTAATATTTGAGTTTGAAACCTACGAATCGAGGTCCAATTCTATTTCCCTCTTTTATTTAATGTTTATTATATTTGGTGTGTTGGAGTGAATATTGTGTTTGGTTGATGATTGTGACGTGGTGATATGTTTCGATATTGTGTTTGAGCAATCGTGATTACTGTGGTTGATATTGATTGATTGATTCACGTGAATGAAGGAATTGAACGATTTGAATTCATGTGGGAATAAGTGGGGCGAGAATTGAAAACTTGATATAATTAGTGAATTTTGATTAGTTTGATTCATTAGTTGTTTGACTTGAAATAAACGTTAATTGAATTTGGTAGTATCAAGATACACCGATTGGAATAGGCAAGATGTAGGTCGGGTAGGAAAATCTAGAGATTATGGGTTGATTGAATGTTTGAAATTTGATTGAATGGTTTGATTTTATCACTTTTGAATCAATTGTATAATTTGGCCAGGGAATGCCCCGAAGTATCTGTATATATTTATTCACCGGGGAATGCCCCGAGGTATCATGTAGCCGGAGGACGTTCGTGATGAAGGACCGAGGCGTCGGGTAGAGCATTAGTCTAGAATTAATTCAGAGTAGGATTTATTTTTACAATTTTTTTTATTTTTGGACTGTATAATTGGACTGGACACTAAATTTTGGATTGTTTTATCTTGTTTGCTTGATTGATTGTTTTGCATGTTTTGTGTGGTTTATATATTCATAATGTCAAATTATCCTATACGCTCCGCCAAGCGACCATGGTCAAACCACGGGATCGAGGGGTGCCTAACACCTTCCCCTCGGTCAACAGAATTCCTTAGCCGGAATATCTGTTTGCAAACCAGTTTTAAAGAGCCAAACCATTTCGAAAAGAATTTTCCAAAGGTGACTTGGCACACCGGATTATGCCAAGTGGCGACTCTGAATTTAATTATAAAAAAATCCTTTTCGAAACAGAATTTTTATTTTTTTTCACTTAATAATAAAACCCTTTCGAACTTAAAAATTAATCTTTTAGAGTACGAAAAAAAGAGGTGTGACAGCTCTGGCGACTCTGCTGGGGACATTTTCAGAATTCGGTCTTATTTTTTGAGTCGTATCGGCTTTGTTTGGCATTATGGGTGTATAAACATTGTTTGTGATTATTGTTTGTGTTATTGTTATCACTGTTGTGCATTTTCATGCTCTTTGTGCACAGTATTTATCCTATATGTTATCTCTTTTATATCTGACATCATGTGTCTAGCCCCAGGCCTTCTTTCTGTAACAAGTCCGTAGTACACGTGTTGTACACGACCTCTAGTTGAGTCACCCTTATTTTAGGGGGGGAGCCGTCGGTGTTATGGAGTAGGTGGAAAGTAAAGCAGCCACTATCGACCATATGCTCCCCCGAACAGCCTTGTTAGTGAACCACAACGTAGGTCAGCCTTTAGGTCATGCTTATGTGCATCATACTGAGACCTAGCGGGACCCACATGACCCTTTGTAAGAGACTCACCTCTAAAGCATCCCTACGTGCTAACTGTTGCATCTTTAAGGGTAATGTGGTCATTTGACGGACTGATTTAAAAAAAAAACATTTGTTAGGAGTAAGGTGCGTAGGCAAAAAATGAAAATGAATTTTTTTTTTTTAGAAAAAGTGAGTCGAAAAGAATGAATCAAAAGGAGTGTCGTAGTTTATTTTAGAGTTCTTTATGGCTTTTGTTCTTCACAATCCAAAAACTCAAAAAGATATTTTTTATGTTTTGCATTTATCTTCTCAAAGTACCGTAAGTTCAACAAAAAAGAGAAAAAAAATGAGGGTTTTGTTTGCCTTTTCTACTTGTTTGTCAAAAGCAAAAATACCAAAAAGATTTTTCTTCATAATTGGTGGTGTCAGTCTTGGTTGAAGTGTCTAGTTGAAAATCAAAAAAAAGTTTTTATTCGTTTGTTTTTGGTTGTGTCTCTTAAGTTAGGGTCAATTTATTAGTTAATCTTTAATTGTCCAATCTGGACGAACTACGCACCCCTGATTCTCCTCTTTCGGGATGTGAGATACGTAGGCAACCTATTGTTGGTTCGGGGATCTTATTTCAAAAATTCAAAAATATTTTCTTCACTCTTCATTTAGTGTAGGTGTTTCATATACAACTTTAAAAGAAAACTACAAAAAGATTTTTCTTTAATAGGTTTAAGTTCCATTTTCATATGAAATTTAAAACTGAAAACCCAAAAAAAGATTTTCTTTGGTAATCATAGATTTCACTTTGTATAGGGATGTTAAAGCTGAAAAATTCAAAAATATTTTCGTCAATTCTTTTGACAAATTGTTTTTTTCTTTTCTTCTTAAAATTTCGAGAAAAAAAAAAGAAAAAAGAGTTCAATTGGCCATTTTGGCAAGACTTCACGAACTACGCACACCTGATTCTCCTCTCTAAGGGGTGAGATACGTAGGCGCCCTTCTTGAGTTCGGTGATCTTTTCAAAAAAAAATAAAATAAAAAAAAATAATAAGAAGTTTTGAAAAAATGTTGAACTCTAACATATTTGTTGCCTCTTGTTCAGTTAGTCTAACGTGGTTGGTTTGGGGCTTCCTGGTTGGTCCTCCATATCACACAAAATCCAAGGAAGGTTTAGTTGTGTCCAACAAGGATATAGAGAGTTGCACCATGGATGAAACAAAGAGTCAGGAAATTGAAAGTTTAAAGGAAGAGAATTTGAGACTGAGACAACAAATGATGGAAATGTACCGAGCTTGGGCCAGTGGGCTGCCTCCACCTTCGTTCCCTACTTTTGACCCTGCAAATACCTTGAGTCTTCCACCAAAATCGCAAAGTCAATTTCCTACTGTTGTTGATGCACCACAGCATGCCTCAGAATCCATTCCACGTCAAATGCACCTCAAAACTTCCACCACTCTTTCTTTATCTCCTCAGTATAAGTCTACCACATTCACAACACCGCATACCGTCTGTGTTTTTGTTGCTCAACCTTCTACTAAGGCTTCCACTTTGTCTATCAATCCAACATTTGTGCTTCCCCAGTCCACTAGTGAATCCACGTTCAATACCGTTGATGGTCATTGGTATACTCTTGAGCCTACAGTTAAGTTAAGTGGACCGCTAAAATTTCTTACTAAGAAGCCTAGCATGCCAAAAGAGCCAGAGAAAATAGTTGGGAAAGTGAAGAGTGTAGAAAATGATATAAAAAATTTCCCTGGACTATGGGCTATGAAGATGTTTCATATAAAAACTGGGGCATGTCTTCAAGTGTTAACCTTCCTCCCAGCTCTGAGACATCAAAATTTGGGGAGCCTGATGGACAGAAGGATTCTGTGAAACATTCGGGACGACATTGCAATCAACCAAGGAAAACTAAAGGAAAGAAGAAGGAAAATGCACCTATTGTCATAACAGGGCCAAAGCAGAGTTTGAGATGTCCAACCCACCAATACTGTCAGCCTCAATCCCGAGCTTACATATCAGATCCACATAACCACTTACATCAAGGTTTCTTTCTCCAAAATCCAAGAAATCCCATTCCACTTCCTCGATATCCTGTGAACAATACACAATTGTATGTTCATCCATCTTCTTATCCACAATGGCATGCACCTGTCCCTCAACATCGTCCTCGACCCCCACAAATTTACCAAGGGACCTCTAAATCCAAATTTTATCCGATGCCAGAGTTCGCAAAGAGGAGGAAGGAAAAAGATAATTTCACTCCTATTGGGGAATCCTATGCAAGTTTATTCCAGAGATTGGTACAACAGGGCATGATCACTCCTCTCCTTGGATATACTCCTGACCCACATTCAAGAAGTTTTGATCCTAATGTACGGTGTGCATATCATTCTGATGTTCAGGGTCATAGTACTGAAGATTGTCGCACTTTGAAAAGAGAAATAGAAAAGATAATTCAAGATAAATTGATTGTGGTGCAAAACATTGGACCTTCGACCATCCCACAGAGTTCTTCACCAGCACGCGGTACTGTACAATATGTGGGAGGCAATGAGTTAAGCATGGGGATCCAGAGCTTATTTATCGAAGAAAATATGTCTGACAGTGGTGGAGGCTCTAGTCATGTTGATATGCAAACCAGTGGCTAATATGTCAGGCTGAGCAATTGAAAAGTCACCCCTCTCCCTACTAGGAAGAGGTCTGGTAGCTTGTTTTATTTTATTTTCTGCTATTCGAATTATTTCAGGATTGTAGTTCTGGATCTATCTTGTTTTGTCCTTTTGTTGTTTATGTTCAAACCCTTCTATCTTTTGTTTCAACTAAATGAAGTGTCCCATTTTTCTTTGTGTTTTAAATTTGTGTTGTTCGTTTGTTTTCTTTACATAGTATATTTTATGTTGATTCTTCGTGATATGACATTCTAGCAAAATTTTCAGCCAGATCTTAAAATCCACTTGATCAGGAAGCATTGGATCAGAGAGTTAAAATTATGAAAATAAAGTATATGAGAAAATAGATAGAGTGTTGGGGCATTTGGTGACAAGTTGAAGTCTTCTTTGAAAATTAAGGCAATTATTTTGAGATTACAAGATTAACTTGGTCATCAATTGAAATACATGTCTCAATTAGATCAAATAGTGGCCGCGTGAACAGAAAGAAAATCAACTTCACAAAATCATGAGTCATTCAATGTGAGGAATGTGCAACAAAAGTGGAGTTGTATGCCATATATATGCAGAAGAAATAGTGATGCATAGACTCAGTCAAAGTTAATGTTGTAAAAGATGTCAAAAGATCTTCATCTTTCACTTTCATATTGCATGATATGTACTTGCATTTTCAAAGATTGATATGACGAAGGCATTTCATTCTGCCATCCAAACATTTTGTCATCCTTTGATTACCCCATTTGAGCTTTAGTCTTATTTTCTTTCATACACCTCTTTTGGAATCAATATAGTCAGCAAAGCTCGAAAGAAAAAAGTTGAACAAAACAATAGTCAGAAAAGTTCAAAAAAAGAAGAAGAGAAGAGAGAAAAAATGTATCAAAAAAAAAGAAAAAAAGAGTGTGAAGAAAAATAGAGTCGAAAAAAAAAAGAAAAAAAAAGAAATCAGAATCAAGCAAAATGTCACGCCTCAAATCCTATTGGGGCGGATTGGCACCCGTAACCGAGGAGGCCCGGGAGAATCAGCTCATAACCTTATACTTCCCATGCATACCTCTATGACAACCCGAAATTCGGACAACATCATGTCGCATATAAAAGGAAATAATCACCTGTATAAGCTCGAGCACACATATACATGTATATACAATACTTGGCCGTTGGAGCCATCACGTCTATTAACAAAACACTACCTTGATTGTACATTAGGTCTACAAAGCCTCTAGACAAAATACAGAGTTTAACTAAGGTCGGGACACACCCCGCCATATAACTAACTTCTATACAATACCAAAAGTGACTGGATATGACACGGAAAGCTCCGAAGCAAACTGGAGCTCACCAAAAGCAACTGGATATCCTAGCTCCTACGTGTGCGGTGTATGAGCTGAGGTACCTGTGCCTACAACATGGAATGCAGGTTCCCCGTGGGGGATGTCAGTACGAAATATGTACTGATTATGTAAAGTTGTAGATAATCACATATGATATAGGAGCTCAATAGAAATCAGAAACAAGTGAATAAATCGTAATAGGAGTGGACCACACTTACTAGAACTTGTGAAAACCTGTACATTGTATTTATTCAATTACTTTACCTTCGTTCTTATCATCTTTGTGATCATTACTGTACTGTACTATGACCATTAGGTTGCCTCCAATACATATCAACTGGGATCAATCAATGATAGGCTTATGCCCCTGGGATACCACCCATAAATACATAAATAGGGATCGACCCATGATAGGCTTATGCCCCTAGGATACCACCCGATAAGAGAGAACTTCCATCACTTAGTTCAATTAATCTTTAAGATTGTTATTTCGGACGCCACCACATTTTTGATACTTTGAAACAATGATACATCAATAAGAGACATATAAATAGACCATCAATGCAATAAAAATGAAGTAAGAACTCATTGGAACATCAATGAAGGGTTTTGGAGTCATCAATGTCATAACAATGAAGTAGGAACTTATTGGTATATCAATGAAACGTTTTAGAGTCATTAATAGCACATGGATCTTTTTTGAGTAACTGGATACCTTCTGACATTCATTAGTGCAATAAACATGTAAGATTTGGAAAACAAGTAAGTATTGGAATGTCTTGACATCTTGTAGGGTGGAAACAAGTTCATTGGTAACGTAGGACATCATATAAAACCATTATGGATCACATGTTATTGAATAACTTTGGAAACTTTCTTAATAGAACAATTGTTCACTTTCATGCCAAAGATATGGTATAGAGTATGCTTTACATACCTGACTGTCAACCTTCAATACTAGTCCCAAATGGACTTCCCGTCTTTTTTGGATTACTTATCTACAATGAACATATATAACAATCTAGTATTAGCAACCAAACGTCACAATTCAATTATTTGAATTCACCAAACTAGTGGTTAAGTAGTAAGCCTTAATTACACCATAAAGGGTGTCACTTTAACCCTCTTATACTCCAATTACATTCACATGCCATGCATATTCATACAACATCCTCCAATATCAAGTTTGGATTCATTTATCCTTCCAACCAATCCATTAAACCAAATTGAGCCATAGACATAAATAATCATCAATTCAATAGTATATCACCATATCCACCTTCCATAACTCAATTACCATATCCACCTTCCACAATTCAATACAATCAAACCATGCAAAATAGTCCATAACCCTATGTCCATCACCTTTCAATAACAACCAATACATATAATCCTCTATCACACATATACATATGGAAAAGAACAAAGGCAAACAATAGTCATACCTTTGAATTCACCTCTTGATTATGCAATCCTGTTTGCACAAATAATGGGTGTCGTTCGAAGCTCTCGAGATGACAAACGTAGTTATCGGATTACTTTGGAATTTCTACGGTTGAATCAAAAGTAATTTAAAGGTCAAATTTGGCTAGGGTTTGTTCTTTCTCAATGATTGATGATGAAAATGAGTTTTTAAACTCATATACATTTACATATACACATATTCCCGTCCATAATATAATTGGAAATGACCAAAGTGCCCTTAAAATTTAAATAATGTCAAATCTGTCCTTTGGTGAACTGTTTTGATAAGCTAAAGTAGATCGAGTATAACTCTTTGTTCCGATATCTAATTTGGATGAAATTTGTATCGTTGGAAATATAATTCAAAGGGATTTCATTTCATATAAAGTAGCCCACCCAGTTCATCCTGTACAAGGAGTTATGGACGTTTGAAGTTGACCCTAAAAATCTATTTTGATAGGCTAAAATAAAACGGATATAACTCCTTACTAAGACGTTGGATTTGGATGAAACCAATTGCATTGGAAACAAGACTCAAAGATCTTTCTTTTCATAGGTAGAATATCTCACATTTCATTATATTAGGGTAGTTATGATCATTCGAAGTTGACCCAAAAATTCGGCTGGCCTCAGTAGTTTGTGTGCAGGAAATTTTCCTGCACATTTACTATTCCCAAATATCCCGGCCACCGTTTTATAGTTTCGAACGTGCTCGATTATATCCGAAACCTATCCGTATTTGAAAATCTTTATATCGTTGGAAAGCTTATTCAATAACCTTCGCATGGAACCATCGACGGGCAAATTTTGGTATAAATAAAATAAAAAATTAATTCCATATAAATAAGACCAATACACGTACTTGAATACGCCAATACACATACTTGAATATGGGGTGTTACATCCTTCCCCCTTTAGGACATTCTTCCTCGAATGTTAGAGTAGTTATTCAACCAAAACAAGTTCAAGTCCATCATTAATATTCACATCATCACATAAATACTATGCATATATAAAAAAAACTTACTTGTTAATGTTCTAACTTCGTTTCTTGAACTTCCTCTTTATCTTTGAACAAATGAGGGTACTTAGATTTCATTGCTTCCTCGGCTTCCCATGTAATCTCTTCCCTTTGACGATTTCTCCAACGTACTTTCACAGATGCTATCTCTTTATTTTTCATCTTCTTAACTTGGCGATCTAGAATAGCAATAGGCACTTCCTCATAGGTAAGATCTTCCGCAACTTGCACATCCTCAGTAGAAGTGTTATGTGATGGATCTCCGATGTACTTTCGAAGCATTGACACATGAAATACCGGATGTACTGATGAGAGCTCTTGGGGTAGCTCTAATTCATATGCAACTTGTCCAAACCTTCGAGTGATCTTATACGGGCCTATATAATTTGGACTCAACTTCCCTTTCTTGCCAAATCTCATTACCCCTTTCATTGGTGATACCTTCAAAAATACCCAATCACCTATAGAAAACTCTAGCCCTCTCCTTCTACTATCCGCATATGACTTGTGTCGACTTTAGTCTGTTTTCAGTCGTTGTTCAATTACTTTAACCTTCTCTATGGCTTGATAAACAAGATCCGGTCCAAACAAAAGAGTTTCACCCACTTTGAACCATCCTATTGGGATATACACTTCCTTCCATATAAAGCTTCATATGTTGCCATTTTGATACTTGAATGATAGCTATTATTGTTGGCAAACTCAATAAGAGGTAAATGATCATCCCAGTTGCCCTTAAAATCTATTACACAAGCTCGTAGCATATCTTCAAGTGTTTGGATTGTACGTTTTGCTTGTCCATCTGTTTGAGGGTGAAAAGGTGTACTCAACTTCACTTGTGTTACTAAACACCTCTGAAAAGACTTCCAAAAGTTTGCGGTAAATTGGGTTCCCCGATCTAATATAATAGAGATTAACACTCCATGTAATCGGACTATCTCTTTAATGTACAGCTTCGCATACTCTTCAACTGTGTAAGTGGTCCTAACTGGTAGGAAATGTGTGAATTTTGTAAGCCTATCAACAATCACCCATATAGAATCAAACTTCTGGGATGTACGAGGCAAACCAATAGCGAAATCCATGTTGATCATGTCCCACTTCCAGCTTGGAAGACCAATGCATTGCATATAACCTTTGGGTTTTTGGTGCTCAACTTTAACTCTTTGACAATTTGGACATTCAGCTACAAATTCTGCAATGCTCTTCTTCATGTCATTCCACTAATACATATATTTTGAATCTTGATACATTTTGGTTGATCCTGGATGAATGGAATATCTTGAACAATGTGCCTCTGTCATAATCTTCTTTCTTAGCTCGTCTACATCTGTCACACACAATCGGTTTTGGCACTGAAGTACTCCTTCTCGCATAAGCTTAAATGCCTTGGTCACACCACTCTGAACATTCTTCTTAAGCTGTAATAAAATAGGATCTGCATATTGCTTCTCTTTCACTTCAGCTACTAATGAAGATTCCGCAGCATTATGTACGATAAGCTCTTTATCTGGAGTTTCAAGAAGGCGAACTCTCAAACTAGCTAACTGGTGAAGATATTTAATCATCCCTTGCCTTTCTATAGGTGCCATCATAGCCTTACGACTTAACGCATCAGCTACCACATTTGCTTTCCCTGGATGGTACAAGATATCAACATCGTAGTTCTTTAATAGTTCAAGTCATCTCCGCTGCCTTAAATTTAGATCCTTCTGATTAAAAATATATTGCAAGCTCTTATGGTCAGTATATATATCAACATGAACCCCATATAAGTAGTGGCGCCATATCTTTAAAGCAAAAATAACTGCTGCCAGCTCAAGATCGTATGTAGGATAATTTTTCTCATGTGGCCGCAATTTCTAGAAGCATATGCTATTACCTTACCAGGCTGCATCAATACACATCCTAAACTAATTCTGGAAGCATCACAATACACTGTATACCCTTCGGTGACTTCTGGAAGTACCAACACGGGTGTAGAAATGAACTTGTTCTTTAAATCTTGAAAACTCTTCTCACAGACATCATTCCATTGAAATTTGGATACTTTATGGGTTAGCTTAGTTAAGGGTGCTGAAATGGAAGAAAAGCCTTCAACAAACCTTCTATAATAACCGGCCAACCCGAGAAAACTACGAATCTCCGTAGGCGTCATGGGTCTTGGCTAGTTCTTCACAGCTTCTATCTTTTGAGCATCAACCTTTATCCCTTCACTAGATACAATATGACCCAAAAATGCCACCGACTTTAACCAAAACTCACATTTAGAGAACTTTGCATAAAGCTTACAATTACGAAGAGTCTGCAATGCTTGTCGTAAGTGATTGGCATGGTCCTCTTCTAATCTAGAATAAACTAGAATATCATCTATAAAAACTATCACAAATATATCCAGGAATGGCTTAAACACCCTATTCATCAAATCCAAAAAAGCTGTGGGTGCATTTGTTAGCCCAAATGACATTACTAGAAACTCATAATGACCATACCGTATTTGGAAAGCTGTCTTGGGTATATCCTTCTCTTTGACCCTCACTTGGTGGTAACCTGACCTCAAATCAATCTTAGAAAAGCACTTGGCGCCCTGTAACTGATCAAATAAATCATTAATTCTTGGGAG
The DNA here is from genome assembly GCA_030864215.1 of Capsicum pubescens. Classification (NCBI taxonomy): domain Eukaryota; kingdom Viridiplantae; phylum Streptophyta; class Magnoliopsida; order Solanales; family Solanaceae; genus Capsicum; species Capsicum pubescens. Next base: position 192,057,183 of record CM061539.1, on the reverse strand, counting down.
AGGATATTTATTCTTAATAGTCACCTTATTCAATTGCCGATAATCAATACACATCCTCAGCGAGCCATCTTTATTGCGCACAAATAACACTGGTGCTCCCCAGGGGGACATACTAGGCCTTGTGAATCGCTTCTCTAGCAAATCTTTCAATTGCTCTTTCAATTCTCGTAATTATGCTGGGGCCATTCTATATGGAGGAATGGAGATTAGTTGGGTGCCTGGTATTACATCAATACCAAACTCTACTTCTCGTTCAGGAGGCAAACCTGGAAGATCTTCAGGAAATACATCAGAAAATTCATTTACCACCGAAACAACGTGAAGAGTTGGTGGCTCCGCTTCTGTATCCCTTACTCTAACTAAATGATATATGTATCCCTTGGAAATGATTCTTCTTTCCTTAAAATAAGAAATAAATCTACCTCTTGGCGCGCCAATTTCACCTTTCCATTCAAGTACTGATTCATTTGAAAAATAAAAATATACCTTTTTCGTGCAACAATCAATTGTGGCATAACAAGACGCCAACCAGTCCATACCCATTATAACATCAAAATCTACTATTTCTAAATCCACAAGATCATCCATCGTATCACGACCACAAACAGTTACTATACAGTTTCGATAAACCCTTCTAGCTATAGTAGATTCCCCAATCGGTGTGGACACTTCAAATGGCTTAACTAACAGTTCAGGTATTCTTTCGAACTTTACAGCAACCAATGGAGTAACATAAGATAATGTAGAACCGGGATCAATTAAGGCATATATATCGAATGAAAAGATAGACAACGTACCCGTAACCACATCTCGGGTAGCCTCTAAATTCTGTCGATCTGCTAGAGCATACGTATGATTTTGAGCCCTGCTAGAACTCGTGGCTCCTCTATCACCTCTAACATGACCCATTGGTTGTTCACCCCTTCCTGAATAAGGCATCGATGATGATGATGCAACAAATGACCCCGTAGGTCGTGGCATACCCCCTATGCCCCTTCGTGGGTATTCTCTCATCATATGCCCCGACATACCGCACCAAAAGAAAACATTGGTCCCCAAACGACATGGGCCCAAATGATACCTTCCATATTTATTGCATGGCTCTCGAGGAGGTCTCGATTGGCTCATATTCCCTTGCCCTTGGTACCCCACTATCCGCGAACTCTGACTCTCACTTCTGTGCCTAAATTGATTTCCTCTGGACCCTTGGAACTGTGGTGGGGTACTAGCTACAAAATAAGAAGATAATGGCCTAGGTGGTCTAGCAGAAAACTGTGGTCTGAACCCTCCTTGGGATGCCATGAACTGTCCTGTAGATCTGGACCTCTTGGTATATCCTCTTTCTAATTCCTGTGTTCTTCTCCTCTGCCTCTGATCTTCTATTTTTTGTGCAAAATCTTGGATCCTCGCTATGTCCATATCTTTGTTCAAAGCGGCAATAGTACAATCTCTAACCAGATATGGATCCAGCCTATCCATATATTGATGAACTCTATCATCCATAGTAGCTACAATATTAGGAGCATATCTCGACAAGGAATTAAATCAGAGACTGTACTCCCTCACTCTCATATTCTCATGACGAAGATTTAAAAACTGATCTGCACGGGCCTGACGAATCTCGAATGGAAGATAATGATCAAGAAATGCCTCTTTGAACTCTTTCCAAGTAGCTGAGGGTGCATCAATACCCCTAGATCATTTTCAGTCCTCGTACCAATATATAGCCTCCCCTTTGAATCTATAAGCCGCTAACTGCACTGTCTCTCTACCCGTTACATGCATAACATCTAAGGCCCTTTGAATTTGATCAATAAAGTCCTATGGGTCCTCGTTAAGATCTGATCCAGTAAAAGTGGGAGGATCCATCTTAAGAAAATCCTGTGTTCGAAGGCTAGCCGCCCTATCTGTACCACTAGGACCCGTGGTAAGAATAGTTTACACTTGAGCTTGCCCAACAACTATACGAGTCAAAAGTTGCACTGCATTTCTAAGATCTTGATCAGCAGCATTAATAGGTGGCTCTGGGGATATAGTTCTCTTCCCCCTTATTTCTTCCGGAGTGGAAGAATTTTTTGATGCATGCTCAGCTGGAGCCTCACTTTGATTAGTTGGTATAGTGGGTGACTTACTAGTCCCCTCTTCGGCAGCCACATCTACTTGCTTACCGGTATTCTTGCTTCTGGTAACCGGCATCATTACTATAATAAGAGAAACAAACAGATTCAGTGGTCAACTATGACTTCATATACAATATAGGTTCTATCGCACGATCTAAGACATGAAGAAAAGAAACAATTCCTAAATGTCCATAGCCTCCTGTTTATAGATGTGGTGCACGACACACCGATAAACAAGACTCTACGTAGACACGGCTTTGTAGACTCACTAGGAAGAACTTCTCTGATACCACTTTTGTCACGCCTCAAATCCTATTGGGGCGGACTGGCACCCGTAATGTCACGACCCGAGCCTAGGCCCTAGCCGTGACGAGCATCCTGAACCATGAAGGCCCGGAACACCCATTCTCTATCTGGTTATCATGCACAACATTCATAATCATAATAAAATGCGGAATTGAAGCTGAGTACGGAAAACATGGTCAAGTCCTGCAATATTTCTGAATAATACTATCTGACATCAGTCTGCGAAATCTCTACTAGGAACATAAACATTTGTCTGAAATGAAGCTGGGACAAGGCCCCCAGTAAACCAAGAACATAATAAATAAGATAGCGTCTGACATAATTAGGCCTTCCGAATAATAGAAGGCTCACCACTGTGAGATCAAGTCTGCAAATTCGAGAATGTCTACTGAGTAGCTGGACCCCTAGACTGTGCCTCAGGACCTGGAAGGAGGGGGGGTCAGCACAAAAGTACTGACACGCGAAGCAATCCAAAAGTAGTATAATGGAACATACATATATATATATATATATATATATATATTAAGGGAAAGCAATTTTTCATCAAGACATCATGTATAAAACTGTTTCATAAAAATACATGGGCACTTTCTGAAAACATGCAACCTGTCTGTTCATTTCAAATCATGGTCTGTGTTTTACTTCTGAGTTAGGTGGTATTCCCCTACAAGTCTGAATATTCCACGGGCTGTATGGAATCCGCCATTAACTCGGCGGGGAAGCCCCCAACCCAAGTGTGCCGCAAGGGTTGGAGTGTCTGAGTCTGATACGCCACAGGACATTTAAGTCAGCGCATAATAATATACCCGGGTCGGCAAACCACGGTTTTAGGCAAAGAGTTGTCTGAAACTCCCGCCTTCTTCAGGGAACCACCTAAACTCTCTTTATGCCCTATTTTAGCCTTTTCTGAACATGTATCATTCTGAAATTTCTAAATCATGAGAGTCTGATAAAAATCTGATTTCTGAACTAGTCTGTGTCTGTTATGGCATTTGTCTGAGTTGGTATCGTCATACCAAGACTTGCAAGTCATGATTTTTCTGAGCCATAATGTATTAAGCAAGAGCTTTCATTCAAAACATAGTTTAGACCACCAAAACATGTAACTGATGTAAAGGATTTCATATTCCGAAACTTAAAGTTCAATTCATGCAAAAATTTCATCAAACACCTGGTGGTCAAATGTCTTTAGCAAGTTCATGTATTCAAAATTGAAACACATTCATTCATATATGTATATAAACTGTCAAATCGCTTTGGAGATGGTCAAAAGACCAAAACAATGATGTTAAAACATCTTATACATAAATATATATACATAATTTAAAACCCCATTCTAAAACATGATTTTTCTATGCCCATGAGAATTTAGGAAAACCCCGCGTACCTTGTTCTCCACGAATTTTTGGTGTCTATCGAAGCCTACGTCGAGAGGATTCCGAATCTGTAATTTGTTTCACGAAGAAGTTTCGGAATGATCGGTCCTTCAAGCTTATTTTCTCAAACCCTAGTTGCTACTTCTCTTAAGTTCTTGAAGGATTAGATTTTTGGGAATTTATAGGAGGCTTCAATGTTTTTAATAGGCCCAAATCCGTTTAGGAGTGGGTAAAGACGATTTTGGGTTTTGTAAGGACTAACTTGCACTTAAAGTAACTCAAAACGGAGTGTTTTCGTCACATGAAACCATAACTATGCGCCTCCCTTTGCATTGCCTAAATTTACATAGGCGCCGCCCTATGCATCGCCTATATGTGCATAGGCGACACATTCAACTTTGAAAGGCCATAACTTCTTCACCGGGTGTCCGTTTTAGGCGAATTTGGTATCGTTGAAAAGCTTATTCAATTATCTACAATTTGGTATATAATAGTCCACCCAGTTCATCATATACAATGAGTTATGGTGAATAGAATTTGACACAAATTACAACGTCCACTAAAACTTAATCGATCGATATAGTTTTAACTCGTCCTTGAGTTGAAGGACTTCTATGGTCTAAATTCATGCTCAAATGGATTCACATACTACAAACTTGATCAACATGCCAAATTGGCATAGGATTTAAGGCTCGGGGATTATCAACGCATCAGAGTCATATATTTTATTCTAGCCCGAAATGCGGGGCGTTACACGTAACCGAGGAGGCCCGGGAGAGCCATCTCATAACCTTATACTTCCCATGCATACCTCTATGACAACCCAAAATTCGGACAGCATCATGTCGCATATAAAAGGAAATAATCACCTGTATAAGCTCGAGCACACATATATATGTATATACAATACTTGGCCGTTGGAGCCATCACGTCTATTAACAAAACACCACTTTAACTGTACATTAGGTCTACAAAGCCTCTAGACAATACACAGAGTTTAACTAAGGTCGGGACATACCCCGCCATATAACTAACTTCTATACAATACCAAAAGTGACTGGATATGACACATAAAGCCACGAAGTAAACTGGAGCTCACCAAAAGCAACTGGATATCCTGGCTCCTACTTGTGCGGTGTATGAGCTGAGGTACCTGTGCCTGCAGCATGAAATGCAGGTCCCCCATGGGGGACGTCAGTATGAAATATGTACTGAGTATGTAAAGCTGTAGATAATCACATATGATATAGGAACTCAATAGAAATCAGAAACAAGTAAATAAATCGTAATAGAAGTGGACCATACTTACTAGAACTTGTGACAACCTGTACATTGTATTTATTCAATCACTTTACCTTCGTTGTTATCATCTTTGTGATCATTACTGTACTGTACTGTGACCATTAGGCTGCCTCTAGTACATATCAACTGGGATCAACCCATGATAGGCTTATGCCCCTGGGATACCACCCATAAACACATAAATAGGGATCGACCCAAGATAGGCTTATGCCCCTAGGATACCACCCGATAAGAGAGAACTTCCATCACTTAGTTCAATTAATCTTTGAGATTGTTATTTCGGTCGCCACCACATTTTTGATACTTTGAAACAATGATACATCAATAAGAGACATATAAATGGACCATCAATGCAATAACAATAAAGTAAGAACTCATTGGCACATCAATGAAGTATTTTGGAGTCATTAATGCCATAACAATGAAGTAGGAACTTATTGGTATATCAATGAAACATTTTGGAGTCATTAATAGCACATGGATCTTTTTTGAGTAGCCGGATACCTTCTGACATTCATTAGTGCAATAAACATGTAAGATTTGGAAAACAAGTAAGTATTGGAATGTCTTGACATCTTGTAGGGTGGAAACAAGTTCATTGGTAACGTAGGACATCATACAAAACCATTATGGATCACATGTTATTGAATAACTTTGGAAACTTTCTTAATAGAACAATTGTTCACTTTCATGCCAAAGATATGGTATAGAGTATGCTTTACATACCTGACTGTCAACCTTCAATACTAGTCCCAAATGGACTTCCCGTCTTTTCGGATTACTTATCTACAATGAACATATATAGCAATCTAGTATTAGCAACCAAACGTCACAATTCAATTATTTGAATTCACCAAACTAGTGGCTAAGTAGTAAGCCTTAATTACACCATAAAGGGTGTCACTTTAACCCTCTTATACTCCAATTACATTCACATGCCATGCATATTCATACAACATCCTCCAATATCAAGTTTGGATTCATTTACCCTTCCAACCAATCCATTAAACCAAATTGAGCCATAGACATAAATAATCATCAATTCAATAGTACATCACCATATCCACCTTCCATAACTCAATTACCATATCCAACTTCCATAATTCAATACAACCAAACCATGCAAAATAGTCCATAACCCTATTTCCATCATCTTTCAATAACAACCAATACATATAATCCTCTATCACACATATACATATGGAAAAGAACAAAGGCAAACAATATTCATACCTTAGAATTCACCTATTGATTATGCAATCCTGTTTGCACAAATAATAGGTGTCGTTCGAAGCTCTCGAGATGACAAACGCAGTTATCGAATTACTTTGGAATTTCTACGGTTGAATCAAAAGTAATTTAAAGGTCAAATTTGGCTAGGGTTTGTTCTTTCTCAATGATTGATGATGAAAATGAGTTTTTGAACTCATATACATGTATATATACACATATTACCGTCCATAATATAATAGGAAATGACCAAAATGTCTTTAAAATTTAAATAATGTCAAATCTGTCCTTTGGTGAACTGTTTTGATAAGCTAAAGTAGATCGAGTATAACTCTTTGTTCCGATATCGAATTTGGGTGAAATTGGTATCGTTGGAAATATAATTCAAAGGAATTTCATTTCATATAAAGTAGGCCACCCAGTTCGTCCTGTACAAGGAGTTATGGTCGTTTGAAGTTGACCCTAAAAATCTGTTTTGATAGGCTGAAGTAAAATGGGTATAACTCCTTACTAATATGTTGGATTTGGATGAAACCAATTGAATTCAAAATAAGACTCAAATATCATTCTTTTCATAGGTCGCACCTCTCCCAGTTCATTATATTAAGGGAGTTATGATCGTTCGAAGTTGACCCAAAAATTCGGCTGGCCTCAGTAGTTTTTGTGCAGGAAATTTTCCTGCACATTTACTATTCCCAAATATCCCGGCCACCATTTTATAGTTTCGAACGTGCTCGATTATATCCGAAACCTATCCATTTTTGGAAATCTTTATATCGTTGGAAATCTTATTCAATAACCTTCGCATGGAACCATCGACGGGCAAATTCCAGTATAAATAAAATAAAAAATTAATTCCATATAAATAAGACCAATACACGTACTTGAATACGGGGTGTTACACAAAAGAACAAGCTGTCAGAACTACGCATGACCTGATTCTCCTCTCTCGGAGGTGAGATACGTAGGCTGCCCTACTAAGGGCTCGGTCCAACCAAATAAATAGTTTAGAATTTCCCATTCAAAAGAAACTGGGGTTTGAGTTAATCCTCATTATTTGAGTCGATTCCAAAAGTTATAAGTCCTACCCCACCTCAGGTGTCGTTTGGCCTCATGCTATCCTTTCTTTCTAACCCTATCCAAAATCCAAGTTACAACCAAAGAAAGACCTTCAGATCAATCTTTGAGAATGTTAAGGCTAAGCATGCAATGGATGTGATGATGCATTTTGGGAACTACTTGTCTTCCTCAGCATAAGGAATCAGGAGAAATGAAAATGAGAGAGTCTTATCGGTGAAAACCCTTACAGGCATCGTAAGATGATGGTAAGCTGAAAGAGATAAAAATGAGAGAGTCTTATCGGTGAAAACCCTCACGGGCACTGTAAGACGGTGGTGAGTTGAGACAAATAAAAATAACAGAGTCTCATTGGTGAAAAACCCTCACAGACACCATAAGGCAATGGTGAGCTGAGAAAAGAAAAATGAGAGAGGCTCATTGGCAAAAACCATTCAAGGCGCCACTAGCCGAATAAGGTCTTAAATGCAATCGATCTAAGAAAGCAACTCAATTTTGAGGTCATTAACAACAATTTGTGAGAGTTTTGGATGGAAAGATCAGGCAGTTTAATCCGATATGCATGTCATAATCATTAGAGTTAGGTAAACTTTTCTTTCATTTTTTTCAATGGGGACATTCATTATCATTTCTTTCTTTTCTATAGTTATATTTTTTATTTTTCTTGAGTCAGTTATCCAAATAAAATCATTATCATTTTTCTCTTGTCTTTAAGTCAAGTCTATGTCAAAACAAGTGAGAAAAGATTTCAAAACTGGCTACCAACTTCTTCAATTGTACAAAGCAAGAAAGAAAGGCCAACGCATGAAAGAGATATGATTGTGAGCCAAAATGAGGCAAGCATAAAGTTTTGTCAACAAATAAGTCTGGGAACTCATGAAATACCAAGGTTTCGAGGGATCTATCTATGAAGCATGGCAAAGCAGAGATGTTGTGTTTGTCTCAGTCACTCTTAATAATCTGATTTTGGTCAATGAAGCAGCAAGTCAATGACATAGGCTAATGGTTGGAAGTAAGGTTAAATGTGATGATGGCAAGAGCGTTTTCCACGAAAGCCAAAGCCATAAACCAGCCACCATGTTTTTAAACTCAGCACCTTTCTTTGCATGAAACAGGAACACATTTTACCTTCAAATCAAGGATTTCAAAGCCTAAACATCAAGGCCCGTAATTTCTCACTTTTACAAATGCAGGAAGCAAAGTTGCTGCACAGGTTTGATAATTAAATCATGGTAAAAATTCATCATCTTATATCCCTCGGAGACACACTTTCTTGTCTAGGGATTTCAGTTTTCATTTGTTGGGCCATACACTTCTTAAATTGAACCTTCACTCCTAGAAGACGTACCTTTTAGTCGAGTCATTCCCTTTGATTCCTATAAGACGTACCTTTTAGTCGAGTTATCTCCTTTGATTCCTATAAGACGTACCTTTTAGTCGAGTCATTCCCTTTGATTTTTTTAAGACGTACCTTTTAGTCGAGTCATTCCCTTTGACCCCTAGAAGACATACCTTTTAGTCGAGTCATCCCCCTTGATTCCTATAAGACGTACCTTTTAGTCGAGTCATCCTCTTTGATTCCTATAAGACGTACCTTTTAGTCGAGTCATCTCCTTTGATTCTTATAAGACGTACCTTTTAGTCGAGTCATTCCCTTTGATTCCTTTAAGGCGTACCTTTTAGTCGAGTCATTCACCTTGAATCCTAGAAAACGTACCTTTTAGTTGAGTCATCCCCTTTGATTCCTATAATACTTACCTTTAAGTCGAGTCATCCCCTTTGATTCCTATAAGACGTACCTCTTAGTCGAGTCATTCCTATTGATTCCTATAAGACGTACCTTTTAGTCGAGTCATTCTCTTTGATTACTAGAAGACGTACCTTTTAGTCGAGTCATCCCCTTTGATTCTTATAAGATGAACCTTTTAGTCGAGTCATCCCTATTGATTCCTATAAGACGTACCTTTTAGTCGAGTCATTCCCTTTGATTCCTAGAAGACGTACCTTTTAGTTGAGTCATTCCCTTTGATTCCTATAAGATGTACCTTTTAGTCGAGTCATCCCCTTTGATTCCTATAAGACGTACCTTTTAGTCGATTCATTCCTATTGATTCTTATAAAACGTACCTTTTAATCGAGTCATCCCCTTTGATTCCTAGAAGACGTACCTTTTAATCGAGTCATCCCCTTTGATTCCTATAAGACGTACCTTTTAGTCGAGTCATCCCCTTTGATTCCTATAAGACGTACCTTTTAGTCGAGTCATCCCCTTTGACCCCTAGAAGACGTACCTTTAGTCGAGTCATTTCCCTTGATTCCTAGAAGACGTACCTTTAGTCGAGTCATTTCCCTTGATTCCTAGAAGACGTACCTTTTAGTCGAGTCATCCTCCTTTGATTCCTAGAAGACGTACCTTTTAGTCTAGCCATTCCAATTAACTCATAGAAAATGCATTTCTTTATCTGGGATAATTTTCTTTTCAGTTTTGATGTGATTTCAGGAGCCTGCCCGAAGCACAGGGCGAATAAATGAAAAACCAAGCAACAAGTTGAAGAAATCGCAAGTCAGGAACCCGCCTGGAGAATAGGGTGAAGAAATTGAAAGCATAGCAATAAGTTGATGAAATAGCAAGTCAGGAAACCGCCTGGAGAATAGGGTGAAGAAATTGAAAGGCAAGCAACAAGTTGAAGAAATTGCAAGTAAGGAGCCCGCCTGAAGAACAAGGTGATGAAATAGCAAGTCAAGAGTCAAAGAAGCTGCATAGATAGAGTTTTTGTAATTTCATTTATGTTTTAACTTTTAATTTTCATTTTTGATGTAATAACAGAGTCGCGGACTGGAACCTCGATAGGACCTCACTCGATTTTCCAACTCGATATCGTACATCTTCTTCCAATCCTTTGAGATATGTGTCAATTGGTTCCTTCGTAACTTGGGTAGGTAGGATGTCCTAAGTGTAGACTCGGTTTCCCTCCTCCATTTTGTTTCATTCTCTTTGAATAATGGTCGGGACAAAATTCTGTCTCGTTGTCTACTTCTTTGTCTGAAAACACTTCGTGTTTACATTCAAAGGGGGCATGCTGTAGACACCTAATTTTTTCCTCCCAAAATATCATTTTACCCATTTTTACCTTATCCTACCGTGTACCCCCAACCTGTGTGATAATCCCTCCACAAAATGACAAAAATAATAATCCCTTAGCTAATTTTATCTTATCCTAACAACCTACCCAATCAAAATAAACCACATCACACCTACCCTACCCCACAACTACACAATTCCATAGGCATATATACACCAAAAAGGAAATCATCGAGGGGGATTCATTTTTTCCATTCCACAGAATTTCATTTTTTTTCTTCCTTTTCTTCTTCACGACTCACACACACTCCTCACATCCTCATAAAAGACACTCACTGAAATTCCCTATTTGGATACAATTAAGAATACACACACATACGAAAACCAGTGAGAGGCTCTCATTCACAAGGAAAATCGCACACACACCACACTGAGATTCGATCGAAAAATACAGATCCAACAAAAAGGGGAGAAACATATTCACAACAACTTGGGGGTTCACCTTTTTTTTGGGGCCATTTAACAATACACAGATTGGAGACAGTATATTCTCTCCATTCTTTTTTCCATTTTTAGAGAATACACGCACCTACCTCTATAAGACAGAGAGTTTTCCTCTTCACACAAACAAAAAACCTCACCACTTTCAATATACACCATTAACAATACACTTACTTACTGAAGACGCATACAGGGGTCCTCCATCATCATACATACACAACTTCTTCTCCACATAATTCACGCACAGAAAAAAGGCGCACACAACAAAGAAAAACGAGAGTAGGAAGTTTGTTTGAGGGAGATCCGGCGAAGAAACTGGAAAACGGCGAGAAACCTGATTTCTTTTCGCATTTTCCGGTGATATCTGCGCCGGAATCGGCGTTATCGGTGTCCAAATTGTCCGTTCAATGGGTCTAGTCCAAAAGTCCCAAAATTTTCTCCGTATTTCGTTGGTTTCTATCTAAATCTGGCCGAAAATATCAGGGTCGACGAAATCTGACTTTTCCTGCTGGTTTTTCCTACTGTCAGTTCGCCGGAGCTCGGATTGTATAGGTTTTTAGTTTTCTGTCGTTGAGTTTTTGGGTTTGTTTATTTTGGCATTTCGTCGGCGATGTCAGTCCTCGGAGTTTTCATGTTCAAATCGTGTCAACATTTGTGATTTGGATTCCGTATTAAGAGTTTTTCTTCACTGATTTTGGAGTTGTCCAGTTATTATTTTTAATACTGGATTTGGTTTGATCATTGTTGACATTCCCGTTCGAGGATTTTGGTTTCGAATTTCTTTATTATCAACGAAAACAAGTTCTATTGAGTTCGTAGCTATCAGTCTTCGGGTTTCAAATTTCTCAATACCAAATTGGAAGTCATTGTTGTTGAGGTTCTGCTCGGGATATTCGGACGCGGTCTTCATCTTTTCACTCGATTAATATTTGAGTTTGAAACCTACGAATCGAGGTCCAATTCTATTCCCCTCTTTTATTTAATATTTATTATATTTGGTGTGTTGGAGTGAATATTGTGTTTGGTTGATGATTGTGACGTGGTGATATGTTTCGATATTGTGTTTGAGCAATCGTGATTACTGTGGTTGATATTGATTGATTGATTCACGTGAATGAAGGAATTGAAAGATTTGAATTCATGTGGGAATAAGTGGGGCGAGAATTGAAAACTTGATATAATTAGTGAATTTTGATTAGTTTTGTCACGACCCGAGCCTAGGCCCTAGCCGTGACGAGCATCCCAAACCATGAAGGCCCGGAACACCCATTCTCTATCTGGTTATCATGCACAACATTCATAATCATAATAAAATGCGGAATTGTAACTGAGTACGGAAAACATGGTCAAGTTCTGCAACATTTCTGAATAATACTATCTGACATCAGTCTGCGAAATCTCTACTAAGAACATAAACATCTGTCTGAAAAGAAACTGGGACAAGGCCCCCGGTAAACCAAAAACATAATAAATAAGATAATGTCTAACATAATTAGGCCTTCCGAATAATAGAAGGCTCACCACTGTGAGATCAAGTCTGCAAATCCGAGAATGTCTACTGAGTAGCTGGACCCCTAGACTGTGCCTCAGAACCTGAAAGGAGGGGGGTCAGCACAAAAGTACTGGCACGCGAAGCAATCCAAAAAAATAGTATAATGGAACATACATATATATATATATATACACATATTAAGTGAAAGCAATTTTTCATCAAGACATCATGTATAAAATTGTTTCTGAAAAATACATGGGCACTTTCTGAAAACATGTAACCTGTCTGTTCATTTCAAATCATGATCTGTGTTTTACTTCTGAGTTAGGTGGTATTCCCCTACAAGTCTGATATTCCACGGGATGTATGGAATCCGCCATTGATTCGGTGGGGGAGCCCCCAACCCAAGTGTGCCGCAAGGGTTGGAGTGTCTGAGTCTGATACGCCACAGGACATTTAAGTCAGCGCATAATAGTATACCCGGGTCGGCAAACCACGGTTTTAGACAATGAGTCGCTTGAACTCAAGCCCTCTTCGGGGAACCACCTAACATCTCTGTATGCCCATTTTTAACCTTTTCTGTACATGCAACATTCTGAATGTCTAAAATCATGAAAGTCTGAAATGTCTGTTAGTCTGAGTCTGATATGGCATTAGTCTGAGTTGGTATCGTCATACCAAGACTTGCAAGTCATGATTTTTCTGAGCCATAATGTATTAAGCAAGAGCTTTCATTCAAAACATAGTTTAGACCACCAAAACATGTAACTGATATGAAGGATTTCATATTCCGAAACTTAAAGTTCAATTCATGCAGAAATTTCATCAAACACCTGGTGGTCAAATGTCTTTAGCAAGTTCATGTATTCAAAATTGAAACACATTCATTCATATATGTATATAAAGTGTCAAATCGCTTTGGAGATGGTCAAAAGACCAAAACAATAATGTTAAAACATCTTATACATAAATATATATACATAATTTAAAACCCCATTCTAAAACATGATTTTTCTATGCCCATGAGAATTTAGGAAAACCCCGCGTACCTTGTTCTCCACGAATTTTGGGTGTCTATCGAAGCCTACGTCGAGAGGATTCCAAATCTGTAATTTGTTTCACGAACCCGCGGTTGAATCTTGAGTTGCTTGGGTTTTAATGTTGAAACCCTAGGGAGAGTTCTTGAGCAATTTTGGGAAAAGTATGTGTATTATGGTGTTTGAGGGATTAAATCCCGTGTTGGTGGTATATATAGGGGTGGAGGATTACCAAAATACCCCTAAGGAACAATTAAGGTCAAATCTGTCCCTCAGTTGACAGTTTGGTAGGCTGGAGTAAATCGATTATAACTTTTTACTCAAATTGGATGAAACCAACTGCAATTGAAAGAGGACTCGAAGATCTTTTGTTTGATATATTATAGCTCACACATTTCATTATATACAGGGAGTTATGATCGTTTGAAATTGACCCTGAAATGCTGAAAACTGGGCAATAGCTTATGCGTTTTGCTACTGTTTTTTAATCCAAACGCAGCCTTATGCGTTCCAAAAAATTCCGAAACTTATCCGAGATGTACTATGAGATTTCCCGATCATAACGCAACTTGAAAATCTAAAAGCGGATGTCGGGAAGGTTGAAAAGTTGTATCCCGAAGATTGCCAGCTAAAATGACTCTAAGTCCTCATTACACTTAGAAAAATTTTCAACTTTTTAAGTCTAAGGGCACTCTATTAAAGGCTAATCCTTGCACGACTTTTACAGGGTGTTACAAGTTTGATTCATTAGTTGTTTGACTTGAAATAAACGTTAATTGAATTTGGTAGTATCAAGATACGCCGATTGGAATAGGCAAGACGTAGGTCGGGTAGGCAAATCTAGAGATTGTGGGTTGATTGAATGTTTGAAATTTGATTGAATGGTTTGATTTTATCACTTTTGAATCAATTGTATAATTTGGCCGGGGAATGCCCCGAAGTATCTGTATATATTTATTCACCGGGGAATGCTCTGAGGTATCATGTACCCGGAGGACGTTCGTGATGAAGGCCCGAGGCGTCGGGTAGAGCATTAGTCTAGAATTAATTCAGAGTAGGATTTATTTTTACACATTTTTTTTATTTTTGGACAGTATAATTGGACTGGACACTAAATTTTGGATTGTCTTATCTTGTTTGCTTGATTGATTGTTTTGCATGTTTTGTGTGGTTTATATATTCATAATGTCAAATTAGCCTATACGCTCCGCCAAGCGACCGTGGTCAAACCACGGGATCGAGGGGTGCCTAACACCTTCCCCTCAGTCAACAAAATTCGTTAGCCGGAATCTCTGTTCGTAAACCAGTTTTAAAGAGTCAAACCATTTCGAAAAGAATTTTCCAAAGGTGACTTGGCATACCGGATTATGCCTTGTGGCGACTCTGAATTTAATTATAAAAAAATCTTTTTCGAAATAGAATTTTCATTTTTTGTCACTTAATAATAAAACTTTTTCGAACTTAAAAATTAATCTTTTGGAGTACGAAAAAAAGGGGTGTGACAGCTAGCAGAGAAGGGGAGATTACTAACTAAGGAAAGGATGCTAAGGCTTAAGATGATAGTCTCAGATCTTATATGTTGCTTATGTGATGCGCAAGTTATGGAAACCAATACAACCATTTGTTTGCAGAGTGTACTTGGTACAAGACAATTCTAGATGATTTACTGTTGTGGACCAATCCCACACTTCAATATGGTACTGTACAGCAAATGCTCCATGACATTAAGAAGAAACACTGGAAGAAGTTCAAAAAAGAGGTGGTTGCAGTGCTGATTGAAGCAACTATCTACCACACGTGGAGGGCAAGGAACTAGAAGTTGTTCCAATAGAAAAGCTTGATAGTAACTGAAGTGATTAGACAGATAAAAGAGGAAATAGTACATAGAATAGAACTTTTAAGTAATTCAAAGAAAGCACAGAGTAGTAGAGAGTTCATAAACCAAATTCTTTGTACTTAATGTATTTTTATTTATTTTTCATAGATGCTGATGGAAGTGTAAATAGACTACTTGAGGCTTACCCTTAGTACTGCTTGAGACGGTTAAAGGGTAAGGGCTCTCTAAGTGTATTATTTTGTTGGTTAATGATACTTTACATGATTACCAAAAAAATAATTGATTTCTTAATAGATGTGTCATATTAAAAAGTGGCAAGTAAAAACGAGCGAAAAAAGTATAATATTTTCATGATCACTATGAATGAATTAGAAATTTAGTAATTTAGTTGGAGTATTCATTTGTATATTTTTCTAAGAAATAAATTTGCACAAAAGATCATGCGAAATGAATGAAAAATGGCTTGGCCAACTAGATCGAGATTTATTTAATTAGGAAGACCACCAATAAAAGTGGGAAACAACTGCTATTTGCGATTTATTTTTTAAAAAAAATAATATATATATATATATATAACGTGCCGAAGGAAAACTAATTGCGCCATTCGCAATATTTTAGAGGGTAATTTAACTAGCTTTGGTGGACCTTAACTGAGCCGCGCAAGGCAAAGTCCGCAATCCTTGAAAGTTAAACAATTTAATCTTTTAAAATTAATTGGGGTTGCGTGGTCATTGAACAATAATGTAGTTGTAGAATATGAAGCATAAGATATAGAAAGATTTCACGAATTTATGAATTTCAGGGTTTTTTTTTTATTTTGGAAATTCCAGAGAAATTCTCACATGCACGGGTAAATTCATTTTTCTGTAATAGCTCAATCATGTAAATCACACTAGATAAGTTTGGCACGATGAATTTGATTGAAAAGACATTGACGGAGGAATTAATCCCCAACCTCCTCTTATGAAATATTGCATGTTGCACCAACTCATCCACTATTACAAATGTTTTAGCTCATACATTGAAATTACCTCCTTGTAGAAGAGGAGCATTAAGAAGGGCAACCGTAGAATGAAAGATGCAGTATTTGTTATTTACAAAGAGAATTAATTGACAGCCAATTAAGCACCGAACATGTACATTTACAATAGATAACATGGGAAGAGAAACCACAAATTAAAATCCAGGAAAACAATCAATGAAAACTGGAAAAAGATGCAAAAAAGCCAACCATTTTTTTTCTTTGCACTCTTCTTCAAATTACCCTCTTTGCCTATCTTGAAGAAACAGCACAACTTCTACTTCTTGGATAAACATCTGTACACACTTGGCCTTCCTCATCAAAATCACACGGCCCTTCTTCATCAATTCTTCCAATCGCAACAGAACGAGTCCGAGGCACCACATTCGTTCCATTTTTAGCGAGTGATTTTCGCCTCAGGATCTCCAATTCCACCCGAGTCCTTACGGAAGAAATTCGCATTAGTTCCCTGAAATCTTCATCCCCACTAGACACGGATGAATTGCCACTGAAACTTCTAGGCAAAGAGGAGGCTTGTGTAAAGGCTCCACATGAGCCCATGCCAGAGGCACCGCCATACCCAATTCTGCCAGAACAATTCGTCAGGCTTCGGACGTAACAATCCCTGGCTTTAATTAGAATTCTCATTGGTGCTTTTATGCATTTCTTAATTCTGCTTTCTTTTTTCCTCGTCGTGCTCATTTTCGCGCTTAACAATTCAGCCTCTGTGATGAACAACGCTATAAATGGGGAAAAGATGAACAAAAGTTATAAGTCAACTGGTGGATAAGCACAAAATTATGTAGATAAGAATATTGGATAAGAGAAAATAGTAGTAGTTCCTTAATGTTTTTCTTAAAGATTGCGCAACTTAAAAATTAAAGTAAGTGGGGGGAACAACTAATTAAAGATTAGCCATTGTCAAAGAGTCCAACTAAAGTAACCAACCTATATTGAATATTTAAGAGACTCGTATAGGTGGAGGGAGTACTTATAATTGAGCAAAAACGAAAGGGCTCCAAAAGTCTGAAAAGAAAGGACACTATAGAAGCCTAGATTTTTTTTTAATGAGTTGTTGGCTCTATATGAAGTTTATGCGGTGAATGTTTAAATTAATTGACCTAGTGAACTCTGATTTAAAAAATAAATGAAAAAAGGTCTAAAATATTCTTTAGCTATGTTAAATAGTGTAAAAATATCCTTCGTCTACCTATTGGATCTAAAGTGTTCTTTTCGTCTACCTATTGGACCTAAAATGACTTTCTCATTTACCGATTGAGCCTATTTTGCCCTTTTACTTAGGCAATTATTTGGAAAGATCATCCATAAAACTTAATTACATAAATAATATTACTTTTTCTATATTAAAAAAATAAAAGTTTTTTTCTTCCTCATATATAGCCATTTTAAGAAATCAAAAAAGATAACTATAATTCTTAATTTAATGCAATAACTAATTTTTAATGGATAAATATTTATGGAATAAAAATTATTTTGTTGGAAGTACAAATATATCACATATTTTTGTTGTATAAATATACTTAATGTAAAAGTAAGATTATGATTACATTTTTATATAATTTATGAGATAAATATTCATGATAATTTTTATATTTGCACAATTTGATATAATATCAAGGCCAAAGTCATCGATAGACACTCAAACATGTTGTCAAAATTCACTTAGACACCTAAACTAAGATTTGTTCCTATCAGACCCCTAACCCCCCCCACCCCACATTTTGTTCCAATAAGGCCTTTTTATGCCCTATCAGCAAAAAGCTCAAAGTGTGTGTTGCACACACGCGATGACGTGGCAAAATGAGCTAATTGAAAGCTGACACGTGGCATTGTGGGTCCAATAATTATTAAAAATTAATTATAATTTTTTTAAAAAAAGTATATACAAATGGCATTGAGGAAATTATTAAAAAATAATTCTAAAACTATTTTAAAAAAACTGATGATTTTTTAAAAATTATAATTTTTTTTTAAAAATGAAATATATTATTGAAAAATTATTTTAAAAATAAAATTAATTATTAAAAAAATTATAATTTTTTTTAAAAAATGAAAATAAAAAATGGCAAGGATATAAATTATGAAAAAATAATTATAAAATTATTTGAAAAATAAAAATAAAAAAATTGATTATTTAAAAAAAATTATAATTTTTTTTAAAAAATGAAATAAATTATTTATAAATTATTTTTTAAAAAAAATAATTATTAAAAAAATTATAATTTTTTTTAAAAAATGAAAATAAAAAATGGCGAGAAAATAAATTATGAAAAAATAATTATAAAATTATTTGAAAAATAAAAATAAAAATCTGATTTTTTATAAAAAAATAAAAATAAAAATCTGATTTTTTATAAAAAAATAAAAATAAAATAAAAAATGAAATAAATTATAACAAAATTATTATTTTAAAAAATAATTATTAAGAAAAATTATTAAAAAAATTAAAAAATGAAAATAAAAAATGGCGAGGATATAAATTATGAAAAAATAATTATAAAATTATTTAAAAATAAAAATAAAAAAATGAATATTTAAAAATAAAAAATTAATTATTGAAAAAAATTATAAAAATTTTAAAAAAATTAAAATAAAAAATGGCTTTGAGGATATAAATTATGAAAAAATAAATATAAAATTATTTGAAAAATAAAAATAAAAAACTTATTATTTTAAAAAATTTATACTTTAAAAAAAATGAAATAAATTATTTAAAAAATAAAAAAATAATTATTAAAAAAATTATAAAACTTTTTTGAAAATGAAAATAAAAAATGGCATTGAGGAACCAAATTATTAAAAAATAATTATAAAATTATTTTAAAAATAAAAATAAAAGCCTAATTATAAAAAAGAAATTATAAAATTATTTTAAAAAGAAAAAACTAATTATTAAAAAGAAATTATAAAATTTTAAAAAAAATAAAACTCCCTCACCTACCTCCCAGCCCCCAGCGTATTGTTTTATTAAAAGAAAAAAAAATTGGGAACCCCTAATGCTTTTTTTCCTAATTATAAAAAAGAAATTATAAAATTATTTAAAAATAAAAAACTAATTATTAAAAAAAATTATAAAAAATTATAAAAAATAAAAATAAAAATCCCCCACCTACCCCCAGCCCCCAGCGTATTGTTTTATTAAAAAAAAAAAATTGGGATCCCCTAATGTTTTTTACTTTATTAAAACGGGCCTTTAGTGTTTAAAAAAAAAATTGTTATTAAAAAAATTTTGGGGCCCTCAATGTCCCTTGGCATCTTTTTATTTGTAAATTAGTAAAAAAAATGTTCCTCACGCACCTCCCACGATGACACTGCACGCGCAGTGCCACATAGGCAAAAAAAGCCCAATAGAAATAAAATGTGGAGGGTTGGGGGCCCGATAGGAACAACCTTTAGTTTGAATGTCTAAATGAATTTTGGCAACAAGTTTGAGTGTCTATCGATGTTTTTGGCCTAATATCAAACACCATTTGATATTATATCAAATGGTGCAAAAATTATATCAAAAATATAATAATAATCTGACTTTGATATTAATTAATTATATTTATACAACAAAAATATATGATATATCTGTACTTCCAAAATAATGATTTTTATTTCATAAATATTTATTCATAAAAAATTATGGTTACCCCATTATATTAGGATTAAAAATACATAATAATGAAATAATACCAGATGATTAACATAGATGAAAATAAAATGAAACATACACGAGCAAATAATGGAATACTTAGTTTATTTAAAAATATATGAATTTCGAATATAAGAGAGAAAAATATTTGAAAGCAAGGATTATCTTTTCTACTTAATTTGAAGATTGAAAATATATCTCTTAAATTAAGGTGAATTGATAATTAGTTATTGCATTAAATTAAAAATTATAATTATCTTTTTTGATTTCTTAAAATGGCTATATATGAAGAAAAAAAACTTTTATTTTTTTAATATCAAAAAAGTATTATTATTTATATAATTAAGTTTTATGGATGGTCTTTTCTTATAATTTGCCTAAGTAAAAGGGCAAAATAGGCCCAATAGATAGATGAAAATGGTATTTTAGACCCAATAGATAGGTGAGAAAGTCATTTTAGGTCTAATAGGTAGACAGAAAGGATATTTTAAGCTCAATAGATAGATGAAGGGTATTTTTACACTATTTTACATAATTAAAGGAAATTTTAGACCCTTTTTCGAAAAAAAAAAAAGAAAAAAGAGTAGAGGTGAAGGAGACAAATTCTCTGTCTGAAGGCATGGACAATGTCCGTACTTTATATATACACATCTAACACTGGTCACATATATTTATAGAAGAAATATTTTCTAACCGAATGGCAAGCGATAATCTATACTATTTCTCAGTATATTTTTCAACAACAAATTTTGTATATTCCCACATAATGAGGTCTGGGGAGGGTAAGATGTACGCAGTTCATACCACTATCTCCGGAGAAGTAGCAAGGCTGTTTCATATAGACCCCCGGCTCAAGACAAAGAATATTAATCAAATCCGCAAAAAAGCACGTAACAAGATTACAAGACATAAATACACCACCCACAAGAAATAGCAACCAAAGAATAGTACACCATCACAATACAACATACAACAAGGTAACATATCAAGAATAATACACCCACCAAGCTACGCTCTACCCTACCGACCCAAACTGATACTAGCCTTCTATCCTAATACGCGACCTCCATAATTTTCTATCTAGGATCATGTCCTCAGTGAGCTGTAACTGCTCCATGTCCCGCCCAATCATATTTCTCGATATGTTTTTATTGGATTTAAATACTGATAATATTCTCCACCCATTTTGAATTCTTTTTGTTTCACTAATATAGTAATATGTTAATTATGACGAAGAAAGGGACATAATTGGAGGTCTTGTCAATAATTCAATTGTATGTAATCTATATTTATATTATATTAAAAAATTATCTTTTTACTATTTTTGTTAAATTATTTTAGAATTAATTTATTTGTATTAATTCTTGGTTTAAAGAAAGCAAAAAAAACAACTAGAAAAGGAAAGTGTAAACGTGAAAAAAATAAATCAAAAACCCTATACTAGAAAAAGGGGGGAAAAGTCAAATCTGACAAAAAGCTAAAAGTGGTAAAAAAATAATTCCCTAAAGAGGCGTAAAAAAACTGAAAATAGTTTTGTTCTAAGGAAAATCCAAAAATAAAAGAAAATATTATTTGTATATTTAAAGTTGTACTGTATTACAATTCTTATACGTAATGATTGTTGTAAAATTGAAGGAAATATGTGTTTTAAATCTTGAATAAAAGATTTGTGACATTGACCAATTTAAAGAGTTAAATATAATTAAAAAATTTGATTAGGTTAATTATGAACTTGATTAATATTTTCTAAACTTTTTAATCTTTTCAAACATATAAATTAACCCACACCTATAAAAATTTTCTCCCTCTGCAAATCAATTTCTCTCTCTCTTCTCTCTTTCTCTCGATAGTTTCTTTCTCTAACTTCTCCCCACCAACAACTTTTCAAATTTCTCCCTTTAATCTTCTGCAACTTCAACCTCTGGCAACAAATAGTTTTGAGTTCTTGCCCGTTCCTTTTTTACTTTCAACCGTCAGTCGACGTGACAACATTCTCCGGCGACAACAACTTCGAGTTCTTCATCATTTCTTTTCGATTTTCACAAGTAAAAAATTAGAGCTTTTAAGTTATGACGAAAATGAGAAACTTGATTTGTTGGTGTTTGTTAAGTTTTTATGTTTTTTATTATATTTTTTAATGTTGTTATTTTTTAGTTGAATTTCTCATCTGGATGTATCTGCTACTGCTGTTTTTTAATAATGGATAAAACATGTAACGTGAATTCAACAGATGAGTATTTGTTGCAACATATATGACTAATCTGTTGCACATATTAGTAATCTGTTGCACATATTAGTAATCTGTTGCAACATATATAACTAATATGTTGCGCAGATTAGTAATCTGTTGCAACATATCTGACTAATCTATTGCACAGATTAGTAATATGTTGCACAGATTAGTAATATGTTGCAACATATATGACTAATCTGTTGCAACATATATGACTAATTTGTTGCAACAAATGAGTAATCTGTTGCAACATATATGACTAATCTATTGCAACGGATTACTCATCTGTTGGATTCATTTTATAGTGTTGTAATATGAATCCAACATATGGGTCATCTGTTGCAACAGATTAGTCATATATTACAACAAATTACTCATTTGTTGCAATAGATGACTCATATGTTGGATTCATGTTGCAGGTTCTATCTATTGTAGCAGTAGTAGATACACCAAATAAGAAATTCAATAAAAAATATAATTTTACTTACAAAATAAGCTATGAAGTAATGTCCAAGTGATATACGAACAAAATTTGACCTAAAACTTTTTTAAAAAATTTCAACAGGGGAACAACGAATAAGTAAAACACATGAAAAATTTCATGAAACAGGTAAAGAAGACAAAAATAATATACCATACATCAAATGCAAAAGGATCAAAGGGACAAACATTTGAGTTCTCCTAAAAACGTTTAAGTTCCCTAATATTTTAATTGCTTTCTAATAGTTGACTCATCTGTTACAACAAATTTTCTATCTGCTTGATAATTTTCAACAGATGAATCATCTGATGCAACATGCTAGTCATCTGTTGATTCAAATTAAGCAATTATTAGTAATAACTAAATTGATTTAGCTAAAATTAAAGACGTCTCTACGATAATGGGACAAACATTTGTGTTCTCTTAAAAATATTTGAGTTCTCTAGTATTTTAATTATTTTCCAACAGATTATCTATATGTTGCAACAAGTTAGTCATCTATTGCAACAGATATTTATATCAGGTTAGTCATTTGTTTATTCAAATTAAGCAATTATTAATAATAACTAAATTAATTTAATTAAAATTGAAGACAAGTCTCTAATACAAGAACTTAGATAAGGGGACAAATGTTTGAGTTCTCCTAAAAACATTTGAGCTTTAGTATTTAAATTACTTTTCAACATATATCGAACTCGGAACCAAAATGAGCCACAGAATTAAAAAAGTGATCAAAATAGACCACCTATTTAAAAAGTTACCAAAATAGGCTAAACGTAATAATTTATTACATTTTCTACTTTTTTTCTTAACGATCAACTAACGGAGTTGACTTTTACAAAAACGTGAGAATTTCTTACGTTTTATATTTTTTTTATAAAACGTAAGAAATTCTTACGTTTTACACGATAACCGAGGAAAAATACAATGAATTGTCAAATCAATTAAAAAGGTACTAAAAAAAAGAGTTGCTCAACGTAACAAAAAGTTATGTTTTTAACTTTTTTATAGCAGTGGTCCCCCACCCACAATTCTTTTTTCCACAAATGTCCCATCACTTCCACTTTTTCCTCTTTTACATATGATAATTATGAATTTTTTTATTAGTTAAATTTATTTATATTTTAGATGTAGTTCAAATAATTTTTTTTTTCTAATAAATTTTTACGTTTTACATAAACATATGATATAAATTTTTCTATATAGTAGCATATTTGCTCGACGATGATTCAATATTTCACTATTTTGGAGTAGAGAAAAACTCAAAAGTATAATTTTTTTTAGAGAGAAATCGGATAATTAAGGATAGAAGTGATTATTTTTTGATATAGAATAAATATAAGAAAATTGTTAAGTTAATGAGGTAATTGATACTTCTATTTTTTAATTTTTTTATGTAAAACGTAAAAATTTATTACATAGAGGAAAAAATAAATTATTTGAACTACATGTAAAATATAAATAAATTTAACTAATCAAAAAATTCATAATTATCATATGTAAAAAGAGGAAAAAGTAGAAGTGATGGGACATTTATAGAAAAAAAGAATTGTGGGTGGGGGACCACTGCTATAAAAAAATTAAGAACGTAACTTTTTGTTATGTTGAACAACTCATTTTTTGTATCTTTTTAATTGATTTAATAATTCACTGCATTTTTTCCTCGGTTATTGTGTAAAATGTAAGAAATTCTTACGTTTTTGTAAAAGTCAACTCCATTAGTTGATCGTTAAGAAAAAATAAAAAACGTAATAAATTATTACGTTTAGCCTATTTTGGTAATTTTTTAAATAGGTGACCTATTTTGGCCACTTTTTTAATTTTGTGTCTCATTTTGGTTATGAGTTCACATATATCTTGTCTATTTAATAATTTTCAATGGATGAGTTATATATTGCAACAATTTAGTCATCTGTTGCAACAGATGTCTATATTTGTTGGATAATTTTCAATAGATGAGTTAGCTATTCCAACAGGTAGTCATCTGTTGCAACAGATGTCTATATATGTTTGGTCATTTTCAACAAATGTCTTTAACTGTTTGGTCATTTCCAACAGATTACTCATCTATTGCAACATGTTAATTGAAATCGTAATTGAACTTATCAATTCATCTTTAATTTTAGTTAAATCAATGTTGTTTTCACTAATAATGTCTTAATTCGAATCATTTCAAATAAAATTGGTCAATTAACACTTTACTCAAGACGAATACACTTAGATGATCATGTAATTACTATGAGATTAATTGAAATCGTAATTAAATTATCAATTCATCTTTAATTTTAGTTAAATCAATTTAGTTATTACTAATAATTACTTAATTTTAATTATTTCAAATCAAATTGGTCAATTGATCATTCTACTTAAGACGAAACACTTAGTTGATCATGTAATTACTATAAATTTAATTGAAATTGTAAGTGAACTTACTAATTCATCTTTAATTTTAGTTAAATCAATATAGTTATTTCTAATTATGGCTTGGTTTGAATCATTTCAAATAAAATTGGTCAATTGATCACTCTACTTAGGACGAACACACTTAGTTGATCATGTAATTACCATGAGATTAATTGAAACAGTAATTGAACTTATTAATACTAGTTAAATTAATTTAGTTATTACTAATATAATGGCTTAATATGAATCAATAAATGACTAAGATGTTGCAAAAGACGAGTAATCTGTTGAAAATGACCAAACAGATAAAGACATATGTTGCAACAGATTAGTTACCTATTGCAAAAGATTAGTAATTTGTTGGAAATAACAAACAGATAAAGTCATATGTTGCAACAGATTAGTCATCTGTTGGAAATGACCAACAGATAAAGACATTTGTTACAACAGATGACTAATATATTGCAACATATGTGTATATCTGTTTGATAATTTTCAACAAATGACTCATCTGTTGCAACAGATTAAATCCGTTGCAATAGGTTATACACTTAAATGATCATGTAATTACTATGAGATTAATTGAAATTGTAATTATTAATTTAATTTGGCTATTACTAATAATGGCTTAATTTGAATCATTTCAAATAAAATTAGTCAATTGATCACTCTACTCAGAACTAACACACTAAGATGATCGTGTAATTAATATGAGAACAATTGAAATCGTAATTGAACTTATCAATTCATCTTTAATTTTAGTTATATCAATGTAGTTATTAGTAATAAAATCTTAATTTGAATCATTTCAAATAAAATTGGTCAATTAACACTTTACTCAAGACGAACACACTTAGATGATCATGTAAATACTATGAGATTAATTGAAATCGTAATTAAAATTATCAATTCTTCTTTAATTTTAGTTAAATTAATTTAATTATTGCTAATAATTTTTTGATTTTAACTATTTCAAATAAAATTGGTCAATTGATCATTCGACTTAAGACGAAACACTTAGTTGATCATGTAATTACTATAAAATTAATTGAAAGTGTAAGTCAACTTACTAATTCATCTTTAATTTTAGTTAAATCAATATAGTTATTTCTAATTATGGTTTGGTTTTAATCATTTCAAATAAAATTGGTCAATTGATCACTCTACTCAGGACGAACACACTTAGTTGATAGTGTAATTACCATGAGATTAATTGAAACTGTAATTAAACTTATTAATTCATGTTTAATTCTAGTTAAATAATTTAGTTATTACTAATATAATTGCTAAATATGAATCAATAGATGACTAACATATTGCAAAAGATGAGTAATCTGTTGAAAATGACTAAACAGATAAAGACATCTGTTGGAAATGATCAAACAGATAAATACATCTGTTGGAAATGACCAAACAAATATAGACATATGTTGCAACAGATGACTAACTTGTTGCAATAAATGACTCATCTATTGAAAATTATCAAACAAATACAGAGACATCTGTTGCAACAGATGACTAAGTTGTTGCAACAAATGACTCATCTGTTGAAAATTTTCAAACATATAGGATATATGTTGGAAAATAATTTAAAATACTAAAACTCAGATGTTTTTAAGAGAACTCAAATGTTTGTCCCCTTGTCTAAGGTCTTGTCTTTAATTTTAGTTAAATCAATTTAGTTATTACTAATAATTGCTTAATTTGAATCATTTTAAATAAAATTTATCAATTGATCATTCTATTAAGGACGAATACATTAATTGAAATTGTAAGTGGACTTATCAATTCACCTTTAATTTAGTCAAAATCAATTTATTTATTACTAATAATGACTTAATTTGAATCATTTGAAATAAAATTGGTCGATTGATCACTCTCCTCGAGACGAATACACATAGTTGATCATCTAATTACTATGAGATTAATTGAAATTGTAAGTGAACTTATCAATTCATCTTTAATTTTAGTTATATCAATTTAGTTATTACGAATAATGACATAATTTGATTCATTTCAAATAATATTAGTCAATATTGATCACTCTAATCATGACGAATACACTTAGTTGATAATTTAATTACTATGAGATTAATTGAAATTGTAAGTTTATCTTTAATTTTAGTTAAATCAATTTAATTATGACTAATAATATCTTAATTTGAATTATTTCAAATAAAATTGGTTGATTGATCACTCTACTCGGGACGAATACACTTAGTTAATCATGTAATTACAATGAGATTAATTGAAATTGTAAGTGAACTCATTAATTCATGTTTAATTTTAGTTAAATCAACATAGTTATTACTAATAATGGCTTAATTTGAATAATTTAAAATATAATTGGTCAATTAATTATTCTACTAAGGATGAAACACTTAATTGATTATTTAATTACTGAGATTAATTGAAATCGTAATTGAACTTACTAATTCATCTTTAATTTTAGTTAAATCAATGTAGTTATTTCTAATAATGATTTAATTTGAATTATTTCACTTAAAATTTGTCAATTAATCATTCTACTCAGTACGAAACACTTAATTGATCATGTAATTACTATGAAATTAATTGAAATCGTAATTGAACTTACTAATTCATCTTTAGTTTTAGTTAAATCAATATAGTTATTTCTAATGATGACTTAGTTTGAATCATTTCAAATAAAATTGGTCAATTGATCACTCTACTTAGGACGAACATACTTAATTGATCGTGTAACTACCATGAGATTAATTGAAACTGTAATTGAACTTATTAATTCATATTTTATTTTAGTAATCAATTCAGTTATTACAAATAATAACTTAATGTGAATCAATAGATGACTAACATGTTACAACAGATGAGTAATCTGTTGGAAATGACCAAACAAATAAAAACATCTGTTGAAAATGACTAAACAGATATAGACATCTGTTGCAACAAATGACTCACTTGTTGCAACAACTAATTCATTTATTGAAAATTATCAAACAAATATAGACATCTGTTGCAACAGATGACTAAGTTGTTGCAACATATGACTCATCTGTTGGAAATTACTAAATAGACAAAATATGTGTTGAAAAATAATTTAAAATACTAAAGCTCAAATATTTTTAGGAGAACTCAAGCGTTTTTCCCCTTGTCTAAGGTTTTGTCTTCAATTTTAGTTAAATCAATTTAATTATTATTAATAATTGCTTAATTTGAATCAACAAATGACTAACCTGTTATAAATATTTATTGCAACAGATGACTAACTTGTTGCAACAAATAGGTGATCTGTTGAAAAATAATTAAAATACTAGAGAACTCAAACATTTTTAGGAGAACTCAAATTTTTTTCCCATTGTCTTAAAGACTTGTCTTTAATTTTAGCTAAATCAATTTAGTTATTACTAATAATTGCTTAATTTGAATCAACCGATGACTAACATGTTGCAACAGATGATTCATCTATTGGAAATTATCAAACAAATAGAAAATTTGTTATAATAGATGGGTTATCCATTAGAAAGCAATTAAAATACTAGAGAACTTAAATGTTTTTAGGAGAACTCAAACGTTTGTCCCCTCGATCCTTTTGCATTTGATGTATGATACACTATTTTTGTCTTCTTTACCCATTTCATGATTTTTTTCATGTGTTTCACTTATTCGTTGTGCCCTTGTTAAAATTTTTAGAATTTTTTTAAGTCAAATTTTGTTCGTATATCACTTGGACATTACTTCATAGGTGATTTTGTAAGTATAATTATGATTTTTGTTGAATTTTTTATTTGGTATATTTGCTACTGCTACAATGGATAGAACCTGCAACATGAATCCAATATATGAATCATTTATTGCAACAAGTGAGTAATCTGTTGCAACATATGACTAATCTGTTGCAACAGATGACCCATATGTTGGATTCATGTTACAACACTATAATACAAATCCAATAGATGAGTAATCTATTGCAACAGATTAGTCATATATGTTGCAACAAATTACTCATATATTGCAACAGATTAGTCAATATGTTGTAACAGATTACTCATATGTTGCAACAGATTAGTCAATATATTGCAACAGATTAGTCAATATGTTGCAACAGATTATACATCTGTGCAACAGATTACTCATCTGTTGGATTCACGTTACATATTTTATCTACTGTTGAAAAAACAACAGTAGCAGATACACCCAGATGAGAAATTCAACTAAAAATTATAATTTTACTTACTAAAATCACCTATAAGTAATTCCCAAGTGATATATGAATAAAATTTGACCCTAAAAAATTTGATCAAGTAGCAATAGTAGCGGTAACAACAATGTTCAACAACAAGAAGATGATGAAGATGAACAAGAAGAGATGATAATGAAAAACAAGATGATGATAATGAAGAAGAAGATGATGAATAAAGCAACAACAACAATGAACAACAAAAATCACGAAGAGAGAGAAAACTCCAATAAATGAGAAGAGAGAGAAACGTGCATTTTTTCCCTCCATTTCTAGTTATATTAGGTTTTATATTGGATCAAAGTGTAAATTAAAAAACATGTGGGTTGTTTTCAAGCTTTTCTTACTTTCTTAATCCTTAATAAAGTAATTGTCACCTCGACTCAATTATTAAGACTTGTGTCACCCACACTTTATTTTAAAACTCTTTTGTCACCTAGAGCCCAAAGCCCCAAGTGTCTTGACCGCAAATTGTTAGAATTTTGTATAGTCAGATTTCTACATAATATTGCATGGAGTACACAGGGGCGGACCCACATGTATAAGTGGGGGTGCACGTGCACCCGTTAATGTCGAAAAAAATTGTGTATATATATATATACACCAGGGGATTCGAATTCGCGATCAGTCTCTGTAAGGTAAACCTTCCTTGACCATTGAGCTACCACAACTAATTGTTTAAAAATGTTAAAAGTAAACTTCATATTAGAAAGTAAAGTTATTAACTTAAAACTCTTATTGTTCTATATATTTATTTTTTCAGCATTGTTCATGTCTTTGGCGACCAATTGAATATGATAATATCCCTTATTCAACACCGAAAGTTTTTCTAACGTCTTAAGATAATATTGGTGCACCACAATATTATCAAAAGCAGTAAGCGTAAAAAAGGCAAAACGTGAGATTTAACGGAAAAAGGCATAAAGGTAGAAAAGATATAAATATATGTTTAGTCCAAGACTAATAATATAAGAATGAATGACAAATATATGAACAAGATTTTTTATTTTTTTTGTTAAAGTGAAATATCAATTGTTTAGTGTTCGTCTCTTCAGAAAGCCTCATTGACAAGGGAAAGTATGTATCAGAAATTAGAATCTAAGCTGCACATTAAGCGAGACGAGCGCTCAACACATTTTGAGTCTTACTTTATGGCTTATGCGCGTCTTTGATTACACTGATGCACCCAGAGACTTCAAATCCTGGGTTCGCCTCTGGGAGTACAATAAATGATTGTTGTCCATTTTAACATCGCCCATGACGGCCAAAAATGAACTAGAGTCTTTTTTTTTATTTGTAATTATATTAATTAAAACAACATAGAGTTCTAAATGAGACCACTTTTTGTGATAGCCGTTAAGATTTAGTTACTAGATTTCTTCACGGGTTAGTCTTTGTTTATGTGAAAATAAATTTAGACCTTATTTAGTTCTCCCATTGCAAATTTCAGATTTTAACGTTGATGGC
The DNA here is from genome assembly GCA_030864215.1 of Capsicum pubescens. Taxonomy (NCBI): domain Eukaryota; kingdom Viridiplantae; phylum Streptophyta; class Magnoliopsida; order Solanales; family Solanaceae; genus Capsicum; species Capsicum pubescens. The sequence goes on along the minus strand of CM061539.1, from coordinate 192,026,341 downwards.
TTTGATTTTTTAATTTTTATGTCAAATTATTTTTTTTGTTAGTGAGTGAACGGGTGGTTTCCCATTGGACATGTCCGACTTAATTTGAATATATTGTTAACTTTCTTTTGCTTGTAGTACTTTTGTACATATCAAGTAGATGAAATCTCATACGTGTAATTTATTAATTATGATATAAATTATGTGGTTTAACTGTCTTTTTGAGTTTGATTTCAGGAGAAGAGGTTGACAACGCCTCATGTCAACAAATTCTGTCTGATCAATCAACTTTCTGGTTTACTGAAGATTTTTAAGGTATCTTTTATTCAAATTCTTTGTCTTCGCTTTTGGTTTTAGTTGTTGTCAGGTCATAGCTTATTGGAGGCTCAATTTTATGATTTCTATTATCTGAAATACTTATTTTTGTAAGTTTGTCCTTTGTTTTCTTTCTTCATAGTTGCATAATAGATTCTGGTTGTTGAGGTTTATGCACTTCAAAAATAAATGATATTTCTTAAGTAATTTTTTATAAATATTATTAAAGAATTCAATATTTGGAGTTTAAAATATCATAAAAGAATTAATTAAATAGCAGTTCATCAAATTACTTTCACATAAATTAAAAATAGTTGATGAATGTATAATATATGTATAATCAATATATCTTATGTTTGACGTAATATACCAGATTTTTAAAGAAAAAAAAGGACAAGTAAAGTCACTTGAGAAAATTGAAGGAAAGGTGTCTTTTAAGTCTTGAATGAAGGATTGATGACATTCACCAACAGATAGGGTCAAACATCATCAGTAAACTTGATTAAATTAATTATGGACTTGATTAATATTTTCAAAATTTTCTAATCTTTTCAAAAATACAAATCAACCCAACTCACACCCCTCTTCAATCCTAATCAACCACACACTCTCTCTCTCTCTAGCTTCTCCCAACCAACAGTTCTGCAAAATTTCTCCCTTCAACCTCCGGCGACAAATAGTCGGGCGAGTTCCTTTTCGACTTTCAACCGTCAATCGACGTGAATACTTCTCCGGCGACAACAACTTCGAGTTCTTCGTCCTCCCATTTCCTTTTTCACAGGTAAAAAATAATGAAGAAACAGAGAAACTAGAGCCAACTACTCTTCTGGTATTGAAATGTGGACTGAATAAAACCCTAATTTCTGGCAAATCTGCATTTCTTCTTCTCGTTGTCGTACTGTTGATTCGAATTTGTTGGTGATTTTTTGTCACAGTTGATGTTCTTAGTGTGTATGTGTGTGTGTGATATGTTGGTATTGCTGAGTTGATTTATTGTTGGTTTTGGTAGAAATGGTATTGCAACAGTTGAAACATCTGATGTAATAGATGAAACATATAATGCAACAGATGAAAATCTGATGCAGCAGATTAAAAATCTGATGCAACTATGAAAATCTGATGCAACAGGTGAACAATCTAACAGATCATTCATCTGTTGCGACGGACGACTCTTCTGTTTGGAAGAAATCTAAACAATATTGATCCAACAGATAACTGATTAGTGATCTGTTTTTATTCTTTCCAACAGTTTACTCTTCATTTTAAAATATGATGCAACAGATTAAAAATCTGATGCAACTATGAAAATCTGATGCAACAGGTGAACAATCTAACAGATCATTCATCTGTTGCGACAGACGAATCTTCTGTTTGGAAGAAATCTAAACAATATTGATCCAACAGATAACTGATTAGTGATCTGTTTTTATTCTTTCCAATGGTTTACTCTTCATTTTACAACAGATTAGGAATGTTTTTATTCTTTCCAACGATTTACTCATACAGGTCGGTTATCTGTTGCAACATATAACATACCTGGTGCAACAGATTAGTGATCCATTTTTATTCTTTCTAACGGTTTACTCATCCGTTGCAACAGGTCGATTATATGTTGCAATAGATAAAATACCTGGTGCAATAGATTAGTGATCTGTTTTTATTGTTTCCAACGGATTACTCATCCGTTGTAACAAGTCAGTTATGTGTTGCATCAGATAAAATACCAGGTGCAACAGATAGTGCTGTTTTTATGGTTTCCACGTATTACTCATCCGTTGCAACAGGTCGGTTATATGTTGCAACAGATAACATACCTGGTGCAATAGATTAGTTTTCTGTTGGAACGGTTATATTACTGTTATGCATTAATCAATTATAATCTATGTTATGTTCTTGTTAATTTAAGATAACATGGCTCCCAAAATAAAAGAAATCAAATCAAGTTCAAGTAAAGGAAGAAGTGCAGCAGCTCAGCTACATCCACCACTCTATGAGCTTGCTTTACAAGCGTTATCTCAATCAGGAGCAGAAGATAATGAACATGGGGAGGAGGAATCTTTCAAAAGAGATGATCCAAATGCTAATAGCCCTTCCGTCGATGAGTTGATCAAAACCTTCAGCATTGATTGTTACCCTGTAAGAATGCAGTGCGATGGTGCCACAGATTTAACGGGTGATCTCGTGGTTAAGTCAGTCATGGGAAACTCTTTCGACGCCTTTAGAAAAATACTTCGAGAATAAAAATTGGATTCTTATTTCAGAGAAAGCTTCTTTGAGAAATATCTTGATTTGCCGTAGGACAACAATGCTCGTTTTCAGATGAAAATGGTATATGATCTTCTCAAGTGCAGGTTTATGTATGAAAACAAAGATAAGATGGATGAGGTGTGGATAAATTACTGTGGCATGCCTGTTTGTTTTGGTTGGAAGGAGTTTGCCATAGTTACCGGACTAAAATGTTATCCTCCTTCTCCTTCTCAAGTTATACCTACTCTGACCCAAAAAAAGCACCCCGCACACCCAAAAAAGGAAAAGGCAAGTCGAGTGATCGCGATGACCTGGTGTCCATTGTTGGTCCAAGCTTCAAAAATAAAAATCTGATTGAAGCGTTGAAAGGTAAAGGACTTTCAAAGAAGCACAAGCAATCATTATGCTTGGTTTGGTTTGTACATAATGTTCTTTGGGCGAGAGACGTTAACAACAACATAAACCTCGGTTTAATAAATCTCTCCAAGGATCTTAAGTCATTTAACTGCTATCCTTGGGGTTATGAAAGCTTTAAAATGACTGTCGAATATTTGTTGACTCCGTTAATGCCAAAAACAGTCAACTTATATGGTTTTTCATGGGCCTTCATGGTAAATATTTCTTTTATCATGATATAATTCATCATTTTTTTATTCAATAATGCTTTTGATTTATTGGCGTTATATTATAGGCTTGGGCATTTGAAGCCATTCCTTATTTGAGACAACAAGTGAACTACCAGGAAGAAGTTTTTGATCCAAGAATTCTGAGATGGTTGCCGGCCAAAACCGATAAAAATGTAAAATTTCTTGATCTTTTCAATCCCCCCAAGGAAGCAGTAAGTCCAATTCTAATCAAGTTTTTGTTTTAATTAATGATTAAATGATTTCATCATCATTCTTAATATATGTACCGATTTATTTTAGATTGTCCATCTGTGGCTTGTTCCGACCAATCGAGAGTTGAAGATGCCATTTTTTCTTACTTTACGGTCTGTGCAAACTTTATCGGACCCTAAGGTCGTTGATGGAATAAAAATGAAATTGTTTGGAGCAACAACCATCACAAGAAAAACAATTTTGGACGGTGGGACTAATGATGCTCCTCTTACAGTTTTTGAAACAACAAGCCATTATGATTATGATCATAATGGTTGTACAGATTTTTCTCCAGATTTTACCGCATCTAGCGAATGTTCTTCATGCAAATGTCAAGACTACAAGGCGAAACACGATAGATTGATTAATGCTATTAATGTACTAATTGCTTCTGTAAAGGAAATGACATCTAAGAGGGGTGTTATTCCATCAAATAGGATTTCATATCCAGATACTCTCCACTAGAGATCAAGGTGGCTAAGAGGAGAATGAAAGACACTTCCAAGGCATTATCAATCATCAAAAAGAGCAAGATTGCAGCGCCTCTGTCTTTATCTTGCACTGATATTTAGTGTGCAAGGGCCACAGAAGAGCAGCATGTGCTGAAGAAGGTGAATGTACATCATTTGTTCCAAAAGACAAACAAGCACATATCTGTTTCAACAGATGATACATCTACTGAAAATTATCAAACAGATGTATACGTCTGTTAAAACTGTTGTCTAATCTGTTGCATCAGATTCATTATCTATTTCAACAGATGAGTCTTATGTTGCAACAGATGGGTCATCTGTTCAAAATTATCGTACTGCTCTGATTTACCTGTTCGAATTTGTCCCAATAGATAATCCATCTGATACAACATATGAATCATCTATTGCAATAAATGGAAAATCTATTGTATATCTCTACTTAGCATTGACAATTCTGGCTTTCCAGATGGATGCCACAGCTACTGCCGAAAAGCATAATATGACAGTTGATAATCCATCAACTGCTTCTAAAGATGAAGAAAAAGTGGAGCCTGTCAGTTTGGGAGAACGAAAGAATTACCCGTTTGAAGGGTTCAACATCTCGGATGAGGCTCCAAAAAAACTAATACAGTTGATCAACGACTATTCAGAATGGATTGCCGATGGGCTGTTAAAGCATCATGCCGGCAGGTACATAAATCAATTTTATGGATATTGGTTTATACAATTCTTGTTGTAAGAACCTGACATTAATATATATAAATCATCATGTAGAAAACAAAATGACCAGCGCTACAAAGTGAACGAATCGAGTCTTAGTTTTGATATGTTCGACTTTGTTGTTGCACATCTCAAAATGAAGAATTGGTTCTATTTGATGTCACAGCCCCAAACTTGCTGGAATGATGAGGTTTAAAGGCCATACATATTACTATTAATTAATACTTTATTTAATTGCATCTGCGTATTGATTTTTTCGTCACGTAATTCAAAATGTTTGATAATATGTGCAACACATCGATGTCATTTTTTACTACCTTCGAAAGAAGGCCAAGTTGCAAACACAAGAACAATACAGATACACAACAGACAATTATTTGTACAAAATACATAATAGGTATTGTCAACAGCAGCCGGAAGTTTCCCGAAATGAGGAATGCTTAATCAACATCATCAAAGGTTTTAGCATTCCGGCTAGATTACCTTGATATTTGGTCGACGAAGTGTACATCCCAATCAATTGTGGTGATGAATTCCATTGGGTGTTGGCTGTCGTCGTTCTAAAACAGAGGCGCATCCGAGTTTACGACTCGATGTCGCAAAGGAGACATTCCAGGCCGTCGTCTGAGATACAAAAACTGGCCAAAATATTGCCTACTTACCTTGATATGAGTGGCTTTTTGGATCAAAAGGTTCGTACTGATTGGTCGACGATTGAAGCATACCGGGATAAAATGGCTAATCTATTTGATGTACAATATGTTGACAGAATTGCTCAACAAACCATTGGCAGCCTGTAAGTTTAAGTGTCATGATTTAGTTTTATTTCACAAATTCCATAACGCTTGCATGAACTGCAAGATAAGGATTATCTATTTTTTTTTATAATGCAGGGATTGCGATTCTTTTGTTGCCGCCTATGCCGAGTATTTGAGCGATGGATTACAAGTACCAAATGATGGACTTGATGCCGGATTACTCCGCAAAAGATGTGTTGTTCTTTTATGGAAATATGGAGAAGCGAAAGCTCAGAAGCCATATGCAACCGACGTTAAAGATCCACGACGACCAAAGCCGAATTCCATAACACTAGATGAAGAACAACTTTTCCATATTGATTAGATCCTTATAGCTCGAGTCCGTCAATATAATAACCTATCCTCCTTGGTTTAACTTATTGAGTTGATGGGAACTCATTTCAACTCAGAGTGATCGATCGACGACTCGGGTCGGGATGAACGCAATACCAACTCCATGCAATTGCAAAGACTCGATTGGATTTGTAGTTGATCCTGCGAGCTCACTCATTCATACCTAAATCAACTTAGGTACTATCACTATCCTAACATTGAGTTGATGAGAACTCATTTCAACTCAGAGTGATCGATCGATGACTCGGGTCGGTATGAACGCAATACCAGTGCCATGCAATTGCAAAGACTCGATTGAATTTGTAGTTGATCCTGCGAGCTCATTCATTCCTCCCTAGTTCCACCTAAATCAATTGCTATAAAATCTGTTACAACAAACGACTAAGCTATTGAAAATTTTCAAACAGGTACATATATGTTGCAACAGATGACATATCTGATTTAATTATCAAATAGATATTTGCATCTGTTGTGACAGATGACTGAGCTGTTGGAAATTTTCAAAAAAATATTTATATCTGTTGTAACAGATGACATATCTGATTTTATTAATTATCAAATGAACATTTTCATCTGTTATCACAGATGACTGAGCTTTTGGAATTTTTAAATAGATATTTATATCTGTTGTAACAGATTACTGAGTTGTTCGGATTTCTAAACAAATATTTATATATGTTGCAACAGATGACGTATATGTTTGAAAATCTTTTTATCTCTTTTAATTTTAAAGCAAGAAGCTTCTGGTCCAAGTAGATAATATCAAGTAGTAGTACTTATTACTAAAGGCGGTAAAAAATATTTCTTGGATATCTCAAAAGTGAGTTCATTGAGCAGTCTTGTCTTGTCTTTTCAATGTCAGTAGTCTTAGTCTTCCTCGTGCCCCTCAAATTATTAATGAAATTAATGAATATTAATTAATGAAGATTGAAAACCACCATGTCTACGTACACAATACATCTATAGAAATTATCTCATCTCTTCCTTCAACTGCAGTTTATTTTGTTCAACTCTCATCTTTTTCTCTCTTCTCTTTAGGGTCACAACCTTTTTTCTCTCTTTTCTCTTCTCTTCTCATAACGATCTTTTCGGATCTAAAACCATACATATCTTTCCTCGACTTAAATTTCTGTTTTGATCCCCTTTTTGAAATTAAGGTATGGTTCATTATTGCTCTTTCATTCTCGTCTTCTTCTTCGCATGTTATTTACATCTGTTTTTTTATTTAATTACTATTTACCCATATCATATTTATTAAAAAAAATTTAAGGAACTTGTAAGTGTTGAATAAACAATCCGAGAATTTTTATTACAATATGAGAAAAAAGTCATCTGTTGGGAGAAGTTTAAAAGCCTTGTTGGCAGTATCATTTTTTTGTATGTATTTTGTTTGTTTAATTATTGTTGATACAGTTATTGATGTTGTTTGTGGGGTTGGCGTTGTTGGAACTTGTGGTGTTGTTGATGGTTCTGGCACAAAGGATGTTGCTTCTTTGTTGTTGATGATGTTGTTGGAACAAATGTTGTTTCTTTTTTGTTGATGTTTATGCTGTTGTTGATGTTGCAACATATGGAGAAACTTCCGGAATAAATAAAACCACCAGAAAGGCTGGTTTGATGTATTCCATCAAACTTCACATCAGTTGCAACAGACTCCACATCTGTTGCAACAGACTCCACATTTGATGCAACAAATGGACAATGTTCTTTTTGTGACATCAATTTTTTTTCTCTTCTTTGTAGATATAAGGAACTGACAGTTGATTAACTTTTGACGAACTATCTCAAGAGGTTGCAGTAAAGATGGGATCGGAGGAATAAGCTGCTTGTAGATGGAACCACTTCATATGTGGGAGATATGTATTACTGATAATGTTATCGTGGAAACACACATAGAGTGCACTGATTTTGTGAATGATGTTTTTACTGATTAGTCATAGATCGTTCAAGCAAGATGTCTGTAATTTTACAGTTAAGTTTGGTAGGTCCGAACTGATAAGGCTGACGGACTATGAATATGGTTATGATAGCCTGTTAAGATTTAATGTCGGTTGTTGCTCATGTTTATTTGTCAAGAATTGTGAAGAGATCTAATTTTTGTGTCATTGTAAAGAGATTCAATAGTGATTGGACTAACTTTTAGGGTGCATTGGACCCTTAGTGGGCCTTCGAAGCTTAGCACTGCATCTAATAAGAACGAAAAACCAATATATTTATTACCTTGGCCAAAATTTATATGGCTGGGTTGCTTGCTCGGGGTGATGATTTTATGCCTGAATGTGCAGTAGGAGAATGCTTTCGAAGGAAAATGGGTGGTTAATGGAAGACTATATCATCTGAGAGCTAATTGAAGTAGAGACATAGAGTAGAAAGTAACTTCTAACGAATCTGGCCGGTGGAATTATCTTAACAGATGCGAGATCTGATTCAAGTGCAAATATGAAAGTGTATCTGGTAATGTAATTTTATCTGTTGTGTCTCTGAAAGAAAAACAATGCAGATGGACACTTTGCTAGGGAGCTGCGTGGTCGGGATTATCACCTAGATAGAAAATAAGAGAAGACCAACAAAGAAGCCTCACGGGCATCGAGGGTAGAAATGATGTACAACAAGTCTAGAAAACTTATGCCAATAGCAACTGCAGTTAAAATAAGGAATCTAAGTGAAGGCGACAAATTTCTGAATTTTAAATTTCATCCCATGCCTTCTTGTTTGTGTTTTCGATCAGGTCCACTATCGTTGACCTGATCGGAACCACAAACGAGATTGAAAGGCAAATAGAGTATCATTGCTTCCTTAGCTATATGGTTATAATTGATTGTGTTTTCTTGCCTTGACATGCTTTCAATATTCCTTGGAGAAGATCTGATGCTTGTTGTAGTATGTGAATCCCGATAATTTTCAAGCTTGCCTCCAGCTTGTTGATTCTGTATTCAAGCTGATAGTTACCATCTTCGAAGTTAGTAAAGTGTTCCTCGTCTATTGTGAGCTCGATCAGGAACACTACCTTCAAAGTTGTGGCATTCTAGAAGCCCTTCAGAATACTTTCTTCAGAAGCCTTAAAAGATACATGGAGGGTCTCTGTGTTTGTTTTAGGTCAAAATGTGTTGATGCACGTTGAAGATGTGGTCCTAAAAGTTGAACAACACACTTTTATCTAGCGTTTCTCCATGCATCTTGCTCAACTAATTTGATAAATTAGTAAGCATGGAGTTACGTAGCGTGTGATCTAAACCGGCTCTACCAAGCCTATCAAACGTTACGTAACTCTAAGCTCATTACTCTATCAAAAAATATGACCGAGTTAGTGCACAAATCGAACGATCTCAATCTCTTAGCCTTTCTGCCGATTGCTCTTCTCCAATATAGATGACAAAATATCTGCTATGCAAAAGTCTACACCATCACCAGACATGTTCCCAGGCAATCATGTCTGGCGATGGTGTAGACTTTTGCATAGCAGATATCTTGTCGTCTATATTGGAGAAGAGTGATCAGCATAAAGGCTGAAAGATTGATCTTTTTTTCTATGTGCACTAACTCGAGCATATTATTTTGATAGGGTAATGATCTTGGAGTTACGTAAAGTTTGATAGGCTTGGTAGAGCCGATTTAAATCACATGCTACTTAACTCCATGCTTACTAATTTATCAAATTGGTTGAGCAAGATGCATGGAGAAACGCTCGATAAAAGTGTGTTGTTCAACTATTGGGACCACATCTTCAACGTGCATCAACACATTTTGTCCTAAAACAAACACAACGACCCTCCATGTATCCTTTAAGGCTTCTGAAGAGAAAGTGTTCTGAAGGGCTTCTAGAATGCCACAACTTTGAAGGTAGTGTTCCTGATCGAGCTCACAAGAGACAAGGAACTCCTTACCAACTTTGAAGACGGTAACGACCAGCTTGAATATAGAATCAACAAGCTAGAGGCAAACTTGAAAGTTATCGGGATTCACATACTACAACAAACATCTGATCTTCTTCAAGGAATGTTGAAAGCATGTCAAGGCAAGAAAACACAATCAATTATAACCATATTGCTAAGGAAGCTATGATACTCTATTTGCCTTTCAATCTCGTTTGTGGTTCCGATCAGGTCAACGGCAGTGGACCTGATCGAAAACACAAACAAGAAGATGGGATGAAATTTAAAATTCAGAAATTGCCGCCTTCGCTTAGTTTTCTTATTTTCACTGCAGTTGTTGTTGCCGTAAGTTTTCTAGACTTGCTGAACATCATTTCTACCCTCGATGCCCGTGAGGCTGCTTTGTTGGTCTTCTCCAATTTTCTACCTAGGTAATAATCCCGACATTACAGATCCCTAGCAAAGTGTGCATCTGCATTGTTTTCTTTCAGAGACACAACAGACGAAATTACATTACCGGATACACTTTCATATTTGCACTTGATTCAGATTTCGCATCTGTCAAGATAATTCCATCGGCTAGATTCGTTAGAAGTTACTTTCTACCCCGTGTATCTTCTTCAATTAGATCTCAGATGATATAGTCTTCCATCAACAACCCATTTTCCCTCGAAAGCATTCTCCCACTGCACCTTCTGGCATATAATCATTAACCCGAGCGAGCAACCCAACCATATAAATTTTGGCCAGGGCAATAACTATATTGGTTTTCCATTCTTGTTTGATGCAGTGCGAGGCTTCGAAGGCCCTCTAAGGGTCCAATGCACACTTAAAGTTCAGTCCAATCGCTATTGGTTCTCTGCAGTGACGACAAATATTGATCCCTTCTCAAAACTTGACACACATAAACACGAGCATCAACCATCAGTAATTCGTAACAGGGTATCTGCACCATCTTCATGAGGTCCTCAGCCTTATCAATTTTGAACCCATCAAACTTAACGGTACAATGCAGGATCTTGTTTGAATGATCAGTGCCTAATGGATTAAAAACTGCATTCAATAAAATATTGTACTTTGTGTGTGTTGTCCCGGTAACCTTATTAGTAATACATACTTAACTCCCACACATATGATAGTGGATCCATCTGCACGCACCTTATTCTTTCTAGCCCATCTATGGCTTAAATTGAATAAACAGATGACTAGCTTGTTGCAATAGATGACACATCTGTTTATATTGTCAATCAATTGGAGACATCTGTTACGACAGTCACAACCTGTTGCAAAAATCAAGCAGATATATACATCTGTTGCAAAAAGTTTACCAGTATGTTGTAAGTTATATAACAGAAAGAATATATTTTGTAACAGATTACCCATCTGTTAGATTTATTTTAAGGCAATTTTCTTTTCTTTCCGAGATTTTTAAGGAAATCTCCTGTGGCCCAAACCTCCAAGCCACTTAATATACCAAATTTTTAAGGAATAACAAGGGCTAGCAAAGTAACATTATCAAACCTTTAATTAACAAAACCTCCAGTTAAGATTCTATTTTATACAAGCTCTCTCTCTCTATATATAATCTATATCTATAATCTATAATCTATATCTATATCTATATCTATAATCTATATCTATAATCTATAATACATTAAAAGTGTGAAGACCCTTAGAAAAGTGATTTGAATTTTTTGTCCTTCATTAAAACACTTTGCAATAGACAAAATCGTCTTTTTGCTATTTTCTAATAATTATTTTAAAAATTCATAAAAATTTAGTTATTAAACCTTTCCTTATTTGAGTTATGTACCTAAAATTTAAGATTCTTTTGGAAAAATATTTTACCTATATCGGTCAAGTTTTTCAAGGAATTTTACCAAAATTCATACGTATGAACATAGTGGAAAAAAAGAAAAAATATTTTTTAAAAAGGTAAATATTTTTGGAAACGGGTTTACTTTTTTAAAAAACATTTTTTCTTCTTTTTTCACTATGTCCATACGTATGAATTTTGATAAAATTTCACAAGAACAGTAAATCATTTACCTATAATATGGAGTGCATTAAGATTTGGACGGTCAACGGAAAAACAAAATTAGTATAGCAGTAATAATACTAATATAGGTTATGTAATTTTTTTTTTTTAGTTACGATTAGCATTCTTGTTGACAATAGTATAAAACTATTACAAAAATAGATAAGGAAAACAGATATCTTTTTTTCTAGCAGTATCTAACATTTTTATAGTTGTTAGTACATTGAACATAGTCCTAAGATTTTAAATGTAATCTTTCTTTTTTTAAAATATGTAAAAGTGTTACTATTTTATATTTTTAAATTAATTAAAATAGTACCTTAGATAATTATTTACTTATTTAAAAGAAGTAAAACTCCTAGTAATATTTAGTATACTTTTAAATCAATTAAAATATTAAAATACTACCTTATATAATTCTAGTTAAGTAACTTTTTGTGAATAAAGATTTAGCTCTTAATAATGTAATACGAGTTTTTTTTCTTGTTCGTTTGCTTTTTTATTTGGTTTTGATTCAACTTATTTTTCTTCCTTTTGCATACAATCAGTTCTAATATTTTTTGTGTTCTTTCAGCTGAAAATTTTGATAAAAAAAAAGAGAAGAACCATGCGACATTGCCAAGGAATGAAGTGGATCAGATGATGATAATCAATTGCTATATTGACTAAAAATCAAAGATTATGCTTCTAATTATAATTCGTAGGAGTTGTATACGACACTCAATTGATGATACGTATGTTCTTATTTGCTTTGAACTTAAAATTCTTCTTTTTCTTCTTTCTCCATGAATTACGAAGAGAAGAAGAAAAAATAATTTTTGAAAAAGAAAGGCGAAGAAAAGACTATCATTGCTATGTCCAAAGGATCACACTTACAAATTGATAATTTTTGTTTCTTCGAATTTCTTAACTTTATTTTCTATAATTTTCATTGTCATTTATATATTATAAGTAGTTGTTGGTCTAATTTTAGTTTATGTTCAATATGATAACATGCTTTATGATTGACATTTAAATTATTTGTAATACTTAGCTAAAATTATATTTATTATAATTTGTAAAATTATTTAATAAACTATTCAAGTTAGTCCTTATTGATTTAAGTGATAACATAGTTTGTAAGAGGACTTCAATGAGTAGAAATTGTATACAAAAATAAAAATTATTGTGTGTACACATTGTTGACACCCAATTTTGGCTCACACTTTTTCCTTTAATTATTTTACCGATGCTCCTCGGCCCTAAATAATTTTTGAAAATTAAATAAAAAATAAGATTTATATTTTTTTTCTATTACTAGAAATTTAAATAAAAGGGGAATTATTTTTCCACCATAATATGAAATATTTAATTAAATATTTTAACGAATAAAAATATATGTATATCCTTTGATATTCGCATTAGCATCTTTTCTAACTTTATTTTTGGGGTAATATTGTGACCATATGTGTATATTTTATTACATAAAATATATCTTTTTAAATATACATATTTTTATTATATTCTTAATTTTTACGTATATTTTATTACATTCTTATTTTTGCACACGTATATATGTTGTTGTTAATATTAAATCACAAAAAAAAAAATATCAAATTGGACGCTCATGCAAGTTATGTCTGTAATTTATATACGTTAAATTAAAAATAATTTTTACGATATCAGGGAGCATCGATAAATTTAAGTTCAGCAGAAGAAGAGCATTCGGGCTAACAATAATCAAGTTTCATTTTTATTTCGCCCGATCCCAACTCTCATTTTATAAATTTCAACCAAAAGCCCAAAAATTAGCCCAAAACTCAGTACAATTTCTATGTCCGCTTCGTCGCTCCGCCTCAACAGATATGATTTAACTCGATCCGACGATTCATTTTAAAACCCGAAAGGTCCTAAAATATTCAGTTTATATATATATATATATATATATATATATATATTTTGTTTAACTATCTATTTATTTGTATATTTGTTTTTCACTTTTTCCCTTCTCTTTAAATTAAATTTGAACCATTCGAACGGATAAAAAATAACCGTTTTAAGATCAACCTTCCACATATCTATCTGTATATATAGCGTTTTCCTTTTCTTATTTATACTATTATTTTTAAGAGGTAATATATATATAATTTTTATTTTATTTTATTTTCTTTTTTCTTTTTTTTTTACATATTAAATTTGAACCGACCGATCAAATGATCGTTCGGTTCAAATTTTGATCAAATATTTTTCAAATCTGTGCATTTAATAAGCAAGTCACACGTCTGCCAAAAGTCAGAAACACGCGTATACTCTTCCCAAGAAGCCAGCGACACATCTCTTTCAATATTTCCCAAACCAACACAAGAATCAAAATCCTTTTCCTCTTCTTTCTTCCTCCCCTTCTCCCTCATGCCAAAACCGCAGCCCTAGCACTGCCATGGCTGCCAGACCTACAAGAGGCTCCCCATTCCATATCACCGATGGATCACCATCCTCCATTATCAAAATCTCACAAAAATCAAACAGAGTTTCATCTCTCTATTTCTTTCTCCTTTCCTCTACCCTCGAATCGGAGTAGCATAGCTGGACACCTGCCAGAATCTCACTAAAATTGACCCTCCAGCTCGCAAATCCTTCAAAAACATAGAAATCAGTCCCTAAATCGTGATACAACGAAAAAAACTTTTCAAATCCACCATTAATGACCTAGAAGAGCTAAGGTACGAAGGGATTCATCAGAAATTCAAATTTTCTCCTTCTTCCCGTTATTTTTATTATGAGGTTTCAAATCCGAATTTCAAGTACGGATTTGTGCCTATAAATATTGGTCTTTCGTTTCCATGGAGGGGGGAGTTGAACAAGAGCAAAAAAAAGGTGGAAAAAGAGAGAGAACAAAAAAAAATAAAAAAAATCGAGAAGGGAGAAAGGCTTAGGGCGTGAAAATTCGAAACAAGGGAAAAAATTAAAAGAAAAGAGAGAAAGCAGCCTGTTTCGAAAATCTTAGCAAGGTCTAGTATTGCAATAACTGGTTTTCTTTTCAGTTTTGTTTTAAAGTTGGTGTTTCGATTTGAGTTCGAGGTCGATGAAATCTTGACATGAGAACCCCAGTTTCGCTGCACCCAAAAAGGTGTGAATCATCCCTTTACCTTCGTTCTTCACCTTTCCTATTATTATTTTTTTGTTAATCTCGATCGGGTTATTATGTCTTTGATGCTTGTTGTGAACATTTATTATCTTAAACGACAAAGATGACTTTAATTCTAAAAGCGAGACTGTTTGTGAATACATGATTTTGCTATTCACAGTGTCGCCTTTACACACTGGATTTGATTTTAAGGATGTTGGTTTGTTTGAAGTTTTACAATCTATGAAATTATTCCCTTTCTGGCTACATTCGTTTCGCTTATTTTTGGAAGTTTGTAAACATAGTTTTGATTTTTAGTCTCACTAAAATCATGTTGTTTCTTGAATTCAGAGGGTGAGTGTGACTTTGATAATGGATATTTTGTTATACGAAAGTATACGAGTCAAAAGTTTGTCAACGGGACTTAGATTTGACCATATTGTTAAGTCTCAAAGCACGGTTATGTCAATTTCGGTGTTTATTTTTGTGTCAAGGTTTGTGAAAACGCACGAAGCTTTTCTATTTCAATCCTCTTCTTAAAACCGTTTGGCTCGTTAAAGCTTGCTTTTTATGCAAACAGCAATAGGAAAGTTTTCTTTTATCTTTCAACTTTTCTAGAATGTTGCGACGAAGAAGGTTCTATGAAATTTGAAAACAAGAAGAAAAATAGTCTATTTATTAACGTTGTCTTAGCAACAGTTTTGGTCTATAAATGGTCATATTTGTGTATTGGATTCATTGGAGCTAAGAAATTGGCAGACTTAGGAGAGTAATTGATATACTGGTTGTTCTTGTTTGAGTTATGCGTCTATGATGGGTTCAAATGGGCTCTTGAACGACCGCACCCGATTACATCTTTTCATCATGATGTTACTGTTATTTCATTAAAACATTTGTCAACGTTACCCCTGGGTGGTTTGTGGGTAGGTGATTTGTTTCCGCCGTAAGTTTGTGTTAGTGTCGTTATTTGTTTACCTTAAATCAATTTAATTCGTGTCTCAACGTCCCGAGGTTAGAGTTCTAAGGTAAAATTAAACAAGAAATTGCGGAGAGATGACTTTAGCTTGGCGATATCTGTTATGTGCCCTTTGTGTGACTCTTATTTGTGTGACCCTTATGTTTCTTCAGTTCTCCCGTAGATATATATTCTCATACTCCTAGTCTAAAGATATTATTTCGAATAATGTGCATGTTGAATACTATCTGGTACTAAAGGCTTCTTCTTTCTTTTAATTAGATCTAGCCAACATATTTAAGACAGTAAAATAGTTTCCCTTCAAATTTTCTTATTATTTCATTATACGTTTGTTTTCCCTGTAAGTGCTCGTTTCTATCTCCCTATGAGTAATGGTATTTATTAATTGTGAACATTGGTCAAGTCATAAAGAGTTTTTTTTGTAGCTATTTGTGAATAAGCCTACATACTCAGATTCCTAGCTTTGTTTACTTAAGACTAAATATTTATAGGGATATTTATTCATATGAAGTTGTCATACTATCTTCAATTATTTGAACGATCTTCTAATCTTTATCCTTTTTTTCTTTTCATGCGAACTCGGGAGTTGGAGTTCCTCAATGGAACTCACTTTGGCCCAACGTCGGGTCAAACGCTAATAGGAGGGCCGAGCCTCGGAGTCCCGCAAAAATAGGAGTCTAAGCTTCTAATTCGAGTTTATTATTAGTTATTGCCTTCCGATTTAATTTATATCCTCATGTTGAGTTTTATTTACTAACCCTGTGTTTATTTACTTTGCTTGAGACAACTTTATGGGCTTAGTATTTTATTACTCCTTTATTATATACTGATCCTTTAGTTGAAGATATCATCATATTGTTGCGATTAAAGCTTAAGTAGTTAGTTTATAGAAATAAATTCGCTTCAAAAGGCTAGCAAACCTTAAACTTGGTCAAATGCTTAGTTAGTCATATCACTTTAACGAGATTTGCTAATAAAACGGAAGTAGTAATTCCTATCTTTTAGAAAAAATGATTTTTCGAAATTAATTAACCAGAAAGTAAGTCGCCAACCTTAGATTCGAATCACTGATTTCAACTTGATTAAATAAATAATGCGAACATGTTATATTTTACAAACGCTATTAGAATTTTTAGATCCGAAAGGAAAGAAATGCAAGGTATAAATATTCATCCGCTACTACGTATGAGGTACATTATTTTCGATACTATTAAAATTATTTTCGTCATTATTAGTCTATTTTATTATTTGCACCATAGTTATCATTTAAAAAAAAAATCATCAATATTAGTATTATTATTATAATTATCATTACTATTATTATTATTATCATTCTTCTTCTTCTTATTATTATTATCATTGTCGTTGTTATTATTTTTTTCAACATGATTACCTATTTTTTACTCTTAAAAACGCATTTCGTAATAAACTCCATGCTTTAAAATACTTTGCTTATTTTCGTAAATAATTAAATTGAATATTTTAATTCGAACATCTCTTCAAATTCCCTGATAGAATTATAAGACTTTTATTAAAAATTATATTATTATCCTTATTTCCATAGTAATGATATTATCTTTTCGTACGTGGTAGCGTTATGTTTATTGAACCCTAAATTTCCTTCTAAATAATGTAAAATGATGCTAAATTTTTCTATCACTGTCTTAAGCAAATAGCAAAAATAAAGTTTTCTAATATTTTTCTAAACTAAGCGTAAGGACTATTTTCGGATAGGCTCTGAGGGGTGCCTAACACCTTCCCCTCAGGTAACCAAAACCCTTACTCAGAATCTCTAAATATTTTCGAAAGACCCAAAACAGAGTTTATTACATAAAAAATGGTTTTTTCCTAATTTTTCTAAAATGTTAGGTGGCGACTCTAAAAAATAATTTTCAAATCCCAAGAGTCACGACTTACCACCATACGTTGTGTACTGTTTCGACCGGTTCGGAATAGGGCTCGCCAGAATGGCGACTCCGCTGGGGAGTTTATGACTTTAGGTTTTAACCTTAACATGCTTAGTTTAGAATTTTTATGCTTTATTATGTTATGTGTTTTACGTATCTTTATATCATGCTCTGTGTGAATGGTGCAGAAGTTTGGGAACATTTGGGGGCTCTATTGTCATTAATGAGGGTTCGAGCCTATAAGACCCTTATTACACTATTGAACTTCAGTTTTTTGGACTTCAAGATCACCCCTACCCTGGAGGAAGTCAGTGAATTTGCTGAGCTGCCGCTTCAAGGGAAGCTGTCAGTACTCCCGTCACCTGTAAGGAAGGAGGATTTCTTGAGGCTTTTGGGATTGAATATATTTTCTTCACTAAGGAACGTGGAGGATGGAAAGGTAAAACTGGATTACCTATTCAAAAGATTCGTCCGCATGGAGAATTATGATGAGCAAAAGAATGAGTTTGTTTGCACCCGCAGACAATGGGTGCATATGCAACCAAGGGTTTTCATCTTGGCATTTTTGGGAATCATGATTTTCCCAATGAGACGACAATATGTTGACATTAATATTCTATCGGTGGTAATGAATGTCTTTGCAGATCCACAGAGGCTCACTTTAGTGCACATGATACTTGCAGAGGTATTCCGGTCATTATCCGCCTGCTCTAGGGGACATGACTTCTTTGGGGGTTGGAACCTACTGTTACAGATCTGGGCGATAGAATACTTCTATTGTCGCCTTCCACAGATGGACTACACGATCGATGCACGCAGCCGAATCCAAAGTCATGAGGATCGCTTAAGGTATTGGATTGGGCCAACTGGGGAGGAGGAGTGGCACGAGTTTTTAACCAATCTTACTGGGGATTCCATCCAATGGAAGTACTCTTGGATGGGGGGATATGCATTCATTAGAACTAGGCATCTGTACTTCATTGAGCTGATTGGGCTACGTGGTATCCAACCATATGCACCTCTGCGGGTTGTTAGACAATTTGGCGTCATCCAGGATATCCCGCTTTGGTCCACAATGATACTTCATGAAGACAGTTATGGTACTTTGATTCCAGCTGCACGAGTGGCGAACCTGCAAATGGAGTGGGATTACATGGTTATGTTGAAGGTAGAAGGAGAGAAATGGTGCACACCAGAATATTATGCGTGGCGTACCACCGTGAGTCAATTTAGTGAGTGGGGCCGCTATGGATGAAAAACCCTCTACGAATCTTCTGTAATAACCTGCCAAACCCAAGAAGCTCCGAATATCGGTTGGAGTCGTGGGTCTGGGCCATCTTCTCACTGCCTCAACTTTCTGGGGATCCACTTTAATCCCGTCACTGAACACAATATGCCCTAAGAAGGCAATAACATCTAACCAGAACTCACACTTGGAAAATTTGGCATACAACCGATGATCCTTAAGGGTCTGAAAAATGATTCGGAGGTGATCGGCATGATCCTCCTTACTCTTAGAATAAATCAGAATATCATCAATAAATACAATGACAAACGAGTCAAGAAACTGACGGAAAACTCTGTTCATAAGATCCATGAAGGCTGCAGGGGCATTAGTTAACCCGAAGGACATGAAGAGAAACTCATAGTGACCATATCGGTTCGGAAAGCTGTTTTGGGAATGTCTGTCTCCCTAACTTTCAACTGATGATAGCCCGAACGAAGGTCTATTTTTGAAAAACATCTAGCACCTTGAAGCTGGTCAAAAAGATCATCAATCCTCGGAAGAGGATATTTGTTTTTAATTGTGACCTTGTTCAACTGACGGTAATCTATGCACATACGAAGGGAACCGTCTTTCTTACGCACGAAAAGTACAGGTGCACCCCAAGGAGATACACTGGGGCGTATAAATCCCTTATCTAGGAGGTCTGCTAGCTGCTCTTTCAACTCCTTTAGTTCTACGGGAGCCATTCTGTATGGAAGAATAGACATGGGACGGGTATCTGGCAACACATCAATACCAAACTCTATCTCCCTATCAGGGGGTACCCCTGGGAGATCTTCGGGAAAGACTTTTGGAAATTCATTCACCACAGGGACAGACTGAAGAGGAGGATTTTCAACTTTAGAGTCCTTGACTCGAATAAGGTGATACAAGCAACCCTTAGAAATGAGTTTTTGGGCTCTGAGATAAGATATAAAGTGCCCCTTGGGTGCTAAAGAATGTCCCTCCCATTCTATCATTGGTTCATTCGGGAAAGAAAAGATAACTCTACGGGTCCTACAATCCAATATGGCGTAGCATGAATGGAGCCAATCCATCCCTAAGATAGCATCAAATGTAACCATGTCCAACTCTATAAGGTCTGCCACCGTATCCCGACTACCAACAGTCACCACACAACCCCTATATACCTTTCTAGCAACAACAGAATCCCCCACCGGGGTAGAAACTAAAAAGGGTTCAGAAATCACACTGGGCTCAAACCCGAAACCAACAGCCACATAAGGGGTCACATAGGATAAGGTGGATTCGGGATCAAGTAACACACTGACATCACGGGAAAAGATTTGTAACGTACCGGTAACAACATCTGGGGAAGCTTCTACTTCCTGGCGGTTGGTCAAGGCATATAACCGGTTGTGACTGTTCCCGGCAGCTGATGTGGCGCCCTTCTGAGATGGGGATGGCGCTGTGGAATTTCCCTAAAACTTCGCACCACCAGCACTCCTCCTAGCAGATGGACAGTCCCTCTGAAAATGGCCTGACTGACCACATGAATAACATACAAGTGTGCCCAACTGACATTTCCCCGGATGATTCTTACCATAATTTTCACATCGCGAGTAAGTGCGATGCTGCTGAGCCACACTACCCTGCGACTGAGTATCTGGTGCTCTAGATCCATGAGGAGTCTGAAAGATCTGAGTCTGTCTATTTGCAGGGGGTCTGGGCGCTGGGGCGCTGGCCGCTGACTGTGTATTATTCCAAAACCTCGTCTTCTTCGACCACCTATTTCCCCAATTTCCACTCTGCGGCTGACTCTGGTGCCGATCCGCAGATTTGACTCTCTTGGCCTGTCTGTCCTTTTCTCTAGATTCAGCGATCTTTCTCTTCTTCTCTTTCACCTGCTGCATGTGGACTATCAGTCTAGCAAAGTCTAACTCCCTATTCAGCATTGCCCCCTGTCACTCAAGTATCAGGTTATCAGCAAGGCCGGATGCAAATTTCCTTATCCGGGCTCTCATATTGCTAGTCAATTCTGGTGCATAGAGGGCTAGTTGATTAAACTTCAAAGTGTACTCCTGTACACTCATACTGCCCTGCTTCAGATTCATGAACTCTTCTGCTTTGGCCTCCCTCAACTCCAGAGGAAAGAATCTGTCAAGGAAAGCTTCTACAAACTCACCCCAAACTGTGAGCTCAGCACTCTCACCTTTTGCATTTTCCCAGTCTGCATACCACTGATTTGCAACATCCTTAAGCTGATAAGTTGCCAATTCCACTCCTTCAATCT
This sequence comes from Capsicum pubescens, assembly GCA_030864215.1. Lineage (NCBI taxonomy): Eukaryota > Viridiplantae > Streptophyta > Magnoliopsida > Solanales > Solanaceae > Capsicum > Capsicum pubescens. The sequence continues at coordinate 192,005,161 of CM061539.1, read as the reverse complement.
CATCTATATGCATTACCTTAAAGATCTTCTCCATTTCATCCACAAACTCCTGTGGATCGTCCTCCACCTTTGTACCAGTGAACTTAGGTGGATTCATCTTCATGAAATTCCCGACTCTAGTAGCCTCAGACGTAACGGATGCAGACCCAATATCTTCCGATCGTTGAGCTTGGTTAACTACCAGCTGTGTCAGCATATGGATAGACCGCCTGAACTCTGCATTTGAGATATCTCTCTGAGTAGTTGGTGGACGGTTGACATTAGTCCGCGAAGACCGAGGTGGATTGGTTGGAACTGGAGGGACTCCCAGAGTAGGGACAGGTTTTGGCATGGAAGCTCTATTACGGGTCCGCATCCCATGGGTGGGACGGACCACATCTGCCTGAGCACTCTGATCGATGTTGTGACGGGGAGGCATAGTTGTGTTTCACTGTAATACAAGAGATCATTGATTAGGGGACAGTTTAGACTCTGAAGCACGAACTAAATCACAAAGAAGGGAAACATTCCTAAACGCCTAGTAGCCTCCTGTTTATAAGTGTGGCGCGCTACACACCCATAAACAAGACTCTACCCGATGCGATTTCGCAGACACCCTGGGACCATGAACCGCGCTCTGATACCAAGTTTGTCACGACCCAAGCCTAGGCCCTAGCTGTGACGAGCATCCCGAACCATGAAGGCCCGGAACACCCATTCTCTCTCTGGTTATCATGCACAACATTCATAATCATAATAAAATGCGGAATTGAAACTGAGTACGGAAAACATGGTCAAGTCCTGCAATATTTTTGAATAATACTATCTGACATCAGTCTGCGAAATCTCTACTAGGAACATAAATATTTGTCTGAAAAGAAGCTGGGACAAGGCCCCCAGTAAACCAAAAACATAATAAATGAGATAGTGTCTGACATAATTAGGACTTCCGAATAATAGAAGGCTCACCACTGTGAGATCAAGTCTGCAAACCCGAGAATGTCTACTGAGTAGCTGGACCCCTAGACTGTGCCTCAGGACCTGGAAGGAGGGGGGGTCAGCACAAAAGTACTGGCACGTGAAGCAATCCAAAAGTAGTATAATGGAACATACACATATATATATATATATATTAAGGGAAAGAAATTTTTCATCAAGACATCATGTATAAAACTGTTTCTGAAAAATACATGGGCACTTTCTGAAAACATGCAACCTGTCTGTTCATGTCAAATCATGATCTGTGTTTTACTTCTGAGTTAGGTGGTATTCCCCTACAAGTCTGAATATTCCACGGGCTGTATGGAATCCGCCATTGACTCGGCGGGGAAGCCCCCAACCCAAGTGTGCCGCAAGGGTTGGAGTGTTTGAGTCTGATACGCCACAGGACATTTAAGTCAGCGCATAATAATATACCCGGGTCGGCAAACCACGGTTTTAGGCAAAGAGTTGTCTGAAACTCCCTCCTTCTTCAGGGAACCACCTAAGCTCTCTTTATGCCCTATTTTAGCCTTTTCTGAACATGTATCATTCTGAAATTTCTAAATCATGAGAGTCTGATAAAAATCTAATTTCTGAACTAGTCTGTGTCTGTTATGGCATTTGTCTGAGTTGGTATCGTCATACCAAGACTTGCAAGTCCTATTTCTGAGCCATAATGTATTAAGCAAGAGCTTTCATTCAAAACATAGTTTAGACCACCAAAACATGTAATTTGCATTAAAGATGTCATGTTCCGAAACTCAAGTCAAATCCATGCAAAACTTTCATCAAACATATGGTGGTCATGTGCATTTTTGGCAAAACCATGCATTCTTTCATTACATGCATATTCAACATTCACAACCATCTCTTTCGTGTTCAAAACATTGTATATTACGTGAAACATGGAAAAATTTACATTAAGAGAGAGGTTTCATGAAAATCATGCTCTAAATTCATATTTCAGGACAAACGCATATATATATATACATATAACTTTCAAATCACTTTGGGGGAAAGCCAAAAGGCCAAAACAATATCATTAAAGCTTCTGAAACATGAGTATGTACATGAATTCGAAAACCCAATTCTTAAAACATAATTTCTATGCCCATGAGATTTTAGGAAAACCCCGCGTACCTTATTCTCCACGAATTTTTGGTGTCTATCGAAGCCTACGTCGAGAGGATTCCGAATCTGTAATTTGTTTCACGAAGAAGTTTCGGAATGATCGGTCCTTCAAGCTTATTTTCTCAAACCCTAGTTGCTCCTTCTCTTAAGTTCTTGAAGAATTAGATTTTTGGGATTTTATAGGAGGCTTCAATGTTGTTAATAGGCCCAAATCCGTTTAGGAGTGGGTAAGGACGATTTTGGGTTTTGTAAGGACTAACTTGCACTTAAAGTAACTCAAAACGGAGTGTTTTCGTCACCTGAAACCATAACTATGCGCCGCCCTTTGCATTGCCTAAATTTACATAGGCGCCGCCCTATGCATCGCCTATATTTGCATAGGCGCCGCCCTATGCATCGCCTATATGTGCATAGGCGACACATTCAACTTTGAAAGGCCATAACTTCTTCACCGGGTGTCCGTTTTAGGCGAATTTGGTATCGTTGGAAAGCTTATTCAATTAAATACAATTTGGTATATAGTAGGCCACCCAGTTCATCATATACAATGAGTTATGGTCAATAGAATTTGACACAAATTACAACGTCCACTAAAACTTAATCGATCGAATTAGTTTTAACTCGTCCTTGAGTTGAAGGACTTCTATGGTCTAAATTCATTCTCAAATGGATTAACATACTACAAACTTGATTAACATGCCAAATTGGCATAGGATTTAAGGCTCGGGGATTATCAACGCATCAGAGTCATATATTTTATTCTATCCCGAAATGCGGGGCGTTACAGTACAATACTCAACCACACTATAATCCACCTCAAGCTCCAGCATACCAAAATCCACCAAGACCATAAGCTCCTGTACAAGCTCCAGCTCACTAAAATAGACCTGCCTATGCGCCCAGACCACGTCCAAACTTTGAAGCCAGAAATGCCCTCACCTACACACCGATTGTAGAACCTTTAGCCCAGTTATTTGAGAGACTGAGAGATGCCAGTTTGTTTCATCCAATTGAGGGAAAGGCGCCTTATCCGACCTCTCGAAAATTTGACGGTAACAAGTGGTGCGCCTATCACTCAGGATTCCAAGGGCACGACACGGAAGACTGTTACAGCTTGAAGAATCAAATTGAGTCTCTGATAAGGAGGGGTATAATCAAATGCACCGCCGCAGCTCCCAATGTAAACAATAACCCTTTGCCAAATCATGAAAATCGGGAAGTCAACATGATTACTCTAGAGGAGGAGTATGATTTGGAAGAAACTATTATGCCTACATGGAGCACAAAGAAGATCACACTGCATCCTCATCGCAGCCATTTATCACAGTCCAGTTGAGGGAGCCTGTAACTGTTCAAACCTACCTGCCGAGAGTCATAGTAACCACATCAGCTACTGGGAGGATCGACTATGACACCAAGGCAGTCCCATGGGACTATCGAGCTAAAACCAAGGGAAAAATGATAGATGCTGCTGTGGCTCAAGGGATGACCAGGTCGGGAAGGTGTTATGCACCAGAAGAACTAAATCATGGAGTTCTCGGGAATGACAAAACCCAAGGAGAAATATCACAGATGTTGAAGCTGCAGAATTTTGGAAGAAGATGCAGCCCAAGGACTATTCAGTCGAGGATCAGCTCAAGAAGACACCGGCCCACATATCCGTCATGTCCTTTCTTATGAGTTCTGAAGCCCATAGAAATGCTTTGATGGAAGTGTTATCTGGGATTAGCATACCAAAGGAGACAACTAGCGAGACTTTGGCTGCAGCAATCAGGCGAGTGGTGAAGGCAAACAAGGTCTATTTTCATGATGATGAGCTACCGTCAGAAGGAGCTGCGCATAACAAAACACTCCATATTGCAGTTAGATATCAGGATAAGATTGTGAACAGTCTTGATCGATGGCAGTTCGGGTTGCAATATCTGTCCGTTCTCCACTCTAAGGGATTTAAGTATGAATATAGAAGATATAAGGGAGAGTCGGGTGAAGGTACGAGCGTTTGATGGGTCACAAAGAAGTGTCATCCGTGAAATTTACTTGACACTGCAGATAGGACCAGCATAATTTCCTATTCTATTTCAGGTCATGGATGTGTTATCTAGCTACCACCTATTGCTGGGGAGGCCATGGGTCCACATGGCAAGAGCCTTTCCTTCCACTCTCCATCAGTGCGTGAAGTTTGAATGGGGTCGCACAGAAATTACTGTCCATGGAGAACTCAGTCATCCCATTTATTCTATTAATTTTGTCCCAGTTACTGAGGAGTTAGATGGAGCCACTTTTCATACTCTGGAGATCATGCAAGTAGCAAAGATTAATGAGGAGGTAATGGCAGCTGAAACAAAAATGTCGAATACTGAAAGGATGGTTGCGTCAGAAATGTTGAAATATGGGTATCAGCCAAGACAGGACTAGGACCCAAAGCCGATGGTATAGTCGAGCCAATCCAGTTAAAGCAGAAGAAGGGTACTACAGGGCTTGGATACGAGCCTATTTCTGGAGTAGCCTGCAGTAAAGGATTTGGAATGATGATATTTGTGCCAGCCCAAGTCTTGGTTTCAGAACAAATAGATGATGAAGATATCAAAGAAGGAATAGGAAATTTGTTTGTGGTCGTGATTGAAAAAGAATCGGAGATAGCTTTCAAGAAGCTCACCATCCGTGATGCCGAACCTGGTGAAGCCTTGCAGAATTGGACCATCAGCCCATCCCTGTTTCGTCAGGAGTCTTGGTAGTGTGGGACTTTTGTTGTTTTAATATAAAAGATTAGTATTTTGTTTGCATGACCAATTGAGGCTTGAATCATGTCGAAGCTCTTTTGCCACTTGCCTCTTGTCAAAGCCCAGTTGTTTTGTTAATAAAAGTCCTTATTTTCAAAATGTATTTTTCTATTTTCAATATCTATTTACTTTACTCGCTTTTTAAACTTTTCAGCACAAATGTTAACAAAAATCCTTGTTCCACGATTATGACACGTAACGAATCCATTGAGCAAAATGCAAGCGATGAACAAGATTACGAGGATACGATGAGAGCATGATGCCTAAAAACCTGCCTCAGGAGATCGATCAACTTGAGAGTCAAAAGAAGCCTAATACGGATGAGACTGAATTCATTGATTTGGGTGATGAAGAAACAACAAAGGAAACACGAGTCAACACACACTTGGAGGCTGAAAGGAAGCAGGAATTGATAAGTCTGCTCAAGCAATACATTGATGTGTTTGCTTGGTCTTACGAAGACATGCCCGATTTAAGCACCGATATCGTCTCGCATCGACTGCCAACTAACCCCGTGTATCTACCGATGAAACAAAAGACGAGGAAATTCAAGCGCGATTTGAGTTTGAGAATCAAGGAGGAGGTGACCAAGAAGATAGAAGCCAACGTTATGAGGGTCACGACTTATCCCACCTGGCTGGCTAACATCGTGCTCGTACCAAAGAAGGACGAAAAGATAAGAATATGTGTAGATTATCGGGATCTCAACAAGGCTAGTCCAAAAGACGATTTCCCCCTCCCAAACATCCACATTCTCATTGATAATTGCGCGAAACATGAGTTGCAGTCGTTTGTTGATTGTTTCGTGGGATATCATTAAATTTTGATGGACGAGAATGATGCAAAAAAGACAGCCTTCATCACTCCGTGGGGAGTGTACTGCTACAGAGTAATGCCATTTGGGTTCAAGAATGCCGACGCAACTTATATGAGGGCCATGACCACCCTTTTCCATAATATGATTCACAAAGAGATCGAAGTGTATGTGGATGATGTCGTCATCAAATAAAAAAGAAGTTCGGACCATTTGGATGATTTACGGAAGTTTTTTGAAAGGCTGCGAAGGTACGACCTAATGTTGAATCCAGCTAAGTGCGCCTTTGGAGTCCCTGTAGGAAAGTTATTGGGATTCATCGTTAGTAAGAGAGGTATAGAGTTGGATCCGTCCAAGATAAAGGCAATCCAAGACTTACCACCTCCCAAGACCAAGAAGGGCGTAATGAGTTTCTTGGGAAGACTCAATTACATCAGTCGGTTCATAGCCCAATCCACGATTATTTGTGAACCAATATTCAAGTTATTGAAGAAAGATGCCGCCACCGAATGGACTGAAGAATGTCGGAAGGCTTTTGACAAAATTAAGGAGTATTTGTCTAACCCACAAGTATTGGTTCCACCAGAACCGGGAAAACCGTTATTTCTATATCTATCTGTTATGGATAATGCATTTGGATGTGTGTTAGGGTAGCATGATGATACAGGGAGCAAAGAGCAAGCCATTTACTACCTGAGTAAGAAGTTCACACCGTACGAAGCTAGGTATATATTGTTGGAATGAGCTTGTTTTGCATTGACCTGGGTTGCGCAAAATTTAAGGCACTACCTGTCCGCGTATACCACGTACTTAATTTCGAGAATGGATACACTCAAGTACATATTTCAGAAGCCAATGCCTACTGGAAAGTTGAAAAAATAGCAGATCTTTTTAGTTTGACATTGTGTACGTGACACAAAAAGCTGTTAAAGGACAAGCTTTAGCTGATCACCTCGCAGAAAATCCAGTAGATCAAGATTAAAGGCCGCTCAAGACCTACTTTCCCGATGAAGAGGTGTTGTTTGTAGGAGAAGACATCTCAGAGTCATATAATGGATGGAGGATGTTTTTCGATGGAGCAGCGAACTTCAAAGGAGTCGGAATTGGAGTAGTCCTAGTTTCAGAAATAGGTCAGCACTACCTAATCTCGGCAAAGATTAGGTTTTCTTACACGAATAACATGGCAGAATATAACTTGCATTCTCGTTCTTAGGATGACAGTAGACGTGGACATTAAAGAGCTATTGGTGATAGGAGATTCAGATTTGTTGATCCAATCAGGTGCAAGGAGAATGGACCACCAAGAATGTCAAAATACTTCCTTATGTACAATGTGTTAAGGAATTGAGCAAAAGGTTTACGAAGATCGAATTCAGGCATGTCCCTCGAATTCAAAATGAGTTCGTTGATGCCTTGGCGACACTATCTTCAATGATTCAGCATCCAGATAAGAATTACATCGATCCCATCAAAGTGGAGATACACGACCAACAAGCTTATTGCTTCTATGTAGATAAAGAGCCAGATGGAAAGTCGTGGTACTACGACAATAAGAGGTTACTTGAAGCAGGAGGATATCCAGAAGACGCTACTGACAAACAGAAGAGGACTTTAAAAAGGATGGCAAATCACTTCTTTATCAACGGGGAAATCCTATATAGGAGGACTCCAGACCTAGGATTGCTACGATGCGTCGATTCTACGGAGGCCACGAGATTGTTAGAGGAGATACATGCAGGAACCTGTGGACCCCACATGAACGGTTTCATGCTTGCGAATAAGATTTTGAGAGCTGGATACTTTTGGATGACTATGGAGAGAGATAACACTCGATTCGTGCGGAAGTATAACCAATGTCAAGTTCATGGAGACTTTATACGAGTTCCGCCAAACGAACTCAATGTGATGGGTTCTCCTTGGTCGTTTGCGGCTTGGGGAATGGATGTTATTGGGCCCATAGAGCCTCTTGCGTCCAATGGACACCATTTTATCTTGGTCACTATCGATTAATTCACAAAGTGGGTTGAGGCCTCAACACATAAGGCCGTAACAAAGAAGGTGGTAGCAGATTTTATTCGCAACAACTTAGTCTATCGGTTTGGAATTCCAAAGTCAATCATAATAGATAATGGAGCCAATCTTAATAGCGACCTGATGAGAGATATTTGCAAATGGTTTAAGATGTCTCATTGAAATTCCATGGATTATCGACCATAAATGAATGGAGCGGTTGAAGCTGCAAACAAGAATATCAAGAGGATCTTGAGGAAAATTGTGGATGGTAATAGGGAATGGCATGAGAAGTTGCCATATGCTTTACATGGATATCGCACCACAATCAGAACTTCTACTGGGGCAACTCCCTACATGTTGGTTTATGGGTCGGAAGCAATGATACCTGCAGAAGTAGAGATACCTTCATTGAGAGTCATTCAGGAGGTTAGTCTAGACGACGCTGAATGGATTCGTAGCAGGATCGAGCAGTTGATGCTCATTGACGAGAAGAGGTTGGATGCAGTCTGTCATGGTCAACTCTATCAAAATAGAATGATCAAGGCGTTCAACAAGGAAGTCAAGCCTCGTCGATTCACACTGGGACAGTTAGTATTGAAGAAGATATTCCCTCACCAAGATGAAGCCAAAGAAAAATTTGCGCCAAATTGGCAAGGTCCTTACATAGTTCACCGAGTACTCTCAAGAGAAGTTGTAATCCTCGCAGAAATGGATGGCACAATAAGCACAAAGCCAATCAACTGAGACGCTATCAAGAAGTACTACATTTAAAGACATTAGGACTAGTTGTTTCTTTGTACTCATGCATTTTTCTCTAATGTAACAGAACTACGTATTAGCCTGATTTCCCACGGCGGGATACGTAGGTAGCCCACATAGGGTTCGGTTTCCCTTAGAAAACCCTAAAACACCATCCTTTCATGTAATTAGAACTGCGCTCGACCTGACTTCCCACGGCGGGATACGTAGGCAATCCACATCGAATTCGGTCCCTTTCATATTTTACCTTTTCATTGTACTGAACTACGGCCTGACCTGATTCCGCTTGGATACGTAGGCAGCTTGAGTCAGGCCCGGTCATTGCATTGTTTTATCTTATATTTTGTATCGAACTACGTTATGACCTGATTCCTATTTTAAGGATACGTAGGCTGCCTGATTCAGGCTCGGTCACTGCATTTCATATTTTCATTTCTCCTATTGTAATTGAACTACGTCATGGCCTGATTTCGCTTGGATACGTAGGCAGCTTGAGTCAGGCTCGGTCACTGCATTGTATATTTTCACTTTTCCCGTTGTAATTGAACTACGTACAGACCTGATTCCTGTTATAAGGATACGTAGGCAACCTGAAAGGTTCGGTATTACCTATAGGAAAATCCCCTGTCGCTCGAAGTGTAGCCCCAGAATATAAGAGATCTCACCACCAGAGTCATCATAGCATTGACAAAGTCAGAGGAGTTCCGTCCGAAGGATAAATCTATGAGAATCACGATGATGAGCTGAGGCCAATGGATTTCGAAACACGTCATAATCTAAAAACGACAAAGAATTACTATATATACTTAATATATACATAATATATTTACGAAAACATATATACATATATATATTTTACACCATACTTTCAACTTTCCCACCTACTGAGACTCCAGGTTTGGGAGTGGTTGGGCAACCGAGGGAGTGTTGGAGAATTTTGTAAACAAAGTCAGGATTCCCAAGTAGACACAAATCAACACCCCCTCCCAACTAATAATTTTTCTTTGAGCGCAGGAAAATAGTAATTGGAAAACTACATCAAATCAAGCTTTGAGATAGGATCAGGGGCATCATGCAGCTTACCACCATGACAAGAGCCAAATATTCTTCCCTTCCTTTATTCTCTTTACATACATTTACACTAATCCTTGCAAGCTCTAAGAGTTTCATTCAAATTCTTCCGCAGGTACATTCTGAAGACCCGAGTCAGAAATAAAGAAAAGAGGATCCTCACAGAAAGATTAGGATATTTACTTCTCCTAATAAACTCCGCAAATCGGAGCCAACCACCTGACTATGCCAAAATAACTCCGCAAATCGGAGGGTGTCGTCCGACTTCAATAAAGTCGAGATTCCGCAGGGCGAGGACTGTATATAAGCAAACAAAGTCAAGCTTCCGCATTCCAAAGGACTGTACATAAGCAAACAAAGTCAAGTTTCCGCATTCCAAAGGACTGTACATAAGCAAACAAAGTCGAGCTTCCGCATTCCAAGGACTGTATATAAGCAAACAAAGTCGAGTTCCACATTTCGAGGATGTTACATAAGCAAGCAAAGAGATCCTCTGTCATATCAGAGGATGCAAATGAGCAATACGACTCTCTGCTATATCAGGAGTTGTGCACCAGCAAGGGGGACGCCCCGCCACAAATCAAAGAATGTATATTAGCGAAGCAACACTCCGACATATCGGAGAATCGCATTTCAGCAAACAAAGCACAACCTACCAATCAGAGACCCACACCATAGCAATCACGCAAGAAAGCCACTATCACAATAGCATCAAGTTCCAGCAGAAATACCATCATCTAGTTCAGACTGAGGGTCGCTTTGATAAATACGAGACAGTTTACCTTTGGGAAAATGTCCCGCCGTCAGAGTCTATTTACATTTCAGCCAACAAAGGCTATTTATATTTCAGTCGACGGAGGCTATTTACATTCAAGCAACTGCTCAACCGACGGAGGCTATTTACATTCCAGCCGACGGAGGCTATTTACATTCTAGCCGACGGAGGCTATTTACATTTCAGTCGACGAAGGCTATCTACATTTCAGTTATTGCCCCGCCAGTCAGAGGCCTCAAAAAATGGAGACAATACTAGTTTGAATATCTAAACTCTACTCTTTACATTACGATTTCAATTTACAATTTTTCGAACGACAGGTACTTTTCACCCTGTTACCTATTTTGCAGGACCATGCAGTACAACGTTGAACTACCCTCTTAGCAGCAAACTGGGGCAAGCTAGCGGAATGTCAAGCATCCCTAGCTACGTCAAGGATTCCGACGAAGAAACTCAACTCGACTCGACTCAAGTTTTCATTTTTATTTTTTGTCATCACCCAGTGCCGTCTTAATCCGGCACTGGGGCAATTTTAGAAAAATCATTATCTCCTTTTCTCTCAAGATCCTCAGCAGATATCACTATCCAACGTCTCCTCATCCCCAGCTACTTCTAACAGCCCGTTTTGGACTTGCACCCATATCTATTTCATTCGTGCTGAAAGTTTGCTATCATTCCGAAGGAACCCAGTGTTACCATAATTCTATACTAGGGTAAATTTTGATAAATATCAAAATTTTGCAACAATTTGAACTACAAATGGACTGATTTCTCGTGAAGCCCGAGATATATAGGCAGCTAAAAAATCGAAGCCCGGCCATAATCTTCCAAACATTTTGTTTTGCCCGAGACAAAATTGATTACGTCAACGTGAGTGCCCAAAGATTTTCACACAAATATTCGTTCCCTCAGGGGCAACTGTTGACACCCAATTTTGGCTCGCACTTTTTCCTTTAATTATTTTACCGATGCTCCTCGGCCCTAAATAATTTTTGAAAATTAAATAAAAAATAAGATTTATATTTTGTTTCTATTACTAGAAATTTTAAGAAAAGGGTAATTATTTTTCCACCATAATATGAAATATTTAATTAAATATAATTAAATATTTTAACGAATAAAAATATATGTATATTCTTTGATATTCACATTAGCATCTTTTCTAACTTTATTTTTGGGGTAATATTGTGACCATATGTGTATATTTTATTACACAAAATATATCTTTTTAAATATACATATTTTTATTATATTCTTGATTTTTACGTATATTTTATTACATTCTTATTTTTACACACGTATATATGTTGTTGTTAATAATAAATCACCAAAAAAAAAATCGAATTGGACACTCATGCAAGTTATGTCTGTAATTTATATACGTTAAATTAAAAATGATTTTTAGGATATCAGGGAGCATCGATAAATTTAATTTCAGCAGAAGAAGAGCATTTGGGCTAATAATAATCAAGTTTCATTTTTATTTCGCCCAATCCCAACTCTCTTTTTATAAATTTCAACCAAAAGCCCCAAAATTAGCCCAAAACTCAGTACAATTTCTATGTCCGCTTCGTCGCTCCGCCTCAACAGATATGATTTAACTCGATCCGACGATTCATTTTAAAACCCAAAAGGTCCTAAAATATTTAGTTTATATATATATAATTTGTTTAACTATCTATTTATTTGTATATTTGTTTTTCATTTTTTTCCTTCTCTTTAAATTAAATTTGAACCATTCGAACGGATAAAAAATAATCGTTTTAAGATCAACCTTCCACATATCTATCCGTATATATAGCGTTTTCCTTTTCTTATTTATACTATTATATTTAAGAGGTAATATATATATAATTTTGATTTTATTTTCTTTTTTCTTTTTTTTACATATTAAATTTGAACCGACCGATCAAATGATCGTACGTTTCAAATTTTGATCAAATATTTTGCAAATCTGTGCATTTAATAAACAAATCACACATCTGCCAAAAGTTAGGAACACGCGTATACTCTTCCCAATAAGCCAGCAACACATCTCTTTCAATGTTTCCCAAACTAAAACAAGAATCAAAATCCTTTTCCTTTCCTTTCTTCCTCCCCTTCTCCCTCATGCCAAAACCGCATCCCTAGCACTGCCATGGCTGCACGACCTACAAGAGTCTCCCCATTCCATATCACCGATGGGTCACCATACTCCATTACCAAAATCTTACAAAAATCAAACAGAGTTTCATCTCTCTTCTTCTTTCTCCTTTCCACTACCCTCGAATCGGAGTAGCATAGCTAGACACCTGCCAGAATCTCACTAAAATTGACCCTCCAGCTCGTAAATCCTTCAAAAATATAGAAATCAGTCCCTAAATTGTGATACAACGAAAAAAACTTTTCAAATCCGCCACTAATGATCTAGAAGAGCTGAGGTACGAAGGCATTCATCAGAAATTCAAATTTTCTCCTTCTTCCCGTTATTTTTATTATGAGGTTTCAAATATGGATTTATGCCTATAAATATTGGTCTTTCGTTTCCATGGAGGGGGGAGTTGAACAAGAGCAAAAAAAAAGGGTGAAAAAAGAGAGAACAAAAAAAAACAAATCGAGAAGGGAGAAAGGCTTAGGGGGTGAAAATTCGAAATAAGGGAAAAAAATTAAAAGAAAAGAGAGAAAACAGCTTGTTTCAAAAATCTTAGCAAGGTCTAGTATTGCAATAACTGGCTTTCTTTTCAGTTTGATTTTAAAGTTGGTGTTTCGATTTGAGTTCGAGGTCGAAAAAATCTTGACGTGAAAACCCCAGTTTCGCTGCACCCAAAAAGGTGTGAATCATCCCTTTACCTTCGTTCTTCACCTTTTCTATTATTATTTTTTTGTTAATCTCGATCGGGTTAATATGTCTTTGATGCTTGTTGTGAACATTTATTATCTTAAACGACAAAGATGGCTTTAATTCTAAAAGCGGGACTGTTTGCGAATACATGATTTTGCTGTTCATGATGTCGCCTTTACACACTGGATTTGATTTTAAGGATGTTGGTTTGTTTGAAGTTTTACAATCTATGAAATTATCCCCTTTCTGGATGCATTCGTTTTACTTATTTTTGAAAGTTTGTAAACATAGTTTTGATTTTTAGTCTCACTAAACTCATGTTATTGCTTGAATTCAGAGGGTGAGTGTGACTTTGATAATGGATATTTTGTTATACGAAAGTATACGAGTCAAAAGTTTGTCAACGGGACTTAGATTTAACCATATTATTAAGTCCCAAAGCATGGTTATGTCAATTTCGGTGTTTATTTTTGTGTCAAGGTTTGTGAAAACGCACGACACTTATCTATTTCTATTCTCTTCTTGAAACCGTTTGGCTCGTTAAAGCTTGCTTTTTATGGAAACAGCAATAGGAAAGTTTTCTTTTATCTTTCAACTTTTCTAGAATGTTGCGACGAAAAAGGTTCTATGAAATTTGAAAACAAGAAGAAAAATAGTCTATTTATTAACGTTGTCTTAGCAACAGTTTTGGTCTATAAATGGTCATATTTGTGTATTGGATTCATTGGCGCTAAGAAATTGGCAGAGTTAGGAGAGTAATTGATATACTGATTGTTCTTGTTTGAGTTATGCGTCTATGATGGGTTCAAATGGTCTCTTGAACGACAGCACCCGATTATATCTTTTCATCATGATGTTACTGTTATTTCATTAAAACATTTGTCAACGTTACCCCTGGATGGTTTGTGGGTAGGTGATTTGTTTCCGCCGTAAGTTTGTGTTAGTGTCGTTATTTATTTACCTTAAATCAATTTAATTCGTGTCTCAACTGTCACACCCCTTTTTCGCTCGAGGCGATCGAGTCGAAGGGTTTTTCCAATTAAAGTGACGGTATTGAATAGGGATTAATTTAATTACAGAGTCGCCACTTGGAATTTGAGTTATGGTGTTCCAAGTCAACTTTATGAATTCCTAATCAAAAGGAAATGACTCTTTATTATGGTCTGCGAAAACAGAAGACTGGGTAAGGAATTCTGCTGACCGAGGGGAAGGTGTGAGGCACCCCTCGAGTCCTGTGGTTCTAGCACGGTCGCTTTTATTGACTTATCTTGTCTTAAATTATTTTAATAAGTTATGTTATGGCCTAAAATCTCTTATTTTTATCATAGCAAAACTGTCTATATATTTTCTATTAAATCGATGAAAGTTAATTTTAGAAAAATATTTTTCAGCATTATTGCATCCTTGAAATTTTAAATGTCTTGAAAAGATGCGTACGCCGCATTCTTAATTGAGACGAATATACTTAAACGTCCCTAAAACTTTCCCAGCGTTAAAAGGCATTTGCTTAAACGAAGGTGACTCATTTTTGTTTTGCACTCTAATTATTAATATGCTAATTTTGGACTTAAACAAAGTGAAGGTCTAATATTCTGGGATTCATCTCATAAAATCCCGTAAGAAATGGTTTAAGAGAGTGATAAAATTTCTTATTAAAATAAGATTAATCAGAAGAAACGATTGCATCCATATTACTAGATAGCATGGATATTCTTTTAAAAATAAACTCTATTAATTCAAAATGTCAAATGATACTAATCTAAAACCTAATAAGAGTCAACTAATCCAGATTAATACGTCACTTTCAAATTCAACACCCAGTCATATTAATCACCTACTGTTAAATATTATGCTTCAAACAAGAATTTCAAATAGATAAAAAATAAATAATAATAATAATAATAATAATAATAATAATAATAATAATACAATATAACAATATGTTACCAAACTATCATTAAAGACCCTTTAAGCATGATATGATTTTATTCTAATTATAATGAAGATACCCACGACAAATACTAACGTAATGTTGCTAGAACATTTTCAATTTAATGAATTTCTACATGATTATGACTCCTCGGTAAAGAAAATTACAACTTTTACTATTAATGATTAACGTAGCGGAATAACTTAACAAATATCAACTAACATAACAAAGCAAACTTTTGACTTATTTTAAGCAAAATCATTGGAAGGAATCAACATAACTAAAAATAATAGCAAAGAAATAACAAGAAATGGACATTTCGTAAAAAAAATAAAATAATTCTTTGTTCGTTCAAAGCCTGAAGTTTTCGAATAAGATAATATTGGACTTTGAGAAAACCGAACGGAAAACTTCAAGACGACTACGATCTATTGATTTCAAAGGTTAACAACAACTAACTTTTAGGATCCACAAAGTCAGAATCGTAAATAAAACTTCACAATAAGTTTTTTTTTTTTTTGGTCTATCGTTCTTCTTATCCTTACTACCAAATATATTATTATATTCATGCATGCATATTATAAAAGAAGTTAGAAACATAGTATAACTTTACTAGCAACTCCCACATTGAATATCATATAATTATTCAGGTTAGAAAAAAAAATTATAATGGGAACTAATATGTTAAATACACACAATATGGAAAGATAACGGGGAAATTCCAACTTGACAGAATGCGCACATACACTATGTAATT
The DNA here is from genome assembly GCA_030864215.1 of Capsicum pubescens. Taxonomy (NCBI): domain Eukaryota; kingdom Viridiplantae; phylum Streptophyta; class Magnoliopsida; order Solanales; family Solanaceae; genus Capsicum; species Capsicum pubescens. The sequence continues at coordinate 191,989,350 of CM061539.1, read as the reverse complement.
GGGAAAGACTCTTAAACTATTCATACTATGAGATGGAATAAAGAAAGAAAACGAAGAAAAAAAAAATTATACTTTAAAGAATGCCAACTGTATAAGAATAAAAGGTAATACAAGAACCAAAGAACAAAGTTAAAGAATGACAAGACATAAATAATCAACTTTTCTCATCAAATAAATTTGTTCATGTTTCAACAACCCAATTATAACAAAATAAATACAAATGAATTAAATAAGAACCTAACTAAATCGAATGAAGAGGCAAAGACGATGTCACCGGAATCTCGAACGAAATCCTTAACTCGTCTCCTTTTTTTTTGTTGTGTTTTCTTTTTCGTCTCTTTCTCTCGTTTTTGTTTTCTCTAAGTTTTTCTCCCTGTTGATTTTTCAGTGTTTGTTTTCTGTCTGATTTTCTGATCAAAAAGTACGTATATCATCTGGGGTGGGAGTCCTTTTTATAGTGGGGTTCTTTGGGGGGAACAGTTAAAAGAAGATAAGGGGAGGGGGGAAAATTTAAAATTTTAAAAAAACTTTTCCCTCTTTTTTTTTAATTATTATTTTTATATATATAAAAATATTAGTAATAATAATAATAATAATAAAATAAAATAAAATAAAATAACAATAATGATAAATATAATAATAATTAATTAATTTTATATTTAACAAAATATAATAACAATTTATAAATAGACAAAAATATAATAAAATAATATTAAAACCATTAATTTATTTATTAAAATTTATAAAAGAAAATATATATTTTAAAAAATAATAATATGTGATTAAATATAAAAATATAATATATTTAATATCGATAAACAAGTTAAAATTTAGGGAGGATAAAAAATCACGTGTCTACATTTTTGCTTTTCTTTGTGTGAAATCTCGAAGAGTTTTCATACAAAGAAATTGACAAGATATGATTTTTGACCCTCCAATTATTTGAAAGGTAAAAATAAAAATAAAAATATGACCTAGTCCTGTTTTTGGATACCCTACCTATCCCGGGTTATAAGGGAATCAGGTCATGGGCAGTTCAAAGGTAATTTGATAAGAGAAAAAGTTAAAGTCGAGTGGGATTCCGTCGAATTTCCGGTTAACAACTTCTGCCTTTACATTCAACTGACTAATAAAATGAAAAATGAAAAAAATACAAGTAAAAATTACAATATCTAGAATCTTTATTCAAGCCTTCGCGGCTTGAATTTGAAAATTCACCCTATTCTTCAGGCGGGCTCCTGAACTTTCTTTTTCTTCACCCTGTTTTTCAGGCGGGCTCCTGGACTTGCAACTTCTTCACCCTGTTCTTCAGGCGGGATCCTGAAATTTCTTTTTCTTTACCCTGTTCTTCAGTCGAGCTCCTGGAGTTACAACTTCTGCACCCTGTTCTTCAGGCGGGCTCCTGAACTTCTTTTTTCTTCACCCTGTTCTTCAGGAGGGTTCCTAGACTTTCTTTTTCTTCACCCTGTTCTTCAGGCGGGCTCCTGAACATCCTTTTTCTTCACCCTGTTCTTCAGGCGGGCTCCTGAATTTGCTTTTCTTCACCCCGTTCTTCAGGCGGGCTCCTGGACTCAAAGAAAATTGTGAAACAGAAAAATAACATCCCATTCTTCAGGAGGGTCCTGGATATAAAATAAATTTCCATTCTTCAGGAGGGTCCTGAGCATAAAAATAAATTCCCATTCTTCAGGAGGGTCCTGTCCCATTCTTCAGGAGGATCCTGAACATAAAAATAAATTCTCATTCTTCAAGCTTGTTCCATTCTTCAGGAGGGTCCTGAACATAAAATAAATTTTTATTTTTCAGGAGGGTCCTGAGCATAAAAATAAATTTCCATTCTTCAGGACGGTCCTGTCTCATTCTTCAGGAGGGTCCTGAACATAAAATAAATTCCCATTCTTCAGGAGGGTCCTGTCCCATTCTTCAGGAGGGTCCTGAACATAAAATAAATTCCCATTCTTCAGGAGGGTCCTGAGCATAAAATAAATTTCATACAACACACAAAATTTTGCCCCAGTTTGTACTGAAAAAATTTATGTGTCACTGGATCTTAATATACCTCGCAAAGAATAAAGTTTATCACGACCGAGATCCAGTCGTGAAATTACATCCTTTATCTGAAAATAATTATTTCATCTCTGTTCCAAACAAAGAAAAATTGTGAGTTTTAAAACATGTGGTGGTTGGTTTGTGACATTTGGCTTTTGAAGTGGCCGCTCTCGCACATGTCATGCTCAACTCTTTTCCAATTCATGATAATATTCATTGAATTGTTATACCTCTAACTCATAATTCTGACTACTGAGATCCTCAACTCAAATAATATTTCTGTTGTATGATGCTTCTGAGTTTAGCTTCCAATACATCCCTTAGATTTTCACGAGTTTAAAATGGTCAAATCACAATCATCTTGAGTACCTTACTTTTATTTTAAAATGTTATCTCTGTACATCGACCCTTTGTCTTGCTTTATACTCTTAATGGAGTTGGTAGCGAGTTTGGAGTCTTTTCTCACTCGACCTGACGTGAATTTGACTCAAAAGACAGCAAAAACTTTTCGTTTGATGACAAGGACACAAAAAATCAAAAATTAAAATACAACAAAAATAAAAAGACAATAGGAATCTCTTTTTTTTTTTCAAAACAAAGAGAAAACTTATCTGAATGTGGAAACCGATTTTGGTGATTATGACATGCATTTTGAATCAAACAACCAGATCTACCCACACCAATCATTACAACTTTTGTCCACTTATTTAGTTTGAAATGGAGTCATTCTTGAACTTGTTCCTTCTTGATAACAACCTTTCTTCGGCTAGTGGCACCTCAATGGGTTTTTGCCAACGAGCCTATCCCCTTTTCATTTCTGTCTCAGCTCACAGTCGTCTTATGGTGCCCGAAAGGGTTTTTACCAATAAAACTCTCTCATTTTATTTTTTATCATTTTTTTTAGATAAACACCCAAAATATGAAATATCATGTACTATAACATGTTTAGCCTTGACATTCTCAAAGATTGATTCGAAGGTCTTTCTTTGGTTGTAACTTGGCTTTTGGATAGGGTTAAAAAGAAAGGTCGGCATGAGGCTCAAAAATTTATATAACATAGGGTGAAACATACAACTTTTGGAATTGATTCTTTTAAGAATATAACTTTTGCCCCATTTTCATTTCATTCTGGGTAATTTAAATTTTCTTCTGGTTAGACCGAACCCCGAGTAGGGCTGCCTACGTATCTTGTCATAGCAAGAATCAGGTCAAACGTAGTTCATGAAACATCATTCTTTTGTTTGATTTTGAATTTTTGATTGATTTTTTTTTTAACTTTAATTTGATTCCAAAAGAGGGGTATGAAGAAAAATAAAAGCTCAAAGGGGTAAGCAAAGGTTGATATATTATTCAGATAGTAGAACAAAATGCCTTCATCATTTCAAATCTTTAAAAATGTAAGTACAAAACATACATAACATAATTGTACATGAATCTCATACATAATATCTTTTAACTGCATCAGCATTGACCGGCATTCCTTCCATTTTTCCTTCTACATCAGTTAGATATAACACGCCATTAGGTAACACTTTCTTCACCATGAATGGCCCATGTCAATCAGGAGAAAATTTGCCTTTGGCTTTAATCTGACGAGGTAGAATGCGTCTTAGTACCAACTGACCAACTTCAAAATATCTGTGACGCACCCTTTTATTATATGCTCATGCCATTCTCTTCTGGTATAATTGTCCATGACATACTAACGTGAATCTTTTTTCATCAATCAAGCTTAATTGCTCCAAACGAGTCTTGACCCATTGATCTTCATCAATTTCAGCTTCCACAACTACTCGAAGATATGGAATCTCAATCTCTGCAGGTATAACTGCTTCAGTTCCATACACCAACAGGTAAGGAGTTGCACCAATTGAAGTCTGAATTGTAGTACGATAACCCAACAAAGCAAAAGGTAACTTTTCATGCTATTGTCGGGAACCCTGCACAATCTTACGGAGTATTTTCTTTAAGTTCTTATTGGCAGCTTCTACAGCTCCATTTGCCTTTGGATGATAAGGAGTTGAATTCCGATGCATAATCTTAAATTGCTGGCACGCTTCTTGCATCAGATGACTATTGAGATTCGCAGCATTATCCGTGACAATTATCTTTGAAATGTCGAACCGAAAAATGATATTAGAGTGAATAAAATCGACCACCACTTTCTTGGTCACTGACTTGAAAGTCGCAGCTTCCACCCACTTTGTGAAATAATCAATAGCTACCAAGATGAACCTATGTCCATTCGAAGCTTTTGGTTCAATTGGTCCAATTACGTCCATTCCCCAAGCCACAAAAGGCCATGGAGCAGTCATTGTATGCAACTCAGATGGGGGAGAATGTATCAAGTCTCCATGTACCTGGCATTCATGACATTTACGAACGAAATTGATGGAATCTCGCTCCATGGTGAGCCAATAATAACTTGCTCGGAGTATTTTTCTTTGCCAAAACATACCCACTCATGTGTGGTCCACAAATCCCAAAATGTACTTCCGTCATGATTTTTGAAGCTTCTTTAGCATCTAACCACCTCAGAAGTACCAAATCAGGAGTCCTCTTATACAAGATTCCTCCACTTAAGAAAAATCCACTAGACAAACGTCGAATGGTTCTCTTTTGATTACCATCAGCATGTACAGGATATTTCCCAGTCTGAATATATTCTTTGATATCATAGAACCACGGCTCCCCATCAAATTCTTCTTCAACCACATTACAATATGCATGTTGATGATGAATCTGTATATGCAAAGGGTCAATATAAGTTTTATCGGGATGTTAAAGCATCGAAGATAAGGTCGCCAAAGCATCAGCAATCTCATTATGAGCTCTGGGAATGTGTTTGAACTTCACTAATACAAATCGTTGACAAAGATCTTGCAAACAACTTCTATATGGTAGGAGTTTCGAATCACGAGTCTCCCAATATCCTTGGATTTGGTGGACTAATAAATCTGAATCTCCTAATACCAATAATTCTTAGACCCCATGTCAATGGCTAATCTCAATCCCAGAATGCAAGCTTCGTATTCTGCCATATTATTGGTACAGTAGAATCGAAGTTGGGCTGTTATGGGATAATATTGTCCTGATTCAGAAATAAGAACCGCTCCTATCCCCACTCCTTTTATATTAGCAGCTCCATTAAAGAACAACTTCCAGCCTGAATGGCAATCTTCTGAAACAAACTCATCAACATATAATACCTCTTCATCTGGAAAATAAGTCTTCAATGGCTCATACTCCTCATCAATAGGATTTTCAGCCAAATGATCTGCCAAGGCTTGAGCTTTCATTGCAGTTCGTGTCACATAAACAATATCAAACTCTGTAAGCAACATCTGCCATTTCGCGAGTCTGCCTGTGGGCATAGGCTTCTGAAAAATGTACTTTAAAGGATCCATACGAGAGATGAGGTAAGTAGTATAAGATGACAAGTAATGTTTCAGCTTTTGGGCTACCCAAGTTAAGTGCAGCACGTTTTCTCAAGAAGAGTGTACTTAGCCTCATAAGTGGTAAACTTTTTGCTGAGGTAGTAGATGACTTGTTCTTTTCTTCCTGTGACATCATGTTTACCCAATACGCAGCCAAAAGAATTATCTAAAACAGATATGTACAATATTAAGGGTCGTCCTGACTCTGGAGGAATCAAAATAGGAAGATTCGACAAGTGTCTCTTAATTCTGTCAAATGCCTCTTGACATTCTTCAGTCCATTCAACTTTAACATTCTTCTTCAACAACTTGAATATTGGCTCGCAAGTTGTCGTAAGCTGAGCAATGAATCTACTGATATAATTCAACCTTCCAAATAAACTCATCACCTCCATTTTATTTTTTGGTGGAGGTAAATCATGGATAGCTTTTATTTTTGAAGGATCTAACTCAATACCACGTCGACTGACTATAAAACCCAAGAGTTTTCCTGACGGAACTCCAAATACACATTTTGCTGGATTAAGTTTGAGATCATACCTCCGAAGCCTTTCAAAAAAATTTCTCAAATCTTTGATATGATCAGATTGCTCTCTCGACTTAATGATCACGTCATCCACATAAACTTCAATTTCTTTGTGCATCATGTCATGAAACATTGTGGTTATTGCCCTTATGTAAGTTTCCCCAGTATTCTTTAATCCAAAAGGCATAACTCTATAACAATATATCCCCCATAGAGTAATAAATGATATCTTTTCCACATTTTCTGGATCCATAATGATCTGGTGATACCCCGCATAACAATCCACAAAAGAAGCAAGATCATGTTTGGCACAATTTTCCAACAAAATATGAATATTGGGAAGTGGAAAATTATCTTTCGGACTTGCTTTATTTAAATCACGATAATCAACACACATCCGAACTTTGTCGTCCTTCTTTGAAACAGGGACAAGATTTGCCAACCAAGTAGGATACTGGTCCACTCGAATGACTTTAGCCTCAAGTTGCTTTGTAATTTCCTCTTTAATTCTTATACTCATGTTAGTTTTGAGTTTTCTTAGATTTTGCTTGACAGGAGGAAAAGCAGGATCAATTGGCAACTTGTGAACTACCAAATCAGTGCTTAAACCGGGCATATCATCATAAGACCACACAAAGATGTCTTTATACTCATGCAAAGCTTCAATTATATCTTTCTTTTGTTGTGGTTGAACATGTTCACTTATCTTAGTCTCCCTAATATTTTCAAGATCTCCTAAATTGATCGCCTCAGTTTCTTCCAAATTGGGATTTGTCTTATTCTCAAACTGTTTGAAATCTTTACTTATATCCTCAAATGTTTCCTCTTCATCGTATTCAACCTCTTTATTCATTATTTCAAAATTAGATTGGGTTTTTAAATCTGGTTGACAATTCTTCATGCATGTCATATCATTAGAATCGGCATAAAAGAACTGTATGATAGAAAATAAATAAATAAACATCAGACCCAAAATAAAACAAAAGGAAACTTATTAAAAACAAAACTAGAAAGAGTTTTAACCTAAAATACGAAGGTAAAGGTATGAATTACAATCCTAAAATTATTCAAATTACAGAAAGAAAAACAAGCTACTAAGATTGTAAGAAAAACAAACAAACTACCAAGACTCCTTCAGAATAGGGAGAGGAGTGGCCTCCCAATTGTTAATCTGGACATCAGGGCCGACAAATTGCACATCTGCATTGCTAGTACCTTTCCCAATTTCAACCATATTAGTTTCAATGAACATATTCTGAAAAAGGTCAATCAACTCTGTACCATCATCATTCATTGATTCTGTAGCAGGTAACTTGGAGGATCCGGCATCACTGAATTTGATAAAAGACTCGTGAAGTGGCGGTATCGGCTTGGTAAGTGACCATGACTCTTTCTTATTCTTTTTACCCTTCTTTATATCTTCAGCAGTAGGCTCGTATCCCAAACCAAAAGTACCAAAGTTCTCATAGAGGTTTACCGGATGAACTATGCCTTGCAAAAACATCCCTAGACCTTTTCCTGGTTTAAAACCATGCTTCAACATTTCATTCACTACCATAATAGATGCAGAGGACAATTGTGGTCTTGCGATGAGATTTCCCTCGAGGATATGCTCAACATCCACTACCTCAGAAGCTTGATGAATTAACACATTGGCAGTATCTGCTTCAATAGAAGAAACAAAGTAGTCTTTATACATTGATAAGTCTCTTTCACCATGAACAACTATCTCTTATCTGTCACATTCAAATTTGACCATTTGATGCAACGTTGATGCGACTGCTTTAGCCCTATGAATCCATGGCCTTCCCAATAACATATTATACGAAGCATCAATGTTCAGCACTTGAAAATCCATAGCAAAATCCACAGGCCCGATTGTCAATATGAGTTCTATTTCACCATTGGCATCAGTTTTTGATCTGTCAAAACCTTTGACGCACACATTGTTAGGTCGGATTCTTTCCACATTAACATTCAACTTTTGCAAAGTTGACATAGGACAAATATTAGCGTCTGATCCTCCATCAATTAACACTCGAGTGACGATGGAATGTTCACATTTCACAGAAATGTACAGAACTTTGTTATGCTCCGTACCTTCCATAGGCAATTCATCGTCTGAAAAAGTAATTTTATTTGCTTCAAGGATCCTTCCAACAACTTTTTCCAGCTGATTTACTTTAATCTCACTAGGAACACATGCTTCATTAAGAATCTTCATTACAGCCTTGTGGTGTTCCTCTGAATGTATCAATAAAGACAACAAAGAAATCTGTGCTGGTGTCTTCTTCAACTGTTCTATAACAGAATATTCTGGCAATTTCATTTTCTTTAAGAATTTTTCAGCTTCTTCATCAGTGACAGGCTTCTTGATTATCATTTGTTCTTCACCGCCTTGTTTATTCTTTCTTAACTCTACTGGAGCATAACATCTTCCAGATCGAGTTAATCCCTCTACTTCATCTACATCTTCAGTCACTTTTTTCCCCTTGTGCATCACCACAACGCGATCATAATTCTAAGGGACTGCCTTGGTATCAACCATAGGCAGCTGCGACACTGGTTTAATAACAATAGGAGCTACTGCCTTGGTATCAACATTGTTAGAGTATGCTTTACATACCTCGTCGTAGATTCGGATACCAATACAACACAACTTCCCGCCTTTACAAATCACTAATCTACAATGAAATGTTTGGCATCTAGTATTAGCAACCCAACACCACAATTCTCTTCCATAATTCCATACAACCAATATTTGCAAAACATTCCAAAAACCAACTTGAACAATAGGTTTATGTGTATATATATATATATATATATATATATATATATATAATCATCATTTCAATACCACATCATCAATACCAAATTCCTTCACAATTCAACATAATCCAACCATGCACAAGAATAATCCAACATCATTTCCCAATCATCTTTCAACAACAATCAAATAACATACTTCTTATGCTCACATGCATATATATATATATATATATATATATATACATATCCATATAAATAACACCAACATAATTTACATCCTTACCATAAAATGGCCCTTTTGGTTTTGAAGTCCTGTTGGCACAAATAAGGGGTGCTTCTCGAAGCCCTCGAGATGGTGAACACAACTACGGAATCAATTTAGACTTTCTACGGTTGAATCACAAGATAATTGGAGTTGAAATTGGGCTAGGGTTCCTTATTCTTCAATAATGGGATGATGAATGATGGATACTAGGCTAATTATATGTATATAATGACCAATTTTCGTCCATGAGGTGATGGAAAATGACCATATTGCCCTTAAAAATTTAAGTAAATCCGAATCTGTCCTTGATGGACTGTTTTGATAGGCTAAAGTAAATCGGCCATAACTCTTTGCTCCAATATCGGATTTGGGTGAAATTGGTATCGTTGGATAGGTAATTCAAAGAGATTTCATTTCATATAAAGTAGGCCACCCAGTTCGTCCTGTACAAGGAGTTATGATCGTTTGAAGTTGACCCTCAAAAACTGTTTTGATAGGCTGAAGTAAAACGAGTATAACTCCTTACTCCGATGTTGGATTTGGATGAAACTAATTGCATTGGAAAGAAGACTCAAATATATTTCTTTTGATATGTCGTATCTCTCCCAGTTCATTATATTAAGGGAGTTATGATCGTTCAAAGTCGACCCAAAAACTGGCAGGCCTCAGTAGTTTGTGTGCAGGAAATTTTCCTGCACATTTACTATTCACCATATCCCGGTCACCGTTTTATAGTTTCGAACGTGCTCGATTATATCCGAAACTTATCCGTTTTTGGAAATCTTTACATCGTTGGAAAGCTTATTCAATAACCTTCGTATGGAACCATCGACGGGCAAATTCCGGTATAAATAAAATAAAAAATTAATTCCATATAAATAAGACCAATCACGTACTTGAATACGCCAATACATGTACTTAAATACGGGGTGTTACATCCTTCCCCCCTTTAGGACATTCGTCCTCGAATGTTAGCGTAGTTATTCAACCAAAACAAGTTCAAGTCCACCATTAACATTCACATCATCACATAAATACTATGCATATATAAACAAAAACTTACTTGTTAATGTTCTAACTCCGTTTCTTGAACTTCCTCTTCATCTTTGAACAAATGAGGGTACTTAGATTTCATTGCTTCCTCAGCTTCCCATGTAATCTCTTCCCTTTGTTGATTTCTCCAAAGTACTTTCACCGATGCTACTTCTTTATTTCTCATCTTCTTAACTTGACGATCTAATATAGCAATAGGCATCTCCTCATAGGTAAGATCTTCTGTTACTTGCACATCTTCAGTAAAAGTAATAAGGGACGGATCTCCGATGCACTTTCGAAGCATCGATACATGAAATACTGGATGCACTGATGAGAGTTCCTGGGGTAGCTCTAATTCATAAGCAACTTGCCCACATCTTCGAATAATCTTATACGGGCCTATATATCGTGGACTCAACTTTCCTTTCTTGCCAAATCTCATCACCCCTTTCATTGGCGATACCTTCAAAAATTCCCAATCGCCTAACGAAAATTCTATCCCTCTTCTTCTACTATCCGCATATGACTTGTGTCGACGTTGGGCTGTTTTCAACCGTTGCTGAATCACCTTGACTTTTTCTATGGCTTGATACACAAGATCCGGTCCGAACATAAGAGTTTCACCCGCTTCGAACCATCCTATTGGTGATCTACACTTCCTCCCATATAAAGCTTCATATGGTGCCATTTTGATACTTGAATGATAGCTATTATTGTAGGCAAACTCAATAAGAGGTAAATGATCATCCCAGCTGCCTTTAAAATCTATAACACATGCTCGTAGCATATCTTCAAGTGTTTGAATGGTGCGCTCTGCTTGTCCATCCGTCTGAGGGTGAAAAGTTGTACTCAGATTCACTTGTGTTCCCAAACTCCGTTGGAAAGACTTCCAAAAGTTTGCGGTAAATTGAGTTCCCCGATCCGATATAATAGAAGTTGGCACTCCATGTAATCGGACTATTTCCTTAACATACAGCTTCGAATATTCTTCAACTGTGTAAGTGGTCTTAACGGGTAAGAAATGTGCGGATTTAGTAAGCCTATCCACAATCACCCATATAGAATCAAATTTCCGAGCTGTACGAGGCAAACCTGTAACAAAATCCATGTTGATCATGTCCCACTTCCAAATTGGAAGATCTATGCATTGCATATAGCCTCCGGGCTTTTGATGTTCCACTTTAACTCGTTTGCAATTTGGACATTCAGCTACAAATTCTGCGATGTTCCTTTTCATGTCATTCCACCAATACATATCTTTCAAATCTTGATACATTTTGGTTGATCCTGGATGAATGGAATACCTTGAAAAATGTGCCTCTGTCATAATCTTCTTTCTTATCCCGTCTACATCCGGCACACACAATCGGTTTTGGCACTGAAGTACTCCTTCTCGCGTAAGCTCAAATGCCTTGGTCGCACCACTCTGAACGTTCTCCTTAAGCTGTAATAAAATAGGATCTGCATATTGCTTCTCTTTCACTTCAGCTACTAATGAAGATTCCGCAGCATTATGTACGATAAGCTCTTTATTCGGAGTTTCAAGAAGGCGAACTCCCAAACTAGCTAACTGGTGAACATCTTTAACCATCCCTTGACTTTCTATAGGCGCCATCATAGCCTTACGGCTTAACGCATCAGCTACCACATTTGCTTTCCCTGGATGGTACAAGATATCAACATCGTAGTCCTTTAATAGTTCAAGCCATCTCCGCTGCCTTAAATTTAGATCCTTCTGATTAAAAATATATTGCAAGCTCTTATGGTCAGTATATATATCAACATGAACCCCACATAAGTAGTGGCGCCATATCTTTAAAGCAAAGATAACCGCTGCCAGCTCAAGATCATGTGTGGGGTAATTTTTCTCATGTGGCCTCAATTGCCTTGAGGCATATGCTATCACCTTACCATGCTGCATTAATACACATCCTAAACCAATTCTCGAAGCATCACAATACACTGTATACCCTTCTGTACCTTCTGGAAGTACCAACACAGGTGTAGAAGTCAACTTATTCTTCAATTCTTGGAAACTCTCCTCACACGCATCATTCCACTGGAACTTGGATGCTTTATGCGTTAGCTTGGTTAAGGGTGCTGAAATGGAAGAGAAGTCTTTAACAAACCTTCTATAATAACCGGCCAACCCGAGAAAACTACGAATCTCCGTAGGCGTTGTGGGCCTTGGCCAGTTCTTCACAGCTTCTATCTTTTGAGCATCAACCTTTATCCCTTCACTAGATACAATATGACCCAAAAATGCCACTGACTTTAACCAAAACTCACATTTAGAGAACTTTGCATAAAGCTTACAATCACGAAGAGTCTGCAATGCCTGTCGTAAGTGATTGGCATGGTCCTCTTCTGATCTAGAATAAACTAGAATATCATCTATAAAAACTATCACAAATACATCCAGGAATGGCTTAAACACCCTATTCATCAAATCCATAAAAGCTGCAGGTGCATTAGTTAGCCCAAATGACATAACTAGAAACTCATAATGACCATACCGTGGTCGGAAAGCTGTCTTGGGTATATCCTTCTCTTTGACCCTCACTTGGTGGTAACCTGACCTTAAATCAATCTTAGAAAAACACTTGGCACCCTGTAACTGATCAAATAAATCATCAATTCTTGGGAGAGGATATTTATTCTTAATAGTCACCTTATTCAATTGCCGATAATCAATACACATCCTCAGCGAGCCATCCTTTTTGCGCACAAATAACACTGGTGCTCCCCAAGGGGAAATACTAGGCCTAATGAACCCCTTTTCTAGCAAATCTTTCAATTGCTCTTTCAATTCTCGTAATTCTGCTGGGGCCATTCTATACGGAGGAATGGAGATTGGTTGGGTGCCTGGTAGTACATCAATACCAAACTCTACTTCTCGTTCAGGAGGCAAACCTGGAAGATCTTCAGGAAATACATCAGGAAATTCATTTACCACCGGAACAGCGTGAAGAGTTGGTGGCTCCGCTTCTGTATCCCTTACTCTAACTAAATGATATATGTATCCCTTGGAAATCATTCTTCTTGCCTTAAAATAAGAAATAAATCTACCTCTTGGCGCGCTAATTTCACCTTTCCATTCAAGGACTGATTCATTTGGAAAATGGAAATATACCTTTTTCGTGCAGCAATCAATTGTGGCATAACAAGACGCCAACCAGTCCATACCCATTATAACATCAAAATCTACCATTTCTAACTCCACAAGATCAGCCATCGTATTACGACCACAAACAGTTACTATGCAGTTTCGATATATCCTTCTAGCTATAATAGATTCCCCGACCGATGTGGACATTGTTGATATACCAATAAGTTCCTACTTTATTGTTATGGCATTGATGACTCCAAAACACTTCATTGATGTGCCAATGAGTTCTTACTTCATTGACTTCATTGTTATAACCCTGATAGAATTATAAGACTTCTATAAAAATTTATATTATTATCCTTATTTCCATAGTAATCATATTATCTTTTCGTACGTGGTAGCGTTATGTTTATTGAACCCTAAATTTTCTTCTAAATAGTGTAAAATGATGCTAAATTTTTCTATCACTGTCTTAAGCAAATAGCAAAAATAAAGTTTTCTAATATTTTTCTAAACTAAGCGTAAGGACTATCTTCGGATAGGCTCTGAGGGGTGCCTAACACCTTCCCCTCGGGTAACCAAAACCCTTACTCAGAATCTCTAAATATTTTCGAAAGACCCAAAACAGAGTTTTTTACATAAAAAATGGTTTTTTCCTAATTTTTCTAAAAAGTTAGGTGGCGACTCTAAAAAATAATTTTCAAATCCCAAGAATCACGACTTACCACCATACGTTGTGTGTTGTTTCGACCGGTTCGGAATAGGGCTCGCCACACATCTATATCTAAAAAATAAATATATTTATAATTACTTAATCCTATTTCAACTAGAAACTTAATAGTTTCTAGGCAACAATTTTAAATAATTTTTGAAGATAAATTGAATTAGATTAACTTAATATTTTAAAATTATAATTATAATATTTTAAAACTATATGACAAGTATTATTAGTCACACTTTTTCTCATGTTAATATGATAAAAAGGTATAGTTTTAGATATTTTTTTCGAGTTAACACAATTTAAATCAGAAAAAGGAAAGAAAATCATAAAAATCTAAAAAAGTGAGTTCTATATATTTCTACTATCATTAAAAGTGAGAGATTTTAAATACTTTTATCAATTATTTATTTTAATCTAAGTAGAGTCGTATATAGTATCTAACTCTACTTTGAAGACAACTAATGTTTTTACATGAATCGAAGTGTATGTTAAATAATTTTAACTAAAATTAGGAGTATTCATACACGTGCAAAACACTTATACTAAACTAATATATATATATATATACACACACCTTGCATTCAAGTTTTTGTCTCATGATAAGTTATTTTGCTTTGCATTTATTTTTTATTAAATAATTGCGATTCAACTTCTTAAATTCTGATGTTGTTTGTTTTACTTTGAAGTCCAATTCTTATGTTGTTTTACTTTGTAGCCAAAAAAATCGAAGACAAAGGTAAGTAAAGTCGATATTATAAACAATTACGATTCAACTTCTTCAATTCTGATGTTGTTTGTTTTACTTTGAAGTTTAATTCTTATTTTGTTTGTTTTACCTTGTAGCCAAAAAAATTGAAGACAAAGGTAAGTAAATTTGATATTTTTTTTTTTTTTTTGAATCTATTGTAGTTGATTCAACCATTAAATGTTACCTCTCTCTTTATGGTTTCATGATACTTTCTGCTTTCAATCTGTGGTAGATATAATTTGCATATCGTTCGGTGAAATTATGGGGCTAGCCGCCGCCGTAGCTGAATCATGTTAGGCTTGCACACCCACACAAGTAGAGAACTAGGATCGCGGAATTCTCACTACTATTTTTTAATATTTGTATGTATGGAGCCCCTCTATCAATCACGGTATGTATAAACCTTTTAAATCCACTCCAAAGAGTCTTATTTTATACATGATGGATGACACACAACATTCTAGGAATACAGATGTCAAAAGCTTCACTAAAATATGCGTTCAACACTAAGAATAAGGTTCTTGAACCATATCGAGTTCGCTCAGACCAGATACCTTGCAAGCTTTGATGTATGTCCGAATTGAATGTGTGATGAATTTGATGGTTCATATGTAATATTATAGTATACAATCATGATATATTTAAGTAGTAATAAACAATTTTGTTTTCTCATATTAGTCTTTTTCAAAAGCCATTTGTATTTTTTTTTTTTTTAGGAAACGAGGTCTGTTGTCTTAATTTTTATGTATAAAAATAAACATCTCTTATTAGACCCCATATTATATTTACGTGTGACTCTGAGAAGGGACTAATTGCATAGCTGCACTATCCAGACAGCTATAAATCAAGTTTGAATTTAAAGTTCAGATTGATATAAATTAATGCTGAGTCAATTTCTTATATTGTCTCTTAAGTTAGTAAAATGTCCCACTAAGGTCATTTATCCTTTTTTGGTTCCAATAATATCATTTAAATTTGTGAATTTTTCTTACAAATTAATAATAGCTAAAAGTGATTAAAAAAATGACCAAAATAGTCCATCAACTTTGAAATTTGAATGTAAATAGTCCTTATTTTTTACGTGAAATATTAATAGGCCTCCAATTATTTTTACTTTTGTACTTCTTAAATTAGTTTTTAATATATTTTATTAATAAGTGCATAATATAATTTAAAAAGACACAAATCATAATATTTAAAATGAATTAAAAAGACAAAGATTATTAAATTGGAGCTTAAAATAGGTAGTTATATTTTAAATGAAATAAATAAGAAGTATATTTACTGTCCAAATTGATAAATGTGTTCAGTTTTTACAGCCAAGTTGACGAGGCGATATAATTTTCTCTGAAATATTATCACAAGATTGATAAAAATAATATTGAAATCTTAAAACATTTTTAAGTTGCGAAATGGTTATATAGAATCACCTAATTTTATTTGATAGTGAATGATTGATGTTATTATCATGGTATCCATTAATATACATTATTTTTTAAAATAAAAATCTTTTAAATTATTGATATATGTTCTTTTACTAGCAAGAGACCCTAATTTTTTTTCGATTTGCAGCTATGAATTATAATTTTTTTTGAAAATAATTTGGAGTAGAAGAAACTAACAACTAACTTGAATTATTTTATCAAAAATAAAGATTAATCCTAAAATGAATAAATATAGAATATTAATTTTTTATTGAACTCCTAAGTTTTCAAATAAATACAGTACATATAAGCTTATTTCTAACAATTTTAATTGCAATTTTTTGTGGACGTCGTTAAATTTAATATCATAGTTAGAAGTTGAAGAAGATTATACTCACTAAGTTTTATAATTGAAAAGTTATTGATATTTCGTATTGTTAACTAACAAGGATCATTTAAATTCAAAGTTCGGATTTAATGGACTTTTTGATTATTTTTCTCTCATTTTTTGAGATATTTCCCTAAGTTGAGTGACAATATCAGGAACTTACTCAGTCAATGCCCATACAGTGCCACAGGATCACAAGGCTATAATCTAATATGGGCATAAAGGGAGTTCAAAAATGATTATGTACTCCTTGTTAATTGATTATTTTGTTAACTGAACATACTTGAAGCCCAAACAAGTTGGAAATTGACCGTAAAAATCATCAAAAACTTAGTAGTCTAACTAATCTACAGAAATAAAATTCTTTGCTGTGTTTTTTCTGACTTTGTCCTCATGTAGGCGAAATGTTATTTCGATAAATAAATCCCTTAAGTTTGCTCTCTAAAAGATGTGTCAATAAAGTTTTATAAGAGTATCTTGTTAAGAGTAATTTTCATAGATAGTCATTCATGTTTTGATAATTGTCTATAAATATTTTTTTTATTTTTTTTAGAACAAGAATATCACCCAACTATCTCTATTTTTCACAAAAAATACTAACACTTTAAAAACCTTCTTCTCGCCTATTTGACATGCCATATTGTTAAAATCTTATTTTCTTAATAATAAACTTATTTAATTCTTCAAATTCATTTATTTAAACCCACGTCTTATAAACTACAAGAAAAATCTAAATTCCGTAAAAAAAAAATTAGAATTTGCAAAAAAAATTATCAGTAACCTAATTCTCTACAAGTTTTTCAATCAAACTAATTCGATGAAAAACCTATACTTTTTTCTATCAAACACAATTTGAAGGAGAAAATCTATTTTCTTTTTCTCAAACAAAATTTGTTAAAAAAATCTTAAAAGTAATTATCATCTGGAAATTTAATTCGCATGGAGTCGCCTACAAAATTTTAAGCAAGATCTTTTTGATAAAAAGATAGTAAAAAAATGAATTTTTGCGGATTTTCCCCACGTAAATTTCATAAACAAATCAAGTAAATCTGCAAAATTAATATAGGCAAAAAACTTTAGAAAACAGAAATATATATTTTTTCAATTTAATTTTTTCATTTTATTTTTTATTTCTATTACACTATATTTATCTCATTATATGATTAAATGCCAATTTATATTTTTTCTTCATCCTAAACACACAAAAAATAAGTGATAATTGGTTGAGTACTATTTTAAAGATTTATTTGTAATATTAGTTCATTTTGTTAATATTTTTAAAAGATTTAATATGTTTCATGAATAAATAACGTTTCTTTCCTTCAAAAATAGTACATTTAATACTTATATGAAAATCTGAAAGCCATCTTTTTATTTCTTTACCTTGTAAGAATCTTTAGTAAATGAAATAAATAACCAAAAGACATTAAATTAGTACTAATTCATATAAATACCTTGAGCTTTAAGAATATTATTAAGTGGTGAAATAAATAAATTAGAAAAACTTTGAAAAGTATCAAATAAAATAATGCAAATCTTTAGCTTTATGTGTACACTTGGACACATAAACTACTTCATTGATAAGTAATGTGCATACCATTACCAGAGGAATTATTTCCCTTTAAGTTGTGTGATTGTCTAATAATTTTATCACGTGATATAATAATTTTTCTCGTATCGAATAAATATTAATATAATTTATATTCTATTTTTCAAGAAAGAAAAAATAAGTATAAAATTTAAAGTACATAATTAAATTATTCCACAATGATAAATATATCATGTGTATTTATTTTTTAAAAAAGTAAGACAAAAGTTAGTTAAATAAATTTGATAAGTTAAATAGATCTATTTATTAGTATATATATATATATATATATATATATATATAAAAGAAATTTTAATGACATGGCATGCCAACTAGGAGAGAAGAAATGTTTTTGAAGTGTCTAGTATATTTTGAGGAAAATAAAAATAGTTGAATGAAACTTTTATTCTAAAAAAAAGTAAAAATAGAATAATATTTATAGGTAATTTTCAAAATAGGACCACTATCCGTGGAAATTCCTCTATCTTGTTAGCCTAATAAGCTCCTCAGTATTTTCATTTGAGTTGTGGGGATAAATTAGTGAGATCAATTGAATTATAGCAGACAAAATATTATAGGTAGGGATGACAATGGTGCGGTACGGTGCGAGTGCGGTGCGGATTTTTACTAAACTCGTAAGTTTTAAAATCGCACCGCATGACATTTTAAACCCGCCCCATATTCATACCCGCGGATAACCGCACCATGTTTTTATTTTTTCCCTTTTTTTTGAAAAAATTATAACTCTATTGAAAATCATAATATTTTCAAATCTACAACTAGAAAATAATAACTAATTTCTATTATAGCACTTTTCACTAAAAAATTGTCAAAAAGTATAACGTGTACAAGTAATGATCAAATATCATATTTTTATTCAAATGAATAGAGATCTTAAAAGAGCTACTATGAAAATATTTATTTGTAGTGTTATGCATGTAGTTTAAAGTATCATAAAATTTAAGTAAAGAACACATATAATTTTAGATATATTCACGAGAAAAATATTAATTTTTAACTTTTTTGTTATTTTAAACCCGCTATACTCGCAACCAACACCGCACCATTTAAAAAAAAATTACTTTAACCCACAACACATAACTTAAAACCCACATCATATCACGTAGCTTAAAACCCGCACCGCACCATCCCATTGTCATTCCTAATCATAGGCTTAAAAAACTAAATCAGCATATAATTAGTTGTGGGCTCGACAGGAAAATGAGCCATCAGTTTTGTCGACTTATCATAATGATTCATTCATTGGATTAGAAATTTATTTTCAAATCCATAGGCACATGGGACGCCTCCTAGCAAAGTGAACAACAAAAAAAGTACTCCTCCGTTTTAAAATAAGTAAATTATTGAAATATTTATTAGTGTTTCAAAATAAGTGAATCATTGAATTTTTTTCTAAATTTGCCCTTATGATTTGACAGTCAATTAGCTTTTGAAAAGGTATTACAATGTCAACTTTTTCTTTTTTTGGGTAAAAATGGAAAATTGTGTTAAATTTATGTCTTTAATATTTTTTCCTTAATATGTGTGCCAAAATCCAACAATTCATTTATTATGAAACGGAGGGAGTAATTAATTCGATGTAGTACGTCGAGATCGTGCATTAGGATAAAAAATTAATTGAAAGTGAGTGTAGACTTATTTTTCGATAGATTTAATTTTGACGGTGCTTATCATAGTATTAACTTTATTTTTGCAGGTCTCAAATTTTTATTTCTATTGTCATCTATTGCTTCTTATGTTTTGACTATTACATTATTTTATTTTTATTACTGTCTCATTATTACTAATTATGTCTTTGTCACTATCATTTACATTTTCAGACTTATTGAAATTTGCTATACTCAAACAACCTCTCTACCTCAACCTAAAATCTACATATTCCCTACATTCCCCAAATTCAAATGAGCATGTGTTGTTATAATTTATATTTCAATATAATTACTACATGATATATGTTTGAGTATACATAATTATCACTTAATTATGATTAATTAATAGAAGCATATGCTTTACTTTATTAAATCACTTAGTAATAATATAATATAAGTAACCGATGTAATTATTTACTGTACATGCTATGTAGTTACTGTTAAATTTTTTCGAAGAAAAGTTTTTGCAAAAGAGGGAAATCAATATTTTGCAAAAAGTATTTTTCAAACAAATAAGAACGTCCCATTCTAGTTTCACAATTTCGGTGGAAAAATATTTTAATTTTAAATATAAGTTTTGGAGGAACAAACACCAATTATTAGTTGGGTGGTCTGAAAACGACGACGTTGTAGCTGTCTTGGTTGGCTCTCGTTTAGCTCATATTTGCTTGTCGATTGCGAAGTTGGCAACTGTCTTAACCAAATTAGTCTTCACAGGCGAACTGTAAAACCCTCATCTTACAATGTCATGGTTTGCTAGATCCATTGCCAACACTCTCAGACTCGAGGACAACGTCGTTTCAAGTCCCAATCACCATCACTCTACTGATCAACCAACCACACAGAAGCAACAAACAGTTGATGTTGATGTTGATGTTGATGATTCATCGCCAGTATCGCCGTCACGCGGCGTTAAGGAGGACATATCTGAGCTGACCAAAACCCTAACCCGTCAATTTTGGGGAGTGGCTTCTTTCCTGGCCCCACCGCCACAATCCGAACCCGATAAGACTTTACTGGATCCGGATGAAGAGGAATCGGATCCTGCGGGGATCGCGGGTTTAAGAAGCGATATTATTGAAATCGGGGGTAGATTTAAGAGTGGGATATCTAAGTTTTCCAAGAATATTCCTGTATCGGAGATCACTAAAATGGCGTCTAACTTACTGCAACTGGGAGAGGAGGAGGAGGAAGATTCAGGTAGAGGTGCAGTTGGTGTTACTGAGGAAGTAGTGGCTTTTGTAAGGGACATTGCTATGCATCCTGAGACTTGGTTGGATTTCCCTTTGCTCGATGATGAAGACGATGAAGGTATCTTTTTTCTATATTTATCAAATTTCAAGCCTGCAATGTGTTCTTTCGTTGCGATTTTTGTTGTTTATATCAGTACTCATTACTGTGTGCAAAACTGATTTTGGTTATTAGAATGCTCTACGATGAACCTTTTTAAGCATGGCTTATTGGCTTGAACGTGAGCATATTTTTCTTTTCTAACTGAAGATGATATGAAATGAAATTGTTGGATAACAAGCAGATTTCAAAGGTTAAATATACTCTTGGAGATTTGTAGCTTGTGAAAGATTACCCATCAATTCACACTGGTCATTAAGTTAACACTATAAGTATTAGGTAGCAGCTCAAAGATAGAAATGTGGAAGCTTTATTTAGGTTTCAATTTGATTAATGCAGGATTCCTCTAACTGGGGTTCTAAGACTGCGGCACTGATCTGAATCCGTTGGTTTTGCAAAATCAAGCATAGGATAAGTGATTGTTAATTATTGTGGTACTGTTAATTTTATATTGCAAATCTGAATTAGGGGATCTGAGAAATTGAAATTCCTTCTTGGTTAGTCGTAAAACATTGTCCTAGGAAATGAAATTTGTGGATTCAAGTATTTAATGGAATTCAAAATAAATATTAAAAGAACTTGAGTAGGGGTTGTTTTAATTGCCAAAAAAACATGAATAGAGGTAAAGAGTGCACTGCTTGTTTGGGATACTTGAAAGTAGAGGATTAAAAGTTGCTTTGTGAACTTTACCTTTCTAGAAAAAAATAAAGTTGCTAACTTTGTGCACATTTCTTTTGCATGTCCAGCAGTCAAACAGATGCTTTTTCTTGTAAGTTTTATGAATACTCCCATTATGTTGGTGACATGTAAATATGCCGACTCCCTTTCTCACTTTCATTTTCTTATTTAGGAATTGAAGAGGTATTTTTTCTGCCTACTTACATGAATGGTTAAAGTCTGAAAGACACTCTAACAGATGACTTAACATCTTTGATATATTAGTTGATGACACCAAATCACTATTGACTGCCGCTTTTAGATCAATTTTTCAAATTGTTGATCCTTCCTTCATGTATCATATACACATTCTTGCTCTTAAATATCCCATTGCATGTTTTCTGTGGTGCTGCTTTGCTTGCGAATATCAAAATCTTTATATAGACATTATATAGACTATTGGTTATCATGCATGACTGTAACTCTTTTTCACAGTTACTGTGTAATGTATGCTCTGCATTACATATATTTGAAGACGGAATATCTAAGCACGTAGCTTTATCTGTTACAGTGGATTTTGACTTGTCTGATGCACAACAAGAGCATGCATTAGCTGTTGAGAGTCTTGCTCCAAGACTGGCCGCTTTGAGAATTGAACTCTGCCCAGGTTACATGAGTGAGGCTCGCTTTTGGGAGATTTACTTTGTTCTCCTACACCCTAGACTGGATAAACAAGATGCTGAACTTTTATCCACACCCCAGGTAAGGTGGTGCATGCAATGCTAGTAATGGTTCCATTTCTCATTTACGATCTATTTAGCACTTGAAATGATGCACTTTTTATCAAAGGAAAAAATGCTTTATCTGCAAAGGTAGTAAAAGATATTCCATGCATAACTTACCACTTTTGACTCATTGGTTTATGACAACAATTTCTCCTGGTTCCTAATGAGTAAAATGTAGTTTAATGGATGTGTTGTTGGATCTAGAGAGAGGCTGATTAGTATTTAATGAATGGAAGGTCAGTAGTTAAATGTTCTTTTTTCGAGTTAGTCAAATTTTTCATCCTTTTTTTTCCTCTTTGATTAGGTCGGCAGTTCACTCATACAATCTCCATTAAGGTCATCTTTTGTCTAGGCTGGTTATGAAAATCTGTACTGAAGTTTTTATAGTAGAATTGAACTAAGATAGTCTCAAGAAACGTGGGACTAGGATGTGCACACTAAGATAATCTCAAGAAATGTGGAACTAAGATGTGCACAACTCTTACTGTAAAGTAGCTCGTGCTACTATTTATGATGGATAATTGAGTAAGTCTGAAGGAGCACAGTGAGAAGTATCCTTGTTGTAAAGTAGGTCTTGTGTTACTTTACATGCTCATTATATTGATGCCATATTGGCACTTGGATATTCAGGGGAAGTTAGTCGAAAAATCTTCCTATCTGTCTTTTCGCTACAAATTTTTCCTTCTTTTTTATTTTGCTGCTTGGAAATTCTTCTGCTCCTCTATCATCTCCGCTCTTTTGGCATTTGAAAGTTTCAAGGTTGTACTTCTGATTGCATTACTTGATGTTCACAGTTTTTCTGGTGAGCTTCCTGTGATATTTTGGGCTTCTTGTTGACCCCCTGGCCCCCCTACTGTGTACCATTAATGTGTATTATACAATAGTTGTGCGTGTGGATGAGTAGGTAGGGAAACTATAATCTATCCATCTATATAATGATTATGAATCCAATAGTAAAGCAGAGCGATTGCTCGTGCTTGGTTAGTTGGCATATGAACAAAGCATGCCCTTGTTAAAATCAAACAATTACATAAGCGTGCCTGTTATTTCTCGTACTTGAGAATAGTTGTTAACCTTTGAAAATGCTGATTCTGTGAGCAGGTAGTCAAAGTCAGGGCCTCATTGGCGCAAGAGTTACATAAGCGAATCAAGCCAATAGAAGAAGATTTGTCAAAGGAGAAAACTTTTGAATCAACTGACGGGGGTGGTTTTCAACGTGAGGAGATGCTTGCTGCCCCGTCCGCTGCTCTCTCTAAGGATGTGGTTCAAGACACGTCTAGTGTGGATGTTGCCACTTCATCTACAGTTGCCGGCTCTGTCATCGACGTGCACCCTGTCATTGATGAAAATCAAACAGTTGATAAACCTGTGGTTGAAGGACCTATTACCCGAAGCAAAGATGAAAAATTGCAATCTGCATCAGCGTCTAAGTTGGAGGAGAGTGATGAAGAGGATGCTGATGATTGGTTAAAGGAAGAAAACACGGAAATTACAGGTACGAGTAAAACCAGTATGTCCTTTGAGGATGATGAGGATGTGTCTTTCAGTGATCTTGAAGAGGATGATTCTGATATGCCTACAAAATCAAAGAAAGTAGTTTACAGTTCTGATAAGGACTCGCAAGATTGGGTCCAGTTGAAGAAAAGCTCCCCTGACTTGTCTAGAGATACCAGCTCTGTCAATCAGATTGGTTCTGTTAAGGAAAATGTGCAGAACTCTGATAGCAAAGAATCAAATGATTGGCTGGATATTGATGACCTTGAGGTGGCATGAACTTATGTAAGATTTAAATATAGTTGTCGTTCCTCTCATTTATTGTTGTGAATAGCTATTCCCTATCCTCTAGCCTGTGCTCTGCGCCGTCTCCCAAACTGTTTGTACATAGAATGCATACCGAATAACGATTGGGTTGCTCCTGTTATTATGCTAATGCAGCTTCAGTAACGCCTCCTTGATGATCTGATGGTGTCTTCCTGCTCATGTCACTATATGAGCATAAAAAGAAGATCGAGTTTAATATAAATTGACGTGTGAAATCGTTAAAAAATAGTTTCATGAGTCAGATCTTCTTCACTTGTTAAGTTTAGGTGTCGCCTCCAGCTTAGAGAGACTTGACCTTTTAGCTTCGCCTAAGCTAGGTCCAGTCCACTGATTAAGACGGACGTTAAATGGAGTTCATAGGATGTCACTTTCCCTTTTATCAGTTCCCAGTTTGCAGATACATGTTAGAAGAGGGGGGAGGAGTTGATAGATGCACCACTGGTTGACGAACTTCCAATGGTTTTGTGCTGCTAAGATATGTACATTGTACCGTTCGTCTATCGTTATCTACAAGAGTTACACTAATTATTTACAGATGGATGTTGCTATTTATTTGCAATATGGCATAAACACACTAGGGTCTTCAGATTACTACTTGGAATCTTAGGATTTTATAGGTCTGAAATTGCTGGAAAGCCACTCAAGTTGAGACCAAAACATGCTTCCTAATGAGAAGCCAGGTTTGTCGTCTTGCTTGCCGCTGCTACTGCTTATGCTTATGCTAGGGCTTGTATTTGACGAAGTAGATGGTTGAGAAGATGGCCTCCCTGAGAATTCATTTGCCACCAGGACAGTGCCTCCAATTTCTCGTCTTACTATATCCAAGGTTTCTGGATTAACAGCTTGCCCTGAAGTATCTTTTACATAGAATGTGCCAACTGCTTGCTCTCCCTGTACCCCAATCTCAGCCCTGCTTATGGATAATCCATTCTCCCGAAACACTCTCGTGACATCTGCTAACAATCCTACCCTGTTTTGAGTAGTAACATCCAGCCTCAATCCCTGTACAGATTGTATAATAACTTGATATTGTTGGTGCACTTCGTTATAGGGGAGAGGGAAGGTATACTATGAAAGATAGTACAGTAAACGCTATGCTAGTTAATTCATATCGAAAACGTACGTGGGATACTCTCCTCTCAGTGGCAGCCTTCAGATTTTGGGTCATTCGACTTCTTTCACTTTCTGAATCCAAAGTCCATCCATTCTGGTGTCTCACATAGTATTCCTGTGATTTTTCATGCATACGAGGAGAGTCAAAACAAAGAGTGTATTTTTTGACTTTGGTAGTGTCTGGACCTGAACCACACTAGGACTTTGCGGGATCAGTTACAGAAAGGGCAAAAGTAACAGATTACCTGAAAGGCAATGGATTCAAAAGAGCTGATGGAGGCATGGAATACAACATATTGCAAGTCTGTCAAGGTGCAGATAGTGTCAAATAGCAATTTGGGTCTGTCTATACTCCTCACAGTAACAATGGAGTAGCCCTTCTCCTTGCAGTTTTCTATCTTCACTTCTGTGCTATTACATCCCTTCTTCTGCCTCTGTGCTACATCTTCACTTGAGTCATAACCACAAGAACAACATTGTTCATAGTCTCTGTCAGCAGCCATCAACTGATGGAGCCGCCTTTCGGTATGGGTCTGGCTAGGTGCAGGGGCAGCCAACCTCACACTCTGTCGCTCCCCTTCATAATGGTGGGCCTCAACAACATTCTCCAGTTGGGCCTGTATTTGGGCCACTCGATAGGGATCCAGCATTGTCCCATGCTTCAGTTCATCTTCCATGTAAACGATGCATGCTGCTCGATTGTTATGTGTCCATGCCACGGCACCAGAGACGTGGCATCCCAACTCAGCCAGCACAGCAGATATCTCAGAAAATAGTCCTGGTCTATCTGTCGCCGTCATCTCCATAGCTGTGTGCTCCATTGAGACATGCCTGGGCCTTACATATCTACCAACAGATGCTTGGACTTCCCTGGGCCCTCTTCTACTAGCGCAAATAGCCTGTCAGAAACTAAGCTTGTGAGTTAAGTTTTAATTTGAAAAATGAAAAACAGAAACATATATACTAGTATATTTTTGGACTACAGCAGCCAGCACACCTTTCTTTTTTCTTTTTCAAAAAAGAACTGGGGAACCTATAGGCCTCATCCACTAAATGGTTTTCTTGGAAGTACTTTAATCAAGTGAATAAAGCATAGACTAACCTGTTCGATGTAGTGGATGAGGCTTTCGTCAGTGATTTTGTTTCCAAGTTGGTCAGTCACGTGGAAAACTGGTAAAGATATAACCAAAAAAAAGTTATATAGTTGTGAATGACTCAGATATAGATCAGAAAGTTGTTACTTGCATTTTTATATTGGATTATAATATTCAGACCAGCTGTACGTTTTCTTGATTTGTTTTGGGAAAGAAGTTCAAGTGATTGGTGAGATGAGAAAAGGTATTACAGGAAGAGGAGAACTAACCATCCATTAACCAGCCACCATCAGAGCATATGTATGATCTTAGAATCAGTAGGTCCAGATCCGTCAGCACTTGGACCATCTCCAGCAATATACCGTGTTTGTTCGCACTATCAACCTGTGGTCCAAAAATAACAATAACTCTGTCTCATATTCCATTTTCATGCAAATTTTGCGCAGCTGTATGAATGTCCATATCGCTCAATTTATACTCGTCTTAGTCCACTATTACACAGCAGAAATTGCAGCGCTGCATAGTTAAACTTAGCAGAAACCAAATTCCAGTTCACTTTTAGCTTTTCAGTTGCACAACACAAGAACTGGATGAGAATCTCCTACTTAAAAGTCGTCTTTTATCAACTAATGTAGCATTTCCTAGTTCTTTCACAACATAAAATATTCACAATACCATAACGATAGTGGACCCTATAAGAAAGTCTTCTTGTATGATTAAATAATTAGCACTGTAATTAGCAATACGATAAACAGCTGCAGTAGGCAATCATTAGCTTTTCCTGTGGTTCTCCGAAATTCCTCCTATGGGATTAATTGCTGATGAGAAATTGAGGAGAGGCCAGTGCAATTAATTTAGTATAATTATAGTACTATTACATCTATTTGAAAATTGTTCATCTATATCCGCACATGGATTAATCTTAAAGCACCAACACAAGAAATATATATATAAAATGATCGCCCAACTTAATTGATTACCGCCTAACTAAACGATGGTAATGCAGGTTTATAGGCTAGTTACCATTAATTAATACTCCTGTATGTTAGGCGGTATATACCTTCTTTAGTTATTTTGGAATCTAAGATGGAATCCATTAACTAGTTGGATACTCGAACTTATACCAACAAAAAGCAAATTAAACCAAGTTATTATCTAATAACACATCCATCAGTATGTATTTCCAATAAAAATGGGACAGATAGAATAATAGTTAACTGATAATGATTTTTATTTACCTTCACAATAGTGCTGTCTCTGCAAGAATCATTATCAATACACGCCCTGAAAAGCCAAAGCAATAAGAAAAAGGGGCTTAAATCTCTACGCAGTATAAAAGTTATTTACACAAATCTTAATGAAAATGCCAGAAATCTTTACAGAAGCTATAACTTAAATCCAAGAAAATTACTAAAGAAAATAAGCATCTCTTCCATACACATGAAAGCTTTGTCAAAGACTGCTGTAACAATCAAATCAGATGATCCGTCTGTTTAATACGTTTGTGTTACTTTCTTGTAAGTAGTTCAAAAACAGTTGTCTCTTTTCTTTTTTGTCCACTCTCTAATTCTAACGCATGTAACATGTTCAAAGCTACCAGATTAAAGATCAATCATTTTAGTACATTCACGTATCTCTAGTTTAACACCACAACGTTCAAAAATGTTTTTACTCTATATACCGGTGTGCCAAATCAAAATTAAACCAGACAGACATAGATTGAAACAAAGGAATAGATGGCAGTATTCATTGAAAGAGTAGGGAGTTAAAGCTAAACCTGGGAGGGTGAATTCTTTCAATGAGTGATTCGAACTCATGATCACCATAGGGTTTGTAAGCAGCAATCTCCATACTTTCTCTTGATCGAAGCTGCTTTTATTCTGTGATATGAAAAAACAGACAAACGTGAGAAAATCCACATTTTTATATATAAACAATACAATACAATACAATACAACTTGCAGCCGCCTGTATTTGGATCAAAAAGTAGAAAACGGAATAACAAAAAAACAACGGGAACGCGTGGGGCTGAAAAAAAAAAAAAGAAAGATAGAAAAGAACAATGGTAACTAGCTGCCAAATTTGTTTTTGTCACGTTAACAGAAAGATTTGAGTGGTAAATGGTGATAATCTATCCAAGAAAAAACACCTCCAAATTGAAAATTGATGATGATAACAAGAAGTAGAGATTAATGTACGAAGAGATCACAACTTAAAAGGAGGAATTTTCCAACCCTTTTCCCCCCATTATTAATTTCTTGATGCAGAAGAATAAGAAAACACAGGAAGAAAAAAAAAATTGGAACTTTGATAAACGTAGCAAAAGCCAGCAGCTAGGTTGAATGCAAATAAAGATTTTGACCAAGAATTGATACATACATACATACATACAATTTGATATTAAAAAACCTTTGGGATTAAACATCTTTTACCTTTTTGACGGTGGAATAAGCTTGTAATTTCAATGTAGAATTCAGATTTTGTGTGTAGAGAGAGAGAGAAATATATGTGAAGGGAAGGGGAGTAAGAGACAGAGTCAATATGGGGATCAAAGACTATAAGGAGAGAGAGGAGAGATGTTATGTGTTGTGTGATTCTTATTATTATGTGGCTCTCTTAACTGAGGGAAGATCCGTACTTACTGTTTCCTTTTCCTTTTCCTTTTCCCATCCACAAGAAAACTCCCCTTTCACCTCAGGTTTTTCTCTTTTTATTTCCCCCCTTTTACTCTTCTTTTCTCTTATAATTATATTTATTTCGTTTTGCCCAAGTACTTGTAGACAACTGGTCACGCGACTCATGCGGTTTGAGCTGCTCACCACCGAATTAGACCGTGGTGGAATCAGAATTTTTATTAAGGGAATTACAAGTATATATATAGATTAGTTGAAGGAGTTCAATATTTACTATATGTGTATAAAAAATATTTTTTATCATGTAAAAATAGTAAGTATTAAATATTTAAGAGTTTTATTTAAGTAATTGAATATTTTTTAAAGATTTAACTTTAAAAATAAAGGAAGATTTGAAATATAAAAAAAATAATGATCATACTACGGTTCAAATCGATGCGTCTCTCTTAGCCTCTAGTAACAAGGAAAAGAGGTACTCTATGACAAACGCAAAACTAAAGAATTTCATTAATCACTTAAAATTTCTGGTGGTATATGTTATGTTTACATTATTATCTTAAAGTGTAAAGGATTTTTAAGAATTGATTTGAACTTTTTGCATTTCATTGAAAATCTTCACAATAGATAAAATCGTCTAATTTTAGATAATCAAAGATTACACGTGCGTGGCACGTGCGGTTAAAATATTATGCATAAAAAATATTTCTAACCACGTAAAATAGTATAAAATATAATATAATTTTTCATCAAAGGAGATTCGGATGAACCCCTTAAAGCAAAAGTGACTCCGCCACTAAAATCAGATAACTAAAACTCTCGAGTCAAGTTCGAAATATAAAAATATTATTAGAGTAATTCTTCTAAATAGATTTTATGACGCAACGCAATGCGAAGCTTCTCATTAAATTAGAAATCTCAATATCAAGTTTTGAATATATAAATATTCTTAGAGCAATTCCCCTAAATAGATAAATTAACCAAGCCACAATACGATATCACAAATCAAATGAAAATGAAAAAAAAAAAAAAAAAAAAAAGTCAAAACTTAAGAGCTGGCAAACCATTTTGCACTCGATGGAAGTGTAAATTTTATTTTATGATTTTACTGATAGCATAAGTTTGAATTGCATTCCCATTTCAGAAGTTACTAGAGCACGGGCCGTACTATATGTTATTTTTTAATTTCAATTTATATGATATAAATATAATTTAGATAATTAATTATTAAAATAATTTAAATTTTTAATTATTGTGATTTATAATACTATTTCTTCTATCTCAATTTAAGTGACATTGATATAATTTTAAAAGTTAACTTATGCAGTAATATAATTTTGATAGTCAATCAAATATTTCATGTGACATATCGTTTTGCGTCTATTTTATAAAATATTATTAATTTTCTAATGTGATCATAATAATTAATTAGGGGTAATATAATAAAATGACGATTGAAGCAGCGGAGAACTCATGTTTTAAATGACTTATAATAACTAATTAGAAGTGATATAATAAAATTACTATAAAAAAATACTTGTGAAAAAAAGCTTAAATAGGCATCATATAAGGCATCAAGTTAATTTAAAAAATGAAAAGTTAATGTATTATTTTTTGTCAATTTTATGTTTTTTATTAAATATTACTCATAATTTTTTAAATACTTAAATAGCCTATAGTAATTAATTTGGGGTAATATAATAAAATTATGATTGAAGCAGTTGAAGTAGGCAACACAAGTAGGCACGTCGATTATTATAATTTTTTTAATACTTAAATAACTTATAGTAATTAATTAATGGTAATATAATAAAATTAAGATTGAAGAAGCTGAAGCAAGCAGCACAAACAGACATGTCGAACACGTACCTGCTTATTGCCACTTATTATATATAATAATAACTTGGAGTAATATAGTAAAATTACGATTGAAAAAAGTAAAGCAAATCGTATAAACAGGCATGTCGAACACGTACCTGCTTATTGCCACTTATTATATATATATATATAGTATTAATATAATTATTAGAAGTTAATTATTCAAAAAGTTGCAACAAAATAATCTACATTCCACACTATTAATCTGAAAACAATTGCCATCCACTTTTGTTTATATTCTAATGAAGGGAAAAAGCATCATTTCCACATCATTTCCACCTCATATTATATAAGAAAAGTCTAAGCCATATCTAAATAATATAAGTGACTTATTACACACCTTAACTATATAAAAGTGATATTATTACCTCCCCGCGACCCCATTCTAAGGTGCGTGTGTTACATTTATTTTATGTGCGTCCAGCTTATTAAATAACAAAAGTAAACGGCTAAAAATATTAAGGGAAAAGACATCGTTTTCACCTCAAACTATAGTCGAAAAGTCGAATCCACACCTAAACTATATAAGTGACCTATTACACACCTTAACTATAAAAAAATGATACTTTTTACTGACGTGGTAGTGCGTGTAAAACACTACACCACATGCAAGTGGTGGTAGCCTGACAGGGTGTAAATAGTTTCACTTTTTTATAGTTTAGGTGTGTAATAGGTCACTAGTATAGTTTAGGAATGACTTCGACTTTTCGGATATAGTTTGAATGAAAACAATGCTTTTTCCCTTCTAATCAACGACAACAATCACCGATCACTTTCGACGTCACTATTACCATTATCATCATCTCTATGACAATAATTTCCATCATCATACATATCGTTAATTACTACATTACCAAGTACTATTACCCATAAATATTTGCAGCTGTTATCACTATCACAACAAACGCTAGCACCAATCAATCTATCACAAACACTACTACTCCCTCCATTTTATTTTAATTGATCTTTTTTATATAAATATTTATTTCAATTTAATTGTCTCATTAATGAAATTAAAAAAAAATTAATATGTTCTTCTAATAATACCTTATAATTAAATAACTAAATAAGTTATATATATTTAAATTTATATTTTCAAAATATAATTAATAAAATTAATTTAGTAAAATAGCCGTTGCAAGTCTATAGGGGCGAACGGAGGGAGTACTACTAATACCTTTATCATCACAATCATACACCACATCCAACTATTATCACTAATTATATACATCATCATAATCCCGTCATTACACAATCATCAACACTATTAATTATTGTCACACTCTTTTTTTAACTCCAAAAAGAATTAATTTTTAAGTTTCGAAAAAGTTTTTATTAGTAAGTGACAAAATGAAGATTTGTTCCAAAAAAAGAATTTATTTCAATTAAACTCAGAGTCAGCACTTGGCATAATCCGGTGTGCCAAGTCACCTTTGGAAAATCCTTTTCAAAACGATTTGACTCTTTAAGACTGATTTGCGAACAGAGATTCTGGTTAAGGAGTTCTGTTGACCGAGGGGAAGGTGGGGAAGGTGTTAGGCACCCCTCGATCCCGTGGTTTGACCACGGTCGCTCGGTGGAGTATATCAGCTAATTTTGCCATTATAAAATGTATAAACCACATAAACACATGAAACAAGCAAACCAAACAAACAAAATTCAAAATCAAAATAATGTTCAGTCCAAATTATACAGTCCCGAAGATAGAAAAATACGAAAATATAAATCCTAATCTAGGCTAATACTAAACTATGCTCCAATGACTTACTTGATGCCTCGGGCCTTCGTCACGAACGTCCTCCGAGTACAAAATACTTTGGGGCATTTTTCGACAAAATAAACACATATACCTCGGGGCATTCCCCGGCCGAATGAATACAATGAACTTCGGGGCATTCCCCGGATAAATGAGTACATTTTTTTATGCGATAAAATCAAAATCATCAACAAACACTTCAAACATTCAAAATTTCACAATCCCTAAGTTTTGCCTATCCGACCTATCGTTTACCTACTCGTTTGCCGGTCTAATATATTATCGGATGCACATTAATAGAAAGAAACCAAATACTCAAACTAAAGGCCGTACGAAATAGAGTTATCGACATATCTTTACCAATTTTATTCCGTCCCACCTATCCCACATGAGTTTAAATTATTCTTGACTAATTACCCAATTTCAATCAGTCAACCAACCCATCAATTAGCATGGTTCAAACACAGGATCTCCAACATTCATAATCATTCCTACACAGAACCACAATCAATTTCAAACAAATCAAGATGAAGAAAAGAGATCGGGTTAAGAAAATGGACCTCAACATAACTTGTTTTCGTCGTCGATAATAAAGAAATCCAAGAATCGGAATACTCGAACGGAGAACCTTAACAACGAGTTCCAAACCAGTAGCAACACCCGATGAACCCAAACACAACAAAACCAACCGATCCGTATGCCCACAATTATCGCGGGATCAACTCAAACTAAAGTTGGTTTCAACGAAAAGGCCATGACTGGTTCATGTTTTCCGTCGAACTTTTGCCCAGAAATCAAAAGAAACGAGGAGAAACTTTGGTACTTGGGGATCGACCGCTTGAGAAATTAATCGAAAGAATCGATTCCGGCGAAACTTCGTGTTTCCCGACTGGATTCGATTGAAAATAAAATGAAGACCACCAGATTCCGTCGAAACGATCGTCGGAGGAGCTCAAAACAGGGTTGAATCTCACTGAAAGACTCAAACCAAGACCGAATTTTGTCGTCCCCTCTCCCTTGTGTCCGTTCTCGATCTCACTATATGTGTGAATGATATAGTGTAGTGAGTATGCGTCTTGCCTCAATCGTGAAGAAGAAAGAGAAAAAATATCGTGTTCATGAAAAAAATAGAGTTTCTCTTGTGGTGTCTCCTCACAATTTCTCACTGTTTCTCCTCTCCAATCTCACTTTCTCTCTCAATTAGTTATGCATATTTATGAGTGTGCGTGTGATGAGGGTGATTTGTGGAGAAGAGAATATAGAGTGGTGTCATCACTGTCTGTGCATTGAAAACAAAAATGGAGCCTGCTATGAAAAATGTCGAATCCAAGATGAAAATGTTGCTCCGTTCTCTCTATCCCCTGGGTCCCTTTTTTGGGTTCTCTTATGGGAAAACAAAGAAAAAAACGTGAAAGAGAGAGGGGCTGAGGTGGGTGTAGGGATAGGTATGGTGAGGTAGTGAGGTGCCCTCATTTGATAGGGAGGGTTGTTAATTTTGTTATTAAGAGAATATTGGAGATTGGGTTTGTTATTTTTGTCATTTTGTGAAAAAGAATTATAGAACAGGTGAGGGTACGTGGTAAGGTGAGATAACAAAAATGAATAAAATAAAGCTTCGGGAGGGACAAAATTAAGTGTCTACATCATGCCCCCTTTGAATGTAAACACGAAGTGTTTTCAGACAAAAAAGTAGACAACGAGACCAAATTTTGATCTGACCATTATTCAAAGAAAGAAATAGAAGAAAGAAGGACAATCGGGTCTTAACTTAAGACATCGTACCTACCCAAGTTATGAGAGAATCAAGTGACAGGTATCTCCAAGGATTGGAGGGAGATGCACTATACCGAGTTGGAGAGTCGAGTGAGGTCCCGTCGAGGTTCTGGTCCGCGGCTCTATTATTACATCATAAATAAAAATTACAAGTTAAAAACATAAATGAAATTACAAAATCCTATCTATACAGCCTCTCTGAACTCTTGACTTGAGTTTCATCACCCTATTCTTCAGGTGGGCTCCTGACTTGCAATTTCTTCAACTTGTTGTTTGACTTTCAATTTCTTCAACTTGTTACTTGACTTTCAATCCCTTTACCTTGTTGCTTGACTTTCAATTTCATCACCCTAATCTTCAGGCGGGCTCCTGACTTGTAATTTCATTACTCTGTTCTTCAGGCGGGCTCCTGAAATTAAAATCAAAACTAGAACAAAAATATCTCAAACAAAGATTATAATAAAGAAAGGTTTCATTTTTCTGAAAGTAATGTCCCATTTTTCAGGAGGGTCTTGAACAGAAAGTAAAATCCCATTTTTCAGGAGGGTCCTGAACAAAAAGTAAAATCCTATTTTCCAGGAGGGTCCTGAGCAAAAAGTAAATTCTCATTTTCCAGGAGGGTCCTGAACAGAAAGTAAAAGTTCATTTTCCAGGAGAGTCCTGAACAGAAAGTAAAATTTCATTTTCCAGGAGGGTCCTGGACAGAAAGTAAAATCTTATTTTTCAAGAAGGTCCTAGACAGAAAGTACAATCCCATTTTCCAAGAGGGTCC
Source organism: Capsicum pubescens (assembly GCA_030864215.1). Classification (NCBI taxonomy): domain Eukaryota; kingdom Viridiplantae; phylum Streptophyta; class Magnoliopsida; order Solanales; family Solanaceae; genus Capsicum; species Capsicum pubescens. The sequence continues at coordinate 191,953,992 of CM061539.1, read as the reverse complement.
TGAACAGAAAGTAAAGTCCCATTTTCCAGGAGGGTCCTGAACAGAAAGTAAAATCCCATTTTCCAGGAGGGTCCTGGACTGAAAGTAAAGTTCCATTTTCCAGGAGGGTCCTGGACAGAAAGTAAAGTCCCATTTTTCAGGAGGGCCCTGGATAGAAAGTAAAATCTCATTTTCCAGGAGGACCCTGGACAGAAAGTAAAATCCCATTTTTCAGGAGGGTCCTGAACAAAAAGTAAAATTCCATTTTTCAGGAGGGTCCTGAACAGAAAGTAAAATTCCATTTTTCAGGAGGGTTCTGAACAGAAAGTAAATTCCCACGGATGTGCATTTCCAATGGTAGATGAGTTAAGTGAAGTGAATTTGCCCCTGTTTCAACAAAGAAAATTTATCAGTTAAAAACTTAGTGGTGGTTTGCGGCACTTGGCTGTCCCAACACCTTCTCCAGTGTTCTTTCCCTTCATTTTGTTTCAGATTGCTGGCACTTGACCCTGCTTTATTGTGTCATTGATCCAAACTCAAATTATTAAGAGTGACTCCGAAATAAACACAGTATCTCTGTTTTTTCATGCTTATCAGATAAACCCTTTAAACCTTGGTATTTTCATGAGTTAACAAGCTTGTCTGTTGGCAAAACTTTCTGCATGCCTTATTCGGCTCACAATCATGTCTCTTTCATATGCTGGCTTTGTCTTGCTTTGTACAATTGAATAAGTTGGTAGCCAGTTTTGAAATCTTTTCTCACTTGTTTTGTCATGGACTTGACTCAAAGACACGAGAAAAATGACAATGATTTTTTTTATATGGATAACTGACCCAAGAAAATAAAAATACAGATAAAGAGAAGAAAGAAAAGACAATGAATGTCCCCATTTGAAACAAAGAAATAAAATTTTTATCTAAAATGACAATCAGCTCTAATGATTATGTCATGCATTTGGATTAAGCTGCCTGATCTTTTCATCCAAACTTTCACCAATTGTTATTGAGCTAATGACCCTGAAATTGAGTTACTTCCTTGGGTCAATTTCATTCAGAGACCTCATTCGGCTAGTGGCACCTTGAAGGGTTTTCGCCAACAAGTCTCTCTTATTTTCTTTCTCTCGGCTCACCATTGCCTTTTGGTATCCGTGAGATTTTTTCACCAATGAGATTCTCTAATTTTCATTTCTCTCAACTCATAGTTGTCTTACGGTGCCCGTGAGGGTATTCACCGATAAGACTCTCTCATTTTATCTCTCTCAGCTTACCATCGTCTTACGGTGCCCATGAGGGTTTTCACCAATAAGACTCTCTCATCTTTATTTCTCTTTTGATTTTTTTTGCTGAGGAAGACAAGTAGTTCCCAAATGCATCATCATATCCCTTGCATGCTTAGGCTTAACATCCTCAAAGATTGATCTGAAGATCTTTCTTTGGTTGTAACTTGACTTTTGGATAGGGTTAGAGAGAAAGGATGGCATGGGGCCCAAACGACGCTTGAAGTGGGGTAGGGCTTATAACTTTTGGAATCGACTCAAACAATGAGGATTAACTCATGCCCAGTTTCTTTTGACTGGGTAATTCTAAACTATTTATTTGGTTGGACCGAGCCCGGAGTAGGGCAGCCTACGTATCTCATCCTCGAGAGAGGAGAATCAGGTCACACGTAGTTCTGGCAGCTTGTTTTGCATGATTTAGACTTTTGATTCTTTTTCTTTTATTGACACTCTTTTTTCTTTGGATTTTTCTGACTCTATTTGTCTTGACATTTTTTTTTGGACATATTTTTTTTTCTTCTCTTTTTTTTGAACTTTTTCTGACTCAATTGTTTTGCTCGACACTTTTATTTTGAGCTTTGTTGACTCTATCTTGATTCCAAAAGAGGGGTATGAAAGAAAATAGGACTAAAGCTCAAATGGGGTAAACAAAGGATGACACGATGTTTGGATAGCAGAATGAAATGCTTTCGTCATATCAATCCATAAAAATGCAAGTACATATCATGTAATATGAAAGTGAGAGATGATGATCATTTGTGACTTTTTTTAAGCATTAACTTTAACTAAGTCTGTGCGTCACTACTCTTGCACTTTGTTCATCATATCACTCCACTTTTATTGTACATTCCTCACATCGAATGACTCATGCTTTCGTGGAGCTGATTTTTTTTCTGTTCACGTAGCCACTATTTGACCTAATTGAGCCATGTCTTTCAATTGATGACCAAGTTATTCTTGTGAATCTCAAAATAATTGCCTTAATTTTCTAAGAAGGCTTGAGCTTGTCCCCAAATGTCTCTGCACTCTAACCATTTTCTCAGATGCTCTCTTTTTCTAACTTTAACCCTCTGATTCAATGTTCATTCTTAAACTGGATTTTAAGATCTGACTGAAAATTCCTTTAGCATGTCATATCACTAGAGTCAACATAAAATGTAATGTGGAAAAGAAAACAAACAAAAACATATTTAAAACATAAAGGAGAAAGGGACACTTCATTAAAATAAAAGATAGAAGGGTTTGAACATAACGACAAATGGACAAAACAAGATAGATCCCGAACTACAACCCTGAAATAATTCGGATAATAGAAAATAAAATAAAATAAACTACCAGACCTCTTCCTAGTAGGGAGAGGGGTGACTTCTCAATTGCTCAGCCTGACATCTTAGCCACTGGTTTGCATATCAGCATGACTAGAGTTATCCTCACTGTCAATGTTCTGCACCATAATTAATTTTTCTTGAATCATCTTTTCAATTTCTCTTTTCAAAGCACGACAATCTTCAATACTGTGACCCTGAACATCAGAATGATATGCATATCATACATTAGGATCAAAACTTCTTGAATGCGGGTCAGGAGTATACCCAAGGAGAGGAGTGATCATATCTCGTTGTGCCAATCTCTAAAATAAACTGTCATACGACTCTCCAATTGGTGTGAAACTATCCCTCAATTTCTGCCTTATTTCATTGTTTAACTTGGATCGAACATCGATCCTAGAAGGGCTTTCGTATGTTTGGGGAATCGGAGGATGACTTTGAGGAGTTGGTGCGCGCCATTGTGGGTAAGGAGGGAGTTGAACATATGGTTGTGCGCAATATACTAGATATGGAGGTGGGAAAATAGGGTATAATGGATTTTGGGAGTGATTATGGAGAGATTGGGTATGAACTTGGGATTGAGACTGACGGCAACGACGACGTCATCTTCTTGGATGTGCCCGTTCTCCAACTATAATAGCAGTGCCATCTTTCTCATTCTTCTTCCCTCCAGGTTCCATTAATTGATTGTTATATTGTCACAAATGTTTCACAGATTTCTCATGTCCATCTTGATCCTCAAATTTCGACATCTCAAAGATTGGAGAAAAGTTAGCGCTTGAAGGCATGCCCAGTCTTTGTATGAAACATCTTCTTTACCCGCAGGTTCTAGAGAATTTTTCATAGCACTTTCTGCACTCTTCATTTTTCCAACCATTTTCTCCGACTCTTCTGGCACACTGGACTTTTTGTTAAGAAAGTTTGGTGGTCCAGTTAACTTAAAAGCAGGCTCAGGATTATTACAATGATCACCAAGAGTATTGAATATAGGTTCACTAGCTGTATGGGGACGCCCAACCGTTGGGTGAGCCAGTGTGGAAGTCCCAGTAGAGGATTGAGCAATAAGATCACAAACGACATGTGGTGTTGTGAATGTAGCAGGCTTATACTGAGGAGCTAAAGGAAAAGTGGTGGAAGTATTGAGATGTTTTTGACTTGGAATGAATTCTGAGTCATGTTGCGGTGCATCAACAATAGTAGAAAACTGACTTAGAGATTTTAGTGGAAAACTTGAGGTATTTGTAGGATCAATAAAGGGAAATGGAGGAGGAGACAACCCACTGACCCAAGCTCGATGCATTTCTGTCATTTGTTGTCTTAGCCACCTAATCTCTTGCTTCAAACTCTCGTTTTCCTGATTCTTTGTTTGATCCATGATGTCACTCTCTATATCTTTGTTGGACACAACTAACCCTTTGGATTTGGTGTGAGGTGAAGGATCAGCCAGAATGCCACAAACCAACCACCTTAAACTGACTCAACAAAAAACAACAAATGTGTTCGAGTTCAACACTTTTTCAAAAATCTCTTTTCCCTTTTTTTTTTGAAAAGATCACCGAACCCAAGAAGGGCGCCTATGTATCTCACTCCCGAAAGAGGAGAATCAGGTGTGCGTAGTTCGTGAAGTCTTGCCAAAATGGCCAATTAAACTCTTTTTTTTTTCATTCTTTTTCTTGAAACTTCAAAGAGAAGAAAATAAAAAATTGTCAAAAGAATTGACAAAATTCTCTTTGTATTTTTCAATTTTAAATCTGTATACAAAATGAAATCTATAATTACCAAAGAAAATCTTTTTGGGTTTTCGATTTTCAATTTCCTATGAAAATGAAACTTGAACCTATTAAAGATTTTTTTTTTTTGTAGTTTTCTTTTAAAGATGTATATGAAACACTTACTCTAAATAAAGAGTGAGGAAAATCTTTTGAATTTTTTCAGATTCCTGTACAAAATGAAATCTATGATTACCGAAGAAAATATTTTTGAATTTTCGATTTTGAATTTCATACGAAAATGAAACTTGAACCTATTAAAGGAAAATATATATTTTTTTTGTTGTTTTCTTTTAAAGATATACATGAAACGCCTACTCTAAATGAAAAGTGAAGAATTTTTTATTTTTTTTTGGATTTTTGAAATAAGATCCCCGAACCCACAATAGGCTGCCTATGCATCTCACTCCCGAGAGAGGAGAATCAGGGGTGCGTAGTTCGTCCAGATTGGACAATTAAGAATTAATTAACAAACTACACCAAACATGAGAGACACGACCAAAGACTAACGATGACAAATGTCAATAAAATCTTTTTTGGAGTTTTCAACTTGACACTTCAAATAAAAATGACACCATCAATTATGAAAGAATTTTTTTTTTTGGTATTTTCATTACATGAAATGTACAAATTTCTACCATTTTTTGCATTATCTTTTATAAAAACTGCTAAAAAATCTTTTTTGAAAATTTTGAATTATGAATGCATGCTAAAGGAGACAAAGTGAGATTTTTTTTTTGATGTTTTGATTTTTGAAAAAACAAGAGCCATAAAGAACTTTAAAACTACGAAACTCTTTTTTTTTTCCTTTCCGACTCACTTTTTTTTTTCACTTTACTTCTAACACAAGTTTTCCCTAAATCAGTCTGTCAAATGACCACGTTACCCTCAGAAATGGAACATTTAGCACTAGGGATGCTTTAGAGGTGAGTCTCTTACAAAGGACCAAGTGGGCCCCGCTAAGTCTCAATATGATGCACATAAGCATGACCTAAAGGTTGACCTACGTTGGGGTTCACTAACAAGGCTGTTCGGGGGAGTGTATGGTCGATAGTGGCTGCTTTGCTTTCCACCTACTCCATAACACCGACTGCTCCCCCCTAAAATAGGGATGACTCAACTAGAGGTTGTGTACAACACGTGTACTACGGACTTGTTGCAAAAAGAATGACTCGGGTTATGCACATGATGCCAGATATAAAGCGATAACACATAAGATAAAAACTGTAAACAAAGAACACGTAGGCACTCAACAGTGATAATACAATAACATAAAATAACACAAATAAAATGTTCATACACCTATAGTGCCAAACTAAGCCGATACAACTCCAAAATAAGCTCGAATTCTAAAATGATCCCCAGCAGAGTCGCCAGAGCTGTCACACCCCTTTTTAACTCCAAAAAGAATTAATTTTTAAGTTTCGAAAGGGTTTTTATTAGTAAGTGACAAAATGAAGATTTGTTCCCAAAAAGGATTTATTTCAATTAAACTCAGAGTCGCCACTTGGCATAATCCGGTGTGCCAAGTCACCTTTGGAAAATTCTTTTCAAAATGATTTGACTCTTTAAGACTGATTTGCGAACAGAGATTTCGGTTAAGGAATTTTGTTGACCGAGGGGAAGGTGTTAGGCACCCCTCGATCCCGTGATTTGACCACGGTCGCTCAGTAGAATATATCGGCTAATTTTGCCATTATAAAATGTATAAACCACATAAACATATGAAACAAGCAAGCCAACCAAACAAAATTTAAAACCAAAATAATGTTCAGTCCAAATTATACAGTTCCAAAGATAGAAAAATACGAAAATATAAATCCTAATCTAGGCTAATACTAAACTATGCTCCAATGTCTTACCCGATGCCTCGGGCCTTCGTCACAAACGTCCTCCGAGTACAAAATGCTTCGGGGCATTCCTCGACAAAATAAACACATATACCTCGGGGCATTCCCCGGCCGAATGAATACAATGAACTTCAGGGCATTCCCCGGATAAATGAGTACATTTTTTTATGCGATAAAACCAACATCATCAACAAACACTTCAAACATTCAAAATTTCACGATCCCTAAGCTTTGCCTACCCGACCTACCGTTTACCTACTCATTTGCCGGTCTAATATATTATCGGGTGCACATTAATATCAAGAAACCAAATACTCAAACTAAAGGTCGTACGAAACAGAGTTATCGACATATCTTTACCAATTTTATTCCGTCCCACCTATCCCACATGAGTTTAAATTATTCTTCACTAATTACCCAATTTCAATCAGTCAACCAACCCATCAATTAGCCTGGTTCAAACATAGGATCTCCAATATTCATAATCATTCCCACACAGAACCGCAATCAATTTCAAACACAGACTCACAATCAATTTCAAACAAATCAAGATGAAGAAAAGAGATCGTGTTAGGATTGAGAACCCGGTTATTGCGGAATTTAGCCAAATAATATTATAATGACAATAACAAAGACAATAACAAGTTGATAGTAACGGTACTTAAAGAAAAAATAAAGGAGGCACAAATTTAACGTGGTTCGGTCAGTGTGACCTATGTCCACGAGTGGAGAGGAACAACTTCACTATATCAACAAGAGTACAATAGAGAGATTACAACATTAGAGTAGTCACTCTAATTAACCCAAATATCCCAAGAGAAAACCTCACAAGATCACTCCAAAAGAAAGGGCTCACACAATGTATTTTCCAACACCAACTCTCTTAACTTAATACTCTAATAGGAAGGAAGAATAAATACAAGATAATGAAAGAGAACTCTTATAATTTGATGTGTATTACAATTGAGAAAGAAGGCCTCTATTTATAGAGATGAAAATGAAGACAAGAAGCAACTTTGTTTGAACAAGAAACAACTTGTTTGAACAAGTAACAACTTTGTTTGAACAAGTAGAAACTTGTTTGAACAAGTAGCAATCTTGTCTGACAAGTCCAAAAAATAATCTTCCACAAGTATTTGGTAGAGACTTCCTTTGACAAAGCAAGAGTAAATCAAACAAAGGTCATATTACAAATCTCCACCTTGGCCTGAGTTTGGTTAATATAGTAAATTTGCTTCCTCTCCGCAAAAGCCCGTGTGGGCAAAATCATTCTTCACAAACGGCAATCAAGCTTAAGTAAAGCTTGAACTTACTGACCGGAAGAGACTTTGTGAACATGTCTGCAGGATTGTCTCTAGTGCTGATCTTCTGAACAAAGACCTTTCCTTCAATAATAGATCCTTCAGGTTGATGCATATGTATTTGTTCCTCAAGTTCGCCATGTAAGAAAGTTGTCTTAACATCAAGTTGTTCTAATTCCAAATCATGCATGGCAACTACGGCAAGCAAGACACGAATAGAGCTATGTTTAACAACAGGTGAGAAAGTATCATTAAAATCAACTCCTTGTACCTGACTATAGCCCTTTGCAACTAATCATTCCTTATACATTGCATCTTCAATCCCTGAAATTTCATCTTTTTTCTTGAAGACCCATTTGCAAACCAATGATTCTACTTCCTGACGGCGGCTTCACAAGAGACCAAGTACCATTTTTATGAAGAGATTCAATTTCTTCATTCATTGCAATCAGCCACTTGACTGAATCTGTACCAGAAACTTCTTCTGAATAATTTGATGGTTCTACGATTTCTTTAGTTTCCTGTGCAATTGAAAAAACAAATGCAACATAATATTCATACCTTTCTGGTCTGAGAATTTGTCTTCTTGGTCTATGTGTTGCCATGGAATACTCATTTGGTTCAACTTCAGAAGTCACAACTTTTGGCTCAACTTCTGTATTTTCAACTGTATTTTGTTCCATAGTTGATGATGAGCTTGACTCAGAAGGTATGCCAAGCTCAACCTCCACCTGTTCATACACATCATGCTCTTTGTTCTTGGTACAAGAGCTAGAAGACTCTTTTCTAGAATGTAACATGGAGGATTCATCAAAAGTTACATCTCTGCTAATTATAAATTTTGGTGACTTGGGATCAGGGCACCAAAGTCTGTATCCTTTCACCCCAGATGCATAACCAAGGATGCATTTTTTAGCCCTTGGCTCTAATTTTCTATCATTTACATGCATGTAAGCAGGACAACCAAAAACTTTTAAGTCAGAATAATTAGCAGGTGTACCTGACCATATTCCTCTGGAGTCTTGAAGTTCAAAGGTGCAGAAGGAGCACGGTTGATAATATAACAAGCTGTAGAGATAGCCTCAGCCCAAAAAGCATTTGTCAACCCAGCATTTGAAATCATACAATGGGCTCTTTCCAAAAGAGTCTTGTTCATCCTTTCTGCAACACCATTTTGTTAAGGTGTCATCCTCACAATGCGATGTCGAGCAATTCCTTTATTTTTGCAAAATTCGTTGAACTCGTCGTTACAAAATTCCAAGTCATTATCTGTTCTAAGCCGCTTGACCTGTTTTTCTGTTTGCTTTTCAATCAAAACTTTCCATTGTTTGAAAGTTAAGAAAACATCACTTTTGTTTTTCAGAAAATAAACCCAAACCTTCCTTGAATAATCATCAATGAAAGTTAACATATACCTGGCACCACCTTTTGATGGGGTACGGGAAGGACCCCAAAGATCTGAATGAATGTAGTCCAAAATACCTTTTGTTCGATGAACTGCTGGAGATTTAAAGATGACTCTTTTCTTCTTTCCAAACATACAGTGTTCGCAAAACTCCATTTTTCCAATACTTTGTCTACACAGTAGACCTCTTTTGTTGAGGATGGAAAGACTTTTTTCACTCATATGCCCCAATCGCATATGCCATAATTTGGTGATGTTGAGATCAAGTTGATTTGAAGTGGAAACTGCAGCAGCACCTGTAACAGTGGATCCCAATAAAGTGTACAACATACCTGATCTGTGTGCTTTCATGATCACAAGAGCTCCTGAAGATACTTTCAAAACTCCACATTTACCTATGTATTTACACCCAAGAGATTCTAGAGTGCCCAATGCAATGAGATTTTTCTTCAAGTCGGGAACATATCTAACATCCGTGAGAGTTCTCACCACACCATCATGCATTCTAATTCGGACTGTACCTTTACCAAAAATCTTGCAGGGAGTATTGTTGCCCATCAAGACAACTCCACCTCCAACAGATTCGAATGTGTTAAACAAATCCCTATTGGGACACATATGATAAGAACAACCCGAATCCAAAATCCACTCATTGTTAGATTTAAAACTATTATTAGTTGCCAAGAATATTGTTCCTTTAGACTCATCAGCAGCTACACTTGCTTCGGCGGAGTCAGCATTTTGGTGCTCATTTTTGTTTTCGTTACGCTTTTCTTTGTTTTTCAACTTATAGCATTCAGAAATGAGATGACCTTTTTTATGACAGTATTTGCACACAACATTTCTAGGTTTAGACTTTGACCTTGATTGAGACCTCTCATTATTTGATTCTTTCTTATTAGATCTACCTCTTACAAATAATCCTTCCCTATGGGTTGTGCTACTCTCCCCAATAATATCTCTATCTATCTGTTCCTTTGTTTTTAAGATAGATTTGATTTCTTTGTAAGAGATATTATCCTTTCCATAAAGCATAGTATCTCTAATATGCTTAAATGATTGGGGTAAGGAAATAAGTAATAAGACGACTTGATCTTCATCATTAACTTCAGCGTCTATATTACTCAAATCCATAAGAATAGAATCAAAATCATCAAGATGTGAGAGTATAGAGGTACCTTCTACCATACGAAATGTGTAAAGATTTTGCTTCATGTAAAGTCGATTTTCCACTGTCCTCTTCATATACAAGGCTTTTAGTTTTTCCCACATGCCTTTTGATGTGGTTTCTGCAGATACTTCACATAAAACCTCATTTGAGAGATTTAGAATAATACCTGATTTTGCCTTTTTGTCTATGACAACAAATTCTTCGTCTGTCATTTTTTCGGTTTCTTCTCCTTTTCTTCTAGTGCCATATCTAAGTCATCCTGAATTAAGATAGCTTCTATCTTTAATTTCCATATCCCGAAGTTTGCTCTTCGATCAAATTCTCAATGTAAGTCTTTGTTATAGTCATTTTGGCTACTGAAAAATAACCTGGTTAGATCCGACTCTGATACCAATTTGTTAGGATCGAGAACCCGATTATTGCAAAATTTAGCCAAATAATGTTATAGTGACAATAACAAAGACAATAACAAGTTGATAGTAATGGTACTTAAAGAAAAAATAAAGGAGGCACAAATTTAACGTGGTTCGGTCAGTGTGACCTACGTTCATGAGCGGAGAGGAACAACTTCACTATATCAACAAGAGTACAATAGAGAGATTACAAAATTAGAGTTGTCACTCTAATTAAACCAAATATTCCAAGAGAAAACCTCACAAGATCACTCCAAAAGAAAGGGCTTACACAAAGTATTTTCCAACACCAACTCTCTTAACTTAATACTCTAATAGGAAGGAAGAATAAATACAAGAGAATGAAAGAGAACTCTTGTAATTTGATGTGTATTACAATTGAGAAAGAAGGCCTCTATTTATAGAGATGAAAATGGAGACAAGTAGCAACTTTGTTTGAACAAGAAGCAACTTGTTTGAACAAGTAGCAACCTTGTTTGAACAAGTAGCAATCTTGTCTGACAAGTCCAAAAAATAATCTTCCACGAGTATTTGGTAGAAACTTCCTTTGACAAAGTAAGAGTGAATCAAACAAAGGCCACATTACAGATCGGGCTAAGAAAATGGACCTCAACAGAACTTGTTTTCTTCGTCGATAATAAAGAAATCCAAGAACCGGAATACTCGGACGGAGAACCTTAACAGCGAATTCCAAACCAGTAGCAACACCCGATGAACCCAAACGCAACAAAACCAACCTATCCGTACGCCCACAATTATCGCGGGATCGACTCGAACTAAGGGCTGATTTCAACGAAAAGGCCATGACTGGTTCATGTTTTCCATCGAACTTTCGCCCAGAAATCAAAAGAAACGAGGAGAAACTTTGGTACTTGGGGATCGATCGCTTGAGAGATTAACCGGAAGAATCGATTCCGGCGAAACTTCGTGTTTCCCGACTGGATTCGATCGGAAATCAAATGAAGACCACCAGATTCCGTCGAAATGATCGCCGAATCTCACCGGAAGACTCAAACCAAGACAGAATTCTATCGTCGCCTCTCCCTTGTGTCCGTTCTCGATCTCACTGTGTGTGTGTGAATGATATAGTGTAGTGAGTGTGTGTCTTGCCTCAATCGTGAAGAAGAAAGAGAAAAAAATGTTGTGTTCATGAAAAAAAATGGAGTTTCTCTCGTGGTGTCTCCTCACAATTTCTCACTGTTTCTCGTCTCCAATCTTACTTTCTCTCTCAATTGGCTGTGCGTATTTGTGAGTGTGAGTGTGATGAGGGTGATCTGTGGAGAAGAAAATATGGAGTGGTGTCATCACTGTCTGTGCATTGAAAACAAAAATGGAGCCTACTATGAAAAATGTCGAATCCAAGATGAAAATGTTGCTCCGTTCTCTTTATCCCCCGGGTCCTTTTTTTTTGGTTCTCGTATGGGAAAACAAAGGAAAAAAACGTGAAGGGGAGGAGGGCTGAGGTGGGTGTAGGGTTAGGTAGGGTGAGGTAGTGAGGTGTCCTCATTTGATAGGGAGGGTTGTTAGTTTTATTATTAAGAGAATATTGGGAATTGAGTTTGTTAGGAATTTGTTATTTTTATTATTTTGTAAAAAAGATTTATAAAACGGGTAAGAGTACATGATAAGGTGAGATAACAAAAATGAATAAAATAAAGCTTCAAAAGAAATAAAATTAGATGTCTACAATTATCATGATCACCATTCTCCATATGATAATCATCATGAGCAAACAACACTACTAATAACCACTTTACAAGTAATGATTTATGAATAAAATAAATAATTTAAATTTTATTTTATCTTTAATAAGTAGCTTTTTACATTATCATAAATAATATTACGATATGTTTATTATTATAAATTTATATTTTTTTAATTTATAGCTATAAAATATCATATTATATTTAAAATTACAACTTAGAAAAGCTTTTTAAGTTTTCATACCTATTAAATAAGTTCACATAAATTAATAACAAATGTTTTTCTTTTTTTTTTGGAAATTAGAACGAAAGAAGTATTCTAAAAGTACAAAAATAAAATGAAAAAGGTAAAAGCTGGGGAGACTTATTAGGGGTGTGCCACGAGTAGGTCCAAATATTGCGTGGCGGACGCATACATCCACCGCGGCGGCTCGATTCATTAGGTGTCAATTCGTAGTTGCCAAAGCATAAATTGTGGCAGCCGGCTGGTCCTTTTGCACTTCTCTTTCTATTTTGTTATTCATTTTTAATTTTTACCTTTTAAAATAAATATTTTTTATGTGAATATAAAATTTATATTTTACATTATAATATCTGACGAATTATCTTTGGGTAAAGTAGCATAAATTCCAACAATTGAAAGTTTAATTTCAGAAAATTTTGATATTTTGTATAATTATATTTAATTTTAATTTTAAATATGTTAAGATACATAATTAGCTTATGATACATTTAATAAATATATTTTTTTTATAATTAGCTTTCGATATATTATTTTTGATTTTGAACCTATCGAAATACATAATGCATCCGATAAAAATATATTTTTTCTTGTAAATATACATAATTAACTTTGAATACATTATTTTTATTTTTTAATAAATCAAAATACATAATTAGCTCCCGATACATTAAATGAAGATAGATAATTAGTTGAAATTTTTACAATTACTTTATAAAGATGATAATTTATATAAATATGATAAATTAAAAGTGTATATTTATGTTATTTTTTCATTATCTTTAACATTCTAAGACAACTTATGTATTGTCTCGTCAGGTATAAATTAGACATTATAAATTCCATCACTAGGAGCTAATTGCTCTCTCTTCTCCATCTCCGACAAGTTTTTATTATTTCATAATGTACCATTCAAAAAAAAAAAACATAAATATATTATACAATCGGGATACATAATTAGTCATGAATATATTATATACTAGGTACTGAAGGTCCGTGTCAATATATGTTATTTTTAAGTTGTTAGCTATTGTAATTTATAATATTTTTTGACATTATAATTTTCTATTTTAAGTTGTTTGCTATTGTAATTTATAATACATTTTTTTGTTCAAACTTTTGTGATACTGATAGTCAATTTATATGTTAAATAACAACAACAATAGATCCAGAGTGAGGTTTGGGAATTTGTGATATTAAATAATTTTTAAAATATAAATTTTAAATTGTGATTTGTAATTTTTTTTTCTATTTCAATTTAAGAGACATTGATATAATTTTAAGAGTCAATCAAATATCACTATTAAAGAAGCGAAACCGGCATATCTTGAATGACTCATAATAATTCATTAGAATTGATATAGCAAAATTGTTATAAAAAATACTTGTGAAATTTTTTTAAGTGGGCCTCATATAAGATATCAAATTAATTTAAAACATCAATAGTTAATTTATCATTTTTATGTTTATTTTATCTTTTTATTAAATATTATTTTTTAATACTTAGATGACTTATAATAATTACTTAGAGGTGATATAGTAAAACTACGATTGAAGCAACTAAAGCATACATGTCATAAATATCTATTTTTTAAAACTTAAATTTTATTAATTTTCTAATGCGTAAATATCACATAATAATTAATCAGAGGTGATATAGTAAAAATACGAAACATGCAGACAGCTGGAAGCAAGCATGACAATCGTCAATTGTCTGCTTCCAGCAACCGCTACTCACACTTACATATAGTAACACGATTGAAGTAGCAAAACTGACACGTCTTGAATGATTCATAATAACTAATTAGAAGTGATATAACAAAATTGCTATAAAAAATACTTGTGAATTTTTTTTAAGTGAGTCTCATATAAGATGTCAAATTAATTTAAAACATCAAAAGTTAATTTATCATTTTATGTTTATTTTAATTTTTTTTATTAAATATTATTAAACTTTTAATACTTAGATGACCTATAATAATTACTTAGGGTCGATATAGAAAAATTACGATTGAAGTAGTTAAAGCGGACATGTCATAAATATCAATTTTATTTTTTTAAAATTAAATTTTATTAATTTTCTAATATGGAGATATCAATTAATAGTTAATTAGGAATGATATAGTAAATCACGGAGCAAGCAGACAGTTGGAAGTAGACATGTCAACCGTCAGTTGCCTGCTTGAAAGAGCTGCTACTCGCTCTTATATATAGTAAGAACTAGACACTGAAGGGCCCGTGCAATATATGTTATTTTTTTAATCTTAATTTATGTGACACAAATACAATTTAGATAATTAATTATTAAAATAATTTTAATTTTTAATATGTGATTTATACTATTTCTTCTATTTCAATTTAAGTGACACTGATATAATTTCAAAAGTTAACTTATGTGGCAGTAATATAACTTCGATAGTCAATCAAATATTTTATGTTGACATATCGTTTTGTGTCTATTTTATGAAATATTATTAATTTTCTAATACGATCATAATGATTAATTAGGGATGATATAATAAAATGACGATTGAAGCAGCGAAGAACTCTTGTCTTAAATGACATATAATAACTAATTAGAAGTGATATAATAAAATTACTATAAAAAATACTTGTGAAAAAAGCATAAATAGATATCATATAAGCATCAAGTTAATTTAAAAAATCAAAAGTTAATTTATTATTTTTTATCACTTTTATATTTTTTATTAAATATTTATAATTTATTTAATACTTAGATAACCTATAGTAATTAATTTGGAATAATATAGTAAAATTAATATTGAAGCAGCTAAAGCAGGCAACACAAGTAGACATGTCGATTATTTTATATTTTTATTTAATATTATAAATTTTTTAATACTTAAATAACTTATAGTAATTAATTAGGAGTAATATAGTAAAATTACGATTGAAGCAGCTGAAACAAGCAGCACAAGCAGGTATGTCAAAGACGTACCTGTTTATTGCCACTTATTATATACAATAATAAGTAATTTATATGATGATACATATTAAGATATTCAGATATATGATTAAGGTATCTGGTTCAATCTCAAATATATTTATGTATTCAAGATTAGTTAAATATATTTGTATGTATCTAAAGAATTACAATATGAATCTGCATGTATTTGAAAATTATAATATGTATTTGTCTATTTGGAATTGTTATGAAATATTATATAATTAATTACAAGTAATGAGAGAATAATTAAATAAAATAAAGATATTTGGGAATTTCTGTAATTTACCCTAAATTTAATTGTTTAGAGAAAAATTTAAAATTAAGTTATTCGAAGAAAAAAAATCATCTAATAAAATGCAATGAGGCGGTGAACCAAGTTTAACAAATGCACGTGTTGTTTTGCCCTTTATAGTAATGGGCGGCCGGGACTCCCATGTGACCCTTTTATCTCGGCTCTTACTAATAGCAAATAGGTTATTTTGAACGGAACACAACAATTTTGTTGCATCACGTCACGTATTAATGAAGTTGTCAAACTTTTTAGTATTATTACTACACAATAATTAAGTTGATTAAACAAGCACTTTAATCATTATTCTCATAGCCGTCAGTCACATTAGTCTAATAATCTAAATATCAAATCAGTAGATAAAACCTTGCTATAAATGCCAAAATGAAAAATACTTAATAAGTGTTCTTGATATGATCATTAGAGTAATCAATGATTGCTCAGCAAAATGAAAAACATTACTTCATCCATTTAAGAATAATCTAGTTTGACTTGGCACGAAGTTTAAGAAAATAAAAAAGATTTTTAAATCTTGTGGTGTTAAATTAAAGATATGTCAAATGTATCAAAATATCCTTCAATCTTTTGGTCTTAAACATGCCACGCGAAAGTTAAAATAAAAAAATTGCAAAAAAAGGCAAGGGGTAATTCTTTTTTAAACGGATTAAAAAGAAAAGTAGGTTATTATTTTTGAAATGGAGGAAGTAGTATTATTCAGGGTTCTGTTTTGTTACGACAACCAAAACAAGGGTTGCACTAAGCTTCTGCTATGAATCATATTCATAGAAAGATGGATTACAAGAGTTTGTATATGCAGTCTTGTTTAATTTTGTATTACTGTAAGAAACTATTTTTCATGATTTAGAATCATTACCTCTTCTTGTTGATCGCTTGATAATAATTTTATCAATTATAATAAGGCTCCAACCAAATTTTACAAAAATAGTTTTGATAACCTTGCTTGACATGTAATATAGTTTTAGTCGGTAGATTCAGTTTTCATTTGGCACAGATGAATCTAAAATGTTTCAAAGAAGAGATATTAAAATGTTGCCATTGATGTGTTTGTGAATGTATTAATTACAAACCGACTCAGAGCTAACATTGGTCTACAGTTCTTGGTCCTGAGCCGGGGGTTTATCGGAAATAATCTCTCTATCCCCGTCGAAGATAGTGATATGGACTGTGTATATTTTACCCCCAGACCCCATTATATGAAAATATACTGGGTATGTTGTTGTTGTGACTCAGAGCTAACATTTCTAACATCTTTCTTCCTTGCTAGATGGTATTCGTTCACATCCAATCAATCTGAAATAGATGGAAGCTAACGTGTAATAAATAAGAAAAGTTCGGTTGGAGACTTTGTCCTTTTTTGCCCTTAAATCTCTTCTATCAAAACGTGATACGTCTTGTGCATATTGTGATGGCTGATACTTGATTGATATCCTTCTTTGTATTAAAATAATGTATTTATGATTTATATGACATCCATATATTCCATGCATTATGAAGGAGTGCTATTATATGAGTGCATCTACCACATAATTATTTTTGGACCAAACTTTGGCGGCAATTGTAAACCTAATCAAATTCCTTTTAAGTTGTTTGTCAAGTTTTTGCGCAAGACATACGTTTAGAGAATTTTTATCTTGTTCGGCAAAAGTTTGATAGAAATAAATTATACCTCTTGTAGATTCTGAACCTGAGCTTATGCATCTACCAGCATAAGTTTTATTCAACGTAACTAAGTTATGCCTTGCAATTTTTTCTTTTGCCTTATGAGATATAACTCAACCTTCCGAACCACAAATTTAACGGGCAAATATTAAAGAAACCTTAAGGGCAAAATTCAGAAATAGCACACTTATCCCTTTAATTTTGAGTTTTATAGCAACAGTTTCATAATTATATAATATAGAAAATTGTATTTTGTATTTTTACAACTGTTACTACAAAAATACAAATATATATGATTTTTACTGCCCTTATGATAGATATGTATTTTGTATTTTTGCAAACTGTTGCTACAAAAATACAAATACATACAAAATACATATGCTACAAAATGTAATTTGATAAAAGTATTATTATTTTTTATAATTTAATACTTAACTATGCTACTTTATTTATTTTAATAATAAGGGGAGGCTCGAGCAAATGGCCCGTTGTGAAATTGGGTTCATAGGAACGTTTTACTCACTCATATGCTTGATTCTTCTTTGGGCCTAATCATCTATATTTTTGTGGTTGGGTAACCCAGGCCTGCATCGGCCAAGCGGACAATTTCACACTAACATATGTTTCAAGCTTGCTCTGGTAATCGTTCCAACAGTTTGGAGCTTAATTACAGAAAATTTCAACATTTTGTAGAATTAATGAAATTCAAATTATATATAATTAACTCTCGATACATCCAATAAAGATACATTTTTTTTTTCTATAAAGATATATAATAGCTCCCGATAATTTTTTGATTTTGAGTCTGTCGCGATACATAATTAGCTCCTGATACATCCAACGAAGATACATAATTAGTTGAAATTTTTGTAATTACTTTGTAAGGATGGAGATTTATATCAATAGGGTAAGTTAAAGTGTGTATTCATTTTATTTTTCCATAAGCATAATACTCCGATCCGCATAAACATCAATATAGGATATCAAATTCAGTATGAAGCATGCATGCTATCACAAAATGGAATAAGACGATACGAGCTTTGAACACCCCTAGTTAATAATAACACTACATGGAGTTTTTAATAACAAAAGTATCTTTTAAACAGTCCATGTTGTCATTGGTACAAATTCTGAATACTCCCGGTGGTCGATAGGAACAAATCTAAACTAAGACGTCTAATGAATTATATGTCGATATAACTTTGACGGCCAGTTGATGACTTACGCCTTATTTTTCTTATAATACATTGCACACATAAAAATTACGTGAACCAAATGACCAAGCCAATGCAAATATGAAATATCTGTAGATACCATGAACAATATTTGAAGACAAAAAGGAAAAAGAGAAAAAGCGAAGACGTAATATGAAAGTGGAGCCACGAGGAGCCAGTTCGTTGCAAACACTTGGCAAACGAAGACAAAGCCAGGTCACCAAGTTTTATGTGCACCGCTTTTTTGACTGTGGAACTTAAAGATAAACAGTGGGACCATAAAAGTCCATCATCTATATCCTCCCAAAACCATTTTTTTTTCACATTTAACAGAATACCTAACTATAAACTATTCCAAAAACTACTCCTGTATCCATATTCATTCAGCCCCATACAATTATTGTTCAATCATATTATAGTATATAAAAAAATAAAAAATAAAAAATGTAGACAACGACCTTAGTAGGCTTAGTAGCTGTCGTATTTTAAGTCGTTCTTATCAATATACTTACATAGTTTATTGTATTTCTGTAGTGGATCAGCTTCTTTTTTTTTTGTTTCCCCATTTTTTTCTCCTTTTCCTCCGTTGTTGCTGATGTCCTGCACCAGAATCTAGATAGTCAGAAACTGCTTCTACGTCAGCCTTCTCTCTTCCCATATTCAGGTTGGTGTACAAATCTCTTCAACCTTTAACACTACAAATTGCTGAAAATTTGGATCTTTTAAACATTGTTTCCAACCCCTTTTTAGAATTGAAGTCTACAATCCAAGATTTTAGGAGGTTGTGCTTTATGGCTTTGAATTATGGGGATTTAAAGCTATTAAGGAAGGGTTTGGATTATACTCGGAGAAATAGGAATTGGGTTGTTGCTTTAGGAGCTCTTGGTGTTACTGGTTATGGTGCTTATAGAGCTTATTGCTCACCTTCTATGGTTAGAAAGAGGGAGAGATTCTTGAAGCTCATAGGTGCTTTTGTTTCTTTAGCTGAGATGGTGTCTGATTCTGCTGATGTAATTGGGATTGTTTCGAAAGATTTGAAGGAATTCATTGCTTCCGACTCTGATGAAATTCCCAGAAGTTTGAAACAGATTTCTAAGATTGCTAAATCAGATGAGTTTTCACAAGCACTTGTTAAGGTCACAAGTGCGATGACCGTGGGAGTTGTGCGAGGCTACCATCAAGAAACTGCGAAAAATGTTGTGTCTGGAGCTGCAAATTCTGGTCTTTTTGACCAAGTTTTAGATAAACTGTTTACTGATGCAGGGTCTGGTTTTGCTTCTGTAATTGTTGGGAGCTTTGCGAGGAATTTGGTTCTTGCTTTTTATTCGGAAAGAAAAGGCAATGCTATTGTTCATTCTGATATCGAATACTCTGTTCCAGGATGGATTGATGTTCTATGCCAGGACAAGTGCAGAGAACTGATAGGGAGTTGTGTACAATTGATTGTGAGCACAGCAGTTGCTGTTTATCTTGATAGAACAATGAATGTCAACACCTATAATGAAATCTTTTCGGGGTTGACCAACCCCAAGCATGAAGCCAAAATGAGAGATATGCTAGTAGCCATATGTAGTAGTGCCACTAGAACTCTTGTGAAAACTTCTCATCAAGTTTTGACAAGTAGTGATATGGATATGGATACAATTTCGAAAAAATATTCTTCTTTGCCACTTAGTTTCAAAGCCAAGAAATTTTTGGAGGAAGATCAGAACATGTACACCGGCTGGACAAATAAAGTATCTTCTACTTTGGCAGTGGCAAGAAATAGGAGGCTTATTCTTGATTTGACTGGGAAAGTAACCTTTGAAAGTGTTAGATCTTTCTTGGAGTTTCTGCTAGAAAAGTTGTGTGAGTGTTTGAGAAGAAGTATAAATGTTGTCCAGGATGAAGTTGGGACTTTGAGAAGAAGTGTAGATGTTATACAAGAGGAGGTGGTTGATAGGAGTGTTGAAGCCTGCAGGTATGTGGGTGGGAAATCTTCTACTGCTGTTAGTATATGCCTCTCTCTATGTTTACACATACTTAATGGTCCTTGGATCTTGGTTCCAAATTAGAAGTTTCGATTAGAATCTTGGGAAGACAACTTTTTATTTGTTAAACTTCCTAGAGTATTACATTCTTTTGCCAAGGGAATCTTGGATAGTACAACTGTATATCATTGGTTTGTCCTTGTTGATTGATTGTATTTCAATTCATGTTTGTCGAGTGAATGTAATTATGCCCGTAATTTCTCTCTGTCTCCTGTCAGTGGTTCTTTTCCTTTTCTTCACTCAGTTGAAGTGATCATAGTTCTGTTAAGTAAAGAGAATATTAAAAGCTATGTAATGCTCTGCAACCAACTAAACCAATAAATTAACTTTACACTATAAAAGAGAACCCTTAACCCACTGACCCTACCTCATGGAGATCATCTGTAAGATTATAATCTGATGAAAATCTATATTACCCAGCGTCAATTGTGATTATTACACACATTTCAGCATTTAGTCCAGGCGTTTAATGCAGATGTTCTAAATTAGCGCCAAGCCAGTGCACAACAGAACCAAGGAAAGGGACACACACTAGTGCCGAGTACAGATAATTCCAAATTAAAGGAACAAATTATGCTTGATGACATTACATTCAGTAATCAGCATCCTTTCTAAATGATCAATTTTGGTTCTGACCACATGAATACTTCATCCAAATACTTCAAAGAAACGTAAAGTAACATGGGCGCAATTTTATCCCAATTGATATGTAATATTACGCGACAAGATAAAAAACGTGGATAGTTTTGATGGGCTGTCTCATACAAACAACTGAAGGATGAAATTTCTAGAGCATCATGTAATTAGTTATTTGGATGAGGTTGTGGATACACAAGGCATTTTTATAGAGTAACGGCCAACAGAAAAATACTACGATATTAAGCTCAGATGTGCGTCTAACCAAACGCTATGAGGTGCTTACATCATTTTCTTTTGCGGCTGGTTTCTCCTGAAGTTTCTTCTTCCAATATTCATCAAGTGGTTGTGCAAATATAGCTTTCCCAGATACAACTCCAATTCTACATGTTAACCAAGTAAATGATCAAACAAATGGAAGTAAACACATAATGCAAGGAAAAGTTGCTAAATTATTGACTGAGGTCTAGAGGATGTAGGCTGTAACTTCTGAACTGTGGATAACAAACATGCAGATGTCAAAGCCGTGTCAGCAACTTCTTTGGTCAAGAAAGGCATGAAGATGGTTGCTGGAAGAATACACTATAGCTAATCTCCCATATTTTGCTAACTATATACTCCTGAAAGTTTACTTAGGTGACAACAAAGTCAGTGCATACACATTCTGTCATCTGCATGTAAATTTTTATTGAAAGTGGTTAATCATGCCTCAGAGACACCAAGCTGAAAAAATGTGCTGAGTTCTTCAAAAGGTAATGATTCAAGAAAAGGCAGGATAGCAGTATTTTCAAGAGACTAGAATGATCAGTAGTACCAGTACGGCAATTACTTTAACAAGAAGAAGAGAAATAGAAATGGTATATGCAGTAGTTATCTGCTAGTGCTACGAGAGAGTATTAATAAATGCACTGTTAAGGTATCTTGAAGGGCTAAAGAAGCAGAGATAGCTCTTAAGAAACAGAAGACATCCATCTCTTTAGCAAGGCCTCTTAAAATCAAACTGTTAACAAACATAAAGAGGAAAATGAAACACGATGTCAAAAGGCACAGAAGAAAATACAGCACGGATGCAGAAATGCGTCGTCGCCTTGTCTGATAACCATAGCAGCAGAAACATGTCAAAGGTACATATACTTGAAGCACGGAAGACAAAGGGGTCACTGAGGGAAGTAAATTAGGTTTCTCTTTTATTTTTTCTCAACTCACTTTTAGCCAATGGTTAAAGGAAATTTATCGATCCATTGGTTAGGGTCATCTGCATGTAGGGAAGGAGGAGCTAGATCTAATGGATTGTCTCATACTCCTTACTGTCCTAAGGACAATTTTGGCAGTTGGATCAATGTTGATCCCCAAAAACGCTTTAGGCTCAATTTAGTTGCTATAAAGGATAGTTTGTGAGCGGAGCACCAATCAAGTTGTAGTATCTTCAGTTTTAGGGAAGTTCAAAATTTAGTCTTGGCAGGTGAAACGAGCAAAACATAGACTTCATTGTTGAAGAACAATACTAGTAATCAGAGAAATTAAGAGAAAAAACAACAAATTAGATTTAGGACAAGTCAAACATGGTCTGTACAAGACACTAATTTTAGACTTGAACCTATACCATACTTAAAACTCAGCAAATAACAAAGGGGATAAAGGGCAACTCGCTACACTATAGCTCCTGCTATGCATGGGGTCCGAAGAAGGGTCGGACCACAAGGGTCTATTATACACAACCTTACCCTGCATTACTGCAAGAGGCTTTTTCCACGGCTTGAACCCGTGACCTCTTGGTAATATGGACTAGTTACTCCACTGCAGTGCTCCACTTCTATTAGTAAATAACAGAACACAAACAATTGAAGCGCCAAGCATACAAATTTCTTTCTCTTAATCATTAGGTTAACACAAAATTCTTCTACTCCCACTAAATGAAAACATTATTACAACATTTCTTCCATCAATTCCTCTTCTAATGATGACCATGAAAAACTGGAGCTACCAGCATATGTCTTTTTTTTTTGGTTCGCCCCTTTGTTGTTAGGACTAGGGAGAAGGAAGAGGGCAGTTCAGCTAGGCATTTCATCAAACATCTTTGCTCCAATTCATGACTAATTCTAAAAAACATCTAGGTCGTAAGCAAAACTAGTATGGAGGAAGGGCAATAAAGAACTTACATAACAGCGCCTATTACGAGCGGAAACGACAAAAATCTCCTCCTGAACATCTCTTCTCTCAGTACAAGAGATCGGAGCTATCAGTATTCAGTAATTGGCTGTGGAGCTAATGTTTTGATCATTTACATTCACCTCTCTGTTACTTTACAAAATTCCAGAAACACCCTTCTACTTTTTGAAATTACAATCAGCTACCATCCAATTTAGTTTTAGTACTCATATTATATAAGTGGTGTTTGGATTGACTTATTTTAAGTTATTTTTGGCTACTAAGCATTTTTTTTATTTTGGTGGTGTTTGAGAAAGTAAAAAAATACTTTTAAATACTTATTTTTAAGTTAAAAAATACTATCAAAATAAGTCAAAAGTCGAAAATAGAATAGTACCAACTTATGACTTTTGACTTTTAGCCTATAAGTTACTTTTTAAAAGTTAATCCAAACACCCTAAGTTTCATTAACTTACCTTTGTAGGAGTATTGAACATATAAATTTTGATGATATGAAATTATTTTTGCTATGCCTAATGTAAATTGATCTAATCCATAAGGTTAATCAGGGTCCCTTGCATTTTACACCCCAAAGTGTCTTCCTTTTTTTAACTTGCACCCTATCCTATTTATTTTTACAATTTACACCCTAACTGCTTGAGTCCCTTGCATTTTACATCCCAAGGTGTCTTTTTTTTTTTTTCTAATTTACACTCTATTCTATTTTTTTTTTTACAATTTACACCCTAACCTTTGTATTTCCTAACAAAACAGTAAAATTATTTTTTTAATGATTTTTTCATGAGGGCAAAATAGGAATAATAATATACTCCCTCCGTTCCATTTTACTCGTTTCAATTGGACATTGCACA